>CM019827.1:14191875-15528125 GCA_009763385.1 Coix lacryma-jobi var. lacryma-jobi
GCTAAGGGGGAGATTTTCAAATCTTTATGCTCTTCTCTTGTTGGACCTAAGGGGGAGTCCCTGGTTGCTTGCACTTGTCGAGGGGGAGTTTGCTAGTTGTGTTGAGCCGTTGCCTCTATCTTGAGGGACTAGCAAACATTTTCCTCATTTGGTGTCGAGGTTGATTTTGATTGGTTCGGAGACCTTTCGTTTGTTTTTCAATTGGTTCGGAGTGGTTTTTCGTGCTAGTTGTGTTGAGCCTCTGTGCCTCTATCTTGAGGGACTAGCATTTTGCCATTTTTAGCTCTGATTTTCAATTGGTATTTTGCTAGCGGTGTTGAGCCTGTTCTACCTCTTCTTGAGGGCTAGCTTTGCTTTGCTTGGTTGCGTCGAGCCGTTGCCCATGTCTTTGGGGACCAAGTTTTCGCTTCTTCCACTTGACCTTCTTCGGCCTTGCTATGCTTTTGGGTCATTTGGTCGAGTTCTCTTCTTCTTCTCCTTCTTCCTTCTTCTTTCTTTCATTATGATTTGTGTGAGTAGCTGACAATGCACTCATCAAGGGGGAGATTGCGGATACATGGGTGTATGCCGAGTCTCTGAGTGATGAGTGATTGTCAACGGGTTTGATCGCATGTTCTTTGGCTTGTGTTGTGCAGGTGTCGAGCACGGAGACAGTGATCGAGGGCAAGGTGAAGGTCAAGTTGAGACGTGTCGTGCCGATGGACTGGGTGCGATGAAGGATGGGCGTGTCGTGCGGCGGACGTGCCATGCCGATGGATCGAGCAGTGAAGGGCGGACGTGAGGCTTGGACTGAGGGACCGGAGTGCCTGAGGATCAGCTGTGGTGGCTGGCAGCCTGGGACAGCGACGAGCGGAGACTTGCGGGGCACGGTGTTGCTTGCTCGGTCGAGGACCTGGGGACACGTGTCGGTGGACGGGGTGCACGGGCGGTGCATCCCCTCTACAGCTTCGGTTTGGTGGCTGAGCCAGCGAAAAACCACCGGTGGACGGTTTCCAGGTTTGGGCCTCAAAACCTGGGTGCTGAGGGTTTCCGAGTTTGGCCACAAAACTCGGGCTGAGGACGGTTTCCAGGTTTGGGCCTCAAAACCTGGGCGCGGATGGTTTGCTGAGTTTGGCCTCAAAACTCAGACGCTGGTGGGCTGGTTTCCCGGTTTGGGCCTCAAAACCGGGGGTTGCTGGAAAAGGCTGGTTTCCCGGTTTGGGCCACAAACCAGGGGTGCAGAGCGAGGGCGGCACGTGGCGGCAATCGGAAGGTTGCGTGGAGGCAACGCGGACGACTTGTGCGGGCGTGGCCGTCGGATCTACCTACCACTTGAGTTGGTCCAGAATAACCCTAGGGTTTAGCTGGTTTGCTCTGTAATTAGAATAGAGGGGGTAGAGTAGGAATAGACTTAGTCTAGAATAGGATAGTAGTCAGGGGAGACACCCTCCTCCCCTATCTCAGTCATTTGCTCTTTCATCCTTAGACTTCCTGCTCTCCCCATCCCCTGCTGTAGCTAGCTGAGATCCGCAGAGAGACTTGACTCTGTGTACTGGTGATTCTGAGGAAAGGAGGTCGTAACCTCCTTGTCGTAGCGTGTGTTTGCGCTTCGGCTTGCAGATCGTGTGTCGATTCGTGTTTTGATTCGAGTTCGTCGTTGTTCTTCGCGTTCTTCGTTTCTCCACGATTTTCCCGTCACTCGATCTCCCTCTCCGGTGCGTCTTTGCAAAATCCGTTTGAACCAATTTGTTCGTATCATTGAGGAGGTCATTTCGACCAAAGGAATTCATCTAACTCCTCATGATCAAATAGATCGGGTCGATTTCGTTTTCGTGGCGCTTTTTCGGTTCATACACCTTCCCCTTCGATTCTCCGTTGATTGAGTTGTTTTGAGCGGATGATTTCTTGGGGATAGTCTCCTCCTAACTACCCCGTGATCATCTCCTCCAAGTTTGGGATCAAGGGATTTTGGTTTGAATCGATTTTGGGAAGATTTGGGTGAAGGGCGACCAATTTCGCCCTCACTGTGTGGTGGCGGACTGTCCGCCCCCCAGGCCGCGGACTGTCCGCGAGTCGGGGTCAGCCGGAGCAGTGGCTGCCTCCCCTCGGTGTTTTTCCCTCGGGTGACCGACGGACTGTCCGCCATTGGTAGGCGCGGACTGTCCGCGAGTCGAGCAGGGACATTCCAGCAGAGTTGCTGGTTGGCGGTGTTGGCCGGCGGACTGTCCGGGAAGGAACCGCGGACAGTCCGGCTCATACCGGACAGTCCGGGAGCCTGACGGCGGACTGTCCGGGATCCTGCTGTAGGTTGTGCTATAGTGCGTTTGCTCTCCCGGCTTGCTCGCTTGTTTTCCGGACTTCTCGTTTGGCCCTAGAGTTCACCAAGGAACTTCTCTAGGTATCTTTGCTACTCGTTAGCATCGGTGTTTGGGGATTTCTCGACGTAACTGTCTGTCTACGTTCGGGACTTGGTTTTTGGGGGGCAAACTTGTGCCGGAGCTTTTGGGTCTCTTCTTCGCTTGTGTTCGGTGGTGCTCCGCTGTGATCCTAGAGATCATCCACCCTCTTCCAAGGGTCGTGAGCATCACGCTTTGGGTTCGTGCTTGTTGGGGTTGAATTTGGGACACTTGGCCAAAGTTTCGAAAGAAATTTGTTTGGCTCCCATTCACCCCCCCCCCCCTCTGGTCGCCTTGTGTGTGCTTTCTCGGTCCTTCACAAAGCAAGTCATTGTTGAGACCCAAGATGATGAGTATAGCATGACACTTGAGCTTGACATGCTAAATGAAGAGAACAAGAGATTGAAGATGGAGAGAGATTACAAGATGACACCATCTCAATTAGAGCTCCAACAAGAGAATGACACTCAAGAAAGAGAAGGAGCACCTCACCACCGGGTTAAAGAAATTCACCAAGGGACAATGTCTTCAAAGTGAGCTACTCATGAACACGGTCATGAAGACAAATAGAAATGGCATTGGATTCCTTGAGGAGAAAATGAAGCAACGCAAGAGCATCACAAAGCCGAAGAAGAAGAAGATTGGAAGATGCTATGAGTGTGGAAAGGAAGGTCACTTTGCTCATGATTGTGAAGAGCCAAAGCCCACATCCTTGCCCAAGCATGCTAGGCCCTTTGCTTTCAATGCTCACTACATGCTTAGACAAGACTCTAGTGGCAAGATGAAAGTCATGTTCATGGGGCCTCCTAAAAGAATAGGCCAAAGCAAATTGGGTTGCAAAGTCACTAGTAGAGAAGGTTAAGGGACCACAACAAGTTTGGGTCCCAAAAGCTCAAGCTTGATTTCTTGTGTGTGTAGGTGAACTACAAGACCGGTGGATCTCATTGGGTGATTGATAGTGGTTGCACACAACATATGACCGGTGATCCCCGGATGTTCACCTCACTTGAAGAGAATGTCAATGACCAAGAAAAGATAACATTTGGTGACAACTCAAAGGGCAATGTCAAAGGTTTGGGCAAAGTGGCTATATCAAATGATCATACCATCTCCAATGTGCTACTAGTTGCATCATTGAGCTTCAACTTGCTATCCGTTGGGCAACTATGTGATCTTGGCTTTCAATGTTTGTTCACCGACAAGGAAGTGGTTGTGACCAAGAAGGTTGATACACAAGTGATATTCAAGGGCTTTAGATACAACAATCACTATCTAGTGGATTTCACCTCCGAAGATGCCAACTTGAAGACATGTTTGTTCACTAAGCAATCACTTGGTTGGCTATGGCATAGAAGATTAGCTCATGTTGGAATGAACACTCTCAACAAGCTATTGAAGAAGGATTTGGTTAGAGGCTTGAAGGATGTCAAGTTTGAGAAGGACAAATTGTGTAGTGCATGTCAAGCCGGCAAGCAAGTTGCAAATACACATCCAACCAAAGCCTTTGTATCAACTTCAAGAGAGTTAGAGCTACTTCACATGGATCTATTTGGGCCAACAACATATGCTAGCTTGGGTGGAAATCTCTATTGCCTAGTGATCGTTGATGGCTACTCTAGATACACTTGGGTATTCTTTCTTCATGACAAATCCGAAGCAACCCCTTCATTCAAGAAGTTTGCCAAGAGAGCCCAAAATGAGTTTGACTTGAAGATCAAGAAGATAAGAAGTGACAATGGAAGAGAGTTCGAAACACCCACATTGAGCAATATTGTGATGAAGTTGGGATCAAGCATGAAGTCTCCGCAACCTACACACCACAACAAAAATGGGGTAGTTGAGAGGAAGAACCGACACTAATCACCCTAGCAAGGACTATGTTAGATGAGTACACTACACACGGAAAGATTTTGGGCGGAAGCAATCAACACCGCTTGCTATGCATCAAACCGGTTGTTCCCCCATCGTCTCCTTGGCAAGACCCCCTATGAGCTACTCAACAACAAGAAGCCGGATATATCATTCTTTAGAGTGTTTGGGTGCAAATGCTACATCTACAAGAAGCGCCAACACCTAGGGAAGTTTCAACGCCGATGTGATATTGGTTTTCTTGTTGGTTACTCATTGAAGTCCAAAGCATATCAAGTATTCAACCATGCCACCGGGATGGTAGAAGAAACATATGATGTGGAATTCGATGAATCTAATGGCTCTCAAGGAGAGCATGAAAATCTTGATGATGTAGGTGATGAACCATTGAGGGAAGCCATGAAGAATATGCCGGTTGGAGCCATCAAGCCTAAAGATGATGATGATGATGTGCAAGTCATTGACAAGCCATCCTCATCCAATGTACCACATGTTGATGACAAAGATGGAAGGGATCCATTTGAAGATACTCATGTCTCCCATGATCAAATGGTGGTACAAGCTCAAGATGTTGATGCTCCACAAGCGGCTCCTCAAGTGGTTGATCAAAGGACTACTCCTCTACTACAAGCTCATCCTCAAGATCTTATCATAGGGAGTCCAACAAGGGGTGTAATGACTCGATCTCAAAAACTTGCTTTATTTATTGAACATCACTCCTTTGTGTCTCTTGTTGAGCCTACAATTGTAGATGAAGCTCTAGGTGATCCGGATTGGGTGAATGCTATGCATGAAGAATTAAACAACTTCACCCGCAATCAAGTTTGGACACTTGAAGAGCGACCCAAAGGCGCAAGAGTCATTGGAACAAAATGGGTGTTTAGGAACAAGCAAGATGATCAAGGCAAGGTTGTTAGAAACAAGGCAAGGCTAGTAGCAAAGAGGTTCTCTCAAGTTGAAGGTTTGGATTTTGGAGAGACCTTTGCACCGGTTGCTAGACTCGAAGCCATTCGTATCCTCCTTGCATATGCATCACATCATGACATTAAATTATATCAAATGGATGTGAAAAGTGCATTTTTAAATGGCTTCATAAATGAACTAGTCTATGTTGATCAACCTCCCGGGTTTGAAGACCCTAGATATCCTAATCATGTTTATAGGTTGTCCAAGGCGCTATGGGCTCAAACAAGCCCCAAGAGCATGGTACGAGCGCCTCCGGGACTTCCTCATTGAGAAGGGCTTCACCATTGGGATGGTCGACACCACACTATTCACCAAGAAGCTTGATGGAGAGATCTTCATTTGCCAAGTCTACGTTGATGATATCATCTTTGGGTCAACAAATGAAGCATATTGCAAGGAATTTGGTGACTTGATGTTGAAGGAGTTCGAAATGTCCATGATTGGAGAGCTCACATTCTTCCTAGGCTTCCAAGTCAAGCAATTGAAGGAGGGGACTTTCATATCTCAAGAGAAGTATACAAAAGATCTCCTCAAGCGCTTCAACATGGATGATTGCAAGCCTATCAAGACTCCAATGGCAACAAATGGACATCTCGACCTAGATGTGGGAGGTAACCCGGTTGACCAAACTCTCTACCGTTCTATGATTGGTAGCTTGTTATATTTGACCGCATCTAGGCCAGATATCATGTTTAGTGTGTGCATGTGTGCTCGCTTTCAAGCCGATCCTAGGGAATCACATCTCATAGTGGTGAAGAGAATCCTTAGGTACTTAAAGCACACCCCAAGCATTGGCCTTTGGTACCCCAAAGGAGCTAACTTCCAACTCGTTGGGTATTCCGATTCGGATTACGCGGGTTGCAAAGTAGATAGAAAAAGCACATCCGGAGGGTGCCATTTGCTTGGGAGATCACTAGTTTCATGGAGTTCTAAGAAGCAAAATAGTGTGCCCTTGTCTACCGCCGAGGAGGAATACATAGCCGCGGGTGCTTGTTGTGCACAAATCCTTTACATGAAACAAACCCTTTTAGACTATGGTGTAGTTCTAGAAAGGGTACCTTTGTTGTGTGACAATGAGAGCGCGGTTAAGCTTGCTAACAACCCAGTTCAACACTCTCGCACAAAGCACATAGATATTCGTCATCACTTCCTTAGAGATCATGTTTCCAATAAAGATATATCCTTATAGGGAGTTAGAACCGAAGATCAATTGGCGGATATCTTCACAAAACCCCTAGATGAAAACACCCTTTGTAGATTGCGAAGTGAGTTTAATGTGCTTGATCTAAGTAACTTTGTCAAAAGGTGAATGGGGGTTGTCTTTGCATTGCATTGTATAATATGCCATGTTTAAATTCCACTATGCATATAGGCTTGTCAGACGTGGTTAAGATAACCGCCCTAAAAAGCGTGTGAAGAAGCTTACCCATGAGCAAACTTGACAAGCAACCTAGATTCAAATTCTCGTAATGCATTGCATATGCATGTTTGTTGCTTTGTCGTTTCTTTTTAGTTATGCTTTGAGCAACCGCTGTGTTCGCCCACCGCTAGGGGGAGAATTTGAGGCTCCTAATGGTTGAGACCCCTAGTTTTGGTGGCCACATGTTGTCTCCTTGGATTTTATTGCCTATTTTCTCTAAAATGATATGTCGCCTATGGCAATATTTATAAAATTGAGGGTTTATGCGAGGATGCTCACTCTAGGTTCCAACTGGTGTTTATTTGCCTCTTATTTGAGTTGGAACTTGGTTGGTAGAGGGTGCCGCAACAGAAATCTTCAAAACTGCTCAAAATGCGGCATCAGACGCTGCATCGGACGCTCCCCCAGCGTCCGATGCCCTGCACTGTAGACACCTCCGGCTGAAACAGTGTCAGGGCAGCGTCCGATGTATTTTCATCGGAGCGTCCGATGCTCCATCGGACGTTGCCCAGCGTCCGATGCCGAGGCATAGGACGCGTCCGATGCGCAATGAGCGTTTCTGGAGCTCTCTGGACCGGCATCGGAGCGTCCGATGCGTAATCATCGGCGCGTCTGATGCCCCTTTAAGCGGCGCAGTAAGGTCTTCTCACTGGCTATCCGGTCCCACGTGTCACATACCCTTCGTCCTCGCGCCCACCCCGCACCGAGCCCGACCCAACGCCGCCCGTCACTCCTAACCCTAGCACCGCCGCCCGCCGCCGCATCCGCCAGCGCCTGCGTCCTCCATGCCGGCAACGTGCTCCTCCCCGTCAGCCCCGGCTCAGCCGCACTCGCCGTCGTTCAAGCCCTCTCGCACCCGCGCACGCGCGCACTCGCCGCGCCCCGCTCCATCGCCGGAGTTCGCCGAAGGACCTCGTCGGCGCCTGTCTCCCACTCGCCGGAGCCGCGTATTCTTCCTCGCGTCCGTCTCCGGCGACTTTTTCTCCGGCCAGCTAATCCCCACAGTGAGCACCTCCCACCTCCTCCATGCTCCATGCCTTCGACATGTTCGATGAAATATCTCACTGGCCGCTCCACCTGTTTTTAACCCCCGTCTTCGCCCGTTGTTCGTGCAGACCACTTTGGCGTGTCGCGTGGGTACCAAAACGTCTGTGACTTCCCTCGTGCTTGGTCGTTTCGTCAATCGTCAGGTAGCAAAGCCATCTTGTATCTCTTATCCACTTGCTTTGCTTCCGATAGGATCTCTTATCTCTAGATTATATGTTTCTTATATATCCTATCTATTCTCGCAGCGAGTCAGAGTCTGTGGCAGTTGTCCGCTCGTCAGTTGTCAGTGACAGATAACCCGGGGCCAAGCCCGCGGGTACGGAACGAGGCCAAGCCTCGCGAGTGATCAGGGCTTTCAGTGTCAGTTGGGTTGTCAGATTATTCACTGGCAGTTTGCTCTTTTCAGCGGCAGTTCAGAGTTTCTTCAGTGACAGTGCCTCTTGTTCTTGTCAGCTATGCGCTGCAAGAACGTTGGTGGTGCCCCGGGGGACTCTCCTCCACGTCCCCCCCTTCCGGTTAGAGGCTCGGCAAGGGGAAGCTGATTACGCGCAGGAAGCGCTCCAGGGAGCAGCGAGAGGCAGACCAGGCTAGAGAGGTTGCGGCCGCCGCGGAGCATGCCGAGCAGGGTCGTCGTTCGGGCGGACTCAGGATTGAGGACCAGTTGTCCCCCGACCAGCGCAGAGCCATTGAGGAGGTTGAGCGTTTCCACCACTCACCGACTGGCACGCTTATGGCTGCCGGTCGCCGGACCACGTTCACCTCGCCAGGAGTTGAGCCCTAGAGCTCGCAGCAGGGCCAGGCAGAGGCCGAGGCAGCACAGGCTGAGGCAGCAGAGGCAGAGGCACCTGAGGCAGAGGCCGAGGAGGAGGTTCCCCGGCGCCGGTACACGCGTCGCAGGACTACGGTGCCACCCCGGCCCGACGTCCCTCTGCGGGGAGCACGTGCTCCGTCGAGGCGTGCGCCCCCGCCGATCCCGCGACTGGACCTCCGGGCTGCTATGTGCTCACAGATTCAGGCTCTCAGACTAGTACCAGTGGAGCAGTGGTTTCCCAGAGAGAGGCAGGAGCAGGCCAGTCCGGACTTCTTCACTTCTTCACCGTGCTCTAGGAGGACTTCTACAGAGGTTACAGGAACGCCGACATCTCCTTGCGTTCGCAGCGTGTCTGTCCCCTGGAGGCAGTGGTTACCGCAGCCGGAGAGCAGATTCGCCCCATACTCACCTATCTACCTGGTCTGGCGGACCTTCTGGGGCGATCTGGCTCGTATATCGAGGATTGGGTGTTTCAGTTCTACGCCTCCCTTTGGGTGCACCCGGACAGAGAGACCATTGAGTTCGCTTTTCAGGGGGAGCACTTCAGACTCTTCTCGTCAGAGATCCGGGGTTGGTTCGGCTTGACACACTCACAGACCCGGATCCACGACCTGTGCTACGACCGGACGGAGCCACCCCGCCGCCCTCACGGTGGTGCCCAGCCGACGACAGACCTGGTCCGCCCCTGCTTCAGTGAGCCCTTCGGTGAGGGTTCGAGTCGCGCGCCTAGGGATCTCACCCCTACGACTCGGATCCTCAACGAGTTCTTAGGCGGACCTTGCTTCCCAGGGTTGGTTTCCGCGAGGGTCTGTCTCGTCTTCAGCTTTGGTTACTTGCTTACCTAGTCAGACAGCAGGAGTTCGACGTCTGGGACGTCATCCTTTGTGAGATGGAGGACACAGTGGCAGAGGGCGTTAACGCCCGCAGGCAGCTACCGTACGCTCACTGGATCTCTTATATCCTTTGGAAGGTAGCTGTCACTACAGGGGGTCATCCAGTTGAGTCGCTTACACACTCTGCGACCGTGTTCCCCGAGTATAACATGAGTCAGCTGTTCGGACACGGTCGGGATCGCAGGCAGCAGCAGCAGCAGGATGCACCATCTTCTTCATGACAGCGGCCTGAGGTCCCAGAGTTCGCTCAGGAGCAGGACGAGGCCGTTCAGGCCCTCGCAAAGCAGGAGCTGGCAGAGCTCGAGCGTGGTGACACGTACGTCGCCGAGGACCCCACAGATAGCTCAGACGAGGACTACCAGCTCCCACCTCGCTACCAGCCACGAGCTCACAACACTGAGGTCGGGTCCAGTGGTACTTCATCCTCCGATCCCGCTCTACTTGCTATTCTCGCACGGATGGAGGAGCAGCAGAGGACAGTCACTCAGGATGTCCAGCGGCTTGCCCAGGAGCAGCAGAGGTTGGCCCAGACACAGGCCCTCGCACAGCAGCAGGCACAGGAGAGGTCTGATGCACTTCAGCGCCAGATGATGGCTTTACAACAGCAGACGTTGAGCTTCATGGAGAGACTAGCCAGCGGACCTCCCTAGTGGCAGTGGCAGCAGCCTCCCCCACAGCAGCAGCTTCAGTGGCAGCCTCATGTCCCTCCTCAGCAGCAGCAGCAGCAGTTCCCGGGCCCCAACTCCTCGCAGTTTACGCGTTTTACTACTCCACCAGGCGGGGCCCCTCTCTTCAGTCCTCTGCAGACCGGCTTCACTCCTAGGCCGACAGAGTCTCTGTTTGCGATGACTACGTCTGTGACTCGAGACCTGTCCGCCACCTTCAGCGAGCTCACTGGGTTTCCTACTCCAGACCTTCCGGACCTAGTTCGGACGTCGACGGCTCCTGTGACCTCCACCACAGAGACCCTACCGAGCTCCGTCGCGTCCTCTGCTGAGCAGACCGAACCAGTCCAGTCTGAGACTACCACGACAGCACAACCTGAGCTATCTTCGATTCCAGAGCTTCCGCACTCCGAGGCTCAGGTGGCTACAGCTCCACAGACTGAGACTGCGACAGAGACAGAGCAGACAGCTTCTGAGCAGGCAGAGCAGACCACACCAGAGCAGCCAGAGCAGTCAGTGCCCGCGCCGACCCGGACCGCTTCACCGCAGCTTCCAGCTACAGAGGGTCCGCAGGCTACTCGTGCTTCGTCTTCCGACTCTAAGGAGTACCTCCAGCAGTTTGAGTTCACTCAGCGTACTACGGAGATGGCGCCTGACTCGTCTGCACCACCTCCGCCCTCTGACGCTTAGTTTGGCGCTTGATGCCAAAGGGGGAGAGTGGATGAGTATAGCGCTAGGGGGAGCGATGTGAGAGGGTTTCGATATCTTATGTTGTGTTACTTTCACATACGCTCTTTACTTATCGCATCTTTTGTGCACATCTATGTGATATTCTTATGCTATGGACCTTTATGACATGTATGTGCTCATTGTGATATATGATATGACATGTCATTTCGCCCTACTCGATTACTTGTGCTCAATTCTCATTTGTTATGTATTCGAGCTCTTTACTCTTGCACTTGATTTTCACTCTATCTTGTTGAGTGCAGGATGATGGCATGACATGGTTGAACTTGCCCCTAATCAATTTCTCGTATTCATTGCAAGTTCATAAATGTCATGATTTAAAAACCTTTTCTCTCTATACTCGATCTCGTGTTGTCATCAATCACCAAAAAGGAGGAGATTGAACGCATCTTGGCCCCTAGTGGTTTTGGTGATTGGATGAAACACAAGATTACTGTGACTAACGTGTGTTTTGCAGAAACAGGATTGAGTTAGGTCACGGTAATGGCGACGATACGGGCATATGGAGTTCATGTCCCCTGGCGATGGATATCGTTTCGGTTTTCAAAGGACGGACGACAAAGACGGTGGTAGACTAGGCTAAGTGTCATATGGTGTTGAAGGACACTTAGGTAGTCTTATGTCTTTGTTTTTCCGTTGGCCGTACTATAAAGGGGAGCGTGAATCAGTAGCTTGACCTAGATGAGTCTATTGAAGTAGGTGTGGTGCACACTTATTATTTCATAGCCCTAGGTAGCTCAGAGAGATGCCTTAAGTCTAGAGGATCAAAAGTCGTTTAGGCCGCGTCGCGATCCGAGTTGAGTTTGCCCTTGTTATGGGCATCGGACGCTGGCCAGGTGGGCTTCGGACGCGTCCGAAGCTCACCCGGACTAGGGTTTAGTCTGGTGCGTAGCATCGGACGCGCCGATGTGTTCACATCGGACGCGCTCATGCCACTGTTCACGTGCGCGTGAACTGTAAGGCCGCATCGGACGCAGGCATCGGACGCTGAGGGCTAGCGTCCGATGGCCATCCAGAGAGGTTCCAGAGAGGTCAAATCCGGCATCGGACGCTGCCCAGCGTCCGATGTCCCTTTAAACAGTCTGACAAGAAGGTACAGTAGACCGTTGGACGAGGTCATCGGAGCGTCCGATGCTAGGCATCGGTGCGTCTGATGCCCCCGCAGAATGCCTATCTTGTGCTGTTTTTGGATGGCCGGTTGGGGGAGTATATATACTTCCTTCCCTCCATCCATTTGAGTGTTCTTGCCACTTCCATCTGCTGAGAAACACATTGTGAGTGTGAGTGAGTGCAAGAGCCCTAGTGAGGTTGAGTGATTTGCTAATTGTGAGAATTAGACACATCCTAGTGAGAATTGAGTAGCAAGTGTGCATCCATCCATCTCTTTGGCCTTGTGTTGGTCAAGTGAGAGTTCTAGCTTGTTACTCTTGGTGATCGGCATCACCTAGACGGCTTGGTGGCGATCATGAAGCTTGGAGAGCATCCGGTGGCATTGTGGATGACCCAAGCAAGCTTGTGACCGGTAGTGAGCGATTCACCGGGCCGGAGTGGCGAAGAATCAGCTCGTAGTGAGCACTTGATCCTTGCGCGGATCAAGGGGGAGCGATACCCTTGCGCAGATGCTCCAACGAGGACTAGGGGTGTGTGCCGACACCTCGATACCTCGGCAAAAAGATCGTCGAGTCATCTCTACTCCTTTACCTACACATTTACTTTCAAGCAATTCAATTCCGCATTACTCTTGTTGTTCATTCTATATTGAATTGCTTTGCTAGAGTAGGAGTGGCTTAGACTTGGTCTTTTGTGCGGTAGAATAAAGAGAATCACACTTCTAGGCACTAGGGGGTTAATTGAGGCTTGATAGGTTTTATTATTGCAAGAAGTTTTAGAAAAGCTTAATTCACCCCCCCCCCTCTTGGGCATCTTGATCCTTTCAATTGGTATCGGAGCCTCGTGCTCTCGATTTAGGCTTAACCGCCTAGAGTTAAGATGTCCGGAGGTGATGGACCACCTCCCATGTTTGAGGGAGACGACTTTCCATATTGGAAAATCCGTATGGAGTCGTACCTAGAAGCGGTTGATGTGAAATGCCGCGATGCCGCCATAACCGGCTTTGCCAAGCCCATGGAAGGCACAAGCCTCACTCCTAATGAGGAGGAAAATGATAAATGGAATGCAAAGGCCAAAAACATTTGTAAGGACCTGTGTGGCCTAGAGGGGGGGTGAATAGGCCTGTCAAAAATCACAGCTTAAAACCAAATTAGATATGCCCGGCACTACCGCCCTGTGCCCGGCACTGCCGCTCCCCGGCACTGCCGGCCTCAGCGCGGTACTGCCGCGCAGATGAAGACCAGAAGCTGCAATTCGAAATCTATCCACAATCTGCAGATTCTATATGAATAGGAATGTAACAAAAGGCTATATGAACCAGCAGAAACAACTACTCCAAGCCAAATATGAAAGATAGAGTAGATCGAGCCAAACCCTAGAATATATCACAAGCTCATGAACATAGAGAATGAAACTAAGCAAGCACGCGAGACAAGTGATTTATCCCGTGGTTCAGCTCGCCACCAAGGCTTGCCTACCTCCACGTTGTTGAGGTTGACCACTTAGGTCATGAGCTTTGCAACTCAACCTCGTTCTCAAGTCAAGAAACCAAATCCTTGAGGTGAGGGGTAATCTTACTAGCTGCACAAGTGATTACAAACCTCCCTAGGCCGCCACACAAGTTGGCAAGGCTCTAGGGCGACGCCTAGCCGGCTAGGGTTCCAAGAACCCAAGAGTAATAGAAGCAAATCCACCGGCTATGGCTCAAATCAAGTGCTCTAGGCAGTAGATCTCAGCTAGGGCTCCTCTTTGGTGAAGGTTTGAGCCTCTCAACCACTTGGAATCAATGGGAATAGAGATTTTGGTGGTTGGGAGCTTGGAGAGCCTTCAATGGAGAAGAGAGAGCTTGTCTGGAGGTAGGTGGAGAGTTCTGGTCGTAGATGACCGTTGGGAGGCAGAGGGGGTGAAGTAAATACCCCCTGTCGTCCAACGGACAAATCAAGTCGCGGCAGTGCCGGCCTTAGCCCGGCAGTACCGCGGCCCGGCACTGCCGCGCCTAGAGCGGCATTGCCGCGCCCACCAAACAGACAGGAACAGATCTACAATGGGTGCAGCTGTCTTTGGTTGGAAATGTGGATGGTTTGAGTTGGTTTGAGCACATGTCATTCAGCCATATCAATGAATTTGCATTCCCCCTTAATAGTACGGCATTCCTAAACTCAAGTAATCAAAATAGAATATCTTTGAAGCACTTTGAGCTCGGAATCGATAAAATGTAGTGTGAGGGGTCCACCAACGCATATACACCATCCTTTCTTATCATAACCTGCTTATCAACTTCATAAATCTTGTTAGTCCTCTAATCATGTGGTCATTATCACCAAAACCCACAATTAGGGCTTGATTGCACTTACAATCTCCCCCTTTTTGGTGATTGGTGACAACACAATTAGAGCTTACAAGAGAAGGGCATAAAAACTGAGATTTTGAAGCTTAGGTGTGAAACCTCCCCCTAAATGTGTGAATGAGAGCTGAAATCTCAAATTGGCATTAAAGGCCAACATTCACATATTTGAAAGTGAGAAATAGGTTCAGTTTCACATCTAACAGCTTTGTGGGGTGCAACCAAACTGTGTCAATAATAATACGTGATGCGAATGACAGTTTAAGCACACACCAGAGAAGTTTACTGTCTTCTGCCAGAGCGGCACTGCCGGGGCCCGGCACTGCCGGCCCTGGAGCGGCACTGCCGCTCAGGCAATAGACAGCAAACGCAGCGGACAGAAAACGTAACCACAAAGCATATAACAAAACTGATCTAAACAGGATAGCACAAGCTAAATAAGCAGGTAAAGATACATGTCCACATCCAAGCCTAAGAAGTAGTACCATAGAGTATTATTACATAACATAGAGTTTTGATCGTATCAAACTCTCTCACAACTCACAACTACAACTAAAGATGGGGACATGAAGCAGAAACAGTGGATGTACCCCCTTCTCTTCACCTAATTCTCCCCCTTTGGCAACAAGTCACCAAAAGGAGAGAAAGAGAGAAGAGAAGAGTGTCCAAGCACTCAATCATCATCCGAACTGATCTTGTCCCACGCAACTTCTTCTTCCTCTTCTTCCTCATCAACATCGTCGTCATCGGACTCTACCACGGCCTTCCCCTAACGGTGTGTGGAACTGGTGTAGCGGGTCGAGGTCGAGGCACGTGTAGAACGACGAGGTGGCACAGGCACGATCTCCTCCTGCTCCTCCTGATCATCATCATCATCAATATCATCTGAATCAAGGCTGGAGAGGTCGAAGCGAGGTGGAGAGCGGGGTGGAGGTAACGGCGAACGTCCCGCCCGCTCTCGCTCGGCGCGCTGCTCAACAAGTGCCTGGTGCGTTGTCTGGGCTGCGTAGGTGCAAGTAGAGAAGATGGCCTTGATCCATCTTGCTAGCTTGCTCTTCTTCTTCCTCTGATAGGAAGGACGGGAGCTCTCGGGTCTATCTGCTGCTGCTGCCCCTGCTGAACCTTTCTTCTTTTCAGCCCGGTACGGCTCATGCAACCCATCCTTAGGAAAAGAATGTCCGGAGACCATCTCTATCATGAACATGACGTAGGGTGCATAAAGAACCGCCTTCCTAGCATCCTCAGCTGCAACCTGTAGTTCGGTCCATATGAAGCTGGATATGGAAAAGGGATTAGCCTGAGGGGTCATCCTAGCCAACATGTTCCTGCCATATCCGTATAAGTTAGAGTGCGAGCCACTCTTTGGGTTGAGCGACTGCCTGAAAAGGTTGTTGAGCATGTAATAAAAAGGTTTTAGCCCCTTCACCAACCCATCAGCCTTGCTAGGGTCTTCATACATGTGGGCAATCTCACTATCTATCAGGGTCCTTTCATCATGTAGATTGTCAAACTCTCTATCCTCGCTGCCCAGACCGAGGATCCTACTAAAGGTCTCATAAGTGACCTTGTAGTGACGACCCTCAGTCATCCAGTGCATCTCTTCCACCACATTATCAACGTACAGGGTGGCATGGAACTGGTGAACAATCTCTGTGTTCCAGTTGTGGCTGAATCCCATCAAGTCATACATGTTCCTTTGCTTGCACGCAGCCACTACCCTGTTGATATCACGGTCAGTCTTTGCTTCTAGGTGCTCCCAATCCACATACTTCATGTTCAGAATCTTGGACTTCTTGGCATTGTACAGGACTGAGCGGTAGAAGTCAGAATGAAACTCATTCCAGAACCTGTAGTCAATGCCCATATCCTTTGGAGCATTGTATGGATTATGCTGTCGCTGGGACTTGACCGAGCTGAACTGCTGATAGTAGGACACAGGCTGCCTTGCTCTTGTGTCCTGCGGTGGCCTCTCCTGGACATCCTCCTCATAGGGCTGCACATGAGCCCTGCTGACTTCTGCCAAATGCTCAGGAGTGGCAGGGTAAAGGTCCTCCCTAATCTGACGACCCTGCATCTGGAGACGTGCCTCATCTCTGATCTGCTGTCTAGCTGACACATCTCCTTGGGAGCTAGCGCCACCACGACGGGCTGGCTGCTTGCTCCTCCCCCTGAGCGGATCCATCCTTCTCTTAGTCCTCCTTTCATCATCACCTCCGCCCGACATCTAAAACATGGAAACTGTGGATTAGAAGACTGCATAAGGATTGGTAGATTATAGCGGGATAATAGACGTTGATGGAAGCGGTGTTAATTGGATCAGTTCTCTGCACGGCGTCCGGCACTGCCGCTCTGGGAGCGGCACTGCCGGGGCCCGGCACTGCCGCGCAGGCAGACTGGAACTGAGCCAACCAACACCACATCCACCATCTCTACTACTCCTCTATCATCTACAAACCCTTCTACAACCTCTAAGAACAATATCCATGGCGCATTTTACAAATCGGGAAAAACTAGGGTTAGAGATTTTGAATCTTCACCTTGGGGGAAGGAGAAGAAGGACCTTGAGGAAGGGAGACCGAGGCTGCACCGGAGGGGAACTTGGAGCAGCACTGCCTGACCACGACTTCGCCGGGAAGGAGCCCGGATAGGAAGGTGGTCGCCGGTCGCCTTGAGGTCGCCCGAAAAAGAGGAGTGAAAGGGATAGGAGTTACGGTCGGGTGAAATGATGAGGGAGAGAGAGAGAGAGGGGGGGTTCACGGGTGGAAGTAGAAAAGTTTTCCCAATGACCCCACTCGGTAACAAACTGATTCAGCCGAATCGGTAAGTCGCGGCACTACCGCGCCTGGCGCGGCACTGCCGGGGCCCAGCACTACCGTGCCTGGCCCGGCACTACCGGACAGCTACTTACAGAGAGAGTTATTCTCTAAGATACTACAACTTATTCTTGGAGTGGACAGGTACTTCTTGCATGATATGACCAGCAGCAAGTAATCAATACAGAACAATGGTCACACCAAGCAAGTTTCTTTCAAAGATTTTGAAACACAATATGAAAGTTTTGAAATTGTTTTACCTAGGTCAAACTAGTTGATCAATCAAGCATGCTAGGTTTCAAACTAAGTTACGAGAGTCAAGTATATTTAGTTCACTCCTTAAAGCACAAAACCTTGACTCATCTAGAGGCTTAGTGAAGATATCGGCTAGTTGTTTGTCGGTGCTCACATGTTTGATGGCGATATCTCCTTTGATTTCATGATCTCTCAAGAAGTGATGCCGGATGTCTATGTGTTTGGTTCTTGAATGACACACTGGGTTGTTTGCTAGCTTTATGGCGCTCTCATTGTCACACAAGAGTGGGATATGAGTAAATTGACATCCGAAATCACGAAGGGTTTGCATCATCCAAAGTAGTTGCGCACAACATGCACCTGCTGCAACATACTCGGCCTCGGCTGTGGATAGGGCTACACAATTTTGCTTTTTAGAACTCCAAGACACTAAGGAGCGTCCAAGGAATTGACATGTCCCCGAAGTGCTTTTTCGATCTACCTTGCAACCGGCGTAATCGGAAGAGCCCTTAGGATACCACAAGCCAAGGTTTGGAGTGTGAACTAGATATCTCAAGATTCTCTTAACGGCCACTAAGTGACACTCTTTCGGGTTAGCTTGAAATCTAGCACACATGCACACACTAAGCATAATATCGGGCCTAGATGCGCATAAGTAAAGGAGGGAGCCAATCATGGAACGATATACCTTGATGTCCACGACTTTTCCTTCCTTATCAAGATCAAGATGTCCATTAGTTGGCATGGGTGTTTTGATAGGCTTAGCGTTCACCATGTCAAACTTCTTTAACATATCATGGGTGTACTTGGTTTGGCAAAGAAAAGTCCCTTCCTTCAATTGCTTGATTTGAAACCCAAGGAAGAACTTGAGCTCACCCATCATAGACATCTCAAATCTTTTAGTCATGATCCTACTAAACTCATCACAAAAGGATTTGTTAGTACTACCAAATATTATGTCATCGACATATATTTGGCACACAAAGATATCTCCATTGACTTTATGAGTGAAGAGAGTAGGATCGGCTTTGCCTATTTCAAAGCCTTGTTTGAGCAAGAATTCCTTAAGGCATTCATACCATGCTCTAGGTGCTTGCTTAAGCCCATAGAGCGCCTTTCGGAGTTTGAAGACGTGGTTGGGAAACGTGGGATCTTCAAAGCCCGGTGGTTGCTCGACATATACCAACTCTTGTATAGGGCCATTGAGGAATGCACTCTTCACATCCATTTGATATAGCTTGAATTCATGATGGGCTGCATAGGCTAGAAGAATCCGAATGGCTTCAAGTCTTGCAACCGGTGCATATGTTTCTTCAAAGTCCAGGCCCTCTACTTGTGTGAACCCTTGAGCTACCAATCTTGCCTTGTTCCTTGTCATCACACCTTCTTCATCTTGCTTGTTGCGAAAGACCCATTTGGTTCCAATGACATTGGTATTTGGTCTTTCCACGAGTGACCATACTTGATTGCGCTCGAAGTTGTTGAGCTCTTCTTGCATGGCCATCACCCAATCCGGATCATCCAGGGCTTCTTCTACCTTGAGAGGTTCCAAAGAGGAGACAAACGAGTAATATTGACAGAAATTTGCCAAATGAGAGCGTGTCGTTACCCCCTTTCGTAGACTCCCAAGAATATTATCAACGAGGTGATCTCGTTGAATAGTTTGCTTGAGTCTTGGATGATCGATGGGTTCTGGTTCATCTTCGGCTTCCTCTTCTTCATCTCGCTCGAAGATGGGTTGTAGGTTCACTCCATGAAGTGGAGTAGCTGCAGCTGCTCTGGGTGTGCCCGGCACTGCTTGGCTCCGCGCGGCACTGCCGGGGTCCGGCACTGCCGGGGACGAGCCCGGCACTGCCGGGGACTGTATCTGACCAGTCCCAGCAGAAGCTTCAGCTTGAGGACCATCCTGACCAGTAGCCTGCTGTTCCTGTGGTCTTATATCACCAATGGCTAGTTGCTTGATTGCTTCACAAGGAGGTTCCTCATCACCTACAACCACCTCATCAACTTGCTCTACTTGAGAGCCATTAGTTTCATCAAACGTCACGTCTATCGCTATTTCAACCTTGCCGGAGGCCTTGTTGAAAACACGATAGGCATGCTCGTTTGATCCATAACCGAGAAGAAAACCTTCATCAACCTTGGATGCGAACTTAGAGACTTTGGGTTTCTTGTTCAATATGAAACATTTGCACCCAAATACTCTAAAGTAAGACACCTTAGGCTTGTTACCGGTTAGCAGCTCATAGGAGGTCTTCTTTCTTCTCTTGTGGAGGTAGAGGCGGTTGATTGCATGGCAAGCAGTGTTGACGGCTTCGGCCCAAAAGATGTCCGGCGTCTTGTACTCATCTAGCATCGTCCTTGCCATGTCAATGAGCGTTCTATTCTTCCTCTCCACCACACCATTTGTTGAGGGGTGTAAGGCACTGAGAACTCATGCTTGATGCCCTCTTCATCAAGTAACTCTTCCACTTGGGTGTTTCGGAATTCGGTTCCATTATCACTACGAACCTTTTTGATGTTGAAACCGAATTCCCTTTGAGCTCTTCGTATGAACATCTTCACCTTCTCTTGCACTACACTCTTATCATGCAAAAAGAATACCCAAGTGAAACGAGAAAAGTCATCAACAATAACAAGACCATGTTTGTTACCGCCGATGCTAAGGTAGGCAACCGGTCCAAAGAGATCCATGTGAATCAATTCCAATGGATGAGTAGTAGTGTCATAGCTCTTTGGTGGGTGAGGTACGCCTACTTGCTTTCCGGCTTGGCAAGCTCCACATACTCTGTCTTTCTCAAAATGAACATTGGTTAGTCCTAGGATGTGGTTGTCCTTTTGAAGTTTGGCCAAATTCCTCATCCCAACATGAGCTAGTCGGCGGTGCCATAACCAACCCATGCTAGATTTTGCCACCAAACAAGTCTCAAGTTTGGCTTCACTTTTGTTGAAATCAACTAAGTAAAGCTTCCCTTTCAAACGACCTGTAAAGACAATAGAGGAATCCTCCCTTCTAAAGACTTCCACACCCTCATCCGTAAAGAGACAATTGAAACCCATTCCACACAATTGCGAAACGGACAACAAATTGTAACTTAACGAATCAACATGTAAGACATTAGTAATTGAATGTTCAAGTGTGATAGCAACTTTACCAAGACCTAGCACATCCCCCTTGGAGTTATCACCAAATATGATGTTCTCACTTGCATTTGTAGTTGGGGAATATGATGAGAACATACTCCTTTCTCCGGTCATATGATTTGTACATCCGCTATCAAGCACCCAACTTGATCCACCGGAGGAGTAAGCCTGCAAAATAAGTTTAGTTCCTTGGTTTAGGTCCCCAATTGATATTGGGGCCTTGCATGTTAGTCACAAGTATCTTAGGAACCCAAATAAACTTGTCGGCTGCCCTCTTGTCATTACCAACATACTTTGCAACAACTTTACCACTGTTGTTGTGTCCTAAAAAGTAACAAGAGGACATGCTCATTCTTGGAGCTTCTATCTTGGGTTGATGCTTGAACTTGTTCTTGGTTACCCAAATAGACTCCTTTGGTTTCTGAGACCCTTGCTTCTGATTTGGCATCTGCCTGGGCTGTGTGTGAGACTGAGCAGAAGGGGAACTGGTAGCCTTCCCTTTCTTGGGGCGCGGCACTGCCGGCCTGGGGGCGGCACTGCCGGGGCCCGGCACTGCCGCCTTCTGGCGCGGCACTGCCGCGGTCTGTGCAGGCTGAACTGTACCAATGTGACCCTTCTTCTCAAACCTCACACACTCATAGCCATTCACCTTCTTACTTCCATTGGTTTTGCCTCCCTTTACATGCCCCAACCCATCCTTTATGAAAGGACGTCTTCCGTTCTTGAACTTGGGCATGTTCTTGCTTTGGGTCTTCTCACTAGCACTTATAGTAGACTTGACACAACCACTTGCAATAACACTTGTCAATCTTGCTATTTCTTTTCTCATGGCCTCCATGTTTGCAAGGTTAGTGGAATAGACATTCAAATCAAGATTATAGCATTTTCCACAACCTTCACTAGTGGAGGGAATAGAAGTGACATTTGCCTTAGGGAGAGTTGAGTTGCTTTCCCAAAGAAGGTTATATTGCAGCTCAAGTTCCTTGTGCTTTTCATCCAAGTCACAATACTTTTTCTTGAGTTCAACATGAGCCTTCTTTAGGGAAGCATGTTCATCTTGCTCTTTGGCCAAGGCCTCATGCAAGACATCCAACTCACTTCTCTCTAATGCAAGAGCTTCCTTGCAAGCAATATAGAGATCCTCTTGTTTGATAAGAGCATCCTCACTTATTGCTAGCTCGGCTTGTACACCCTCTAGTTCCTCCATTAGCTTAGTGATAAAGAGTTTGGTTTTCTTATCTAAGTTCTTTGTTATCATGTTTATCTCTTCATCACTAGAGCTATCATCACTAGAAGAGTCACTAAGTTCACTACTAGAGATGTCACTAAGTGGAAGAGAAGGTTTAGGAGTATGAGTCTTTTTCACCTTCTCTTTCTTGGCCATGAGACAAGTGTGGGAGTTGCCTTCATCATCATCGGACAAGTTGTTGAATAGCCTTGGTGAAGAAGATGACTTTTGGAATGCAATGGTTGCCATCTTCTCATCTTCTTCACTTGAGGTTTGTGCGGTTGAATCCCATTCATGTCCGATGTGAGCTTCTCCCATGTATCTCTTGTTGTGCTTCTTGTAAGTGGCTTTGTCATCTTTCTTGCCCTTGTTGTCTTTCTTCTCATTTGGGCAATGAGCAATGAAGTGCTCGGTGCTACCACAATTGTAGCAAGTTCTCTTTTTCTTGTTAGGAAACTTCCTCTTTACAAATTTGTAACCTTCTTTCTTGAGCCCCTTGCGATATCTTCTCATGAATAGAGCTATATCATCAATCTTCTCAAACTCTTCACCATCACTCTCACTCTTGCAAGAGGATGATGTGCTGTCCTCAACCTCTATTTTCTTCTTTTGTTGCTTGGGCTTGTTTGTAGAGGCTTGCTTGCTTGAACTTGACTTGCTTGATGTTGCTTGTTTTGTTGGCTTGCTTGCCTTGAGTGCCACTTCCTTGATCTTCATCCCATCTAGCCTTGCTTGCAACTCTCCAAGCTTCCTTCTTTCATTAGCTTCCTCTCTTTGCATATCAAATGTGATAATCCTCCCAAGCACATCACTAGGTGTGAACTTCTCAAACTTCTTCTTGTCTCTAATCAATGTCACTACGGTCTCATTTCTTGGTGAATAAGCTTCCAACATAATCTTCACAACCTTGTGATCATTGATTTCATTTCCACCTAGCCCTCTAATCTTGCCAACAATGACCATCAACCTATCAAACATCTCTTGAGGACCTTCACCATCACAAATCACAAACCGGTTGAGCTTGGCCATCAACAAATCAATCTTGGATTGCCTTACTTTATCAACCCCTTCATGAGCAATATGCAATGTGTCCCAAATCTCCTTTGCAACCTCAACTCCCATGACCTTGTTGTACTCATCACCATCCAAGGCACTAAGTAGCACACTAGTGGCTTGGGCATTGAGATGAATGTTGCGGAACTCATCTTGAGTGGGGTTCTTTGGATCAACCGGTGCTTCAAGTCCATTGTGCACAATCTCCCAAATACCTGGATGGAGACCAATAAGATAGGTCTTCATAATGTGCTTCCACTTGGCAAAGTTGGTCCCGTCGAAACGAGGCAACTTGCCCGCGGGTACATTAATGAGAGGCCTAGAATCATGGTTAGACATAGAAGAATAAGTGTAGGATACGGCTCCGTATGTCTTCTTGGTCTCCTCCTTCTTCTTCTTGTCATCCTTGAGATGATAGGAGATGTCATCATCACCATCTTCGGTGCTACTTGAGTCTTCACTCAAGTGCACACTCTTCTTAGCTTTGAGCTCTTCCTTCTTCTTCTTTTCTTCTCTTCTCTTGGCTCTTTCTTCTCTTCTAATCTTTCTTTCTTCTCTTCTTTGAGCCTTGTCTTCCTTTGCTTTGAGAGCTGCTGCATCTTCTTTTGCTTTGGCTCTAGCTTCTCTTCTCAACCTTCTTTCTTCCTTTCGTCTTGCGAGCTCTCCGGCCGACACAACCAATTGTGGAAGTGTCCTTCCGCTAGCTGTGGAGATACTCTCGCTGCTGCTAGTGGTGTGCACATCCGGATCTTCAAAGGGTTTGGGTTGCACAACACTAGCGTTACCCGTTCCTCCGTCAGTGGCCATACTCTCGCACGGTTAAGTGCTGCTGAGAGACCAGGCTCTGATACCACTTGTAAGGACCTGTGTGGCCTAGAGGGGGGGTGAATAGGCCTGTCAAAAATCACAGCTTAAAACCAAATTAGATATGCCCAGCACTACCGCCCTGTGCCCGGCACTGCCGCTCCCCGGCACTGCCGGCCTCAGCGCGGTACTGCCGCGCAGATGAAGACCAGAAGCTGCAATTCGAAATCTAACCACAATCTGCAGATTCTATATGAATAGGAATGTAACAAAAGGCTATATGAACCAGCAGAAACAACTACTCCAAGCCAAATATGAAAGATAGAGTAGATCGAGCCAAACCCTAGAATATATCACAAGCTCATGAACATAGAGAATGAAACTAAGCAAGCACGCGAGACAAGTGATTTATCCCGTGGTTCAGCTCGCCACCAAGGCTTGCCTACCTCCACGTTGTTGAGGTTGACCACTTAGGTCATGAGCTTTGCAACTCAACCTCGTTCTCAAGTCAAGAAACCAAATCCTTGAGGTGAGGGGTAATCTTACTAGCTGCACAAGTGATTACAAACCTCCCTAGGCCGCCACACAAGTTGGCAAGGCTCTAGGGCGACGCCTAGCCGGCTAGGGTTCCAAGAACCCAAGAGTAATAGAAGCAAATCCACCGGCTATGGCTCAAATCAAGTGCTCTAGGCAGTAGATCCCAGCTAGGGCTCCTCTTTGGTGAAGGTTTGAGCCTCTCAACCACTTGGAATCAATGGGAATAGAGATTTTGGTGGTTGGGAGCTTGGAGAGCCTTCAATGGAGAAGAGAGAGCTTGTCTGGAGGTAGGTGGAGAGTTCTGGTCGTAGATGACCATTGGGAGGTAGAGGGGGTGAAGTAAATACCCCCTGCCGTCCAACGGACAAATCAAGTCGCGGCAGTGCCGGCCTTAGCCCGGCAGTACCGCGGCCCGGCACTGCCGCGCCCACCAAACAGACAGGAACAGATCTACAATGGGTGCAGCTGTCTTTGGTTGGAAATGTGGATGGTTTGAGTTGGTTTGAGCACATGTCATTCAGCCATATCAATGAATTTGCATTCCCCCTTAATAGTACGGCATTCCTAAACTCAAGTAATCAAAATAGAATATCTTTGAAGCACTTTGAGCTCGGAATCGATAAAATGTAGTGTGAGGGGTCCACCAACGCATATACACCATCCTTTCTTATCATAACCTGCTTATCAACTTCATAAATCTTGTTAGTCCTCTAATCATGTGGTCATTATCACCAAAACCCACAATTAGGGCTTGATTGCACTTACAACATTCTTTTTAGAGGCATTTGCAAAGATGTGTTCAACCGTGTTCGGAACCACAAAAATGCCCATGATCTATGGGAAAACATTTGTGCGCTCCATGAGGGAACCAAGAGTGAGCGTGAGGAACGCTATCATCTAGTTATGCAAAAGCTTCACTCTTTTGATATGCATGCTAATGAAAGTGCAAATGAAATGTACTCACGGTTGAATGTTCTTGTAGAAGAGCTAAATGGACTTGGCCTCACACAAATGCAACCATCCGATGTTGTGAGGAAGATTCTTTGTGTCCTTCCAATTGAGAAGTATGGACACATTGTGACGGTGCTACATCAAGGCGATCTTTCCACCGCTACACCAACCCAAATTTTGGGAAAGATCAATGCGCATGAGATGTACATGCACATCACACCAAGTGGTGGCTCCTCCACCGACAAGAAGAAGGACTTGGCTTTCAAAGCTAGCCATGACACGAAGGGCAAGTCCAAGGCTATTGTGGTGCATCATGAGAGCTCAAGTGATGAAGATGATTCCAACATTGCTCTCATGGTGAGAAGGACCACCAAGATGTTGAAGAAGCTTCACAAAAATGGAGTCAACTTTGACTCAAGAAAGAAGAAGTTCTTCACAAGTAGCAAGAGGAGGCCAATCTCTGAAATGGATTGCTACAATTGCGGTGAGCTTGGCCATCTTGCTCATCAATGCACCAAGCCCAAGAAAGAGAGCTACAAGAACAAGAACAAGGGCAAGAAGTATGACTCATCAAGTGAAGATGAGAAGAAGGATGAAAAGCCCTACTACAAGAAGGATGGCAAGAAGAAGAAGCAATACCACAAGAAAGGTGGGAAGGCTTACATTGTTGGTGATTGGCTCACCGACATTGACTCCTCTGGTGGCTCATCAAATGAAGATAGTGATGATGAGAAGGAGAAGGTGGCCGCTCTAGTCATTGGCTCCTCTACACCTGTAAGTGCAATCAAGCCCTAATTGTGGGTTTTGGTGATAATGACCACACGATTGGAGAACTAATGAGATTCATGAAGTTGATAAGCAGGTTATGATAAGAAAGGATGGTATATGTACGTTGGTGGACCCCCCATACTATATTTCATCGGATCCGGACTCAAAGTGATATATCAAGCTTTTTCATTTGAATTTGAGTTATAGGAATGTCGTACTATCAAGGGGGAATGCAAATACATTGCTATGGCTGAATGACATGTGCTCAAACCAACCCAAGCCATCCATGTTTCTAACCAAAGACAGCTGCACTGAATTCCAATCCAACCCTGCCTGATTGGTAGGCGCGGCAGTGCCGCTCTTGTCGCGGCAGTGCCGGGCCGCGGCACTGCCGGGCTTCGGCCGGCACTGCCGCGACTTATTGTAACCGTTGGCAGGGAGGAGATATTTACTCCATCTCCCTGCCACCCCAACGGTGATTGTAACACCTCTGGTGTTTAAGCATGTAATTAACTTGACATATCATCATTAGCATCATTAATCATCTTGATCATGATTTCATGTGTATGCATTTGCTTAGTGTATCATTTTATGTGACGAACCTCTATTGCAAAAACCTTATTAGCCCACTTCTTCCTTTAGGGGCAAAATGGTAATTTCACCTCTGTGCCTAGTTCTATGTAATTCTTGTTCTAATTTAGTGCCCTGATGTTTGTTGCTTTGATCCAAGTTCAAAAATCAGATTTGAATTGAGTTTCCTTTTGCAAAACCCTAAAATCCCAAATCCTGGATTTATTCCCTTTTTAATAACTTTTTCAAAATTCAAAATTTTGAGTTGGTTCAAAAAGCAAAGTTGTGAATCTGATCAAGAGGAACAACTTTGGTATTTACAGATTTCCATGTTTCTATATAAAATTTGAGGTAATTTCAAATTCATTCAAATTCCAGTTTTTGTCCCCTTTTCAGTTTTGAAAAGTTAATCAAAAACTATTGAGTTTTAGAAAAAGTGTATATTAGCAAAGTTATAGGTTTTGTCAAATGGAACAACTTTCATATTGGAAGATTTTCAAGTTTCAGTTTGAAATCCAAAGTAATTTTGATTTGAATCAAATTTGAAAAGTGTCCCCTTTTCTGTTTTTGAATATAGTTCAAAAAATATTTGGAATTTAAAAATGTTCATGTTGACAAAGTTGTAGATCTCTTTTTTCTGAACAACTTTGGTATTTGGAGTTTTTGTCGCACAGTTCAAATTTTGGGAGATTTTTTGCAAAATACAGAAACTGGCCAAAAGTCAAACCCTAGACCCTAGCACTGTTCTTCTTCCCGTAGAGCCAGAGGCCAGGGGGGGCCCGGCCATGGCGCCGGCGCTGCGGCTGCAGCGCAGGCGGCTGCTCCCCACGCGCCACCAACCTGCCGCCACTGTTCCCCTGTTCCCTCCGCGCCCGCACGCGAGCGCTGACCCTTGCTCTCGGCCCCTACAGTGCCCAGCCGCCGCCGCCGCGTGGCCATCGCCGGCCGAGCTTGCGCCCGAGCCCCGGCTGCACGCCAGCTCGACCGCCAGAGCGCAATCGAGTGCGCACGCCCCCGCAAACCTTACCCGCGCAACCCCGAAGTCTCTACCGGCCCTGGCCGTGCCTATAAAAGCCCCGCCGGAGCCCGACCTCTCTCCCTCACCTCCGCCACCGTGGCCAGCTCTCTCCAGTCACTCCGCCGCTCCACCACCTAGCTCGGAAGCTCCGCCTTGAGCTCGTGAAGCTTTCCCACCCTTCAATTTCACCTTCCCCGCCTCCGTTCGCCCGGCGTAAGCTCGCCGTCCCCATCCCCGGCCGAAACCCGGCGAACTCGGGTTCGTGGAATTCGCCGTCTCCGGCCATGATCATCCCTCACCGACCCCCGTGTTGTGTTCCTTGGTCCCGTGCGACTCTAACCCGGCCCTTGCGGTCGCATGTGCTGCGCAGGACCGCCGGACCGCCGGAGCGCCGCCGCGGTCATCTTCTCCCCGAGCGTGTCGAGCCTCACCTTCGTGTCGAGCCTCACCCTCGAGTCGAGCCTCACCCTCGAGAACGAGTCGAGCCTCACCCTCGAGCCCTGCCTCCGACACGTGGTAAGCATCCGAGCCCTCCCAGTCAGGTCTCGGACAGAGGCCTGTTTCTCCGCTTCGCCCGAGCCCAAGCCTCGGCGAGCGCATGCCCTCCGCTTCGCCCGAGCCCAAGCCTCGGCGACGCATGCTCTCCGCCTCGCCCGAGTCCGGCCTCGGACTGAGACTCACTTCTCCGTTTCGCCCGAGCCCCGCGATTCGCCGAGCCCGGCCTAGAGGGAGCACAGTGCTCTTCTCTTTTTCTGAGAGTTGTGAATAGTGTTCGGTTTTCTCTTTTTTGTATGATTTTCTGTGTGCATCCAAAAATTCTGAAATTTTTGTGGTAGGCTCTTTATGCTCTGGAGTATTTTATAAAAATATGAAACTTGAGTTTTGTGCAAAAATTTGAAAATGTAAAATTCCCCTTTTAATTGAAAAATGAAGGTTTTGGTATTTTTGGAGAGTGATTTATAACTCCAAAAATCATGAGACAAATTTTTGTGAGCTTCTTATGCCATGTCTAGTCTCTGGTAAAATTTTGAAGTCTTTTGGAACAAGTTGATTTTTGAGCATTTATTTTAATTGTTAAATAGTGCCTTTTGCTAATTAAAGTCTGATTTTATTTGAGCACCTTAATGACCTCCAAAAATTATGAAATTTGTTTTGCCATCTATCTACACCATAATGAACTTATGTGATTAATTTGGTAATTTTTGGAGCAACTTCATAAAATGACCTTTTAAATAAATTAAGAAAATAGAAAAGATGGATTAGGGTTGGTAATAAGTATTTGATGATGTGATCTTTGGATTGATTGATGTTCATAGACCCCTACCCTTTGGTCTATGATATTTGTGATGCTATGTTTGGTTGATGCTTAGGATAATTATAATAAGGTCTAGGTTAATCAATATTGCTTAAGAAAGAAATGGTTACCTTTTTATGCTCAACCTAGATTTCGATTATGCCTTGTTTAAGAGTAATCTAGAATCAGTAGAATTGTCTTGCACCATAAGTCCATATCATCATTCTCATGTGCATGCATCATTGCATCCGTATAGTTGACGAAGAAGGACCTGAAGTCGAGGTAGCCACCGAAGGATCTGTCCCCGAGGCAACCCCGAGCTCCGGCACCTACACCACCAACCCCGAGTCTGCTCTTTTTGCCATCCAAGGCAAGCCCCGGTGCATTTAACCCCTTTCCTTGAATTTTATAAAATGTTTCCTTAAATGCTTTTGAGTTAAATTATTGCATTAGGTTTATAGGAGTTGTGTGCTATCCTAATTGATGCACTATCCACCTTGACCACTGATACACCCGATACCTGCTTTTCAAAAGGTATTTGAAAAATGCTTAGCAATGCTATTAAATAGATTTGCAATAAAAATGCCAATTTCAAAAGTGTGATCACTTAAGAATCTTTATGGGATTTTGGCTTTACTCCCACTATTGGCTAAGTATCTGATCCGTATTTAGTCAATGGGAAGGAGAGGTTGTCCCTGCGTACGGTGCCGTCATGTTGTAGTCCGGGACTCAACAGTTGACACCGACCGGGACAGGGTTGAAAAACCGACAGGACCTGTACTCTTGGGTTAGAGTCCCGAGGTGCTTGTCGCTGGCGGAAAAATGTAGGGACCATCCGTATGGGGGCCTGCTGGTCAAGACTTGTAACTATTCACATACTACGGAAAGCTCTGGCTCCGAGAAATCCATTATTGGACCGACAACCGCGCACTGGGAGTGGAGAGATGGCGGAAGTAGCATGTACCCACGTGGGTTAGAGTCCCGGATTGGAGTGGTGTACTGTACTTCCGGGTGGCGTAGGACCGGGCCCAATCTTGGAGGAATCGTGGTAGACGAGTTGGCATATGCAAGCTTGGGTGCTACATATGCAGTGTGGATAGGGATCCTCAGCTGAGTATTATTTATCCGGATTAACGTTGCTCCTCGGTTATGGAGACTTGGTCCACTGACTGTCAACGGAGAGTGGTTCTCAACTAGGAATGTTTTGAAATGTAAAATGAATGATGAAGAATTGAGGAATACTGAATCTTTCAAAATAAAATAAGATTTACAAAAATGCTTTTCTGCAAAATACTTGATCTTGCTTAAGCCTTACCTTGACTACCCTAAGCCTTCATTCCTGAGTCTTCTCCCTTTTCCTTTAGTCGGTTAAGTCTTGTTGAGTACCTTTGTACTCAGGGTTTTATTACCCATGTTGCAGGTATGGCAGATTCCTCAGTATGCCTTGGACCCTGTTGTGTGACTGTTGTTCAGGAGGAGGCCGATGAGGCCGATGAGTGATTATTCACCCTCGGGCTGGGTGATGTATCTTTACCTTTAGTTGTTGTCATATGCTACTCTGCCAACTCTATCCATTTGAACTATGGTCTGTAATAACTTCACTTTAATTTTATGTTGAACCCTGGTTTGTAAAACTATTGTTATCTAAGTCTTCCGCTATTTACTCCGATGTTATTTGTCAAAATGTTCAAGAGGTTGTAACTGAATTGTGAGATGATCCTGCGGACAACGGGCACTGATGTAGCCCAGTAGCGGAACCGGTCCTAATCTCTTGGCTGTACGGATCGACTGTCAGTGGTTGACGGTGATCAGTGGGCCATGGGATTAGAGCCGTTACGTTACAGAGTGGTATCGAAGCATCTCACTATGACGTTGCAATCTTTTTGCGAAAACTTCAAAAGGTTTTTAACAAAAACTAAACTTGACTATTTTGAGTCCAAATTGCTTCTCTCATCTCATCTTGTCTTTGGCAACTAGTAGCAAGACAACTTGTATAAGCCCTATGTACTTTATTTTAGTAGTTGCATTGCCTTGTTCCGTAGGAACGATTCATGCATCATGTCACATTCACTTAAGTATATAAAAGAGTTCGTTGGGTTAGTATGCCTATACCTTTTTCTTGCTAGCCTTTCTCATCTATAACCTCTTGTCCAGATATGGCCATCATCAAGCGGACTGCCCGCAAGTCGACTGGACCAAACGGTGTGCCGCGTCACCAGCTGGCGCCACGCACCGGAGAAGAGATTGGAGAATCCTCCAATGGTCGTCGCTTTCCCCGCCGCACCCGCAAGCAGCTAAAGGAGGAAATCAAGAATCTGAAGGCTGAAATGGAGAACATGGAGCATGACTTCTACCTTTCTCGCATGGAGTTTTATGAGGCACGAGCTTCCCTGGAACAGGCTAACCGGAACACGATTCGCGCTATCGAGCAGCGCAATGATGCTTGGACCCGCGAGGACGTTGCCAGAGCCCAGCTCCATGGACTGCAGCAATACACCGCCCAGATCGAGCAGTACAATGATATGCTTCACGAGGAAGTGCATCAGCTGCATGATCAACTCCATCCCTTGGTACCCCCGGTTATGGAAGACCCCGAAGACGGAGTCGTGGAGGAACCTGAAGTGGAACACGAGCCCGATCAGAATGAGGAAGTGGAACCTGCTGAAGATGTCCACGTTGAAGATGAAGATGAGGAGGAAGAGCCTGAGCTTATCATCGAGGATGATGATGATGACGAAGAGTTGATCTTCATCGATGATGACTAGACTCCTTGTGTCTGTACTATCTGCTTACCTAAAACCTTAGACTAGGTTTAGGGGGCGTTAGTCTGTCTGTTGCCAAAGTCTGGCATGTATCTTTCTTTTCGTATCTTTTCCCTTATCAGTCTGTTGTCATCTTTATCAAGTCAGCTATCCTTGTATCAGTGAAGTTGTCAATCAAGTTGTTTCAGAACCTTTGTCCTTATATGCTGAGTTCCGAGTTGCTTATACAGATGCCTGTGAACACCCGTACCGGAGCCGGAGGTTCTGATGATGCCAACATCCCAAACCCTCCACCTGTACCAGCTACCCTGGCAGATGCCATTGCAGCCTTGGCCGCCGCTGCCAATTTGATGGCTCAGAATCAAGGGCAGCAGAACAACGGCAACCGTGGTCGCCGCAACAACCAAGAGACAACCTATGTGGACTTCACCGAAACACGACCACCGGTCTTCACAAAGGCCGATGAACCTCTCGAGGCTGACGACTGGTTACGCACCATGGAACAAAAGTTCAGTCTTCTGCACTGCACAGAGATCCAGAAGCCTCGGTTCGCTTCTCAGCAGCTCCGTGGTCCTGCAAGTGCCTGGTACGCCAACCTGTTGGCGGCCCAGCCGGAAGGTCATCAGCTGACATGGGAAGAGTTCCGCACCGCTTTCAGAGCACATCACATCCCTTCGGGATTGATAAAGATGAAGTTGGATCAGTTCTTGGCCCTGCAACAGAAAGATTCCACCGTCATGCAGTACGTGGGACAATTCAATCACCTCAGCCAGTATGCCTCCGACTATGTCAACACAGAGGAAAAGAAGAGAGATTGTTTTCTCAGGGGTCTGCACCCTAAGATTCGCAGAGGTCTGTCCAACAACCTAAACGGATCCTACCATGATGTCGTTGACCGTGCTGTTGCTTTCGAGGAAAGCAATCGCCAGTATCAGGAAGAGAAGAAGAAGAAGAAGGCTGGGTCTAGCAGTTTCTCCAGCAACCATAAGCGCCCAAGAATCATCTACCACCCCAGCCACCACCAAAACCGTGCCCCATACCCCCATCAGCAAGTGGTCGTTCGTACCGCGGCCACCACCCACAATGCCAACCAGCAAAGTGCCACTCAGCCGAACGCCCCTGGTGTTCGTGTCACCACCCCTCAAACAGCTTACAACCATCCATGCTACAACTGTGGCCAAGTTGGTCACTGGGCTCGCGAGTGCCCAAAACCCAAGAAGAGTGCCCAGCATGCACAGAAAGGCCCTGGAGGATCACAGCAGCAGCACCGTGCACCGCAGCAGCACGTCCAGAAGGGCAAGCTTGTCAGGAAGCACGGGCAAGTCTACTTCACCACCGTCAGTAACATCCCAGACGGAGAGCCCGTCATGCTCGGTAGGTTTCCTGTTGCCAATCATCCTGCAGTCGTCTTGTTTGATTCTGGTGCATCGCATTCCTTCATCAGTCGCACTTTTGTCATCAAGCATGAGTTGCCCATGGGGGAGTTAAAAGAAAGTTTCTGCATACTTTCGCCTGGAGGGCGGATAAATACTAAGGAAGTGGTCCGCAGTATACCAGTAATGTTGGGGAAACATGTCTTTCCTACCACCATGATAGTACTGCGCGATCAAGAGATAGATGTCATCTTAGGCATGAATTGGATGTGTCAGTATAAAGCCATGATAGACATCTTGAATAGAGTTGTGAGAGTGGATATTCCTAACAGTACCTCCAAACTCCTTCTCCAACTTCCTATGCCTTCAAAACCAGCTACCACACAGCTAAATGCTACCTATGATCGAGGGGTCCGAGACATCCCTGTAGTTTGTGAGTTCCCTGATGTCTTTCCTGAAGATTTACCTGGTCTGCCTCCCGACCGTGATGTTGAGTTTGCTATAGAGCTAAAGCCCGGGACTGCTCCTATATCCCGTAGAGCTTATCGAATGCCTCCCAGAGAGTTGGCAGAGCTGAAGATCCAATTGCAAGAGCTATTGGATAAGGGTCTCATTCGCCCAAGTTCATCTCCTTGGGGCTGTCCTGCTATCTTTGTGAAGAAGAAGGACAAAAGCCTTCGTCTGTGCGTTGACTATCGCCCGCTCAACGAGGTCACCATCAAAAATAAATATCCCTTGCCTCGTATCGATCTTCTGTTTGACCAGTTATCTGGAGCCAGAGTGTTTTCCAAGATCGACCTCAGATCTGGCTATCATCAAATAAAAATTCGTCCCGAAGATATTCCCAAAACCGCTTTCACCACCAGATACGGTCTATATGAGTACTTGGTCATGTCTTTTGGCTTGACCAATGCCCCCGCTCATTTCATGTATCTCATGAACTCTGTGTTCATGCCAGAGCTCGATAAATTTGTAGTCGTGTTCATTGACGACATCCTTGTTTATTCAAGAACTCCTGAAGATCATGCCAAGCATCTTCGTGTCGTTCTCTCTCGTCTCAGAGATCACCAGCTGTATGCCAAGTTCAGTAAATGTGAATTCTGGCTAGACCGAATTCAATTCCTTGGTCATGTCCTGTCCGCTGAAGGTGTGTCAGTTGACCCTGAAAAAGTGGCAGATATCTTGGATTGGAAGCCACCTACCACTGTCCGAGAAGTTCGCAGCTTCATGGGAATGGCTGGATACTATCGCCGTTTCATCCCAGACTTCTCCAGAGTTGCCAAGCCTATCATAGAGTTGTTGAAGAATTCCGTGGAGTTTGTTTGGTCAACAGCCTGTGAGCAAGCTTTTCAAGCCTTGAAGAAACTACTAACTACATCACCAGTCCTAGCTCAACCAGACATCGAGAAACCCTTTGATGTATACTGTGATGCATCGGGTACTGGGTTAGGCTGTGTTTTGATGCAAGAAGGTCGAGTGATCGCTTATGCCTCACGGCAGCTTAGGCGACATGAGGAGAATTATCCAACCCATGATCTTGAGTTAGCAGCAGTGGTACATGCTTTGAAGATATGGCGTCGTTATCTGTTGGGCAGTACCTGCAATGTGTACACTGATCATAAGAGCCTGAAGTATATCTTCACCCAAGAAGAGCTGAACATGAGGCAGCGAAGATGGCTTGAGTTAATCAAGGACTATGATATCGCAGTGCATTACCATCCGGGAAAGGCAAATGTAGTTGCCGATGCCCTCAGTCGCAAGTCGTACTGCAGCTGTCTGACGACGAAGCCCTATGATCTTTCCTTGTGCCATGCTCTTGAAAGGATGGGTATTGAGATAGTTCCGCAAGGAAGCCTGAACAATGTCAGGATAGAAACATCGGTCAAGGAACAAGTCATCGCTGCACAGAAAGATAACCCTGGAATCAAGCACATCATCGAAAAGGTCCAGACCGGTAAGGCTGATTGTTTCAGGATCGATGATGTAGGAGTTGTATGGTTCAAGAACCGTCTAGTAGTTCCCAAGGTGCCTGAGTTGAGACAGTTGATCCTTGATGAGGCACACCTGTCTAGGTTTTCCATCCACCCCGGCAGCAACAAGATGTACCAGGATCTAAGGCAGAGATTCTGGTGGACAAAGATGAAGATTGAAATCGCTCGCTATGTCGCTCGCTGTGATACTTGTCAGAAGGTCAAAGCCGTGCACATGAAGCCTGGAGGAGAATTGCAGCCTTTATCTGTACCTGCCTGGAAGTGGGAAGATATCAGCATGGATTTTATCAATGGACTACCCAAGACTCGGAAAGGTTTTGATTCCATTTGGGTAATCGTGGACCGACTCACCAAACAAGCTCACTTTCTGCCAGTCAAGACCAGCTATGCCGTCCCCACGTATGCCGCCTTGTACAAGAACAACATAGTGAAGCTTCATGGAATACCCAAGACCATTATCTCTGATCGTGGTACTCAGTTTGTCGCAAAGTTCTGGAAAGCGTTCCATACCTCACTTGGAACCAAGCTCTTGCATAGTACAGCATATCATCCACAAACAGATGGACAAACTGAGCGAGTCAACCAAGTGTTAGAGGATATGTTGAGAGCATGTGTGCTCACCTTCGCAGATACTTGGGATGACTGTTTGCCTTTGGCAGAGTTCTCATATAATAACAGTTATCAAGAAAGCATCAAAATGGCACCCTTTGAAGCGCTGTACGGTCATCGTTGTCGTACACCCCTCAGTTGGTCTGAGCCCGGAGAAAGAGAATTCTTTGGAGTTGACCTGGTTAAAGATATGGAAGAGAAAGTCAAGCAGATACAAGAGAACATGAAGATTGCCCAATCCCGACAAAAGAGTTATGCTGACAAGAGACGTCGACCTCTGAAGTTTCAAGTTGGAGATTACGTATATCTCAAGGTCTCACCTACCAAAGGAGTCACTCGTTTTGGAGTCAAGGGAAAGTTAGCACCCCGCTACATTGGTCCGTTTGAGATTTTGGAATGTTGTGGCAAGGTAGCTTACAAGCTGAAGTTGCCCGATCATCTCTCTGCTGTCCACAATGTTTTCCATGTCTCCCAACTCAAGAAGTGTCTCCGAGTACCAGAACATGTCATGGGAGTTGAAGGTGTCGAGCTAGAGCCTGATCTATCCTACTCAGAATATCCAGTTCGCGTGTTGGATCACAAAGATCGAGTTACTCGAAGAACTACCACAAGGTGGTACAAAATCCAGTGGAACCAGCACTCTGAAGAAGAAGCTACTTGGGAATCTGAAGACTTCTTGGCAAAGAACTATCCCGACTTTCTCGAATCCCTGTCTATGTAAAGTTTTGCCTTTATCCCTTCTTTGTCCTTTCTTAAGACGCAGAATCTCGGGGCGAGATTTCTTTAAGGGGGGAAGGCTGTAACACCTCTGGTGTTTAAGCATGTAATTAACTTGACATATCATCATTAGCATCATTAATCATCTTGATCATGATTTCATGTGTATGCATTTGCTTAGTGTATCATTTTATGTGACGAACCTCTATTGCAAAAACCTTATTAGCCCACTTCTTCCTTTAGGGGCAAAATGGTAATTTCACCTCTGTGCCTAGTTCTATGTAATTCTTGTTCTAATTTAGTGCCCTGATGTTTGTTGCTTTGATCCAAGTTCAAAAATCAGATTTGAATTGAGTTTCCTTTTGCAAAACCCTAAAATCCCAAATCCTGGATTTATTCCCTTTTTAATAACTTTTTCAAAATTCAAAATTTTGAGTTGGTTCAAAAAGCAAAGTTGTGAATCTGATCAAGAGGAACAACTTTGGTATTTACAGATTTCCATGTTTCTATATAAAATTTGAGGTAATTTCAAATTCATTCAAATTCCAGTTTTTGTCCCCTTTTCAGTTTTGAAAAGTTAATCAAAAACTATTGAGTTTCAGAAAAAGTGTATATTAGCAAAGTTATAGGTTTTGTCAAATGGAACAACTTTCATATTGGAAGATTTTCAAGTTTCAGTTTGAAATCCAAAGTAATTTTGATTTGAATCAAATTTGAAAAGTGTCCCCTTTTCTGTTTTTGAATATAGTTCAAAAAATATTTGGAATTTAAAAATGTTCATGTTGACAAAGTTGTAGATCTCTTTTTTCTGAACAACTTTGGTATTTGGAGTTTTTGTCGCACAGTTCAAATTTTGGGAGATTTTTTGCAAAATACAGAAACTGGCCAAAAGTCAAACCCTAGACCCTAGCACTGTTCTTCTTCCCGTAGAGCCAGAGGCCAGGGGGGGCCCGGCCATGGCGCCGGCGCTGCGGCTGCAGCGCAGGCGGCTGCTCCCCACGCACCACCAACCTGCCGCCACTGTTCCCCTGTTCCCTCCGCGCCCGCACGCGAGCGCTGACCCTTGCTCTCGGCCCCTACAGTGCCCAGCCGCCGCCGCCGCGTGGCCATCGCCGGCCGAGCTTGCGCCCGAGCCCCGGCTGCACGCCAGCTCGACCGCCAGAGCGCAATCGAGTGCGCACGCCCCCGCAAACCTTACCCGCGCAACCCCGAAGTCTCTACCGGCCCTGGTCGTGCCTATAAAGCCCCGCCGGAGCCCGACCTCTCTCCCTCACCTCCGCCACCGTGGCCAGCTCTCTCCAGTCACTCCGCCGCTCCACCACCTAGCTCGGAAGCTCCGCCTTGAGCTCGTGAAGCTTTCCCACCCTTCAATTTCACCTTCCCCGCCTCCGTTCGCCCGGCGTAAGCTCGCCGTCCCCATCCCCGGCCGAAACCCGGCGAACTCGGGTTCGTGGAATTCGCCGTCTCCGGCCATGATCATCCCTCACCGACCCCCGTGTTGTGTTCCTTGGTCCCGTGCGACTCTAACCCGGCCCTTGCGGTCGCATGTGCTGCGCAGGACCGCCGGACCGCCGGAGCGCCGCCGCGGTCATCTTCTCCCCGAGCGTGTCGAGCCTCACCTTCGTGTCGAGCCTCACCCTCGAGTCGAGCCTCACCCTCGAGAACGAGTCGAGCCTCACCCTCGAGCCCTGCCTCCGACACGTGGTAAGCATCCGAGCCCTCCCAGTCAGGTCTCGGACAGAGGCCTGTTTCTCCGCTTCGCCCGAGCCCAAGCCTCGGCGAGCGCATGCCCTCCGCTTCGCCCGAGCCCAAGCCTCGGCGACGCATGCTCTCCGCCTCGCCCGAGTCCGGCCTCGGACTGAGACTCACTTCTCCGTTTCGCCCGAGCCCCGCGATTCGCCGAGCCCGGCCTAGAGGGAGCACAGTGCTCTTCTCTTTTTCTGAGAGTTGTGAATAGTGTTCGGTTTTCTCTTTTTTGTATGATTTTCTGTGTGCATCCAAAAATTCTGAAATTTTTGTGGTAGGCTCTTTATGCTCTGGAGTATTTTATAAAAATATGAAACTTGAGTTTTGTGCAAAAATTTGAAAATGTAAAATTCCCCTTTTAATTGAAAAATGAAGGTTTTGGTATTTTTGGAGAGTGATTTATAACTCCAAAAATCATGAGACAAATTTTTGTGAGCTTCTTATGCCATGTCTAGTCTCTGGTAAAATTTTGAAGTCTTTTGGAACAAGTTGATTTTTGAGCATTTATTTAATTGTTAAATAGTGCCTTTTGCTAATTAAAGTCTGATTTTATTTGAGCACCTTAATGACCTCCAAAAATTATGAAATTTGTTTTGCCATCTATCTACACCATAATGAACTTATGTGATTAATTTGGTAATTTTTGGAGCAACTTCATAAAATGACCTTTTAAATAAATTAAGAAAATAGAAAAGATGGATTAGGGTTGGTAATAAGTATTTGATGATGTGATCTTTGGATTGATTGATGTTCATAGACCCCTACCCTTTGGTCTATGATATTTGTGATGCTATGTTTGGTTGATGCTTAGGATAATTATAATAAGGTCTAGGTTAATCAATATTGCTTAAGAAAGAAATGGTTACCTTTTTATGCTCAACCTAGATTTCGATTATGCCTTGTTTAAGAGTAATCTAGAATCAGTAGAATTGTCTTGCACCATAAGTCCATATCATCATTCTCATGTGCATGCATCATTGCATCCGTATAGTTGACGAAGAAGGACCTGAAGTCGAGGTAGCCACCGAAGGATCTGTCCCCGAGGCAACCCCGAGCTCCGGCACCTACACCACCAACCCCGAGTCTGCTCTTTTTGCCATCCAAGGCAAGCCCCGGTGCATTTAACCCCTTTCCTTGAATTTTATAAAATGTTTCCTTAAATGCTTTTGAGTTAAATTATTGCATTAGGTTTATAGGAGTTGTGTGCTATCCTAATTGATGCACTATCCACCTTGACCACTGATACACCCGATACCTGCTTTTCAAAAGGTATTTGAAAAATGCTTAGCAATGCTATTAAATAGATTTTCAATAAAAATGCCAATTTCAAAAGTGTGATCACTTAAGAATCTTTATGGGATTTTGGCTTTACTCCCACTATTGGCTAAGTATCTGATCCGTATTTAGTCAATGGGAAGGAGAGGTTGTCCCTGCGTACGGTGCCGTCATGTTGTAGTCCGGGACTCAACAGTTGACACCGACCGGGACAGGGTTGAAAAACCGACAGGACCTGTACTCTTGGGTTAGAGTCCCGAGGTGCTTGTCGCTGGCGGAAAAATGTAGGGACCATCCGTATGGGGGCCTGCTGGTCAAGACTTGTAACTATTCACATACTACGGAAAGCTCTGGCTCCGAGAAATCCATTATTGGACCGACAACCGCGCACTGGGAGTGGAGAGATGGCGGAAGTAGCATGTACCCACGTGGGTTAGAGTCCCGGATTGGAGTGGTGTACTGTACTTCCGGGTGGCGTAGGACCGGGCCCAATCTTGGAGGAATCGTGGTAGACGAGTTGGCATATGCAAGCTTGGGTGCTACATATGCAGTGTGGATAGGGATCCTCAGCTGAGTATTATTTATCCGGATTAACGTTGCTCCTCGGTTATGGAGACTTGGTCCACTGACTGTCAACGGAGAGTGGTTCTCAACTAGGAATGTTTTGAAATGTAAAATGAATAATGAAGAATTGAGGAATACTGAATCTTTCAAAATAAAATAAGATTTACAAAAATGCTTTTCTGCAAAATACTTGATCTTGCTTAAGCCTTACCTTGACTACCCTAAGCCTTCATTCCTGAGTCTTCTCCCTTTTCCTTTAGTCGGTTAAGTCTTGTTGAGTACCTTTGTACTCAGGGTTTTATTACCCATGTTGCAGGTATGGCAGATTCCTCAGTATGCCTTGGACCCTGTTGTGTGACTGTTGTTCAGGAGGAGGCCGATGAGGCCGATGAGTGATTATTCACCCTCGGGCTGGGTGATGTATCTTTACCTTTAGTTGTTGTCATATGCTACTCTGCCAACTCTATCCATTTGAACTATGGTCTGTAATAACTTCACTTTAATTTTATGTTGAACCCTGGTTTGTAAAACTATTGTTATCTAAGTCTTCCGCTATTTACTCCGATGTTATTTGTCAAAATGTTCAAGAGGTTGTAACTGAATTGTGAGATGATCCTGCGGACAACGGGCACTGATGTAGCCCAGTAGCGGAACCGGTCCTAATCTCTTGGCTGTACGGATCGACTGTCAGTGGTTGACGGTGATCAGTGGGCCATGGGATTAGAGCCGTTACGTTACAGTGATCCACGACCATAACTCGTCATCTACCTCCAGACAAGCTTCTCTCTTCCCCATTGAAGGCTCTCAACTCCCCTCTCACCAATCTTTCGATTTCCATTGATTCCAAGTGATTGAGAGGCTTAAACCTTCATCAAAGAGAAGCCCTAGCTGAGATCTACTTCCTAGAGCAATTGATTTGAGCCATAGCCGGTGGATTTGCTTCTATTACTCTTAGGTTCTTGGAACCCTAGCCGACTAGGCATCACCCTAGAGCCTTGCCAACTTGTGTGGCGGCCTAGGGAGGTTTGTAATCGATTGTTCAGCTAGTATTATTACCCCTCACCTCAAGGATTTGGTTCCTTGACTTGAGAACGAGGTAGAGTTGCAAAGCTCATAATACGTTTTAGAAAAGCCCAATTCACCCCCCCCCCCCCTCTTGGGCTCTTGATCCTTTCAAGCCTCTCCTTTGGATCCGCCCCTCAGCAACAGGCACATGTGTCATGGTGTTGCGGAGCGCTAGCTCCAACGCCCTTTGCATATCGCAGTCGCCTTGTCACAAAGGGATCCACAACGACTAGGACGGTTTTTGCGGTGGCGTGTAGGGGAGCCTGCAGTTGGAGCAAGAGATTCTGATGAAGAAGGAAGAAACGACTAATTTCTCCACTACACAATTTGTGTCGTTTCCTTACGGCTTCGCTTTCTTCTCGATCAGGAAACGGTTTCTCTATTTTGCATTCTCTCTCTACAATAAATCTACTGTCACATCACTAATTTGCTCAGTTGGTAAGGTAATTAAAAGATATATAAACCGCCTTAAATACACTATTGGGACTGCTCCAAGGTCACCCTCGATGAGACGCGTGACGTAGCTAGTGAGCTGGATGAGAGAAACCTACTCTTCCTTGTTTACTGGGTCCCACCTATTCGTCTCATAGATAATCAGGAAGCGTGAAAATCGCTTGTCGATTTGGGGGCCGTTGGCTGCTTACCTCCCTCCTCTCTCGATATTCCACATGGACCTGGGCCAGCGAAGTTGTACATCGTTGCGGATGCCCTAAATAACTCATGTACTTTCCATTTTACCATTTTAGTTTTCTAAAATTCAGTACTTTTTGTTTTGGATTATTTGCAAATTAATTTGGCACTCCACTTAGAATTTGTTTAGATCCATGAGCTGCTAATAGTTAGCTAGCTAAGTCACAACTAATATTAGTTATTATTAGCTAGTTTGGTCTAACTAATCAAATAGTTGTTAAGTGGGTATCCGACAAAGAATTAGCTAATTAGCTAGACCTGTTTAGATCCAATAAACTAATTATTATCAGTTAACTATTATATTGGATCCAAACAAGACATTAATTTTCTATATGTAGCAATTGTGTAAAGATCAACTAATAAACAAGTAAACAACTATATAGAATAATAATAACAGAATTAGAAGCGCAGACCGCAAAATGGAGAGGTAGAGGGCGTACTAGATAAGAAATCAACTTTCCCTCAAAAAAATGATAAGAAATCAACTTTCAAAGGAAAAGGAGGAGACCAAGATCGGATAAGAGAAAAATCACTTTCAAGTGTACTAGATGGTAAGTTTTTTTTTCGAGCAACACTAGATGGAGTATTATTCAGAGCCCATCATTTCAGTTTGGAAGGGCTGGAAACAAATGGGCTCGTATGCTTGTCGCAGGAACATAATGCCTACTGGGCTTGTTTGTGTTGTAGCCCATATAGGCCCAGCGACCCAACAGGTTCAAAGCACGGACGAAATGCAAGAACACAGTTTTTTTAATTATTATTTATGTTTTAGAAAACAAAGGAATACTCTCTCCGTCCCTAAATAACTCGTTTTCGCTTCCTGAGAAACATCTTTGATTAAATATATATTAAAAAATATTAATATTTATCCTATATAATTAATATCATTGGAAAATCTTGGGATCTACTTTTTAACAAAATTATTTGGAGATACAAATATTGCACATATTTGCTACAAATCAAGTTAGATTTGTGGCACGCACACCAACGACGACAGTTAATTAGGGACAAAGGGAGTAGACATGAACATCTATGTATACCAATCTGCCCCTATATGCAACTTGTTGAACCAGCTTTCTAATAGTTAAAAAAAATTGTAAACCAATGAAGTTTTAGTTGGTTTAAAAAAAGTTAGAAGCATATTTGTTGTGTTTTGCGATCGTTTTTAAAATTTCGCTCTAAATAATAGAGGACAACTTTTCATCAGGTATCACAGACTATTCTCAATTATATCCGAACCATTTTTATAATTTCTTTTTTTTCTCGTACATTTACGTCGAGAAACATGAACCTTATTTTTACTCTTTATTGTTTTCTACGTCCTTCCACCTTTAAATTGACTTATTGATATGGTGTATATATTTACGCGTGTTTGTATTGATTTTTTGGAAAGATTGGAAATTGAGGTAAGGGAGTTATTGGAGAGTGGGTTTTTAATCTTGTGTAAAAGCAATTGTGGAAATGGGTTTGGAAACTCATTAGGTTCTAGTTGCGGGCCTAAAGTGCTGCCTACCCGGGCTTCAATCCAAGCACAAACAGCTCCATGCTACGTACATTTCCGTCTTTTCTCTTCCATTGAAATCTTCCTTTCTGTTTTACTCTTACATTTGCATCCTTTGTCTCTGTAATCTTTCTTTCTGTTTCACCATAGGTTGGACTCATTGGATTCCAGTACGATTTTGGTAGTTTGCTTCAGTTACATATCCTTTCTTGTCTCCTCTATCTGCTTCGTTGAATATGTGGTTTTGGTTGTTCGTCTTCTGACAGATCAGAAAATGATATTCTGTCATAGATTTGGTTCTAGTTTATCCTGATTACTCGGCTACTAGTACATGAAGAACAAGAAAATCTCGAACAAGAAACAAACATTTTAGAGCGACAGGACATCGAGTCATCAACCGGAAATGTCAGTTCCTGTTTTTGTATCGATGCCGTAACGTGGTGGTAAAGGACTCTCTAATTTAGCCTAGAAAATTAAGGATCGGGCTCAATAAGGATCGAGTCGTAATACTATATGATTTTGAACTAAAATTAGAAAGGGCTAAGTTGGATTGTGAAGAATGGATAAGGGCCATGATCCATTATCGTACAAATAAATATCTGCTAGTTACACATACAGAGAGGATTGCTTACTTAATAAAGATGAAAATGTTGTTTCACTCAAACGAAAAAATATATATAAACAGACTCACCGACAGACAGACTTCGATATTAGACGGCAATGAGAGAGATTTCAGGGTACGCAAAGATCAAAGAAGTAGCCAGTATGTTTCTCAAGTACAAGGTTTGATCAGATGCGCACATGGATGAAAGGCAAAAGAAAAAAGAACAAAGAACGAACAAATACAAGAAAAGAAAGACGCCACAGCATCCGCGCAGACAGAACCCCGAGAAACGATCTACCGGTACTTCCTCGACGACGAGTTCATGAACCTGATGCACTCCTCCACCGCTTCGCTCTTGTGCGAGTCATCGACGACGGCCACGGGTAGCGCGGACTGCTGCTGCCGCCTACTGCTATGCCTCGCCGGCGTGCAATCCGGTGAAGCAGCAGTTGCAGCAGCTGCTTTCTTGGTCGTCGTCGACGACGAGGACGACCGAAACGCCCTGACGATGCTCACCCTCGCTCGCCTGTAGAAGCGCGCGGCCGTCCACCGCGCGGTCCGCAGCAGGCGAGAGCCGCAGGCGCCCCGCACTTGCCGAGGCCGGTCCCGGTCCGACGGCGCCCGCGAGCCGGACCTGGACGCCAGGGAGAGCATGGGCGTGCCGGCGCCGATCTCAGCTGGGCTGATCCTTGTACACTCGCTCCCCTTCCTCCTCATCTCGTCGGCCGGATGCCTGATGCAGACCCAATATAGTGTGCGCGTACCACGGGGACAGCCTAGCTAGTAGTAGTAGCCTACGCACGAGACGTTTTATACGGCACAAAGGGCTAGTGCCGGTGCCTCTCGGTCTCGGTCTCACTCAGCTCAAAGGGGGTAAAAAAAAAGCAAGCAGAAGTACTGTATGTCACAAGAGCATGAAAGGCACTGCAAGCTACGTACTCCCTCCGTCCCTAAATAACTGTCTCTAAAAATCCGTGTTTTCCTCACAGACACGTTTTCCGGACGACACTTAAATAGGGACGGAGGGAGTAGAGCAGAAAAGAAAAAGAAGCAAAGGGAGAGACACAAGGCACTGAAAGAAAAGGCTCGTCTAATTGACCGCTATGGTGGCATCGATCGGATCAGACTCAGAGAAGCGATGGGCTGCAGTCTGCAGAGTGCTCTCGCGGTCACGGATCGGCTCTTCTAACGATTCAATATGACCAGGAACCGCCAAGGCTTGCAGCTTTAAAGCAGGCCAGGGAGACTGGGAGAGCAACAGGAGACGAGACGAGGCCCCGACGTGTGGGTTGGTGCCCAGGGGGCGGTATATTCTTGTTGCCTTGCGCCGGTGGTGGTGGCCGGAGAATATTTTCATTTCCAGCGGAAGCGAGCAAGCAGATGCAGCAGATCTTGCAAAGGATCCACCAAGCCTAACCGAGGCTGGAGATGTGGAAAAGTAAAGCAGAGCGAGCAGGCTGGAGGGAGAGAACATGACTGTCAGAGTAAGAGGCCGAGCTCGCAGTTCTTTTGAGGCCGGCCGCGCGCTCTAGCCGAGCCGTGCTGAACTGCTGCTGAAGGGCCGGATGAGGGGTCCGGGCGACGGGGCCGTTTCAAGGGACAGCTGCGCACAAGGCGACGCGACGGGGAGACATGGAATTGACGGGACGGGGCGGCCGGGGCGCGACGGTGCTCGCGGAAGGGGACACGCCGGACACGGTGGGGGCTGTGCCCCGGCGTGCGCGGTGCCCGAGGCATGACGACATGGGACGCGACGTGTGCGGCATGGACGATGCGGCGCGCGGGCACCAATCATTGAGCATTTCGGGGGGACGTTTTCTCGGGAATGGGCCTGGGCTGTTCTATCGAGCGCAGGGGCGACAGATGACTGCGCTGGCTGTTGTGCAGTGGCAGGTCGCGCGGGCAGTCGCGGTCGCAGTGCAGCAGTGCTGCCAGTGCCAGAGGCGCCGGCGTTCCTGCCGTCGTCTTTTGCGCGCGCGCGCTACTTTTCCTTTGGTTTCTCCGGCGATTGTTCGCTTCGAGTTCCGACTCCGAACAGGTTCTCGGCCTCGCCCTCCTCCGGCCTTGGAAACTGGGACTCTGGGAGCTGCTTGGCGTTTTTGTCTTTCACAACTGTCTTTGACTGCATCTCGGACATTGCATGAGAGAATGGATCGCAATGCATAAGCTGGCTCGGATGTTCTTTTTGTTACCAAAACGCACTATACCCATACGAGCTTGCGGACACACATACAGTAGTTTCATCAACAGGCAGTCAAGCATTATTGTAGTTTCAAGTTTCAAATGTTGCCTGAGAGTATTAGCTGTAAATGCAAGCACCAGTGCTTAGACTATCCGTACTCACGTTCCTCTATTTTCGTCCTCTATACTGGCTGGTCATCAAGATTCTCTTCTTTATATCAGTGTTTAGGATTTAGGGTTGGTTTTTCACTGTGGGCCCACTTGTCACTTTATCTAAATGTATTCATGAGAGATCTAGTTTTAAAGAATTAATTGTAACGAATGCAATGGTGAAATCGGAATTTAATTTGGGTTTTCGGTTCGTAAGATATAACATTTTTTTGCAAAACAAGGTGGGGCCCGCGTAGGCGTGCAAAGCGCGCGTACCCGCCGTCCGCTATACGCCGGCTGTCTGCCAAATTTGGTAAACCCGGAAGCCACAGCGTACCCGCTGCAGGTTAAATTTACGGTATGTGCGTATAGGGGAAGTCATGCTATTCCCAAACTACAGTATTATTTTGGGACAACTCTATTTGCTGCAACTCTGTCTGGTTCTGTCACTCGTTCGGAGTGTAGATGTTTGTACTACCGATAATCTTGTGGTGACCCGCGAGGACGTCTGTTTCTCTACCGTTTTCGTCCTTTGGCTGCTGCTGATCTTTGTTATCACGAGAGATTGCAGCAATGCTCCAACATTTCCTTCATTGTGCCTGCGTCATCATGATCTCCTGAAGTAAACAAGCAAGATATATATGGGGGTAAAGTTACGCTGCTTTAATCTAAAAGTAACACAATGAAATTTACTCCACGGTAGTACAAATGTACAGTATACCCTCTTACACATTATTCGGATCACCTAATTTTTCATCCAAGACATCAAAAAAAGATTATAGGTTAAAACAATATCTTGTCTACCCTACTAATGCACCGTCCTATTTCTTTGCTTGGTGTACCAAAGAAACCTCCCCCGCTGAGATGTCCTCACTAAATCCACACGTGAAACTGCACCCAGAAAAATAACACTATAATAATCAACCATCCAGATTTATTTCGTAACCTTCTCTCTCCTTACTCACTCACATCTAACGGACCAGATTAGATGTATGGTATACCTCCTCCTCCACATAATAAGGGAAAAATCGCAGAAAAAATCTCTCTGCTAACGCTCGCGACCCCTAAATTAATGTCAGCCAATTTGCCTTGCGTATAGTAGAAAAAAAACGGAAAAAATTAACGCCAGCCAATTTGCCTTGCGTAGTAGAAAAAAAAGCGGAAAAAAATCTCCCGTACAAACAAGGTATGTTCGTGATATCCTGGATTACTGCCGGCCAATTGCCTTCCATAGGAAAAAAAAACAGAAAAAAGATCTCGCAAGCTAACAAGACCTGTACGCTATCCCAGCTTTAACGGCAGTCAATTATCTTGCGCATGCTCAGGTCGTGTAGAAGAAAAAAATACGAAAAAAATGTGAGACCGTTGTCCGTGATTCTAACATCAAGACCAACCAATTGTTTTGCACGTGCCTAAGGGCAAGTACATCGGTCTTGTCTCGTAGGTGAACTTATATAGTGCCACGTAATTTTAAGATGACTTAGTAGACGACATGTACAATAGTTTGTTTTTTAAGTTGTCTCGTAGCAACTCATAATTCCTTAATTTATTGATAGAATAAAAATAAATTTTGAGATGCATGACAACAACAACTCATACAATGGTAGAATAGTTGTCTCATAGACCTAAATTTTAGCTCATGAGATGATTGCTTCGCGAAACAACGACCTCTTCCTCTTTCGCTTCTCTCTTTCCTTCACATCAGCAAAAAATCCTACGTGACACTGCATGAGACGATGTACGAGACAACTGACGTGTAGCAATGTACTTGCCCTAAGCCACACTTACAAGGCTGTCGTCTGGCGAGGCCGACCAATCGCCATGCATGATCCCACGCCACGCTCATGAAGATGCCGTCCGCGATCCCAGCTGCGAGGTCACCGTTCATGATCCTAGGCCACCGTCTGACTTCACGGACGCAGGTGAGGTCGGCCAATTGTCGTTCGCGATCCGAGACCACCGTCCAACTCCACTGACATAGGCAAGACTCATGCGCGCGTGAAAAAACATCTGCCGCCACGACGCGAGCCCGCCGTCTGTCGTGTTGCGAAGCCGCAATCCGCGTCCACGCATACGAGCCACCACATGCACACCGCCAGTCATGCCTCCATGCAAGCCGGGCGCCATCCTAGGTTGTGCCCACAAAGACGTCGCCTCCGATCCCGGCTACGAGGCCGCCGCTCGCGATTCCACGCAAGCGCTCCACACGCACACCACTGGAGTCATGCGATTTGACATGTGTGTGATGTCTTTCTTTGTCTTTCGTGTCTAAAAAAATTCATAAAGAAAATAAATACAAAGACATCTCAAGAATTTCTTACTGAACTGAAGGTTTTGACATGTGTTCATCGCTCGAATCTGTTTGGTGATATTATATTTTTCAAAGATAAAGCATATTTGGAACTAATATGTATCTACATCTTAATTGTTTAGTATTGAGTGCAGATGCAATTAACATGTCTGTGAAACGTGAAGTGAATTTGAATATAAATATTTTGGTCTATATGAATTTTCAGACTTCAATGTTTTGATGAGTGACATTCATGCACCGTAGCGTTAGCACGGGCAATATAATATTATCCTACTAAAGCACTATCTCTTTTTTTCGCTTGGTGTACCAAATAAATCTCCTCCGCTGAGATGACCCACATTAAATCCACACGTAAAACTGTACCCACAAAACTAAATCCATAATAATCGACCATCCAGATTTGTTTCATAACCTTCTCTCTTTACTTACTCACATCTAACAGACCAGATCAGATGTATGGTATATATCTTTACACAAGGAAAAAATCATGGCGGATCGTCGGAAGAAGAAAAATCTCCGCCGACGCGACTTTTCTAGGATCGGGAGCTTTATCTTGGGGCGAGAGAAGGCCACGACAGCGGCGACGACTGAGCGACCCAACCTACCAGTCCCGGGCGGCCCGCAACGATGGAGAAGGCAGAAGGGATACGGAGTCGATGGTCGCAAGGATACCCAGGAGCATGCAGGCGGCGAGCACAGATAACAACGGTTCATCACTACAAGAAATGATTGACTTTTTGACATAAAATCCATTTGTGACACTAGCTTTTTGACGTTAATTATGACATAGTTATATGAATTATGATATTAGTTATGTGAATTATGACATTAGTTATGTGTATTATGACAAAGTGCAATGTCAAAAAATGATTGCCCTTCAACTCATGTCATAACTAGCGTATTATGACATAAACTCATGTCATAACTAACGTATTATGTCATAAACCATACATAATTAATGTCAAAAAGTCAATGTCACAAATGGATTTTATGTGAAAAAACCAACCATTTCTTGTAGTGCATGTACCTACCAGTTTCTTTCCAAACGATTCTATGACTATGCTGGTTTGTGGATTGGTGTGGCAGTGTTTGAAATGATCATTTAGCGAGGCAATTGAATGATACCAGCATCAAGGTGTACGGAATGGACCGGACTGGTGATCATTTTTCCCCCTTTCTTTGGTTGTCATGCTTCCAATCTTTATAATTATCACGAACTACTGATGCATGTACATTTTGATTTAATTTTTATCCATGTTCACGATTGCGTGATTGTGAACAGAAAAAAAATCTCCGTTGTGCATCCACCAAACAAATCTACGGCGGATGCTTACAAGGCCATTGTCTGCGATTCTAGCTGCGAGGCCACCGTCCGCGATCCGAAGCCGCCGTCCGACTTCACAGACCTAGACAAGGTTGGCCAATCGTCGTCCGTGATCTAAGGCCGTGCTCACGAGGACGTCGTCCGCGATCTAAGAACGTCGTCTGATTCCACGGACACAGGCGAGGCCGGCCAATCGCCGTCCACGATCTGAGGTCGTTGTCCAACTCCACGGACGCAAGAGAGTATGTCCGAGATCCGAGGTCGCCATCGGACTCCATGGATGCAGGCTATTGGCCGGCGTCCCACATGCACGCAAGGTCGTAGTCCCACATGTACGTAATTCTGTCACCGTCTAAACGCACATTGACCGTCGTCCACCTCCACATGCACGTGAGGCCGTCGTCCACTTAGACACACATGCGCGCAAAAAAACATTCGCCGCCACACATGCGAGGCCGACATCTGTGTCCACGCGCACGCCGCTACTAATGCACCATCCTATTTATTTGCTTGGTGTACCAAAGAAACCTCCCCCATTGAGGTGTCCTCACTAAAGTTTAGAGGCGTGTAACCAAACACACCATTTATCTTTCTTACATTATTAAATACTGATTTTATTTATGAACATGAAATAACATATGCTCCTCTCTAGAAAATTAGGAGGCTTTCTTGTATAATGTTTCATGGATTTATGGAATAATATAAGATTGTCAATGATCAATATTGTGAGCATATTAGTAACTTATCATGCACGGCTATCAGCTTCACTAAGAATAGAATTTTTTATAGACATTTTGAAGAGCTGTGTCAATGAATGTTTTGACAATTTAATTTAAGATCTCTAGGACATGCTTAAGCCCTTAGCCAAGATGTAATTTAATGGTTTATGAAACAAACAACTTTTTATTATGCCTTTGAAAGATAATAGTTTTCTAGATTATACTCAGGATCATTATAATTGTGTGAAAGTTGAACTTTGTAAAACAGCTTTAGCCGTTTCATTTTTGAATGTATTATAAAGTGAAGTTGTGGCGTTAGCACGGGCACTAGACTATATGAAGAAAGCACGTTCCTTCATCTACCATAGGCAGGTTGACGATGCAATCACGGTCTGCCATCGTGTGAACGTCCTGGAATTTTCATTTTATTGCGCGACCGTGTTGTCCAGCACCAACCACGTGCTCCTCGCCGTGACGACGTCGTGTTGTGCGCAGGCAGCAATATCTCGTGATATTTTTACATTTCAGCCCTTTTTAAAATATTTTTTGTAAATAGATCTGTTTAGAAACTTTGTTTAAAAATGGGACACGGGGGATCGGCGTCATGGGACATGACGCCGAGCTATAGTGGCCCGATGTCATGTCCAGTCACACCAATTGATTCATATGAACCTGGAATTAGAGACCAAGTAAAGAGAGCATATGCTTTGAGTGGTCCAACCCAACCTCTTGAATTTTCAGTTCCTCGTAAATATATTGGTGGTGAATGGAGATCATTTCAAAAGAGTTGGTTTGATGAATTTGATTGGTTAGAGTATAGTGAGTCTAAGGATGCAGCCTATTGCTTTTATTGTTATCTCTTTTTTAATTCAGCAAAGGCTGAAAAATTTGGGAGTTCTGTCTTTGCACATGACGGTTATGTGAACTGGAAGAATGCTAAGGATTCTTTCTGTAAGCACACTATTTGCAAGACTCATACAGATGCTAGACTAAGGTGTGATGACTTTATGAACCAAAGGACAAGTGTGGATCAAAAATTAGTGGAGGTAAGCACGGAGGAAGAGAAACGATATGAGATTCGTTTGACATCATCTATAGATGTTGCAAGATTTCTCATAATGCAAGGGCAACCTTTTCGTGGAGATGATGAGAGTTCTAGTTTCCTCAATAAGGGTACATTTAGAGAGATGGTTGATTGGTATAAAGATAAGGTAGATATAGTGAAGGATGCATATGACAAAGGTTCTAAAAATTGTCAGATGATATCTCCGGATATACAAAAGGATCTTGCAAGAGCTTGTGCAGAGGAAGTCACAACTGTCAGTATGGATGAGATTCGAGATAGAAAATTCTCAGTGCTTATTGATGAGTCCCGGGATGTATCAATAAAAGAGCAAATGGCAGTGATCCTAAAGTTAGTACTCCACAATTGTAACTTTGTGCATAGGTTTTATTACAATTATAAATAAATAAATAAATGTACCATGCAGGTTTGTGAATGGTAAAGGGCAAGTGTTGGAGAGATTTCTTGGACTTCAGCATGTTCAAAGTTGTACCGCTATTGCATTGAAAGAAGCTTTGCTCGGTATGCTTTCAAGTCACAATTTATCTATCTCTATGCTTCATGGGCAAGGGTATGATGGAGCTTCTAATATGAGAAGTGAATTCAATGGGGTGCAGAAATTGATTCGTGATGAAAATCCTTATGCTTTCTATGTGCACTGTTTTGCCCATCAATTGCAACTAGTGGTTGTTGCTGTTTCGACTTCTAGTGCAGACATTGCAGATTTCTTTAACTACGTTCCTTTAATGGTGAACAATGTGGGTGCATCTAGTATGAGAAAAAATGCCTTGCTTGCAAAGCATCATGATGTGCTGCTAGAAAAGATTGAGAATGGTGAGATTATGACTGGAAGAGGTTTAAATCAAGAAAGTAGCCTAGCTAGGCCAGGAGATACTAGATGGGGTCCACATCTTAAAACTTTGCTTCGCATTTTGGTGGTGTGGGAGGCTATCATAGATGTGCTTGAGATAGTGAAGAAAGATTCTATTAAACCAACAAATAATGGTGGAGCTTTAGGTTTAATTGGGAAAATGGAGAGCTTTGATTTTGTGTTCATCCTGCATTTGATGATACAATTGTTGAGCATGACAGATATTTTGTCACAAGCTTTGCAAAGGAAGAATTAAGACATAGTTGAAGCAATGCATTTGATCTCAGATGTGAAAGACAGCTTGCAGGATATGAGAGAAAATGGATGGGAGCCATTACTCAAAAAAGTGACTACATTCTGTGAGAAGAATGAGATTGAAGTGTCGGATATGAATAAAAAAATAAATGTTAGAGGGACATCTAGAAGAAGAAAGCAAAAGGTAACAAACATGCATTACTATCATGTGGACCTTTTTCTTGTCTCCATTGATGCCATCTTGACTGAGATGAATCACCGGTTTAGTGAAATTAGTTCAAAGTTATTAGTATGTATGGTTGCTTTTAATCCAAGGAACTCCTTCTCGAATTTTGATGTGGACAAACTTGTGAGGCTTGCTAAAATTTATGGCGAGGATTTTGATATTGGTGAACTTGCTATTTTACCAAATCATCTTAGACAGTTTGTCAACCGTGCTAGAAGAACTCCAGACTTTCTTGGATGCACTGATCTTGGAAAAGTTGTTGAAATTATGGTGAATAATAATATGTACACATCTTATAAATTGGTTTATCGTCTCATTGAGCTAATCTTGATACTACCGGTGGCAACAACTTCAGTTGAGAGGATATTTTCAGCCTTGAACATTATAAAGACAGATTTGCGTAATAAAATGGATGATGAATGGCTCAATGACTTGATGATATGCTATACTGAGGAGGAGATATTTAGAAAGATTGATAATGTAAAGATCAAAAAGTGGTTCCAAGAGATGAAAAAACGTCGTATGTTATTGCCTAAAAAATAGTGGTACGCTTTATTCTCTTCTAAATTCACAATTTGGAGATCCATATATGTTTGAGTAATCAATTATGTCTATTTGTGTAGGTTGCTACTTCAGAGGAATAATGTGGGGCAACTTCACGTGTTGTTTATTAGTTTCGCAATTGGAACTTTCGGTTATTCAGTATGAATGAACTGCATTCTTCTTTTAATGATGTATTTTGTGAATTCCATCGCTACTCGATGATCTTGCAATATAAGATTAATTCAAGCTATTATATATTGTCTATTGTGATGAGTCATAGTAGAGTTAAGTTGTCGTGTGCTTTTGTTCAGCCCGCCCTCAATTTTTTTCTGGCTTCGTCTCTGGATAGGCCGATAGGGAAGAGGAAATCACGGTAGTCTTCATCAGGAATTGAGGATCGTCGTGATACGTTGTAGTCCACGGTAATTTCAATCATCAATTAATTCATCATCATCTCATCAATCAATGTAATAAAGAGAGAAAATTGGATACCATACGTAATCAAACAAGGAAAAAGGGCTGTGTGCCTGGGTTGCCAACTTACTACCATGGGTTGGCCGTTAGGTACCCGTGGGCCGTGGCCATTAACACCCAAAAGCTAGGCGCGTATGGTTTCATGGGCTGGGCTAGCATCCGCAACAGAGCCGATTCGGTACCCAACGGTCGATGGGCTAGCAAAGTGACTATCTTGAGACGCGACATGCGAGATGAACAACATTGAACTTGCCTTGTTCAGTTCGTGAAATATTTGACGAAAAATTACTGTAGCATTTTTTGTTGTTATTTGACAAACTTTATCCAAACATAACCTAACTAGACTCAAAAGATTCGTCTCGACATGAGCAGACTAAAATACAATTAGTTATTTTTTTACCTACATTTAATGTTTCATGCATGCATCAAAATATTCTAATGCGCAATATTTTTGGCCAAATGTTGGCAACTGGGGCCTTACTTGCGTGCTGGGCTGCTGGTGCCGTGGAGCTCTGTCATTGACCGCAGAAATAGGAGAATTCACGTGACCAAGGACTGTTTAGTTTGACCCTAAAATTTTTTATCCATGGCATAAAGTATTAAATATAAACTAAAAAATAACTAATTACATAGATTACGAGAACTTTAGGAGATGATTTTTCTAAGCCTAATAATCTCATAATTTAATAATATTATGCTGCAGTAAACATGTACTAATGATAAATTAATTCGTCTTAATAAATTCGTCTCATAGTTTCAAGACAGAATATATAATTTATTTTTTTATTAGTTTTTTTAATAGACTAAATTAGTGTTGAAACATCCAATGTGACACGCAAAAATTTTCATAAACAAAGCCTTTATGTAAGCATCTGTGTTGTACAGTGCACTTAGAAAAGAACCTAGAAAGAATTTACATTGCTTCAGTCGTGTCGCTAAGAGGATTTTTATAGTGAAATCTGGATTCAAGTTCTCGATTTAAATTAGAAACTAAGGTAAATTTTATTTTCAACCCCCAATTTGTACATAAGACAAATTTTCAATCGTTACCCTAACAAATTGAGTACTGAACACCCTTCAATTGTTAAAATTAAATAAATTTAGTTCTCTAGCTTTCCAAAGGTGGTGTTTTATTTTCTAAGATAATAAAAATAAGACTTAGTCTCAAAAGGTACTTTTTAAAAAAAAATGTTATCTAGCAATTGTTGATCTATTTATGGTTATTTATTAGGTCATACTTATTCTTGTTTCTATTATTTTGTTGCTCATAGTCATGCTCATCATTTATTTAAATTGTTTTTTTTTTTTTTGCATTGTATCAGACGTGAATACATACAAAGAGGATCTGACATTTTGTGAGTGCACAGAAAGATGTGGAATATGAAACTAACCTCACAGAAGCCATGTTCTACCACCACATGTATAGATCATATTTAGCCATTAGATAACTAGAGTTTTACTCTATATATGTTGATTTATTGAATACATTATATGTTTCAAGCAAGGCAGTGCCTCAGATATCATAGAATCGACTAGTTAAGTGATCAATATAGAGTGTATAAAACCAACAATAATTTACATAAATAAGGGATGTGGCTTAAAGCGATGAAGCACTAGTAATATGAACACATAAGATCCTAATAGAAAAAAATACTTCTGTGATTTGAAATGAATAGTTATGAACTTGTACATATTAAAACAAATTTTGATTATTTTAGAAAATATAAAGCTGATTTTGTAATTTTGGGTTGAAAATTGAATTGGCGTGCAAGTATAAGGTCGGAAAATGACATTGCAATCATGTAAGCTTGTGGATTAATATTCAGCTTCCGCCCTTATAGGTTGTGATATACACCGTCTCAAAAGGTGTAATTCTGGGTTTGAATCGAGTCAAACCTTTTTTTTTTTAGGATGGAGGGAGTATAACTTTAACAAACTACAAGTCTACCTAAGGGTGCAAATTGGTGACTGTTAGGGGCACCTCCGAACCTTTTTAGTTCAAATATTTATATTAAATGAGATCTTATTTGAAGAAGTAGTACAAATATTTGAACTAGAGAGAGTCGGAGGTGCCCCTAACAGTTATCCGTTTGCACCCTTGAGTCTACCCTTTGGGATTTTAGGATGGAGGGAGTATATAACTGCTTTCACGATCTGATGAACTATTCAGCAGTGCGAACATTTTCAGAAACTCGTTTATAAGTCTTCCTGCACTGTTCATATTCTCCCCGCTGTTGCATCGCTTGCAGGCTGCAGCATAAGAGTCAATTCCAAATCCCAAGTACTACTAGTAGTTGCTAACTAACACCATTACACGCAGCACTCCGAAGAAGTGAGACAGATACAATGTCTTGGCACCAACTAGCTAGTAGGAGTGTGTAGGACGACTACTCCCGAAAGGCAAGGACGACCGAGCAGTCCAACAGCAGCCCCGACGACGCTCGATGGCCCCCACTCGCGCCCGCACGCACGGCACCGGTCGGTACATCACAACAGATGCGACGGGCACGACACGTACTGCATGAACTCGGCGTCGCGGAGCAGCGCCGCCATGGTCTCCGGGGGCAGGCACACCTCGATGTCCACGCTGCCGTCCCCGGCGCGTCCCGGGAACGCCGACATCTTGCCGTCGAACTTGTTGGCGCGCCCGCTCCGCACCGCGAGGGGCCGGCCCCACCCGAAGTCGTTGCCCTCGTACATCGGGAACCGGTTCGAGCTCCCCATCGTGATCACCGCGCCGTCGGGGTTGCCCAGCGGGAAGCACCGGGGTGCGGCCTGCCAAGCCGCCGCCGCGCGCCGGATCGTCCCGTTGCCGTACGCCGCGAGGCTCGCGTTCAGCTTGCCCGCCGCCCACCTTAGATCGCTGCGAGCCAGCTCCGACACCGTCGCCGCCGTCACAGCGCTCTGGATGGCGTTGCCAAAGTAGAGAGGGGAGACGGCCGGCTGCAGCCTGTGCCGGCAGTTCACCGCCATCCGGAACGTCGTCGTCGCGCCGGGCGCCAGGCGTTTCCGGGCGCGCGTCACCGCGAGCCATATCTGCGCGCACAGCGACTGGAACGACGAGATCTCCCCGCGCACTTGGGGATTCTTGGGGTCATGCGCCATCTTGCCGTAAACCTCGGCGTCTTGGCCACCGCTCGGACGACGGTTGGCTACTGCTTTCAGCTCGCGAATCGCGTCAGCGCTGAAGTGAAAGACGCGCTCACGGAGAGGCGCGTCCACGTCGAAGGTCACCGACGGGCCAACGCCGCCGGGGAAGCGGAGGACGGCGGTGGACTCGCCAAAGAAGTTTCGGCGGAAGTCCGGCACCTTGGGCGAGTCGCCGCGGCAGATGGCCGCCCAGGTGTTGAAGAATTGCCAAAAGGAGGTGCCGTCCACGACGGCGTGGTTGGCGACGATGCCGATAAAGACGGCGCCGTCACCGAGCACGGTGACCTGGAACGACGTGAGCGGGCGACGGTGGCCCTCGTAGCTCACGGTCCGGTCCATGGGGAACAGGTCCTTCGTCAGCTTGGTCGGCACGTCGGCGTCAGGGACGAGAAAGTCGTCAAGGGACAGGCCGGGCGCGACGGCGTGGAGGAAGTCCACGCCCGCGTCGTTGCAGCGGATGACGATGCGGTCGTCGGGCAGCGTGACGAGGCGGCCGGCGAGGGCCGGGACGACGGCGAGCGCTCGGGACAGCGACAAGAGGAGCAGCGACACGAGCGAGGGCATGGGCAGGTCGGGGGCCGGGAAGAAGAGCCCCTTCTGGATGTAGTGGCACGACAGCATGGGCAGGTCGGAGACGGAGAGCGTGAGGTCACCGATCGCCGACGCGGCGTCCGGGCGAACGTGCTGCCTCGACACGACGGTGATGCCCGAGGGCGGCGGCGCGTCCAGGCAGGCGGCGGCCGGCAGTTTGGGCATAATGGCGGACGCGGCCGGGGCGGCGTCCAGCATGGGCATGGTTGAGATCATCTGGGCCATGTGTTGGATTTGCCCGGCGCTGCACCACCGGCCGGCGGCCGCTTGCTCTGCTGATGAAGCAGTAGCGGTGGAGTGGCAGTGGCCAGTGGCAGTGGAGTAGATAGAGCGTGTGCGTGTGTGAGCGCTGTGCGATACGGCCAAAGAGGTGGTTTGGGCAGTGCCGCCTTTGCTGTGAACACCGAACAACCTTGGGCAGTTTATATAGGACACGACGAGGGGCTGGATGCATGCACCTGACCCCGGGCCGATACTACTCTGCCTTCTTTGGCAGCACTGTTTTGGATATTCTCTGGTCAGGTTTTTGTGGCTGTCAGAAGAAGATATATCAGATAAAGTGAAGCTAGAGATTACTATTGCCTGTGAACAGTGTGTGAGTTGTGACACAACACGAAAACACAAAACGATACCGTTTAAAAGTACTGATGATTTGGACCTTACCAGCGAAAGTTTTTTAACGACTTATTTCAGATGTTTTTCCTCGAAAATATGAGCATACTCCATCTGTCCTATAATAAGTAATCTTTTAGTCTCTCTAACTAAAGGATCACTTATTTTTAGGCCGACGGCAGGAGTATATGTTTTTTTTTCGAAACGTTGTTTTTTTTTCCGAAACGTCAATTTGGATTGTTGTGCAGCTGCCTAACAGGTGTCCCCTCCTTTGGAATGAAGAGAAACAAGTGTCCCGGCACGCACCAGAAATATTTTTTATTATTGCACGTCTTTGTTTTAAAGCAAGGACGGCTACCTGTAGAAAGGCTAGCTAATCAAACCGGTAACTGATCGTTTGATGACTGTTAGACCAGTCTCAATAGAGTTTTGTGGGAGGTTTCATGCACATTAAATAGGGTGTCACATTAGCTTTTTGCATGAAACTAGGAGGAGAGAGAAGGAAAAAGTTTCATCCCCATGAAACCTTTGAGCGCTATTTCCAAAACGGTGAAACCTCAGTGAAACCCCCATTGAGAGCATTATTGTGTTTCATCACATACAAGACACGCGGTTCGAGGAAGAAAAGAAGAGAGAAAGAGGAATCACGGGACCACAAAGCATATAAAACTGTGCACTGAAACTATACATTGAGGGAGAGATCTATTTCATCAGTGATTTCATTTATCTTGGAAACCGAGACATGAAACTGTGCATTGAGACTGACCTTAGAGCACTTGTTGACGATATATTACAGAGTACACTGAACATGTTGTTAGACGGGTTCAATGAACATGCAACGGCTTTCCGTATTAAAATGAACAAATGTAACATCACAAGTTTTTTTTGTTGTTGTCGTGCTAATATATATAGCCCCGATTAATGTCTTCAGTCTACCGGATTTTTGAATGCGTTAGCCACGCACTACTGTAACGTTCGTCTACCTAGCTACGTGCATATATAGGCGATTAGGCCGGGACAGCATCTTCATAATTATTCATGTGTAGTGTAGTCCAATCCTATCCGCCTCATCAAGAACAAATACTCCAATAATATTGATTATTCAGTAGCGTTTACGCCCCCATCATCTGTTCCTGTTCGTCAGTTACGTGGTCTACGTCCCTGCTGAAATAGAATATGTTGCTCTTGCCTTGTTGCCTAGTCAGTCTAGTGACATATGAATCATATCATCGCTCGCTCAATGATGCTTTCAGTTCTTTACATTTTCCGTCGAGAATGGTGCTGTGCGCATATTTTTTTTCATCTTAACTGTATTTTATAGCGCTTCGTGCATTATACCAAGCGAATTGTACACTGGATGAAAAAAAAACTCAGTGATGCTGCTTTGCTGACGGAACACCTAATAAATTAGCTGTTGATACCGCCCTACGCAGCTTCAGTCTGTCAGTGTACGTAATCCGTACATAACTAATGACCGATGTATTTTACAATTGAAAAGATGCGAGTATACTCTTGACAATCTGTAGCGAGATTTATTTACGGTACGTACGGGGGCCTCGAGGCAGGTACGTGTGCGCCGCGCAGCGGATTGCACGAGCGTACGAGGCTAGCTCGCTGTGCTCTCCATCCCCAGCTAAGCCAGCCGTTGTTGGCTGCCTCGTGCGGTCATGCAGGCAGCAGGGAGAGCGTCAGGAAGTGGACCATCGGCAGCAATGTCCGCGTGTCCCTGAACGCCAGGACGTGATGCGTCGGTTTCCGCTGGTTGCAATGCAATCATGCGATGCCAAGCGAGCGTTCGCGACGCGCGGCGACGGCGAGGACGTGCTAGCAAACTAGGCTGGGGCGCACGCCCGGTTGGCCCGGCGGGGGCCGCTCGTCCTTGCACGCTCGGCGGATACATGAACCTGCCGCCTTCCGTCCTGTCCAGCTAGCCCTAGCCATTGCCGTGCCGTCCTGCAAAGAATCTTCTTCGGTCGGGGCGGTAGAGAGGCTGAAACCGATGCGCCCGCTGCTGCTGGTCGTCGTTACATACTTCTCATGTCGCTACATGCATGCATTCCGACCTCTTCCTCCCACCGATCGAGCAGAGGCAGACGAGTTAGACATGTTTGGTTGCTGGCCATAGTTTACCACAACTAATCTTAGACAATTGTGGCAAGCCACAGGAAATGTGGCAAGCGGCCACACTTTGTCATGCCTAAGGGAATCTTGCCACACTTTTGTACTCTATGACATGTGGAGCCCAAAATAATCATGTCTAACCTTAGTCATCAACCAAACACTTGCAAACTTGGTCAAACTTGCCTAAGGTGAAGTGTGGTAAGGTGTGACTAGCAACCAAACAGCCCCTAATTTGTGCCCCGCACACAACTACTCACACAGCCCTGAGCACACATACATGTATCGGACAGGACAGGAATGTGTAAACTAGTCGCGCGTTCGCCTTCGCTGCTGCGGCTGGTGAGCTGGAGGCCGATCACTCGATCGGCCAGCCACTGAACCTGAGCGCCGCCCTGCCTGCCGCCGCATCGGCCGACGGCCACTTTCTTATTGCCATTCCATTCCGGACTCGTGTTCAGCACCCTCCTCCGCCCAGCGGGACACGGACGCATACGCATCGGAATGGCCGGTTTCCGGGTATAAAGAAATTCGCGGCCGCGGATCCCGATGTCGCTCGGGCGGCAGCTCGCGCTGACGCTCTGTGCAGCGCGGGGGGCATAGTATAATGGCAAGCGGGTGCGGCCCGGTGCCCCGCACGCGCGAGCGCGGTCCGATCGGGATAAACAAAGGGCAGACAAGGTGGCCTGCACCCGGCCGGCCGGCGCGCGCGGCCCCGCTGGCTCTGCGGCAGGCGGCAGCTAGGAGCCGGCCCTGCCGAATGTCAACCGCCAACGAACGCGGCTGATGCATGCAGTCGAGTGCAGCCGTGCTGGCCGCGCAGGTGCAGGTGCAGCTCAGCTGGCGCTGGCGCTGGCGGGTGGCGGCCACGGCGGTCGTGGGACGGTGGCGCAAGTTGGGCTCCCGCCGGCCTGAGGCCTGCCAGTCCGGTTGGCAACCCATAATTTTGCAATCTCCGTTCCCCCTGGCCCTGCCCTCTGCTGGCTCTGCACCTGTCTGCGGATCACCGATCATCGTGGTGCGGTGTCCAGGAACCACCCAGCCACCCAGGCCCCAGCTGATGAGCACAGGCTGCCCACGCGACCGTGTATTTTTCTCCCCACCAGCGTCACAAGAACGGACCTATAGAAACGGTTTCAACAAATACGGTGGTAAGCTCCAGTTTAAACAAAAACGGTTTTACACTACCAATTTCAAGCCAAATATTACAACTCTATAAAATATATAGATTTGGTGAAGCTACCTAAAAGATTCTATATAGTCTGGTTTCAAATATTCTCGTTCTATTGGGTGGTAATCATCCACCATACCACCAATTACAAATGTCAAGATCCTCGCAATTTTTTTTTTACAAAAGTCAAGATAATATTTTATTTTTGTTATTTTTTCTCCTCGTGTTCCTTGTTGCTAGACCGCTCAGTCGAATCTTTCACCCTCATAGACGCCACTACATTGATCAGTGCTCTCATGCTCAACCTTGTCATCCTCGCGTCCAACCTCGCCCATGTTTGACCGTGATGCTCGACACCTATCTTGCCCTGCTCCACTTTCGACCCCCCCTCCTTCCTTGTGCACGACGGCACCACGCTTGGTCCTACCATTCCCCGCACCAAGGAAGATTAATCCATCACGACTGATGTGCGTGTCTTTTTGGCTTCTTTCATTTCCATCATAAATAATATTTTATGTAAATTCTTTGTTCTGCTTTGTATTGCGAATCTTCTTTTAGGACCTCCTAAATGTATTTTTATAGTTGCATATGAATCCAATAGCACAAGAGGCATTCTAAGTTCTAGTTTCTAGATCTGGAGTTGAGTTGTAAGCCAAACATGTGTATTGGTTCCACGGTGGAAGGCTAATTTCAAAGTGGAGTCGGTGCTCCAGAGTTGCTTATGTAGAGTTGTAGCTCTCCCAAACAGATCCAATATTATATGCATTGTGTCATGTAACTTTAGCTTTAGTTAGTCTTAGTCAATTGGTTGGAGAGCTATTTTACGTTCGAGGAAGATGCAATTTCACATTTGTACATTGTTTCGACTAATACTTGACGCAAATAATACTTAGAGTTGTTAATTTGAGTACTATGGCTAGCAACCAAACTTGTCTAAGTTTAGTTGTGGTAAACTATGGCTTCATACACTTCTTGTTGCTTCCACCGCTTCCTGTACTCGTGATTTTAGCTAGAAGATTGATGAGGGTCATAAGTAATCATGAGAGATCAATGGTTGCTCTAAAAGGAATAACCAGGGTACAGAGAAGGGGGGCAGGGGCTGGGGGCCCCCTAAGCTTGCATGTATATATACTAGCACTTTTTATTAGTTCTATAAATTCTAGAGACTATAGATAAAAATGTCTAATCAACTAAGGTAACAAAATTCAATTAGAAATAAAATGCATCATCCTATTGTAATTTTTTCAGGTTATGCTTCTAATTGTATAATTTTATGTGGCTAGAAAAAATAAATATGATGTGAACCATTGTTTTTATGAAGAATGTCCCTTTTTATTACTTCCTCCATCCCAAATTATGAGGCATTCCAAGAATCTTGGAGAGTCAAAGTTTTTCAGCTTTGACCAAAATTATAGAGAAAAATACAAAGATTTATAACATCAAATATGTATATTATGAAAATATAACTAATGACGAATCTAATTATACTTAGTTGATATTATAAATATTATTATCTTATTATATAAATTTGGTCAAAGTTGAAAACTTTGACTCTCCAAGATTCTTGGAATGCCTTATAATTTGGGATGGAGGGAGTATTAATTTATAAAATACTAGTTTGAGATAAAGAAAAGAAATAAAATAAAATTTTCTTTATATTTTTAAGCCAACATCAATGCCATTAGATTTTTAAGATGACATCAATATTCTGTGAGAGAGAATAAGTCAAACTACGACTGATAAACCGGCTGATAAGCCAAATATATAGATATATAGGTCTGGGTCGTGTGTTTTCTGGAATCAAAAGTGGATTCATAATTTTTGTATGAAGCCTAGTCATGATTGTGAATTAATAAATTCATTTGTTTGATAAGAAAAAGAATAACCACTACAGTGGTTGCTTAGAATATTCCATGCGTGCTAGTAGAAAAGCTACCAACCTAGCATTTCTTCTCCTAATAATGGTGATGTTTTTCCTCATTGTTCATGCATGCATACATTTTGCACGAAGAAAATTCCATCGGATCGAGGCATCACACGGCAGCAGCAGCCGCCGTCACTAATTGGATAAGGATTTGCAACCTAGAGCGATGACAGATCGTTGCGAATAGCAGTATTTATTTGGTTTATTTGCTATCAGGCAAGAAGAGGCAGCAGTACGTCGCGAGTCACGACAGACAAAAACCAAATCCATTGAACAAATCTAGGTCCCGTTAGAGCGCTCTAATCATCATGCACTTAATTCCAAATATGGAATATTAAATCGCCTTTTTTTCCACTGTAAAGGGAGCAATCCACTATTGACATGGACACCATGGACAGGCACGGAAGAAGAAAAAGTTACGTGCTCACAATTAAATAAGCACCATACGTCTAGAACTCTACTCCGTAGCTCGATATATAAGCCTGCACAACATTTCAGGTAAACTCGGTACTAAGGCCACTGATTTAAATATTTTCTATAACACACTCTCTCCGTTCCTGGATAAATTAATTTCTAAAATTATTCTAAATAATTTTTTATATCTAACTAAATTTACAGAAAAGTCAAGATTTATAACATCTAATTGATATCATTAGATACACTGCACCATAAACTATTTTTTTATAATTCTTTTATAAATTCAATCGAATATGAAAAAAATGTAACTTAAGACAATTTTAGAAATCTAATTATTTAGAAACCGACGAAGTACTTTCTACGTGCCAGTCTTTTACATCTTCAAGGTAAAGCTTTAGGGAAGCATAAAAATCCTCGTCAAATTTCACGGACAACAGAATCAAAGTAACCCATACTATGTTCTTGGCTATTGGGAGTGACGAAGAGTTAGATTCTCAATTTGCTTGCGTGTCAGTAAAACAATCATGGGCACCGTTTAGACGGTACTACTAGACATGCAGCAGGTGTCGTCCAAGTCATATATATGCCAATAATCTCCATGCTGATGAGTGATCACTGTTCGCTACTAGCAGCCTGCAGTCGGAAGCAGAGGTTGCATGCTGGAAAAAAGTCTAAGGTGAGGTGCATGAGTTGGGTTCAATGGATCAGACATCTCCAAGAGTTGTTAGCCTGAGGCCCTAAGCAAGCTACCCAGGTATCCGTCTCCTTCCTGAGCACAGAGTTTGGATTCGTGACGTGTCGTCGATTCCCAGCGGTGACTCGAAATTCTACCCCCTATATACGTTCCATATCCTGAGAAGATCATGGCAGGAAGGAACGGGCCGGCAATGAACTGACGCTAGTGGAAGTGGCATCGCTCACCATGATCCACATGCAGGCAGGCAACGGCGCCACCTGCCGTGTTTCCAATGGATGATCCGGTCCGGTCCGGTCCCAAGCAACAAGGGCCGTTGTTGGCGATCATGCATGGCCACCTACGATGGAGTCAGTCAGCCAGGGCCTTTCACTTGTTGCTCTATTGGGGAGGCAGAGCTGCCACACGCTGTCCGAGCCTGGAAGAGATCGACGTACGGCAGGCAAACGCAGGTGGCATGGCCTACAATACAACAACTAACCAGTAACCACCCTCATGTCTGCTCCTGTTTCTCCCTTTGGTTTCCTCCTTCCAGTAATCCATACTGTACACCGCGTCGAGTCAACGGTGCCGCCAAACCTGATCGCGGTGGATTTCATGGTAGGCGTGCCTGCCATAGCGTTTGCGGCGACTGTTTCCGTCCGGTATCGCAGTCGCCGAACAGAAGCAAGACGGACCATCCTGCCACACGCAGGAATCTTCAACCCTGCTGCGTGCAGTCTCCGTTATGATCCTTGGACAGCAATGGCGTGTATATCGTGTTGCTGCTGTATTTGCCCGAGAGCAACCGAGACGGAAAGAGCAAAAGAGAGGGCCGCAGGCCGCACCGTTGCGCGCGATCATGCTAAACCAACGACCGGCACTGAGGACGTGCAGTGCAGTGCTGGTGGACGCGATCGCCATGGTGCGCCGCGATTCATCACCATAAAACTACAAATAAAAATACGCGGCCTTTGGCAGTGTCCTTGGTGGCCGGGCGTGCGGTTCCTGTCGGGCGTCCACGCTTGCTGGGTGCTGGCCACCGCGTGAGCGCGTCCGATCTCTCTACCTGAGTACCTGACGACGGTGGTGCGCCCGGCAAAGGCAAATGCGACGGCGAAAGCACCCGCACGCCGCACTCGGCCGGAGGGGGAGCGCCAGCCGCGGTTAGTGCGCTCGATCGCGTCGGGTCGCGTCTCGCGCTGCACGAGGGACACACGTGTTACTCGGGATCGAGGAGGCCGGCGCGCGGCCCGTCCGGGCGCCCGCGCCGCTGGTCTCGTGACGTTTTGTTATTGACCTCATCGCCGGACGCTAGCTAGCGGGGGTGCGCCGTGCGCGGCCGGCCCGGGCCAACTTGCTGCTGGCTCCACGCTGACAGGGACGCCGTGGTTGTCGAGACCTGTAATTTCCATACCGAAAACGAGGAACAATTCCCCGCTACGATCGCAATTAACAATGCTACGAGTGGTACTCACCACTCTATTGAGTACGTATCTGCTTATACCTACCGGCGTAGGGTAATAGCTTAGCGCTGATGAGCATCCGGCCAGTTGTGAGCTGCAAATTCCACTAGTAGATAGAATAATATAAGGATCTATCAACACATGTTTATTATTAGAGATCGGGAGTGGTAAAGCCCCTCACGCTCTACTCACTATATATAAAATTGAAAAAGGTACACCAAAAGAAGGAGCAAGGAGTTATGGGGAAAAAGGCAAAAAAAAACAACAACAACAACACATTTCTTATATTTCAGACGTCTAAACAGTTTTATCTTTATTCTTCTATAGAAAAAAATATCATTTATTTATTGTAATTTGTGCTAATAGATTTAGACAATTGAATGGATATCTGAAAGTTGTTAGTCGTCATCTGAACGATGCTATATTTCTGGCACCTGAAATATAATAAATCTCAAAAAACCATTACAAAAGCCTAAATAAAAAACATGTATAGTAGTAATAGAGTAATGTTTGATTGCGTTGTAAAAAGGCCAGTGTGTGTTGTGAACTGCGAAAAAGCTACCGTGAGCTATGCGATGTGCAAAAATTGTAATTTGTTTGATTAAAATAACTATTTTGAAAACCGCTAAAACATCTCTCTATTTTTATTGATTTAAAAAAAATAGAAAGTTGAAAGCTAAAAGCAGGGTTAAAGATGTCATAAAAACCATACTATGTGAAAGGTTCTGCACTGTTTGGCTGTTAATTTTTTTTGGGTAGCAAAAACACTTTTCAGAAGCCGAATCAAATACAACAATAGTATAAAGATGAGTCTCGACATTAGGTGATACTCTATGGCCGTTGGATCTTATACAGTAGTGGCCCAAAATAATGCATTTAAACAGATGCACCAAGAGCGTGATGCTGTGTATGCCTAATCGAGCGAGGGTCCAAGCAGGTTTGAGTGTTTGGGTCCTTTGATTGAGAATCTTAAAATCTGTGCATGCAAAATTTCTTTTGTTTCTGTGAAAGCTAAAATGACTTACGACATGTTTGATTTATCGGTAGAACTTATAAGTCGCTGATAAGCTGAAACAACTGATTTATTGTGAGAGAAAAAATTGATTTATCATAAGCTAAAGCAAACATATCCTACTATAGCTGGACAGTCAGTTTAGCTTGTTTGAGTTGGCAAGAAAAATGCTACTGTAGAAATTAGAAAACATAAACCTCGAGGCACGATGAATGTGGTACGTCTAAATTTTTTGTTTCAATGCTAATTTCCTGCCTAGCTAGCTGCTAGGCTATGCAGTAGTGAGCACAAGATGCTCTCGGGCAAAGGCCGCGGTGGGAATCAAACGCAACCTAAGGGCCTGTTTGGTTGATGCAGTTTTCAAAAACTATAGTATTACAAAACTGTAGTTTTATAAGCCAAAGAGACACAAAATCATGGTTTAGAAAAAAAGAGGTCATGAGTGGAGTTTTTAAAACTCCAAAAAGACTACAGTTTTTAACAAAACCATGGTTTTAAAGACTACAAGATTTGTTGCATCCAAACACCTAGTACCTTTTAAAAACCAAAGTATTTTATAAAACCATAGTATTTCTCTAAAACTTTAAAAATACTCTGCATCCAAACAGGGCTAAATCATTTTCTGGACGAGCACTTGGTACGGTAGAAGTTGATGGCCTGTAGACGAACAGCAAGTCAGCAAGAGCCGAGAGCGCGCGGGCGGCGTATCGTATCGCATATGGGCATCATCAGCCATCAGGCCGGCCGTCGCGGCGTCGTGGGTAGCACCGGAACCAGCCAAATGCCCGGCCCACTTGCGAAATTATTGAGCCGACGTGACGGGCGCGCGAAACGAATCGGTCTCCGGGTCGCCCGATCGATCGCCTCGTCTGGCCGTCTCATCTCTCATCTCGAAGCCGACGGCTGGGTCGTGCTCGTGCGGCGCGCTGGGTGGGCCTCCTTTTCGATCGGGGCCATCGGGCATCGCCAGGCCAAGGCCCGCCGCCGGGTCAAACCCGACGCGCGTGTGGTGCAGCGAGCAGCGTCGTATGAGAACGAGCACTCCAGTCGACTACTAGCGCAGTAGCATCAGCGACTGCAGCGAGTAGCGTGCAGGTGCATCCGTGCGTGCTACGTCGCGCCTGGGAACGACAGGTTCACTGAACGTTTCGGTTACCCGTAGCTCTAGCAGCAGCAAGGGGTGGTGCTGGTTGCTGAGGGAAAAGGCGAAAAAAAAGGCCGGGGATAAGATCTGAAGACGTCGATTTCTTCGTTTCTTAGCACGAAAAGGTCACGTGCGTCATCATTTGTGAGGAGGAAATGGCTGCAGGAGAGTGGTGCTTATCAGGAGCTCGCCGGCCGACGTGTCGACGCCGGGATAATCGACAGGCTGGGCCACACGGTCGTCGTCCAACCATAAACAGGTCGGCCCATATGGCTTTTTAAAAACATTTTTCTTTATCCGCTGTGGCCGCGCCACGCCGGGCTCTGTCTAGCAGTATGACGAGTGCATGCGAGCCCCGGCAGCATGTTGCAAGTGAATTATGTGGGCCGGCTATTAAATAGCAAGCATGGGCCTGCATTAGTTATTTGTAGCTAAGAAAAGGGAGAAAAAACAATTGAATAGAAACCGTGTCGGTAGATGTAGAGGCCGGAATCGATTTATGTACTGCACAAGAGCATCTCCAACGGTTTTGCAAATGAGCTTTGCATTCTTGTTTTTGCAAAAAAGTCTAAAAATCTCCTATCCAACGGTTTGGTAAATGGGCTTGACATTTTTAGCAACTTGGCAAATACCGGGTGATATTTGGCATATATGTCAAGCTGCGGTTCTCTTGGCAAACGTCCTCGCGTGCTACTCCCGCGGGATATTTCCCTCTCACGCGCACAATTTTTTTAGTTTTGCCAACTCTAAATGCAAAACCGTTGGAGATTGACTCTTTTTATCTTTGCCATATTAATTTGAGAGTTGGCAAATACCATATTTTGCCAAATAAAAAATGCAAAACCGTTGGTAAATACTCGAGTAAAAATATAGATAAAATAGGTGATCTACTCTCTCTTTTATGGATACGGTCGGGCTGATCAAGTGATCAGAATTCGGGTCCTAAAGAACTCATTTTTTATGGTATTTATTATATACTACATTTGTTGAAGGAGGAAAAAAACTCCAAAGAATACACACACCTTTTAAAAAAAACTACAAAAAAAAATGCACACAACTTTTGATTTGCTCACGTCTCGGAAAGGGAATGGATTGGTTCAAAACCGAAGAACTTTAGCTCTTCTTTGTATAAAGAAAAAGAAAAAAAAAGAGCTTATTAAGAGCACTCCCAATACAAGAAACTACTCATAATTTCTAGAGCATAGGATTTTGTATCAGGAAACTATCCTTCCCGGTGCAAGATTTTTTCGTGAGGTCTAGATAAGAAAAATAACCAATCAACCATTGTATTCTTCTCTCACGTTGAACGATCGTCCTATGTGCAGACTGTCACTGTGTGTGATGGAATGAGGCAACACCACACGATATGCCCACGCGCGCGAGGCTCATCTAGATTCCAGTGCGAACTACTGCTCCGTCCAAAAAAAAAGAGTCGCTATGGGATGCGTGCTAGTCAAACTTTATCAACTTTGACTGAGTTTATACAAAATGTGTGCAATATTTTTATCTCCAAATAATTTTATTATAAAAGTATACTCAAAGATCTATCCAATGATACTAATTATGTAACATAAATATTAATAGTTTATTATATATACTTGGTCAAAGTTAAAATTTATTGACTTTTGGGGAAGCGAGAATGACTCTTTTTTAGGGACGGAGGGAGTAAGAAGTTGCGCTTGCATCGGAGCCCCAAGCCAGCGCCGGCAGCCGCATCCTCATCGTTGACCAGGGACGTGACGTCCACAGCCTCTACAGCGGCGGAGGAGCGGCCCAGCGGCGGTGCTCCCATGGCACGAGCCGCGACGGTGACGGAAGAGCTGCCCGTGCCTACACAGCACATCGTCAGACCTACCGCCATGCTCCAGCTCGGCTCCGGCATGCGAGGTCACGCGCGCCTCGTCGGACGTACCCGATGCACTCCAGCTCCGCCACGGCTCCGAGGTCACATCGCGTGCAATGGCGCGAGATCTGACATTAAAAAGTCTCGCCAACAGCGAGCGAGCTCCGTGTCCATCACGCCTCAGCCCGATGCCCGTCGTCGGCGACTGCGCCAACACCTGCGCTCACCGGCCTGTTGCCGACGTATCGCGCTGGAAGGGCCGGGGCGAGTATAGGAGTGCGCTCGAGACCGGGCGGAGCTATATTGCTCCTTGTGGGTGCGGCCGCACCCACACAAAATTTAAAAAACAGTGAAAAGTACCAAATTTTTACCATATTTGTACCCACAATTCAAAGATCATTGCACCCACAAGACAAGACGCACCCCTCTCAGATTTGCTCTGGCTCCGCCACTCCTCGAGGGAGTATTTTGGCTCACGGCGCATGGGATTTGAAGACGCCGAGAAGAAACGATGCTGCTCTCCCAACGCGGTCACAAACTCGTTTCATCGGTCTCGGTTGGAGCGAAGACGTCGTTTCCAGATAAGACGTTTCTTCCTTTTTTTCCCTCTCTCTTCAATAAATGACCTGCCACATCATCAAATTATCTATGTGGCAATGTAATTAATAGCTATAGAAACTAGTATAGTTTCTGCGTTGGGAGTGCCCTAAGATAGAGGAGTCCTTCCTACCATGTTTATATAGTCACTGAAGATTTTTATATAAAGAAGAGCTTCAATGACTATAAATAACTTGTAGAGGGTCTTAGTAGAGGTTCCATATATTTGGCAGCGGGAGCGGGAGCTTGAGTCTTATGGCCTGCTTAGTTCTGAGCCAGCGTAAGCCACGCCACAACCACACTCGCCACAACTATGGCGGCTGAAAAGTTCGCCTTACTGCCATAATCTCGCCATAACTATCACACACTAAACGACGAGCTGGCAAAACAAAACGACAGAACAACAATCCGTGGCAGCCAAAGCGTAGGGATAAACCAAACAACAGTAGTTAAGGCGTGGCAGCCGTAGTTAAGGCGTGGCGTAGTTTGGCTGCCAACCAAACACGCCCTTAAACGACCCGATGCTAGATTCGTTTTTGTATGCAACACAGGCTCTTGATAGAGATGAAGTAGTGGTGTGCTTATCTTATCAGTGCATGGATTTATACAATATGGATGTGTATGGCTGTGTTTGGTTCTTGAGTGAACTTATTTGCAGAGCGTGTAAACTTAGAAAGTTTACTGTTTGGTTCAGTTGACTTAAAGTAACTACAAGCATTAAAAGCACAGTGACAAAATCTGACTTAAGTCAGTTTGAATCACCAAAACCTGACTTAAGGATGGACCTCAAATAAGTCAGCTTAGGTCAGGTGTGTTTGGTTATTTTTAACAAAAAATCAGTTTAGACTTAATTTCAAGGAACCAAACACGATCTATATAGTGAAAAATGGGCATAATCATTGTTTTTCCATGGGTACAATCGCATCGCCTACACCGTTTAAGTGTAACTGTGTAGCTCCACCCATGGTAGCGGAGTACATACTTGTATAGGTGTTGTGTTGTTCTCCCTTTATTTTAAATCATTAGGCGTTTTGACTTTTTTCGTATGGAATTTTGCTATATATTTAGATAACAATATATTTAGATGTCTAGATAGTAAAAGTTATGTAACCCCAAAAACGTCTTATAATCTGAAATAAAGCGGGTAATCGATAGTACACTTTATCAGATTTGCACTTGTGCTAAAAGTTGTTGCTGGCTTTGAAGCTGAATTTGAATTATACTCCGTATATCAACTATGGCCTGTTTGGTACAGCTCACAACAGCTTCAAAAGCTGTTGTGAGCTGTTTTTTTTTGTCAAACACCCTTTTCCAAAATAGCTTCGCCCATGAAGCTGTTTTACTTCCTCTCTCACAGCAACATAAGCTAAGATGAAGCTGAAAAAACTAGCTTATTCCAGCTTCATCTCTCATATGTGGGCCCCTTTATGCACAAAAGACAGCTTCTGCCCAGGAGAGAGAACACGGTCTGCGAGAGTGGGAGGGAGGACGGGACATCGCCGGCTGGGGCACAGCTCGTCGGGGCGCGGCCGCGGCCGCAGAGCCAGTAGCGCCACCGACTGGGGCACTGGCCGGCTGGGGCACAGCTCGCCGGGGCACGACCGCGGGGCCGAGAGCGCCGCCCACCGGGGTGCTGGCCGCGGGGGCCGGGAGCGTGGCCCCGCTGGAAGCGTAGTCTGCCGGGGCACCGCCGCCATGGCGCAAGGCGCGGCCAGCGGGGCCGGGAGCACGGCCTGCCGAGGCGCCGGCCGCCGGAGGCACTGCTGCGACGCTGCTTGCCGCCACCGGACACCGCGGGTGCGGCTGCCGGGGATACGGCCTGCTGCCGCTGCCGGGGCACGGCTCGTGTCGTGGGGCGCTGCTTGCCGGGGATGTGGCTCCCGAGTCCCGGTTGCGAACCACGCCAACGCCATTGATTCTTTGGTGCGGATGCTCTTCGCCTTTGCTTTCTGATTTGGGTGGCTCTCGTTGGATGCGCTCGCAAGCTGAAGGGATAAGGCGAGTCATGAGGAAAAAGAAAAGCCATGGGCACTACGGTAATTTTAATCGTTCTCCCCACCATATGAAGCTGTTTTCCCAAACAGAGACAACAAAACAGCTCATCTTCATCAATAAACCTGTTCAATAAGCTAAAATCTAAAAAAACAGCTTCAAAGTTGAAGTTGAGCTGTGCCAAACAGGCCGTATATATTGCTTGATGTACCGTACGGGAACGGCTGAAAGTCATTTCTCGATGAAGAATTTCACATTGCTCTCCATGTGGTGTACATCAAATTTGCACTTATACTAAAAATATTCAAGCTGAATTCAAATTATATCAACTACGTTTCGAGAACAGGATGCGAAGTTGTTTTTCGATGAAGAATTTCGCATTGTCATCCCTAATACGGCAATGGCTTCGATTTTTTTTTGTTGCAAGAAGCTGCTAGGGAATATGAAGACAAGAAGCTGCAACGGGAGATGATACAATAGCGCACGCACTGTTTCAGTTCAGTTCGCTCAAAAGAAAACCCTATAGAAATATAAAGGCAACTTATGATTGAGCTATTATTTGATAAAAAAGATACTGATGAAATTAATATAAATTTTGATGGAAAAAATGTTGCTTTGGAACTACGGATCAACTGTTAGATAGGAAAACCAAGGATAACAGAATATTGACAATAGCAACTACATAGTCAAACAGAAGTGTAGTACGCGTATAATTTGAACTGATACGCTTGGCACTTTGGCAGCATATGCAAAGCCATAGCTTCCACCAACGGCATAAATTTATCCATTCTATTTCAAGTAATTTCTCCTCTCCACCCAATTGGATATGGATGACAGACAGATATTTGGATGTCAGTATTATGGTCTAACAAGAGCAACTCCAGCAGGACCCTCAATCAGACCCCTAAACCAAAAATTTAAGAGCTAAGTCAAAAACACTAGTCGAAAACCAAGGCTAACAGAATATTATGACAATAGCAACTAGATAGTCAAACAGAAGTGTAGTACGTGTAAATAATTTGAGCTGATAAGCTTGACACCATATGCAAAGCCATAGCTTCCACCTACGGCATAAATTTATCCATTTTACTTCAAGCGATTTCTCCTCTCTATCCAATTGGATATGAATGACGAACAGATATTTGGATGTCAGCATAATGTTCTAAAATTAAGAGCATCTCCAGCAAGACTCTCAAACAGACCACATACTCAGGCCCTCGAATTCTCTCGTCATTCTTTTATCAAAAGCAAGCTCTCATCGTTCCTGAGGACATTAGACGAGGTCCCTACTGGCCATTCATCTCCCACGCCCGTCAGGAGCTGCGCTCACTTGTGCGCTGGCGCGCCACCACCCAACAGCCCTCCTGCCCAGCCGACGCTCCACTAGGCTCCCATGCCGGTGCGCCACCACCGGGCACACAGCTTCCAACGGAGGCTACCCGACGACCACCCCACGGAGTCCTCAGCGGCTTCCCCATCTTCCCGACGACCAACATGCTAACATCTCCAGTAAAAAAAAGGACTCACAAAAAAAAATAGCAGCGTGCTTGTATCAGTGAAGGCTTACAATTAAGTACCTACTCAAGCACCAATTTGACCATTTCCCGATACTGCTAATCTGTCTGGATGTTGTTATGGTTCAAGAAGAGCCTTGACACTAAACAAGGTTATTAAAGAGTAACATTAGCAGTTTTATATGGGCAGTCCATTTGCGATTTTGCATGCATAGTAAGCCTATCAGTCAAGAAAAGTAGAGTACGTGTTTAGTTTTTGGGGCATAGTAAGCACATCATATCAACTGCAATAAAAATAATCATGGTTTTTCATGGGTTGTGGCAATACTGTGGCGCTGGCCGCTGGGGGTATGCCTGGACACCAAAGTGATATGATGTAACTATAAAAGTCTAAAACCTTGTGGTGTCCTGTGTCGCCTGGGTTATGCAGCATCATTGCCTAGGTGAAACCACAAAAACTATGGCAACAACACATAACACGTGAGAGGTTCCCATCAATCCTTGCAAAGTATCTAGACAGGTAGCCTGAGAAATCTACACCCATACACAGAATGAGTCATGCAGTTGAAGTTTAGTTCCCTTGAAATCCTTTGGCCAGACTCACCATTGGTAAGGAAATATTTATTTGGATTCTTGCCCAAAAGCATGTAAATCTGTCCTCACCCTTAACCAAAGTAAGGCTAGCAACTCTTGGAGTGAGCCAACAACCAAGGAGATCCTTGGTCAATCTTTAGATCATTTAACAGGAGAGAGTTAATAGATTTATGAATATTGTCTAGGCAGAAAAATCAAGAAGCATAAAATTATGCTTTCATGGGAAGCTGAGGAACCACAAGGCCTCTAGATTAGTTGATAAATTATGCCACGTGCATTGTCCCATGCTTAACAAAATATCCTCTGTGGATCAACAAAATATGCAATGCAAACATTTAGAGCTATTTGTTTGTTTGGGTAACTTCCTGTGGCCGCTGTCATCCAGTCAATGAATAGTACAAAGGTTGGCAGGGGTAGTCTGCAGTTGTGGATTATCGAATGCTATAACTACAAATTTCATGGATTATAGTACTAACCCATCCATGCATTAGTTCCCAGTTATCTGATTTCCCATTCATAAAACCATGTGTTGTTTCCCTACAGTGACATGTATTTTTCTAATAACCTCAGCCATTGTTAGAATTCGGATCAGAGAAATAACTTGTGGCTTTTCCCAGATATACAGGTTTGTTTGGCAGAGCTCCAGAGTCCAGATCCAAGAGATTTGTGGATCACAGATTCCTTGAACTGGGTATTCCTAGCTACAGAAATCTGAGAATCTGGAGCTGTCAGTACAGTGTTGTTTGGCTTACCCGTTTCCTTATTCTAGACACAGTCTTCATTTTAGCATATAGACTCCAGATCTAAGAGAACTCAGAGCTGGAGATGTGCTAAATAGGCCATAACAATTGTAAATTTAAAGTATGCAGGAAATTTAACAAAAGCTATCTGCCGTTTTATCTTACAGTTGAATGTGCTTAATTACACCTTTTTTTAAGGGAAGCTGGCTGGTTAATGCCAATCTACATATTTAAAAAAAGTTGCAATGCAGAAAAAAAAACTAACACCATAATTACACCATTAAAAAAATATCTCAATCATGAATCGAACAAAAATTAGCTTCCTGTTTTATTTAATTACACATACTAACTGAGAAATTAAAGAATATGGCTTCATAAGCTGAAATACCAAGTCCAGTAAGTAGTGTTAAAGTTTCCCATGTTGTATCACTCAAAGAAAATAATAAATGGAAAACATATGCAGGGTGTAAGGTTGCAAGCGGCCCACAAATGTTAGAAAATCACTGTCTAGAAGGCTAGAAGCATTGATGCATACTAATTTGAGTGCTAGCATTGCGAGTACCAAGTTCCTTATGTCAAAATGATTGTTTGAAAACGCAAAAAAAAAAAAAAAAGAATGATCATTGACAGAACTTTTTCTCTTATACACGCCCCAGCAACTATTTAGAGCAAAAGTGTATGAACATCCTTCAGGAAAATTTGCAGCACTAAGCAAACCTTTGGAAGGAGTAATTTAAACCACGATTTTGTGCACTTGGAAGATAATTTAAAAATTAACTGAAAAGAACATAAGGAAATTCCCGAATAGTGCACGGATATGTGTTTAGAAGGTGCATGGAAAAAAACATGCTTTTCTGTTAATAAATAAATAAATCTTTGTAGCTTATGACTAGTCTCTGCCCAGTTTTGGATCATATCCCCTACAATGTATGACCAAGTTTTTTTTTTTCCAAATTGCACTTTCAGTTGAGATGTACCAGCTCATTTCCTGGTAGCAGAAGCACATCACATAATAAATAAGCACACTGGAATCATAGCCAGATGTAGTTTGCTGTACAGACAAATGTTTATATCCAACTTCAAATTTACTACAAAGTAATGCTGCCTTTGATGAATATACAGTAATTTCAACACACAAAATACAAGGAAAACAGAGCAGTAAAATTGCTGAAAAAGATAACACCCAACATGAAGACACAAGTATACCATCAAAACAAGCCACAAGACCTTTGTGTTACACACCAAATCTGTCATCATAAAACCTTGCAGTTTATGGGAATCAGAATAATCCAACATCACAAATATATACATACATGGAGCAAACCATAAACTAACATGTGACTTTATTCCCACATAGGCATGGAAGGAGAATCAACTCACAGTGATTTCTTAGTTCCACATTCACACAAACTTCCATTCAATAGTCGCCACGATACTCACTGTAATCATCCCTTCCAGTAGGTACAACCTTCTCTTCCACCCGCTCTGCAGCCTTCTCCTCCTTGTATTTCACAGCTTCGTCAATTGCTATACCCCCGAGAGCTCCAGCAACAGCACCCACCGCAAGCCCAGTGCCTACGCCATACCTTCCAGTCCCACTGCCACTACCACCGCCCCCAGTCCTCCCTCTCTGCTCATATTGCCTGTTGTAGTCCACCGGTGCAGAAGGCCCTCCGGTGTACTCATACTGAGGTGGTGGAGGTGGAGGTGCAGGTGCAGGTGCAGAGTAGTACCCACTGGGGCGATAGTACTGGTCGGATCCGTACTGCGGCGGGGCCGAGTAGGCAGGAGGAGGCGGTGGAAAGTAGTATGGGGAGCTGGAAGGCGGAGGGTATTGCGGGTCAGGAGGTGGTGGCGAGCGCTCGCGGATGGCGACGCGGATGCGGATCTTTCCCTGTGGGCGGCCGGAAGGGCGGAGGAGTGGCAGGCTGACGAGAGCGGAGGCTGCGGGATCGTGGCTAGGGTTCGGGTTTGCGGGGAAGAGGAGGTCACGAAGAGGAGAGCGAGCGGATCCGACGAGCGGTTTGGGCGAATCGGAGGGCTTAGAGTGGAAAACGTCGAGGGACAGGAGGATGGAGGGGTCGTGCGGGGAGAGGTGGGGCGGAAGCGGGAGGACGAGGCGCTCGTTCCAGGTTGGTTTGCACCCGCCGCCGTCGTCGGGGCGGGTGGCGGTGCGGCGGGAGGGGTCGAGGTAGACCACGACATAGGCACGGAGGTCGCCACGGCGCCAGTTGACATTCTTCAGGTGCTTCCCGGAGACGACAGTAACCTCCAGGTCGAGCGCCTTAGGCAGCGCAGCTGACGGCGGCGGTGGCATCGACGGCGGTGGGGATTGGAATTGGTGGTGAGGATTAGGAGGAGGCGGGTGCGGGTGCGGGTGCGGATGCGGGTGGAGCGGCGAGGAGGGGGACGGTGAAGCCATGGCGCGGCGGCGCGGCAGTGGGTGGGTGGCAGTTGGCACTTGCGGCTCTGGTGGCCGGGTGGGTGAGGGCGGCGATTGATGATAGCGATCGTGCCGCGTCCGATCATAAATATCTGCTATATAATGAGCCCACAACATGGAAGATTTCAGAGCAGGGCCCATTTCTGAGGCCCGTTACTTTGCTTTTTTTTTAAGAGGCCCATTACTTTTCTAGTGTTCAGTTTCCTCTCCATTTGTGATTGTTGAACTGAAAGATTATGTCCTCCCTGTCCTCCCAAAACTGAAATGCTATGGAGTAGCTTCTATTTTGAATCTGATACAACGAGACAGCAAACTCCAAAATGCTTTATATGACAGTAATGTTCCCTTTATGTTGCCACGGGCACAGAAAAATTGAATGAAATGGCTGACAGCAGCCGAGAGCGAGGTGGAGCTGTGCATAGGGGTGGGAATAGATCAGGGCCTTTATCTTTTCTTCACAATCTAACTTAGTTCTTTTCAATTTTAGTTCAAAATCTTATAGTATTATGGCCCGATCTTTATCGAGCTCGATCCTTAAATTTGCTACGCTAAATTAGAGGGTCATTTACCACCTCTGGCTGTGCATACTGGAGCCATGATCGGAGGTCGGCTGATCTGAGCGCGAACGAGCGTCTTGCAACTACAAAAGTGATCCTTCCTAGAAATAAAACACACATTGCGTGAATGTGCTCACCAGAGGAAGGAACAAAAAAGAATGGAGTTGGAAAACCTGTTGGATGAAAACGGTCGGAGGGTGTCGTTTTTAGCTGGTTTTATGTATGTGGTTTTTTCTCGCATGATGCACGGGTGACAAAGGGTCTTCTAATTTAGCGCCCAAAGTCTCAAAGGCGTTGTTGACACTCAAAAATGTCTCAAGCGTATAATAGACTTCACCATCAAGTTTCTGTCGTCAAGATGACTGAGACCTCTTGACAGACTTCCGACCAGGTAAAACTGATCGGAGGCGGCAAGACGGTGACAGAGACCAGTTACACTAAACCTGCATATACGTACAAGATGGAAATTGTATGTACATGTCATAACCGAATAAACAAGTCTTATTTGGAGTTTTATTCAGTCAAGAGTCCTATCCGGTTACGGGAAGACCAACCGCCCTATAAATATAAAGGGTGACGGCCGATTGAGAACACAACTATCCAATCGTCAAACCAATCTACTACAATCTTTTTACCCTTTTCTCCAACCTCACGATGTTCATCCCTTGATCCGACGACCAAGGATGGCGCCCTAGGCTCGTCGGCCGACCTAGGGCAACCCGACGACGTCCATGCCCTGACGGGGTCCCTCCCGGGCGAGAGCTTCGACGGTTCCTTTGCTAGTTTGCCTGAAAACTAGTCGTTCTTCGCCACGTAAGTGCGATAGCTGTAACACCCCGGTGTTAAGCAATTCCTAATTGCACAATTTGGCATGGCATAAGCATAGCATCCCATCATTTCATGTGCATCTGTTTGTTGAATGCTTAAGTCCTTGTTTGGTCTCTAGTGTAACCTTGTTATACTTTCTGTTTCTGATCAAGTGCCTTATAACAAAGTTGTAGATCTTGATGAAGGGAACAACTTTGCTTTAAAGCACTTTCTCAGAAAAAGCTTTTGAGTTAGGATTTCTTGCATTAGAAAAATGGTTTAGCACTAAATTTCTTTTAAACAACAGAATTTGGACTGGAGCCTTAAGGATGATTTGTTCCTTACAAAATTCTAAGCAACTTTGCTGTTGGGACCTTTTCCTAGTTCGGTCTAGTTTAGAAGTTATGGAGCATCAAAGTTTGAAACAAAACTTCTTTAGTTTAATCCCAGTGGACCCCGCCTGTCAGTCTCTCCTTCTTCTCCTTCGCGGACGCCGCTCCCTCCGCGCCGACCGAACCCGCCTCGCCGCCGCGAGACCGCCTCGCTGGCTGGCAAAACCACCGGCATCGCCGCCCGCGGTTTTGCGCCACGTGCGCCATGTCGCCCCTTCGCCCTCTGCAAGCTCGCCACGACGCCCAGGAGCTCGGTGCATGCCCGCCGCGTGGAGCTCGACGCCTGACGCCGCCGCGTCCGGTCGGGAGCTCCCCCGCCGGGAACTGGCCAAGTGCGATGCACCCAGGCACTTGTTCCTTTTGCCTTCGTCCGCCTGTGCTCGCAGCCAGCAGAGCATTCCATTGCTCAGTCTCTCCTCCGCTCCACTCCACTCCATCTTCACCCGACCAGAGCTCCGCCGCCGCCCGCCGAACTCCGGCGAGCGATTGCTCGCCACTCACCGCACCACCGTTCGATTCCTCCCGCCAGTTTCTCCGCCGTGACCTCCTCTTTCTCCGGTAAGGGTTGGTTTCCCCTCTCTTCCTCTCTAGCCGCCGGAACAGCGGACGCCATCCGCAAGCTTCCGCCATGGCCGCCACCGTGACCTTCACGTGGACCGGTCATCTCCGGCCATGCCACCCTAAGCTGAGCCATGTTCTAGTCTTCTCTACCGCCGTAGCAGCTTAGAGTTAGCTAGAGACCTCTCTTTCGCCGTGTTTCAGCCGGAACCGAGCCGTGTCGCCGCCGTGTCCGCCATGGACCGCCGCCGTGCATCGCGCCGGACAATGCCGGGGATGCCGAAGCCCGAGAGTTGCTCCAATAGGTCGCTTAGGTCTTGCTTGGGCTAGTGCTAACCTCGCCGAGTCGCAAGCCGCCGGGAAGAGTTCCGCCGCCGAGTCGCAGAGCCGCCGCTCCGCCATGGCCGCCGTCGAGCTTGCTCCGGTATCCCTCTGTCTCAGCGAGTCGGTTAGTTGTGTTCGCCTCGCAAACCCGCACCTAACGATGGTCTCAGTGTCGCCAGAAGTGTCGCCGTCGACGAGCGAGGGCCGGTCAACGACCACGGCGCAAAACTCCGCCGTTGACCGCCGAGCCTGGCCTCGCGCGGTTGCGTGCCGAGCTTGGCCTCGGAAGCTTGGTCACCCTGACCAGCGGGCCCCGACTGGCAGTAAGAAAGAGAGAAAAGGGAAGAGCTTGAGTGCCTCGGTAAGTCGGATGCGCCGAGCCTTCGCCTCGAGCCTCGATCGGGTCGGTTGTGTAAGCCTCGGTCGAGTCGAGCCAAGTTAGTCTCGGTTGAGTCAGTTAGCCTCGGCTGTCAGTGAGCCTCGGGCGAATCGGAAAAATGTGTCTGAGCCTCGGGCCTCAGCCGAATCGCGCTGAGTGTGCCGAAGCCTTGCCTCGGGCCTCAGCCGAATCGCGCTGAGTGTGCCGAAGCCTTGCCTCGAAGCCTCGGGCGAATCGCGCTGAGTGTGCCGAAGCCTTGCCTCGAAGCCTCGGACGAGTCGCGCCGAGTGTGCCGAAGCCGTGCCTTGTGCCTCGGCCGAAGTCCGTGCGTTAGGATTGAGTTCTCTTTTAAAATATGTTTTGCAGAATCCATGTAAAGGCTTCAAAAATTCTTACAAGGCTCATTTTATGTCCAAATCCTGTGAAACAAATTTTGTTAGGTCAAGTATGTTTAGATCTATCAGTGAAAACTGTTGAATGCATTCTTGGTGATACTTTTATGTGTAGATTTATTTAATTTAGAAAAGTGCTGATAACTTGATAAATGCATAACTAATTATGTATAAGTCAGAAAAATATGATTCTAGTTTTGTTCGGTTTGTATGAATGTGTAGTTTCAGAGAAAAATATAATATGAGGTTATTCTGTGAATTAATTTGACAGTAGCTTTTAAAATGGTTAAATGTCGTTTCCTTGTTTATTTTGTAGTAAATAAAATATGAAGAATATGAACCTGAGAATTTAAGCACACTGCTCTTGTACTAGGAAGCACAGCAGGAAAATAAGAAATCTGTTGTTTGACACTTTTTGCTAGGGTGTGTAGTTCAAAGGACCTTTCCATGATGGAATTTGTCTTTTTCATAGAGGATGGAGTTTAAGTCCAAATGAGTTGAAATTTGGACAGGGAGCTAGATTGGATGTTGTTAACTTCCAGTAATTTCTGTAGATTTTTCTGAAGCTGTCTAGATAAGGTTGCTGTTTAAAGCATGTGTAAATAGATTTATTTCAGCAAGTAATTAGAGGGTAATAAGCTCGTTAAGTAGACTTTGATGTGGTGACAACACCGCTTAACAAGTTGATCTTGATAGGTTAAATAGTTGGGATGATGTTGACTACCTTGTTGAAGAGTAGCAGTAGATGACATGTGCTTATCTCCTGAATTGTTACTCCATGTTGCATCACCGTGCATCCCATATGCATTCATGTTATTCATTCATGTACCGCATCACGCAGGGTCGGTAGTGGAAGCCCAAGACACGCCGGAGGAGCAGCGTCAGGAGGAGACAACCGAGGAGGGGATCCCGGAAGGAGACGCTGAGGACCTGCCGGAGTGCCGTGATCATCGCCCCGCCGACTTCGAGCGAGGCAAGCCCCGGAGCATTTTTCTCCTACGGTTTGCAAATTACCGTTTACAAGTTAACCTGATATGATTGTTGCATTAGGTTATAGGAGTTGTGTGATACCGTTGCTGCATTGATTAATTATCCTTGTCCACCTGCAAATATTATCTTGTGATCCCTGTTAGGTCTAGGCTCGATTACATGCTTAGCCCTGCTTAGACCGGTAAAAGTCGGGTGATTTCCTGTCTCCCGCATATAGGTGGATACTAAACATGTTTAGCCTGGTGCTATCATGGAGAGAACCATGTGTTAATTAATCTGAGACCGGGCGGGATGTAGGAGCAGCAGGACATGGGTTCTGTGTGCTAGTAGTCTCCCGTCTGTGTCGATTAGGACCCGACGAAGGCACACCTCAGTCATTTTGAACGCGTCAATCACTTAACGGAGCAGGTGCGGGTACCTCCCGTGAAGCCGAGTAAGGTGTTTCGAGCCGGTGACGGAGACGTTGACGCCTAACACCCAGGGCCTTATATGTACCGTGGGCAACTATTCTGATCGACCTGGCATGGTCCGAGGGCAGGCAGGGCCTGATCGACCTGGCATGACCGTGGGCAGTTAATAGCTTGAGCGACCTGGCATTGAGATAACCCTCGGTGTAGAAGGGTCCATGGCCGTCCCGCGAATTGGGTTCTCGAACCTCCTGAGTGGTCGCCAACGGCCGCCTGGCAGGGTGTGTCGGGCGAGTGTGCGACATTTTATCCCCAGCTGGTAGGAATCGATTATAATCGCCATCGCTCCTGGTTAGTGAGTAACTTGACTGAGCATGTGTTACCGTAGTAATATATGGAATTAATGATGGTTATGGTTGGTGAATCTGAAAGGTTATTGATGAAATAGTCACTCTTGCTTGAATAAGTAGTCAAGTGTTTGCTCTAGATCAGGTGCAAATTTAGATAATCAGGTTGACTACATAAAATTGACTGCTAATGCTCTAATAATGATTATTTAATAATAAGATGCTTTTATGCAAAAAGGTAAGTGTGGCCAACCCCAGATACAGCCTTGCATAATCCTTGGTGTCAATTATTTCTGGTTTATGACGGGTAAGTCTAGCTGAGTACCTTCTCGTACTCAGGGTGCTATCCCTTGTTGTTGCAGATGGGCAATGTTTCTTCGGCTACTGCGAGAACTGTCTGTATCCCGTCGAGGGCAGTGACTAGACCATGGGCATGGTCAATCCTTATCTTTCCTGATGCTTTTGTGGACAGATCAGGCATATGGCACCGTATTGTGAACTAAGGACTTGTGTTTCAAAACTATGTTGCTTCCGCTTTGAATTCAAAACTATGGTTTGTAATAACTATTGAACTCCGATGTATTTGAACTATGTGCGAACTGAATGTACCTTGTGGGCATGTACGCTAATCTATTACGATCTTGGTTAAAGTTGAATGACTTGAAATCCTTCGAGATTTCCGGACTACCGGGTTTGTACGAGCTTAAGTACTTGTAATCTCTGTGAAAGCAGCGATTCGGTGCTTAATCTGGTGCAAATTGGTCGGTTCTGTGACAGCTGGCATCGGAGCATGGTTAGCGTTACTGTTCACAAGTGTATTTGAAAAACCGTATTTTCAATTAAAATTTCCTATTTGACAAGAACCTATAGCTATATTAGGATTTGAAAAACCTTTTTGACCAAGAGTAAGGTGTGCCATTGATCAAGTCCTTATGCCCAATAGGAACTTAGGTGGCTAGTTAAGTACTAACTTTGGGGGTCGTGCATCATACTTATTTTCTGTTTATTCTGTCGTCCATACGGCAAGGGTGAAATTGTATGGATGCTATTCCTCGGAATAGTAATGTATGGATCAATTGCCTCTACGCTAAAGGTAATGAGAGTTGTGAGAGCATGATTGGACAACCGCCAATCTAGGGGAGTGCTTGAAGGATGCTGACATGTATACCTGTTCCACACAAGTATATGTGAAAGTATTGATTGTGGGAGTAATAATTTCTGATGGGTGCATATACTGCTTACGTGTATATTGGGTATGCGCCTAAGTAGTATTAGATTTAAATTTCAGCAATGCATGATATTCATATTGTGGGCAGGGCTGAGATGGTTTTTCTGCAGGTACGCTAACTTGCGAACGTGTAGTACGTTTAGTTAACGTTATGAGTGACCGTGTATGCCACCGTCTAGCCGATAGATTGTTAGGCAGTGAGGACGTATGTTACGCTCATGCATCATGATCATACAACTTTGCATTAATCTTACTTCCTTCCTTATGGTTTCTGTCCCGTTTTTCTAATAAAAGTTGTTTCAACTAATTTGAAACTGTGTGGATAAACTTCTTACAGATGGCACGCACCAAGCGCACTGCTCGCAAGTCCACGGGAGGCAAGAGGCCTAACTACATGCTGGGGCCATGGACTGATGAGGGGTCAGAGGACTTCTTGGGAGAATTTGGGATGCCCACTATTCTTTGGAGGGTTCTGCACCTGGTGGGATACCAGGAGGGTCAGGAGCCGCTGTACGACTGGCACCGTGTGCAGTTGTCAGAGGATCGTCACGTGTACACGGTGGAGGTCGACGTGCCTAGCCGTGAGGACCAGGATCACGTCTGGTGTCGACGGGTGTTTGCCTTGCAGGGGAGGACCCCCTGGGATGCAGCCAACCAGGTTGCTTATACTGTTCTTCGGGACATCATGGAGGACCATCCGGAGGTGGTTGCCCAGGCTACTGCTAGTATCTTCCCGACGACAGATCCTTACCAGGCAGTGTGGCGTCAGCCAGGCGCTACCGTATTAGAGGCTAGCTCTCTTGAGATGGAGCATTGTGCTGGACCAGCAGGGAGTGCTATGGCTGCTCTGATGGCTACTTATGGGTGCCTATCACGCAGCTATGATCATCTGGATCATACCCTTAGTGAGGAGATGGCTGCACAGCATCGCCGGCAGGAGGAGCATACTACAGAGATAGACCTCCTCACTACACAGCTAGCTCAGTTGACAGTAGAGAGAGACCAGACACTTCAGAGGGAGCAGGAGACGGCACAACAGCTTAGTGACCAGCAGGGTATGACGACCTTCTTATCCACCATCATGGCCGAGACTGAGGAGTCGCTACGTCGTGTTTATCTCGAGGGTATGCGTGCGACTGAGCAGAACAGGCTTCTCAGGCTACAAGTGGGAGATTTAGAGCTGCAACTTCATCATCTCCAGGACTACAATGATCGTCTACATGAGGAGATCCACCGCAGGGAGAATGAGAGGAACCCCATCTTTCCTCAGGAGGATCCGGAGCCGAGTAGTTCTTCTAGTAGTTCTTCAGATATGTCTAGTGAGGACGGTGACGTTGGTGAGATCGCTAGAGAGTAGTCTAGATCGTATGCTTAGCACCTAGAGATCTTTTGCGTATGTTGGCACGCCCGATCTTTTGTTTTGTTATGGGCTGGATGTAAGCATGTGAGGCAGACTTATGTGATGTGTGTGAGACCTTGGAAAGTCCCATATGTATGGGCAAAACTTTGGATGTTATGTTATCTTTTGCATGATGTGTTAAGTGATCTTGTTATGTGTTGATGCGATGTGGACTGAAATTTATTGTACCTCTGTCATTGTTTGGTGAATCGTTTTTCCGAATAATTTCAGTGGGTATGATTTATTGTTCTCTACAAGTTGCAACTTCGCCTAATGGTCGCTTACTATACTATATGCAGATGACGACAACTCGTAGTGGAGCAGGCGGTAGTGGTGGAAATGAGGACCCCAGGGAAAACCGCAATCCACCACCTCCTCCACCACCAACGGCTGAGCAGCTTTTTGCTCAATTTCTTGGAAGTGTTGACGGTCCTTAAGTATCAATTATATCTATCAAATAAATAGAGAAAAGGATCTAAATGAAACCAACACCCAGACTTAGGGTTTTATCTGACAGAATTCCACGAGTTTTGCTGTTTATCTATTTCTGCAGGGGTTATCAGGAAATATGAAGGAAAGGCCCACATGTCGGGTTAATGACGGATAATTAACATAACCCCCAATTTTCCTTAATGTGGAAGAGTCCAGAAGCCACGGGAACGAGCGGGAGGCCGAGCGGGCCCGGGGACAGGGCGCCCGCCCTCCCCCCTAGGGCGCCCGCCCTGCTGCTGCAGCCAATCAGGCTCCGCCTCGAGGATTATGCTCCACCGACCTAAAGGATTAAGGAAAACCGTCCGTTCAATGTCGGTTTGATCCAACGGCCCAGATTCACCCGAAAAGACTATATAAGCAAGGCCCTGGACCCTGGAGCAGGCACCTCTGTCTCATTATTCAGTTCCTAATTCAGTCATCAGGAGGAGAGAGTCTCTGATCAAGCCCTAGAGCCACCACATCAACTAGATCTCTAGTTTTAGCATAGCTACATAGGATTAGAACTAGAAGGAGTCAATCTTCGATTGGTTCCCGGATCTGTCAAGAGGATTCTTGGTAATTCCTCTCTTGTTCTTCAATTGTTCATCATTGTTCTTCAATATTATGAATACTACTTTGTTCTATTTCAATATATTGAATATGACTTTGCTCTACTTGATTATATTAGCAATTATATTGTTCTTAGTTTATCGTAGTTATATGCTTGGCATAGTTAGATTGGAATTATATACATGCCTAGGATCGTATAGCGTTTATCCATGTGCGCAGTGGGTGAATGATAAATATTGTGTAGACGTGGTGTCTATACCGTCTTTATCTGCGATTGCACCCTATATGCCGGATCGGTGGGTAGTTCGCGATAGTGACAGCTTCGTTGATTCTTATATAGTCCCCCTCTCGTGTATAGGGCAGGCAGAGCAACATTATTACAGGGGAGTGATTGCTATGTTCTTCATCTTCCTTGCTAATATTCACTATGCATGGGTGTAGTCTTTTCTCGCTATGATTGCCAAGTATAATTGCACTAACTATGATAATGCTAGACTTTATAGTTAATAATTACTTAGGGAATATCTTTGTAGTTCATCCTAATTCCATGCTAATGACTTGCTAGAATATCTGTTGAGGTGCTTATCATTATTATATGTGGCTAGTTATGCTGATCAGATTAATTATCCTTGTCACTATTCATATTTATCTATATTCTATGTGACATTTATCCCTGTATGATGAGATAGATAGATGCTCTATATTATACATGCAATGATAGATACTCAGTTCTATATTCTCATTCCACGATCAACTACGATGCTTAGAATCCCTTCCCAGTGGTAAAAATATAAATAACGATACCTGGAATACTTCCCGGTTAAAATGCTGCATCGGTATTAATCTGTGCGCTTGCAGATTCCCTTTATTTATTTATCTTGATGAGCAATTGCATATTTCAATACCGCGTCTCTCATGTCATGCTGGGGATGACAACTTGGCTTAAGTGGCATGAGGGATAGGTTTGGCATTTTTGGCGCCGTTATCAGAATTAGAGAATTAAGTCTACTTTTGGTAATGACGTTAAGAATGCCCAACAAGCATTTTTGGCGCCGTTGCCGGGGAAGGTTGATTTCTAAGTTGGAATGAATAAAGAACTTTGAGACATCATTCGCATCACTAATATATTCGAGCTTATCAATTCTCTCGTACAGTTTTACCCCTGCATTTTCCATTTTTTATTTTATTTCAGGGTGATGTATGAATAGAAGACATCTTCCAGACAACTTTGTTGACGACCCCGAAGCCTTATTCAGAAGAACAAGAGCCAAGCTCAAATCGTCAACACTTCAGCGCAAAACTTCATCCAAATCAGAAGACCGCCGAAGTTTCGTCCGGAACTTGTCAGCTGAATTCGAAGCTATGGCGAACAAGTCGATCCGCGAGTTCTCAGCTCCCACTACGGACAACATCCGCACTGGACCTGCTGTGGAGATCGACCGCAACTTCGAGCTCAAGCCTGGGCTCATCAACATGGTGCAAGCTAACCAGTTCTGTGGGAAGCCGCACGAGGATGCTAGTGCTCATCTTCAACACTTCCTGGAGATCTGCAGCACTTTCACCATGGCTGATGTTCCTAGAGACGCCATACTACTTCGCCTTTTCCCATTCTCACTGTTGGGGAGAGCGAAGCAGTGGTTCTACGCTACAAAGGAGAAGAATACTACGTGGGCACTCTGCTCCACGAACTTTCTAGCCAAGTTCTTTCCCATGGGCAAGACAAATGCTCTCCGTGGGAAGATTACAAGCTTTCAGCAACAGCACGATGAATCCGTTCCAGAAGCATGGGAGCGCTTTCAAGACTACATCCTAGAATGTCCCCATCATGGAATGGAGAGTTGGTTGCTGATGCAGACATTCTATCATGGGCTCGTCAATAGTGCCCGTGAGACCATGGATGCTGCAGCTGGAGGAGCATTCCTATCACTCACCATACCACAAGCCACAGCTCTTGTGGAGAAGATGGCGTCCAACCAAGGTTGGAATGAAGAGAGAACTCAGACCCGCAAGAGAGGTGGAGGTATGCATCAGCTCAAGGAGGTAGACATGCTGTCTGCCAAGCTAGACCTACTCATGAAGAAGCTCGATGACCGAGCTGGAGAGAAGAAGGAAGTAATGCACGTCTACGACTCCCACATGACTTGTGAGGAGTGTGGAGGTGTTGGACATTCGGGCAATCACTGTCCCGAGTTGCTAGAGGACGTGAACTACATCAACAACAACAACAATAACTACTACAACCGTCCTCAGCAGAATCAAGGTTGGAATCAACAAAGGCCTAACTACTCAGGTAATTACCAAGGTAATAATTCTTTCAGTAATAATAATTATCCACCTTTAAGAGAGTTAGTGTCTAATCAAGGAAAGCTAATGGATAACATGTCTAAGAAATTGGCATCTAATGATAAAATTCTAGAAAATATAAATAATAGAATGGATAATTTTTCTACTGCCATCAAGAATCAAATTAGCTTTAATAAAATGATTGAATCTCAATTGAATCAAATAGCTGCTGCTGTTCCTGCTACTAACCCCGGTATACCATCACAACCGGATGCATTAGAATCTGCAAATCTTGTAGACATATTTGATGCAGGAGATTACTGGAGTAACCCCATCATTGAGGTAAGTACTGAACTTCTGCCAGTCAAGAGAGGCGACCCAGGACGCCCCGTCATCCCGATCTCCATCGGCATGCGAGACTTCCCAGAAGCACTCTGTGACTTTGGCTCAAGCGTCAACATCATGCCCAGGGTACTCTACGAAAAACTCTTTTCACAACCATTATTAGAAACAACCATGTGTTTGCAGCTTGCAGATAGGACACTAAGTTACCCAAGAGGAATCTTGAAGAACATCTGTGTCCGAGTTGGTTCCTCGTACGCTCCAGCAGACTTCGTAGTAATAGAGACCGGTTCTGACGAGAGGGCTCCCGTCATCCTAGGGAGGCCATTCCTGAACACCACGGGAGCTGTCATCTATGCTAGTGCTGCCAAGATCAGTTTCCACATAAAGGGGAGGAAGGAAATGTTTTCCTTCAAGAACAAGACCGTACAAATCCTAGAGCAACCCCAATATGAACCAAGGAGGACCAACAAGAGGAACAAGAGCAAGAAGCAAGTGTGGACCGAATCAGTTAAGATGGTCACTGCCGTGCACAAAGGTCAAGATCGCCAACTCAAGTCACCATTCTTGGACAAGAAGGACGACCCAGGTATGCCAAGCATTTATTGCTCCATTAATGGGTACAACTTCTACAAGACACTGTGCGACACTGGGTCGGGCGTCAACATAATGGCCAAGGTCACCTATGAACTGCTGTTCGGAACCATGCCCTTGAAGCCGACATACATTCGTCTCCAGATGGCAGATCAGACATTCCGACAGGTTGAAGGTACAGTAACTGACGTCCCTGTCAAGATAGACGATCATTTTGTCCATACAGACTTTCAGGTTGTTGACATGGGAGAAGACGAGTATGATCCACCTATCATCCTTGGAAGACCGTTCCTCAGTACTGTCAAAGCAATCATCTACATTGGAACTGGAGAAGTCCACATGCACTTCCCCTCTGAGAAGGTACGCCTTTACTTTACTGACCCCAACTACGTATTTGAAGAATCTAAGCAGGTCAGGACAAGGAGAAGGAGGCGGAACCGCAACCAGGAGCAACCGGTCATCAAGGATGGATGGGCAGACTACGAAGGAGAAGTGGTAAGATCTGAGGACATACCACTCAATCAGCACTGTCTTGAAGAGACCGAAGCACCAAGACAAGTGTGGAAAGAAAAGACAGTTGAACACGAGGAGGAGGCGCTGCCGGAACCACCGACTACGCCATCCACTGACTCCCAAGACAACTGAGTACACATAGAGTCCCGTTCGGAGGACTTAAAAATGCCGAACGCCTTGCCAAGAGGTAACTTGGTAGTTATCCATTTCCCTTCTCAGATATTTACTTAATAGTTTGTTTAGTTAATCATATTCATGTTATCTTAGAAAGAAAATAAAAATGTTAAAAAACTCTAGAAGCCCCATGTGAGTATACGAGTGGCATAAAACCCATAAGTACATTCACTGTGGTGGCATAAAAAAATAAATAAATATTTTCTTCTGCTTTATAAAATAAAAACATAAAAATAATCAAGGAGGCTCAACATGATAAAGGCTAGATATTTATGCTAACACTTAATCAGTTCCACAAGCTTTGTTGTCTATTTGAGCTTCACAGAATCCAAGAGGACTAGCAGACGGAGGACATTCTAATCGCTGTCAGGGTGCTGCCGACTTTCAAATACACCTCCGCTATCTGCTAGCTACATCAAGAGAAACTACGTCAAGATCCAGCTTGGGGGAGAGCACCCCCGTTATCTCGCTAAGTATTTCTATATCTATCTTTATATTTATACTTATACTATATTAAAATAAAACGATGAAAAACCAAATAAAGATTTTGTGCTTATATATATATATATATATCTATATCTTTTGCTTAGTGTGTTTAATAAATAAATAAAGTGGCTATGCTAAAATGAATCTAGATAATAAAACTCTAGCATGGATATGATGAATAGTTGCTCTGCCTAATTTCAATTAGAAGTTCTCTCTCTAGTTTAGACATAACTGTTATTATTTAAAAGCTTACTCTAAACCTGAACTTGTGGGAAGAGAACTTGATCTAAAGTCTAAGTTGTTAACGGATATGATATGGAAAGGTCGAGCTGCTGTTTATCTATTCCTAGAGATGCTAGAATTCTGGAGAATTTTATCTTTGAAAATCTTTAAAATGCTACATGATGAGTTCCTTTATGATGAGAGTTTAAATTCCTACCACGGCCATACATACATGCTTGCTAGACTTTAAGCTATACATTTACTTTTTACTACTTATGAGCATTGAGTGTAGTCAAGCTGTGTAGACCCTTAGGAGCTTGTCATGTGGTTAAATCAAGATTCACTTGCACGTTCACTCATATATGCTGCTTCTACTCCGGAAGTACGCATCCACATACATCCATTCCCATCTCCAGATCCACACAAAATTATTCTACTCCTAACCCGGGAGAGAATAGCCAAAAACATTTTCCTATTTCCTGTTATTCCCTGTGAAATAAATGCTCAAGTTATTTTGGTTACTACCACTTGCTAAATTGTTCTAAGGAGATGAGTGCTCTATCCGAGGAAATAAAAAGGGGCAAGTGCCCGGAACCTTGAAAAGAAAAATATTACGAGGAAATAAAAAGGAGCAAGTGCTCGGAACCTCGATGAAAAAAAAAAAGTGAAAAAGTGTGAGAAGAGAGGTAAAAATGGACAAGTGTCCGACAGTAGAATTAGGGGTACAAGATACCCACCTGAGAGGAAAGAAAAAAAATAATAAATAAAAATATAGAGCATCTCATCCTCCTCAAGAGCACCAAAAGCAAGAAAGGTATGTATCCCCTCAAAAAGAGCAAAAGTAGAATTAGACACTCTCCACCATTATCACCATTATCACCATTATCACCATACACCATTCATTCACCACACATGCACATCTTGATTTGACTTATTGACTTGTTTCTCTGGATCCATGGTTTGACTATGCAATAAATGTCTTGTAAGTATGTATACCTTATCTCCCACCTATGAGCTCCAGATATCAAAAACCTTATTAGGATAGGTTGAGAGAGAAGGCAATGTCACTCTGCCTTATACCACAAATACTACATACTTTGCTTTGAGAGAAGGCAAACACCATTACTGCCTTGGTGAGGATCCAGAAATACCACAAATGAGAGACCTGAGAGAGTCATACAAGGAATCTCTGAGTTTTATTTGAAAATCTGCAAAAACTCCAGAGCTATAGCTGATCAAGAATAAGAGACATGGCGCTTGACTAGACTGTTCTATCTTTTAACCGCTCAAGACAAAGGTGACAGTTGCAAGCCCCATAGTGAAAGGTATAATGAGTAAGTTTTAAGTCTTGACAGTTTACTCTAACTCAGAGATAAGACTCTATTTGAAAGCATGTGTACCGTCAAAATTCAAAAGCATTCAGCAACTTCTGATCCATCACTGAGACTATCCTTGCTCAGGGACGAGCAAGAGGTAAGCTTGGGGGAGTTTGTTGACGGTCCTTAAGTATCAATTATATCTATCAAATAAATAGAGAAAAGGATCTAAATGAAACCAACACCCAGACTTAGGGTTTTATCTGACAGAATTCCACGAGTTTTGCTGTTTATCTATTTCTGCAGGGGTTATCAGGAAATATGAAGGAAAGGCCCACATGTCGGGTTAATGACGGATAATTAACGTAACCCCCAATTTTCCTTAATGTGGAAGAGTCCAGAAGCCACGGGAACGAGCGGGAGGCCGAGCGGGCCCGGGGACAGGGCGCCCGCCCTCCCCCCTAGGGCGCCCGCCCTGCTGCTGCAGCCAATCAGGCTCCGCCTCGAGGATTATGCTCCACCGACCTAAAGGATTAAGGAAAACCGTCCGTTCAATGTCGGTTTGATCCAACGGCCCAGATTCACCCGAAAAGACTATATAAGCAAGGCCCTGGACCCTGGAGCAGGCACCTCTGTCTCATTATTCAGTTCCTAATTCAGTCATCAGGAGGAGAGAGTCTCTGATCAAGCCCTAGAGCCACCACATCAACTAGATCTCTAGTTTTAGCATAGCTACATAGGATTAGAACTAGAAGGAGTCAATCTTCGATTGGTTCCCGGATCTGTCAAGAGGATTCTTGGTAATTCCTCTCTTGTTCTTCAATTGTTCATCATTGTTCTTCAATATTATGAATACTACTTTGTTCTATTTCAATATATTGAATATGACTTTGCTCTACTTGATTATATTAGCAATTATATTGTTCTTAGTTTATCGTAGTTATATGCTTGGCATAGTTAGATTGGAATTATATACATGCCTAGGATCGTATAGCGTTTATCCATGTGCGCAGTGGGTGAATGATAAATATTGTGTAGACGTGGTGTCTATACCGTCTTTATCTGCGATTGCACCCTATATGCCGGATCGGTGGGTAGTTCGCGATAGTGACAGCTTCGTTGATTCTTATATAGTCCCCCTCTCGTGTATAGGGCAGGCAGAGCAACATTATTACAGGGGAGTGATTGCTATGTTCTTCATCTTCCTTGCTAATATTCACTATGCATGGGTGTAGTCTTTTCTCGCTATGATTGCCAAGTATAATTGCACTAACTATGATAATGCTAGACTTTATAGTTAATAATTACTTAGGGAATATCTTTGTAGTTCATCCTAATTCCATGCTAATGACTTGCTAGAATATCTGTTGAGGTGCTTATCATTATTATATGTGGCTAGTTATGCTGATCAGATTAATTATCCTTGTCACTATTCATATTTATCTATATTCTATGTGACATTTATCCCTGTATGATGAGATAGATAGATGCTCTATATTATACATGCAATGATAGATACTCAGTTCTATATTCTCATTCCACGATCAACTACGATGCTTAGAATCCCTTCCCAGTGGTAAAAATATAAATAACGATACCTGGAATACTTCCCGGTTAAAATGCTGCATCGGTATTAATCTGTGCGCTTGCAGATTCCCTTTATTTATTTATCTTGATGAGCAATTGCATATTTCAATACCGCGTCTCTCATGTCATGCTGGGGATGACAACTTGGCTTAAGTGGCATGAGGGATAGGTTTGGCATTTTTGGCGCCGTTATCAGAATTAGAGAATTAAGTCTACTTTTGGTAATGACGTTAAGAATGCCCAACAGGAAGTCAGCGCAATATTGAAGCTTTGCTGAGGGAGAACTTGGCGCAAGGACACCAACGCCAAGAGCCAAACCAGTATAGTTCCTTCAAGGATTTCCTGGATACCAAACCACCAATCTTCAAGGAAGCTACGGAACCATTGGAGGCAGAAGAATGGCTGCATACTCTGGAGCAGAAGTTCCGTTTGCTTAGGCTCACAGAAGAGCTTAAAGCAGAATATGCCGCACACCAGTTGCAGGGACCAGCCGGGATTTGGTGGGGACATCACCGCACCACCTATCCTGCTAATGTTCCTATCACTTGGAGAATGTTCACTGCTGCTGTTCGAGGTCATTACATTCCGCCAGGCTTGACCCAGATGAAGGTGGCCGAGTTCATGAACCTGACACAGGGGACTCGATCTGTTACGGAGTACCATCACATGTTCAATTCACTGGCTCGCTATATCCCAGACTTCGTTGATACAGACGCTAAGAAGATTGCTAGTTTCAAGAGAGGCTTGAACACTAAAATGGGAAAGTCAGTGGGTACCTCTTCTCGTACCAATTTCAATGACTTCATAAGTGACTGTCTAATTCAAGAGAATCATAACAACAAGCATGCTGCTAGCAAGGCCCGGAAGAGAACCTTTGAATCAGGATCATCACAACCCAGAGGACCACCAGCTCAGCGAAATCAGTATCGACCACCAGCGCCGGGGGCACGTTTTAGGCCGCCGCAGAAGAAGAATCAGCCACAAGCTCAGCGCAATCAGAAGCCATACAAGATAGCTGCTGCTCAGGCTCGTGGAGGTCAAGGCAGTTCTTCAGGGAACAAACCGTTGGTTCGGGGACCATGCTACAACTGCAACCAAGAGGGGCACTTCGCAAGATACTGTCCCTACCCAAAGAAGCAACAGACCAATTACCCCGCACGCCTGCACAACATGACCGCTGAAGAAGCTCGTGCTGGAGAGCCCGTGACTGCTGGTATGTGCCTTGTTAATCATCATCCTGCAGTCGTTTTGTTTGATACTGGATCATCGCATTCGTTCATGAGTAAAGCATTTGCACAAAAGCATGATCAAGAGGTGTCCGAAATGGATTATGGGTTTCGCGTAAGCTCTGTGGGGAGTAGTGTGTTGTCTAGGCAGATGGTTCGTGATGCAACCATCGACATCGGAGGGCATAAGTTTGGGGCTAATTTAGTAGTTTTGCCAGGACTCAGTATGGACGTAGTCCTAGGAATGAGTTGGATGAGTATGTGGAAAGCGGTGTTGGACACTGCAGATAGGACTCTTACCTTGACTGATCCAAGGAGGAACAACAAGTTACGTATCTCTCTTCCTCGAGGGGCTGATTTTGTTGATCTATCTTGCACCTTATCTATAGAGGACCTGTCAAAAATTCCAGTTGTTCGGGATTTCCCAGACGTCTTTCCAGATGAGTTGCCGGGTTTACCGCCCAGGCGGGCTGTAGAGTTTACCATTGAGCTGTTACCAGGGACTGCACCGATCTCGAGAAGACCTTATCGCATGCCGCCCAATGAGTTAGCTGAACTCAAAACTCAGATCAAGGAACTTTTGGACAAAGGTTTCATTCAACCTAGTGTGTCAGAGTGGGGATGTCCAGCCTTGTTTATTAAGAAGAAGGACAAGTCCTTGAGAATGTGTGTGGATTATCGACCGCTTAATGCCGTGACCATTAAGAATAAATATCCGTTGCCACGGATAGATATTTTGTTTGACCAGTTATCCAGAGCCAAGGTGTTTTCCAAGATCGATTTGAGATCCGATTATCATCAAATTAGAATCCGACCACAAGATATCCCAAAGACTGCTTTTTCAACCAGATATGGCCTATACGAGTATTTAGTCATGTCTTTTGGATTGACAAATGCTCCGGCTTACTTTATGAGTTTGATGAACTCGGTATTCATGCCAGAACTAGATAAGTTTGTAGTGGTGTTCATTGATGACATTTTGGTGTATTCTGAGAACCCGGATGATCACGCAGAACATTTGAGGGTTGTTCTGACAAGGCTACGAGAGCACAAACTTTATGCTAAGTTTAGCAAATGTGAATTTTGGTTGAAGCAAGTACAATTCCTTGGTCACATCCTGTCAGAAGAAGGAATCTCTGTGGACCCTAGCAAAGTCCAAGAAGTAATGGATTGGGAAGCGCCAACTTCGGTTGGGGAGATTCGGAGTTTTCTTGGTTTAGCGGGATATTATCGTCGTTTCATTCCCGACTTCTCTAAGATTGCCAAGCCCATGACAAGTTTGCTTCAGAAGGATCAAAAGTTTGAGTGGACAGAGAAGTGTGAAACAGCTTTCTATACCTTGCGGAAACTGTTAACCACTGCCCCTGTCTTAGCTCAACCAGATATCGAGAAGCCGTTTGATGTCTTCTGCGACGCATCAAAAGTTGGTTTAGGGTGTGTTCTTATGCAAGAAGGCAGAGTGATTGCTTATGCTTCACGACAGTTGAGAAAACATGAGATAAATTATCCTACGCATGATTTGGAATTAGCTGCTGTGGTGCACGCTCTGAAGATCTGGAGGCACTATTTGCTAGGAAATGTCTGCAATATGTACACTGATCATAAGAGTCTCAAGTATATCTTCACTCAACCGGAGTTGAATATGAGGCAGAGAAGGTGGCTTGAATTGATTAAGGATTACAATTTACAGATACATTATCATCCAGGAAAAGCAAATGTGGTTGCTGATGCTCTGAGTCGGAAGTCGCATTGTAATAACTTGAGGATACAACCAGAAGACGAGTTTAGTCTCGTACACCCTGTGATCTTGCGTCACATCGAGTTGCAGAGCACCTTAGTTGACCAGATTCTAGAAGGGCAGAAAACAGACAAGGGAATCTATTATATCAAGGAAAAGCTAAGGGCTGCCACCGAACCCGTAAAACATTTCCGAGTTGATGATAAGGGAGTGTTATGGTTTGATAATCGCCTAGTGGTACCCAAGAATAGGGAACTGAAAAATCAGATCATGGACGAGGCTCATCTTTCTAAATTGTCTATCCATCCCGGGAGCACTAAGATGTATCAAGATTTGCGTCCAAGATTTTGGTGGACCAAAATGAAGAAGGAAATTGCCGCATATGTAGCCAGATGCGACACGTGTTGTCGGGTGAAGGCTATTCACCTGAAGCCAGCCGGAACACTTCAACCTTTATCAATACCTGAATGGAAATGGGAAGAAGTGAGTATGGATTTTATCACCGGTTTGCCTACCACTCAGAAGGGAAACGATTCGATTTGGGTAATTGTAGATCGTCTCACCAAGACCGCTCATTTCACACCAGTTAAAACTTGTTATCGAGCACCGGACTATGCGGAGATTTATATCAATCAGATTGTACGATTACATGGTATACCCAAGGTCATAGTTTCGGATCGTGGAACGCAGTTTACTGCACCATTCTGGGAGAAACTGCAAAAGGAGTTAGGCACTAAGTTAATCCATAGCTCAGCTTACCATCCTCAGACATCAGGGCAAACGGAAAGGGTAAATCAGATTTTAGAGGACATGTTAAGAGCCTGTGTAATTTCAGCAAAGGGATCTTGGGAGAAGTGGTTGCCATTAGCAGAATTCGCTTACAACAATAGTTATCAAGAAAACATTCAGATGGCACCTTTTGAAGCTCTGTATGGCAGAAGATGCAGAACACCAGTAAGTTGGGTTGAACCAGGAGAACGTCGTTACTATGGAATTGATTTTGTCAAGGAAGCAGAAGAACAAGTTAGAATAGTTCAACAACATATCGCAGCGGCACAGTCCCGACAGAAGAGCTATGCCGATAAGCGAAGAAGGCCGCTTGAATTCGAAGTAGGTGACTATGTGTACTTGAAAGTATCACCCATGAAAGGAGTTAAACGTTTTGGCGTGAAAAGAAAGTTAGCGCCAAGGTTTGTAGGACCCTACAGGATAATGGAAAGGAGGGGAAAAGTGGCTTATCAACTACAGTTACCTGAACATTTGAAGGCTATATTCCCTGTATTCCATGTGTCACAATTAAAGAAATGTCTTCGAGTTCCAGAAGAGGAAGTACAACCGGCCAATATCAAGTTACAATCCGACCTTACTTACTCGGTGAAGCCATATCGAGTACTCGATGAGAAAGAAAGAGTGACTCGCGGAAAGGTCGTGAAGCAATATAAAGTATCCTGGAGTGAGCAAGACGACCGAGATGCCACTTGGGAAACGGAAGACTATCTAAAGGAAGTATATCCACAGTTTTATAAGGAATGGTTAGTAACTCAAATCTCGGGACGAGATTCCTTTAAGGAGGGGAGGGCTGTAACACCCCGGTGTTAAGCAATTCCTAATTGCACAATTTGGCATGGCATAAGCATAGCATCCCATCATTTCATGTGCATCTGTTTGTTGAATGCTTAAGTCCTTGTTTGGTCTCTAGTGTAACCTTGTTATACTTTCTGTTTCTGATCAAGTGCCTTATAACAAAGTTGTAGATCTTGATGAAGGGAACAACTTTGCTTTAAAGCACTTTCTCAGAAAAAGCTTTTGAGTTAGGATTTCTTGCATTAGAAAAATGGTTTAGCACTAAATTTCTTTTAAACAACAGAATTTGGACTGGAGCCTTAAGGATGATTTGTTCCTTACAAAATTCTAAGCAACTTTGCTGTTGGGACCTTTTCCTAGTTCGGTCTAGTTTAGAAGTTATGGAGCATCAAAGTTTGAAACAAAACTTCTTTAGTTTAATCCCAGTGGACCCCGCCTGTCAGTCTCTCCTTCTTCTCCTTCGCGGACGCCGCTCCCTCCGCGCCGACCGAACCCGCCTCGCCGCCGCGAGACCACCTCGCTGGCTGGCAAAACCACCGGCATCGCCGCCCGCGGTTTTGCGCCGCGTGCGCCATGTCGCCCCCTCGCCCTCTGCAAGCTCGCCACGACGCCCAGGAGCTCGGTGCATGCCCGCCGCGTGGAGCTCGACGCCTGACGCCGCCGCGTCCGGTCGGGAGCTCCCCCGCCGGGAACTGGCCAAGTGCGATGCACCCAGGCACTTGTTCCTTTTGCCTTCGTCCGCCTGTGCTCGCAGCCAGCAGAGCATTCCATTGCTCAGTCTCTCCTCCGCTCCACTCCACTCCATCTTCACCCGACCAGAGCTCCGCCGCCGCCCGCCGAACTCCGGCGAGCGATTGCTCGCCACTCACCGCACCACCGTTCGATTCCTCCCGCCAGTTTCTCCGCCGTGACCTCCTCTTTCTCCGGTAAGGGTTGGTTTCCCCTCTCTTCCTCTCTAGCCGCCGGAACAGCGGACGCCATCCGCAAGCTTCCGCCATGGCCGCCACCGTGACCTTCACGTGGACCGGTCATCTCCGGCCATGCCACCCTAAGCTGAGCCATGTTCTAGTCTTCTCTACCGCCGTAGCAGCTTAGAGTTAGCTAGAGACCTCTCTTTCGCCGTGTTTCAGCCGGAACCGAGCCGTGTCGCCGCCGTGTCCGCCATGGACCGCCGCCGTGCATCGCGCCGGACAATGCCGGGGATGCCGAAGCCCGAGAGTTGCTCCAATAGGTCGCTTAGGTCTTGCTTGGGCTAGTGCTAACCTCGCCGAGTCGCAAGCCGCCGGGAAGAGTTCCGCCGCCGAGTCGCAGAGCCGCCGCTCCGCCATGGCCGCCGTCGAGCTTGCTCCGGTATCCCTCTGTCTCAGCGAGTCGGTTAGTTGTGTTCGCCTCGCAAACCCGCACCTAACGATGGTCTCAGTGTCGCCAGAAGTGTCGCCGTCGACGAGCGAGGGCCGGTCAACGACCACGGCGCAAAACTCCGCCGTTGACCGCCGAGCCTGGCCTCGCGCGGTTGCGTGCCGAGCTTGGCCTCGGAAGCTTGGTCACCCTGACCAGCGGGCCCCGACTGGCAGTAAGAAAGAGAGAAAAGGGAAGAGCTTGAGTGCCGTAGGCCTCGGTAAGTCGGATGCGCCGAGCCTTCGCCTCGAGCCTCGATCGGGTCGGTTGTGTAAGCCTCGGTCGAGTCGAGCCAAGTTAGTCTCGATTGAGTCAGTTAGCCTCGGCTGTCAGTGAGCCTCGGGCGAATCGGAAAAATGTGTCTGAGCCTCGGGCCTCAGCCGAATCGCGCTGAGTGTGCCGAAGCCTTGCCTCGGGCCTCAGCCGAATCGCGCTGAGTGTGCCGAAGCCTTGCCTCGAAGCCTCGGGCGAATCGCGCTGAGTGTGCCGAAGCCTTGCCTCGAAGCCTCGGACGAGTCGCGCCGAGTGTGCCGAAGCCGTGCCTTGTGCCTCGGCCGAAGTCCGTGCGTTAGGATTGAGTTCTCTTTTAAAATATGTTTTGCAGAATCCATGTAAAGGCTTCAAAAATTCTTACAAGGCTCATTTTATGTCCAAATCCTGTGAAACAAACTTTGTTAGGTCAAGTATGTTTAGATCTATCAGTGAAAACTGTTGAATGCATTCTTGGTGATACTTTTATGTGTAGATTTATTTAATTTAGAAAAGTGATGATAACTTGATAAATGCATAACTAATTATGTATAAGTCAGAAAAATATGATTCCAGTTTTGTTAGGTTTGTATGAATGTGTAGTTTCAGAGAAAAATATAATATGAGGTTATTCTGTGAATTAATTTGACAGTAGCTTTTAAAATGGTTAAATGTCGTTTCCTTGTTTATTTTGTAGTAAATAAAATATGAGGAATATGAACCTGAGAATTTAAGCACACTGCTCTTGTACTAGGAAGCACAGCAGGAAAATAAGAAATCTGTTGTTTGACACTTTTTGCTAGGGTGTGTAGTTCAAAGGACCTTTCTATGATGGAATTTGTCTTTTTCATAGAGGAAGGAGTTTAAGTCCAAATGAGTTGAAATTTGGACAGGGAGCTAGATTGGATGTTGTTAACTTCCAGTAATTTCTGTAGATTTTTCTGAAGCTGTCTAGATAAGGTTGCTGTTTAAAGCATGTGTAAATAGATTTATTTCAGCAAGTAATTAGAGGGTAATAAGCTCGTTAAGTAGACTTTGATGTGGTGACAACACCGCTTAACAAGTTGATCTTGATAGGTTAAATAGTTGGGATGATGTTGACTACCTTGTTGAAGAGTAGCAGTAGATGACATGTGCTTATCTCCTGAATTGTTACTCCATGTTGCATCACCGTGCATCCCATATGCATTCATGTTATTCATTCATGTACCGCATCACGCAGGGTCGGTAGTGGAAGCCCAAGACACGCCGGAGGAGCAGCGTCAGGAGGAGACAACCGAGGAGGGGATCCCGGAAGGAGACGCTGAGGACCTGCCGGAGTGCCGTGATCATCGCCCCGCCGACTTCGAGCGAGGCAAGCCCCGGAGCATTTTTCTCCTACGGTTTGCAAATTACCGTTTACAAGTTAACCTGATATGATTGTTGCATTAGGTTATAGGAGTTGTGTGATACCGTTGCTGCATTGATTAATTATCCTTGTCCACCTGCAAATATTATCTTGTGATCCCTGTTAGGTCTAGGCTCGATTACATGCTTAGCCCTGCTTAGACCGGTAAAAGTCGGGTGATTTCCTGTCTCCCGCATATAGGTGGATACTAAACATGTTTAGCCTGGTGCTATCATGGAGAGAACCATGTGTTAATTAATCTGAGACCGGGCGGGATGTAGGAGCAGCAGGACATGGGTTCTGTGTGCTAGTAGTCTCCCGTCTGTGTCGATTAGGACCCGACGAAGGCACACCTCAGTCATTTTGAACGCGTCAATCACTTAACGGAGCAGGTGCGGGTACCTCCCGTGAAGCCGAGTAAGGTGTTTCGAGCCGGTGACGGAGACGTTGACGCCTAACACCCAGGGCCTTATATGTACCGTGGGCAACTATTCTGATCGACCTGGCATGGTCCGAGGGCAGGCAGGGCCTGATCGACCTGGCATGACCGTGGGCAGTTAATAGCTTGAGCGACCTGGCATTGAGATAACCCTCGGTGTAGAAGGGTCCATGGCCGTCCCGCGAATTGGGTTCTCGAACCTCCTGAGTGGTCGCCAACGGCCGCCTGGCAGGGTGTGTCGGGCGAGTGTGCGACATTTTATCCCCAGCTGGTAGGAATCGATTATAATCGCCATCGCTCCTGGTTAGTGAGTAACTTGACTGAGCATGTGTTACCGTAGTAATATATGGAATTAATGATGGTTATGGTTGGTGAATCTGAAAGGTTATTGATGAAATAGTCACTCTTGCTTGAATAAGTAGTCAAGTGTTTGCTCTAGATCAGGTGCAAATTTAGATAATCAGGTTGACTACATAAAATTGACTGCTAATGCTCTAATAATGATTATTTAATAATAAGATGCTTTTATGCAAAAAGGTAAGTGTGGCCAACCCCAGATACAGCCTTGCATAATCCTTGGTGTCAATTATTTCTGGTTTATGACGGGTAAGTCTAGCTGAGTACCTTCTCGTACTCAGGGTGCTATCCCTTGTTGTTGCAGATGGGCAATGTTTCTTCGGCTACTGCGAGAACTGTCTGTATCCCGTCGAGGGCAGTGACTAGACCATGGGCATGGTCAATCCTTATCTTTCCTGATGCTTTTGTGGACAGATCAGGCATATGGCACCGTATTGTGAACTAAGGACTTGTGTTTCAAAACTATGTTGCTTCCGCTTTGAATTCAAAACTATGGTTTGTAATAACTATTGAACTCCGATGTATTTGAACTATGTGCGAACTGAATGTACCTTGTGGGCATGTACGCTAATCTATTACGATCTTGGTTAAAGTTGAATGACTTGAAATCCTTCGAGATTTCCGGACTACCGGGTTTGTACGAGCTTAAGTACTTGTAATCTCTGTGAAAGCAGCGATTCGGTGCTTAATCTGGTGCAAATTGGTCGGTTCTGTGACAGCTGGCATCGGAGCATGGTTAGCGTTACTGTTCACAAGTGTATTTGAAAAACCGTATTTTCAATTAAAATTTCCTATTTGACAAGAACCTATAGCTATATTAGGATTTGAAAAACCTTTTTGACCAAGAGTAAGGTGTGCCATTGATCAAGTCCTTATGCCCAATAGGAACTTAGGTGGCTAGTTAAGTACTAACTTTGGGGGTCGTGCATCATACTTATTTTCTGTTTATTCTGTCGTCCATACGGCAAGGGTGAAATTGTATGGATGCTATTCCTCGGAATAGTAATGTATGGATCAATTGCCTCTACGCTAAAGGTAATGAGAGTTGTGAGAGCATGATTGGACAACCGCCAATCTAGGGGAGTGCTTGAAGGATGCTGACATGTATACCTGTTCCACACAAGTATATGTGAAAGTATTGATTGTGGGAGTAATAATTTCTGATGGGTGCATATACTGCTTACGTGTATATTGGGTATGCGCCTAAGTAGTATTAGATTTAAATTTCAGCAATGCATGATATTCATATTGTGGGCAGGGCTGAGATGGTTTTTCTGCAGGTACGCTAACTTGCGAACGTGTAGTACGTTTAGTTAACGTTATGAGTGACCGTGTATGCCACCGTCTAGCCGATAGATTGTTAGGCAGTGAGGACGTATGTTACGCTCATGCATCATGATCATACAACTTTGCATTAATCTTACTTCCTTCCTTATGGTTTCTGTCCCGTTTTTCTAATAAAAGTTGTTTCAACTAATTTGAAACTGTGTGGATAAACTTCTTACAGATGGCACGCACCAAGCGCACTGCTCGCAAGTCCACGGGAGGCAAGAGGCCTAACTACATGCTGGGGCCATGGACTGATGAGGGGTCAGAGGACTTCTTGGGAGAATTTGGGATGCCCACTATTCTTTGGAGGGTTCTGCACCTGGTGGGATACCAGGAGGGTCAGGAGCCGCTGTACGACTGGCACCGTGTGCAGTTGTCAGAGGATCGTCACGTGTACACGGTGGAGGTCGACGTGCCTAGCCGTGAGGACCAGGATCACGTCTGGTGTCGACGGGTGTTTGCCTTGCAGGGGAGGACCCCCTGGGATGCAGCCAACCAGGTTGCTTATACTGTTCTTCGGGACATCATGGAGGACCATCCGGAGGTGGTTGCCCAGGCTACTGCTAGTATCTTCCCGACGACAGATCCTTACCAGGCAGTGTGGCGTCAGCCAGGCGCTACCGTATTAGAGGCTAGCTCTCTTGAGAGGGAGCATTGTGCTGGACCAGCAGGGAGTGCTATGGCTGCTCTGATGGCTACTTATGGGTGCCTATCGCGCAGCTATGATCATCTGGATCATACCCTTAGTGAGGAGATGGCTGCACAGCATCGCCGGCAGGAGGAGCATACTACAGAGATAGACCTCCTCACTACACAGCTAGCTCAGTTGACAGTAGAGAGAGACCAGACACTTCAGAGGGAGCAGGAGACGGCACAACAGCTTAGTGACCAGCAGGGTATGACGACCTTCTTATCCACCAGCAGGGTATGCTAATAATAATTAACCTTAGCATACACTCTCATTACTGATTTTTTATTGATTCGGCTATAATTATTATTATCATGTGGAGTCGAATCATAAGTTTTAGCACTCGAATGCCTTGCTGAAATTCCACTAATTCGGCTATGGTTATGGGTGACAAATGAAGCCGAATTGTGAGCATTGATCTTTGCATAAGGTGCTGAATTTTCATTGATTCGGCTATGGTTACTAGTAACACGTGAAACTGAAAAATAAGTACTTGCACTTAAATGCTTTGCTGAATTTTCATGCATTCGGCCATAGTTATTACCAACATACGACGCCGAATTACAAGTAGTAGCACTTACATTTGATGCTGAATTTTGAGAGCAATTGGCTAAATAATTATTATTGTCATAGCCAATTCTCTCATTCGTCGGCACGTCTTGTGGTGGTGCCACGTATTGTGAACTTATAGCCGATGAAGAATTTACATGTTGTATGTTGCTAGTATCATCAAAACTCAAAGAATTCATAGTTGACAATGGCTCTTGACCATAATATTCATAATTATGACGTGTATGACGAGGACCATTAATAAAAGTATTAACCGATGCAACATATCTACTATCATTATGACTAGCAACACCAACATAAGAGTTTATAGAACTTGCAAAATAATTATTATAACTATAAGATGTATTTACAAGTCGTACCTCGGGGTAATTATAGTAGTTTTGTGACGTGACACCTTGGTACTCCATGATTTAGAGCTTGACCGCCTTGCTGAATTTTTCAATATGAAGCACACCGTGTTGCAAAATAGCAAACGAGATCTCAAGGGGTCAAAACCAGATGTGATCGGCCTTTTGGGCCAAATGCAACAGTAATGACGAGCACAAAAAGATAGATCAGTGAAGAATAGGGCTAGGGCAAGAAGATTCGGCTGCAAAGTAGAGCCGAAGCAAATTCTTTCCCCAGCGGAGTCGCCAAAAAATGTGTTGACGCCGAAAGTGATTCCGGATCACACACCAGCTAGGGCTTTGGACGCCCGGGTCGCTACAGACCGAAGAACACAGCGAGGAGGTCACACTTACGCGGTGAAGGACGGCTAGGTTTACAAGCAAACCGGCAAAGGATAGCTATCGCACTTACGTGGCGAAGAACGACTAGTTTTCAGGCAAACTAGCAAAGGAACCGTCGAAGCTCTCGCCCGGGAGGGACCCCGTCAGGGCATGGACGTCGTCGGGTTGCCCTAGGTCGGCCGACGAGCCTAGGGCGCCATCCTTGTTCGTCGGATCAATGGATGAACATCGTGAGGTTGGAGAAAAGGGTAAAAAGATTGTAGTAGATTGGTTTGACGATTGGATAGTTGTGTTCTCAATCGGCCGTCACCCTTTATAATTATAGGGCGGTTGGTCTTCCCGTAACCGGATAGGACTCTTGACCGAATAAAACTCCAAATAGGACTTGTTTATTCGGTTATGGCATGTACATACAATTTCCATCTTGTACGTATATGCAGGTTTAGTGTAACTGGTCTCTGTCACCGTCTTGCCGCCTCCGACCAGTTTTACCTGGTCGGAAGTCTCTCAAGAGACCTGGTCGGAAGTCTCTCAAGAGGTCCCAGCCATCTTGACGACAGAAACTTGATGGTGGAGTCCATTATTGTAACACTCTGGTGTTAAGCAAGACTAAAACTTGACATGTCATCATATGCACTGGCATTTTATCTGAGTTAATAACCTGATTATGCATTCACTTAAAACAAGTTTAATTTTCCTGCTTGTGCTTAGCAATAAGGAGTGTTTAAGTTTGCAATCCTAGTTTATGCTTTCTTGTTAAGAATAATGCTTTTATGCTTTATAAGGGTATTATGGTAATCTTATGTATAGTAGTTGAATTTTATACCCAACCCTGGTATTATGTCTCAAAGGTGTAGTGAGAACATGTTTCAAGCTATCTTTGAGGTGTAATTCCAGATTGGAATGAAATTCAAATGAATAGTTTAAATAATTCAAAAACCCTATTTTATCCCCTTTTCTATAAATCAAAATTTTGAAAGAATTTGGGTATGCTTTAAAAAGCAAAGTTGCTCTATTTCTGATTAGGAACAACTTTGGTGTTTAAAGTTTTTCAAGTGTTCTTGTGAAATCAAAAGTAATTGTAAAAGTCCTCTTTTGCCCTTTTTGTCCTCTTTTGTATTTCAAATCCTAATTCAAAATCTGAGCATATTTTGGGTATCTTGCAAAAATAAAAGATGTTCAGTATTGAATTCTGAGCATTTGATATTTTGGCATATTTTCAACTTTTATTCAAAAATCAAATGTAATTTTAGTTTTTCAGAAAGGGTAGAAAAGGAGGTGGGGAAAATGGGGGGGATAAGCTCACCTCCCTTGTCACGGCGGTGGCCGCCGCGATCTTTTGCCGGCGACGCCAGCGCGAGGGCCGCAGTTCTCTCCCGAACCAACGTGCAACCGAGTTCGTGGCAAAGTTACCCAGCCGCTGGCACTTACCCTCGCGTCGTGGCGCCTTCTTCCGCGCTCGCCGTTGACATCTTGACACGCAGCCCCGACGAGTACCTTCCTGGCTCGAGCTGCAAATTCACCGTTCTTGCTTGATCTCATCCCGATTGACCACGGGTATAAATACCCCACGACCTTCCGCATCTCCAGAACCCTTTCGTTCAAACTCTACTCACTCAGAGAGCAAGCAATCGCTGTTCTTCCTTCCGCCATTGAAAAAGCTCCGTCGAGCTCAATCTTGCTGTGGTCCGATCCACTGGGCACTCCTCTACTCTCTCTTTCTCGTGTTTGTGTTTCGTCTTGATCCCAAAGAGCTCATAGGCTCGATGGTTCCTTGTCTGATGCTCAGGTTTTACCGGAACAGCGTCGTCTTCGCCGGAGTTCACCGCCGAAGGTCACTGCTCCGTGGACGCCTACTCTCCAAGCAACCTCCGCTCAAACCGGCTTCTCCATCAGCACCAGGGTGTGACGGAACGACCCTAATCCCATGGCCCACGTGTCCCTGTCAACCTCTGACAGTCGAACCCATGTTCCATGTGATTAAGACCTGTTCGCCACCGGGCTACATCAGTGCCCAATGTCCGCAGGATCATCTCACAATTCGGTTACAGCATTGCATACTTTTACAAATAACATCGGAATAAAGAGCGGAAGACTTAAATAACAATAGTTTTACAAACCGAGGTTTCAAATGAGGTAAGGAGTACGATTATTACAAACCATTGTTCAGGAAATTCAAAGTAGACAACGTAGCGGAAACATTAACATAAAGATACATGTAACACCCAGCCCGAGGGTGCACATTTACTCATCGGCCTCATCGGCCTCTTCCTGGACGAAGGTCACGCAACAGGGTGCGAGACACATCGGGGTCTCAGGCATACCTGCAACATGGGTAACAAACCCTGAGTACTGGGGTACTCAACAAGACTTACCCGACTAAAGAAAAAGGGAGAAGACTCAGGAATGAGAGGCTTAGGGTAGTCAAGGTAAGGCTTAAGCAAGATCAAGTATTTTGCAGAAAAACATTTTTGTAAACCTTATTTTATTTTTGAAAGATTCAGTATTCCTCAATTCTTCATCATTCATGATTCATTTTACATTTCAAAACATTCCTAGTTGAGAACCACTCTCCGTTGACAGTCAGTGGACCAAGTCTCCATAACCGAGGAGCAACGTTAATCCGGATAAATAATACTCAGCTGAGGATCCCTATCCACACTGCATATGTAGCACCCAAGCTTGCATATGCCAACTCGTCTACCACGATTCCTCCAAGATTGGGCCCGGTCCTACGCCACCCGGAAGTACAGTACACCACTCCAATTTTCCGCCAGCGACAAGTACCTCGGGACTCTAACCCAAGAGTACAGGTCCTGTCACGTGGGTACATGCTACTTCCGCCATCTCTCCACTCCCAGTGCGCGGTTGTCGGTCCAATAAAGGATTCCTCGGAGCCAGAGCTTCCCGTAGTATGTGAATAGTTACAAGTCTTGACCAGCAGGCCCCCATACGGATGGTCCCTAATTTTCCAGCCAGAACTACACCTTGGTTATATCTCACCCAAGCGTAATAGTCCTGTCAGTTTTTCAACCCTGTCCCGGTCGGTGTCAACTGTTGAGTCCCGGACTACAACATGACGACACCGTACGCTCGGACAACCTCTCCTCGCTATTGACTAGGTACGGATCAGATACCTAGCCAACAGCCGGGGAGTAAGACCAAATTCCCATAAAAGTTCTTTAAGTGATCACACTTTTGAAATTGGCATTTTATTGCAAGGTCTAATTCAATAAGCATTGCTAAGCATTTTTCAAATACTTTTGAAAAGCAGGTATCAGGTGTATCAGTGGTCAAGGTGGATAGTGCATCAATTAGGATAGCACACAACTCCTATAAACCTAATGCAATAATTTAACTCAAAAGCATTTAAGGAAATCATTTTATAAAATTCAAGGAAAAAGGGTTAAATGCACCGGGGCTTGCCTTGGATGGCAAAGAGAGCAGACTCGGGGTAGGTATAGGTGTCGGAGCTCGGGGTCGCCTCGGGAGTTGGTTCGTCAACAACGGCCTCGACTCTGGTACCTTCTTCGTCAACTATACGGATGCAATGATGAATGCTCATGAGAATGATGATATGGACTTATGGTGCAAGACAATTCCACTGATTCTAGATTACTCTTAGGCAAGGCATAATCGAAATCTAGGTTGAGCATAAAAGGTAACCATTCCTTTCTTAAGCATTATTGATGTTAGGCCTTATTATAATTATCCTAAGTATTAACCAAACATATCATCACAAACATCATAGACCAAAGGGTAGGGGTCTATGAACATCAATCAATCCAAAGATCACATCATTAAACACTTATTACCAACCCTAATCCATCTTTTCTATTTTTCTTAATTTATTTAAAAGGTCATTTTATGAAGTTGCTCCAAAAATTACCAAATTAATCACATAAGTTTATTATGACATAAACAGATGGCAAAACAAATTTCATAATTTTTGGAGGTCATTAAGGTGCTCAATTAAATCTAGACATTAAATTAACAAAAGGCACTATTCCTTAATTAAAATAAATGCTCAAAAATCAACTTGCTCCAAAAGACTTCAAAATTTCATCAGAGACTAAACATGGCATGGGAAGCTCACAAAAATTAGTCTCATGATTTTTGGAGTTATAAATAATTTTCTAAAAATCCGAAACTATCCATTTATTAATTAAAAGAGGGATTTTACATTTTCAAAATCTTGCAGAAAAGTCAAGTTTTATATTTTTATAAAATACTACACAGTGCAAGGAGCATACCATGATTTTCTCAGCATTTAAGGAACAACAGATTAATTCACACAAAAAAGAGAAAACAGAACACTATTCAGAACTCTCCAAAAAGGAAAAAGAGCACTGTGCTCCTTCTATGAAGGGCTCGGCGAAACGGGCTCGGGCGAGTCGGAAAGTGACTGCTCCGTCCGAGGCCTGGCCCGGAGGCTCGGGCGAAGCGGACTCGGGCAAGATGGAAGGCTCGGGCGAGACGGAAAAGCAAGCGTCCGTCCGAGGCCTAGCTCGACGAAGCGGAGGGTGCATGAGTCCGCTCGAGGCTTGGGCTCGGGCGAGACGGAAACGCGTGCTCGAGGCTTGGGCTCGGGCGAGACGGAGTGGAAGCAGAGGCCGGAGGCCTCAGGTGCTTACCACGGATCGGAGGCAGGGCTCGAGGGTGTGGCTCGGCACGTGCTCGAGGGTGAGGCTCGAGGAAGGAGGCTCGACACGTGCTCGAGGGGCGGTGGTTCGGTGGAGCTCTTTCGGCGGCGAGCGGCGAGCGGCGCTCCGACGACCCTGCGCAACACACAAGACCGCAAGGGCCTGGTCAGAGTCGCACGGAACCGAGGAACACGACACGGGGGTCGGTGAGGGATGATCATGGCCGGAGACGGCGAATTTCACGAACCCGAGCTCGCCGGGTTTCTGCCGGAGATGGGAACGGCGAGGTTACGCCGGGCGATTGGAGACGGGGAAGGTGAAATTGAGGGGTGAGAAAGCTTCACGAGCTCAAGGCGGAGCTTCTGAGCTAGGTGGTGGAGCGGCGGAGGCACTGGACTGGCCTGGCCACGGTGGCGGAGAGGATGAGAAGCTCGGGGCTCCGGCGGGCTTATATAGCCGCGGCCAGAGGCCGGTAGAGAGCACGGGGTGGGGTGGATAAGCTCGGCGGGAGCGTGCGCACTCGATTGCGCTAAGGCGGAGGGGCTGGCGTGTAGCCGGGACCGGTGCGCAAGCTTGGCCGGCAATGGCCACGCGGCGGCGGCGCGCTGGGCACGGTAGGGGACGGGAGCGGGGTCAACTGTGCGCGTGCGGGTGCGAAATGATGGTGGCGACAACGGCGGCAGGTTGGTGGCGCGTGGGGAGCAGCCAGACGCGCTGCAGGCGCAGCGCCGGCGCCATGGCCGGGCCCCCCCCTTGGCCCTAGCTGGAAGAAGAACAGTGCTAGGGGATAGGGTTTGACTTTGCTGGTTTCTGTATTTTGCAAATTTCTCCCAAAATTTGAACTGTGCGACAAAAACTCAAAATACCAAAGTTGCTCAGAAAAATGAGATCTACAACTTTGTCAATAAGAACATTTTCAAAATCCAAATAGTTTTTGAACTATATTCAAAAACAGAAAAGGGGACACTTTTCAAATTTGATTCAAATCAAAATTACTTTGGATTTCAAACTAAAACTTGAAAATCTTCATATAGGAAAGTTGTTCCATTTGACAAAACCTACAACTTTGCTAATATACATTTTTTCTGAAACTCAATAGTTTTTGAATAATTTTGAATTACAAAAAGAGGGATAAAATCCAGGGTTTGGAAATCAGGGTTTTGCAAAAGGGAAAATCAAATCAAAACTGATTTTTGAACTTTGATCAATGCAGCAAACATCAGGGCACTAAATTTGAACAAGAATTAAATAGAACTAGGCACAGAGGTGAAATTACCATTTTGCCCTTATAGAGAGAATTGGGCTTTTAGGGTTTTTGAAAAGAGATTGCTACACAAGTACTAAGCAAACATTAATGCAAGGCAAGGATGATTAATGACTAAGATGATGACATGTCAAGTTAATTACATTTAAACACCAGGGGTGTTACAGCCTTCCCCCCTAAAAGAAATCTCGCCCCGAGATTCCACGTCTTAAGAAGGAAAAGGCAAAACCTTACATCTACAGAGATTCGAGAAAGTCGGGACAGTTCTTTGCTAAGAAGTCTTCGGATTCCCAGGTGGCTTCTTCTTCAGAGTGTTGGTTCCACTGGATCTTGTACCATCTTGTGGTGGCTCTTCGGGTAACACGATCCTTGTGATCCAACACGCGAACTGGATACTCAGTGTATGACAGATCTGGTTCTAGCTCAACGCCTTCAACTTCAACCACATGTTCAGGTACTCGGAGACACTTCTTGAGTTGGGAGACATGAAACACATTATGAACTGCTGAAAGATGAGCGGGCAAACTTAGCTTGTAAGCGACCTTGCCACAACGATCCAGAATTTCAAACGGACCAATGTAGCGGGGTGCTAACTTTCCTTTGACTCCAAAACGAGTGACTCCTTTGGTGGGTGAGACCTTCAGGTACACATAATCCCCGATCTCGAACTGCAGAGATCGACGTCTCTTGTCAGCATAACTTTTCTGTCGAGACTGTGCCATCTTCATGTTCTCTTGTATATGCTTGACTTTCTCTTCCATATCTTTTACTAGGTCAACTCCAAAGAATTCTCTCTCTCCGGGCTCAGACCAATTGAGAGGTGTACGACAACGACGACCGTACAGTGCTTCAAAGGGTGCCATTTTGATGCTCTCTTGATAACTGTTATTATAAGAGAATTCTGCCAAGGGCAAACACTGATCCCAAGTATCTGCGAAGGTAAGCACACAGGCTCTCAACATATCTTCTAACACTTGGTTGACTCTCTCAGTCTGTCCATCAGTTTGCGGATGATAAGCCGTGCTATACAATAGCTTGGTTCCAAGTGAGGCATGGAACGCTTTCCAGAACTTAGCGACAAACTGAGTACCACGATCTGAGATGATGGTCTTGGGTATGCCATGAAGTTTCACTATGTTGTTTTTGTACAAGGTGGCCTAAGTTGGGGCGGTATAACTTGTTTTGACCGGTAGGAAGTGAGCTTGCTTCGTGAGACGGTCCACTATCACCCAAATGGAATCGAATCCCTTTTGAGTCTTGGGTAATCCATTGATAAAATCCATGCTGATATCCTCCCATTTCCAACCAGGTACTGACAAAGGTTGCAGCTCCCCTCCGGGCTTCATATGCACAGCCTTGACTTTCTGACATGTATCACAACGAGCGACATGTCGAGCGATTTCGATCTTCATCTTTGTCCACCAGAATTTCTGCTTTAAGTCTTGGTACATCTTGTTGCTGCCAGGATGGATGGCAAACCTGGTTGAGTGTGCTTCATCAAGGATTATCTGTCTCAGCTCAGGTACCTTGGGAACTACCAGACGGTTCTTGAACCATACCACTCCTTCATCATCAATCCTGAAACAGTCAGCCTTTCCAACTTGAACCTTTTCGATGATGTGCTTGATTCCGGGGTTATCTTTCTGTGCAGCTATGATCTGTTCTCTGATAGAGGTTTCTATTCTGACATTGCCTAGACTTCCTTGTGGAACCATTTCAATACCCAGCTTCTCTAGTTCATAGCATAGGGAAGATTCATAGGATTTCATAACCAGGCAGTTACAGTATGACTTGCGACTGAGTGCATCGGCGACCACATTCGCCTTACCCGGATGGTAATGCACTTTGATATCATAGTCCTTGATTAACTCAAGCCATCTTCGCTGCCTCATGTTCAGCTCTTCTTGGGTGAAGATATACTTTAGGCTCTTGTGATCAGTGTACACATTACAGGTACTGCCCAACAGATAATGATGCCATATCTTCAAGGCATGAACCACTGCTGCTAACTCAAGATCATGAGTTGGATAATTTTCCTCATGTCGCTTAAGCTGCCGCGAGGCATAAGCGATCACTCTTCCTTCTTGCATCAACACGTAACCCAAACCAGTACCAGATGCATCACAGTAGACATCAAAGGGCTTCTCGACGTTCGGCTGAGCTAGCACTGGTGACGTGGTTAACAACTTCTTCAAGGTCTGAAAAGCTTGTTCACAAGCTGGTGGCCAAAAGAACTTCACAGAATTCTTCAGCAACTCGGTGATAGGCTTGGCGATTCTGGAGAAATCTGGGATGAATCGACGATAATATCCAGCCATCCCCATAAAACTGCGGACCTTGTGAACGGAGGTAGGTGGCTTCCAATCCAGGATATCTGACACTTTTCCAGGGTCGACTGACACACCTTCAGCGGAAAGGACATGACCAAGGAACTGTATCTGATCTAACCAGAACTCACATTTACTGAACTTAGCATAGAGCTGATGGTCTCTGAGACGGGATAGAACGATACGAAGATGCTTGGCGTGATCTTCAGGGGTTTTTGAGTAGACAAGGATGTCGTCAATGAACACGACCACGAATTTATCAAGCTCTGGCATGAAAACAGAGTTCATGAGGTACATGAAATGAGCAGGGGCATTGGTCAATCCGAAGGACATGACCAAATACTCATATAGACCGTATCTGGTGGTAAAAGCTGTTTTAGGAATATCTTCAGGACGAATCTTTATTTGGTGGTAGCCGGATCTGAGATCGATCTTGGAGAATACTTTGGCTCCAGCTAACTGGTCAAAGAGAAGATCAATACGAGGCAAGGGATATTTGTTTTTGATGGTGACCTCATTGAGTGGGCGATAATCAATGCACATTCTGAGAGTCTTGTCTTTCTTCTTTACAAAGATTGCAGGACAGCCCCAAGGAGACGAGCTTGGGCGAATGAAACCCTTGTCCAACAAATCTTGTAATTGGATTTTTAGTTCTGCCAACTCTCTGGGAGGCATTCGATAAGCTCTGCGGGATATAGGAGCAGTCCCGGGCTTTAGCTCTATGGCAAACTCAACGTCACGGTCAGGAGGTAGACCAGGTAAATCCTCAGGAAAAACATCAGGGAATTCACAAACCACGGGGATGTCCCGGGTTTCCAGAACATAGGCGGTATTTATTTGAGTGGCTGCTGGTTTTTGAGGCATTGGAAGTTGGAGAAGGAGTTTGGCGGTACTGTTAGGAACATCCACTCTCACAACTCTACTCAGAATGTCGATCATGGCTTTATACTGACACATCCAATTCATGCCTAGGATGACATCTATCTCCTGATCATGAAGCACTATCATGGTGGTGGGAAATACATGTTCCCCCAACCTTACTGGTATACTGCGAACCACCTCTTTGGTGATTATACGCCCTCCAGGCGATAAAATGCAAAAACTTTCTTTCAACTCCCCAATTGATATGTCATGCTTAGAGACGAAGGTACGACTGATGAAAGAATGCGATGCACCAGAGTCAAACAACACAACTGCCGGGTGATTGGCAACAGGAAACCTACCGATCATGACGGGCTCCCCTTCTGGAATATCACTGACAGTGGTGTAGTAGACTTGCCCGTGCTTCTTGACGAACTTGCCCTTCTGCACTTGCTGCTGTGGAGCACGGTGTTGCTGCTGCTGTGGTCCTCCAGGACCCTTCTGAAAGTTCTGAGCAGGCTTCTTGGGCTTTGGGCACTCACGAGACCAGTGGCCAAGTTGACCACAGTTGTAGCAGGGATGGTTATAGGCGGTTTGTGGAGTGGTGATACGAACACCTGGGGCGTTCGGCTGAGTGGCACTTTGTTGGTTGGCGTTGTGGGTGGTAGCCGCGGTACGGACAACCACTTGCTGGTGAGGGTAAGGTGGACGGTTGTGGTGGTGACTAGGATGATATATGACCCTCTGGCGCTTGTGATTGCCAGAGTGGCTGCTAGATCCTGCTTTCTTCTTCTTCTTCTCCTCTTGGTACTGACGGTTACTCTCTTCAAAAGCAACTGCCCGGTCAACAGCCTCATGATAAGAACCGGTCAGGTTGTTTGACATGCTTCTGCGGATCTTAGGGTGCAATCCCCTAAGGAAACAGTCTCTCTTCTTCTCATCCGTGTTGACATATTCCGCTGCATACTGACTCAGATGGTTGAATTGACCCACATACTGCATCACTGTGGAGTCCTTCTGCTGCAGGGCTAGGAACTGATCAAGCTTCATCTTCATCAGACCTGATGGGATGTGGTGTGCACGGAAAGCGGTGCGGAACTCTTCCCAGGTCAACTCATGACCTTCAGGCTGGGCAGCCAACAGGTTGGCGTACCAAGCACTTGCCGGACCACGAAGCTGCTGCAAAGCAAACCGGGGCTTCTGGATTTCAGTGCATCGGATGAGACCAAACTTCTGCTCCATGGTGCGGAGCCAATCATCAACTTCGAGGGGTTCATCGGCTCTGGTGAAAACCGGTGGACGGGTTTCAGTGAAATCCACATAGGTGGTCTCTTGGTTGTGACGACCACGGTGACCAACATTCTGCTGTCCTTGGTTCTGAGCCATCAGATTGGCAGCGGCGGCCAGGGCTGCAATGGCATCTGCTAGGGTAGCTGGGACAGGTGGAGGGTTTGGGATGTTGGCATCATCAGAACCTCCAGCTCCGGTACGGGTGTTCACAGGCATCTGTATAAGCAACTCGGAACTCAGCATATATGGACAAAGGTTCTGAAACGACCGATTGATAGCTTCATTGATACAAAGATAGCTGGCTTGATAAAGATGACAACAGACTGATAAGGGAAAAGGTACGAAAAGAAAGATACATGCCAGACTTGGCAACAGACAGACTAACGCCCCCAAACCTAGCCTAAGGTTTTAGGTAAGCAGATGGTACAGACACAAGGAGTCTAGTCGTCATCGATGAAGATCAACTCTTCGTCATCATCATCATCCTCGATGATAAGCTCAGGCTCTTCCTCCTCATCTTCATCTTCAACGTGGACATCTTCAGCAGGTTCCACTTCCTCATTCTGATCGGGCTCGTGTTCCACTTCAGGTTCCTCCACGACTCCGTCTTCGGGGTCCTCAACAACTGGTGGGATCACGGGGTGAAGCTGGTTGTGCAGCTGGTGTACTTCCTCATGAAGCATATCATTGAACTGCTCGATCTGGGCGGTGTACTGCTGCAATCCATGGAGCTGGGCTCTGGTGACATCCTCTCGGATCCATGTTGCATCACGCTGCTGGATAGCGCGAACCACATTCTGGTTAGCTTCCTCAAGAGCGGCTCGTGCCTCGTAGAACTCCAGGCGAGAAAGGTAGAAGTCATGCTCCATGTTCTCTATCTCAGCCTTCAGATTCTTGATTTCCTCCTTCAGGTTCTTGCGGGTGCGGCGGGGAAAACGACGACCATTGGAGGATTCTCCAGTCTCTTCTCCGGTGCGTGGCGCCAGCTGGTGACGCGGCACACCGTTCGGTCCAGTCGACTTGCGGGCGGTCAGCTTGATGCGAGCCATATCTGGACAAGAGGTTATAGATGAGAAAGGCTAGCAAGAAAAGGTATAGGTACACTATCCCAACGAACTCATTTATTTACTTAAGTGAATATGACATGATGCATGAATCGTTCCTACGGAACAAGGCAATGCAATACTTAACATATATAGGGCTTAAAACATGTTGTTCCACTAGCTAGTGTTGCCATATGAGAGACAAGATGAGAGAAGCAATTTGGACTCAAAATAGTCAAGTTTAAATTTTGTTTGGACTCAAAAGAACTTTTGAAGTTTTCGCAAAAGAACACTGCAACGTTAAAGTGAGATGCTCCGATACCACTCTGTGACGGAACGACCCTAATCCCATGGCCCACGTGTCCCTGTCAACCTCTGACAGTCGAACCCATGTTCCATGTGATTAAGACCTGTTCGCCACCGGGCTACATCAGTGCCCAATGTCCGCAGGATCATCTCACAATTCGGTTACAGCATTGCATACTTTTACAAATAACATCGGAATAAAGAGCGGAAGACTTAAATAACAATAGTTTTACAAACCGAGGTTTCAAATGAGGTAAGGAGTACGATTATTACAAACCATTGTTCGGGAAATTCAAAGTAGACAACGTAGCGGAAACATTAACATAAAGATACATGTAACACCCAGCCCGAGGGTGCACATTTACTCATCGGCCTCATCGGCCTCTTCCTGGACGAAGGTCACGCAACAGGGTGCGAGACACATCGGGGTCTCAGGCATACCTGCAACATGGGTAACAAACCCTGAGTACTGGGGTACTCAACAAGACTTACCCGACTAAAGAAAAAGGGAGAAGACTCAGGAATGAGAGGCTTAGGGTAGTCAAGGTAAGGCTTAAGCAAGATCAAGTATTTTGCAGAAAAGCATTTTTGTAAACCTTATTTTATTTTTGAAAGATTCAGTATTCCTCAATTCTTCATCATTCATGATTCATTTTACATTTCAAAACATTCCTAGTTGAGAACCACTCTCCGTTGACAGTCAGTGGACCAAGTCTCCATAACCGAGGAGCAACGTTAATCCGGATAAATAATACTCAGCTGAGGATCCCTATCCACACTGCACATGTAGCACCCAAGCTTGCATATGCCAACTCGTCTACCACGATTCCTCCAAGATTGGGCCCGGTCCTACGCCACCCGGAAGTACAGTACACCACTCCAATTTTCCGCCAGCGACAAGTACCTCGGGACTCTAACCCAAGAGTACAGGTCCTGTCACGTGGGTACATGCTACTTCCGCCATCTCTCCACTCCCAGTGCGCGGTTGTCGGTCCAATAAAGGATTCCTCGGAGCCAGAGCTTCCCGTAGTATGTGAATAGTTACAAGTCTTGACCAGCAGGCCCCCATACGGATGGTCCCTAATTTTCCAGCCAGAACTACACCTTGGTTATATCTCACCCAAGCGTAATAGTCCTGTCAGTTTTTCAACCCTGTCCCGGTCGGTGTCAACTGTTGAGTCCCGGACTACAACATGACGGCACCGTACGCTCGGACAACCTCTCCTCGCTATTGACTAGGTACGGATCAGATACCTAGCCAACAGCCGGGGAGTAAGACCAAATTCCCATAAAAGTTCTTTAAGTGATCACACTTTTGAAATTGGCATTTTATTGCAAGGTCTAATTCAATAAGCATTGCTAAGCATTTTTCAAATACTTTTGAAAAGCAGGTATCAGGTGTATCAGTGGTCAAGGTGGATAGTGCATCAATTAGGATAGCACACAACTCCTATAAACCTAATGCAATAATTTAACTCAAAAGCATTTAAGGAAATCATTTTATAAAATTCAAGGAAAAAGGGTTAAATGCACCGGGGCTTGCCTTGGATGGCAAAGAGAGCAGACTCGGGGTAGGTATAGGTGTCGGAGCTCGGGGTCGCCTCGGGAGTTGGTTCGTCAACAACGGCCTCGACTCTGGTACCTTCTTCGTCAACTATACGGATGCAATGATGAATGCTCATGAGAATGATGATATGGACTTATGGTGCAAGACAATTCCACTGATTCTAGATTACTCTTAGGCAAGGCATAATCGAAATCTAGGTTGAGCATAAAAGGTAACCATTCCTTTCTTAAGCATTATTGATGTTAGGCCTTATTATAATTATCCTAAGTATTAACCAAACATATCATCACAAACATCATAGACCAAAGGGTAGGGGTCTATGAACATCAATCAATCCAAAGATCACATCATTAAACACTTATTACCAACCCTAATCCATCTTTTCTATTTTTCTTAATTTATTTAAAAGGTCATTTTATGAAGTTGCTCCAAAAATTACCAAATTAATCACATAAGTTTATTATGACATAAACAGATGGCAAAACAAATTTCATAATTTTTGGAGGTCATTAAGGTGCTCAATTAAATCTAGACATTAAATTAACAAAAGGCACTATTCCTTAATTAAAATAAATGCTCAAAAATCAACTTGCTCCAAAAGACTTCAAAATTTCATCAGAGACTAAACATGGCATGGAAGCTCACAAAAATTAGTCTCATGATTTTTGGAGTTATAAATAATTTTCTAAAAATCCGAAACTATCCATTTATTAATTAAGAGGGATTTTACATTTTCAAAATCTTGCAGAAAAGTCAAGTTTTATATTTTTATAAAATACTACACAGTGCAAGGAGCATACCATGATTTTCTCAGCATTTAAGGAACAACAGATTAATTCACACCAAAAAGAGAAAACAGAACACTACTATTCAGAACTCTCCAAAAGAAAAAGAGCACTGTGCTCCTTCTATGAAGGCTCGGCGAAACGGGCTCGGGCGAGTCGGAAATGACTGCTCCGTCGAGGCCTGGCCCGAGGCTCGGGCGAAGCGGACTCGGGCAAGATGGAAGGCTCTGGCGAGACGGAAAAGCAAGCGTCCTCGTCCGAGCCTACTCGACGAAGCGGAGGTGTGCATGAGTCCGCTCGAGGCTTTGGGCTCGGGCGAGACGGAAACGCGTGCTCGAGGCTTGGGCTCGGGCGAGACGGAGTGGAAGCAGAGGCCGGAGCCTCGGGTGCTTACCACGGATCGGAGGCAGGCTCGAGGGGTGGCTCGGCACGTGCTCGAGGTGAGCTCGAGGAAGGAGGCTCGACACGTGCTCGAGGGCGGTGGTTCGTGGAGCTCTTTCGGCGGCGGCGAGCGGCGCTCCGACGACCCCTGCGCAAACACACAAGACCGCAAGGGCCTGGTCAGTCGCACGGAACCGAGGGAACACGACACGGGGGTCGGTGAGGGATGATCATGGCCGGAGACGGCGAATTTCACGAACCCGAGCTCGCCGGGTTTCTGCCGGAGATGGGAACGGCGAGGTTACGCCGGGCGATTGGAGACGGGGAAGGTGAAATTGAGGGGTGGTAAAGCTTCACGAGCTCAAGGCGGAGCTTCTGAGCTAGGTGGTGGAGCGGCGGGGGCACTGGACTGGCCTGGCCACGTGGCGGAGAGGATGAGAAGCTCGGGGCTCCGGCGGGCTTATATAGCCGCGGCCAGAGGCCGGTAGAGAGCACGGGGTGGGGTGGATAAGCTCGGCGGAGCGTGCGCACTCGATTGCGCTAAGGCGGAGGGGCTGGCGTGTAGCCGGGACCGGTGCGCAAGCTTGGCCGGCAATGGCCACGCGGCGGCGGCGCGCTGGGCACGGTAGGGGACGGGAGCGGGGTCAACTGTGCGCGTGCGGGTGCGAAATGATGGTGGCGACAACGGCGGCAGGTTGGTGGCGCGTGGGGAGCAGCCAGACGCGCTGCAGGGCGCAGCGCCGGCGCCATGGCCGGCCCCCCCCCCCCCTTGGCCCTAGCTGGAAGAAGAACAGTGCTAGGGGATAGGGTTTGACTTTGCTGGTTTCTGTATTTTGCAAATTTCTCCCAAAATTTGAACAGTGCGACAAAAACTCAAAATACCAAAGTTGCTCAGAAAAATGAGATCTACAACTTTGTCAATAAGAAATTTTCAAAATCCAAATAGTTTTTTGAACTATATCAAAAACAGAAAAGGGGACACTTTTCAAATTTGATTCAAATCAAAATTACTTTGGATTTCAAACTGAAACTTGAAAATCTTCATATAGGAAGTTGTTCCATTTGACAAAACCTACAACTTTTGCTAATATACATTTTTTCTGAAACTCATAGTTTTTGAATAATTTTGAATTACAAAAGAGGGATAAAATCCAGGGTTTGGAAATCAGGGTTTTGCAAAGGGAAAATCAAATCAAAACTGATTTTTGAACTTTGATCAATGCAGCAAACATCAGGGCACTAATTTGAACAAGAATTAAATAGAACTAGGCACAGAGGTGAAATTACCATTTTGCCCTTATAGAGAGAATTGGGCTTTTAGGGTTTTTGAAAAGAGATTGCTACACAAGTACTAAGCAAACATTAATTGCAAGGCAAGGATGATTAATGACTAAGATGATGACATGTCAAGTTAATTACATTTAAACACCAGGGGTGTTACACAGGGTGAGCTTCTAGACCTTCCTAGCCTCTCCGTTTGCTTGCTAACCGTCTAGGATCGCCGGACGACACAGTGCTAGCCGAGATCCGATCCGCCGCCATGCGTGGCCAGGCTCAACCCGAGTGGTAGAGTGTAGGGTTGAGAGCTCAATCGACTGCGGCTGTCTTGCCGTTGTTGATGCTCGCGTCAGCAGCCGGTCTCTTCTTCTTGCCAGAATCGGCCGGCGTAAGGCCCGTCGGCGCCCTCGTTTCGCCGTCGTGCACACCGGCCATGGTCGGGGATCTTGTGTTTGTAAGATGAGAAGTTCCAGGGTGTTGGTTGCAAAGTCGCAGACTCAGGTGAATAGCGCCAGGACTGCGGGTTGTTTTAGTGTTACCTGAAGGGCTTTTCTGCAAAGCTGTTAGGCACACCCGCTTCGCTCGAGCCAAGCCCCTCGGGCAAACGCGTTCACACGTCCCGTCCGCCCGAGCTAGGCCTCGACGGACGACGTTTTTTCCGTCTCGCCCGACCGCCTCGAGCTAAGTCTCGAACTAAGCCTCGAGCGGACACATGCCAGCGTATCGCCCGAGCTAGGCCTCGACGGACGGCGTTTTTTCCGTCTCGCCCGAGCCCGATCAGGCCCGCGGGTAGACGTTTGTCTCGTTTGTCTCGCTTGGAGCCAGGCCTCGAGCGGACCACGGGCGCTGTCTCGCTCGCGCCGAGCCTCGAGTGAACGCACCCGCACTCACCTACCGTCGTTGTAACACCTCTGGTGTTTAAGCATGTAATTAACTTGACATATCATCATTAGCATCATTAATCATCTTGATCATGAATTCATGTGTATGCATTTGCTTAGTGTATCATTTTATGTGATGTACCTCTATTGCAAAAACCCTTATTAGCCCACTTCTTCCTATAGGGGCAAAATGGTAATTTCACCTCTGTGCCTAGTTCTATGTAATTCTTGTTCAAATTTAGTGCCCTGATGTTTGTTGCTTTGATCAAAGTTCAAAAATCATATTTGATTTGATTTTCCTTTTGCAAAACCCTAAAATCCCAAATCCTGGATTTATTCCCTTTTTATAACTTTTTCAAAATTCAAAATTTTGAATTGGTTCAAAAAGCAAAGTTGTGAATCTGACAGAGGAACAACTTTGGTATTTACAAATTTCAAAGTTTCTATATAAAATTTGCAGTAATTTCAAATTCATTCAAACCCCAGTTTTTCTCCCTTTTTGAGTTTTCAAAATTAATTCAAAAACTATTGAGTTTCAGAAAAAGTGTATATTAGCAAAGTTGTAGGTTTTGACAAATGGAACAACTTTTATGTTGGAGATTTTCAAGTTTCAGTTTGAAATCCAAAGTAATTTTGATTTGAATCAAATTTGAAAAGTGTCCCCTTTTCTGTTTGAATATAGTTCAAAAACTATTTGGAATTTGAAAATGTTCATATGGACAAAGTTGTAGATGCTCAAAATTTTACACAACTTTGGTATTTTGAGTTTTTGCAGCACAGTTCAAAATTTGAAAGTAATTTGCAAAATACAAAATCTGCTCAAAGTCAAAAGCTAGGGCATAGCCCTGTTCCTCTCTTCGGAGCGAGCAGGGGGGGGGGCCGGCCGGCGCCTTCGCCGGAGTTCGCGTGTGACGCGTGTCCGAAGCTCCTTCGCCCGAACCACTCCACGCCGATGCTCAGCCATCTCATTGCGCACGCGGCGCCTGAGCCCCATTGACATTTTCCTTCCCTCCCTCCCCGTCCCCTACCCCTCGCCCAGCCGTTCGTCGCCGCCCGCGTGTTCGCCACCGGCGAACACAACGCCCGGTCCCTGCGTGCCAAAACCGCTGACCCTCGGCCTCCGCAATCGATTGCGCATGCTTCGAGCGATCTTATCCGCCCAGAACACCTCTTTTGCCAGCCCCTGGTCCGGCTATAAGAGCCCCGCCGAGCCGGCCGGAGTGAAACCCAGCTCCGCCACCGTAGCCAGAGCAAGCCCCGAGCCTCGCCTCTCCACCAGCTAGCCCTAAGCTCCGCCGTGATCTCACGCAGCTTCACCACCCCTCAATTTGGTCGCTACCATCTCTCCATTCACCCGGCGTAGCTCGCCGTTGTCATCTCCGGCGAAAACCCGGTGAGCTCGGATTCGGGAAATTCTTCCCCTCCGGCCATGATCATCCTCCACTGACCCCCACATCACCTTCCTTACTCCTTTGCGCCTCTGACTGACCCCTTGTGGTCGCTTGTGTCGCACAGGATCGCCGAGACACGACGATCGCCCCCGTCCGCCGTCCGCCGGTCACCGTCGAACTCACCCCTCCGTTCATCCCCTCACCTCGCCGAGCCCCGCAATCGACGCCGGTGAGCTCCCTGTTGCCTCCCGTGCCCTCGGTTTCGCCACGGAGTGCCCGCAGTGGCCGGCGCAGCAGCGCCGCCGCCGTCTGCCGCCGCGAGCGCGGGAGGAGACGAACAGTGCCTTTTTCTTTTCTCCAAACATGTGAATAGTGTTCAAATTTCATCTTTTTGTATGATTTTCTGTGTTGATCCAAATTTCTGAAATTTGGTGGTAGATTCTTTACACCTTGAAGTATTTTATAAAAATATAAAACTTGACTTTTCTGTAAAATTTGAAAATGAAAAATTCCCCTTTTAATTGAAAAATGGAGGTTTTGGTATTTTTGGAGAGTGATCTATAACTCCAAAAATGATGAGATCACTTTTTGTGAGCTAGTTATGCCATGGCAAGTCTCTGGTAAAATTTTGAAGTCTTTTGGAACAAGTTGATTTTTGAGCATTTATTTTAATTCTTGAATAGTGCCTTTTGTTAATTAAATGTCTAGAATTATTTGAACACCTTAATGACCTCCAAAATTATGAAATTTGTTTTGCCATCTATCTACACCATAATGAACTTGTGATTAATTTGGTAATTTTTGGAGCAACTTCATAAAATGACCTTTTAATAAATTAAGAAAATAGAAAAGATGGATTAGGGTTGGTAATAAGTGTTTGATGATGTGATCTTTGGATTGATTGATGTTCATAGACCCCTACCCTTTGGTCTATGATGTTTGTGATGCTATGTTTGGTTGATGCTTAGGATAATTATAATAAGGGCTAGTTTAATCAATATTGCTTAAGGAAGAAATGTTACCTTTTATGCTCAACCTAGATTTCAATCATGCTTTGTTTAAAGTAATCTAGAATCAGTGGAATTGTCTTGCACCATAAGTTCATATCATCATTCTCATGAGCATTCATCATTGCATCCGTATAGTTGACGAAGAAGGACCTGAAGTCGAGGTAGCCACCGAAGGATCTGTCCCCGAGGCAACCCCGAGCTCCGGCACCTACACCACCAACCCCGAGTCTGCTCTTTTTGCCATCCAAGGCAAGCCCCGGTGCATTTAACCCTTTCCTTGAATTTATAAAGTGATTTCCTTAAATGCTTTTGAGTTAAATTATTGCATTAGGTTTATAGGAATTGAGTGATATCCTAACTGATGCATTATCCACCTTGACCACGATACACCCGAAGCCTGCTTTTCAAAAGTATTTGAAAATGCTTAGCAATGCTTATTGAATTAGACTTTGCAATAAAAATGCCAATTTCAAAAGTGTGATCACTGAAAGAAAACTTTATGGGAATTTCTGGTTTACTCCCACTATTGGCTAAGTATCTGATCCGTATTAGTCAATAGGAAGGAGAGGTTGTCCTTGCGTACGGTGCCGTCATGTTGTAGTCCGGGACTCAACAGTTGACACCGACCGGGACAGGGTTGAAAAACCGACAGGACCTGTACTCTTGGGTTAGAGTCCCGAGGTGCTTGTCGCTGGCGGAAAAATGTAGGGACCATCCGTATGGGGGCCTGCTGGTCAAGACTTGTAACTATTCACATACTACGGAAAGCTCTGGCTCCGAGAAATCCATTATTGGACCGACAACCGCGCACTGGGAGTGGAGAGATGGCGGAAGTAGCATGTACCCACGTGGGTTAGAGTCCCGGATTGGAGTGGTGTACTGTACTTCCGGGTGGCGTAGGACCGGGCCCAATCTTGGAGGAATCGTGGTAGACGAGTTGGCATATGCAAGCTTGGGTGCTACATATGCAGTGTGGATAGGGATCCTCAGCTGAGTATTATTTATCCGGATTAACGTTGCTCCTCGGTTATGGAGACTTGGTCCACTGACTGTCAACGGAGAGTGGTTCTCAACTAGGAATGTTTTGAAATGTAAAATGAATCATGAATGATGAAGAATTGAGGAATACTGAATCTTTCAAAATAAATAAGATTTACAAAAATGCTTTTCTGCAATACTTGATCTTGCTTAAGCCTTACCTTGACTACCCTAAGCCTTCATTCCTGAGTCTTCTCCCTTTTTCTTTAGTCGGGTAAGTCTTGTTGAGTACCTTTGTACTCAGGGTTTTATTACCCATGTTGCAGGTATGGCAGATTCCTCAGTATGCCTTGGACCCTGCTGTGTGACTGTTGTTCAGGAAGAGGCCGATGAGGCCGATGAGTGATTATTCACCCTCGGGCTGGGTGAAGTATCTTTACCCTTCAGTTGTTGTCATATGCTACTCTGCCAACTCTATCTATTTGAACTATGGTCTGTAATAACTTCACTTTAATTTTATGTTGAACCCTGGTTTGTAAAACTATTGTTATCTAAGTCTTCCGCTATTTACTCCGATGTTATTGTCAAAATGTTCAAAAGATTGTAACTGAATTGTGAGATGATCCTGCGGACATCGGGCACTGATGTAGCCCAGTAGCGGAACCGGTCATAATCTCTTGGCTGTACGGATCGACTGTCAGTGGTTGACGGTGATCAGTGGGCCATGGGATTAGGGCCGTTACGTTACAGAGTGGTATCGGAGCATCTCACTATGACGTTGCAATCTTTTTGCGAAAACTTCAAAATGTTTTTAACAAAAAACTAAACTTGACTATTTTGAGTCCAAATTGCTTCTCTCATCTCATCTTGTCTTTGGCAACTAGTAGCAAGACAACTTGTATAAGCCCTATGTACCTTACCTTAGTAGTTGCATTGCCTTGTTCCGTAGGAACGATTCATGCATCATGTCACATTCACTTAAGTTTATAAAGAGTTCGTTGGGTTAGTGTGCCTATACCTTTTTCTTGCTAGCCTTTCTCATCTATAACCTCTTGTCCAGATATGGCCATCATCAAGCGGACTGCCCGCAAGTCGACTGGACCGAACGGTGTGCCGCGTCACCAGCTGGCGCCACGCACCGGAGAAGAGACTGGAGAATCCTCCAATGGTCGTCGCTTTCCCCCCCGCACCCGCAAGCAGCTGAAGGAGGAAATCAAGAATCTGAAGGCTGAAATGGAGAACATGGAGCATGACTTCTACCTTTCCCGCATGGAGTTTTATGAGGCACGAGCTTCCCTGGAGCAGGCCAACCGGAACACGGTTCGCGCTATCGAGCAGCGCAATGATGCTTGGACCCGCGAGGACGTTACCAGAGCCCAGCTCCATGGACTGCAGCAATACACCGCCCAGATCGAGCAGTTCAATGATATGCTTCATGAGGAAGTACACCAGCTGCACGACCAGCTTCACCCCGTGATTCCACCAGTTGCTGAGGACCCCGAAGACGGAGTCGTGGAGGAACCTGAAGTGGAACACGAGCCCGATCAGAATGAGGAAGTGGAACCTGCTGAAGATGTCCACGTTGAAGATGAAGATGAGGAGGAAGAGCCTGAGCTTATCATCGAGGATGATGATGAGAAGAGTTTGATCTTCATCGATGACGACTAGACTCCTTGTGTCTGTACCATCTGCTTACCTAAAACCTTAGACTAGGTTTGGGGGCGTTAGTCTGTCTGTTGCCAAGTCTGGCATGTATCTTTCTTTTCGTACCTTTTCCTTATCAGTCTGTTGTCATCTTTATCAAGCCAGCTATCTTTGTATCAATGAAACTATCAATCGGTCGTTTCAGAACCTTTGTCCATATATGCTGAGTTCCGAGTTGCTTATACAGATGCCTGTGAACACCCGTACCGGAGCCGGAGGTGCTGGAGATGACCGTCTCCCAAACCCTCCACCTGTACCAGCTACCCTAGCAGATGCCATTGCAGCCTTGGCCGCCGCTGCCAATCTGATGGCTCAGAATCAAGGGCAGCAGAACAACGGCAACCGTGGTCGCCGCAACAACCAAGAGACAACCTATGTGGACTTCACTGAAACACGACCACCGGTCTTCACAAAGGCCGATGAACCTCTCGAGGCTGACGACTGGTTACGCACCATGGAACAGAAGTTCAGTCTACTGCACTGCACGGAGATCCAGAAGCCTCGGTTCGCTTCTCAGCAGCTCCGTGGTCCTGCAAGTGCCTGGTACGCCAACCTGTTGGCGGCCCAGCCGGAAGGTCACCAGCTGACCTGGGAAGAGTTCCGCACCGCTTTCAGAGCACATCACATCCCTTCGGGATTGATGAAGATGAAGTTGGATCAGTTCTTGGCCCTGCAACAGAAAGATTCCACCGTCATGCAGTACGTGGGACAATTCAACCACCTCAGCCAGTATGCCTCCGACTATGTCAACACAGAGGAAAAGAAGAGAGATTGTTTTCTCAGGGGTCTGCACCCTAAGATTCGCAGAGGTCTGTCCAACAACCTAAACGGATCCTACCATGATGTCGTTGACCGTGCTGTTGCTTACGAGGAAAGCAACCGCCAGTATCAGGAAGAGAAGAAGAAGAAGAAGGCTGGGTCTAGCAGTTTCTCCAGCAACCATAAGCGTCCAAGAATCATCTACCACCCACCCCAGCCACCACCAAACCGTGCCCCATACCCCCATCAGCAAGTGGTCGTTCGTACCGCGGCCACCACCCACAATGCCAACCAGCAAAGTGCCACTCAGCCGAACGCCCCCGGTGTTCGTGTCACCACCCCACAAACAGCTTACAACCATCCATGCTACAACTGTGCCAAGTTGGTCACTGGTCTCGCGAGTGCCCAAAACCAAGAAGAATGCCCAGCATGCACAGAAAGGCCCTGGAGGATCACAGCAGCAGCACCGTGCACCGCAGCAGCACGTCCAGAAGGGCAAGCTTGTCAGGAAGCACGGGCAAGTCTACTTCACCACCGTCAGTAACATCCCAGACGGAGAGCCCGTCATGCTCGGTAGGTTCCCTGTTGCCAATCATCCTGCAGTCGTCTTGTTTGATTCTGGTGCATCGCATTCCTTCATCAGTCGCACTTTTGTCATCAAGCATGAGTTGCCCATGGGGGAGTTAAAAGAAAGTTTCTGCATACTTTCGCCTGGAGGGCGGATAAATACTAAGGAAGTGGTCCGCAGTATACCAGTAATGTTGGGGAAACATGTCTTTCCTACCACCATGATAGTACTGCGCGATCAAGAGATAGATGTCATCTTAGGCATGAATTGGATGTGTCAGTATAAAGCCATGATAGACATCTTGAATAGAGTTGTGAGAGTGGATATTCCTAACAGTACCGCAAACTCCTTCTCCAACTTCCTATGCCTTCAAAACCAGCTACCACACAGCTAAATGCTACCTATGATCAAGGGATCCGAGATATCCCCGTGGTCTGCGAGTTCCCTGATGTCTTTCCAGAAGATTTACCTGGTCTGCCTCCCGACCGTGATGTTGAGTTTGCTATAGAGCTAAAGCCCGGGACTGCTCCTATATCCCGTAGAGCTTATCGAATGCCTCCCAGAGAGTTGGCAGAGCTGAAGATCCAATTGCAAGAGCTATTGGATAAGGGTCTCATTCGCCCAAGTTCATCTCCTTGGGCTGTCCTGCTATCTTTGTGAAGAAGAAGGACAAAAGCCTTCGTCTGTGCGTTGACTATCGCCCGCTCAACGAGGTCACCATCAAAAATAAATATCCCTTGCCTCGCATTGATCTTCTGTTTGACCAGTTATCTGGAGCCAGAGTGTTTTCCAAGATCGACCTCAGATCTGGCTATCACCAAATAAAAATTCGTCCCGAAGATATTCCCAAAACAGCTTTCACCACCACCAGATACGGTCTATATGAGTACTTGGTCATGTCTTTTGGCTTGACCAATGCCCCCGCTCATTTCATGTATCTCATGAACTCTGTGTTCATGCCAGAGCTCGATAAATTTGTAGTCGTGTTCATTGACGACATCCTTGTTTATTCAAAACTCCTGAAGATCATGCCAAGCATCTTCGTGTCGTTCTCTCTCGTCTCAGAGATCACCAGCTGTATGCCAAGTTCAGTAAATGTGAATTCTGGCTAGATCGAATTCAATTCCTTGGTCATGTCCTGTCCGCTGAAGGTGTGTCAGTTGACCCTGGAAAAGTGGCAGATATCTTGGATTGGAAGCCACCTACCACTGTCCGCGAAGTTCGCAGCTTCATGGGAATGGCTGGATACTATCGTCGTTTCATCCCAGACTTCTCCAGAGTTGCCAAGCCTATCACAGAGTTGTTGAAGAATTCCGTGGATTTTGTTTGGTCAACAGCCTGTGAGCAAGCTTTTCAAGCCTTGAAGAAACTACTAACTACATCACCAGTCCTAGCTCAACCAGACATCGAGAAACCCTTTGATGTATACTGTGATGCATCTGGTACTGGGTTAGGCTGTGTTTTGATGCAAGAAGGTCGAGTGATCGCTTATGCCTCACGGCAGCTTAGGCGACATGAGGAGAATTATCCAACCCATGACCTTGAGTTAGCAGCAGTGGTGCATGCTTTGAAGATATGGCGTCATTATCTGTTGGGCAGTACCTGCAATGTGTACACCGATCATAAGAGCCTGAAGTATATCTTCACTCAAGAAGAGTGAACATGAGGCAGAGAAGATGGCTTGAGTTAATCAAAGATTATGATCTCGAAGTACATTACCATCCTGGTAAGGCAAATGTAGTTGCCGATGCCCTCAGTCGCAAGTCATACTGCAACTGTCTGACGACGAAGCCCTATGATCTTTCCTTGTGCCATGCTCTTGAAAGGATGGGTATTGAGATAGTTCCGCAAGGAAGCCTGAACAATGTCAGGATAGAAACATCGGTCAAGGAACAAGTCATCGCTGCACAGAAAGATAACCCTGGAATCAAGCACATCATCGAAAAGGTCCAGACCGGTAAGGCTGATTGTTTCAGGATCGATGATGTAGGAGTTGTTTGGTTCAAGAACCGTCTAGTAGTTCCCAAGGTGCCTGAGTTGAGACAGTTGATCCTTGATGAGGCACACCTGTCTAGGTTTTCCATCCACCCGGGCAGCAACATGTACCAGGATCTAAGGCAGAGATTCTGGTGGACAAAGATGAAGATTGAAATCGCTCGCTATGTCGCTCGCTGTGATACTTGTCAAAAGTCAAAGCCGTGCACATGAAGCCTGGAGGAGAATTGCAACCTTTGTCAGTACCTGGTTGGAAGTGGGAGATATCAGCATGGATTTTATCAATGGATTGCCCAAGACTCAAAAGGATTCGATTCCATTTGGGTAATCGTGGACCGACTCACCAAACAAGCTCACTTTCTGCCAGTCAAGACCAGCTACGCCGTCCCCACGTATGCCGCCTTGTACAAGAACAACATAGTGAAGCTTCATGGAATACCCAAGACCATTATCTCAGATCGTGGTACTCAGTTTGTCGCAAAGTTCTGGAAAGCGTTCCATACCTCACTTGGAACCAAGCTCTTGCATAGTACGGCATATCATCCACAAACAGATGGACAAACTGAGCGAGTCAACCAAGTGTTAGAGGATATGTTGAGAGCATGTGTGCTCACCTTCGCAGATACTTGGGATGACTGTTTGCCCTTGGCAGAGTTCTCATATAATAACAGTTATCAAGAAGCATCAAAATGGCACCATTTGAAGCACTGTACGGTCGTCGTTGTCGTACACCCCTCAGTTGGTCTGAGCCCGGAGAAAGAGAATTCTTTGGAGTTGACCTGGTCAAAGATATGGAAGAGAAAGTCAAGCAGATACAAGAGAACATGAAGATTGCCCAATCCCGACAAAAGAGTTATGCTGACAAGAGACGTCGACCTCTGAAGTTTCAAGTTGGAGATTACGTATATCTCAAGGTCTCACCAACCAAAGGAGTCACTCGTTTTGGGTCAAGGGAAAGTTAGCACCCCGCTACATTGGTCCGTTTGAGATTTTGGAATGTTGTGGCAAGGTAGCTTACAAGCTGAAGTTGCCCGATCATCTCTCTGCTGTCCACAATGTTTTCCATGTCTCCCAACTCAAAAGTGCCTCCGAGTACCAGAACATGTCGTGGAAGTTGAAGGTGTCGAGCTAGAGCCTGATCTATCCTACTCGGAATATCCAGTTCGCGTGTTGGATCACAAAGATCGAGTTTACTCGAAGAACTACCACAAGGTGGTACAAAATCCAGTGGAACCAGCACTCTGAAGAAGAAGCTACTTGGGAATCTGAAGACTTCTTGGCAAAGAACTATCCCGACTTTCTCGAATCCCTGTCTATGTAAAGTTTTGCTTTATCCCTTCTTTGTCCTTTCTTAAGACGCAGAATCTCGGGGCGAGATTCTTTAAGGGGGGAAGGCTGTCACCTCTGGTGTTTAAGCATGTAATTAACTTGACATATCATCATTAGCATCATTAATCATCTTGATCATGAATTCATGTGTATGCATTTGCTTAGTGTATCATTTATGTGATGTACCTCTATTGCAAAAACCCTTATTAGCCCACTTCTTCCTATAGGGGCAAAATGGTAATTTCACCCTCTGTGCCTAGTTCTATGTAATCTTGTTCAAATTTAGTGCCCTGATGTTTGTTGCTTTGATCAAAGTTCAAAATCAGATTTGATTTGATTTTCCTTTTGCAAAACCCTAAAATCCCAAATCCTGGATTTATTCCCTTTTTGATAACTTTTTCAAAATTCAAAATTTTGAGTTGGTTCAAAAAGCAAAGTTGTGAATCTGATCTAGAGGAACAACTTTGGTATTTACAAATTTCAATGTTTCTATATAAAATTTGCAGTAATTTCAAATTCATTCAAATTCCAGTTTTTGTCCCTTTTTAGTTTTCAAAATTATTTCAAAAACTATTGAGTTTCAGAAAAAGTGTATATTAGCAAAGTTGTAGGTTTTGACAAATGGAACAACTTTCATATTGGAAGATTTTCAAGTTTCAGTTTGAAATCCAAAGTAATTTTGATTTGAATCAATTTGAAAAGTGTCCCCTTTTCTGTTTTTGAATATAGTTCAAAAACTATTTGGAATTTGAAAATGTTCATATGGACAAAGTTGTAGAGCTCAAAATTTTACAACAACTTTGGTATTTTGAGTTTTTTCGCACAGTTCAAAATTTTGAAAGTAATTTGCAAAATACAAATCTGCTCAAAGTCAAAAGCTAGGGCATAGCCCTGTTCCTCTTCCTTCGGCGAGCAGTAGGGGGGGGGCCCGGCCGCGCGCCTTCGCCGGACTCGCGTGTGACGCGTGTCCGAAGCTCCTTCGCCCGAACAACTCCACGCCGTGCTCAGCGCATCATTGCGCACGCGCCGGCCCAGAGCTTTTCCCCGTCCCACCCTACCGTCCCACCCGCCCGCAGTTTCGTCGCCGCCGCGTGTTCGCCACCGGCGAGCACAAACGCCCGGTCCCTGCGTGCCACCGCTGACCCTTCGGCCTCCCTGCAATCGATTGCGCACGCTTCGAGCGTCTTATATCCGCCCCCGAACGCCTTCTTGCCAGCCCTGGCCGCGGCTATAAGAGCCCCGCCGAGCCGGCCGGAGTGGAAACCCAGCTCCGCCACCGTAGCCAGAGCAAGCCCGAGCCTCCGCCTCTCCACCAGCTAGCCCTAAAAGCTCCGCGTGATCTCACGCAGCTTCACCACCTCAATTTGGTCGCTACCATCTCTCATTCACCCCGGCGTAGCTCGCCGTTGTCATCTCCGGCGAAAACCCTGACTCGGATCGGGATTCTTCCCTCCGGCATGATCATCCTCCACTGACCCCACATCACCTTCCTTACTCCTTTGCGCCTCTGACTGACCCCTTGTGGTCGCTTGTGTCGCACGGGATCGCCGAGACGACGATCGCCCGCCCGTCCGCCAGTCACCGTCGAACTCACCCTCCGTTCATCCCCTCACCTCGCCGAGCCCCGCAATCGACGCCGGTGAGCTCCCTGTTGCCTCCGTGCCCTCGTTTTCGCCACGGAGTGCCCCGGCAGTGGCCGGCGCAGCAGCCGCCGCCGTCTGGCCGCCGGCGAGCGCGGGGAGGAGACGAACAGTGCCTTTTTTTTTCTCCAAACATGTGAATAGTGTTCAAATTTCATCTTTTGTATGATTTTCTGTGTTGATCCAAAATTTCTGAAAATTTGTGGTAGATTCTTTACACCTTGAAGTATTTTATAAAAATATAAACTTGACTTTTCTGTAAAAATTTGAAAATGAAAATTCCCCTTTTAATTGAAAAATGGAGGTTTTTGGTATTTTTGGAGAGTGATCTATAACTCCAAAAATCATGAGATCACTTTTTGTGAGCTAGTTATGCCATGGCAAGTCTCTGGTAAAATTTTGAAGTCTTTTGGAACAAGTTGATTTTTTGAGCATTTATTTTAATTCTTGAATAGTGCCTTTTGTTAATTAAATGTCTAGAATTATTTGAACACCTTAATGACCTCCAAAAATTATGAAATTTGTTTTGCCATCTATCTACACCATAATGAACTTATGTGATTAATTTGGTAATTTTTGGAGCAACTTCATAAAATGACCTTTAAATAATTAAGAAAATAGAAAAGATGGATTAGGGTTGGTAATAAGTGTTTGATGATGTGATCTTTGGATTGATTGATGTTCATAGACCCCTACCCTTTGGTCTATGATGTTTGTGATGCTATGTTTGGTTGATGCTTAGGATAATTATAATAAGGGCTAGTTTAATCAATATTGCTTAAGGAAGAAATGGTTACCTTTTATGCTCAACCTAGATTTCAATCATATGCTTTGTTTAAAAGTAATCTAGAATCAGTGGAATTGTCTTGCACCATAAGTTCATATCATCATTCTCATGAGCATTCATCATTGCATCCGTATAGTTGACGAAGAAGGACCTGAAGTCGAGGTAGCCACCGAAGGATCTGTCCCCGAGGCACCCCGAGCTCCGGCACCACACCACCACCAACCCCGAGTCTGCTCTTTTTGCCATCCAAGGCAAGCCCCGGTGCATTTAACCCTTTCCTTGAATTTATAAAGTGATTTCCTTAAATGCTTTTGAGTTAAATTATTGCATTAGGTTTATAGGAATTGAGTGATATCCTAACTGATGCATTATCCACCTTGACCACTGATACACCCGAAGCCTGCTTTTCAAAAGTATTTGAAAATGCTTAGCAATGCTTATTGAATTAGACTTTGCAATAAAAATGCCAATTTCAAAGTGTGATCACTGAAAGAAACTTTATGGGATTTTCTGGTTTACTCCCACTATTGGCTAAGTATCTGATCCGTACTTAGTCAATAGGAAGGAGAGGTTGTCCTTGCGTACGGTGCCGTCATGTTGTAGTCCGGGACTCAACAGTTGACACCGACCGGGACAGGGTTGAAAAAACCGACAGGACCTGTACTCTTGGGTTAGAGTCCCGAGGTGCTTGTCGCTGGCGGAAAAATGTAGGGACCATCCGTATGGGGGCCTGCTGGTCAAGACTTGTAACTATTCACATACTACGGAAAGCTCTGGCTCCGAGAAATCCATTATTGGACCGACAACCGCGCACTGGGAGTGGAGAGATGGCGGAAGTAGCATGTACCCACGTGGGTTAGAGTCCCGGATTGGAGTGGTGTACTGTACTTCCGGGTGGCGTAGGACCGGGCCCAATCTTGGAGGAATCGTGGTAGACGAGTTGGCATATGCAAGCTTGGGTGCTACATATGCAGTGTGGATAGGGATCCTCAGCTGAGTATTATTTATCCGGATTAACGTTGCTCCTCGGTTATGGAGACTTGGTCCACTGACTGTCAACGGAGAGTGGTTCTCAACTAGGAATGTTTTGAAATGTAAAATGAATCATGAATGATGAAGAATTGAGGAATACTGAATCTTTCAAAATAAATAAGGTTTACAAAAATGCTTTTCTGCAAAATACTTGATCTTGCTTAAGCCTTACCTTGACTACCCTAAGCCTCATTCCTGAGTCTTCTCCCTTTTCTTTAGTCGGGTAAGTCTTGTTGAGTACCTTTGTACTCAGGGTTTTATTACCCATGTTGCAGGTATGGCAGATTCCTCAGTATGCCTTGGACCCTGCTGTGTGACTGTTGTTCAGGAAGAGGCCGATGAGGCCGATGAGTGATTATTCACCCTCGGGCTGGGTGAAGTATCTTTACCCTCAGTTGTTGTCATATGCTACTCTGCCAACTCTATCTATTTGAACTATGGTCTGTAATAACTTCACTTTAATTTTATGTTGAACCCTGGTTTGTAAAACTATTGTTATCTAAGTCTTCCGCTATTTACTCCGATGTTATTGTCAAAATGTTCAAGAGATTGTAACTGAATTGTGAGATGATCCTGCGGACATCGGGCACTGATGTAGCCCAGTAGCGGAACCGGTCTTAATCTCTTGGCTGTACGGATCGACTGTCAGTGTTGACGGTGATCAGTGGGCCATGGGATTAGGCCGTTACGTTACAGAGTGGTATCGGAGCATCTCACTATGACGTTGCATCTTTTTTTGCGAAAACTTCAAAATGTTTTTAACAAAAAACTAAACTTGACTATTTTGAGTCCAAATTGCTTCTCTCATCTCATCTTGTCTTTGGCAACTAGTAGCAAGACAACTTGTATAAGCCCTATGTACCTTACCTTAGTAGTTGCATTGCCTTGTTCCGTAGGAACGATTCATGCATCATGTCACATTCACTTAAGTTTATAAAAGAGTTCGTTGGGTAGTGTGCCTATACCTTTTTCTTGCTAGCCTTTCTCATCTATAACCTCTTGTCCAGATATGGCCATCATCAAGCGGACTGCCCGCAAGTCGACTGGACCGAACGGTGTGCCGCGTCACCAGCTGGCGCCACGCACCGGAGAAGAGACTGGAGAATCCTCCAATAGTCGTCGCTTTCCCCGCCGCACCCGCAAGCAGCTGAAGGAGGAAATCAAGAATCTGAAGGCTGAAATGGAGAACATGGAGCATGACTTCTACCTTTCCCGCATGGAGTTTTATGAGGCACGAGCTTCCCTGGAGCAGGCCAACCGGAACACGGTTCGCGCTATCGAGCAGCGCAATGATGCTTGGACCCGCGAGGACGTTACCAGAGCCCAGCTCCATGGACTGCAGCAATACACCGCCCAGATCGAGCAGTTCAATGATATGCTTCATGAGGAAGTACACCAGCTGCACGACCAGCTTCACCCCGTGATTCCCCACCAGTTGCTGAGGACCCGAAGACGGAGTCGTGGAGGAACCTGAAGTGGAACACGAGCCCGATCAGAATGAGGAAGTGGAACCTGCTGAAGATGTCCACGTTGAAGATGAAGATGAGGAGGAAGAGCCTGAGCTTATCATCGAGGATGATGATGATGATGAAGAGTTGATCTTCATCGATGATGACTAGACTCCTTGTGTCTGTACCATCTGCTTACCTAAAACCTTAGACTAGGTTTGGGGGCGTTAGTCTGTCTGTTGCCAAGTCTGGCATGTATCTTTCTTTCGTACCTTTTCCTTATCAGTCTGTTGTCATCTTTATCAAGCCAGCTATCTTTGTATCAATGAAACTATCAATCGGTCGTTTCAGAACCCTTGTCCATATATGCTGAGTTCCGAGTTGCTTATACAGATGCCTGTGAACACCCGTACCGGAGCCGGAGGTGCTGGAGATGACCGTCTCCCAAACCCTCCACCTGTACCAGCTACCCTAGCAGATGCCATTGCAGCTTGGCCGCCGCTGCCAATCTGATGGCTCAGAATCAAGGGCAGCAGAACAACGGCAACCGTGGTCGCCGCAACAACCAAGAGACAACCTATGTGGACTTCAGAGAAACGACCACCGGTCTTCACAAAGGCCGATGAACCTCTCGAGGCTGACGACTGGTTACGCACCATGGAACAGAAGTTCAGTCTACTGCACTGCACGGAGATCCAGAAGCCTCGGTTCGCTTCTCAGCAGCTCCGTGGTCCCGCAAGTGCCTGGTACGCCAACCTGTTGGCGGCCCAGCCGGAAGGTCACCAGCTGACCTGGGAAGAGTTCCGCACCGCTTTCAGAGCACATCACATCCCTTGGGATTGATGAAGATGAAGTTGGATCAGTTCTTGGCCCTGCAACAGAAAGATTCCACCGTCATGCAGTACGTGGGACAATTCAACCACCTCAGCCAGTATGCCTCCGACTATGTCAACACAGAGGAAAAGAAGAGAGATTGTTTTCTCAGGGGTCTGCACCCTAAGATTCGCAGAGGTCTGTCCAACAACCTAAACGGATCCTACCATGATGTCGTTGACCGTGCTGTTGCTTTACGAGGAAAGCAACCGCCAGTATCAGGAAGAGAAGAAGAAGAAGAAGGCTGGGTCTAGCAGTTTCTCCAGCAACCATAAGCGTCCAAGAATCATCTACCACCCCAGCCACCACCAAAACCGTGCCCCATACCCCCATCAGCAAGTGGTCGTTCGTACCGCGGCCACCACCCACAATGCCAACCAGCAAAGTGCCACTCAGCCGAACGCCCCGGTGTTCGTGTCACCACCCCACAAACAGCTTACAACCATCCATGCTACAACTGTGGCCAAGTTGGTCACTGGTCTCGCGAGTGCCCAAAACCCAAGAAGAATGCCCAGCATGCACAGAAAGGCCCTGGAGGATCACAGCAGCAGCACCGTGCACCGCAGCAGCACGTCCAGAAGGGCAAGCTTGTCAGGAAGCACGGGCAAGTCTACTTCACCACCGTCAGTAACATCCCAGACGGAGAGCCCGTCATGCTCGGTAGGTTCCCTGTTGCCAATCATCCTGCAGTCGTCTTGTTTGATTCTGGTGCATCGCATTCCTTCATCAGTCGCACTTTTGTCATCAAGCATGAGTTGCCCATGGGGGAGTTAAAAGAAAGTTTCTGCATACTTTCGCCTGGAGGGCGGATAAATACTAAGGAAGTGGTCCGCAGTATACCAGTAATGTTGGGGAAACATGTCTTTCCTACCACCATGATAGTACTGCGCGATCAAGAGATAGATGTCATCTTAGGCATGAATTGGATGTGTCAGTATATAAAGCCATGATAGACATCTTGAATAGAGTTGTGAGAGTGGATATTCCTAACAGTACCGCCAACTCCTTCTCCAACTTCCTATGCCTTCAAAACCAGCTACCACACAGCTAAATGCTACCTATGATCAAGGGATCCGAGATATCCCCGTGGTCTGCGAGTTCCCTGATGTCTTTCCAGAAGATTTACCTGGTCTGCCTCCCGACCGTGATGTTGAGTTTGCTATAGAGCTAAAGCCCGGGACTGCTCCTATATCCCGTAGAGCTTATCGAATGCCTCCCAGAGAGTTGGCAGAGCTGAAGATCCAATTGCAAGAGCTATTGGATAAGGGTCTCATTCGCCCAAGTTCATCTCCTTGGGGCTGTCCTGCTATCTTTGTGAAGAAGAAGGACAAAAGCCTTCGTCTGTGCGTTGACTATCGCCGCTCAACGAGGTCACCATCAAAAATAAATATCCCTTGCCTCGCATTGATCTTCTGTTTGACCAGTTATCTGGAGCCAGAGTGTTTTCCAAGATCGACCTCAGATCTGGCTATCACCAAATAAAAATTCGTCCCGAAGATATTCCCAAAACAGCTTTCACCACCAGATACGGTCTATATGAGTACTTGGTCATGTCTTTTGGCTTGACCAATGCCCCGCTCATTTCATGTATCTCATGAACTCTGTGTTCATGCCAGAGCTCGATAAATTTGTAGTCGTGTTCATTGACGACATCCTTGTTATTCAAGAACTCCTGAAGATCATGCCAAGCATCTTCGTGTCGTTCTCTCTCGTCTCAGAGATCACCAGCTGTATGCCAAGTTCAGTAAATGTGAATTCTGGCTAGATCGAATTCAATTCCTTGGTCATGTCCTGTCCGCTGAAGGTGTGTCAGTTGACCCTGGAAAAGTGGCAGATATCTTGGATTGGAAGCCACCTACCACTGTCCGCGAAGTTCGCAGCTTCATGGGAATGGCTGGATACTATCGTCGTTTCATCCCAGACTTCTCCAGAGTTGCCAAGCCTATCACAGAGTTGTTGAAGAATTCCGTGGATTTTGTTTGGTCAACAGCCTGTGAGCAAGCTTTTCAAGCCTTGAAGAAAACTACTAACTACATCACCAGTCCTAGCTCAACCAGACATCGAGAAACCCTTTGATGTATACTGTGATGCATCTGGTACTGGGTTAGGCTGTGTTTTGATGCAAGAAGGTCGAGTGATCGCTTATGCCTCACGGCAGCTTAGGCGACATGAGGAGAGTTATCCAACCCATGACCTTGAGTTAGCAGCAGTGGTACATGCTTTGAAGATATGGCGTCATTATGTTGGGCAGTACCTGCAATGTGTACACCGATCATAAGAGCCTGAAGTATATCTTCACTCAAGAAGAGTTGAACATGAGGCAGAGAAGATGGCTTGAGTTGATAAAGATTATGATCTCGAAGTACATTACCATCCTGGTAAGGCAAATGTAGTTGCCGATGCCCTCAGTCGCAAGTCATACTGCAACTGTCTGACGACGAAGCCCTATGATCTTTCCTTGTGCCATGCTCTTGAAAGGATGGGTATTGAGATAGTTCCGCAAGGAAGCCTGAACAATGTCAGGATAGAAACATCGGTCAAGGAACAAGTCATCGCTGCACAGAAAGATAACCCTGGAATCAAGCACATCATCGAAAAGGTCCAGACCGGTAAGGCTGATTGTTTCAGGATCGATGATGTAGGAGTTGTTTGGTTCAAGAACCGTCTAGTAGTTCCCAAGGTGCCTGAGTTGAGACAGTTGATCCTTGATGAGGCACACCTGTCTAGGTTTTCCATCCACCCGGCAGCAACAAGATGTACCAGGATCTAAGGCAGAGATTCTGGTGGACAAAGATGAAGATTGAAATCGCTCGCTATGTCGCTCGCTGTGATACTTGTCAAAAAGTCAAAGCCGTGCACATGAAGCCTGGAGGAGAATTGCACCTTTGTCAGTACCTGGTTGGAAGTGGGAGGATATCAGCATGGATTTTATCAATGGATGCCCAAGACTCAAAAAGGATTCGATTCCATTTGGGTAATCGTGGACCGACTCACCAAACAAGCTCACTTTCTGCCAGTCAAGACCAGCTACGCCGTCCCCACGTATGCCGCCTTGTACAAGAACAACATAGTGAAGCTTCATGGAATACCCAAGACCATTATCTCAGATCGTGGTACTCAGTTTGTCGCAAAGTTCTGGAAAGCGTTCCATACCTCACTTGGAACCAAGCTCTTGCATAGTACGGCATATCATCCACAAACAGATGGACAAACTGAGCGAGTCAACCAAGTGTTAGAGGATATGTTGAGAGCATGTGTGCTCACCTTTGCAGATACTTGGGATGACTGTTTGCCCTTGGCAGAGTTCTCATATAATAACAGTTATCAAGAAAGCATCAAAATGGCACCATTGAAGCACTGTACGGTCGTCGTTGTCGTAACCCCTCAGTTGGTCTGAGCCCGGAGAAAGAGAATTCTTTGGAGTTGACCTGGTCAAAGATATGGAAGAGAAAGTCAAGCAGATACAAGAGAACATGAAGATTGCCCAATCCCGACAAAAGAGTTATGCTGACAAGAGACGTCGACCTCTGAAGTTTCAAGTTGGAGATTACGTATATCTCAAGGTCTCACCAACCAAAGGAGTCACTCGTTTTGGGGTCAAGGGAAAGTTAGCACCCCGCTACATTGGTCCGTTTGAGATTTTGGAATGTTGTGGCAAGGTAGCTTACAAGCTGAAGTTGCCCGATCATCTCTCTGCTGTCCACAATGTTTTCCATGTCTCCCAACTCAAGAAGTGCCTCCGAGTACCAGAACATGTCGTGGAAGTTGAAGGTGTCGAGCTAGAGCCTGATCTATCCTACTCGGAATATCCAGTTCGCGTGTTGGATCACAAAGATCGAGTTACTCGAAGAACTACCACAAGGTGGTACAAAATCCAGTGGAACCAGCACTCTGAAGAAGAAGCTACTTGGGAATCTGAAGACTTCTTGGCAAAGAACTATCCCGACTTTCTCGAATCCCTGTCTATGTAAAGTTTTGCTTTTATCCCTTCTTTGTCCTTTCTTAAGACGTAGAATCTCGGGGCGAGATTTCTTTAAGGGGGGAAGGCTGTAACACCTCTGGTGTTTAAGCATGTAATTAACTTGACATATCATCATTAGCATCATTAATCATCTTGATCATGAATTCATGTGTATGCATTTGCTTAGTGTATCATTTTATGTGATGTACCTCTATTGCAAAAACCCTTATTAGCCCACTTCTTCCTATAGGGGCAAAATGGTAATTTCACCTCTGTGCCTAGTTCTATGTAATTCTTGTTCAAATTTAGTGCCCTGATGTTTGTTGCTTTGATCAAAGTTCAAAAATCAGATTTGATTTGATTTCCTTTTGCAAAACCCTAAAATCCCAAATCCTGGATTTATCCCCTTTTTGATAACTTTTTCAAAATTCAAAATTTTGAATTGGTTCAAAAAGCAAAGTTGTGAATCTGATCAAGAGGAACAACTTTGGTATTTACAAATTTCAAAGTTTCTATATAAAATTTGCAGAAGTAATTTCAAATTCATTCAAACCCAGTTTTTCTCCCTTTTTGAGTTTCAAAAATTAATTCAAAAACTATTGAGTTTCAGAAAAAGTGTATATTAGCAAAGTTGTAGGTTTTGACAAATGAAACAACTTTCATGTTGGAAGATTTTCAAGTTTCAGTTTGAAATCCAAAGTAATTTTGATTTGAATCAAATTTGAAAAGTGTCCCCTTTTCTGTTGTTGAATATAGTTCAAAAACTATTTGGAATTTGAAAATGTTCATATGGACAAAGTTGTAGAGCTCAAAATTTTACAACAACTTTGGTATTTTGAGTTTTGTCAGCACAGTTCAAATTTGAAAGTAATTTGCAAAATAAAAAATCTGCTCAAAGTCAAAAGCTAGGGCATAGCCCTGTTCCTCTTTTCGGCGAGCAAGGGGGGGGGTCCGGCCGCGCGCCTTCGCCGGAGTTCGCGTGTGACGCGTGTCCGAAGCTCCTTCGCCCGAACCAACTCCACGCCGATGCTCAGCGCATCATTGCGCACGCGCCTGAGCCCCAGTTGACATTTTCCCGTCCCCTACCGCCCGCAGTTCGTCGCCGCCGCGTCGTTCGCCACCGGCGAACACAACGCCGGTCCCTGCGTGCCAAACCGCTGACCCTCGGCTCGCAATCGATTGCGCATGCTTCGAGCGATCTTATCCGCGCCAGAACACCTTCTTGCCAGCCCCTGGTCCGCGGCTATAAGAGCCCCGCCGAGCCGGCCGGAGGAGTGAAACCCAGCTCCGCCACCGTAGCCAGAGCAAGCCCGAGCCTCCGCCTCTCCACCAGCTAGCCCTAAAGCTCCGCCGTGATCTCACGCAGCTTCACCACCCCTCAATTTGGTCGCTACCATCTCCATTCACCCGGCGTAGCTCGCCGTTGTCATCTCCGGCGAAAAACCCGGTGAGCTCGGATTCGGGAAATTCCCCTCCGGCCATGATCATCCTCCACTGACCCCCCATCACCTTCCTTACTCCTTTGCACCTCTGACTGACCCCTTGTGGTCGCTTGTGTCGCACAGGATCGCCGAGACGACGATCGCCGCCGTCCGCCGGTCACCGTCGAACTCACCCCTCCGTTCATCCCCTCACCTCGCCGAGCCCCGCAATCGACGCCGGTGAGCTCCTGTTGCCTCCCGTGCCCTCGGTTTCGCCACGGAGTGCCGCAGTGGCCGGCGCAGCAGCGCCGCCGCCGTCTGGCGCCGGCGAGCGCGAGGAGGGGGAGGAGACGAACAGTGCCTTTTTCTTTTTCTCCAAACATGTGAATAGTGTTCAAATTTCATCTTTTTGTATGATTTTCTGTGTTGATCCAAAATTCTGAAAATTTGGTGGTAGATTCTTTACACCTGAAGTATTTTATAAAAATATAAAACTTGACTTTTCTGTAAAATTTGAAAATGAAAAATTCCCCTTTTAATTGAAAAATGGAGGTTTTGGTATTTTTGGAGAGTGATCTATAACTCCAAAAATGATGAGATAACTTTTTGTGAGCTAGTTATGCCATGGCAAGTCTCTGGTAAAATTTTGAAGTCTTTTGGAACAAGTTGATTTTTGAGCATTTATTTTAATTCTTGAATAGTGCCTTTTGTTAATTAAATGTCTAGAATTATTTGAACACCTTAATGACCTCCAAAAATTATGAAATTTGTTTTGCCATCTATCTACACCATAATGAACGTATGTGATTAATTTGGTAATTTTGGAGCAACTTCATAAAATGACCTTTTAAATAAATTAAAAATAGAAAAGATGGATTAGGGTTGGTAATAAGTGTTGATGATGTGATCTTTGGATTGATTGATGTTCATAGACCCCTACCCTTTGGTCTATGATGTTTGTGTGATGCTATGTTGGTTGATGCTTAGGATAATTATAATAAGGGCTAGTTTAATCAATATTGCTTAAGGAAGAAATGGTTACCTTTTATGCTCAACCTAGATTCAATCATGCTTTGTTTAAAAGTAATCTAGAATCAGTGGAATTGTCTTGCACCATAAGTTCATATCATCATTCTCATGAGCATTCATCATTGCATCCGTATAGTTGACGAAGAAGGACCTGAAGTCGAGGTAGCCACCGAAGGATCTGTCCCCGAGGCAACCCCGAGCTCCGGCACCTACACCACCAACCCCGAGTCTGCTCTTTTGCCATCCAAGGCAAGCCCCGGTGCATTTAACCCTTTCCTTGAATTTATAAAGTGATTTCCTTAAATGCTTTTGAGTTAAATTATTGCATTAGGTTTATAGGAATTGAGTGATATCCTAATGATGCATTATCCACCTTGACCACGGATACACCCGAAGCCTGCTTTTCAAAAGTATTTGAAAAATGCTTAGCAATGCTTATTGAATTAGACTTTGCAATAAAAATGCCAATTTCAAAAGTGTATCACTGAAAGAAACTTTATGGGAATTTTGGTTTACTACCCACTATTGGCTAAGTATCTGATCCGTATTTAGTCAATAGAAGGAGAGGTTGTCCTTGCGTACGGTGCCGTCATGTTGTAGTCCGGGACTCAACAGTTGACACCGACCGGGACAGGGTTGAAAAACCGACAGGACCTGTACTCTTGGGTTAGAGTCCCGAGGTGCTTGTCGCTGGCGGAAAAATGTAGGGACCATCCGTATGGGGGCCTGCTGGTCAAGACTTGTAACTATTCACATACTACGGAAAGCTCTGGCTCCGAGAAATCCATTATTGGACCGACAACCGCGCACTGGAGAGTGGAGAGATGGCGGAAGTAGCATGTACCCACGTGGGTTAGAGTCCCGGATTGGAGTGGTGTACTGTACTTCCGGGTGGCGTAGGACCGGGCCCAATCTTGGAGGAATCGTGGTAGACGAGTTGGCATATGCAAGCTTGGGTGCTACATATGCAGTGTGGATAGGGATCCTCAGCTGAGTATTATTTATCCGGATTAACGTTGCTCGGTTATGGAGACTTGGTCCACTGACTGTCAACGGAGAGTGGTTCTCAACTAGGAATGTTTTGAAATGTAAAATGAATCATGAATGATGAAGAATTGAGGAATACTGAATCTTTCAAAATAAAATAAGATTTACAAAATTGCTTTTCTGCAAAATACTTGATCTTGCTTAAGCCTTACCTTGACTACCCTAAGCCTTCATTTCTGAGTCTTTTCCCTTTTTCTTTAGTCGGGTAAGTCTTGTTGAGTACCTTGTACTCAGGGTTTTATTACCCATGTTGCAGGTATGGCAGATTCCTCAGTATGCCTTGGACCCTGCTGTGTGACTGTTGTCAGGAAGAGGCCGATGAGGCCGATGAGTGATTATTCACCCTCGGGCTGGGTGAAGTATCTTTACCCTCAGTTGTTGTCATATGCTACTCTGCCAACTCTATCTATTTGAACTATGGTCTGTAATAACTTCACTTTAATTTTATGTTGAACCCTGGTTTGTAAAACTATTGTTATCGAAGTCTTCCGCTATTTACTCCGATGTTATTGTCAAAATGTTCAAAAGATTGTAACTGAATTGTGAGATGATCCTGCGGACATCGGGCACTGATGTAGCCCAGTAGCGGAACCGGTCATAATCTCTTGGCTGTACGGGTCGACTGTCAGTGGTGACGGTGATCAGTGGGCCATGGGATTAGGGCCGTTACGTTACAGTCGTGCCGCTGCACCACGCCTGGGCCGAGTGGCTTGGGCCCGAAGCCCAGTTTGGGTTCGTTCAACAATGTTTTTCTTTTGTCCTGGCTTATATGCCAGTAAATCAGTTTTTGTTGTTTTTTTGGCTATATTTAATCTATAACTCTGTTAATTATGAAATTTGACATGATAGATGATAGCATATCTGTGCTAATATAAAAATTATAAAATTTGTGTTTTAAAAACTTTTTGATATGACAATTAAATCTGTGCTTTAATTAATAAATGTAACTTTGTTGATTTATGTAAATTTTCTGTGTTTTCTCCAAAAATCATAAAATTTGACATGGAAGTTTATATCTTTGATAACACCTTCATTTTAATTTAATCTCTGTTTGACAAAGTATGCTTGGTGTATAAATAAAAGGCTAATTAAAATAATTAATAAAATAAATAGAAATAGTTGATCCCTGTAGATTTGTGTGACTTTTTGGAATTGTTTGACAACCAATGGGAATCTAGCAAAATTTGCTCCCTGGTTATGGGTTTCTTTTATACAAATGCCTTTTTGTTGCTTGTAAGTTGCTTTATCAGAAAATAATAAAACTTGTTTAGTGTTTATAATAACTAAAGTGGGTTGTTGGTTGCAACTTTACCGTGAGGAAAGTTGTACTGGTAAAGGTATAGTTAAGAAAATTTCCATCTTTACCATGATCACATCATAAGCATCTCATTATTCATGCATATGCATTTTTACGTGTAGATCCCGCTTCGGAAGGCCCTAACTCTCAGTGGATTTCTCCTGAGGGTGCAGACCTTTCTTGTTTTTCAGAATCTTCGGACTTCACCGATCCTCAACAAGCCCCGGTGCTTTTAACCTTTACTTGTTTTTATAAAGGTTTTATTAAAATGTTGCTGAGATAAACTACTGCATTAGGTTTATAGGAGTTGGTGATGACCTACTCCTTGCACTGTTTACCTCCACCTGAAGATCCACCTGCCTTGTTTAAAAACTATTTGCAAAATGCTTAGTGATGCTATATAATAGATTTGCAAAAATGCCAATTTCAAAAAGTGTGATCACTTAAAGAATATTATGGGAATTTGGCTTTACTCCCTCCCGACTGTTGGCTAAGTATCTGATCCGTACCTAGTCAACGGCAAGGAGAGGTTGTCCCAACGCGTACGGTGCCGTCATGTTGTAGTCCGGGACTCAACAGTTGACACCGACCGGGATCGGGTTGAAAAACTGACAGGACTGTTACGCTTGGGTAAGATTTAACCAAGGTACAGTTTCTGGCGGAAATATTAGGGACCATCCGTATGGGAGCCTGCTGGTCAAGACTTGCAACTATTCACATACTACGGAAAGCTCTGGCTCCGAGGAATCCTTTATTGGGACCGACAACCGCGCACTGGGAGTGGAGAGTGGCGGAAGTAGCATGTACCCCCACGTGGTCGTCGTACCTGGATAAGAGTGGTGTACTGTACTTCTGGGTGGCGTAGGACCGGCCCAATCTTGGAGGATCGTGGTAGACGGTTTGGCCTATGCAAGCTTGGGTGCTACATATGCCGTGTGAATAGGGATCCTCAGCTGAGTATTCTTATCCGGATTAACGTTGCTCCTCGGTTATGGAGACTTGGTCTTCGACTGTCAACGGAGAGTGGTTCTCAACTAGGGATGTTTTTGAAAGATAAAATGAATCTTGAACAATGAAGAATTGAGAGTACTGAATCTTCAAAATAAAACAAGGTTTACAAAATGCTTTTGTGCAAAATACTTGATTTTGTTTAGCCTTACCTTTGACTTCCTAGCCTCCATTCCTCCTAGTCTTTCCTCTTTTCTAGTCGGTTAAGTCTTGTTGAGTACTTTTGTACTCAGGGTTTGTTAACCCTTGTTGCAGGTGAGTACAGGATCCACCTTTTGATGGACAATTGTAACACCCCTAGTGTTTAAATGTAATTAACTTGACATGTCATCATCTTAAGCATTAATCATTTCCTGTGATGCATTTGATTTGCCTAATTGCTATGCCTTGATTCCCTTTTCAAAAAACCTAAAAGCCCAATTCTCTCTATAAGGGCAAAATGGTAATTTCACCTCTGTGCCTAGTTCTATTTAATTCTTGTTCAAATTTAGTGCCCTGATGTTTGCTGCATTGATCAAAGTTCAAAAATCAGTTTGATTTGATTTTCCCTTTTGCAAAACCCTGATTTCCAAACCTGGATTTTATCCCTCTTTTTGTAATTCAAAAATTATTCAGAATTTGAGGTTAGTCCAAAAAGCAAAGTTGTAGATCTGGCCAAGAGAAACAACTTTGGTATTTACAGATTTTCAAAGTTCTATATAAAATTTGAAGTAATTTCAATTCATTCAAACTCCCAGTTTTTGTCCCTTTTTGAGTTTTCAAATTATTCAAGAACTATTGAGTTTCGGAAAAGTGTATATTAGCAAAGTTGTAGGTTTTGTCAAATGGAACAACTTTCATATATAAAGATTTTCAAGTTTCAGTTTGAAATCCAAAGTAATTTTGATTTGAATCAAATTTGAAAAGTGTCCCTTTTCTGTTTTTGAATATAGTTCAAAACTATTTGGATTTTGAAAATGTTCTTATTGACAAAGTTGTAGATCTCATTTTTCTGAGCAACTTTGGTATTTTGAGTTTTTGTCGCACAGTTCAAATTTTGGGAGAAATTTGCAAAATACAGAAACCAGCAAAGTCAAACCCTATCCCCTAGCACTGTTCTTCTTCCAGCTAGGGCCAAGGGGGGCGGCCATGGCGCCGCGCTGCGCCTGCAGCGCGTCTGGCTGCTCCCCACGCGCCACCAACCTGCCGCCGTTGTCGCCACCATCATTTCGCACCCGCACGCGCACAGTTGACCCCGCTCCCGTCCCCTACCGTGCCCAGCGCGCCGCCGCCGCGTGCCATTGCCGCCAAGCTTGCGCACCGGCCCCGGCTGCACGCCATCACCCTCCGCCTTAGCGCAATCGAGTGCGCACGCTCCCGCCGATCTTATCCGCGCCTCGCCGTGCTCTCTACCGGCCTCAGGCCGCGCCTATAAAAGCCCCGCCGGAGCCCGAGCTTCTCTCCTCTCCTCTCCGCCACCGTGGCCAGGCCAGTCCAGTGCCTCCGCCGCTCCACCACCTAGCTCAGAAGCTCCGCCTTGAGCTCGTGAAGCTTTCCCACCCTTCAATTTCATCTCTACCGCCCTCAATCCGCCCGGCGTAAGCTCGCCGTTCCCATCTCCGGCAGAAACCCGGCGAGCTCGGGTTCGTGAAATTCGCCGTCTCCGGCCATGATCATCCCTCACCGACCCCGTGTCGTGTTCCTTGGTTCCGTGCGACTCTGACCAGGCCCTTGCGGTCTCGTGTGTTGCGCAGGGTCGTCGGAGCGCCGCTCGCCGCCGAAGGAGCTCCACCACCGATCCACCGCCCCTCGAGCACGTGTCGAGCCTCCTTCCTCGAGCCTCACCCTCGAGCACGTGCCGAGCCACACCCTCGAGCCCTGCCTCCGATCCGTGGTAAGCACCCGAGGCCTCCGGCCTCTGCTTCCACTCCGTCTCGCCCGAGCCCAAGCCTCGAGCACGAGCACGCGTTTCCGTCTCCCCGAGCCCAGCCTCGAGCGGACTCATGCACCCTCCCTCTTCGTCGAGCTAGGCCTCGGACGGACGCTTGCTTTTCCGTCTCGCCCGAGCCTTCCGTCTCGCCGAGCCTTCCATCTCGCCCGAGTCCGCTTCGCCCGAGCCTCCGGGCCAGGCCTCGGACGGAGCAGTCACTTTCCGACTCGCCCGAGCCCGTTTCGCCCGAGCCCTTCATAGAAGGAGCACAGGCTCTTTTTTCCTTTTGGAGAGTTGTGAATAGTGTTCTGTTTTCTCTTTTTTGTGTGAATTAATCTGTTGTTCCTTAAATGCTGAGAAAATTATGGTATGCTCCTTGCACTGTGTAGTATTTTATAAAAATATGAAACTTGACTTTTCTGCAAGAATTTGAAAATCTAAAATTCCCCTTTTAATTGAAAAATGAAGGTTTTGGTATTTTTGGAGAGTGATCTATAACTCCAAAAATCTTGAGATAAATTTTTGAGACCTTGTTATAACATGCTGAACCTCTGGTAAAATTTTGAAGTCTTTTGGAGCAAGTTGATTTTTGAGCATTTATTTTAATTAAGGAATAGTGCCTTTTGTTAATTAAATGTTTAGATTTATTTGAGCATCTTAATGACCTCCAAAAATTATGAAATTTGTTTTGCCATCTGTTTATGCCTTAATGAACTTATGTGATTAATTGGTAATTTTTGGAGCAACTTCATAAAATGACCTTTTAAATAAATAAGAAAATAGAAAAGATGGATTAGGGTTGGTAATAAGTGTTTAATGATGTGATCTTTGGATTGATTGATGTTCATAGACCCCTACCCTTTGGTCTATGATGTTTGTGATGATATGTTTGGTTAATACTTAGGATAATTATAATAAGGCCTAACATCAATAATGCTTAAGAAGAAATGGTTACCTTTTATGCTCAACCTAGATTTCGATTATGCCTTGCCTAAGAGTAATCTAGATTCAGTGGAATTGTCTTGCACCATAAGTCCATATCATCATTCTCATGAGCATTCATCATTGCATCCGTATAGTTGACGAAGAAGGTACCAGAGTCGAGGCCGCTGTTGACGAACCAACTCCCGAGGCGACCCCGAGCTCCAACACCTATACCTACCCCGAGTCTGCTCTCTTTGCCATCCAAGGCAAGCCCCGGTGCATTTAACCCTTTCCTTGAATTTATAAAATGATTTCCTTAAATGTTTTGAGTTAAATTATTGCATTAGGTTTATAGGAGTTGTGTGCTATCCTAATTGATGCACTATCCACCTTGACCACTGATACACCCGATACCTGCTTTTCAAAAGTATTTGAAAAATGCTTAGCAATGCTTATTGAATTAGACTTTGCAATAAAATGCCAATTTAAAAGTGTGATCACTTAAGGAATGTTTATGGGAATTTTGGTCTTACTCCCCGGCTGTTCGCTAGGTATATGATCCGTACCTAGTTAATAGCGAGGAGAGGTTGTCCGAGCGTACGGTGCCGTCATGTTGTAGTCCGGGACTCAACAGTTGACACCGACCGGGACATGGTTGAAAAACTGACAGGACTATTACGCTTGGGTGAGATATGACCAAGGTATAGTTCTGGCTGGAAAATTAGGGACCATCCGTATGGGGGCCTGCTGGTCAAGACTTGTAACTATTCACATACTACGGAAAGCTCTGGCTCCGAGGAATCCTTTATTGGACCGACAACCGCGCACTGGGAGTGGAGAGATGGCGGAAGTAGCATGTACCCCACGTGGGTTAAAGTCCCGGATTGGTGTGGTGTACTGTACTTCCGGGTGGCGTAGGACCGGGCCCAATCTTGGAGGAATCGTGGTAGACGAGTTGGCATATGCAAGCTTGGGTGCTACATATGCAGTGTGGATAGGGATCCTCAGCTGAGTATTATTTATCCGGATTAACGTTGCTCCTCGGTTATGGAGACTTGGTCCACTGACTGTCAACGGAGAGTGGTTCTCAACTAGGAATGTTTTGAAATGTAAAATGAATCATGAATGATGAAGAATTGAGGAATACTGAATCTTTCAAAAATAAAATAAGGTTTACAAAATGCTTTTCTGCAAAATACTTGATCTTGCTTAAGCCTTACCTTGACTACCCTAAGCCTCTCATTCCTGAGTCTTCTCCCTTTTTCTTTAGTCGGGTAAGTCTTGTTGAGTACCCCAGTACTCAGGGTTTGTTACCCTTGTTGCAGGTATGCCTGAGACCCCGATGTGTCTCGCACCCTGTTGCGTGACCTTCGTCCAGGAAGAGGCCGATGAGGCCGATGAGTAAATGTGCACCCTCGGGCTGGGTGTTACATGTATCTTTATGTTAATGTTTCCGCTACGTTGTCTACTTTGAATTTCCCGAACAATGGTTTGTAATAATCGTACTCCTTACCTCATTTGAAACCTCGGTTTGTAAACTATTGTTATTTAAGTCTTCCGCTCTTTATTCCGATGTTATTTGTAAAAGTATGCAATGCTGTAACCGAATTGTGAGATGATCCTGCGGACATTGGGCACTGATGTAGCCCGGTGGCGAACAGGTCTTAATCACATGGAACATGGGTTCGGCTGTCAGAGGTTGACAGGGACACGTGGGCCATGGGATTAGGGTCGTTCCGTCACAGAGTGGTATCGGAGCATCTCACTTTAACGTTGCAGTGTTCTTTTGCGAAAACTTCAAAAGTTCTTTTGAGTCCAAACAAAATTTAAACTTGACTATTTTGAGTCCAAATTGCTTCTCTCATCTTGTCTCTCATATGGCAACACTAGCTAGTGGAACAACATGTTTTAAGCCCTATATATGTTAAGTATTGCATTGCCTTGTTCCGTAGGAACGATTCATGCATCATGTCATATTCACTTAAGTAAATAAATGAGTTCGTTGGGATAGTGTACCTATACCTTTTCTTGCTAGCCTTTCTCATCTATAACCTCTTGTCCAGATATGGCTCGCATCAAGCTGACCGCCCGCAAGTCGACTGGACCGAACGGTGTGCCGCGTCACCAGCTGGCGCCCGCACCCGAGAAGAGACTGGAGAATCCTCCAATGGTCGTCGTTTTCCCCGCCGCACCCGCAAGAACCTGAAGGAGGAAATCAAGAATCTGAAGGCTGAGATAGAGAACATGGAGCATGACTTCTACCTTTCCCGCCTGGAGTTCTACGAGCACGAGCCGCTCTTGAGGAAGCTAACCAGAATGTGGTTCGCGCTATCCAGCAGCGTGATGCAACATGGATCCGAGAGGATGTCACCAGAGCCCAGCTCCATGGATTGCAGCAGTACACCGCCCAGATCGAGCAGTTCAATGATATGCTTCATGAGGAAGTACACCAGCTGCACAACCAGCTTCACCCCGTGATCCCACCAGTTGTTGAGGACCCCGAAGACGGAGTCGTGGAGGAACCTGAAGTGGAACACGAGCCCGATCAGAATGAGGAAGTGGAACCTGCTGAAGATGTCCACGTTGAAGATGAAGATGAGGAGGAAGAGCCTGAGCTTATCATCGAGGATGATGATGATGACGAAGAGTTGATCTTCATCGATGACGACTAGACTCCTTGTGTCTGTACCATCTGCTTACCTAAAACCTTAGGCTAGGTTTGGGGGCGTTAGTCTGTCTGTTGCCAAGTCTGGCATGTATCTTTCTTTTCGTACCTTTTCCCTTATCAGTCTGTTGTCATCTTTATCAAGCCAGCTATCTTTGTATCAATGAAGCTATCAATCGGTCGTTTCAGAACCTTTGTCCATATATGCTGAGTTCTGAGTTGCTTATACAGATGCCTGTGAACACCCGTACCGGAGCTGGAGGTTCTGATGATGCCAACATCCCAAACCCTCCACCTGTCCCAGCTACCCTAGCAGATGCCATTGCAGCCCTGGCCGCCGCTGCCAATCTGATGGCTCAGAACCAAGGACAGCAGAATGTTGGTCACCGTGGTCGTCACAACCAAGAGACCACCTATGTGGATTTCACTGAAACCCGTCCACCGGTTTTCACCAGAGCCGATGAACCCCTCGAAGTGATGATTGGCTCCGCACCATGGAGCAGAAGTTTGGTCTCATCCGATGCACTGAAATCCAGAAGCCCCGGTTTGCTTCGCAGCAGCTTCGTGGCCCAGCAAGTGCTTGGTATGCCAACCTCTTGGCTGCCCAGCCTGAAGGTCATGAGTTGACCTGGGAAGAGTTCCGCACCGCTTTCCGTGCACACCACATCCCATCAGGTCTGATGAAGATGAAGCTTGATCAGTTCCTAGCCCTGCAGCAGAAGGACTCCACAGTGATGCAGTATGTGGGTCAATTCAACCATCTGAGTCAGTATGCAGCGGAATATGTCAACACGGATGAGAAGAAGAGAGACTGTTTCCTTAGGGGATTGCACCCTAAGATCCGCAGAAGCATGTCAAACAACCTGACCGGTTCTTATCATGAGGCTGTTGACCGGGCAGTTGCTTTTGAAGAGAGTAACCGTCAGTACCAAAGAGGAAAGAAGAAGAAGAAAGCAGGATCTAGCAGCCACTCTGGCAATCACAAGCGCCAGAGGGTCATATATCATCCTAGTCACCACCACAACCGTCCACCTTACCCTCACCAGCAAGTGGTTGTCCGTACCGCGGCTACCACCCACAACGCCAACCAACAAAGTGCCACTCAGCCGAACGCCCCAGGTGTTCGTATCACCACCCCACAAACCGCCTATAACCATCCCTGCTACAACTGTGGTCAACTTGGCCACTGGTCTCGCGAGTGCCCAAAGCCCAAGAAGCCTGCTCAGAACTTTCAGAAGGGTCCTGGAGGACCACAGCAGCAGCAACACCGTGCTCCACAGCAGCAAGTGCAGAAGGGCAAGTTCGTCAAGAAGCACGGGCAAGTCTACTACACCACTGTCAGCGATATTCCAGAAGGGGAGCCCGTCATGATCGGTAGGTTTCCCGTTGCCAATCATCCTGCAGTTGTGTTGTTTGATTCTGGTGCATCGCATTCTTTCATCAGTCGTACCTTCGTCTCTAAGCATGACATATCAATTGGGGAGTTGAAAGAAAGTTTTTGCATTTTATCGCCTGGAGGGCGTATAAACACCAAAGAGGTGGTTCGCAGTATACCAGTGATGTTGGGGGAACATGCGTTCCCACCACCATGATAGTGTTCATGATCAGGAGATAGATGTCATTTAGGCATGAATTGGATGTCCAGTATAAGGCCATGATCGACATCCTGAATAGAGTTGTGAGAGTGGATATTCCTAACAGTACCGCCAAACTCCTTCTCCAACTTCCAATGCCTCAAAAACCAGCAGCCACTCAAATAAATACCGCCTATGTTCTGGAAACCCGGGACATCCCCGTTGTTTGTGAATTCCCTGATGTTTTTCCTGAGGATTTACCTGGTCTACCTCCTGACCGTGACGTTGAGTTTGCCATAGAGCTAAAGCCGGGACTGCTCCTATATCCCGCAGAGCTTATCGAATGCCTCCCAGAGAGTTGGCAGAACTAAAAATCCAATTACAAGATTTGTTGGACAAGGGTTTCATTCGCCCAAGCTCGTCTCCTTGGGGCTGTCCTGCAATCTTTGTAAAGAAGAAAGACAAGACTCTCAGAATGTGCATTGATTATCGCCCACTCAATGAGGTCACCATCAAAAACAAATATCCCTTGCCTCGTATTGATCTTCTCTTTGACCAGTTAGCTGGAGCCAAAGTATTCTCCAAGATCGATCTCAGATCCGGCTACCACCAAATAAAGATTCGTCCTGAAGATATTCCTAAAACAGCTTTTACCACCAGATACGGTCTATATGAGTATTTGGTCATGTCCTTCGGTTTGACCAATGCCCCTGCTCATTTCATGTACCTCATGAACTCTGTGTTCATGCCAGAGCTTGATAAATTCGTGGTCGTGTTCATTGACGACATCCTTGTCTACTCAAAAACCCCTGAAGATCACGCCGAGCATCTTCGTATCGTTCTATCCCGTCTCAGAGACCATCAGCTCTATGCTAAGTTCAGTAAATGTGAGTTCTGGTTAGATCAGATACAGATTTCTTGGTCATGTCCTATCCGCTGAAGGGGTGTCAGTTGACCCCGGAAAAGTGTCAGATATCCTGGATTGGAAGCCACTACCCTCCTTGTCACAAGGTCCGCAGTTTTACTGGGAATGGCTGATTTATCGTCGATTCATCCCAGATTCTCCAGAATCGCCAAGCCTATCACCGATGTTGCTTCCTCTTTCTGTGAGTTCTTTTGGCCACCAGCTTGTGAACAGCTTGTTTCAGACCTTTGAAGAAGTTGTTAACCACGTCACCAGTGCTAGCTCAGCCAACGTCGAGAAGCCCTTTGATGTCTCTACTTTTATGTCTACTCGTGATGCTTTTTTTTGGTTTGCTTGTTGATGCAAGAAGGAAGAGTGATCGCTTATGCCTCGCGGCCTCTTAGCGACATGAGGAAAATTATCCAACTCATGATCTTGAGTAGCAGCAGTGGTTCATGCCTTGAAGATATGGCGTCATTATCTGTTGGGCAGTACCTGCAATGTTGTACACAGATCAACAGAGCCTGAAGTATATCTTCACCCAAGAAGAGCTGAACATGAGGCAGCGAAGATGGCTTGAGTTATCAAGGACTATGATATCGAAGTGCATTACCATCCGGGTAAGGCGAATGTGGTCGCCGATGCACTCAGTCGCAAGTCATACTGTAACTGTCTGGTTATGAAATCCTATGAATCTTCCCTATGCTATGAACTAGAGAAGCTGGGTATTGAAATGGTTCCACAAGGAAGTCTAGGCAATGTCAGAATAGAAACCTCTATCAGAGAACAGATCATAGCTGCACAGAAAGATAACCCCCAGAATCAAGCACATCATCGAAAAGGTTCAAGTTGGAAAGGCTGACTGTTTCAGGATTGATGATGAAGGAGTGGTATGGTTCAAGAACCGTCTGGTAGTTCCCAAGGTACCTGAACTGAGACAGATAATCCTTGATGAAGCACACTCAACCAGATTTGCCATCCATCCTGGCAGCAACAAGATGTACCAAGACTTGAAGCAAAAATTCTGGTGGACAAAGATGAAGATCGAAATCGCTCGACATGTCGCTCGTTGCGATACATGTCAGAAAGTCAAGGCTGTGCATATGAAGCCCGGAGGAGAGCTGCAACCTTTGTCAGTACCTGGTTGAAATGGGAGGATATCAGCATGGATTTTATCAATGGATTACCCAAGACTCAAAAGGGATTCGATTCCATTTGGTGATAGTGGACCGTCTCACACGAAGCAAGCTCACTTCCTACCGGTCAAAACAATTATACCGCCCCACTTACTGCCACCTGCCACCTTGTACAAAAACACATAGTGAAAGCTCCATGGCATACCCAGACCATCATCTCAGATCGTGGTACTCAGTTTGTCGCTAAGTTCTGGAAAGCGTTCCATGCCTCACTTGGAACCAAGCTATTGTATAGCACGGCTTATCATCCGCAGACTGATGGACAGACCGAGAGAGTCAACCAAGTGTTAGAAGATATGTTGAGAGCCTGTGTGCTAACCTTCACAGATACTTGGATCAGTTTTTGCCCTTGGCAGAATTCTCTTATAATAACAGTTATCAAGAGAGCATCAAAATGGCACCCTTTGAAGCACTGTACGGTCGTCGTTGTCGTACACCTCTCAATTGTCTGAACCCGGAGAGAGAGAATTCTTTTGGAGTTGCCTAGTAAAGTAGGAAGAGAAAGTCATCTCATATACAAGAGAACATACATAGAGCCACGTCTCGACAGAAAAGTTACGTTGACAAGAAACGTCGACCTCTGCAGTTCCAGATTGAGATTATGTGTTACCTGAAGGTCTCACCCACATAAAGGAGTCAGTCACATTTTGGTCTTGAGTTCCGAGGTTAGTTTCCCTCGCCCAGCATTGGTGTCCCTTTGAGTTCTGGATCGTTGTGCAAGGTCGCTTACAAGCTAAGTTTGCCCGATCATCTTTCAGCAGTTCATGTGTGTTTCATGTCTCCCAACTCAAGAAGTGTTCCGAGTACCGAACATATGGTTGAAGTTGAAGGCGTTGAGCTAGAACCAGATCTGTCATACACTGAGTATCCAGTTCGCGTGTTGGATCACAAGGATCGTGTACCCGAAGAACCAACCACAAGATGGTACAAGATCCATGGAACCAACACTCTGAAGAAGAAGCCACCTGGGAATCCGAAGACTTCTTAGCAAAGAACTATCCCGACTTTCTCGAATCTCTGTAGATGTAAGGTTTTGCCTTTTCCTTCTTAAGACGTGGAATCTCGGGCGAGATTTCTTTAGGGGGGAAGGCTGTAACACCCCTGGTGTTAAATGTAATTAACTTGACATGTCATCATCTTAAGCATTAATCATTTCCTGTGATGCATTTGATTTGCCTAATTGCTATGCCTTGATTCCCTTTTCAAAAAACCTAAAAGCCCAATTCTCTCTATAAGGGCAAAATGGTAATTTCACCTCTGTGCCTAGTTCTATTTAATTCTTGTTCAAATTTAGTGCCCTGATGTTTGCTGCATTGATCAAAGTTCAAAAATCAGTTTTGATTTGATTTTCCCTTTTGCAAAACCCTGATTTCCAAACCCTGGATTTTATCCCTCTTTTTGTAATTCAAAAATTATTCAGAATTTGAGGTTAGTCCAAAAAGCAAAGTTGTAGATCTGGCAAGAGAAACAACTTTAGTATTTACAGATTTTCAAAGTTCTATATAAAATTTGAAGTAATTTCAAATTCATTCAAACTCCAGTTTTTGTCCCTTTTTGAGTTTTCAAAATTAATTCAAGAACTATTGAGTTTCGGAAAAGGTGTATATTAGCAAAGTTGTAGGTTTTGTCAAATGGAACAAACTTTCATATATAAAGATTTTCAAGTTTCAGTTTGAAATCCAAAGTAATTTTGATTTGAATCAAATTTGAAAAGTGTCCCCTTTTCTGTTTTTGAATATAGTTCAAAAACTATTTGGATTTTGAAAATGTCTTATTGACAAAGTTGTAGATCTCATTTTTCTGAGCAACTTTGGTATTTTGAGTTTTTGTCGCACAGTTCAAATTTTGGGAGAAATTTGCAAAATACAGAAACACAGCAAAGTTAAAAACCCTATCCCCTAGCACTGTTCTTCTTCCAGCTAGGGCCAAGGGGGGGGCGCCATGGCGCCGGCGCTGCGCCTGCAGCGCGTCTGGCTGCTCCCCACGCGCCACCAACCTGCCGCCGTTGTCGCCACCATCATTTCGCACCCGCACGCGCACAGTTGACCCCGCTCCCGTCCCCTACCGTGCCCAGCGCGCCGCCGCCCGTGGCCATTGCCGGCCAAGCTTGCGCACCGGCCCCGGCTGCACGCCATCACCCTCCGCCTTAGCGCAATCGAGTGCGCACGCTCCCGCCGATCTTATCCGCGCCTCGCCGTGCTCTCTACCGGCCTCAGCCGCGCCTATAAAAGCCCCGCCGGAGCCCGAGCTTCTCATCCTCTCCGCCACCGTGGCCAGGCCAGTCCAGTGCCTCCGCCGCTCCACCACCTAGCTCAGAAGCTCCGCCTTGAGCTCGTGAAGCTTCCACCAACCCTTCAATTTCATCTCTACGCCCTCAATCGCCCGCCCGGCGTAAGCTCGCCGTTCCCATCTCCGGCAGAAACCCGCGAGCTCGGGTTCGTGAAATTCGCCGTCTCCGGCCATGATCATCCCTCACCGACCCCCGTGTCGTGTTCCTTGGTTCCGTGCGACTCTGACCAGGCCCTTGCGGTCTCGTGTGTTGCGCAGGGTCGTCGGAGCGCGCTCGCCGCCGAAGGAGCTCCACCGATCCACCGCCCCTCGAGCACGTGTCGAGCCTCCTTCCTCGAGCCTCACCCTCGAGCACGTGCCGAGCCACACCCTCGAGCCCTGCCTCCGATCCGTGGTAAGCACCCGAGGCCTCCGGCCTCTGCTTCCACTCCGTCTCGCCCGAGCCCAAGCCTCGAGCACGCGTTCCGTCTCGCCCGAGCCCAAGCCTCGAGCGGACTCATGCACCCTCCTTCGTCGAGCTAGGCCTCGGACGGACGCTTGCTTTTCCGTCTCGCCCGAGCCTTCCGTCTCGCCCGAGCCTTCCATCTCGCCCGAGTCCGCTTCGCCCGAGCCTCCGGGCCAGGCCTCGGACGGAGCAGTCACTTTCCGACTCGCCCGAGCCCGGTTTCGCCCGAGCCCTTCATAGAAGGAGCACAGGGCTCTTTTTCCTTTTTGAGAGTTGTGAATAGTGTTCTGTTTTCTCTTTTTGTGTGAATAATCTGTTGTTCCTTAAATGCTGAGAAAATTATGGTATGCTCCTTGCACTGTGTAGTATTTTATAAAAATATGAAACTTGACTTTTCTGCAAGAATTTGAAAATCTAAAATTCCCCTTTTAATTGAAAAATGAAGGTTTTGGTATTTTTGGAGAGTGATCTATAACTCCAAAATCTTGAGATAAATTTTTGAGACCTTGTTATAACATGCTGAAACCTCTGGTAAAATTTTGAAGTCTTTTGGAGCAAGTTGATTTTGAGCATTTATTTTAATTAAGGAATAGTGCCTTTTGTTAATTAAAATGTTTAGATTTATTTGAGCATCTTAATGACCTCCAAAAATTATGAAATTTGTTTTGCCATCTGTTTATGCCTTAATGAACTTATGTGATTAATTTGGTAATTTTGGAGCAACTTCATAAAATGACCTTTTAAATAAAATAAGAAAAATAGAAAAGATGGATTAGGGTTGGTAATAAGTGTTTAATGATGTGATCTTTGGATTGATTGATGTTCATAGACCCCTACCCTTTGGTCTATGATGTTTGTGATGATATGTTTGGTTAATACTTAGGATAATTATAATAAGGCCTAACATCAATAATGCTTAAGAAAGAAATGGTTACCTTTTATGCTCAACCTAGATTTCGATTATGCCTTGCCTAAGAGTAATCTAGATTCAGTGGAATTGTCTTGCACCATAAGTCCATATCATCATTCTCATGAGCATTCATCATTGCATCCGTATAGTTGACGAAGAAGGTACCAGAGTCGAGGCCGCTGTTGACGAACCAACTCTCCCGAGGCGACCCCGAGCTCCAACACCTATACCTACCCCGAGTCTGCTCTCTTTGCCATCCAAGGCAAGCCCCGGTGCATTTAACCCTTTCCTTGAATTTTATAAAATGATTTCCTTAAATGTTTTTGAGTTAAATTATTGCATTAGGTTTATAGGAGTTGTGTGCTATCCTAATTGATGCACTATCCACCTTGACCACTGATACATACACCCAATACCTGCTTTTCAAAAGTATTTGAAAAATGCTTAGCAATGCTTATTGAATTAGACTTTGCAATAAAATGCCAAATTTAAAAGTGTGATCACTTAAGGAATGTTTATGGGAATTTTGGTCTTACTCCCCGGCTGTTCGCTAGGTATATGATCCGTACCTAGTTAATAGCAAGGAGAGGTTGTCCGAGCGTACGGTGCCGTCATGTTGTAGTCCGGGACTCAACAGTTGACACCGACCGGGACATGGTTGAAAAACTGACAGGACTATTACGCTTGGGTGAGATATGACCAAGGTATAGTTCTGGCTGGAAAATTAGGACCATCCGTATGGGGGCCTGCTGGTCAAGACTTGTAACTATTCACATACTACGGAAAGCTCTGGCTCCGAGGAATCCTTTATTGGACCGACAACCGCGCACTGGGAGTGGAGAGATGGCGGAAGTAGCATGTACCCACGTGGGTTAAAGTCCCGGATTGGTGTGGTGTACTGTACTTCCGGGTGGCGTAGGACCGGGCCAATCTTGGAGGAATCGTGGTAGACGAGTTGGCATATGCAAGCTTGGGTGCTACATATGCAGTGTGGATAGGGATCCTCAGCTGAGTATTATTTATCCGGATTAACGTTGCTCCTCGGTTATGGAGACTTGGTCCACTGACTGTCAACGGAGAGTGGTTCTCAACTAGGAATGTTTTGAAATGTAAAATGAATCATGAATGATGAAGAATTGAGGAATACTGAATCTTTCAAAAATAAAATAAGGTTTACAAAAATGCTTTTCTGCAAAATACTTGATCTTGCTTAAGCCTTACCTTGACTACCCTAAGCCTCTCATTCCTGAGTCTTCTCCCTTTTTCTTTAGTCGGGTAAGTTTTGTTGAGTACCCCAGTACTCAGGGTTTGTTACCCATGTTGCAGGTATGCCTGAGACCCCGATGTGTCTCGCACCCTGTTGCGTGACCTTCGTCCAGGAAGAGGCCGATGAGGCCGATGAGTAAATGTGCACCCTCGGGCTGGGTGTTACATGTATCTTTATGTTAATGTTTCCGCTACGTTGTCTACTTTGAATTTCCCGAACAATGGTTTGTAATAATCGTACTCCTTACCTCATTTGAAACCTCGGTTTGTAAAACTATTGTTATTTAAGTCTTCCGCTCTTTATTCCGATGTTATTTGTAAAAGTATGCAATGCTGTAACCGAATTGTGAGATGATCCTGCGGACATTGGGCACTGATGTAGCCCGGTGGCGAACAGGTCTTAATCACATGGAACATGGGTTCGACTGTTAGAGGTTGACAGGGACACGTGGGCCATGGGATTAGGGTCGTTCCGTCACAACAATGCTACTTCACTCTAGTAGAAGAAAGTGATAACGATTCTGATGTGTGACCTTGGGCAAGTAACCTCTTTTGAATGAGTTTTGTAATATAAAGTTCCGAACAAGTTATGTAATAAATATTTTGGTGATGTAACTTTAAACCTAAGTTTTAATCTATGTATATTAATCTTTCCGCTTTTACTCTGATTTATCTTCTCTATAAAACTGTTGTAATACTGTGATGCTTGATGAGGGATTATCCTGGAAAGAATGTAATGTGGATGATTCGGGTTTCCCGAGGACACCCGACAGACCTCTTGAATCATTTGGAACTTGTGCACGCTGATCAAAGGTCCTTAGGACAATGATGGGTGCATGTGGGCCACTTAATTTAGGAGGTTCTGCCACAATTATACGCTTGGGACATTTTTGAGTGTCAACGGGCGCTTTCCCATCTTCTTAACCCGATATGAAATGGCTGAGTAGAAGAAGGTTCCTTTTGGCCTAGCAAATTTAAAGATCAGACTCAATAAAAATCAGATCATAATACTATATGATTTTGAACTAAAATCGGAAAAGGCCAAGTTGAATTGTGAAATAGGGATAAGGACCATGATCCATTACCACCCCTGTATCGGTTTTACCTGGTGGGGCTTGTTTTTTTTTGACAAGGACCTGGTGGGGCTTGTTGTGTCTGGCAGAATCATGGTGAAGCCGTTTGCATATATATGAGGGTCTTTCTAGCTGTATAATATAGACCTGGCGATGGATTTGGATCATCCAAAATTCAACTGGACCCTATTTGGTATAGGTATGAAAAAAAGTTGATTTAGGACAAAATAGTAAACAAATACTTATATATAAACTAAGTACGCATCGCACTCTTTCGACCAGAGTTTGAACCTTCACGGGAACGAATTTGTTGGCTGAAGGAGCAGTAGTTTTTTCTTTTTTGCACGTCAAAAAAATTTCTCTGGTCTCCATACCAAAGCAAAAGCATATGTCTACGGCCAGTTCATTCTTACAGAAGTTACGGTACCGCTATGTATAAAAGAGAAAAGTTTATTTTTTTACTTATACTAGTATAAATAAACTAAACAGACTTGGGCCTTGTTCAGCTCACGAAAAAATTGGCGAAATATTACTGTAGCACTTTCGTTGTTATTTGACAAACTTTGTCCAAACATGACCTAACTAGACTCAAAAGATTCGTCTCGACATGAGCAGACCAAAAGTACAATTAGTTATTTTCTTTTACCTATATTTAATGCTTCATACATGCGTCTAAAATAGCTACCGCGCAAAATATTTGGGGAGATTTTGGAATCTGAACATGCCCTTGGTCGATTCGCAGCTCCAATGTCAGCGCGCGGACGTTGCTGTAGCTGGCGCAGGTGGCGCTCCAATCTCCGATCGACAGCGCGGGGTGCGGATGGGTCAGCTGATGCTCGCACCGCATCACCCTCACCGCCTCCGGCGGCGTCCTGGACGTGGACAGAAGCGAGTGCGCGGGAATGTCACAGGGGTGGGTGGTAGTTGGTCACATCAGTTTCGGCTGCGGTCTCTCCCGCGATGTCATGTGGGCCGCGTGACAGCGAGGGGTCGAGCACCGCAGTACGGTGACCCACAGGCCCCAGCCCGGCGGCCGCAAGACGGCAAGAGGCAAGACGGCGCGCTAGCTTCCGCAGGCACACGTCGCCATTTAGTTACCCGCCGCGTATACTACGACTACCCAAATTGTTCAAGGCTTCTCTCTTCCTGCCATTTCAAACGTTCGTCTCACCGCCCAACTTGGTTTGTGCAGACCTTAGCGATTGTTCTCATCAATATTCCATCATTGGGTTGGGTTAGCTCAGTATCTATCTATACTCCCTCCCTATCACAAATAGAGTTCGTTTTGGAAAAGCTTTCGGTCAAATATTGAGAATATAAATCATGAATAATTTTTAAATTATTGAGTTTAGAAATGTAAAAATCATATAAATAAATTTATCTTGAAAAGTACTTTCATAAAAATACTCCCTCCGTCCACAAATGATATTCGTATTAGACTAGTCAAAAAGTCATACAAAATATACTTTGATCATTAATTTCTCTTATAATATAAATTTGGTGGCTAAAAACTCAATAGCATATTAGAGACACTTTTAACACGAATCTATTGATGTAAGTTTTATACTCTAAACTTTTATACAATTTGATTAATTGTTGGTCAAAATTTATAAAGTTTGACTTTTTGACTAGTCTAATACGAACATCATTTGTGGACGGAGGGAGTATATATATACCACTTTATAACAAATATTTTAAAAAAATAAGTGGTCAAAGTTATGCTTTAGAGACCGTGTCGCTATCCAAAACGAACTCTATTTGTGATACCTTGCAGCTGCTGCAGCGTTAAGAAATGTAAAGACAGGTGAATGAAAGCAACGTCGATTTTATCGTGTGGCCGAAGTGGATAGACATTCTGGGCGGGACGTTGTGAGGTCGGTGCCAGAATATATAGCCGCATGGACCGGCTGTGGCTTTTGTGGTTGTGGGCGGTAGAAATGGCAACATTAGTTTGTTCGATGCCGATTCTTTCGAGGCTCCCAAACAAACATTACTCTTATTCGTTTGTCTTATCAGTCGTATTTTAGCTTATTCTTGCTTTATTTGTTTGTCTTATCAGTCGGCTTATCAGCCGTATTTTGGCTTATTCTTTTTTCACAGAATACTATTGAACCAGTCAAAATCAGCCGTGAAAACACCAACTGAACAGACGCAAATGCCATTAATAGTATGTATGTATGTATGCACACCCGCTCTTATTAACTCATGAGCATATAAATCGTATCTCTATGGGTATCTCTAAAAGACTGGACTAATAAATCTCTGTTAACGACACATCACGTACACTAAAACAAATCATCCTAAAAATAAATAAATACAACCACTTGCATTAAATCGAAGTCTTTAATTTTAATGAACAGATTCTATCTAAAAAAACCTAACTAATTGAGCCACGCTTAGAGCATCTCCGACAACTTGGAATAATTGACTTGCTAAATTATGTGATTTAGCAAGTTGCTAAAAGATATAGCAAGTGAAATAATATGTCATCACCAACAACTCCCTATTTTCAACTTGCCAAAAAAAAGCCACGCTGAATTTCTCGCCGTCGGGGGCGCGCTCGTTCCCTCGGCACCGGTCCGCTCTCAATCATCCGCAGCAGCCCACCCCCCCCGTTCGCTCCGCTCTCGCTCGTTCGCGCCGTCATCGTCTCCTCATTTCTCACCCGTTTGTTCCACCCCAGAGCACAGCCACGGCGTCCCTGCCCACCGCCATGCCGCGTCGCGAGGGTCTCAGCGATTTTTCCCCCTCACTCCTTCGGCCGAGCGTTTCCGGGTTTGCGCCAAGGCGATGGGGTGCAAGGGGTCCAAGCTGGACGATCAGGAGGCCGTGGCGCTGTGCCGGGGCCGCGCCGACCTGCTCGCGACCGCCTGCGCCACCGCTACGCGCTCGCCGACGCGCACGACGCGCTGGCGGACTCGCTCGCGTCCGTCGCCACGGCGCTCCACCTCCTCATGACGACCGCCTCGGGCCCGCCGCGCCTCGCGCTGCCCGCCGCGCGCAAGGACGTCGACGCGCCACCGCCCGCGCCCGCGCCCCCTGCCGCGTCCTCGCCGCCGCACTCCTCGTCGCACATCAACTTCGCGCTGTCCTCCGACTCCGACTCCGGCTCCGGCTCCGGCTCCGTGACCTCCTCGCCTCTCCTTCGACTGCTCCCCGTCCGCGGCCCTCTCCCTGGCGGCGTCTGCTGCTGCTGCCGGCGGCTCCGGCGGCCTCGCGAGCGTCCTCCGGCGGCCACGCGAGGGACGCGCGGGCGAGGAGGGCCGCGGGGAAAGGGATACGCGCTCGTTCCGCACTGCGGAAAGATACGCGCGCGAGGGTGTTGTTTAGCAACTTGGGAAAAATACAAAGTGGATTTAGGGAGTTGTTGGAGAGGTGTTTTTGAGTTTTTGCCAAAATTATAAGAATAGCAAGTGGATTTACCAACTTGTTGGAGATGCTCTTAGCTCATGAGCTCAAACTCTTATAATAGTGTCTCGCTAATACATGGTGTGATGTGTTTAACGTGTGGCGCTAATAGAAAAACCGTATGTCTCTATAATTGTTCGATGACACAAGCGAATCCACCTGCTAGCTTTGTAGCTCGTTTAGAGCATCTCCAACCGTTTTGCTTTTGGGCTTTGCATTTGTATTTTTGCCAAAAAATTGAAAAATCTCCTATCCAATCGTTTTGCATTTAGGCTTTGCATTTTTATCAACTTGGCAAATTCCTGGGCTCACTAGGCATATATGCGAGTCCCTCCTAACTTGGCATCCGCCCCCGCGCGGCTTCGGCGCGTGACTTCCGCGCACGACCACGAACCTCGCGATCCATCTCGCGCCGCCGCCGTTTCTTCGCACCAAGTTGAAAACAGCGACGTTCTTCCTCCAGTGTCCAGCAACCTTCATCATCTTGTCTTAGTTCTTCTTTGAGGTACTCCATGGATCCAATCTCGAATTGTTCCTCTACCTGGCTGGGAAGATTCATCTGCCGGCGATGGAGAGGATCTGCCCGGCCGTGCCCGCGGACGATGGCGCGACGAAACCTCCCGCGCGATGGAAAAGGCCGCTAGGTCGCGCGCGAGAATTGGGTGCGGGTCCACAATTTTGGAATTTGTCAAAATAAAATGCAAAACGGTTGGAGATTAAGTCTCTCCACCTTTGCCAAATCCATTTGAGACTTGACAAATTCCCAAATATGCCAAACGTAAAATGTGAAACGGTTGGAGATGCTCTTGTAAGGGAGAGATTTCACTTCGTGGCTTGTCTCGGAACAAGCCTCTAGAAAAAATCTTACTTGAAATAGTTTACTAATTTATATAATCTTGATAAACTGAAATGGTTTCTACGTCCATAGAAAAGGACAGATGAATCGGCTGGATTCAAAACATGCCATTAGAGAGAGAAAAAATGTTCCCTATGTACTCCCTCCATATTGATAAAAGATATCGTTTCAGACAAGAACACGATCTCTAAAGCATAACTTTGACCACTTATTTCTTTAAAAATATTTATTGGAGAGTGATATATGTATATTTTTATAAAAGTACTTTCCAAGACAATTTTATTTATATAATTTTTACATCTCTAAACTCAATCATTTAAAAGTTATTTATGATTTATATTCTCAATGTTTGACTCAAATCTTGTCCAAAACGATATTTTTTACTAATAGTACTAGAATATTACCACTTGAGCGAATGATAGTAGTGTATAGACATTTTTTTATTGGTTGCACACAGTGACACATAGCACCTTGAGAATACCCTCACAGGACACTGAGCTTGACTTGTAAGGCGACTGATAAGCTGAAACGGCTGATTTTGACTGATTTGTTGTAAAAGAAAAATATTGTTCTATATGGCTGATAAGCCAAACGAACAAGCTGTCAATCGGTCAGAAACAATTTTATATAATATAAATATAAATAATGAAGATGGAATATCTTCTTAAATTTCCTTCCTGCGAGGCACCAACGCAAGTCATTTATGTGCACTATTAAGGTGGTCCATTAGTTAGGTTTGCTAATAGATGCTGATGCGTACTCACGTCTCTCTCTATATATCTTACCCAAAATTTAACCAAAAAAAACTAAACTAGCTTTGACAATGATAAATAAGAAACTCTAGAACAAGGATTAAAGAAAACAAAAGCGAGCATGAGAGAGAAAACGAATGCAAGAATGCAACACCATGTGCAATTACGCCAAAGCTTCCCCGCCGGGACATACCTGACCCAGAACAGAGGAACAGGATCAGTGAAGTTCAAGCAAAGCAACTGAAGCAGTAAATATCGAATTTACCAGGGATCTATAATTAGAAAGCGGCCATGGTTGAGACTTTTTTTTTTGAAACTATGGTTGAGAGTTGAGACTTGAGAGTTGAGAGGCCACGAACTCCACCAAGAGTCCAAGACCCAATCACAAGCATCCACTTCCTTGCTCGCCTTTTCTTTATGGCCTCCAACGGTGGAGCCGGAATAAACTCCGGGCACTTCGGCATCCGCCGGGGAATTCGATTCTTCTGTCCTATATACCCACGCTACCTTTCACCTCCCCCTAATTCTCTCCCTCGCCTTCCTCGCTACCAGCTAGCCAGGTCAGGCGGGCAGGCAGCGAGCGGCCAAGATGATGGCGGAGACGTGGACGCCGGTGCTGTTCCCGCCGACGGCGCCCTGCTTCTGGCAGCAGGACACGCACGCGGTTTTCTGGCGGAGAGGGGACGCGTGGACGGCGGAGGAGAACAAGCTGTTCGAGAAGGCGCTGGCGCAGATCGACCGGAACGCGCCCGACCGGTGGGAGAAGGTGGCGCAGATGCTGCCCAGGAAGACGGCCGACGACGTGAGGAACCACTACCACGACCTCGAGAACGACGTCGGCTTCATCGAGGCCGGGCTCGTGCCGTTCCCGCACTATAGCAGCTCGGCCCCGTCGTCCGGGTTCACCTTCGAGGACTGGGACGGCGGCGACGGCGGGTTCAGGCGCGGCTACTGCCTGAAGCGCGCGCGCGGGTCGGAGCAGGAGCGGAAGAAGGGTGTCCCCTGGACGGAGGAGGAGCACAAGTAAGCAGCAACAACCCCCACGCACCACAACCGTCGCCGTCGCGCGGGGGCTCGCCGGGGCGCGGCAGGGGGTCGATGGATCCGCTCGTCGCGTTCTTTTCCTTCTTCTTCTTCCCGTCTGCTGAAAAAAATGGCGAATTTCGTTTCGTGTCTCAGGCTGTTCTTGATGGGACTGAAGAAGTACGGGCGAGGGGACTGGCGGAACATCTCGCGCAAGTACGTGACGACCCGGACGCCGACGCAGGTGGCCAGCCACGCACAGAAGTACTTCATCCGCCTCAACTCCGGCGGCAAGGACAAGCGGCGGTCCAGCATCCACGACATCACCACCGTGAACCTCCCCGACGACGACCGCGGCGACGCCTCGCCGCCGCCGCCGTCCGCGGTCACCACCACCAGCCCCTCCGTCGCGCTGGTGGACATGAAGCCCTTCATGCCGCCGCTCCCCGCTGGCGCGCTCGCCGGCGTGTCGCATCCCTACGCCAACGTGAAGCTGGAGCCCAAGGGCTCGCTCGTGGCCGCCCTGGGCTTCGACGACTCCGTCCTCCTGCAGATGCATTGCGGACAGTTGTGATTGTGACGGGCGGTTCTTGCGGCGAGAACCGCTCCCCCATCTCAACAACACCCCGGCATCTCCGATCCGAGCATCAGGGCCGGGCCAAGTCGCAGGCGGCAGGTCGTCGTGCTTTATCAGCTGTAACCTTACTCCTATCATCAATCAGATGCCTGGCACACGTCCCGTGCGTGGTGTGAGGATGCAGAGTGGCACGGTCTCGATCGGCGTCCAGCTGCCACCTCGCGGCAGCTCCGAGTGACTGTGTTCTTCATCGAGAACAAGAGGCCATGGGTGTCCATTTCAGTTCAGTGTACATAGTTCAACAAGTACGTACAGAGCCCAAGAACTTGCACGGTGCGTCGGTACTGAATAATAAAGCATTCGATGAAGCCTTTTTCGCAGCGTCGCCGGCGGCTTGGATTAGGATGATCCAGGATCACGTACGGGGTCAGAAGATTTCTGTACCGGCTTGTGTTAATGTATTTTTGGTTTGCAACATCTCCCACCAGATGGGGGGTAACACTTGTAGTGTGATGATGCTTGTAGGGTCTCGCAAGGTTTTTGTCCGCCGTTGCTGCTTTGCCAGTTACTAGTGCAAGTTTACCATTAGATATGTTGTTCTAAATAAAAAGAAATAAAGTTTAGATGTGCTCGGCTGATCGGCCCTGGCTGACTTCTCAAGCTTTTGTGTGCTGCTTATTGCCGTCGCTGTAGAAGCAAGCTAACAGAAACCTCAAACACAGCCACGATCCGGCAGGTAGGAGATCGGTGGTTCTCACTCTCACCGTAAACTACTCCCTTCTCACCCTCGTGCCGTCTCCTCCATGTGGAACGAAGGACCGTACTTGCCATGCATGTGAGTACTGTATGTGAGCTACTGCTCCTCCCCATTTAATCGTCAAATAAAATATTCGGCCGCATGCATCTTGCTCTTGTGCCCATGCTCATATGCTTCCCCTCTCTCTGGCTCTGTGAAACTCCCCGATCTGGTTCCAGATTGGCCAGTCGCAGCATCGGAAGGCCGGAAGGTTTGATTGATTTCTCCAGCTCACTAGAATTCAACTGTGAAATCATGAAGTGAAGGTGGCAAGGATACCCGATAGTGGCTGGCACGCAGTAGTAGTAGGGCGCTGAGTTGGAGGTCCACCGAAACAACGAACGGCATCACATGCCCCAATAATCTCTGGCCCGTCTTTCTCACTGCTTTTTTTGGGGGGGGGTTCATTCCGAAAGCAAAGCCGTGGATGGCCTGGCGGCCCCTATGGAACGAAGTACTACTAGTACCTTCCTTCAGCATTCAGTGGGCGCACAGTGTGCAAGCAGCAGCAGCAGCAGCTCGCTTCAAGATTCAAGATTCACTCATTGCCCAACTAGCTAGAAAACACACACACACACACACACACACACACCGGCAGACGCGCGGATCCACTCGATCGAGCCTTCACCTTCAGTGGCGCACACTGTGAAGCCGGGTTCCCAGTAGTGGAAAACTGCAACCAAATGCTAAAACAAGGGCTTTCCCAGATATAGCAGTGTACTGCTGCTGCTGCTTCTGTGCCGTATGGAATTCCAAAATCCATGGCCGGTCGGTATGTTATGTTCCACCTGATTCTTTGTGTTGAGCACTGAGCAGCCCCACACAGTCCACAGAGCAGATTATCTCCTCGCCGTGTCGTTCGCCGTCGACCCCGACCCCGACCCCGACCCCGACCCCGACGGAGTGCGGAACGAGGAAGTGGCGGCGGCGCAGACCGGAGAAGGGGTGGGTGTCCGTGCCACTTGCCTCATGTGGCGTCTGACTCGGCCTTGGCAGGGAAATTTTCAGTTGTGTCACGTCACCACCGTTCGCCACCGCCTGAGCGACCTGACTGCCGCCACGAATCATCATCGTTCTCCCCAGTCCCTCCCAGTTTCGCTTGCCCAGATTCAGTGCCCAGATCGCACTGTTCTGATAGCCCTGATGACCCTGTGAGCCGGGCAAATGGGCTGTCTCGTCTGGTCCGGACAAAAGCGTAAAAGCGCCTGAAATAAAACCCCGCCGGGTGCTACTGCTGCTGCAGGCTGCTCCACACGCTGTGATGAATCTGACGATGGTGGCTGCCTGGCTGGTGGTGTCCCCTGGCCGCTAACAACCACCCCGTTTTCGTTTTGTTTAATCGCGCCCGCCTTTATTGCCTCTCGCCTGTTGCGTTCGCTGATCATGGCGTGCCCGTCCCATGCACACTACTCCGTACGCTACTCCTACATGGCTACAGTACACAACACAAGCGCCTGCCTGTGCGTGTGTGTTTTCTGCCTCTGCTAGCTCCAGCCACACGCCGAGGGCCAGAGCCAGGCTGCTCTGGCCGCAACTTGCCGCGCGCAGGCAGTGGGCTGGACCGCTCGAGGTCGAGGAGGAGCCGCGGGCGCCGGGCGGGGGCCCCCGGGAGCACTCGGGGCTAGCGCACACGCAAGATTCATGCGAATCCAACGCGACGCCGGCGGCCGGCCGGGCGGGGCCCCAAGTGCGCCTTGTGCCGTTGCCGCGTTGGGCGCCTTCCGTTGCGCCGGCCGGCCAGATGCTTTGCATGCGGTCGCTTTCTCTCTCGCCACCCAATTCCGGCGTCCTCTCCCTCCTCCTGGGAGGCGGCAGCGGCACCACTTGCGCCGCGCTGGTGGTACGTACAGGGGGGCTGCTTTGCGCTGCGCCCCGCTCCGGCGACTTTTGCTCGTGCCAGGTGAGTGAAAGCCCCGGCGGCTGGAGCTTGTGTGTCCATTTTGTTTGTCTCGATCCGTGTCTCCGAATGCATGAACGGCATCCGTGCGTTCTCTTCAATGGTGGGCCCTCATTTTTTAATCTCCGTTTTGTCGGTGTTTCGTACCCGGGGGTATCACACCAACGAGTAATATGATCGCGTGCTTCTCTTCCTGGATGGTGATGCAAGGGGACACAAGGATTTATCCTGGTTCGGGCAAAGAAAGCCCTACGTCCAGCGGGGGGAGGTGTTCTTGTATTATTTGCACCTAAGTGCTTGTACAGGGGAGAATACAAGCTCAGTGAGCGTGGACCGGGGTCCGGACTCGTGTTTGTGCGTGGACTCGTGTGTTTCGTTTGTCTTTTCTGGATGAGGGCCCTAGCGTCCCCTTTTATAGAGCAAGGGGTGGCTAGGGTTACAAAAAAGTATTACAGATGTCGGGGCGCATGGTGCTCCATGCGGTGAAGGGCAGGAACTCTTGTCTTGTCGGGGTCACTGGAGCCGATGTGATCGTCGCTGTTGAGGCGTCCTTGAGTCGTGGCTTCCCTCCTGGGCGCGGACGTGGGGGCGTGACAAGGCGGGAGCCGTACAGGACCCATCCCGGAATGTACAGTACGCGGTGAGGTCCCTCCGGGTCTTGGGGTACCTGTCCTCCAATAGTATGAAAGTGTTTTAGGGCTCGAAGGGCGCAAAGCCGACCTCGAGGTGTCACAGTGCACGGCTCGAGGGGCGCGGAGCCGGCCTCGAGGTGTTTACTGTGTATGGCTCGAGGGGCGTGGAGCCGGCCTCGAGGGACTACAGTGCAGGGCTCGAGGGGCGCGGAGCCGGCCTCGAGGGACTACAGTGCAGGGCTCGAGGACGCGGAGCCGGCCTCGAGGGGCTACAGTGCATGGTATGGTCGAATAGTGCTGTACTGGTGCCCTTTCACCCATGCTTGTGGTGAAAACGAGACTTGACCTTTACACCGAGTTACTGTGGTACGTGCTGTGCTCCAGTGGACATGACCGGAGTAGGTGAAGGCATTAAATGCGTGGTGTGGGGCTGTACGGCTGTCTGTACCACTCGAGGTCCATGCGATAGGGCTCGAGGTGTGGGAGCGTGCTCGCCCGAGGTCTGTAGGGGCTCGGGCGAGACGGAGAGCGATCACGTTCGCCCGAGGCCTGGCTCAGCGGGCTCGGGCGAGGCGGGAAAAAGGGCGTTCGCCCGAGGCCCGGCCGGGAGGGCTCGGGCGAGACGGAGATAGCGCGTTCGCCCCGGCCTGGCTGGGAGGGCTCGGGCGAGACGGAGATAGAGCGTTCGCCCGAGGCCTGGCTGGGAGGGCTCGGGCGAGACGGAGATAGAGCGTTCGCCCGAGGCCTGGCTGGGAGGGCTCGGGCGAGACGGAGATAGAGCGTTCGCGCTCCGCCCGAGGCCTGGCTTAGCGGGCTCGGGCGAGTCGGAGATTGGGCGTTTGGGTATTTGCGTTGATTGGGGGTACCCCTTTTTGTACCACCGACAGTAGCCCCCGAGCCCTTGTTCGAGTGCTTGCATTCGAGCAGGGGCTTCAGATTGGGATCTTGATGGATAGCTAACTGGTCTCGAGGATTTTGTCGATTTGATTCCGTGGGTGTCGTGCGAGCGACACCCGCGGGTGTAGCCCCTGAGGCCACGGGGGTGGCTAGAACTCCCTCGTGGGCTTTCCGAAGAATCCTCCGTCGTTTGGGAGCTTTCTTCCCAGTGGGTGCGCCTTTTTGGGTGGATATCGTCAGAGAGCGGAGATCGCGGCACCTGTGTGTACCTGTCAACAGGCTCGAAACGCAGTTTGGTTGTAATATTTAAATGTTCGAAACAACCTTCCTTTGTCGCGGGGGACTCCGTCCGAGGCTTGGCTCGGAGGGCTCGGACGAGACGGAGAACAAGCGTTCGTCCTGGTCCTGGTCTCGAGGGCTCGGGCGAGAAGGAGGTCGAGCGTTCCCCCGAGGCCTGAAAATCCCATGTTCATACAAAGAAAGAGATTAGTCTAACTGTCCGAGTTTTTAGACCCTCTTTCGTCGAGGGGTGCCAGGCTGAACCGACTGGCCGGCTCCTCGAGCTGTCCGGCATGCCGATTGCCCTGGCTTGTCATCCCGCGAGTCCTTTCGATCGGATGCGGGGTGGGATGCCTCGTACTACCCCGAGTGGGCGAGTATCGAGGTTCCCGGTGAGCTAGTAACGGGGAATCCAAGTGAGAGCTCGTGCCCCGTTCGTTAGGGGTCGACTGTGGCCCGGAGGCGGTCTCATAAAGCATGGGGGCTCAGTCTGCAGGAGTGCCGGGCCCATTCGATAGGACCCGGTGGCTCGATGCCTCCCTCCGAGGGGATCTCACTGCACGTCGAGCTCCCTGCCTTGGATACACGTGAGAGGCCTCGAGGGTGCGGCCCTCGAGTGATGCCGCGAGTGGCGCCCCTTGGTGTCCCTGACCTCGGGTGCTCGAAGCCGGCTGTCGAACCCTTTTCGAGGGCCAGCCTTCGCTGCTTCGACTTAGGGCCGGGGCCCGTTTTTACCTTTGTGAAGAAGCCTCCGTCGTCTGGAATTCTTCTGCCCGTTGGGCGCGCCTTTTTAGGCGGAAACTGTCGGGGAGAGCGACGGGCGCGAAGCCGGAGCGACGGTCGTGGCGGCCCGGGCAGTGGAGCGAATGGAGAGGTAACGCGTGTGACCTGCACCCGGCTCGAGACGCGGTTAGGTAGGCGCATTGAATGCATTCTGTTACCTTTTAACGTCGTGGGAGATCCCGTTACCTGAACTCTCCCACCTGGTTGCGATGGCGCCCGACGAGGGGTGTCTCGACCTGGTAAGCTTCCCTCGAGTCGAGCTATCTCGAACCTCCTCCCCCTTCTTCTCCTTTGACCCGTTTGCATCCGTCTGGTGGTTTGTCTCCTCATGCTTCTCCTTTCTTCAGGGGGCGTTTACTTGTCGCGCGTCGAGGCCCCCGGTGAGGGAAGACGCCGCGGATGCTCAGGTGAGGCCGCCTCTCTCTGCTCAAAAGGACAAGGAGAGCAAGGATGCAAAAAAGAAGAAAGAGAAAGATAAAAACTTGCGTCGCTTAGCTCGGGAGCAGAGACTGGCGAGGGCCCGTCGCAACCGTCAGCCTGGGGACGGGTCCCCTGAGCTGAGCTCCTCGAGCTCGGAGGAGGAGAGTAGTGACGAGGAGGGGGACGACGACGAGGGGATGGATGCGCGCTTGATGCGCGCGGGGCTCTTCGATGGCAGGGCTGACCGCTCCTCTGTGCAGGGGGTACATTGGAGGTCCCGCCGACAAAAGGGGCACGCGGGACGCAGCCGCGGAAGGCGGCGCCGATCCCTGCCTCGTCGGGGCCCGAGGTCCGTCGAGCTCCGCGCCGGACGCGCCTCCAATCGCAAGGAAGCCCCGGACCCGGAGCGCCTCCGCCACTGCGCCAGCTGGACCGCCCCCGTGTCAGCCCAGACGGGGGGTCTCGAGAGGGGCGGGCCTCGAGAGGCGGCCGACAGGTCGAGAAGGTTCGGGGCCCGACCCCCGCGAGCCACCAAGGGCGCCGTCGAGCCCGCGGAGGAGTGGGCGCCAAGAAGGGCGTCGAGCCCGCGCCATCATGAGCGTCGGGAGGGAGCCCCCGAGCATCTCGTGACCAGGGGCGCGAGCGTCCCCGAGTTCATCGCCGCACCGCCACCGGGACGCGGGGCGGACGCGGGAGGGCGCGACCACCAGCGCGGGCGTCGGAGCAGGTCCCGGAGCCCGCGTCGGAGCGAGCGCCACGACATCAGCACGAGGGTGGTGCGGTCGCCCTTCCCGCGATGTGGGGCGGAAGGAGAGCTCTCCCTCGAGGTCGAGCCATGGCAGGCGTCGGGAGACCTCCCCCCATCCCAGCCCTGCGGAGACGGCCCAGGCGCAGGGCTCGAGCCGTGGGGTGGGCTCGAGCCCCCGAGTGGGTCCGGCGACTCCGGGAAGAAGCCCAGCCGCCGCTTCGGGTGAGTAGTTGTCCTTGGACCTCGTCGGTAGTGAGGCTTACTTTTTTACTTTTTGATGACAAACGCTGTCTCTGTTTTCTCAGGGGGAAGCGCTCCTATCAGGAGGTGGACCTCGCCTCGTCCAAGAGCCAAGTCCTCGGCCCCATCGAGGCACAGCAACCTCGAGGTATGGCTCCTTCCTCCGCTAGAGAAGCCGCTTGGCTGGAGAAGGCTCGAGCTGCCATGGCTCGAGGGGGCCGACTGGTCGTCGCGAATTTTGGTGAGGCCGTCGCCATCGACCACAGGGGTCGAGGCATCCTTCCTGATTCTGACACCGCTGTTATCTCATACTGCAGGCTCTGCCCTCACTCATCGAGCCCTCTCCCCCAGTGTGAGCTCGCCTCTCCTCCCTCCTCCCCTCCCTCCCCCTCCTCCTCCTCCGACGCGCCAACTGGGAGCGGCATCCTTCCCCCTACCACGACGTCTGTTTCGGGGGAAGTGCCCGGGGCGAGCACGGCCCCGCCGGTGTCCGGGGCTGAGGAGACCGCGCCCCTCGTGGCCCCGACGACACGAGCCGGGCTGCGGAGGAGGGAAAGGGGGGAGGGGTGTCGGCGGAGAAGGAGCCGACAGTGGAGGACCTTCTGAACGAGCTGGAGCAGGGGCCGCTCCTCGCCGCGGGCTCGATGACGGTGGAGGCGCCGTCGTGACGGCTAGCGCCGACGAGGCGCCGGAGGGCCCGGCCAGGGAAGAGGGCCCAGGGTCGAGCCTTCCATCGACCGATCCGCAACAGGAGGCGCCGGCGGAGGGACAGAGGGAGCCGGGCCCGTGCCGTCGAGCGGCGGGTCGCTGTCGGGCAGCTCGAGGCGGAGGAGGATCTGCCCGACATCGAGCTCGACCGACCGATATGGCCGTTCCCCGTCCCACTGAGCCCGCCCCTTGCGTGGTTCCCGTCGAGCAGCCGGCCCAGCGGGGCACCGCGCGAGGTGCGGTCCATCTTCCGGGAGGTGGCCGCACTTATGGCGGAGGCGGAGCGGTCCTGCTCCGAGGAGGCGACCGGTCCGCACAGGTGTCAGCCGCCTTCGAGCGGGCCAAGGCGGAGCTTCGAGATCTCCGCGCGGAGGTGAGCCGGAACGCCCAGATGGCGAGCCGGCTTAACGCGGCGGAGGCGGAGGTCCGGGCGGCTCGAGTGAGGTCGCCCGATCCAGGGAGGAGGCCGCCGCCGCTCTCGAAGCGTCGAGGAAGAGGCCGCGGACGCTCGAAGCGAGGCCACCTCTGCCCGGGCTGAAGCCGAGGCGGCGAAGCAGGAGGCTGCTGACGCCCGTGGCGAGGCCGCCGCTGCCCGAACCGCAGCGGAGGCGGCCAGAAAAGAGGCCGAAGACGCCGCGAGTGGCGCCGCCACCCCCCGACGCCGAGCTGCCGAGGGGGCGGCGCGGCAGGAGGTGATCCGCAAGGATCTGGCCCTGGCGGAGGCGGCCGGCTGATCGAGGGCCTTAGGTCCGAGAAGCTCCTTGCGCTGGCCGAGAAGCGCAGGCTGGAGCAGCGTGCCGAGGGCCTGACCACGACCTCGCCGCACTGGGGCAACACTGCGACGGTGAGGCTTACATCTTGTTTTTGTTTGGGTCTTGAAGTTTTTCGTTATGCCGTCGTCTCACTCTTCCTTGTTTATTGCGCACCAGGGGTCGAGAAGACGGTCGAGGAGCTCCGCGAGACGAACCAGGCTCTCTTGGACAACTCCAAGACGAGACGACGGTGGCGGAGCGGGTTCGCACCCCCTCGACCGGCTCGTCCCCATGTGGGGTGCTCCTGCGGTAGCTGCGGCAGAGGGCGCAATGGCTCGAGCGACGCCTTGGTCGACGCCTTATGCTTCTTCGACGCAGCCGCTCGGGACCGCGTCCGGCAAGCTCTCCATCACGGTGTCAAGCAGACACTCGCGGTTGTTCGCTCGGTTTCCGCTTCCGGTCCATGTTGTCGCAATGGCTTCATCGAGATCGAGGGAAGGATGAGGAATGGAACAATCGCCGAGTTGACAAAATTTTGGAGAAGATGGAGAGGCGGGGGCGTCGCTTGCGAAGAACTTCGAGGAGGACGTGCTGCCTCCTGACGCCAGCAGCGGTGTCGGGAGCCCTCCTCCCTCGAGCTGGGCGTCGAGGTCGAGCCTGCCCTCGCGGACCTTGGGAGGAGTACCGCACCGACGAGGACTGAGGCCTGCGTGCCAAATTTGGGCGTCGAGGCCCTTGTAAGAATTTTGTGAGATAAATGAGGATAAGTCGAGATCTGAATGTATGCGTGATTTGTTTATGGAAAGAGTTGTTTTCTTTTCAAATGTGTTTGACCACTTCTCTTTGTCGCAAGCTCGAGTTTTTGCTAACTTAGTCTGTGCTCCTTTGATACGTCGCGAGCCCCTCGAGGGGAGGCGTAGGTAGGGTACCGTAGCCCGGGGCGTAGGCGGCCGTCTACGTCGACGCCCCCCGACCCTGGAGGCTCGAGGTACTTTTAAGATTTAGACGTCGTTAGTTTACTCGAGGCACGAGTTGAGACGAGGGTCAAATTTTTGAAAAGAAAACACGCATTTTTTTTTTCCGGGTCTGGGGGGCTTTTGCCCCTTGTCAGCCCCCGAGGGAGGCTCGACCTGAGCTAGGCAGGGTCGAGGCTACCTTAAGATGTGAGGCAACATGAACGATAAAGCACGAGTTTGTTCATTCATGTTGACATGTTTGTACAAAGTGATAAAATGAACGAGGCCTCGAGGCTTTTAAGGGTAGAAGCGACGTAGCTGAGATATGTTCCACGCGTTCGCCAGGGTCCTGCCTTGGTCGTCGTAGAGCTTGTACGTGCCTGGCTTGAGGACTTCGGCCACAGTGTACGGGCCTTCCCACGGAGGGGTGAGCTTATGGCGCCCTCGATTATCTTGCAGCCGTCGAAGCACGAGGTCCCCCACCGCCAGGTCCCTTTTGCGCACGTGCCTGTCGTGGTAGCATCGAAGTGTTTGCTGGTAGCGTGCAGAGTTGATGAGCGCCACGTCTCGGGCCTCCTCGAGCTGGTCCTTGGCGTTGGCGAGCCTTTCGTCGCTGGTTTGCTCGTTGTAGGCTCGAAGTCGAGGTGAGCCGTACTCGAGGTCCGTAGGTAAGACGGCCTCGGCGCCGTAGGTTAGGAAAAACGGAGTGAACCCGGTGGCTCGACTCGGCGTAGTCCTGAGGCCCCACAGCACCGAGGGGAGCTCTGTAGCCCACCCTTTCCGAAGTTCTTGAGGGTTTTGAATAGCCTTGGCTTCAGCCCGTGAAGTATCATGCCGTTGGCGCGCTCGACCTGCCCGTTGCATTGGGGGTATGCGACCGAGGCCCAGGTTATGCGAATGTTATTGTCCTCGCAGAAGTTGGTGAATTTTTTGCCCGTGATTGGGTGCCATTGTCGGTGATGATGACATTAGGCACCCCAAACCGGTACATGATGTTAGCGATGAACTCGACAGCCTTCTCGGAGGTGGGGTCTCCTATCGGCTTAGCCTCGATCCACTTGGTGAACTTGTCAACGGCCACGAGCATGTGTGTGTACCCTCCATTTGTCCTTTTGAGGGGACCCACGAGGTCGAGCCCCCACACGGCAAATGGCCAAGTGATTGGGATCATTTGGAGGGCGTGTGCGGGCTGGTGCGTCTGCTTGGCGTAGAATTGACATCCGTGGCATGCTTGGACCAAACGCTTGGCGTCCCCAATGGCGGTCGGCCAATAGAAGCCTTGGCGGAAGGCGTTCCCAACCAGGGTCCTTGGCGCCGCGTGGTGGCCGCAAGCCCCCGAGTGCATATCGTCGAGGAGCTTGCGCCCTTCCTCGAGTGGGATGCAGCGTTGAAGGATTCCAGTTGGACTTCGTCGGTATAGCTCCCGTTCGTCGCCGTAGATGACGTAGGTCTTGGCCCTCCGGGCGATGCGTCGGGCCTCCGTCTTGTCTTCTGGTAGTCCGCCTTGTGTTAGGTAGTCGAGGTAGGGCGTCCGCCAGTCAAGGGGCCGTGACGACGGGGAGGCGTGTGTGTCGACCTGCATCGCTTCTGCGGACGTCGAGGGGTCCTTCTCGAGGGGTGGCGTCGAATCTCGAGCCTCTGTGCTTTGCTCGAGGGGGTGGCGTCGAGGTCCCAGCCCCTGGGTCGATCTCGACGGATGGCTCGAAGACGTCCCTCGAGAAGACGTCTGGCGGTACCGTGCTGCGCGTGGACGCCAATTTTGCCAGCTCGTCTGCGGCTTCGTTGTACTTCCGAGCCACGTGGTTGAGCTCGAGGCCGTAAAACTTGTCTTCTAGCTTGCGCACCTCCCCGCAGTACGCCTCCATCTGGGGTCGATGCAGCTCGAGGCCTTCATAACCTGGTTGACGACGAGCTGCGAGTCTCCTCGGGCGTCGAGGCGTCGGACCCCGAGCTCGAGGGCGATGCGCAGCCCATTGACGAGGGCCTCGTACTCGGCGACGTTGTTGGAGGCGGGGAAGTGCAGGCGTAGCAGGTAGCGCATGTGTACTCCGAGGGGCGAGATGAAGAGCAGGCCTGCTCCTGCCCCCGTCTTTGTGAGGGATCCATCGAAGTACATGGTCCAGAGCTCGGCTTGAATCTGTGCCGGCGGGAGCTGAGTGTCGGTCCACTCAGCAACGAAGTCTGCCAACGCTTGGACTTGATGGCTTTCGCGGGGCATAGGTGATGGTTTCCCCCATTAGCTCGGCGGACCACTTGGCGATGCGCCCCGTGGCCTCCCGATTGTTGACGATCTCTCCGAGGGGAAAGGACGACACCACCGTCACGGGATGAGCTAGGAAGTAGTGCTGGAGCTTGCGCCTTGTGACGATGATGCCGTAGAGTAGCTTTTGGATGTGCGGGTACCGGCCTTGGCCTCGGAGAGTACCTCACTGGTGAAGTATACCGGTCGCTGGACCGGCAATGTATGGCCCTCCTCATGCCTCTCGACGCTATGACCGCGCTAACCACCTGAGTGGTTGCAGCCACATAGAGGAGGAGGGGCTCGGGGGAACCGTCACCTTCGGCTGGTCGCGGGGGCACGAGAATTGGTGCGAAGTCAGCAACCCTTTAACTTGGTTAAGGCCTCCTCCGCTTCGGCGGTCCACGCAAAGTGTTCCGTCTTTTTTAGCAGGCGGTAGAGGGGCAGTGCTTTTTCCCCAGCCTCGAGATGAATCTGCTGAGGCGGCTAGGCAGCCTGTTACCTTTTGCACACCCTTGAGGTCATGAATCGGGCCCATCCTCGTGATTGCTGAGATTTTTTCAGGGTTTGCCTCGATCCCCCGTTGTGAGACGACGTAGCCAAGTAGCATGCCTCGAGGCACACCAAAGACACACTTCTCGGGGTTGAGCTTCACATTCTTGGCCCGGAGGCACTCGAACGTGGTCTCGAGGTCACTGATGAGGTTCCCGACTTTCTTAGTTTTAACCACGATGTCATCGACGTAGGCCTCGACGGTTTTGCCTATGTGCTCGCCAAAGATGTGCTGCATACATCGTTGGTATGTTGCCCCGGCGTTTCGAAGGCCGAAGGGCATCGTAACATAGCAGTACATACCAAATGGCGTGATAAAAGAGGTCGCGAGCTCATCGGATTTTCTCATTCTAATTTGGTGGTAGCCGGAATACGCATCAAGGAATGAAAGTACTTCGCACCCAGCAGTGGAATCGACGATCTGGTCAATTCTAGGTAAAGGGAATGGAACTTTTGGACATGCTTTATTCAGACCAGTGTAATCTACACACATCCGCATTTTCCATTCTTTTTCCTAACTAGTACAGGATTAGCTAGCCACTCTGGGTAAAATACCTCCTTGATGAATCCGGCCGCCAAAAGCTTGTGCATTCTTCGCCGATGATCCTGCGCTTTCCTTGTCGAAGCGGCGTAGGCGTTGCTTCACCGGTCTGGACCCGGCCTGGATCTCCAAGGCGTGCTCGGCGACTTCCCTCGGTATGCCCGGCATGTCCGAGGGGTTCCACGCAAACATGTCGATGTTCGCGCGGAGAAAGTCGACGAGCACTGCTTCCTATTTGGGGTCGAGGCTGGTGCTGATGGTCAGCGTCTTGCCATTGGCTGAGGTCGGGTCGACGGGTATTTGCTTGGTGTGCTCGGCTGGCTCGAAGGTGCCGGCGTGACGCTTTGCTTCTGGGGCCCCCTCGGTGGCCAGAGCTGCCAGGGCCTCGAGCGAGTCGAGGTGGACGTTGGCCTCCCCCCGCTCTACGCACTCCACGTCGCAGTGGTATGCGTGCTCGTAGGAGGTGTCAACGGTGATGACTCCTTTCGGCCCCGGCATCTTGAGCTTCAAGTACGTGTAGTTAGGAATCGCCATGAACTTGGCGTAGCCTGGCCGGCCGATGATGGCGTGGTAGGTCCCTTGGAAGCCGACCACCTCGAAGGTGAGCGTTTCCTGTCGGAAGTTTGCCGGCGTGCCGAAGCAGACTGGCAAGTCGATGCGCCCGAGGGGGTGGGCCTTCTTTCCTGGCACTACTCCGTGGAACCCCCCGACACTGGGTCGGAGCTGTCCTTCTGAAATCCCCAGGAGGTCGAGGGTCTCGAGGTATATGATGTTGAGGCTCGAGCCCCCATCATCCATCAGTACCTTGGAGAACCGAACGTCGACTATGACGGGGTCGACGACGAGGGGGTAGCCCCCGGGTTTATGACCTGGTCCGGATGGTCGTCACGGTCGAACGTGATTGGCGCATCGGACCAGTCAAGATACCGGGGGCGTCGTGGTTGAGGGAAAAGATTTCCCGGCGCTCCTTCTTTCTTTCTCGAGCGAGAGCCCGATGGTCGGTCCCCGTAGATCATGTAGCAATCGCGCACCGGGGGGAAGTCGCCATCTGCCTTCCCGCCGCCGCGTTGATCGGTATCCTTTCCCTTAGGTGCGTCTTCCCTCTTATCACCGAGCTTGGAGTAGTAGCCCTTCATCAGCCGCAGTCTTTCAACTTGTGGTTTACGGGGCCTCTGTGGAAGGTGCAGGGATCCTCGAGCATCTGGTCGAAAACAGCCCCCTCGGGGGGGCCTCGGGGCTTCTTAGGCTCGAGGGCGCCCGCGAGCACTTTTTGTCGTCGTCGTCATCGGCGCCACGCTTCGCCTTCTGGCCTTTGCGCTTGTTTTTCTTCCTTTTGTTGCTGTCAATGTTGTCGTTCTTGGCGACGTCGCCCTTGTTGGAACCCTCTGGTACGATCACCGCCTTGCCTTTGTCCGTGGAACGGCCAAAGAAGGCCCCCACTGCTTCGTCGCCCGAAGCAAAGCTGGTGACGCGATCCATCAGGTCTCGACCGTCTCGGGACGGTAGCGTCCTAGCTCATGAACAAGCTTTGGCATGTTGTGCCTGCGAGGAATGCTGAGATGACGTCCTCGTCAGGCACATGGGGGAGCTCGAGGCGCTGCTTTGAGAACCGTCGGGCGAAGTTGCGGAGGGGCTCGTCCGCCGCCTGCCTGCAACGCCGTAGGTCCCAGGGGTTGCCTGGGCGTACGCAGGTCCCCTAAAATTCCCGTCGAAGACCCTGACTAGGTCGGCCCAGTCATGGATCCGATCCGGCGGGAGCCCCTCGAGCCACCGTCGGGCGGTGTCCGAGAGGTAGAGTGGGAGCTGACGGATGATCACGCGGTCGTCGTTCTTTGCTCCGCCCAGTTGGCAGCCGAGGCGGAAGTCCGAGAGCCAGAGCTTGGGCTCGACCTCCCCGTCATACTTCACGATGTTGGTCGGCGGTCGGAAGCGGTCGGGGAGGGATGAGCTGCGGATGGCCCGACTGAAGACTCGGGGGCCCGGGGGCTCGAGGACCTGCCGGTCCTCGTCGCTGTCGTAGCGCCCCCCTCGGTGGGCGCTATAGCCACGCTCTTGGGCCCCCTTGTCCTTGCGCCGCCGATTGATGTCGTTGCGGGCGTCGTTGGGGTCTCGAGGCGGCCGGTTGTCGACGATCCGTTCGCGGACTGGCCTGGCTCGAGAGGCGTCCGGCTGGTGGACGGATGCCTCGCGAGCTTCGCGGGGCGTGTCTGGTGGTTTCCCTGAGGCTGCTTCGCGTCGGCGCGACGCCGAGCTCTCGGCCTGCTGTACCGCGGCTGTCTCAAGGAGGTTTTTCATTTCTCCGAGCATGCGCCTGGCGTCGGGGTTGGAGACGGCGGGCAGTTCACGGAGCATCATTGCCGCCGCCACCACGTTCTGGCCGGCTCGTGGGAAACATGCCTCGGGGCGCGCTGGTGCCCCGTCCTCGAGGATCCGTCGGTGGACCTCTCGAGCCCGGCCTCGAGCTCCGGCTCCTCGAGGCTGGGGTGGTTCCTGCATCAGGGTTTGCTGGAGCTGCAGCAGGTGTCGCCGTTCTTCCTCGGCTTTGGTGATTGCCTCTTGCACCTGCGCGAGTTGTGCCGCCCGGCCGTCGTCGTGCTGAGGTGACACAGCCGGTGCCGGAGGTTCGTTCCTCCTTTGAACGCGTGACCCCCTGCTGCGGCCACGTCGCTGGGGCCTTCTAGATCGAGCGATGGTCTGCCGTCATCGCCCTCGTCCTCGGTATCGCACGCGACCCCCTCGAGTTGAAAGCACTCCCTGGTGGGATCCCAGAAGTCGAGGTCGTGGTAGTCGTATTCGTCGGAGCCGGAGCCGTCGACGGCGTGCTGTCTCGGCAAATGCTGGGATCGCAGCTCGCGGTGCCATTCTCCGACGGTGGATCGCCGAGGTGGCTCGAAGGCTGGCAAAGAGTCGCGGTTGACGCGCGCGGGGTGGACGATCTCCAGGCTGGCCATGGCCTGCAGCAGCGTGCCCGGACGCTGCCCTCCCGCCCTCGCCTGGTCCTGATGGCGCCCGTCGCGGCGGTGGGCGTGCACAGCCGCCGAGCGGTCGAAGCCGACCGGGGGCCGTTGGCGCCAAGCGCGGCGCGACCCGCGCGGGAGGAGTTGAATGGCGTCGGCGGCGCTCGGCTCGGAGGCCTCTGGCCTGGTTCCTGGTCCGTACGTATGATGAATGCCAAGTCGCTTGGCGGGCGTGGGTGCGCCCTGGAGGTTTCCGGCCGCACGCCGGGCTGGTTTCCCCTTGGGGACCCTGCCCCGGCTACGGGGCCGCAGGAGTTTGCTGCGGGTACCGCCTGCGCCCGGCGATGACGGTGACGACGACGCCGCTCGCGATGTGGCGACGCGTGGTGGTGCGGGTGACGCGTCGCGCCCCCCGCGCGGGGTGGCGTGACGCGCTCTCCGCTCGGGCCCTCCGTGGAGAGCAGAGTTAGCTCGTTGCCGTTGCCTGTGGCCAGGAACTCGAGGCTCCCGAACCAGACGATGGCACCAACCGAGAACGGAAGAGGGGATGAAGCCATCCAAGAATCAACGAGAAAACGGCTCGGACACGCGACGGCCCTACCTGGCGCGCCAACTGTCGGTGTTTCGTACCCGGGGGTATCACACCAACGAGTAATATGATCGCGTGCTTCTCTTCCTGGATGGTGATGCAAGGGGACACAAGGATTTATCCTGGTTCGGGCAAAGAAAGCCCTACGTCCAGCGGGGGGAGGTGTTCTTGTATTTTGCACCTAAGTGCTTGTACAGGGGAGAATACAAGCTCAGTGAGCGTGGACCGGGGTCCGGACTCGTTTGTGCGTGGACTCGTGTGTTTCGTTTGTCGTTTCTGGATGAGGGCCCTAGCGTCCCCTTTTATAGAGCAAGGGGTGGCTAGGGTTACAAAAAAGTATTACAGATGTCGGGGCGCATGGTGCCCCATGCGGTGAAGGGCAGGAACTCTTGTCTTGTCGGGGTCACTGGAGCCGATGTGATCGTCGCTGTTGAGGCGTCCTTGAGTCGTGGCTTCCCTCCTGGGCGCGGACGTGGGGGCGTGACAAGGCGGGAGCCGTACAGGACCCATCCCGGAATGTACAGTACGCGGTGAGGTCCCTCCGGGTCTTGGGGTACCTGTCCTCCAATAGTATGAAAGTGTTTTAGGGCTCGAAGGGCGCAAAGCCGACCTCGAGGTGTCACAGTGCACGGCTCGAGGGGCGCGGAGCCGGCCTCGAGGTGTTTACTGTGTATGGCTCGAGGGGCGTGGAGCCGGCCTCGAGGGACTACAGTGCAGGGCTCGAGGGGCGCGGAGCCGGCCTCGAGGGACTACAGTGCAGGGCTCGAGGGACGCGGAGCCGGCCTCGAGGGGCTACAGTGCATGGTATGGTCGAATAGTGCTGTACTGGTGCCCTTTCACCCATGCTTGTGGTGAAAACGAGACTTGACCTTTACACCGAGTTACTGTGGTACGTGCTGTGCTCCAGTGGACATGACGGAGTAGGTGAAGGCATTAAATGCGTGGTGTGAGGCTGGTACGGCTGTCTGTACCACTCGAGGTCCATGCGATAGGCTCGAGGTGTGGGAGCGTGCTCGCCCGAGGTCTGTAGGGGCTCGGGCGAGACGGAGAGCGATCAGTTCGCCCGAGGCCTGGCTCAGCGGGCTCGGGCGAGGCGGGAAAAGGGCGTTCGCCCGAGGCCCGGCCGGGAGGGCTCGGGCGAGACGGAGATAGCGCGTTCGCCCGAGGCCTGGCTGGGAGGGCTCGGGCGAGACGGAGATAGAGCGTTCGCCCGAGGCCTGGCTGGGAGGGCTCGGGCGAGACGGAGATAGAGCGTTCGCCCGAGGCCTGGCTGGGAGGGCTCGGGCGAGACGGAGATAGAGCGTTCGCGCTCGCCCGAGGCCTGGCTTAGCGGGCTCGGGCGAGTCGGAGATTGGGCGTTTGGGTATTTGCGTTGATTGGGGGTACCCCTTTTTTGTACCACCGACACGTTTACACCGCATGCCTCAAAAATAATGGAGCCGCCATCAGCCCCTCGCATGTACATGGACAACAGGACGGTGGAGACGAGCTCGCCCTTGGCGGTGGCTGTGGCCTTGGTGGGAGATGGTGAGGCACATGCGAGACGGGAGACGGAAGCACCACCGGTCAGCTCGCTCGAAGCCTCGAAGGCACGTGGCGGCTTCTTAATCTTAGTCGTTGTCACCGCCGGTGAAGAGGTCTCGGACAACGACCATGGTGACCCCCGGTGGGCCTCCTAATGTCGTGCGCGCGGCCGCCAGCAGCCAGGATTGACAGCGGTGGCGGCGAACTGCAACATGGCTGCATCCTCCTCAATCCTCGTACGAACAAACAGATCAACTTGAGCTCGGAGAAGCTATCTAGGCAGGCGAGCGGCGAGAGTACGTGGAGTCGAGCTCCGAGCACGAGCGGTTCTAAGCTGGTGGCGAGTTGCCCTTACGTGCCTCCAAGGCTCCGACCATCTGTGGCTGGATGTGCATTACTATTCACTCCTGCGTCTCCGTCGGAGCTGCTGCCGCGCAACCAGTGGCCGAACTGGCCGTCAAGATCCGCCGCCACCGACCTCTAGGCTCCAGTAGACGGACGCCATAGATCCCGTCCGGCGAGCAGCATCAAGCAAAGTTGTGCAGAGGACTCCATCAGTGGATGACTGGATGGACGGAAAAATCCTCGTGGGCCTGTTTCTGAAGGGGAAGGTAATGGCCGCCACGTGTAGAGAGACACGAACCGAGACACATAAAGGAGACAGGCAAGTTGCAGCCGCCAAAGCGTCCAGGGCCGTGGAGGAGCTTTTGGGCGCGTCATGTCCGCGTTAGCCTTTTTTTTTTCTCTCTTTCTCTCCCCTCGGGCAAACAAATGTTCGGATTCGGCAAATGGACGATATAATTGAGAGGAAATAGAGGCGCAGGGCGGAGATTCCAGATTCCGAGCCTCCCCAGTCCCGCCTTTCTAGCTCCCGGACCACTATAACGATACCCGTAAAACATACAGAAAAAGTAACCATGTGTGATTGCTGAACAACATTGTCATTTTCTTTTTACCTATACCTAGAGCGCACTAGTAGAGAGAGAGAGAGAGGTGGAGGCTCTCTTTTTTTACACCAATTGTCTGAGGAAGTGGTGCGTGTACCTGCGCTCCAATTTGGTATAGCAGCTAGAGCATCTTTAGCAGGTACAGGTACAGGTACAGGTACAGCGAACTGTGAACTTCCACCATAGTTGACATGTTTCCCTTCTCCATAGTTGACTTGCGACTTGCGAGCCGAGCACCTTAAATATTGCACTGTTCACATCAAATAACGTCAAATAGAGGAATTATTGAGCAGGGCAGGTAGAAATAGCTTCCTGCTAGGAAACCCTGCGAGTTGTGCAGCCAGAAATAGTATCGAATGTTTTTTATTTATTTATTTTGTTCAAAAAAAGCATGGTTTTATATATTGTTCGAACTTGTCTCAGTCTCACCAGAGAAGTTAGATAACTGGTGAGGTGCGTTGTTTAAGAACAGACACACAAGCCTGGATCTATGATTTGTCATTTGACATAACTAATATCAGATTATTCCATTCCACTCAACTAGTCCACCGCCCCTCGACATGTTCTGTTCTGCTCATTTTCTGGTGCTCGGTGGGAAATGTGTGGCCTTACTCAGCACCTCCTATTGACGCGACTGACAGATGTCATCCCTTCAACAAATATGCCACTCAGATCTTTATCTCCAAACAGCTAGTGCTTCCAATACCTCTGATGTCAACCAATCTGCAATCCGCATCAGAGATGAATAGCTGCAGAGGTTCCAAGTCTCATAATTCACACCCCACAGAAGTCCTTCCTTTGACATGGCTGAAAGTTCAGAGCTGCAATTTGCAAGAGTTATAGAATGAGAGCTGTTGAAGCTGATACCGTGTTAGGCATCATCAAGGACTCGACCTTTCTGAATACCGAGGCTGGCTAATTTGATGTCTGCTCAACAAAATTACTTCCTGCCGTCTGCATAACTTGACGTTTCTGACAGCAAACAAGAACTAATTGAAAGTCAATCTGCTTGTCCAAAATGACAACAAAATGCAGCCGAAGGGAGTAGTTTTGAACATGAAATCGAAATGGAAATGAGGTCCACCAAAAGGACGTGATAAATGACATCTATTAGTTCTTATTCACAGTAAAAATTAACCACGTATAGAAGAGGTAGACTAAGCGTGACTGCACGAGCCTCTCTCACTCTGCAAAAAGATTTTGACCTTGTTCGCTTAAACTTATCCGCAGTTGATTTCAGTTGTTTCAAGAGTATTCAAGTATGAAGACGGAACCCAATAAGAAGACAAATTTGCGTCATAAATGAGAGGGTGATAAATAGGCTATATGTTACATGTTAAACACTGGTTTCATTCATAAGGTACAAGTTTCTCTTTTCAAACTTTGTCAGAAAGTGGATCACCTTATTACCAGAGTTTCTCTTTTTCCGTAACTCGTATAAAAAAAGAGAATTTGTGTAGTGTTTGGTTTAGCTTGAACAGAATGCTTCTTCTACCAAAAAGTATAACGGCAACCAAACAGGTAGAACCTAAAATAGATAGACATTTTGCGGCTATTTCAAGGGACATAAAGAGAGAGAGAGAGAGTAGGTTTTATTTTTGTTTTAACCAAACAATTTACAACTTTTTTTACTCATATAACTCACAACATTTTTGTTCACAGCTCATAGTCAAACCAAACAAACACTAAATGCACTCATAAAATCAAACTCACTAAGAATGTGAAACAGTTCCTCCAAGCAGCAACCTGATGGAAAGCATCAGGAGTAGTACACCTAACTTCACGAATTTTAGCAGAAGCATGTTATTTTTCTTATAATTAGTAATACCAGTTCAGTTTTTATTTGCTGAGAACTTCAATCCTACTTCACCAAAATCTGCAATAATAGATTTTGTACTCATGGCATGATTGGCAAAGCTCACTTGTCACCACAGGTTTAGTGATGCTAACTACCGTGAGTTACCTATTCAACTACTAATAGGAAGGGAAATTTTGCTGCAGAAAAGGTTCAAACTCTGTTATCCTGCTAAATGTTGACTGCAGATAATTATAGTTCTCTCTGATATCAGAAGAAATTTTCCATGTAAGTATTTGACTAGGACTGATATGCTATTGACTGTACATTTTTCGCAGTTGATCAGATGCTAGGTAACATAAGTTCAAACATGTATGATTGTAGAGCCAGTCAGCATCCATATCTATCCCAAGTCTTGGTTGGGTTTGAGCAACAGAAACTGAATGATTTAGAGAAGCCCAACAAAATCCAGAAGGCTAACGGTTGGACGCAGTTAATCCATACGAACTGATTACCTCACCAGACGGCCGTCGCGTTTGCCGGCACTGGTGGTTGGCGGAGATGACGGTGGAAAGATCCCATGGATGCAATTGAATTCATCAAACCTAGTAAAGACATAGGAGCAGTACCAGGCCAGACCAAACGATATGCGAAGTGGCTGAGGCGCCGATGAGGCCGTTATGGGCTCGCATTGGAGGATTGGACGTACTGTATATGCGAAGGGAAGAAGATTACTTCCGATAATTGGGATGGCCCCAGCAGCCAAGGCCCAAGGCCCCAAAGCGCCATTTAAATCAGGCTTCCTTGGTGTCGAGGCCGCGCGATGCGTTTTAGATGCTGTTTGGTTCGGCCGTCTTTGCCCAGGTTCCGTTCACAGTGCTAATCGATCGCCTTGCTTTGTTTTTTGTTGGACACCGTAAATAGATAGTATGTACTGGACAATACAATCTCGTTACCGCTATCCTCCCGGTGTTTATCGGATTCCATTCCTCGCTCAATCGTCCGCGCTATCGCCAATTGCTCTGTCGTAGCCAGTGTGTTGGCAGGAGGGGCAGAGCGTTTGCATGCACACGTCAATGGTCTCCTTTGTCTAGGCCGCAAAGCCTACCAAGTAGTTACAGCAACATAAGCGAGTGTTGATGTGTGTGTTCACCTAACTGCATGTGACCGTTGCTGTAATGCTATTTTCCAAACACGATTAAGGAATGGATGGACGCTACTGATTACATTTCTATTGCCGTTGTCTTGACCGAACCAAACAGCACCTCAGATGTTACACCAAACACAAATTGTTGCTATTGTTGAGATTCGGCGGTCTAGGACTTCACAGTACATCAGTTTATTGTTCAGAAAAAAAGTGCATCAGCGAGTTTGAAGTCACCATTTAGCATTTATTCTTTATGTTCACATTGGTGGCTTTCCATTCATGGATGGAGCAGATAGAACCAGATGCTTCCCTGTCGTCTATACATGTTTGTTTAACTGCTCTCAAGATTTGGATCGATAGAGTAAACATTCTAGAATCCTAGGTGGGAATTATTATATATATAATATAAAACGTCTTTCAGCTCGAATGTTACGGAAGTGGACGTAACAACAGACTGCAGCTGCTCCTAGCCCGTTTCAGATCAACCGGGTTCTTGATCATGAAATGGTGCCCCAGAATCCATGGGCAAGCTGACAGAAACGTCTTTTTCCCGACGAGGAGAGCCGTCCCCAGTTGTCGATTCAGCGGCGGGGCTACGCTTTTTGTTCGCTAGCCATTACTGCTAGTCACCAAGCAGTTGGCCATTGTGCATTTGTGCTGGAACGAGACGCTATCGCCTTCTGTGGGCGCCGTGCGGGTGCCGCGGTGGCTGGGTGGGCCGTGCCGCAGTGGGCACACATGACAGGTCCCCCGCCACTCGGCCGCCAAGTGGCAAGTGAGGGACGACGCACCCATGTCCCATCCGTCTCATGGTGACCGTCGTCTTCCTGGAGCTGGACCTGGACCCGAACTTCAGAGTCCAGACATTCTAGTACACATCCAAATGCATTGCCCCTAATCAGCTTTCAAGGATGACAAAACGTAGTTTTCAGCTCATCTGTTGTGCATGCAATGCACCTCTGAGATCCACGATTTCAACTAGCAGAGCCATTTCTGATATTTACAGTGGAGCGAGATACAACAATTCCGGGAAAAAGAAAGCGCAGAACAATATACATCCTCCTGGCTCCTAGGATTAGACACTACTAGTACAAGCAACAACTGCAACTTATTGCACTACACCTCCACTACAGTACTAGAGTTTATTACGGTAACACAAGCAGCTGGTACAATAACCACACTCGGACAGCTTGGCGTATTTACAGTCACGCAGGATGCAAAGTAACCAGCCAATGAGGACAGTCCGGCCTCCTTCCAGCAAGGGAGTAATACGCAAGAAACTGGGCATCTGCCATCACCCGATAAGCGCTCTCGGCACCGGGAGGCACAAATTCAATGTTCCAGTACGGCCTGGCCATGAGCATGAGGTCCTGCCCCGTTTGTGAGGCTCTGTACCCCTGTACCCATATGTACCTCAGAGAGGGCATCTGGAGCACGGCCACTGCCAGAGCTCGCTCGCTGAAGCAGCAGCTCCTCAGCTCGAGCTTCCGCAGGTTGGTGCACCCCGTCGCAAATTGGATCAATCCATTGTCAGATTCGCCAACGTTGCCGAGCAGCATGTATTGGATGTTTCCACTGTATAGTCCAATGTAACCAAGGCCTGCATCTGAAAGCCCTCCCGGTCTCAGGTAGAAGGCAAACCTCCGGAGTTTGGTGCAATTCCTCAATAGAGCACGGACGCCGTTGTCAAGTGGCAGATCTGCTATTTTATTCTGTTTGTCAAGTAGAACAAGCCGGAAGTCATAGAGATTCTTGCAGAAAGTGCCAATGGATTCCAGCGCCCCATTTGTGATATCAGATACATAGGCAGCTATGTACTCCAGTTCACGGCAGCCAACAGCTACGGCTGTCAAGCCTATCTGAGAGACTCCTCCTTGCTCTTCTTGACCGGGATCATCATCCCCCCGCTCAATTCTGAGCCTTCGCAGCTTCTTGCATGTAGCACCAACAACTTCTAGTCCTCTATCCCCAATCACATTCCTCACCTGTCAAGAGCATCTATCTTGTCAGTCGAAATTAAATGGCCACTTATTTCAGACACACAAAAAAATATTAAGGGCATGTTTAGTTTCACGGTGTAATTTTTTTTTGAATGTCACAGCGAATGTTACGTAGGGTGTTGCATGACGTGTTCGGGAATTAAAAAAAAAATTACAGAATCCGTTCGTAAATCACGAGATAATTTTTTAAGTCTAATAATCCGTCATTAGCACATGTGTTACCGTAACACTTTAGTGTCAAATCATGGACTAATTAGGCTTAAAAGTTCCGTTTCGCAAATTACATGCAAACTGTGTAATTAGTTATTTTTAAATCTACATAATTAGTTATTTTTTAATCTATATTTAGTACTTCATGCATATGTCCAAAATTTGATGTGACAGATGTAAAGTTTTTTATTTTGGAATTAAACATGACCTAAAGATGTACAAAAACATTACCTCGAGAACCAGTAGGTTGGGGCATTTAGCAATAAGCTGACAGTGATCTTCAGTGGAGAGGCATGTGTACTGCAAGTCCAGTTTCTTAAGTGTTGCAGAATATGGAAAGACAACGGGCATCTCATTTTTACCCATGAAAGTAAGACCCCCCAAGAAGCATAGCCTAGGTGGGAACTTGACCTTTTCGTACTTGGTGCACTCTACGCCTTCAGGAAAAGCACCTCCAGCGAATTCTTGCAATGCTTTGGAGGTTTGGAGAAAACCAATCAGATCTGAAAGATCACAGTCACTCATCTTCAAAGAAATCAATGATTTACAGTTCTTTGCAAGAAGCTCCAGATCAGCAGGCTCCACTTTGAGTTCTGTCATGTAGAAGTTCAGTGTCACCAGAACAGAATTGTTGACAGCGAGTTCATGGAGCCATTCACTCCCTTCATCGGCAATTGTACATTCTTCCAGGAACAAAGTTCTCAGAGATCTGTCAAGATGATTTATGACATGTTACTGTTGTTTTCCTCTTAATGAAAATGTGCTAAGGCGTGTCCACAGAAAAAAAAAAGACATGTTACTGTTGTGATATCATGCAGCCATAGCAACTAGAATGACAAATTCATGTGCATCAGTAAATAATACGTAAAAAGACTTGCTAAAGAAACCAGCACAATTTTTTCCAAAGGAAGAATGACTTGCAATTGCAACAGAGCAGCGCACAAAAAAATAATGGTAAACATTTGAGATGCAGATGTATATATCAAACTTCCGTGAACTTCTATTATCCAACTTCCTTAGTAATCCAACAACATCATTGCATAATGCAAACTAATAAATAAAAATAAACCATCTGAAAGACTTCTGGGAAGAAGAGAGAAGGGGAAAACATGCTGCCTGAAATACAAGGCATGATACCATATGAGATGTTTTCATGATTGATTAATGAAATCTACAGCACGCAAAGCTGCAACTGAATTTTGGTCAAAATTATGTTTCATTGGGGACAGAGCTGTCCTGTTCAATTCCAATCAACGTAGTACATAGTAAGTGCTCCTAGCCTCCTGGGAGTGATAGATCACCAGCCATTTTGGCGACACCTCAAACAGCCTGCTTGGCGAAATTGTTGTACTAAGAACTGTGGACTCCTCCCGTAGCATGACCAAGTACATATTGAGAGGGAATCAAAAAACACTGGAGTAACGATCAAACCAGCAGTATTATGGACGTGCCTTTTGTATATCCAAAGCTCTTATCGATTTATATTCAAGAAACTTCTTGCAAGCTAGTATAACCTAAGATGGCATCAGAGGTTGCTCGTGCCAATTTATCAGAAAAGAGAGAAAGAGAATTCAGAAGCGGGCGAGCTGCATCTTGCCCATCCTAGAGCATGTTACCACTTGGAGAAACTGACACACGGCTCAACCTTATCTGTTACTCTTCTCTAAGATAGGGAAAGATCAAGTACCCAAGTACGCAACTACCAAGCTTACTTTACCAGCACACCTTAATGGGAAAGCAGGCTGAACAAACACGGCGTTGCAGATCAGCAGATGAAGACGAGGAACAGAAGCACGGGTATTATTATTACCTGCAGGAGCGGGCGACGAGGCGGAGGGCGTCCGTTGAGAAGTCGGAGCACTTGTCGAGCTTGAGCACCTGTAGCATGTGGCCGCGCGCGCGGACGAGCACGGCGATGTCCTCGTCGGTGACGGTCATGCGGCGCAGGTGGAGCGCCTTGAGGCAGTCGAGCGGCGCGGCGAGCTGGGCGACCCAGGGCGCGGCGTAGGCGCCGAAGTCGTCGGAGATGAGCCCGTACATGGCGGCGCGGGGCCTCCCCTTGAGCGCGAGCGACTCGAGCCGCGGGAACCTGGCGAGCAGCCGCGCGGGCTCCACGGCGTAGCAGAAGCCGACGGTGACGTGCTTCCGCGAGAGCGCGTCGATGCGGTGCCAGTGGCGGCACACGAGCGAGGCCGCCTCCCGGTCGCGCGGGTCGTCCACGTAGCCCAACACGAGGTGCAGCGCCTCCTCGGGGACGGCGCTGCAGCCGAAGCTGAGCGCGCGGCTGAGCCGGCGCGGCTCCGGCACCTCGCCGCCCATCGGGTTGCGGGATCGGGGAGCGGATCGGCTACCGCGCGGGGCCGGCTCGCCGGAGATCTAGGCCGAGCGTGGGCATGGAGATTTTCGCTGCCTCTTCCGCTGTGATTCCTGCGGGTGTGGGCTTGTGAGAGGAGAGACGGGAGGAGAGGCGGAAGAGAATTATTGGAGGGAGAAGCCTCTACCTCTGGAACTGCGAGGGAGTCCGAGTGAGGGATGACGAGCAACGACCAGCGAGGGACCGGGGGGATTGGAGTGTTACTCCTTCCTGCGCCGATCAGCCGGTGGTGCGGCGCCACGTATGCGCCCGGGTGGAGGAGGTGGTGAGGTGATAAATGGCGTCGCCCGCCGGGCGCAGCACAGTGCTCAGTGAGCTGCACCACAACCAGCTCAAAAGGTTGTCTGTCTGTCTCTCCTGTCTGTGATAACAGAAAATCAATTATGCTATGGGGCTATACCCATTCCGTAGCAACCACTGACTTGTTTTTATGTGTGGATCTAATCAGAAGTGTTGTTGCGAGATAGTAGGCCGATTTCAAATTTGGCAGCAAGATGATAAAAAGCATATAGAGGAGACGTGTGGTCGGGTGAAACTTGGAATTTATATCTTGATGAGGACTTGAGGTGAAGTTTGGAAAAGACAAGAAAAAAAACAATCGGTATGATGTCTAGCAGCCGGTGGATTTAGTCCGCAATAGTATACAATTACTAGATAAGACCGTCTTTTCTTCTGCAAGATTGCGCTGTGTACGGTGTAGCACACTGCTGTCAATGGATCCTTTGATTGCCTTGTTTTGTTGGGACCTGTTCTATATATATCTAATAATTGCCTGAACATCTAAGTTTAATTTAGAGGTGTCCTTTTCAGTAGACCACCATTGCTAAAAATAATTTCGATGAGACCAGTCTACAGGCTATGAGATGATAATATCAAACATTTAACTTGTACCAACATCTATACGTTATTCAATATAGTAGCACAATAATAGGTGGTAGTTCTCTTTGCTAAGAATTCAGATGGCTGCCTAACTTATCCACCGAAAGTTGACTGCAAGTTGTGACTAAATGTATCACCAGTGTGGCAGTGTAAGTGTTTCAAATATCTTCAATTTTTCGTCGATCAAATCTAACATACGCTTCCACCCCTACGAGTTCCTCTTGTTTTCTGCTACTATATACTTCAATTCAATACTAGGACCCATTTGGAACCGTTGGAATTGAAATCCCAATAATCACAATCTGCAAAGAAACATGGATGCATATATGTAACATACATATACATGTATCCTGCTCTTGACCACACGGAGGAGATACTTATATACAGTACTACTTTGTACTGCAGTATAGCTATAGCCTATATATAGGTGAGTGAACTAAAGAGCGTGGTATAAATTACAGAGTAGAAAATAGAACATGGATCAACATAATATATTTCTATCTCTCGTCCCTTGAATTTAAGGTCGTATTTGGATCCATAAAGCTAATAGTTAATTGCTAATGATTAGCTCCTTGGATCCCAATAAATCTTGCTAATTGTTAATTGAATATCCAACTAACAACTTTTTCTAGTTGGACCAATCTAGCTAATACCTACTAATATTAGCTATGGACAATTAGCTAGCTAACTATTAGCAGCTAATGGATCCAAATGGGATCTTTAAATGATCTATATCTAAATTAGAAAGTTTTGAAATGTTAAATTCCAGGACAGATAGCTTAGACTCTATTTGTATCCATTAGCTACTAATAGTTAACTAGCTAAGGGCACTCTCAATGTAGACTTCACTATGGTTTCTATGGCTATTAATTATCTCTTATTTATTGATTTTTGTTGATGTGACACTGTATTTATTGAGGAAAGAGGGGGAAAACACAGGAAACGGTTTCTAATATAGAAACGACGTCTACGCTTGTTACGATGCGGAAGAAACCAGTCGCATCCGCGTTGTGGAACACCTCCATCGTTTCCATCGATCTCGTGCGGCTTCCCCTTCCCCGCCACCACGCGCGCGCCCCGGACCGCTGCTCTCACGCATGGTTGAGGTTCTTCTCGCGCTCGGGTGGACGGCGACACTCCAACCTCTCGCGGTCACCATCACACGGCTCGTGTTGGAGCTTCAGCTGTGCGGAGCTCGAACAGAACGACGTGCATGAGGCCAAAGTGGCGCGCCCTGGAACTGAAAGACAAGGCATGCAACCTCCGCGTTGCCGCACTTGCTCTCACATCCGGCCATGTTTGCCGCAACCGCCGTCCATGTGGTTCCGACCATTGTGGCCACCTCGTCAAGGCTCGTTGCCGCCCGTGGAGCCTGTATCCGAGCTCGTGCAGGTCATCGTGTCCGCCCCAGCCCATGGAGCACGTGCGTGGTTGCCATGTCGCCGCCCACGGAGCTTGCGTCCTCGCCGTCGTGTACGAAGCACACATCCAAGATCGTGCAGGTCGCCACGTCCTGGTCTCCCTTCCCATTGCCTCTCACCTGTGCACACAAGCTAGCTCATCCTGGCCTCCCTCGTCCCTCGTATATGGATGCAAAGTCGCGCAGGGCAGCGATGTCTCCGTCTCCACGAGAGATGCACAGGTCCGGTACGGGAGGTGGGCACAGAGAATCCTGTACGGCAGTGAGCGATTATTGGTTGATTTGTCTTTAGACTCTATTTAGGAAAAAATGCAATGGGAAGAATAGTTTCATGACACAATATCCTAGACTATAGAAACTATTAAATATCCTAGACTATAGAAACTATTAATAGTTTCTACATTGTGAGTGCCCTAATAGCTCATAGCTAATATAGATACCTATTATTAGTTGGTTTTGTTCAACTAGTGAGATTAGTTGTTAGTTTATATTCAACTAACAGCTAGCTAGAACCGATTGCATCTAAATAAGCTAATTATTAGTAAATACCTATTAGATCTATAGATCTAAATTGGACCTTAATCCATCAAGTAGATTCTAGCTAGTTCCTCCGAGATGAATTCACCTTTTCTTTTAAAAACAGTCCAGCAATATATAGCAGAAAATTCATCATCGCAACCAAAAGAAAGCTGTAAAGCTTTACACGAAATATCTTGTTGTACAGTAGCAAACACTGTGGTTTGTTGGAATCGGACCTCGATGCGCGAGAATCCAATCCACTAGGACGGCGTCACTTCTCAGGTGCACCAACCACCGCGACAGCCTGGTGGTCCCTCCGCCGCTCTGCTTACGAAGCCTGCCATCGCCGCCAGTCGGCCCACGTGAACGCAGCGTGAGGCCTCTTCTACGGACAACGGCCTTGTCGTCAGCATTCACGCAGGCTGACAAGTGGACCAGCTTACTTCAGGTGAAAACCAAGAAACAATCTGGATACAGGGAATTCTACATTTTTTACTACGGTGGCATCTTATTTCATGGCAGTTGCGTTCGATTAGGCTCCTTTGAGACATGGGGGGAAAAGTCCCCTGGTTTTCTAACTGAAGCGAATAAACTTTTGAGAATTCGATAATTCGTTGTGTCTCGTTCCAAACGAGTCACGATTCCCAGAGGGGAAAAAAATTACGAATATATCTGCAGTAGCAATCACAGAATTTTAGTGAAATGCAATACGCTTCGAGTCTGACTTTGTAGTCCTGCCCATCATGACATATCTTTTTCATTCGGTTGTGCAAGCAAACAAAGAAAATAGGAATGCAGAGAACGCATATCGTCCATAACTAGCAAACGTGTCCACAGTACCGAAAAATACACCTTATTGCGTGATTAATTAAACAACTTGAGGTTCAAAGATTTATGTAACATCTATGTCCATGTGTATTGGACACATGAATGCAATAGATTCTAACCCGTATAAGTCATGAGTCCAAATTTAATATAGATCATATGAGATGTGCGTGCACTTTAAAATGTAGAAAAAACAGATAAAAAAAATACTCCATCTGTTCCAAAGTATAAGTTATTCTGATTTTTTAAATGCATAGCTTTTATTATATGCTTATATAATGTATATCTTGCGCATAACAAAACCTATGTATTAGTAATCTAAAACAAAGAATGACTTGGAATTTAGAAACGGATCTGCACAAGAACACAACAGTCAGGCCTAAATTAATCCAAGTGACCGCATATATATAGTTATAATATGGAAAGGGTTCCCTTTGGTCGTAAAATTACAGCTACGGCTACAAGTACAACGTACTGGACACTGGTACGAAGTCTGTTTATCCGAATTTTCCGGTTACCGGAAGTCCAATATCATCACGAATCATACGCGGCTGCTGCACCGGCGGGTTTTGCCCGTACGTATTTACAATAATTATTGTTGATTGACATTTTATTTGAGCCATTATTAGTATGGATGAACATGACAGTCAGGCCTAAACTAATCCAAGTGACCGCGTTTTCGTGAGGAATTAATCCAGCTGACCATTTCGCTGAGAATAGATCCAGCTGGCCATTTCGTAATCGTGTAACGCAGCAAGTAGTTGTAGTAGCAGCAGTACATGGAGCGCAGCTAGCGACGTGACGACGTCGCCTGTATACTCTACTACAGTATAACAGTATACGGAGTATGAACATCGCCTCAAGCACAGTGTTACGCAAAACCCGTACTGCTGCGATGCACGGGCGCAGTATGTGCACCCCTGTTTTTAGCTTGTCCTTCGTGCCCCGTGTTCAGCCGACTACTAGGGTCTCGTTTAGATGTTAATTTTTTTCAACTTTGTTATTGTAACATTTTTGTTTGTATTTAATAAATATTGTTTAATCATGTGCTAACTAGACTTAAAAAATTTGTCTCGTCATTTATAACTAATTTGTGTAATTAATTATTTATTTTACCAATATTTAATATTTTATGCATACGTTCAAATATTGATGTGATAGAAAAGAGTGAAAAAAGTTAGAAGTTCGATGAAATCTAAACAAGGCCTAGGCCTAGAGCACCATTGCTGGCGAGTTCAGAAACCTGACTGCGATTAGTGATGGAATCCAAACTTCCAAGCCCGTTTGTGTTCAGTCGTTCACCCGCAGAAGATGCCCTGTGCGTTGCGCTGCTTGGCAAGCACACTGCATCCGCACGCAGCCGGGGCATCCCCGGTGGCCGGTGGCGCCGACAGGGACGCGTCGGGCAATGGGCAGTACTCCCTCCGTCCCTGAACAAGTGTCGCCGTTGTGTGTGTCACATGTTTGACTCAATTTATAGAAAATATGTGCAATATTTATATCTTCAAATAATTTTGTTAAAAAACTAGATGTAAAGATCTTTTCAATGATACTAATTACTTAACATAAATATTAACATATTTTAATATATAATTACCGGTAACTTTTTCTCGGGAAGCGAGAACGACACTTATTTAGGTATTTAGGGATGGAGGAAGTACTCCCTATGTCCAGTTGCTCGCTAGGCTCGGCTCGGCTCGGCGCGCTGGTCGCTGCCGCAGGCATCTGCATGTTCGTCTGCTTGCGGCGTTACTCCTAGCAAATGAGCACCCACCCCCACCCGGCCACCCCCACCCCCTCTGAGTCTGACAGCGGAGGGAATGGGCATAGCGCGCCGGGCCTCATGACCGTGCAGGCCGTTTCTGGTGTCCCGACTCCCGAGCACAGGCAGCAGGGGTGCATGTGAGGGGAGGCACCGGGGCAGAGGATTCACCTTGATCCCGACGATAAGGAAAAGCATTCGCATCATGTGGGCTGCGCTGTGCAGTGGACACATCGTTTCGTGATTCCGAGTTCTACAGGCTGTTTGTTTTTGCGGAATTACATTAGGTCAGATGGTCCTGTTACGTGTGACTTATAAGTCAGCACGGATAAACTGAAACAACTGGTTTATTGTACGAGAAAAAACACGATTCTATAGTTACTTTGTACAGATTAAAATCGGTTTAAAGCTCAAACGAACAGAGCCTCATCTTTTCCTTTAGTCGTGCAATCATGTGGGTATAGATCACTGCCTTGAACAAGGGAGCTCCTGGCACCGGCAGACGGAAGGGAGCACTAAGCCAGGCACACATCTCGTTTCCACTTCACAAACATGGATCAAAAGCGACAAACAGAGAAAGTCCACCAACAACAACAATAATTCATCATTCGGGTTTTAATTCGTGTGGAAAAACTCAGCCTCGGCGCGAGCTTACCATTTCTTTCCATAATATAATAGCATTGGTGAGTGGTGATAATGGACATCAACCCAAGAATGATGCCATATCAATGAAGAAAAAAATGTCGCCATGGATGAAAGGACGACATTGCGCCTACAATCATGAGAGATATATATATATACTCCATAGTAGCATTTCTTGGACAGTTGGACTTGTATGTACGTGGTCATTCATTACGGCCCAGCTATCTTTCAGTACTTGATTGAGCCCATGATGCCCAACTGCGTCCGTTTCGGCCCGATTCATGACTGTGGGGGCTCTACACGGCGGCTCCAACTGGACAAGAAAGGGTCCACTTCCTGCAAAAAAGTGGCAAGCAAGACATGGACCCGAGGAAAACCCAGCACGCAAGGGCAATTTGGTCTTGTTACGGAACAGAAGAGATATGGTTCCCGGGCTCCAGCGACGAGAGGTAGGCAGAATCCCTTGCAAGATACTTTTGCCAGATCAACACCAGCAACAGCAAAGCGAGTACAGAATTGCAAGGAGATGCTTACTCTCCATACCATTCAGTCATGGCCCTCGCTGCACAGATCCTCTCTGTTCCGGCGTGCTCTGCTAGGCAGGAAGAGATCTTTGATTTGTGCCAGCAGTTCTGAAGATGCCGAATCCGGTAGTCCCCCGCCGCTTGGTGGAGACAAACGCCAGCAGGAGGTTCTTGCACAGATCGCCATGCTTCAGGCGCAAAAGGTGCGCATCTCTGACTTCTTGGACGAGCGCTCTGCTTACCTGACCAAGTTCGCCAAGGACGCCGACTCCGAGTTCGACCTGATTGGACAGAACGCTATGAAAGAACTTGATGCGGTTGGTGACCAGGTGAGCATCTCTTGCAATCAAAAGTTGAACAGCCTACTGCTATTCACTGTTTGACAAACAACTACGGTGTCTGATGAGACAGATATTGGAGAGGCTCGACAGCAAGATGCAAGCCTTCGAGGAGACAGCTGAGGCACAGAGGCAAGAGATAGAAATCAACGATAAGGTGTTAGAGGACTTTGAAGACTGGATTGAAAAGGAGAAAAACGAAGGAATGTTCTTCCAAAGCCTTGGCAAGGTCAAGCCTCGGAACAAGAAGGAAATAAAGGTGAAAGCCAAGGTGGAAGCACAGAAGGTCAAAGAAATTGCAAAAGAGAGTGCAGGATCAAAAACTCGTATGAACATTTACCTGGGGCTGATGGGAATACTCGGGATTACAATTGCCAATGCCATATTTGCAACACCAGAGGTTGAGTGGAGGAAGGTTGCTGCTCTTGGTCTAATTTTCATTGGCCTGGTTGCTCAGGTCATCTACGAGCAGGATATCTCACCACCGAAAGCTGAGAAGACAGAGAAAACAGGAGAATAAAAAAGGAGTTGCAGACATAGCAGTAGGATGTAATCTTCCACAGGCAATGTAAACTGTATAAAGTAGCATGAATGGATACAACGTTTTAAGCGTTATAATCCAAGAAATTGTTTAACATGTAGCTTGGCCAATAAACCACAGGTTTCTCTAACCTAAGATCTGATAAACTCAAGGTTGTCTTCAATCTTGCATCAGAGATATGTTTTGGCAATGTTATAGCCAAAACATGGTAACGGTGTTAAATTCTTGATGCCTTAGAAAAATATTGATACAATTTTATAATCCAAAAAAATTGTTTAACATGTAGCTTGGCCAATAAATCACAGGTTTCTTTAACCTGAGATCTGATAAACTCAAGCTGTCTTCAATCTTGCATCAGAGATATGTTTCAGCAATTTTATAGCCAAACATGGTAGCAGTGTTAAATTCCTGATGCGTTAGAAAGAATTGATACAGTTTTTATAATCCAAAGAAATGTTTAACATGTAGCTTGGCCAATAAACCACAGGTTTCTCTAACCTGAGATCTGATAAACTCAAGCCGACTTCAATTTTGCATCAGAGATATGTTTCGGCAATGCTATAGCCAAAACATAGTAACAGTGTTACATTCTTGATGCGTTACAAAAATATTGATACAACTTTTATAATACAAAAAAATGTTTAACATGTAGCTTGGCCAATAAACCACAGCTTTCTCCAACCTGAGATTTGATAAACTCAAGATGTCTTTAATAATATTGCATCGCAGATGTGTATTATTTCAACAGCCAAAACATATGTTACATTCTTCATGCATTAAAGAAATATATCAATACATTTTTTAGGATCCAAGAGTACCATGTAGTATGGCCAATAAACCACAGGTTTCTCCATCCTAAGATCAAATAAATTCAAGTTGTGTTTAATTTTGCATCAGAGATATGCTTCAGCAATGTTTTGGCAGCCAAAACATGGTAAAAGTGTTATATTCTCAACACATTAAAGAAATGTCACCCAAATTTCAACCAAAGTGAATACTATTTTAAGAAAAGACACATGCCTCTAAAGACAATCATGGGTGCAAGTAGAAAATACATACACATAATATAAAAAAAAATCATTTATGTTTGCTGGGTTAACTAATCATCGAGTATCAACAATTTTAATAAGCACATAAGTTCATACCTTGTTAAACAAAACCATATCGTTTTCAGTATGATGAAGCTAATCCTTGGTTAGTTAGATCCATAAGAAGTCTTCATACCATGAAGAATTACAAGGCGTCATATCTGAATTGGACCATATTTGATTACAGCTCTTACTAATATGCTCCAGGTAATGACAGTTGGTGTAATACCTGTTGCAAGCACCTCATTCAATAACATGACTCCTTCAGGTGTCCTATTACAAGAGCACAGACCCTTAATTCTTGTATTGTATGTAACAATATCTGGTTTCAAACCATTATCTAAAATGGCAGTCCAAAGATATGCTGCTTTATCAATAGAACCAATCTCATAAAATCCATCCATCAATGTGTTATAGGTCACTAGATTTGGGGAACAGTTCTTTTCTTTCATCTCCAAATAAATACAAAAGGCATCATCTACTTTCCCAGCAGAACAAAGACCATGAATTAAGATGTTGTGCACAATAACATCAACCTGAAGACCCGCATCAAGAATTTCATTCCAAATACAAAGGGCAGCATCAATCTTCTTGTCTCGACAAAGGCCACGAATCAAAGAGCCATAAGTTCTGATATCTGGTTTAAAACCTCTCTCTAGCATTTCCTTTGTTAAGCTTGAAGCTTCTTGATATTTTTCAGCCTTACACAAACCATCTATCAGAGTGTTATATGTGATGATGGTTGGGAAACAACCATTGCCAGTCATTTCATTGTAAGTTTTAACAGCATCACTAATCTTGCATGCTCGGCAGAAACCATTTATTAATGCATTGTAAACATGAGAATTCGGTTTGCAACCATCCTTCACCATATTCTCATACACCTCATTTGCATCATGTGTTCTTCCATCCTTACAAAATCTATTTATCATTGATGAGTATGAGAACACATCCAACTCTTCCCCACTATTTCGTGCGCCCTCCAAGATTTGAAACGCCTTGTTAGCAAAGCCATTCTCACACAGACCATGGATCAGTGTGCCAAAAGTCACCTTGTCAGGGGAGCATGAAGCATCATTCTCCAGTTGTTTCAACAACTCTGTAGCTTCACTGACCATTCCACTGCCCAACAGCCCCTTCATCATTATATTATAAGTTGTTATTTGACGAATGCCAGAGAAACCTGTGGAATCCCAGAATTTCCAGGCCTCACCTGTTCTTCCCGCTTCACAGAACCCCTTAATGAGTGAATTATACACAGCAACATCAAGAACAAGCCCAGCCTTGACCATGTCTGAGTAGACCTGTGCTGCATAATCCACATCCCCGGACCGGCACAGCCCATGAATCAAGATCCCATAAGTAACCGTATCTGGTTGGTGATTATTAGCCAGCATCCTGCTCCATACCTCTCCCGCCTCCTTAAACCTCCCAAGCTTACACAGGCCATCAAGCATCACTTTGTAAGTGGCGAGGTTAGGACTTGCACCAGGATCCCTCACCAGTTGCTCCCAGATCCTCATGGCTTTCTCGAACACGCCAGCTTTGAAACACCCACTGAGCAACGCATTGTAACAAACGGCATCAGCCTGAACTCCATAGTTCGGCATTTCGTCGAGCAGGTCAAGCGCCCTGTCCAATTGGTCATGTTTCGCCAGCCCCGACATGAGGGTGGAGTAGGTTACTCTGTCGGGGGCCACTCCACGACGACGCAGAGAAATAAAGAGCGACACTGCACGATCGACGTCTCCGCGGGCACAAAGAGAGCGGAGGATGATGTTGTAGGTTTGGAGGTTGGGTGCGATGCGGCGGCCGAAGGCACCGTGGGAGAGGGAGGCGAAGAACGCGTCGGCGTCGGAGTACCGACGCGCGCGGACAAACGCGTCAAGCAGGGCGTTGTGGGAGCGGACGCCGGGGTTGCAGCCGAGGAGGGAGGGGAGATCGCGGAACGCGGCGAGGGCCGCGTCGGGCATGAGGGCGCGGGAGAAAGCCGATAAAACAACGAGCGCCGCGGACTCCGAGAAGCGCGGTCGATAGCGCATGCGCGGGAGGAGACCCAGCAGCCTCGGGAGGTGCGACGGGGAGGTGGTGGCGAGGCGGCGGAGGAGGTGGAAGATGAGCGGCTGCGGCGGAGGGAATGCTGGGCGGGTTGAGACAAGGTGCTCGAGGTGGGAGAGCGCGTTGGCAGGGTCGTGCTCGGACTTGATCAGCTCTAGCAGGCGGTGGATGGGCGGCGGCTCAGGGTCGGGCCGCGCCGGCGGCATCGCGCCGGCAGGGTTCCTCGCCTCGTGCGGCTTCCGTCGAGCGCGGCTGGTTTACCACTGGGTGTCGCGGAGAGGGAGCTGCCCCTGCCCGGGCCCGGGCGTGCCTTGTTTGTTTCCAGGACCTGGTGGATTTTCCACGTGAATTCGAGTTTACATCCAGGAATGAGGATTCCTCAAGTACCAGGGGGGTGTTTGTTACGCTGTAGCTTGGCAGCCAGGTCCGGCGACTACATCAAGGCCAGCCACAGCCAGGTAGAGTAGGTGTAGTTATCCATGTTTAGTGCACAGCCGAAAGCAATCTAGTCTAAAGCAGTTTGTTTCATTTCCATTAGGCGAGCCCGACCTAAGGCTAAATAGCCTCAGAATCGGTTGGCGAGCGCTCCATGCAGTCAGGCTCTGAAAAAACAGAGGGAGGTCGTTTTTCTAGGGCTACCCTAAGATGTTTTGGATCCGATGCTGGGTCACGTACACCAAACACGATGGATTGCATCCTGAGAGTGCGAGTCACCCTTCTTGCCCTCTACCAAACACGCCCCAGGTCTCTTGTGGCTTGTTGAAGATTTGACATCCTTAGTGTAGTATATAGGTCAAACCGGACAATCTGCGGTAGGTCTCATCTGAATGAAAGATATTATGGTTGACATAGCTCCATATCTTAAACCTAGTGGGTATTGGAATAAACTCCATTTTAAACCATTTAATTAAAATGGTTAACACAACTCCAAATAACCTTAAACCTATAAATGTAGTTGTGTTGTGAGTATTGGAATAACCATTTTAATTAGTTATACTTTAAACTAAACATAATTATTGAAGCCATTCTTGGTTTACTCAACAAATATATATATCCAACTAATACGTTAGATTTGGAGCATACTCTCTACGTATAGGAAATAAATGACGTTTTAGATATTGACACGGTCTCCAAAGTATAACTTTAACTTTCTTTATACTTCAAAAAATGATATATGTATATTTTTATTAAAGTATTTTTCAAGATAAATCCATTCATATATTTTTTATATTTTCAAACTCAACAACTTAAGAGTTATTCATGATTTATATTTCCAATTTTTGACCAAAAGCTTGTTCAAAACATCTTTTATTTCTTATACAGAGGGAGTGTCTCAAACATAGTTTAGTTCCAGTCCCGTTAATGTTGTCGTAGACTATTCACCCTTTTATCTCTTTGATTTGATCGATTGATCGATGGTGAGGTATTTATGCACGTTTGCCTCCTATGAATTGGAACTAGTATTCACTCTCTCCATCATGTTTAATAGACAAAGATTTCTTAAAAGGTAAAAAATGTAATTTTATTAAATTTCAAAACATGGTTTTGACTTCTGATTAATTTATAATTTCAACATATAAAGGTAAAAATGTAATTTAATTAAAATTTCACTACCAATCTATAAATAATGTCTTTATTTCTTAAAACTAAACCTTTTAAAAGTTATCAGTAACCAAAGATTTTAAAAATTAACTTGACTTGTTTAAAAACAATTTTAAAATATGGAACTCGAAAGGAGTATTTGCCTATAATGTTTTTAGTCATACTTTAAAACTAAACCTTATTTTTAATCTAAATACAATGGAATTGAAATCCACATTTCATATATGGAGCGCTACCTAAAATTGAAGGTTCTCCACAGACGAATCTACAACACCACTAAGGTCCGGGCTCAAACTCCACCTAGTCACCTACCACTGTTTAAAGTGTGGGGTCTCTCGTAAACCCCTTACGAAATTTGTAGCTATGAAAGGTTAAGAAAGGGCTAGAAGTGGAATGATGACAAGGAGCCTCTCCTACTAGTTGTTCCTAGGTCCACATATAAATTATCTAAAAAAATATTTTATAATTAATGTAATAATATTTAGTCAATGTTATACGTATTAGTATTTTTTAATAATTTTGATTAGTTTCAAGTTTGGTTGGCTCATTGAAAATAAAAATTATTATTTTTTGGGTGAAAGGAATATAGGTAATATTGAAGCCATTAAACATCCCAAGGGATGGATGAAAATGTATTTGCATGGGTTTAGCCGTATAGGCCATGACAGTGTTAGAACTTACTAAAAAATCAGTCCACCAATATTTTAAGTCTTTTTAAGGGAATATATTTTAAGTATTTTTTCCTTCCATTTTGTCTACCCACTACCGGTTGAGCATTGATGCTAAAAAAAACACACCTAGTACTTGTTTGCTTGTTTCTGTTGCAAATGTCAAAAAGAAGACCAGCACGATTTGTGAAAATTAATGTGTCAGCGAGTTGCAGTATGGTACAGTTTTTCTTCCCATTTCTAAAGGATGCTCATGCAGACCATCTCCAATTGTTTGGAAAATTGACTTGAGAAAAGTTGTCATTTAGCAACTTGCTAAAACTTTTGACAAGTAAATTTTTCATGTATCTCCAATAGTTTATAAAAACAACATAGAAAAGTATTCTAACTTGGTAAAAATAACATAGGAACGCTGGATAGCAATTGAAGCCGACTTGGTAAATATAGCAAATAGATGACCTCCGATTCCAACTTGGAAAAATTTAGCAAGTCATATATCAATTTGTTGGAGAACATTTTTTGTTTTTTTTTCTTAATAAAACAAGGATAACAAGTCATTTTTTCCAAACCATTGGAGATGCTCTAAAATGACGCGCTAAATCATCATTAATATTGGTTAGAAACAATTTCGTGTGAGCAAACGGTTCCGGTTCCGCTAACTGACAGATGGGCCCATACTCTTACCCTCGCCGCCCCACGAATCACATCGGCACATCGTTCAACTCGCTAACCCAGAACATTCGGTTCCGAAATTACGATTTACAGCTATCAAGCGCCGAGGCGGGAGCAGCGAGCAGCGCGCGGCCGGCGACCCCACGAAGACCCCATCAGCAACCGGCCGCGCGGCCGCGGTTGCCTCCGGCGGCTGGGTCCTCGCCTCGATGGTGGGGATGTACCAGCACCAGCTCCGCGATGACCCCTTCGGCACCCTAGGCGGCGGCCACTGCGGCGACCAGCCACGCATCGCCGGCGGCGGCGCCTCCTCCTCCTCCTCTCCATCGGCTGTTCTTGCTCCGCTGCCTGCAGAGGCGCATGGCGGCGGAGAGCCGCGGCAGCGGTTCGAGGCGCTCGCCGACGGGAGAAGCGTGTTGCGCGCCGCGGGAGGCGCCAAAGGCGGCGCCGCGGGTGGGGATCTGGGGGTGCTAGTGCAGTGGATGCGGGAGCTTGCAGCGGATCCCGTGGCTCCCCTTCCGGTGCCATCAGAGCACAGGGCGAGGAAGCGGCACGTGCTGACCTTGCGGCGCGCTCGCTACCTTAGATTGGAGGACGTGGAGGACGCAGAAGAGCTTCCCAGCTTCTATAAGGTTAGTTCGCTTCAGCACGTAACTCTCGTATTTCGTTGAATTGTTTTCTGTTTCCAATTTTTAGGAAACATGGGTTTCAGTAGCCTGTTGCTTGCTTTGCTCTGTTTGTGGGCTTTGCTCTGTTTGTTTGTGGGGCTAATCGGTATGGATTGGAAGGGGCATCTAAGATTTGTCACATCTGTTTGTTCTATGCCGTACTGTTTGATATGGCTTCCGGGGATTATAGTCTTATAGACTACAGCTCAGAGGATGCCATGCCAGGATGGTAATGCCAGGTGTCACGAGTGGGTAGGATCACTGTCACTGCATAGGAATCATGTACTCTTGACAACCAGTGTTGGAGCAAACGGTTCCAGTCTGGGAGGGGAACCTGACTGGACCATAATATCTTAGTCAGGGTCAAGCCATCAAAGCTTATAACGCCCTGTTTGTTTCAGCCTGTGGGCTGTTGATTGCAGCTTGCGTATTATCACAATTAGCGCGCAGGGCGCGGGTGCAGACTGTTGGATTGTACTCCCTCTAGTCATAATTAGATGACGGATTGTACTCCCTCTGGGGGCTCCGGTGCTAATTATAGTATGTTTTGGACAGCAAAATTGACCTGTAATTAGTGTGTTTTGCTGTCCAAAACACCATCTAATTATGGCCAGAGATAGTAAAAATGTGGTATGTGGGTTGTTATAATCTGGGACCTATCTGTTTCAGCTTGCAAGAAAAAGGACCTAAGAGCATCTCTAAGAGCTTAAAACAACCTCCAACAGTTTTGTATCCGAACTCCTTAAAGATACGTGCAATGTTTTCAGGTCGTCTGGTCGAACCTGGTCGCCTTGGGACCGACCAGGAGATTAATCGTGATTACTCGTCGACCAGGCCGATTAATCGACCCTGGTCGTCCATTTATATCAGGACATATACCTATATATATACCTCTATAAGTTTTGTATCCGAACTCCTTAAAGATATGTGCAATGTTTTCAGGTCCTCTGGTTGAACCTGGTCGCCTTGGGACCGACCAGGAGATTAATCGTGATTACTCGTCGACCAGGCCGATTAATCGACCCTGGTCGTCCATCTAATCGTCCATTTATATCACATGTACCTATATATATACCTCTCTATATACTATATAGTATACACAATAAAGCAAGCATCAAGATTGCATTAGTGTTTAGCTAGTGACTTACTTGTGGGACTTGTTTTCTTCTCTTTTTTGCGCTGTCTAGCCCACATGTCCGCCTAGTTAAAAAAGCCCAAAAACAGAGTAACAAACTGGTCGTCCATGTCTTGGTCGGATGATTAATCGTGATTTCTCGTTGATTAATCGGACGGCCAGCTTTCTGGTCGAGCTAATCGAGTCAGGCCTCCTAATCGAATGCCAGGAGCGATATGGACGAGTAATTGTGATTAATCGGACGACCTGAAAACATTGGATACGTGAATGGTAAATTTCCCCTCCCACTCCTCACATATGTGCAAGCTCTTTATGCTCTGTATCCTCACTTGACACGGCTATCTTTTCCACCCTTCGCGCGGTTTTCTTCATCCCTGGCTGCTCCTGTGGCATGTTACAGAGGCCGGCTGGGCGGCGGCAGCGGCCGGTTGGGGGGTTGCGGTGGCTGGCTGGCGTCTGATCGGTGGCGGCGTGCGAATGCTGTTGGGAGGAGCAAACAAAATTATGTTGTGCCCCCCTTTTTTTTTAGCAACCAAATATTGCAAACTATTGGGGGAAGGCAACAAATTAGCACCCTACTCATTTTGGCCACTTGGTATAAACAGTGATTTGGCAAGTGCTTTTGAGCAGTTTTTGGAGATGCTCTAAGAGCCATCATTTGTGTTGTTATGGTGTGATGTTATGACTGGCCTAACCTACAGCAGAAGGAAGAAGAGGCACTGCGCCAGGAGATGTGGGTGTGGTGCCCACGATCTCGGCAACGACCGAACCATTAACAGTAGGAGGATTTAAGGATGAAAACGGTCGGAAACGGTCGAAAAACTCCTTAATTGTTTTCCACTTTTACATTTAAATACGAAAACGAAAGCGAAAGCGGTAAAGCCGGACACGAAAACGAACGCGAACTTATGGAATATCAGGAATTTCGAAAGCGAACCAATTCCAGCGGAATTATATCGAACACGATCGATATACAAAAATTAAATACGGAATACCGACTCGTAAGACCACACAACAATTAACAAGTGCATGACTCAAAATATTAACACAATAGCTTAGTTGGTACCTTAATTTATATAATAAATATAGATTTAGGAGTATCTTTAGTTCTTTACAAGCGGAGATGTGATGCAAGGTCGTTACATAGGTGTCCTGATAAATATTAAAGTTGTGGTAGAAACGGGAACTCGAACTGAGTCAGGATAATTGTTTTTTTTCAATAGATGCAGTATTTTATGTTAAAGATTTATTCGGCCGACGCAAAAAAAAAAAAAAACTATCTGTCATTGACTTTACATATTTGGTAGTCGGCTGAGGTGTTCTTGTGTACTCGCTTAAACCAATACGCTTGATGGGCTATGGCCCAGGTGGGCTTTCATGCTGCTAAGCTGAGAAGAAGGGAGCTGCTAGCTTGCTGCCTGTTTAGTACCAACTTGCGTGGTGAAGCCTGACGCTACTGGGCGCCGCCTATATGAGAGGGCAGCTGGCCTCCGGAACAATAGCTGCGTGGTCACTGGTGAGCAGCTGACCAAATTCGGTTTAAAACCGAATTTTGAATTCGGGATATTCCGAATTAAATGTAGAAAACGGTCTAAAAATGTCTAAACCGTTTTTGCTTTGATTTTGAATTTTTTGTTCCGTATTTCGAACCAAATTTGAATTTGTCCGAAAATATGAATTCGATCGGTTAAATGTAGAAAACGATGCGGTTCGGTTCGGGATATTTTTGTACTGTTTTCATCCCTAGGAGGATTAAGGCGTTTGGGTTTGTGCGCCGCGTGTTCCTAATCTTGTATTAGAACCCAGATTTGGACGAGGAAATGTAAGCAGGACAACACAGTTGTTGCTCCCTGCGCTCTGCGCTCTCTTTCTTTCGATGGAAGCGCCAACCGGCAGCTTCCCACAGCTACCCCCTTTGATCCCTAGGCACTAACAACTTGGTATCAGAGACCATCCCGGGTTCGTAGGATGGTGATCTGTTGGCGCCAGGTTCGGCCGCCATCCTTCCTCAAGCACTCAAACAATTGACGAAGATGGTGTCTGATATCTCGCGGCAGATGTGTGGCATGGCCACCCAATTGGCCGGTCTCTCAATGCGCACCTCGGAAGTGGAGCGCCAACCGCCTGCGCTGCTGCACTCCATGCTCACCTACCGGCTCTACGACATGCCACTATCCTATGGCATGTGACCTGTCCCTGTTTGAAACTGCTTGTGAAGTTCTGATTGTCCTGAATCCACTTTTGCAGAGTTTGCGAAAAACATAATTTGCTCGTTTTGCTTAGTTAATTCTCTGATTCTGCTTATTGATAAGCTGCCATGTAATATTTCTCTCTGTCACAACTTCTGCATATCTATGGAGAAACTAGGGAATAAGCTGTGCCAAACCTGGCCATATTCCCACATGGCAGTGGTACTTTTTTTAGATAATGGAAAATTTCTGGCTTAACATCCTCTGCCTAATGCTTCAGACAGCAAAAAGTAGCTGCTACTGCTGTAGCAAGCTTGAAATTGGTTAATTCCCATGGATTGGTGTCCACCCAACGAAGACTCCCCAAGTCCTAATAAGTAATAACCCTGCTAAGTGGTACTACACACTAGCTGGAAAATTAGTTACTTGCATTACTGGTTGTTCCTAGGCACCGGTGCATAGTGTCATCCTAGCGTATTGATAATGTAGGAAGAAACAAAATAGGCCAAGCTTTTAATTTTTTACACCAGGATGGTCAAACTTGACATGCGAAGTGATAGTAAAGAGAGACTTCAGTGAATCAAGTATACCCAAAAAAACTATTCCTGGATAGGGTTGTATGAAAATCAATCCATGTGTTTGAGCCTTGACCAGGCTTTCGTCTTCAAAAGAGAGACTTGAGTGAATCAAGTATACCCAAAAAACTATTCCTGGATAGGGTTGTATGAAAATCAATCCATGTGTTTGAGCCTTGACGAGGCTTTCGTCTACTCTAACTTGCGTAACTTGCTTGGGCCCAAAAGGCTTTTCATTGTTATTGTTATTCATGGCAGACATGCCATAAGTGTTTTGGAAGATACCTGATAGGGCGATCAGTTTTTTTAGTCGGTAAGTTTAATACTACTTCTGTCCCCAAAAGAATGCCATTCTCTGGCTATACTCAAAATAGGAACACTTTTTTTTAATTATCTTTGGAAGCTATTCTTATTGACGATGCCAATGACATCAAGCATTTTTTTCCATCCATGCTCTTTTTTTTCCTGGCATACCCTTTGTACTAAAAATAGATAAACCCGGAAGATTAGCAAACTGAAGCAGAACATGGTTAAATGCATGTCCAACTAAGACATAATATCTTGCATGTCCAACTTTCCAAAAGGCATGTACCTTGAAGCTTTTAATACTGGTGTGAAGCCATTCATACATAGGCTGTTTTTTGTTTATCAAAATAAGAACAATGTTATTTTCCCAATACTAACAGTTACCAAGCATACCGTCTCCTCTCTTTCTAGATATTCTTGTCATGTTCATATGATCATGTGTGGCGTTTATGTCCTCTCAGTATGGGTGTGATTGGCTGCCTATATTAGTCTTAACCTGCGTTAGACCTTATGCAACACAACTCAAACCAGGATAAGTGTATACAATGTCTTGGTGTTTGGTTGTGCTGCACAGGCAAAGTTGCATTTAGTAAAATTGTATTTGAATAATTTGATTGCTTGCATTGTGGTGTATGTCATCACCTCCATGTTCTAGTAGAGGCCTCATGTTTCTAGTAGTGTTACTGAGGTGAGAATATTCATTTTTATGTGCCCCATCGTTTAGTTCAAATCTGCATTGTCTAATATGGACGTGGATATCGTGCGACCCGTCGCGCATACGCGTAATGCATGACCTTCTAACCTCCGTGCATGATCACGAGTGCTTGACCCAATTTTCATGTGTGCTACTCAGTCCCCGACCAAACGAACCACTTTTTACATGCAAGATGACAGTGCATACGGCCCTCACATTCAAGATGGCAGTGCATGCGGCCCATGCAACCATGCTACTTGATGGCACGACGACACAAAGTAAAAAAGGCAAAATGTTTTCTTTAAATTGCTATAAATTTTGAATGTGGTATCTGTTTTTAATTCCATTTGCACCGGTGTGTTCTACATAACAAGACGAACAAAACTAGACCACACTAGCATATATTATAAAAATTCTATTTTAGTAGCAATTTATGTGTAATACATGCTATAAGATTTATCAAGGAGTTGCTACAATGTAATGCTAAAGTCGCTACTCCAAAAAAAAAATACTAAATTATTATATAGTATGCACAAGCTCAGGGGACGGGGGCAAATATATCAAAAGGAATTACTACGTATCATATAACACTAAAGTTGCTACTCTAAAAATATACTAATTGCCTCACCTGTAATGTATAAATCATACATATTAGTTTCCTCACCTACAATATATAAGTTGCCTCATCTATAATGTATATATAGACATTCAAACCTAAAAAGATGACTGAAAACTAAAACTAAAACTAAAGAATATTAAAAATTTTTTGACTGAAAACCAAACCTAAAAAACACTGAATAAACTAGAATGAAAACTGAAAATAAAAGAAAATAGCATTTGAACCTAAAAGGGAAACTGAAAACTAAAACTAAAAAATATTAAAAAAATTAGACTGAAAACTGAAGCTAAAAAAACTTGACTGAAAAAAATATCACTGAAACTGAAATTACAAAAAAAGAAATATACAACCACAAAATAACAATGAAATTTACAAATAAAAAACTAAAATAGATAAAATAAAAAAATGAAACGGACATCCCTGCTGTTGTCAGGGAAAGAGAGGATGTGATCAAGACTGGGCTGTAAAACAAATACATGGACAATGTCGGTAGGGAGAGTAAGGGTATATTGGGCTGGCCCATTGCGGCCTGATGTTAGCGGCGTCACGGTCTGTCGCGCGAAAGCGACCAAGCGCGACCCGTCATGATTAAGACTTTGCGGCCTAATATGGCCAAATCTGGCATACCAGCCAACGCTACACTGGGCTTGCTATTGAGTTGCATGCACCAACCAGTTCAACGCAATAGCTTAAGCTGATGGGGAGAGGCGGGCAATTCACTTATACTCCAACACTCTCCCTCACGTGGAGGCTCCCTTAGGCCTCAGACGTGGAATAGGAGCGGGCAACAATTATTTTTATTTAATTGTGCCTACCAGGATTCGAACTCGAGACCTCTGGCTTTGATACCATATTGAGTTGCATGCACCAACCAGTTCAACCCAATAGCTTAAGCTGATAGGGAGAGGCGGGCAATTCACTCATACTCCAACACTTGCTTTGAGTACTGTGCAAGCTAGGCCTATATATCTGGTGAAGAACACCCAAAAGGGTGAGTTGGGAAACATTTTGCCAAGTCTTTCCAACTGTTAGCGCTTAGGGAGCGAAGGTTGTATCGATGGTGGATGGGAGGGCGAGGCTTTAAGGACCTCCTGCGTGTGGGCGGCACCGTGGTTAGGGAAGAGGGGAGCGGCAATCGCTGGACAGGGAGCAGGGAGCCCAGGGGAGAATAAATTTCAATCCCAGGCTATCCTATTCCATCACAAGAGTCCAATATTTATACAATGTCTCCTAACAAACTGGCTCCATAACAAACTAAGACTTGATAACCAACTAAGCAAATAATCCTCCTGGACTCTAGGGATGTGGGTGCTGCTGATATGTCTTGCCGACCATAACACCAACTTTGAGTTGAAGGCAGAGACTAAAGCGTCATGGAGGCTGCAGAAGAGTGGTTGTGAAATTAGAGAGGAATTAAGACAAGTCTTAACAGTATTAGGCTTGTGTTAGGGACTTAAGAGACAAGCAAAAATTCCAGTTCTAATATCCTGTGCTTGAGGGTGATACCCATACCCTTTATGTTACAGTGAGGAAAAAGGCTACACACTTGCAAAGTAGAGTGGTGCTAATGTTGTGATGGGCAAAAAGTAGTTGTCAATCCAAAATTCATTCAACGTAGATGAAAATATATATAGCTTATCTACTGTGCTAGTTTTGTATAACTTTCCAATGCATAATAGGGCTGCATGCAATGTGTGTGTGGGGTTTATTGATCCCACACCCAGAATAATGCTTTACCTCTGAAAGTTGTTGGAGAGAGATATATTTGGAGGGCACTTTATGTTGTTGAACTTTTCTGAGGATTTAGAATCTTTTGGTAACTTCTATGTGACTTAAGTATGTGGGGACCAGTGGTATTAAAACCATTTGTTATGTTGAGTCATGAGTGTTGATATACATGACAGATTTGTACAACCTGCTTACAATCATGAGATCAAAGGGCTTAAATCGCTCTGGTGGTGGTGGTTCATTGATATGAAGCAGAGGTTCCAAAACACTTTGTCGTAATGGAGTCACTTAAATGGGTTGCATGTGAAGCATTTCCCTTGCTATGAAAAAGCTTTGTTTGCCGCAAAAAAAGAAGCTTTGTTGGTTGAGAAAAAAATCTTTATTTGCTGTCAAAAGAAAAGGTATTGCGTTATTTGCCATCATGGAAAACGAGCTTCCTTTACTGCCACTGCTTCAATTTTTGGTTTCTTTTAGGTCACTTCTATTGAACGATGACATGTTTCTTTTAGCTTAAAGTCATTGTTGCTCATCTGGCCCAACATGTCATCATTTCCCCATCCGCTTCCCCCACCCTGCAACTCAGCACCATTTCTCCATTGATAAAAATTGTATTCCTGGGTTTCTCTCTCTCTCTTCTGATTTTCGTCTCCATGAGCACAAAATCTGTCAGAACTAATAGAAAACACATGTCAAGCACTTGGTGCTTGTTGCTGGGAGATCAAAGTGAAAACAAGAAGTGAGAGGCAAGAGACAAAGCTCGTAGGTGGCTGGAAGATCGTCCGCCCTGCCCTGAGATGCGGATTTCTACTGGACGAACATCATCAAGATTCAATTTCAGTACTCATGCCTTCAAACGTGTGCCACACAGCTCACACTAGGTGAGAAAGGCTAAATCGGATGGTAAACGTGCGCCTCATAGGTCACAAAAGGTGAAAACGGCTAAGTCGGGTAAGCACAGTTAAATAACGGGTGAAATCAGCTAAATCGGGTAAGAACGGCTCAAGAACAGGTGGAAACGGGGCATGGATGGGCCAATCTTTGATTTTAGCTTTACCGTGTCTGCTTGCTCCTCACAACCCAAAACGAAGTAGCAGCATGCATAGTGCACCTGCAACTGAACTGCTAACGATCCTCCTGCTGCTTGAGCCGCTGCTTGCTTCTTGTGCATCTGCTGGGGGTATATGCTGCCGTTCAGTGTAACCTTTGGGAGCCATCATAATTAAGCTCAATTTAGGGTGTCAAGGGATGTATGACATTGTAGCAGGACAATGGTTCTGTTTTTGGTGCCCAGTGATGAAATCCGTCGTTGGCAGTGGTGAACTGCTAGTGGCGGCTTTGTTTTGTTTGGGTCAACTTGTGAGGACTTCATATCCGTGAAGGTGTAGATATAGTATTTTTCATGGTTATAAATAACCTGCTATAACTTTTCAGCAATGATATTGTCAATTGTTTCATTATTGCAGCTAAGTACGCTTTAGCCCTACTAAACACCATTATTTGGTTTAGCTATGATTTTTTAGCACTAATCCTTATGGAGGATTTTTTTTCTCAAACAACGTAGGAGAATTGTGTGTTATTTCATTAAGAATGACCTTCACAATCTAACTAGACCCCCTAAAGCTCAGGGGATAGCGACCTTATAAGGAGCTCCTGGTCTGCTCCTTAGCCACATTTTATAAGAGGGTCTGAACATCAGGGTGAGCTCCTTCAAAGCTCCCAAGCAACAAGGATAAGTAGGGAATTAACTCCTTTGTGCATCTCCTTTGGAGCACTTCTTAAAGTATGAAAACACCAACCATATAAGTGACTAGTAGATTCTGGATCCCTTGGTGCATAAAGTTTTAATTTCTGGAAGATCAAGGTCCAGACCTGCCTAACACACAGTGAGGATGTGTTGAATATTTTCTTTGGCCTGGTCACAGAAGGGGCAAGCTGCCGGGTGAGGGAGGCTTCTTTTTGTGAGGCAACCCCTAGTCCAGCATCTGTTGTTGAGAGGAAGCCAAAGGTGATGGAGGCTCCTTTTGGCGAGGCGATCCACAGTCCAACATATGCTGTTGAGAGCAAACCAAACAAAATATTTGCATTTTAGAGGAGCCCAACAGTTCCAAACTTTTCTCAAGGAGCAAACTTGATGGTCCCCTGAAAAAAAGGCACATGCTGACTTGCTGCTATAGGAACCCGAATTGGTCAATTTCCGTCGATATTAATCAACAACCTCATGTTGCACGGTCATCCTGTCCAACGGGTCCCAAGGAGGAAAATATTCATTCTTTACCTTATATGACTATAATCTATGCTTCATCGTTGTGTTCTTTAGTTGATAAATGATGTAATGAACTATTGAAAAATTATTGAGTTGTTTATTTGTTGAATGTTGGATGAAAATGAATGTTGATAGTCATAAGTATGTTAATCAATTGAATGACTAAAATAACGGACATGTAGACATGTTCTCTAGAGCACTGGACATATATTTGAATATTTGTGTTTGTAAAATTTTCTTAGTTCTATGTTCCTGTGCATATCTGGTTAGAATTTTTCATATTTTCTACAAAATTGCTATGAAATAGATTCTGCTATATCTCGCTATAACTTATTGTAGCTTTTGGAGGAGGCTCCTTCTAAGTAGCTTAGCCTGCTATATAAAACATCGGTATTTGCACAAAAATCTGACAACATTTCATGGGTCAACATCAGCTGACCATGATTCCATGATGGCGGTAATGGAAGAGGCATGACAACAACTAGAACTTAAACTGATGGAGATAATGGAACTCAAAATTTTCGATGGCAAATATGGTGTCCTTAGTGCATCTGTTTTCGGTTTAGATGGGTGCGTGTTGAGTGTGTTTGGGAGCAGGCTCTCCTTTGTACTTGTAGCAGGCGGTTTCCTGTCTCTTGAGGGGAAAAAGTAAGGAACCCAAATTATTTTTTCACAGAAATAAGGAATTCTCGTGCTGGTTTGTGCTGGTCAGGTGGGGATGCTAGTCATAGTTTTTGGAATTGAATAGTATTTATATACTATGTTTGTCTTTTTTTTTTTGCGAGACCCAGTTACAGACGCAGACGTTCACAAACACGAGCGCACATTCACCCTACCCCTACTATGAACGCACGCACACACACCCTATCCCTATGAGCACCTCCGAAGAACCGAGGTGGACCGACAAATCTCGAGATTGACGAAGTCACCACAGACGCCTTGCTGTCGGCGGGCACGTCGCCTACCACCGAAAGAATTGCACCGTTAAATCCTGAAATAAATCCAGGAAAATGCGAACACTCGTGTCAAGTCGAGCACTTGAACCCGGGTGGGCAGGTTCCACTACAAGGAACCAACCAGCTGAGCTACACTCAGTTCGCGTATACTATGTTTGTCTTAACTGAACGTCTTAAGTGATGGTTAATTTGTTTAATATGTTTGTAGGACACTTTGAAAAAAAATCACAGAATTCATACTTCACCAAATATTGACTATGCTAAAAATATTAGCTCAAAATAATAAAGTTTATAATGGTATATTTAGCATGACTATCTCCTGTCAAGGTTAATTGATATATTAAACTTTCTTATTTCGAGCTGATATTGTTAGCATAGTCATGATTTGGTGATGAACACATTCTATGATTTTTCCAAGATTTTGTGTCCTACAAATATATGAACAAATTAACCATAGTATAATGTTGTTAATTTATGAAGAGGGCAAAATGGTCTTTTTAGTGCAAAACAGTATTTTACCATGTAGTTCTCATCATATAGAGTGCAAAAGATTTTATAGTATAATTTTGGGCATTTATATGATTTTATATCTATTTTGTAAAAAAAATATTATTGTGTATAGTGTCTATCAACAAATTTGATAAGAAACAGAGTGTGTACCAGTAAATTGCTTCATTTTGCATGTCTGCTAGCAAAGGGAGTTCATTTTCAGTGTCTTGTAGCCAATTTTGCCTACTATTTAATATCTGATGCTTCTTTGGAAACGATTATGACATTGTGAAGGTCCCATGAAGGGTTTCTAATTTCAACAATAAACCAGGGAGCTTGCTGCTGCTCTATACTTTGGCAATGCACTCAAATTTTCTGCAGCCTGCATTTTGGAACTTACCCCCTGCTTAAAATGCCTCGAAATTTCATCACTTCCCTTTAATGCCAATTGTTTACAAGGTTATGTTCCTGTATTTTTTTGGAACGAGCTTGCATTTTGCCCCAAGATGTCCGATTCAGTTGCCTTTTCTTAATGATGTCTGATTCAATTGCCTTAACCTTTTAGGCCGTGATGAAAATTTCATTTTGCAGAAAAGGAAGCTCTATTGGGACAAACAAAAAAAGAAAGGGTTCTTGAACATGCCAACAAGGAAATCTGAGAGGCTAGCTAAGAGAATGAAACTCATGGCATCATTGCTCCTCACACAACGGAAAAAGATTGGAGTAGGTGAGCACTTTCAGGCAGAGGTACCTGATTGGACTGGGCAACCTTCAGGGAAAGAGCTTTCATGTTACAGAAGTGACCCAGAGACATCAAAGATGTTAGGGACTAGAATGTGGCCTCCTGAGGGTGAAGTTTATAAAACTGGCATTGTAGCTGTTGGGCAGGGAAGGCCCGGATCATGTAGTTGCCCCTACCCAGGATCCTTCTTCTGCAGACAGCTCCACACAAATGAAGCAAGAGATCAGCTACGCTCTGAACTTGGTCGAGTTTTTACAATGTGGCAGTTTGATTCTATGGGGGAGGAGGTTTCTAAGTTGTGGAGTCGAGAAGATCAACTAAAGTTCGACCCACTTGAGCAATTGGTTCCTGTTATGGATCAAAAGACATATTGGGCCGTTGTGTCCAGAAATTTTGCTTCAAAGCCCAGGATAGATTTGATAAAGTACTACCTGAACGTGTTCCTGATGAGAAGAGTGTTGACCCAGTGCAGATTGAGTCTTCTGGAAATTGACAGTGACGAAGATGAAGTGGAGGAAGAGGAGGATGAAGATCAACCTGAAGGATCTAGCTCTCTTCAGAGGTACTGATTTCCTTTATATTTCATGGCTCCATATGGTTGTGTAATAATGCAATATCTCATTAGTATCAACTGCATATGTTTGAACTTCAGTTGTATATTTGGATGCTCGCTGAGTTGAGTTACCACTACGCATTTCTTTAGGAATAGAATTAACCGACTTCCTGCAAAAGTATTGGTACTCTGGTCAGAATGATGTTCAGTTTTGCTGAGTTGGTAAGTTTTAATTTTTCAGGACTCAAGATGTCCAGGACTTGAAGAAGGTGCCATGATTCTGCTGACAACAATCTGACATGCTTTTTTGCATGTACCCTTTGTTCAAGTTTATGCTGAGACACAACATCAAGTGATGCACCATTGCTCCGAGTGATCGCAAGTCTAATTTTTGCAGATTTTTGGTTAAGGGCTCCATTCACTTTGGTTCAGCCATCTTTTGAACAAAAACTAAATCGAGTGTTAAATCATCTCCGTGCGTCTCTCTAGGCAAGCAAATCAATACTTCAAGCTCATCTGAGCCAAATTGTTTTCTGTTGTACAGGAAAATGGTAAAAAAACAGTGGGGGAAAAGGCTGAGGCTTTTAACCAAGTCATTATCTCATCCGCATTTGGTTGACTTGTGCTCTTGGCATGACAAAGCCTTCGAGTTTGACTCTAGTTTGGTTACCTATGTTCAGCTGGTACATCAGAATCTTCCAGATGTTATTTCCTTTGCCTATGCTTAAACTTAAAAAACTCGCACCTTTCTTTTTTGCTGCGCTGGATTTGTTGACCCTGTAAATGGTATCGCGCAGAGGCATTACAAAATTCTCCCTGTGATGAAGCGGAATCTGCCTCCTGCGGAATGATTTGTGCACTCTATATGTTTCTTTGCTGGTGAGCAAGATGCGCACGTGCTGCCTGGTATATTGTGTAGTCAATTTATAATTTCTTTTTTCCTACATATAATTTGGTTGGCTCAAAGGAAAGCCCTTTGATCTAGGCTTTCAGCACTCGGGCAAAGAAGAATTGATGATTGATGGCTTGATGTGTCATTGTCTTCTACAGTACTCCCTCTATTCTTTTTAAGTGACGCTCGTGCTGGTCAAAATTTTCTAAGTTTGAGTAGATTTGTACAAAATATTAGCCGCATTTGTATCTCTAAAAATATAATAATAAAAAATATATTCAACGATCTATATAATATATTAATTATGTACTATAAATGTTAATATTATTTATTTATATTTAGTTAAAATTGAATATTTTTAAATTTTGAGAAGTGGAAACAATAACTAAAAATGGACAGTGAGAGTAATTAGATTTGTTGTACATTTGCAGAAGGGGAGGAGACCCTGCCTCTGCCACTGCAAGTTAAGACTGCACTCATTCGTGTCCGTCCGATTTTACAGTCAACGGTCCAGATATGATGCTACAACGATAAAGTGCACTGTACAGTACTTTTCTCCATTCCAAATTACAAGTTATTATAAGAGTTGAAATTTCTTAAATTTAATTAAATTTATATAATAAAGTAATAATATTCATAATATTAATTAAATATTATTAGATTTTTCGTTAGTTATATTTTCATATAAGTCGGGGGACCACAAAACGGGTACCCCCAATCAACGCAAAACAAATAAGTTAAACCTAGAGCATCATTTAATAGGAGACCTAACTAGTCTAACCTCTTAAAAAAACCAACCTCTCGAGCCCCGGCACATAGGCCTCGAGCCCACTACAGCCGTACAAGCCAGGTCTCGGGCGAACGCTCGTTCTCCGTCTCGCTCGAGCCCTCCAAGCCAGGCCTCAGACGAGCGCTCGTTCTCCGTCTCGCCCGAGCCCTCCGAGCCAGGCCTCGGGCTGGCGCTCGTTCTCCGTCTCGCCCGAGCCCTCCGAGCCAGGCCTCGGGTTGGCGCTCGTTCTCCGTCTCGCCCGAGCCCTCCGAGCCAGGCCTCGGGTTGGCGCTCGTTCTCCGTCTCGCCCGAGCCCTCCGAGCCAGCCCGAGATTCTCCGTCTCACCCGAGCCCTCCGCGTCAGGCCTCGGGCGAGCACGCCACTACCCTTCAAGCCTTCCGCAAGAAGGAAACTCCCTGCTTCTCAGCTCTGACAACCGTACCAGCCCCGTACTACGCACTTAATGCGTCCACCTACTCCGGTCACATCCTCTGATGCACGGCGTGTGCCACAGTGAACCGGGGCCAGAGTCAAACCTCGTTTTCACCGCAAACATGGGCAAAAAGGCACAAGTACAGCACTGTTAAGCCATACCCCGCACTGTAGCACACTCGAGCCACATCACGAGACTTGGATTCCCGCTGTACGGCCGGGTTTTCCGGGACTTGCCCATACCTGAGGGGGCTCGGGCCCCCCGTAGGCACCACCTCGAGGCCAGCCCTGAGCCCCTCGAGCCCTGCTGCTTTCATGCTATTGGAGGACAGGTACCCCAAGACCCGGAGGAACCCTGTCACGTCCTGTACGTGCCGGAATGGGCGCTGCGCGGCCTCCACGACGCCGCGCCTCCACGTCCGCGCCCGGGATGGAAGTCACGCTTCAAGGACGCTTCAACGGCAACCCCCACACCGGCTACAGTGACCTTGACAAGACAGAATACCGACCCTTCGCCGTATTGGGCGTTGTACACGTCGCTCCTGTGTAACCCTGGCCTCCTCTTGTTCTATAAAAGAGGACACCAGGGCCCTTCCCGCAGGCGGGTCTACACGCATACGGGACACACGAGTCCGCACGACACACACACGAGTCCAGACTCTCGTCCACACTCGTTGAGCTTGTATTGCCCCTGTACAAGCACTTAGGTGCAAGTAATACAAGAACCTCCTCCCCCCCCCGCTGGACGTAGGGCCTTCTTTGCCCGAACCAGGATAAACCCTTGTGTCATCTTGCATCACCATCCAGGAAGAGAGCACGCGATCATATTACTAGTTGGTGTCATACCCCCAGGGTCGAAACACCGACAGTTGGCGCGCCAGGTAGGGGCCTTCGCGTGTCGGAGTCGATTTCTCGTTGTTTTCTGGATGGCTTCTCCCACTCCTCCGTTCTCTGCTGGTGCCGTCGTCTGGTTCGGGAGCCTCGAGTTCTTGGCCACCGGCAGCGGCAACGAGCTGACCTTGCTCTCCACGGAGAGCCCGAGCGGAGGGCGCGTCATGCCACCCCGCGCGGGGGGCGTGGCGCGTCACCCGCACCACCACGCGTCGCCACCCCGTGAGCGGTGCCGTCGTCACCATCGTCGCCAGGCACAGGCGGTGCCCGCGGCGTACACCCACTTCCCCGCGACCGGCGCAGAGTCCCCGAGGAGAAACCTGCCCGGCGCGCGGCCGGAGACTTCTAGGGCGCGCGCGCACTCTCCCAGCGAGTTCGCGTTTGTTGCGCGCACGGACCGGGAGCCTGGCCAGAGGCCCCCGAGCCGTGCTCCATCGACACCACCTGGCTTCCTCCCGCACGGGGTGTACCGCGCTCGATGTCAGCGGCCCCCGTTCGACCTCGACAACCCCGCAGCTGTCTACGCCCACCACCTCGACGAGCGCCGTCAGGACCGAGCGGCGGCAGAGCGAGAGGAACGTCCGGGCACGCTCCTACGAGCCACCACCAACCTGGAGATCGTCTACCCCGCGCACGTCGACCTCGGCTTCTCACGAGTCGTCGAGCCACCCCGCCGAGCCACCATCGGAGAGTGGTACCACGAGCTGCAGTCCCAGCACGAGCCAAGGCGGCGCGACATCAACAGCTCCGACTCCGACGAGTACGACTACCACGACCCTGACCTCTGGGATCCCACCAGGGAGTGCTTCCAGCTCGAGGGGGACGTGGGCGATGCCGAGGACGACGACGGCGACGACGCCAGGCCGGCGCTCAACCTCGAAGAGCCCAACGACGTGGCTGCGGCGGGCGGATCGCGTGTTCGGGGGAGGAACGAACCCCCGGCACCGGCTGCACCACCTCAGCACAACGACGACCGGGCGGCGCAGCTCGCGCAGCTGCGGGAGGCGATCACCCAGGCCGAGGAGGACTGACAACGCCTGCTGCAGCTCGAGCAAACTCTTGTGCAGGAACAGGCCCAGCCTCGAGGCGCCGGCGCCCGTGGCCGCGCTCGAAAGGTCCACCGGCAGATCCTCGAGGATGGGGCGCCAGCACGCCCCGAGGTGCACTTCCCGCGAGCCGGGCAGAACGTGGTGGCGGCCGCGATGCTGCTCCGCGATCTACCCGCCATCTCCAACCCTGACTCCAGGCGCATGCTCGGAGAAATGAAGAACCTCCTCGAGACAGCCGCTCTGCAGCAGGCCGAGAGCTCAGCCTCGCGCCGACGCGGAGCGGCCTCGGGGAAGCCAGCAGACACGCCCCGCGACGAGCGCGAGACATCCGTCCACCAGCCGGACGCCTCTCGAGCCAGGCCAGTCCGGGAGCGGATCGTCGACAACCGGCCACCTCGAGACCCCAATGACGCCCGCAACAACATCAACCGCCGACGCAAGGATAAAGGGGCCGAGGAGCGTGGCTATAGTGCCCATCGAGGGGGGCGCTACGACAGTGACGAGGACCGGCGAGCCCTCGAGCCCCCGGGCCCCAGGGTCTTCAGCTGGGCCATCCGCAGCTCAACCCTCCCCGACCGCTTTCGACCACCGACCAACATCGTGAAGTATGACGGGGAGGTCGAGCCCAAGCTATGGCTCTCCGACTTCCGCCTGGGCTGCCAACTGGGCGGGGCGAAGAGCGACGACCGCGTGATCATACGCCAGCTCCCACTCTACCTCTCGGACACCGCCCGTCGGTGGCTCGAGGGGCTCCCGCCGAATCAGATCCACGACTGGGCCGACCTAGTCAGGGTCTTCGATGGGAATTTCAAGGGGACTTGCGTGCGCCCAGGCAACCCCTGGGATCTACGACGTTGCAGGCAGACAGCGGACGAGCCCCTCCGCGACTTCGCTCGGCGATTCTCGAAGCAGCGCCTCGAGCTCCCCCACGTGCCTGGCGAGGATGTCATCTCAGCGTTCCTCGCGGGCATGACATGCCAAGAGCTAGTCCACGAGCTAGGGCGCTACCGTCCCAGGACGGTCGAGGATCTGATGGATCGTGTCACCAGCTTTGCCTCGGGCGACGAGGCAGTGGGGGCCTATTTTGGCCGCTCCACGGACAAAGGCAAGGCAGTGGCCATGCCGGAGGGCTCGAGCAAGGGCAACAACGACAAGAACCGCAACAACAACAACAAAAAGAAGAAGAATAAAGGCAAAGGTCAGAAGGCGAAGCGCGACGCCGATGACGACGACGATGAAGAAGTGCTCGTGGGCTCCCTCGAGTATAAGAAGCCTCGAGGCCCCCCTGACGGGGCTGTCTTCGACAAAATGCTCGAGGACCCCTGCCCTTATCACAAGGGTCCCACGAATCACAAGTTGAAGGACTGTCGAATGATGAAGGGCTTCTACTCCAAGCTCGGCGACAAGAAGGAAGACACGCCTAAGGGCAAGAACAACAATCGACACGACGACGGGGACGCAGACGACAACTTCCCCCCGGTGCGCGACTGCTTCATGATCTACGGGGGCCCAACCGTCGGGCTCTCAGCTCGAGAGAGAAAGAAGGAGCGTCGGGAGGTCTTTGCACTCTGCCACGACGCCCCCGGTATATTGACTGGTCTGATGCGCAGATCACGTTCGACTGTGACGACCATCCAGACCATGTCATAAATCCGGGGGCGTACCCCCTCGTCGTCGACCCCGTCATCGTCGACGTACGGTTCTCCAAGGTGTTGATGGATGGGGGCTCGAGCCTCAACATCATATACCTCGAGACCCTCGACCTCCTGGGGATTTCGAGGGACCAGCTCCGACCCAGCGTCGGGGGGTTCCACGGAGTCGTGCCAGGGAAGAAGGCCCATCCCCTCGGGCGCATCGACCTACCTGTTTGCTTTGGCACGTCGGCCAACTTCCGCCGGGAGACGCTCACCTTCGAGGTGGTTGGGTTCTAAGGGACCTACCACGCCATCATCGGCAGGCCTGGCTACGCCAAGTTCATGGCGGTCCCCAACTACACATACTTGAAGCTCAAGATGCCGGGGTCGAAAGGGATCATCACCGTCGACACCTCCTACGAACACGCGTACCACTGCGACGTGGAGTGCGTCGAGCGTGGGGAGGCCAACGTCCAAGTTGACTCGCTCGAGGCCCTGGCTGCCCTGGCCACTGAGGGCCCTGAAGCAAAGCGCCACGCCGGCACCTTCGAGCCGGCAGAGCACACCAAGCAGATACCCGTCGACCCAACCTCGACCGACGGCAAGACGCTGGCCATCAGCGCCAGCCTCGAGCCTAAATAGGAAGCAGTGCTCGTCGACTTTCTCTGCGCGAACATCGACATGTTTGCGTGGAGCACCTCGGACATGCCAGGCATACCGAGGGGAGTCGCCGAGCACGCCTTGGAGATCCAGGCCGGGTCCAGACCGGTGAAGCAACGCCTACGCCGCTTCGACGAGGAGAAGCGTAGGATCATCGGCGAGGAGGTGCACAAGCTTTTGGCGGCTGGATTCATCAAGGAGGTATTTCACCCGAAGTGGCTAGCTAATCCTGTACTAGTTAGGAAAAAGAATGGAAAAATGCGGATGTGTGTGGACTACACTGGCTTGAATAAAACATGTCCAAAAGTTCCATTTCCTTTACCTAGAATTGATCAGATTGTCGATTCCACTGCGGGGTGTGAAGTACTTTCATTTCTCGATGCGTATTCCGGCTACCACCAGATTAGGATGAAAGAGTCCGACCAGCTCGCTACCTCTTTTATTACGCCTTTTGGTATGTATTGCTATGTTACAATGCCCTTCGGCCTTCGAAACGCCGGGGCAACATATCAGCGTTGTATGCAGCATGTCTTTGGCGAACACATAGGCAAAACCGTCGAGGCCTACGTCGATGATATCGTGGTTAAGACCAAGAAAGTCGGGGACCTCATCAGCGATCTCGAGACCACGTTCGAGTGCCTCCGGGCCAAGAATGTGAAACTCAACCCCGAGAAATGCGTCTTTGGTGTGCCTCGAGGCATGCTACTTGGCTACATTGTCTCACAGCGGGGGATCGAGGCCAACCCCGAAAAGATCTCAGCAGTCACGAGGATGGGCCCGATTCTAGACCTCAAGGGCGTACAGAAAGTGACAGGCTGTCTAGCCGCTCTCAGCAGGTTCATCTCGAGGCTAGGGGAAAAGGCGCTACCCCTCTACCGCCTGCTGAAGAAAACGGAACGCTTTGCGTGGACCGTCGAAGCCGAGGAGGCCCTAACCAAGTTGAAGGGGTTGCTGACTTCCGCGCCAATTCTCGTGCCACCGCGACCAGCCCAGGGTGACGATCCCCCCGAGCCTCTCCTCCTCTACGTGGCCGCAACCACCCAGGTGGTCAACGCGGTCGTAGTCGCCGAGAGACACGAGGAGGGTCACGCGCTACCAGTCCAACGGTCGGTGTACTTCATCAGTGAGGTGCTCTCCGAGGCCAAGGTCCGGTACCCACACATCCAGAAGCTGCTCTACGACATCATCATCACGAGGCGCAAGCTCCAGCATTATTTCCTCGCTCATCCCGTGACGGTGGTATCGTCCTTCCCCCTCGGAGAGATCATCAACAACCGGGAGGCCACGGGGCGCATCGCCAAGTGGTCTGCCGAGCTGATGGGGGAGGCCATCACCTACGCTCCACGAAAAGACATCAAGTCGCAAGCGTTGGCGGACTTCGTTGCTGAGTGGACCGACACCCAGCTCCCGCTGGCACAAATCCAAGCCGAGCTCTGGCATATGTACTTTGACGGGTCCCTCATGAAGACAGGGGCAGGCGTAGGCCTGCTCTTCATCTCACCCCTCGGAGTCCACATGCGCTACCTGCTGCGCCTGCACTTCCCCGCCTCCAACAACGTCGCTGAGTACGAGGCCCTCGTCAACGGGCTGCGCATCGCCCTCGAGCTTGGGGTCCGACGCCTCGACGTTCGAGGGGACTCACAGCTCGTCATCAACCAGGTCATGAAGGCCTCGAGCTGCATCGATCCCAAGATGGAAGCATACCGCGGAGAAGTGCGCAAGCTAGAAGACAAGTTCTACGGCCTCGAGCTCAACCACATCGCTCGAAAGTACAACGAGGCCGCGGACGAGCTGACTAAGATAGCATCCACGCGCAGCGCCGTCCCACCAGACGTTTTCTCGAGGGACATTTTCGAGCCATCCGTCAAAATCGGCCCGGGGGCTGGCCCCTTGACGCCACCCCTCGAGCCGGACACGGGGGCTCGACCTTCGACGCCACCCCTCGAGAACGACCCCTCGACATCCGCTGAGGCCATGCAGATCGACGCACCCGCCTCTTCTTCATCACGACCCCTCGATTGGCGGACGCCCTTCCTCGACTACCTGACGCAAGGCGTGCTACCAGAAGACAAGACGGAGGCCCGACGCATCGCTCGAAGGGCCAAGACCTACGTCATCTACGGCGACGAACGAGAGCTGTACCGTCGAAGCCCATCAGGAATCCTTCAGCGCTGCATCCCCCTCGAGGAAGGACGCAGGCTCCTCGATGACATGCACTCGGGGGCTTGCGGCCATCACGCAGCGCCAAGGACCTTGGTGAGGAACGCCTTCCGCCAAGGCTTCTACTAGCCAACCGCCATTGGAGACGCCAAGCGCCTGGTTCGAGCCTGCCAAGGGTGCCAGTTCTACGCCAAGCAAACGCACCAGCCCGCGCACGCCCTGCAGATGATCCCCATCACTTGGTCGTTTGTCGTCTGGGGGCTCGACCTCGTGGGTCCCCTCAAGATGACAAATGGAAATTACACGAATGTGCTCGTGGCCGTCGATGCGGCGGAACCGACCTGGCGATAAGAGCTCAAGTATTATCTTAGCCAAATCCGTCTGACTTCGACTCATACTTGAACCCATATAACCCCGGTAGTCCGGAAATCACGAAGGATTTCTAACACCATAACATACAGGATCGCATCGTTCAAGGTTACATTCGTAAAGATACATCACAGCGAAACGAAATCGAATTTAAAACATCAGAGTGCGGAATTTAAAACAGAGTTATTACAATATTGAGTTTAAAAGTGCGGAAGCTTGAATAAGTTTAAAACACGACCACAACAAACGTGGTCCAAATAAAACATTGTTTGATAAACCAACTCAACACAAGTCATTCCTCCTTTTTAAGATAGTGTGCCACCAGTAGTCTCAGTCCGGCAAAAGAAGGAGGAAAGCTTCTTGACGACCCTGCCCTGGGCCTACTCCTCATCACCTTCCACTGGGTAGAGGCAGTGCTTACAATAGCCAAAGTAGACCTGGCCATCTGCAACAAACGGGATAAACCCTGAGTACGGGGATGTACTCAGCTAGACTTACCCGTCTAACTGAAAATAAAAGACTCCAAGGGTATGCAAGGCTTTTGAGGTGGAGCTGGGATCTTTTAGTTGCGAAAGGCTCAAATTCAGATAAGGGATAATTAATGATTATGATGAGTTGTTACTTTTAAACCTACTCCTTAGTTCTAGGTTACTACCTGTACTAGAGCACTCACTTGAATCTAACAAACAATAATATAACCATATCCAGTTGACTTATCCACATTTTAGTTGAACCTTTAAACATCACATGGAGTTGTATCGTGGTGAAGCTCGCCATAGTTTCCCACTAACCGGGGGAGACGGCGACTCGAATCGAATTCCAAACCAGCTGGTGAAAGACCTTTAATACCAGCCCACACTTTCCCCGTCGGGTCCATGCATTGGGCAACCGCTCGATGCTTGTTCGTGGTGGTAATCGTCGCGGCTCAAGCACGGACCGCCCAATCAGAGTCTGGCGATGGCCTCACGCGGCAGATCGCAACTTCCGTACTAGAGGGCACGACACGGGTTGAGACCGGCCCGAACAGCTTCTAACCGGCTTTGGGGTCGATGATTACGGCACCGACATATCCCTAAGTAAAAGGGCGCGTTCAAAAATGAACGAGGGCCAACATCGATACAAACCTACACGATCCAACGGACGGACTGCCCCAAGTTTCCAAACTTGTGCCTTGCCTTCCAGTTGACCGTATTTCATTACTACTCAGGTTCTTTTCCACGATAGCAAATATAGCCAACCGTGATCCGGTAAGTACCCATCAGGGTATTACGGAGACATCCTTAACTACTACTTTTATTAAGCAGGCTAAGCAATTCTACATTGCAAATAAATAACAGGATAACAAGGTAGATATTAATCAATCATCAAGGAATGGTAATGCAGCAAATAGGATTCATTCAACTCCTAAACCTAATGCATCACAATATAAAAGGACTCAAGTAATTTAATTGTAAATACTGGGAGACTTAGAATGCTCCGGGGCTTGCCTTGAGTGAAAACCGAGGCCTCGTGGGAGGGGCACTCGGGCAGGTTAGTGTCGTGGACGGGGTCGACTTCCTCTGGCTGCTGCAGCTCCTGGATCTCCGGCTCGGCGTTTAGCTCCTGCTCTTGGTGAAGCTCCGGCGGGGTCGATCCTATTGCGTGCGATGAATTTATAATTCAATAAATGCGGAAATAACTCTTGCAAACCAACCAAGCCAACTTGTTGAACCACTTTTAACATTGGGGCAATATCTCATTTATTTCATAAAACAAAATCTGATTATTCAACCCTTTCTTATTTAAATACATCAAAGGAAACTCAGATTTGAACTGCAAGTGTATTTTTCTGGGCTCAGAAAAATCCACAAAAATTCCAGAAGGTAAACCACACTTGCTGGACTCTACTGAACAAGTTTCAGCCAAAGATAACATACAGAGCTGCAGATACAAAAATGACAAGCAAACTGCCTAAAAAGGTACTTTGAACTACAACCCTACTGTAAAAGAGTGCATAGCTCTATTTTCTATTTTTCCCAGATTCTACTTCACATTTCCTATTTATCCAGAAAGTTCCATGACCAGAACCATCATATATTTTCTTACATGAATTTCTAAAGATCTATACAGAAAAGCACAGTTGTAAAGCAACTACAAATTTTTTCCATAAAACAGATCAAGTTCATACTTTTCTTAGATTCTACAAGGCATACAGAGACTGTACAAATTTTCCATATTTTATTTCAGCATATAAAACACCTTAACACTTATTCTAAGAAATCAGCAAAAAGAGACTTTTAACTATAACAGTAACTTTTTCTACATAAACAGTGCATCATATATTTTTCACAGGTGCCAAACAGTATAATAAACTTACACAAAATTTTCCAGGAATTATCTCAACCAGAAAACACTTATAATCATTTATTTAAACAAAAGCATATAAACTGAAATAAATGAAAACAGTAAAATAAACTGCTATCAAAAATACATTCATATTTTCCCATGATAGATCTATTCATAAGAAAGCTAATAAAACTGGAAGCACTTCATTTGGATTTATAAAACAGGCTACACAAAAATAACAAGCATCTCTGGAAATTAAACCGAAAAGAAAAACATTTAATTTCTCCCGGCTGGCTTGCGAGAACTCGGTCTATGGACCGGTAAGGGGCTGACGCGCGGGACCCGTGGGTCAGCAGAACCTATTCGGGCTCGGGCGCACGGCGGAAAGCGAATCGGCCGAGACTTGGCTCGACGAAACCGCGGCCGATGGCTCGGCTCGGGCGAATCGGAAGACGCACGCCCGTCCGAGGCCGGACTCGGGGGCTCGGGCGAGACGGAACACAGGCGCGCCCGTCTGAGGCCTGGCTCGGGGGCTCGGACGAGACGGAACACAGGCGCGCCCGTCCGAGGCCTGGCTCGGGGGCTCGGACGAGACGGAACACAGGCGCGCCCGTCCGAGGCCTGGCTCGGGGGCTCGGACGAGACGGAACACAGGGGAGGGATTGGTCCGGCGATGTCTCGCCGTCGGTGAGGTCGCCGGCGCGGAGGCTGGGCCCTGCGGACTCGTCTCAACGAGGCGCATCCGGCGGTACCGGTGGTTTGGCCAGCGCACGGCCGTAGCGTGCCGGCGGCGAGCGGCAGCGCACGGCGGCGGCGGCATCGCGCGGCTACGCCGTTTCCGGCGGTCGCCGGCTAAATTGGCGGGCGTGTGAGACTCAGTGAACCTAGAGGGGAGTCCTAGGGGTGATGGTTTGGCCGGAGGTGCGCTGGTGCGTGCTGGCCACGTGTGAGGTCCGCGATGGCGGCAATGGCGCTCGGCCGTGGTGAACAGAGAGATAGGGAACGATAGCGTTAGGGCTAGTTGGTGTTCTCACCTTGCCTTGGCTTGGCGAAGCTGGAGGAGGAAGAAGGGAGGCGGTGGAGCTCGGGTCGGGGACGAACGGCTCCGGGCTCCGAGCGGCGCTGAAAGCTTCCGCGGCGGGGCTCTTCGGACTTCGGCGTCGGTGGAGCTCGGCGGATGGCGCGGGGGTGCGCACCGTGTGTCCGAGACGAAGGCGGGGCAGTGGCCGGGGTTAATCGGCCGGTGATGGAGGTGGTGACTGAAATTTGGGAAGGGGCCTTGCGGCGGTGGTTGCAGCGAGCGGAGAGTGCTCAGTTCGCTTCGCGCGCGGGTGAGAGTGGGGAGCGAGGGCGAGAGTGAGTGTGCGAGTGAGTGAGGGAGTGGGAGAGGCGCTCGGGCTTTTGCCCAGCGGAGCGGAGGGGCGGCCGGTCGTGGCGGGGACCACGGCGGCTCGGTCAGCGAGGCGATGACAGGCGGGCGCGGAGCAGGAGTGGGCAAGCGGGATTGCTTGCTTGCTCCGGTGGAAGAGAATCGGAAGGGGACTGGGTGACGGGAGATTTTGCGCAGGCTCGCGCAGGCTAACGCAGCCACGCGGCGGCTTCGGCGAGGCGGGGCAGGCGCTGCCGTGCACGGCGAGCGGCGCGGCGAGCGGCGAGAGGGCGAGCGCGATAGCTTGCGTGTCCGTGCGGGCACGATCGGGCGAGGAGTGGCGGAGGCGGATATGGAGCAGGAGATGGTAGCCACATGGCGCTATCGCCGGCGTACGGCGCGGCGCGGTTGGCGGACTTGCGCGTCGCGCAGGCGGACGCGCGCGGGAGCAGCGCGGGCGAAGGCGCTGAGGCTACGCGGCTGGGCTGGGCCGAGAAGGCTGGTTGGCTGGCGCTGCGCGCTGCGGGCGCGCGGGCGAGGCTGGGTGCGGCGCGGCTAGCTGGGCCGAAAGGCCGGTTGGGCCGAAGGGTTGGCGCCGGGAAAGAAAATTATTCTTTTTCTTTTTCCAGAAATTTCCAAAGTTTGACTTCTCAAAAACAGTTTGAAAAACTCCAAACCAGGCTTTGACCCAAATATAAAAGTTGCTCAAAATATTTTTCTCTACAACTTTCATATAGAACACTTTTTCTGAAAACCACTTTTAAATCCTCCTCAAGAATAAAGCCAGAATCAAAGCATCAAGTCAAATAGAAATCCAATTTCAGATAAACAACAAAAGATCAAAGGCATACTTATACACATGAAATGATGCAATGCATTGCTTATGCTTTCTTAGTGGCTAATTGCAGTGCCTAATGCAGTGCTTGACACTAGGGTGTCACAGTCGACAAATTCACCAAGTGGATCGAGGCTAAGCCTATAGGCAACCCCACCTCCGAGAAGGCCGTCGAGTTCATCTCCGACATCATGTACCGGTTTGGGGTGCCTAACATCATCATCACCGACAATGACACACAATTCGCGGGCAAAAAGTTCATCAACTTCTGCGACGACAACAACATCCGCGTGAACTGGGCCTCGTTCGCATACCCTCAATGCAACGGGCAGGTCGAGCGCGCCAACGGCATGATACTCCACGGGCTGAAGCCGAGGCTATTCAAAACCCTCAAGAATTTTGGAAAGAGGTGGGTTGCAGAGCTCCCCTCGGTGCTGTGGGGCCTCAGGACTACGCCGAGTCGAGCCACCGGGTTCACTCCATTCTTCCTAACCTACGGCACCGAGGCTGTCTTGCCTACGGACCTCGAGTACGGCTCCCCTCGTCTTCAAGCCTACAACGAGCAAACCAACGACGAGAGGCTCGCCAACGCCAAGGACCAGCTCGAGGAGGCTCGAGACGTGGCGCTCATCAACTCCGCGCGCTACCAGCAAACACTTCGACGCTACCATGACAAACACGTGCGCAAAAGGGACCTGGCGATGGGGGACCTCGTGCTTCGACGGCTGCAAGATAACCGAGGGCGCCACAAGCTCACCCCTCCATGGGAGGGCCCATACACCGTAGCTGAGGTGCTCAAGCCAGGAACATACAAGCTCTACGACGGTCAAGGCAGGATCTTGGCGAATGCGTGGAACATATCTCAGCTACGTCGCTTCTATCCTTAAGGGCCTCGAGGCCTCGTACATTTTGTTGCTTTGTACATACACGACAAATATGAATGAACAAACTCGTGCACTGTCTTTCATTATACTTAGCAACTTAAGGTAGCCTCGACCCTGCCTTGCTCAGGGTCGAGCCTCCCTCGGGGGCTGACAGGGGGGACCCCCCCAGACTCCAGAAAAAGCGCACTTTTCTTTTCAAAAATTCGACCCTTATCTCGATTCGTATCTCGAGCATACTAGCAACGTCTAAGTCCGTAGATACCTCGAGCCTCCAAGAGGCGGGGGGCGTCGACGTAGACGGCCACCCACGCCCCCGGGCTACGGTACCCTACCTACGCCTCCCCTCGAGGAACTCGTGAAGCGTATCGAAAGAACATAGACCAAGACGGTAAAAACTCGAGCTAGCGACAAAGAGAAACGATCGAATAAATTTGAAAAGAAAACAGCTTCTTTAAACAAATAAGTCATACGCATATGTTGGCCTCGACGGGCCATAAGTCATGACACGAATTTTTACAAGGGCCTCGACGCCCAAATTTGGCACGCAGGCCTCATACCTCGTCAGTCTGGAACTCCTCCTCAAGATCTTCTGCTGCGGGCTCAGCCTCGACGTCCGGGCCAGGAGGAGGGGAGCCATCTACACCACTGCCTGCATCGGGAGGCAGCACGTCCTCCTCAAAGAGCTTTGCGAGCGCCGCCCCCGGCCTCTCCACCTTCTCCAGGATCTTGTCGACGCGGCGGTCGTTCCACTCTTCGTCCTTCCCCTCGATCTCGACGAAGCCCTTGGCGACGACGTTGACCGGGTAGCGGAAGCCGGAGCGGACGGCCGCGAGTGCCTGCTTTACGCCGTGGTGGAGAGCGCTCTTGACGCGGTCCCGCGCGGCCGCGTCGAAGAAGCACAGGGCATCGACCAGGGCGTCGCCTCGAGCCACTGCGCCCTCCGCCGTGGCCACCGGGTCGACACCCCACGTGGAGCAGAGCCTGTCGAGGGTGTCGCGCGCCCGCTCCGCCACCATGGTTTCACCCTGGAGTTGCTCCACGAGAGTCTGATTCGTCTCGCGGAGCTCCTCGGCGGTCTTCTCCAGATCTGTGCAACAAACAGAAAAGAGTAAGTCCGCGGCGTGGCAAGAATCTCGAAGTCAAAGCAAGACAAAGCCTGAAGATTACGACAGTACCTTGGCAATGCACACCCAAAGCGTCAAAGTCGCTGGTAAGGACCCCGACGCGCTGCTCGAGTGTATGCTTTTGGGACAGCACGTCGAGTTTTTGGCCCTTAAGCTCCTCGACCAGCTTGCCCGTCTGCGCAAGGGCCAGATCCTTCTTGATCACCTCCTACCGAGCGGCCTCGAGCTTGTGCGACAGGTCATTAGCTCTGTCGAGAGCCTGATCCATGTCGATTTCAAGGCCTTGGATCCTCGAGCGCGCGGCAGTTAAGGCCTCCTGGGCCTCCTTCCGCGCTGCCTCCGCCGCAACCAGGGCGGTGGCGGCCTTGCTCTTGGCCTCCTCGGCCTCCTTCCTCGCCGCCTCCGCTGCAGACCGGGCGGTGGCGGCCTCGCTTCGGGCGTCGGCAGCCTCTTTCCTTGACGCCTCCACCGCGGACAGAGCGGTGGTGGCCTCCCTCTTAGCTTGGGCGGCCTCGTCTCGAGCCTCCTGGGTCTCCGCCTGAGCGTCGTTGAGCCGGCCCGCCATCTGCGCGTTCCGGCCCAGCTCAGCGCGGAGCTCCTGGAGCTCCCCCTCCGCCCTCACAAGGGCAGCTGCCAGCCGCGCGGACTTGTCCGCCTCCTCCACGAAGGCCCTCTCTGCCTGCGCCACGAGCTCGGTCACCTCCTTGAAGATCGACCGTGCCTCCCGCGGAACCCTGAACAGGTCCCCCTCCTCCGACTCGAGCAGCACCTGCTGCGGCCCACCAACCGGCGGCACTGGCTGCGGCTCTCTCCGCCCCTCCGCCTCCCCCTCCTTCTCCTTCTCCACGGGCGCGCGAGGCTCCGTCGGTAGGAGATCCTGTCCAGCGAGCCGGCTCGCGTCGACTGGGGTCTCGAGGGCCGCTGCCCCCTCAGCCCCAGACGCCGACGGAACCGCGCCTATCTCGGGTGCTCCCCCCGAGATGGTCGTCGTGACGGGGGGAGGAGTGGCCCTCTCGGTAGGCGCCACCGGAGGAGGAGAAGGAGGAGGAGGAGGAGGCGGTGCTGCGATGGACGCAGTGGCGGCGGGCTTGGCGCCAGGAGCTGCGGTCCCCGCTGAAAAAGAGAACAACGTCGTCAGGATTAGGACAAAGCCTTGACCCCCGTGGTCGACGGCGTCGGCCTCACCAAGATCCGCGGCGGCCATCTGACTTCCCCGAGCCATGGCTGCTCGAGCCTTCACCAGCCAAGCAGCCATTTCAGCGGAAGAAGGAGCCATACCTCGAGGTGCTTGGTCCTCAGCAGAGCTCGAGGTCTTGGCCCGCTTGGACGTCGCAGGGTCCGCCTCTTGCCGGGAGCGCTTTTCCCTGGAAAACCAGAAACGGCACACATCACCAAAGGTAAAAAGGTAAAGCTTCACTATCAACGAAATTGAGAAACGTTACTTACCCAAAGCGACGGCGGGACTTCTTCCCCGAGTCGCCGGACCCGCTCGGGGGCTTTGAGCCTGCCCCATGGCTCGGGCCATGCCCCCGAGCCGTCTCCGTGTGGCTCGGATGGGGGGAAGGCTCCCGGTGCTTCCCGTGGCTCGACCCCGACGGGGAGCTCTCCTTCTGCCTCTTGTCCCGGGGGGACGACCGCGCCTCCTTCGAGCGGTCCTCTTGGCGCCTTTCCTTGCGCGGGCTCCGGGACCTGCTTCGGCGCTCGTGCCGGCAGTCGCCCCCCCCGCATCTGCCTCCTTCTCCCGGCGACGGTGCTGCGATGGGCTCCGGGATCGCTCGCGACTCCCGTCACGAGACGACTGGGAGCTCCCCCCTCGACGGTCATGGTGGCGGGGGCTCGACGCCCCCTCATGTTGCCCGCTCTTTCGCGGGCTCGATGTCGTCCTCGACGCCTTGCGGCGGTCGGGCCCGGAGTCCCTCTCGGCGTGTTGACTGCTTCTCGAGGTCTGGCCCTTCTCGAGACCCCCCGCCTGGGTCGACGCGGTCGTGGCCCCCTTCTGCGCCGCGGCGATGGCGCCCCGAGTTCGAGGCCTCTTCGCGTCAGGGGGCACTTCCGGCACGGAGCTTGACGTGCCCTGAGCCTCCAACGAGGCGGGGCCTGGCTTGGCCTTCCGCTGCTGCGTCCCGCGCGATCCCCTCGCCGGGGGGATCTCCAGGATATTCTCCTGCACAGAAGAGCGGTCAGCCCCGGTGTCGATGACCCCCGCGCGCCTCAAACGCGCATCCATCCCTTCATCATCGCTCTCCTCCTCAACGTCATCCTCCTCCTCCGAGCTCGTGTAGTTGAGCTCGGGGGACTCCTCTCCAGGCTGCCGGTTACGACGAGCCTTCACTAGCTTTTGATCTCGGTCCACCCGACGCAAGTTCTTCTGTTTCTCTTTCTTCTTCTTTGCATCCTTACTCTCCTTATCTTTCTGAGCAGAGAGGCGCCTCACCTGTCTTTCCGCGGCGTCCTCCGCCACCGGGGGCCTCGACCCGTGAAATGTGAACGCCCCCTGCGAAAAGGAACTTGATGAGAAAAACAACAAGGAGAGTAAATGAGGTTCGAAGAAAGAGAAAGGAGGGGAGGCTCGAAACAGCCTAGCTCGAGGAAGGCTTACCGGGTCGAGACACCCCGCGTCGGGTGCCATGGCGATCAGATTGCTCTCCTCAGGTCGGAACGGCCCGTGGATCGTGACCGTCACTCGGGAGGCACCCTCGTTCCGAGGCAGCCTCTCCTCGGCCATCCTCGACCTATTCAGCGCCTCGAGCGGGGCATTTGGCCCCATCTCGTACATGAGAAGGGGGCGGTCCGCCAGAGGAAGGACCCGCCGCTAATGGAACGCCCAGATGACCGCCTAGACGGTCAGTCCCTTCTCCTCCACCAGCGACCACATCGTGTTCATCAGCGGCATCAGGTGGCGCTGCCTGTCCGCCACCACGCCCCAACTCCACTTCTCCGGGCGCTTGGTGATGACCCTGCCGGTGTACCGCGGAAGGAGCCCGTTCTCGTTCCGCAGGTAGAACCAGTGGTCGTCCCACCCTGCCTGGTTGGAGGAAAGCTTGTAATGGAGGTAGTGACGGGGGACGTTGGCCGACGAGGGACCGGTCCTCGCGGTGATGGTGAGAGAGCCCACGCGCGCGAGCCTCCTCCCGCTCGGCTTCACGGCCTTTTGAAAGAGCTCGCCCCGGAAGAGGTGGACGAACATCTCCCAATGAGGCTCGATCTTCAGGTATCCCTCGCACACCGCGGCATAGATGGTGGCGTGTGAGATTGAGTTGGGGGAGAAGTGTTGCAACTCCACCTCGAAGTGGTGAGCCAGCCCCCGCATAAAGCGGCTTGGCGGAACGCCAAGCCCCATGCGGTGGTAGCGCGTGAAGCTCACCACATACCCCTCCGGCGGGTGCGGCTCCTGGTGGTCTGCCGACGGGAGAATCCACCATGCGGGCCCCTCCAGCGGGTTGGGGCGGAGAAGCCCCCGGTCCACCAGCGACTCCAGCTCGAGCTGCGACGCCTTCGTCGGGCACCAGTCTTCGGGCGGCAGCACCTGGGTCTGGGCGGCCATGGCGGCGACGGTGCGGATCTGAGCGGCGGACGGGCGGCCGGGAAGATTACTAATCGCTAGCTTTGAAAAAAAGCGGATGGGGGCTGCGGCGGCTGCGAAGGCAAAGGCAAAGTAAAGAGTCCCTCACCCCTCACTCGATATTTATAAAAGAAAACCCCGACGGGCGGGGTCTCCCACGGTAGAGGAAAGGTAACCGCACACATTTAATGCGCCCACCTAACCACGTCTCGAGCAGGTTGACAGGTACACGCGGCAACGCCCCATTCGCTCCACTAACAGGGCCCACCACGACCGCTGCTCCGACTTCATGTCCGTCGCCCTGGCGCCACGATCTCCACTCCCTAGCGGTTTCTGCCTAAAAAGGCGCTCCCAACGAGCAGAAGCATTCCAAACGACGGAGGCTTCTTCAAGAAGGTAAAAACGGGCCCTGGCCCTTCCAAGTCTCGAGGCAGCGAAGGCTGGCCCTCGAAAAGGGTTCGACAGCCGGTTTCGAGCACCCGAGTCAGGGACACCAAGGGGCGCCACTCGCAGCATCGCTCGAGGGCCAAGCCCTCGAGGCCCCTCACGTGTATCCAAGGCAGGGCACACGACATGCAGAGAGATGCCCTCGGAGGGAGGCATCGAGCCACCAGGTCCTATCGAATGGACCCGGCATTCCTGCAGACCGAGCGCCCGTGCTTTATGAGATCACCTCCGGGCTTCAGTCGACCCTATCGAACGGGGCACGAGATCTCACTTGGATTCCTCCGTTACCAGCTCACCGGGAACCTCGATACTCGCCCGCTCGTGGTAGTACGAGGCATCCCCCCTCGCATCCGATCGAAAGGACTCGCGGGATGACAAGCCAGGGCAACTGGCGTGCCGGACAGCTCGAAGAGCCGGCCGGTCGGTTCAGCCTGGCACCCCTCGACGAAAGAGGGTCGAAGAACTCGGGGGCTCGACACTCCCGAACCTAAAAAACGTAACTAACACTCACACTCGTGAAAAAGCCCACGAGGGAGTCCTAACCACTCCCCCGTGGTCTCGGGGGCTACTGTCGGGGGACCACAAAAGGGGTACCCCCAATCAACGCAAAACAAATAAGTTAAACCTAGAGCACCATTTAATAGGAGACCTAAGTAGTCTAACCTCTTAAAAAAAACCAACCTCTCGAGCCCCGGCACATAGGCCTCGAGCCCACTACAGCCGTACAAGCCAGGCCTCGGGCGAACGCTCGTTCTCCGTCTCGCCCGAGCCCTCCAAGCCAGGCCTCGGACGAGCGCTCGTTCTCCGTCTCGCCCGAGCCCTCCGAGCCAGGCCTCGGGCTGGCGCTCGTTCTCCGTCTCGTCCGAGCCCTCTGAGCCAGGCCTCGGGCTGGCGCTCGTTCTCCGTCTCACCCGAGCCCTCCGCGTCAGGCCTCGGGCGAGCGCGCCACTACCCTTCAAGCCTTCCGCAAGAAGGAAGCTCCCTGCTTCTCAGCTCTGACAACCGTACCAGCCCCGTACTACGCACTTAATGCGTCCACCTACTTCGGTCACATCCTCTGATGCACGGCGTGTGCCACAGTGAACCGGGGCCAGAGTCAAACCTCATTTTCACCGCAAACATGGACAAAAAGGCACAAGTACAGCACTGTTAAGCCATACCCCGCACTGTAGCACACTCGAGCCACATCTCGAGACTTGGATTCCCGTTGTACGGCCGGGTTTTCCGGGACTTGCCCATACCTGAGGGGGCTCGGGCCCCCCGTAGGCACCACCTCGAGGCCGGCCCTGCGCCCCTCGAGCCCTGCTGCTTTCATGCTATTGGAGGACAGGTACCCCAAGACCCGGAGGAACCCTGCCACGTCCTGTACGTGCCGGAATGGGCGCTGCGCGGCCTCCACGACGCCGCGCCTCCACGTCCGCGCCCGGGATGGAAGCCACGCTTCAAGGATGCTTCAACGGCAACCCCCACACCGGCTACAGTGACCTTGACAAGACAGAATACTGACCCTTCGCCGTATTGGGCGTTGTACATGTCGCTCCTGTATAACCCTGGCCTCCTCTTGTTCTATAAAAGAGGACACCAGGGCCCTTCCCGCAGGCGGGTCTACACGCATACGAGACACACGAGTCCGCACGACACACACGAGTCCAGACTCTCGTCCACACTCGTTGAGCTTGTATTGCCCCTGTACAAGCACTTAGGTGCAAGTAATACAAGAACCTCCTCCCTCCGCTGGATGTAGGGCCTTCTTTGCTCGAACCAGGATAAACCCTTGTGTCATCTTGCATCACCATCCAAGAAGAGAGCACACGATCATATTACTAGTTGGTGTCATACCCCCGGGGTCGAAACACCGACAATATAGTATACCTAAATCTTTATGTTTCTCTTTACAATTTTGGTCATACTTGATACGATTTTTAGCATGACTTATAATTTAGAATGGAGTGGTACATTTTTTAATCCACTGCACAGTACGTCGATGAACAGTGATAAACACTGTTTTTCTTGTTCCACGTCTCAAATAGGCTTCAAATTTATTTGCAAAAAAAGCCCACTAATTTAATTTAAAAGGCTAAAGGAAAGTGAAGTTGGAAATTATAATGGCCTCCGGGATACATGTGAAATTCTTGGATTCCATCCAAGTGGCGCTGTTACGTTTACCTGCAGCCTGGCAAGTTCGTTGAAGCTTTGACGAGACCAGAGCACAGGCACACCTACGAACGAAAGCCCCACACGTCACCTCCGCGCGTGCCTCTGACCAGCGCGCTTTGGCCTTTGGTTGGAGGAGGAGCGGGCGGCGGGCGCTCCGGCTCCAGCTCCAGCTCCGCCCGCCGGGACAGCGCCCCCGCGATCCAAGCGGGGCTGCAATGATTAGGCAAAGAATTCGGAAAGGTTTCCGATCGCGATCGCGTATGAATATGATGCTCCGGTGTCAAAAGCGGGTCTTTGATCATCATAAACCCCGTCATCATGCGAGCGATTAGGTTAGGTGCCTCCTCGAGGTGCGAGCCCACCACCCCGCCTGCTCTCGCCTCGTCACACCCACCGCGGCGGCGGCGGCGGCGGCGCCCGTGCGCCGCCGCCGTGTGCTCGCGCGTGCGCACATCGCGGTGGCCGGTGCGCGAGCGCGAGCATGCGTTTCTGCAGCGGCCGGTGGGCGCTGTACGTGTACGCGACGGGCGACGGCGGCATCTTTGCAGTACTACTACTGCTACTACGGCTACGTCCGCTGCGCTACACCACACTACTACGAATCAACGATCGTGTCGTTGCCCCGTGGTTGGAAAGAAGAGGCGCGATTAAAGCTGCGGAGCCCGTTGCTTTCTCCGGCGCTTTGGGCAGGAGGGGGCTGCTGCAGTGCTGCCTGAGTGCTGGCGATTTGATTCCCATGCAAATACTACCAAGTCCTATCCAGCTTTGAGGCCAGGAAAAGAAATTGTTTTTTTCTCGTCTGCTGGGCCACTCCTCGCGAGCTTCGAGGCACGTTGCATGCTGCGTCGCTGCTCTGCCGCTCTCTCTATCTGAATTCTGGAACCGAGCCTGATGAGCCGTTGTTTTCAATCCAACAAGTAGGAGGACAGACAGGCGTAGAGAGTACTGCCTCCGTCCCGTTTTAACTGTCGTCCGAAAAACGGGAAACACGGATTTCTAGAGACAGTTATTTAGGGACGAAGGGAGTAGTAATTTTCATGCCAGCCGATGCATTACTAGTCGCCTGGATCGATCGAGTTGAATGCTTTCCTTTCCTTCTCTCTTGCTAGCGGCCTTGGATTCCCAGGTTCCCTGCTTCCTGGGCTCCTGGTGTCTCTCCATTCTTCAAATCGAGAAGAACAAATAGCATGTCCGATGCAGAGCCTCCCCCAGCTGTTCGTCGATCGTGATCCAGTTACTTCTGCTGTCCTGTGCGGTTGGGTGTTAGCGATCATGGTTCCCAGATTAAATTTTCGATGTGGGGAACCCGTCGTGTCAAACGGTATTACAGTTGACTAACCTATAAAACCACGTGTCTACAGTGAGTAATTTTCTTTGTTGAAGGGTTATAAGGCAATGTATAACGCTGACGACGCTGGACCAGGCGCTTGGGGAGCGTTTTCCACCATGGACACACACAAGAGCGTTTTCGTTTGTGGGTGTCATCGTTGGCTTACTGCTTGAGCAAGCGTCGCCGTTTGGGACTTTTTCTGTAAAACCGAACTATTTAAGCGTAGTAGATAATTGTAGGTTAGAATACAAAACTTATTGGTAGGCTAGACACATGTTAGGTTTATTATTCTTTCTCCCAGCGGTTAAAAAAATCACCAGCAATCCTCACGGAACGCTCATCCATTGAATCCAAGACTCCACGTGTAAAACAAAAGGGTTTCCTGCGTTGCTGCAGCCTACTACTACTCCCTCCGTTCCAGAATAAGTGTCGTCCGGAAAGCGTGTCTGTGAGTAAAACACGGATTTCTAGTGACACTTATTTTGGAACGGAGGGGTACTCCGTAGAGGTGTACTGGTACTGTACTCCTAAATATCGTTCGTTGCAAACAAAAGTGAAAAGTCTTAGAGAGGTAGCGGGAGGCTGGCTGGGGGCACTTCCCCACCTGGCTGAGAGGCTCCAGCTTGCAGCGACGCTTTGAAACGGCAGCAGCATCCAGCAGTTCCCGTCCTGTATCACTTCACCACCAGCAGCAGGCCCAGCTTACACGAAGAAGTGAAGAACTACCCCGTCCGTCCACAAAGAGGAAAAATCCTATTATATTTATGTATTCAATCAATGCAAATGTTAGTTTATATACAAAATTTATTACAAAATTTATTTGATATTTATTTCACAAAAAATGAGACATAATTTATCCAAAAAACCAAAGACTACACACACCTACAGTACCTACCTCCGTATGCAAATGCCAGCGAGGACATGTCCCCACTATACCTATAGGCCTATCTCTGCCCTCTACCCGGCCTTGTCCCTGCTCACGCCAAGCGACGGGCACAGCAATCTGCAAGGCATACAGATCGTCGCCGCCTCGCCGGCCGCCGGCCGGGCACGGCCGTTGCGAGAACAAAACGTAGCGTGATTCCGATTTCCGTAGCAATCAATCACGCCAAAGCGTCGCTTTGTGATGCTTCCTCCTCTTCCGTCGCCACGGCACTAGGGATCCGCGCCGGGAGGGGGAGCATGGAAGTAAGCGCGTCTCTGAGCACAAGCGGGCGGAAAAGAACAGCAAGCGGTGCGGTGAGCTATAGCTTTGCCCTTTACAGGCGGGGAGGATCGAGGGCGCGGATCGCCCCAAAACCCATCGCCGAGCTCTAATTTTGGTAAAGCGCCGGCCCCGCGCAGCTCCGTCGTCGTCAGGACCAAGAATGCGGATCTTTTTGCCTCTGCGGCTTTGCAGTGCAGGAGGGCACAGCTCGCAGCTAACGCTACGCCACGGGATCTCGAGGCGGATCGATCTGATCGATCGATCGATCGGATCCGTCCACGCCCGCGCGCCTGTCCGTGGTGACTCTGGTCGAGCGGGCTCGGGAGATCGGGAAAGCCGAGCGGGGGCGAATCGCTTCGCATGTTACCGCAATCATCAACGGTGGTGCACTTTCTCGTGCTCGTCGTTCCGGGCCCCGTCCTTTTGCACCGATCAGCTGCGAGTTTTCTTGGGCTCTCGCCTCTCGGCGGCAGCGCCTCCGGCCTCTGGCTCTGGGCTCTGGCTGACGCCGCCCGAGACCTTGCCGTGTGTGTGTGTGTGCCTTTTGCGGGAAATGGCGAGGCGGAAAGGCGCTGTGGGAAAATGTGGCGACCGAAGGGAGTCGATCTTCAGATCAGAAGAGAAAAATCCCCGTGACACCCAGATCAACAACCCTTTTCCTACTTGCTTGCTGCCTCTGGCTTCCGTTTGAATGCGGGACTAGCTCTGTAGGTAATCACGGCTTGCTTGAGTACATACAGGGGAGGTGACAGAACAGAACAACAGTGATTGCTACTACCGTAGTACTGTACTCAATGTCAGTGTTGCCTGATGAACCCGGGCAGGCCAAACAAAGAGCGCAAATTTATAAAAAGGCGCCCCTGTTATCGCGCTCTCAAGTGAACGAACAATCGGTCTAGTAGGTACGCGGCCGCTGCGCAGAATTTTTTTTATTAATAACCCAATTAAATAAAAAATTTCATAAATAACACTGTCTATTTTTTTTTTTTTGCAAAACTAACCCTTTTGCCGCGCCGTCCCCAATGGCGCGGCAAAAGCGTTAGCCGCGCCATGCATGGCGGCGCGGCAAAAGTGCCACCGTGGCACCGCCCGGCCACGCAGGCCCGGGCGGGCCCCGCCTGTCAGTTTGCCGCGCCAGGCGGGCTGGCGGGGCTAGTGCGTTTGCCGCGCCAGGCGGCCTGGCGCGTTCATCGTCTTTGCCGCGCCAGGCGGGGTGGCGCGGCAAAGCCCATCTAGATCTGGCCGCGCGGCCTGCAGCAGCCTACTCTTTCTCTTCTACTCCCAATCCAATTCAATCCAATCCAATCCATTCCATTTCATTCCTCCTCTCTTCATCTCCCTCAATCAAACTTGTTGTCTCTGCACAAGAGGTATTTTGATCTCCATATTCCTGTTCTTTATCTATATTTGCAGTGTTTGATTGAATCATTTTTTTCTAAGTTAGGGTTTGTAGACAAAATTTATTTTGAAATTATCGTTACGTTAGTTGTTAACTAATGATGAATTTGTTCATGTATTAGACTTTTTAGATCTGTTTTGCTTAATATTTTTTTCAATTTGTGTACATTTATTTGTGTAATATTTGTTAGGCCATTACGTAGATTTATAATTAATCATGAATATATGTGTAATGTTGACATATTTTTTATTGTTAGGATGCCGCGGCGTGGCAAAGCTAGTAAGACAAGGTAAAATCGGTACATTGTTTATTTGTAATGAAGTAATTTTGTGTTATGTTTATTTGTTATTGCGTTGATGATTGTAGACAGCCTCTCACGGGCAATGCCTTTGCCCGTTTGCCATTGCCTAGCGGTGTTCCGGTGCCCATGTGCTACTGCGGCGATGATTGTAAGGTCGCAATATCTGATGAGGAGCACACATACGGTCAGAGGTATTGGATGTGTGAGAATTATGCCTTTGACCCTACACCTAAACAGATCCGTATTGGACTGATGGTGAGAAGCTGATGACTTGTTCTATACATGAATGACAAATCATTTATATTTTATTACCTAATTGACTTAGTCGTATTTTGCAGGAGCCTCCACCACTATGTGACTTCGAGCAGTGGATCGACACTGAGATGAAGCCGGAGGACAAGGAGCACGTAGAGAGGATGAAAAAGTGGGCTGCGGAGGACAAGGAGCGTTTGGAGAAGAGACGCAAAGAAGAGGCAGCACAAAAGCAGCATGAGGAAGAGGCAAGAATGAGGGATGCAGCTAAGCGTAGGGGGGAGAGGGAGAAGAGGCTTGAGCGTGTGCGCCGTGCCAAGGCTGTCATGGAGCAGGATCCGGATGCTGTGAGGAAGGGAAAGTGGCCTCGTTGCACTCAGTAGTGTGGTAGGTTCAGTAGTCATTATTGAGTAATGAACATCGTTGTCATTTGGTGGACTTGTTAGTGTATTGTACTGTTGGTTTGTACTTCCGTGTACCGTTTATTTCGGATCCTCGATTATGTAGTCTTGAACTGCACTTTGTTCGGCTTTATTATATGTTGTTGTATTGTTTGCGGTAGTTCATGTGTCGTTGATTTTTTGTGGGATAAAGTACGAAATAGAATAAAGCAAATCATTACACGAATAACAAACTAGTACATGGCATGTGAGGACCTTTTACCGTAACTTGGTTAAAAGGTCCTAGACTAATCCTAACATGCCTTAGGTAATTGATTGGCACAACACAACACACACATAGTGGTCTAAGTAGTCTAGAAGCCGTCCCACATAGCAAACTGAGTAGACCCTTCTCCGTAATAGCCTCCCATTGCGGGGTGGTGGTGGTGGTGGCGGTGGTGGGGGCGGCGGTGGAGGCCCCTTGTTCTTGTGATGCGGGCAGTTGCAATATGGATCAATGCATATTGCTTCATCTGAACCGCCTGCATCGCTGTCGTCATCATCATAGTCCTTGAGCATGCTTTTAACTTCTCTTTCAAGATCGTCGATACGACGCTGCAGATAATAGATGTATTCCTGATGCGGCCATATTGGAGGAGGATCCACCCATCTGGTGAAGCCGCAGTTTTCTTCGGAAATAGAAGACTGACATTCACAAAATGACTAAGTATTAGCAAACATGAGAGGCATAGCAACAACAATTAAATAAAGTTACCCATGCTCGCGGGCATTTGAAGAAACGTCGGCCTGCCTCCAGGTCGTCGTGGAGCATCTGCACCAAACAGTCCTCACCATGGCGGCATTTTGGTCAGTCCTCTAAACGGTTATCGTATCCCCTAAGAGGACGGTCCCAGCTGAAATCCTTTTTGCTCTCAACGGGAAAGTCATATAGTGCCTCTAAGAAGAAATCAGGACCAAGAGATCCCTCCCACACAATGGGAGGTCCCTTCCTCCCACCCTTTCCTCTCCCGCCTTTGGACGAACCTCCAGACATCTCTACTACGAACCTCCCAAGCTCCGTAAAAGGAGGACGCTCATCAAATACTTCGAGTTCTTGTTCCATGTTATCATCAAACAACCCATCTCATTTACTAACTGTGCCTCCATAAAACAATCTGAATACAGTGTCCATCTACAAAGTCAATAGTGGAACTAAGGTCAAGTGATTGTCTTCTCAAAAGTAAAGAATGGCGTAACTACTTACTAAGTTGGCTTCACTAACATATCTTCAGTAATATTTCGTCATACCCTAACTAAATACCCTAAAACCCGAACTAACATATCTTTACTAACAACCTATGTCACTAAGTAACTAACATAACTGAAATCACTAAACTAACTAAGTCCCTAACTACCTAACCCTAAGTCACTAACTACATAACCCTAAGTCACTAACAACCTAACCCTAACTCACTAAACTAACCTAACCCTAACTCACTAAACTAACCTATTTCACTAACCCTAAGTCACTAACCCTAACTTATTAAACTACCTAACCTAACTCACTAACTAACATTTTGCTAACTAAATAACTAACTAACTTTGCAAAAAAAATAAAAACTAAAATTAACTAACAAACAAACCTGAGATTCAGGTGCTTGAGCTGGGGAGAGCGAACGGGGGGAGGGGGCCGGCCGCCGGCGAGCTCCACTGGCCGCCGACGAGCTCCAATGGCCCCCGGCGAGCACCACTGGCCGCCGGCGAGGTGCCCTGTCCGACCGGATGGAGGGCGGGGACGGGCGGCCGAGGCACGGACGTCGGCGGGCGACGGGACGGCGGCGGCGGCGGGCTGGAGCGGCGGCGGGACGGCGGCGGCGGCGGGCTGGAGCGGCGGCGGTGGCGGGCGTTGCGGGCAGCAGAGGGAAGGAGGAGGAAGAAGGGCGCGGCGGCCAGATCTAGATCGGCTTTGCCGCGCCACCCCGCCTGGCGTGGCAAAGCTGTTGACCGCGCCAGGCCGCCTGGCGCGGCAAACGCATTAGCCGCGCCAGCCCGTCTGGCGCAGCAAACTGACGAGAGGGGCCCACCAGGGCCTGCGTGTAACACCTCTGGTGTTTAATAATGTAATTAATCTGATATGTCATCATCTTTAGTCTTTAATCATTTCTTGTCATGCATTTGTGTTGCTTAATAGTTGTGTAGTGATCTCTTTTCAAAAACCCTAAATGCCCAAATCTTCCTTTAAGGGCAAAATGGTAATTTCACCTCTGTGCCTAGCTCTGTGTAAATCTTGTTCAGTATTGTGCCTTGATACCTTGTTGTGTTGATCAAAGATCAAAATCCAAAATAGAATTGGAATCCCTTTTGAAAAACCCTAATTTCTAAACCCTGGTTTTTACCCCTCTTTTAATAAGTTAAAAACTCTTCAAAATTTGGACTTGGTCCAAAAAGCAAAGTTGTAGATCTTGTCAAGAGGAACAACTTTGGTTTTTACAGATTTTCAAGTTTCAATGTAAAATCAAAAGTAATTTTGAATTTATTCAAATCCCAAAAGTGTCCCCTTTTCTGATTTCAAATGTGGTTCAAAAACTGTTTGGATTTTGAAATATTCATATTGACAAAGTTGTAGATCTCATTTTTCTACACAACTTTGGTATTTTGAGTTTTTGCTGCTCAGTTCAAATTTTGGGAGTAATTTGCAAAATTCAGAAAGTCAACACCTAGACCTAGCCCTGTTCATCTCCTACCTAGGGTCAGAGCAGAGCAGGGAGGGGGGCCCGGCCATGGCCGCTCGCCGGAGCTGCGTGCGCCACGCGCCTGGCAGCCGCACGCCCGCCCCCGACTTGTCTCCCGTGACCGCGCCATCATTCTGCCCCCGCACGCGCAAGCGCTGACCGTGTCCCGTCCCCTACAGTTCCCAGTTCGCCGCCGCCGCGTGGCCATCGCCGGCGAGCTCGCGCCCGGTCCCTGCGTACCTCCCACGTCCTTCCTCATCATGTAATCGCGAGCACGCGCCGCGGGCAACCTCATCCGCACCTCCGCGCGCTCTCTAACGGCCCCTGGCCGCGCCTATTTAAGGCCCGCCGCTGGCCGGAGCTCCGCACTCACCCCGCCACCGTGGCCAGTCCATTCCAGAGCCTCCGCAGCTCAACCAACTAGCCCAGCAGCTCCGCCTTGAGCCCGTGCAGCTTCCCCACCCCTCAATTTCATCTCTACCGTCTCCTATCGCCCGGCGTAGCTCGTCGTTCCAAACTCCGGCGAAACACCGGTGAGCACGGGATTGAGAAATACTCTCTCCCCGGCCGTGATCTTTCCTCCCCGACCCCTGCTTCATCTTCCTCATCTTGGTGCGCTCTTAACCCGCTCCTGGCGACCCTGTCTGGTGTACAGGGTCGCCGGCACGCCGCTCGCCGCCGAGAGAGCTCCGCCGAAACACCGCCACGTCGAGCTCCCTCCTTCGACCCTTGTTCCGTCCCGCCGAGCCCTGCCTCCGACCCGTGGTAAGCACTCGAAGCCCCGGTCTCTGCTTCCACTCCGCTTCGCCCGAGCCAGGCCTCGAGCAGACACGTACCCTCGCCACTTCACCGAGCCCAGCCTCGGAGCGGACTCACACACCGCTTCGCCCGAGCCTAGCCTCGAGCGGACTCACGCACCCTCAGCTTCGCCGAGCCTAGCCTCGAGCAAGCATGCACCCTCCGCTTCGCCCGAGCCTCCCGGCCAGGCCTCGGACGAAACGATCGTTTTCCGTCTCGCCCGAGCCTCCCGGCCAGGCCTCGGACGAAACGATCGTTTTCCGTCTCGCCCGAGCCTCCCGGCCAGGCCTCGGACGAAACGATCGTTTTCCGTCTCGCCCGAGCCTCCCGGCCAGGCCTCGGACGAAACGAAACGATCGTTTTCCGTCTCGCCCGAGCCTCCCGGCCAGGCCTCGGACGAAACGATCGTTTTCCGTCTCGCCCGAGCCTCCCGGCCAGGCCTCGGACGAAACGATCGTTTTCCGTCTCGCCCGAGCCTCCCGGCCAGGCCTCGGACGGTCGATTGTTTCCGCTTCGCCCGAGCCCTGCGAGGGAGGAGCACAGTGCTCTTTTCCTTTTTGGAAGTTGTGAATAGTGTTCCTTTTTCATCTTTTTGTGTGATTTTCTGTGTTGCTCCAAAAATTCTGAAAATTTGATGGTAGACTCTTTATACCATGTAGTATTTTAGAAAAATATGAAACTTGGACTTTGTGCAAAAATTTGAAAATGAAAAATCTCCCTTTTAATTAAGAAATGAATGGTTTTAGATTTTTAGAAAAACATGTGTAGCTCCAAAAATCATGAGATAAATTTTTATATGCTAGTTATGTCATGCTTAGTCTCTGGTAGATTTTTGAGGCCTTTTGGAGTAACTTCATAAAATGACTTTTTTATATAATTAGGAAAAAATAAAAAAATCAAGTAGAGTTCATGTTGTATGCCCTGTGTTGCATTGTTCATGCTAGCATACTCATGTGCATACATCATTGCATTCGTATAGTGACCGAAGGAGAAGGAATCAAAGTCGAGGCAGCCGCTGACGAACCTACCCCTGAGGCTACCCCGAGCTCCGACACCTGCACTGCCGACCCCGAGTCTGTCCTTTTTGCTCTTCAAGGCAAGCCCCGGTGCATTTAACCCCTTTCCTTGAATTTATAAAATGATTTCCTTAAATGCTTTTGAGTTAAATTATTGCATTAGGTTTATAGGAGTTGTGTGCTATCCTAATGGATGCACTATCCACCTTGACCACTGATACACCCGATACCTGCTTTTCAAAAGTATTTGAAAAATGCTTAGCAATGCTTATTGAATTAGACTTTGCAATAAAATGCCTTTTTTAAAAGTGTGATCACTGAAAGAATCTTTATGGGAATTTGGCTTTACTTCCCGTTCGATGACTGCTTGCCTAGCTAGCATGTGGTCATTGTCGAGAAGAGGTTGTCCGCGCGTACGGTGCCGTCATGTTGTAGTCCGGGACTCAACAGTTGACACCGACCGGGACAGGGTTGAAAAACCGACAGGACCTGTACTCTTGGGTTAGAGTCCCGAGGTGCTTGTTGCTGACGGAAAAACTTTAGGGACCATCCGTATGTGGGCCTGCTGGTCAAGACTTGTAACTATTCACATACTTCGGAAAGCTCTGGCTCCGAGGAATCCTTTATTGGGACCGACAACCGCGCACTGGGAGTGGCGAGATGGCGGAAGTAGCATGTACCCACGTGGTCGTCGCACCTGGATATGAGTGGTGTACTGTACTTCCGGGTGGCGTAGGACCGGTCCAATCTTGGAGGAATCGTGGAAGACGAGTTGGCATATGCAAGCTTGGGTGCTACATATGCAGTGTGGATAGGGATCCTCAGCTGAGTATTATTTATCCGGATTAACGTTGCTCCTCGGTTATGGAGACTTGGTCACTGACTGTCAACGGAGAGTGGTTCTCAACTAGGAATGTTTTGAAATGTAAAATGAATCAGGAACGATGAAGAATTGAGGAATACTGAATCTTTCCAAAATATAATAAGATTTACAAAATGCTTTTCTGCAAAATACCTGATCTTGCTTAAGCCTTACCTTGACTACCCTAAGCCTCTCATTCCTGAGTCTTCTCCCTTTTCTTTAGTCGGGTAAGTCTTGTTGAGTACCCCAGTACTCAGGGTTTGTTACCCATGCTGCAGGTATGACTGAGACCCCGATGTGTCTTGCGCCCTGCTGCATGACCATCGTCCAGGAAGAGGCCGATGAGGCCGAAGAATAGTTGTGCACCCTCGGGCTGGGTGATTATCAGTATCTTTATTTTGTTGTACTCCGCTACGTTGGTCGATGAGGCCGAAGAATAGTTGTGCACCCTCGGGCTGGGTGATTATCAGTATCTTTATTTTGTTGTACTCCGCTACGTTTCCTTTGTCTATTTCTATTATCAGAACTTGGTTTGTAATAACTGCACCTTAATTTCTATTTGGAACCCTGCTTTGTAAAACTAATGTTATTTAAGTCTTCCGCTCTTTATTCCGATGTTATTTGTAAAAGTATGCAATGCTGTAACCGAATTGTGAGATGATCCTGCGGACATTGGGCACTGATGTAGCCCGGTGGCGAACAGGTCTTAATCACATGGAACATGGGTTCGGCTGTCAGAGGTTGACAGGGACACATGGGCCATGAGATTAGGGCCGTTCCGTCACAGAGTGGTATCAGAGCATCTCACTTTAACGTTGCAGTGTTCGTTTTTGCGAAAACTTCAAAAGACCTTTTGAGTCCAAACAAACTAAACTTGACTATTTTGAGTCCAAATTGCTTCTCTCATCTTGTCTCTCATATGGCAACACTAGCTAGTGGAACAACATATTTTAAGCCCTATGTACCTTATTTATTTATTGCATTGCTTTGTTCCGTAGGAACGATTCATGCATCATGTCATAATCACTTAAGTTAACTTCCTCTCTAAGTTCGTTGGGGTAGTATGCCTTTACCTGTTCTTGCTAGCCTTTCTCATCCATCTTCTCTTATCCAGACATGGCTCGCATCAAGCTGACCGCCCGCAAGTCGACTGGACCGCATGGTGTGCCACGCCACCAGCTGGCACCACGCGCTGGGGAGGAGACTGGAGAATCTTCCAACAGTCGTCGCTTTCCCCGCCACACCCGTAAGAACCTGAAGGAGGAGATCAAGAATCTGAAGGCTGAGTTGAAGAACTTGGAGCATGACTTCTACCACTCACGCCTAGAGTTTTATGAGGCACGAGCTTCCCTGGAGCAGGCCAACCGGAACACGGTTCGCGCTATCGAGCAGCGCAATGATGCTTGGATTCGCGAGGACGTCACCAGAGCCAAGCTCCACGGACTGCAGCAGTACACAGCTCAGATTGAACAGTTCAATGATATGCTTCATGAGGAAGTACATCAGCTGTATGATCAACTCCACCCCTTGGTACCCCCGGTTATGGAAGACCCTGAGGACGGAGTAGTGGAAGAACCCGATGTGGAACAAGAGCCAGACGTGGACGAAGAAATTGAACCTGCTGAGGACGTCCACGCTGAAGACGAGGACGAGGAGGAAGAGCCTGAGCTCATCCTCGAAGAAGACGACGGCGACGACATGATCATCTTCGATGAGGATTAGGCTCGTCGTTAGGAGATGGAGATCCCGTGTGTCTGTACCACCTGCTTACCTAAAACCTTAGTCTAGGTTTGGGAGCGTTAGTCTGTCTTTTGTTAAGTCAGTCTGTATCTTTCTTTTCGTACCTTTTCTCCTTATCAGTCAGTCGCTATCTGTCAGTCATCTTTATCAATCTATCAGTCTTTGTATCAGAAGAAGCTATCAGTCTGTTGATTTCAGAACCCTATCTATGAATGCTAAGTTCCAAGTTGCTTAACAGATGCCTGTGAACACTCGCACTGGAGCTGGAGGTTCTGATGATGCCAACCTTCCAAACCCTCCACCTGTTCCTGCTACGCTAGCAGATGCCATTGCAGCCGCTGCTAACCTAATGGCTCAAAATCAGGGGCAGCAGAACAATGGTCACTGTGGTCGCCATAACATCAACAACGAGACCACATATGTGGATTTCACCGAGACCCGTCCACCAGTTTTCACCAAAGCAGATGAACCCCTGGAAGCTGATGATTGGCTCTGCACTATGGAGCAAAAGTTCAGTCTTCTCCGCTGTACCGACATCCAGAAGCCCCGGTTCGCTTCCCAGCAGCTTCGTGGTCCAGCAAGTGCTTGGTATGCCAACCTGTTAGCTGTCCAGCCAGAAGGTCATCAGATGACCTGGGAAGAGTTCCGCACAGCTTTCCGTGCGCATCACATCCCTTCGGGATTAATGAAGATGAAGCTTGATCAGTTTCTGGCACTGCAGCAGAAGGACTCCACAGTGATGCAGTACGTGGGTCAGTTCAACCATCTTAGCCAGTATGCCTCAGAGTATGTCAACACAGATGAAAAGAAGAGGGATTGTTTCCTTAGAGGTCTGCATCCTAAGATCCGCAGAAGTCTGTCCAATAACCTGACCGGTTCGTATCATGATGTCATTGATCGTGCTGTTGTATATGAAGAAAGCAACCGTCAGTATCAAGAGGAAAAGAAGAAGAAGAAAGCAGGATCCAGCAGTTTCTCTGGCGGTCACAAGCGCCAGAGGATCATATACCACCCCAATCACCACCAAAATCGCCTACCTTACCCCAACCAGCAAGTGGTCGTCCGTACCGCGGCCACCACCCATAATGCCAACCAGCAGAGTGCCACACAGCCGAACGCCCCAGGTGTTCGTATCACCACTCCACAAACAGCCTACAACCATCCCTGCTACAACTGCGGCCAGCTTGGTCACTGGTCTCGTGAGTGCCCAAAGCCCAAGAGGTATGCCCAGAATACTCAGAAGAATCCTGGAGGATCTCAGCAGCAGCAGCACCGTGTCCAGCAGCAGCATGTTCAGAAAGGCAAAGTTGTCAAGAAGCACGGGCAAGTCTACTACACCACTGTCGGCGACATCCGAGAAGGAGAGCCCGTCATGATCGGTAGGTTTCCCGTTGCCAATTATCCTGCAGTTGTGTTGTTTGATTCTGGTGCATCGCATTCCTTCATCAGTCGTACATTTGTCTCTAAGCATGAGATATCAGTCGGGGAGTTGAAAGAAAGTTTCTGTATATTTTCGCCTGGAGGGCGTATAAGTACTAAGGAAGTGGTTCGCAATATACCGGTGATGTTGGGGAAACACATATTTCCTACCACCATGATAGTGCTATGTGATCAGGAGATAGATGTCATTCTAGGCATGAATTGGATGTGCCAGTATAAGGCTATGATTGACATCCTGAATAGGGTTGTGAGAGTGGACATTCCCAACAGTACCTCCAAACTCCTTCTCCAACTCCCAATGCCTCAAAAACCAGCAGCCACACTTTTGAATACCACCTATGTTCTGGAAACCAGAGACATCCCCGTGGTCTGTGAATTCCCTGATGTTTTTCCAGAGGACTTACCTGGTCTGCCTCCTGACCGTGATGTTGAGTTTGCCATAGAGCTAAAGCCTGGGACTGCTCCTATATCCCGCAGAGCTTATCGAATGCCTCCTAGAGAGTTGGCGGAGCTGAAAACTCAGTTACAAGATTTGTTGGACAAGGGCTTCATTCGCCCAAGCTCGTCTCCTTGGGGCTGTCCTGCAATCTTTGTAAAGAAGAAAGACAAGAATCTCAGGCTATGTGTTGATTATCGCCCACTCAATGAAGTCACCATCAAAAATAAATATCCCTTGCCTCGTATTGATCTTCTCTTTGACCAGTTAGCTAGAGCCAAAGTATTCTCCAAGATCGATCTCAGATCTGGCTACCACCAAATAAAGATACGTCCTGAAGATATTCCTAAAACAGCTTTCACCACCAGATACGGCCTATATGAGTACTTGGTCATGTCCTTCGGTTTGACCAATGCTCCTGCTCATTTCATGTACCTCATGAACTCTGTGTTCATGCCAGAGCTTGATAAATTCGTGGTCGTGTTCATTGACGACATCCTTGTCTACTCAAAAACCCCTGAAGATCACGTCGAGCATCTTCGTATCGTTCTATCCCGTCTCAGAGAACATCAGCTGTATGCCAAGTTCAGTAAATGTGAGTTCTGGTTAGATCAGATACAGTTTCTTGGTCATGTCCTATCCGCTGAAGGTGTGTCAGTTGACCCTGGTAAAATGGCAGACATTCTGGATTGGAAGCCACCTACCACTGTTCATCAAGTCCGCAGCTTTATGGGAATGGCTGGATATTATCGTCGATTCATCCCAGATTTCTCCAGAATCGCCAAGCCTATCACTGAGTTAGTAAAGAATTCTGTGAAGTTTATCTGGTCACCAGCCTGTGAGCAAGCCTTTCAAACTCTGAAGAAACTGTTAACTACATCACCAGTGCTAGCCCAGCCGAACATTGAAAAGCCCTTTGATGTCTTCTGTGATGCATCTGGTATTGGTTTGGGCTGTGTTTTGATGCAAGAAGGTCGAGTGATCGCATATGCCTCCCGACAGCTTAAGCGACATGAAGAGAATTATCCAACCCATGATCTTGAGTTAGCAGCAGTGGTGCATGCCTTAAAGATCTGGCGTCATTATCTGTTGGGCAGTACCTGTAATGTGTACACTGATCACAAAAGCCTGAAGTATATCTTCACTCAAGAGGAACTGAATATGAGGCAGAGAAGATGGCTTGAGTTAATTAAGGACTATGATCTTGAAGTGCATTACCATCCGGGTAAGGCGAATGTGGTTGCCGATGCGCTCAGTCGCAAGTCATATTGCAATTGTCTGATGATGAAACCCTATGATTCTTCTTTGTGTTGTGAGCTGGAAAAGTTGAATATTGAAATGATTTCACAAGGAACTCTGAATAATATCATAATAGAAACCCCTATCAAAGAGTAGATCATCGCTGCACAGAAAGATAACCCTGGAATCAAGCACATCATCGAAAAGGTCCAATCCGGAAAGGCTGATTGTTTCAGGATTGATGATACAGGAGTAGTATGGTTTAAGAATCGGTTAGTAGTTCCTAAAGTGTCTGAGTTAAGAAAGTTAATCCTTGATGAAGCACACTTGACTAGATTCTCCATCCACCCCGGCAGCAACAAGATGTACCAGGACTTGAAGCAAAGGTTCTGGTGGGCAAAGATGAAGATTGAGATCGCCCGGTATGTCGCTCAGTGTGATACTTGCCAGAAAGTCAAAGCCGTGCACATGAGGCCCGGAGGAGAATTGCAACCTTTACCTGTACCTGCTTGGAAATGGGACGATATCAGTATGGATTTTATCAATGGGCTACCAAAGACACCAAAAGGTTTTGATTCCATCTGGGTGATCGTGGATCGCCTCACTAAGCAAGCTCATTTCCTGCCAGTCAAAACCAGCTACACCGTCCCCACATATGCCACTTTGTACAAGAACCACATAGTGAAACTCCATGGCATACCCAAGACCATTGTCTCTGATCGTGGTACTCAGTTTGTCGCAAAGTTCTGGAAAGCGTTCCATACCTCACTTGGAACCAAGCTCTTGCATAGTACGACATATCATCCGCAAATAGATGGACAAACTGAGCGAGTCAACCAAGTGCTAGAGGATATGTTGAGAGCCTGCGTGCTCACCTTCGCAGATACTTGGGATAACTGTTTGCCCTTGGCAGAATTCTCGTATAATAACAGTTATCAGGAGAGCATCAAAATGGCACCCTTTGAAGCACTGTACGGTTGCCGTTGTCGTACACCTCTCAGTTGGTCTGAACCTGGAGAAAGAGAATTCTTTGGAGTTGACCTAGTGAAAGATATGGAAGAAAAAGTCAAGCAAATACAAGAGAATATGAAAATTGCGCAATCTCGACAGAAGAGCTATGCTGACAAAAGGCGTCGACCTCTGAAGTTTCAAATCGGAGATTTTGTGTACCTGAAAGTCTCACCCACCAAAGGAGTCACTCGTTTTGGAGTTAAAGGGAAGTTAGCGCCTCGCTATATTGGTCCCTTTGAGATTCTGGAATGTTATGGCAAGGTAGCTTACAAGCTAAGATTGCCTGATCATCTTTCCGTCGTCCATAATGTGTTTCACGTCTCCCAACTCAAGAAGTGTCTCCGAGTACCCGAACACGTGGTGGAAGTTGAAGGTGTTGAATTAGAACCCGATCTGTCATACTCTGAATATCCAGTTCGTGTGTTGGATTATAAGGACCGTGTTACCCGGAGGACTACCACAAGATGGTACAAGGTCCAGTGGAACCAACACTTTGAAGAAGAAGCCACTTGGGAATCCGAAGACTTCTTAGCAAAGAGCTATCCCGACTTTCTCGATACTCTATAGATATAAGGTTTTACCCTTGTCCTTCTTAAGACGCAGAATCTCGGGGCGAGATTTCTTTTAGGGGGGAAGGTTGTAACACCTCTGGTGTTTAATAATGTAATTAATCTGACATGTCATCATCTTTAGTCTTTAATCATTTCTTGTCATGCATTTGTGTTGCTTAATAGTTGTGTAGTGATCTCTTTTCAAAAACCCTAAATGCCCAAATCTTCCTTTAAGGGCAAAATGGTAATTTAACCTCTGTGCCTAGCTCTGTGTAAATCTTGTTCAGTATTGTGCCTTGATACCTTGTTGTGTTGATCAAAGATCAAAATCCAAAATAGAATTGGAATCCCTTTTGAAAAACCCTAATTTCCAAACCCTGGTTTTTACCCCTCTTTTAATAAGTTAAAAACTCTTCAAAATTTGGACTTGGTCCAAAAAGCAAAGTTGTAGATCTTGTCAAGAGGAACAACTTTGGTTTTTACAGATTTTCAAGTTTCAATGTAAAATCAAAAGTAATTTTGAATTTATTCAAATCCCAAAAGTGTCCCCTTTTCTAATTTCAAATGTGGTTCAAAAACTGTTTGGATTTTGAAAATATTCATATTGACAAAGTTGTAGATCTCATTTTTCTACACAACTTTGGTATTTTGAGTTTTTGCTGTTCAGTTCAAATTTTGGAAGTAATTTGCAAAATTCAGAAAGTCAACACCTAGACCTAGCCCTGTTCATCTCCTACCTAGGGTCAGAGCAGAGCAGGGAGGGGGGCCCGGCCATGGCCGCTCACCGGAGCTGCGTGCGCCACGCGCCTGGCAGCCGCACGCCCGCCCCCGACTTGTCTCCCGTGACCGCGCCATCATTCTGCCCCCGCACGCGCAAGCGCTGACCGTGTCCCGTCCCCTACAGTTCCCAGTTCGCCGCTGCCGCGTGGCCATCGCCGGCGAGCTCGCGCCCGGTCCCTGCGTACCTCCCACGTCCTTCCTCATCATGTAATCGCGAGCACGCGCCGCGGGCAACCTTATCCGCACCTCCGCGCGCTCTCTAACGGCCCCTGGTCGCGCCTATTTAAGGCCCGCCGCTGGCCGGAGCTCCGCACTCACCCCGCCACCGTGGCCAGTCCATTCCAGAGCCTCCGCAGCTCAACCAACTAGCCCAGCAGCTCCGCCTTGAGCCCGTGCAGCTTCCCCACCCCTCAATTTCATCTCTACCGTCTCCTATCGCCCGGCGTAGCTCGTCGTTCCAAACTCCGGCGAAACACCGGTGAGCACGGGATTGAGAAATACTCTCTCCCCGGTCGTGATCTTTCCTCCCCGACCCCTGCTTCATCTTCCTCATCTTGGTGCGCTCTTAACCCGCTCCTGGCGACCGTGTCTGGTGTACAGGGTCGCCGGCACGCCGCTCGCCGCCGAGAGAGCTCCGCCGAAACACCGCCACGTCGAGCTCCCTCCTTCGACCCTTGTTCCGTCCCGCCGAGCCCTGCCTCCGACCCGTGGTAAGCACTCGAAGCCCCGGTCTCTGCTTCCACTCCGCTTCGCCCGAGCCAGGCCTCGAGCAAGCACTCGCTCGAGCCAGGCCTCGAGCAGACACGTACCCTCGCCACTTCACCGAGCCCAGCCTCGGAGCGGACTCACACACCGCTTCGCCCGAGCCTAGCCTCGAGCGGACTCACGCACCCTCAGCTTCGCCGAGCCTAGCCTCGAGCAAGCATGCACCCTCCGCTTCGCCCGAGCCTCCCGGCCAGGCCTCGGACGAAACGATCGTTTTCCGTCTCGCCCGAGCCTCCTGGCCAGACCTCGGACGAAACGATCGTTTTCCGTCTCGCCCGAGCCTCCCGGCCAGGCCTCGGACGAAACGATCGTTTTCCGTCTCGCCCGAGCCTCCCGGCCAGGCCTCGGACGAAACGAAACGATCGTTTTCCGTCTCGCCCGAGCCTCCCGGCCAGGCCTCGGACGAAACGATCGTTTTCCGTCTCGCCCGAGCCTCCCGGCCAGGCCTCGGACGAAACGATCGTTTTCCGTCTCGCCCGAGCCTCCCGGCCAGGCCTCGGACGGTCGATTGTTTCCGCTTCGCCCGAGCCCTGCGAGGGAGGAGCACAGTGCTCTTTTCCTTTTTGGAAGTTGTGAATAGTGTTCCTTTTTCATCTTTTTGTGTGATTTTCTGTGTTGCTCTAAAAATTCTGAAAATTTGATGGTAGACTCTTTATACCATGTAGTATTTTAGAAAAATATGAAACTTGGACTTTGTGCAAAAATTTGAAAATGAAAAATCTCCCTTTTAATTAAGAAATGAATGGTTTTAGATTTTTAGAAAAACATGTGTAGCTCCAAAAATCATGAGATAAATTTTTATATGCTAGTTATGTCATGCTTAGTCTCTGGTAGATTTTTGAGGCCTTTTGGAGTAACTTCATAAAATGACTTTTTTATATAATTAGGAAAAAATAAAAAAATCAAGTAGAGTTCATGTTGTATGCCCTATGTTGCATTGTTCATGCTAGCATACTCATGTGCATACATCATTGCATTCGTATAGTGACCGAAGGAGAAGGAATCAAAGTCGAGGCAGCCGCTGACGAACCTACCCCTGAGGCTACCCCGAGCTCCGACACCTGCACTGCCGACCCCGAGTCTGTCCTTTTTGCTCTTCAAGGCAAGCCCCGGTGCATTTAACCCCTTTCCTTGAATTTATAAAATGATTTCCTTAAATGCTTTTGAGTTAAATTATTGCATTAGGTTTATAGGAGTTGTGTGCTATCCTAATGGATGCACTATCCACCTTGACCACTGATACACCCGATACCTGCTTTTCAAAAGTATTTGAAAAATGCTTAGCAATGCTTATTGAATTAGACTTTGTAATAAAATGCCTTTTTTAAAAGTGTGATCACTGAAAGAATCTTTATGGGAATTTGGCTTTACTTCCCGTTCGATGACTGCTTGCCTAGCTAGCATGTGGTCATTGTCGAGAAGAGGTTGTCCGCGCGTACGGTGCCGTCATGTTGTAGTCCGGGACTCAACAGTTGACACCGACCGGGACAGGGTTGAAAAACCGACAGGACCTGTACTCTTGGGTTAGAGTCCCGAGGTGCTTGTTGCTGACGGAAAAACTTTAGGGACCATCCGTATGGGGGCCTGCTGGTCAAGACTTGTAACTATTCACATACTTCGGAAAGCTCTGGCTCCGAGGAATCCTTTATTGGGACCGACAACCGCGCACTGGGAGTGGCGAGATGGCGGAAGTAGCATGTACCCACGTGGTCGTCGCACCTGGATATGAGTGGTGTATTGTACTTCCGGGTGGCGTAGGACCGGTCCAATCTTGGAGGAATCGTGGAAGACGAGTTGGCATATGCAAGCTTGGGTGCTACATATGCAGTGTGGATAGGGATCCTCAGCTGAGTATTATTTATCCGGATTAACGTTGCTCCTCGGTTATGGAGACTTGGTCACTGACTGTCAACGGAGAGTGGTTCTCAACTAGGAATGTTTTGAAATGTAAAATGAATCAGGAACGATGAAGAATTGAGGAATACTGAATCTTTCCAAAATAAAATAAGATTTACAAAATGCTTTTCTGCAAAATACCTGATCTTGCTTAAGCCTTACCTTGACTACCCTAAGCCTCTCATTCCTGAGTCTTCTCCGTTTTCTTTAGTCGGGTAAGTCTTGTTGAGTACCCCAGTACTCAGGGTTTGTTACCCATGCTGCAGGTATGACTGAGACCCCGATGTGTCTTGCGCCCTGCTGCATGACCATCGTCCAGGAAGAGGCCGATGAGGCCGAAGAATAGTTGTGCACCCTCGGGCTGGGTGATTATCAGTATCTTTATTTTGTTGTACTCCGCTACGTTGGTCGATGAGGCCGAAGAATAGTTGTGCACCCTCGGGCTGGGTGATTATCAGTATCTTTATTTTGTTGTACTCCGCTACGTTTCCTTTGTCTATTTCTATTATCAGAACTTGGTTTGTAATAACTGCACCTTAATTTCTATTTGGAACCCTGCTTTGTAAAACTAATGTTATTTAAGTCTTCCGCTCTTTATTCCGATGTTATTTGTAAAAGTATGCAATGCTGTAACCGAATTGTGAGATGATCCTGCGGACATTGGGCACTGATGTAGCCCGGTGGCGAACAGGTCTTAATCACATGGAACATGGGTTCGGCTGTCAGAGGTTGACAGGGACACATGGGCTATGAGATTAGGGCCGTTCCGTCACACTGCGTGGCCGGGCGGTGCCACGGTGGCGATTTTGCCGCGCCGCCATGCATGGCGCGGCTAACACTTTTGCCGCGCCATTGGGGACGGCGCGACAAAAGGGTTAGTTTTGAAAAAAAAAATAGACGGTGTTATTTATGAAATTTTTTATTTAATTGGGTTATTAATAAAAAAAATTCGCTGCGCACAAGGGGATGGAGAAAACCGCGTTGGTCTTTTTGAGATTCACCCATTAAACTCGGCGAGAAAGATGTGATCAAGTACAGGATGAAGACGACAGAATGTGAAACAGCAGCACGGCTCGTGAGCTGCTTGCCTGCGACAGCAGCGCCCGGGTTTTGTTTGCTTGTGCACTAGTATCTCACAGGTCCTGAACGAAACGGAGATCTAGCACCGGCCATATTCTAATCCTTCTGCCACAGGACATGTTTGGAACAGTTGTGCTAATAACCAATTAAACTTAAGTTGGCTATAAACTTTAGATTACTATTTTTTTCGTTTTAAACTACTTATTAGTACTCCGTAACTATTAGACGATCCAGACTAGTCGCCTAGCCTATAAGCTCCTCGGAGTCCTCAGTTATTTTCGAGAAGAGAAGCCAGCCACACAAACACAAACAGTGCCATCCTTTCAGTTTCTTTAATCTAGTAATCAGACAAGAAGGGCACCAAAGTAAGGAACGTACAGATGCACTTGGATTCAGGCAGGCGCATCACGCACATGCGTGATCGATCGACCAAGGTAGTGCGGGAGCAAAAGCGAACAAAAGAGGAGGTACTCCAAGGTTTATTATCGTTTCTAAGCTCGAGAAGGCGACAACTCCGGTCTCCTGTCATGTGCCTAGAGCGCCATAATCAAAGCCGCTAACCTCCTAGGTTAATCCTGTGTGAGCCAAGGTTTTAGTAGCAAGAGCTTCAGTAATCCTTTATCCTGGGTGTTTGTTGTTTCTTTGCCAGGCTAGTAGTGGCCTAGTAGGACAAATCTGAAGCTGAGGGGAGGGACAGCGTCTGTGTTTTATTCTCTCCTTTGGCTGTTAGGAAACTTACCGATTAGGCCCTGCACTTTTTGGCCATAAGCATGCATGTGGGAGCTGGGAAATGGGGATAGAAAGGAAAAGCTGGGAAAAGCGCAATTCGCCTCAACTTGTCAACAAAAGCTTCTTATAGATATGCTAATGCTTTCCAACTGCTTTGACCGGATAAGGTGAAATTGATCCGGCATCAGAAATCCATGGTGAATCTTGTAACCTTCGAGTCAAAGTCTTCTCGCATGGGAAATATTACCGGGTTAGTAAGAGCATACTGGTAGTTAATAGTGGAGCCAACTACTTGGACTACTTTATTGTCATATCATGCGCAACCAATCTATAAATGTCTACCTATGTATTTTTGTGTGGTCGATCTTAAGTCAGTTTTCTTAAAATAATTAACCAAATGTATACAAAGAGGATTTTTTTGGTGTTGTCTTAAGTCAAAATTTGTATTATACTACATAATTACTTTGCCATATTTAAGAGTCCTCTCATTATAATTCATAGAGTGGCACACCCCTAAAAGATAAATGTCGATGAGGTTAAACATGTAGTCCCTCTTTTTTTTTGCAACAAAACATGTACTCCCCTCCCAAGACAATTGCGCATCTCACATTTTGAGGAGTCATTTTTTAAAAAATTAACAAAAGATGTGTAAAAGATAGTATCTATAATATATATAATAAATATTGCCTTGAATAAACAATGGAATATATTGTTATAATAAACGTACTATGAGATATAGATGTTGACAACGTTTTCTATAAAAAGTTTAACTTCCTAAAAGTGAGATGTGTGAAAAAGTTTCAACCATAAGACCACATAGCTACCTTGACCACCAAATCCTTCTATTTTGCCGAGGTAGACTTGGACATGGTTAGGTCAAAGGAAGGGGTGTTTCATTGGCTACCCAAGCCAAGCCCTAAAAATTTATGTACTAGGTGTCAAATTTGAAAATCATAAACAAGCATGTTTGGATGCATATGGGTAATTTTTAGTCATAGCCTATCCAAAGAACATGTTAATAAGTGGATTATTTTTTAGCATAATCTCCAACTAATTATTAACTAACTACTTCCTCCGTTATAAATTATAAGGTGTTTTGGTTTTTCTAGATAAAAATATTTTTTATCATGCACTTAGATGTACACTATATCTAAATACAAATTAAAAGCAATATGTCAAAAATGCCAAAACGTCTTACAATTTAAAAACAAAGAGAGTAGTCAAACCAACTATAATTTCTTGTGGTCTTGATTAAAGTTTGTATAGTTTGCACAGAAGTCTAGTTTGCATAACATACGTTCTCTAATTTATAAGTTATAACATCAACTAATAACTAGGCGATCCAAATAGACTCTTAGATCGGTTCTTTTCTTTTGGCTAACAACAGCTATTGCTGAAGCCTCCCGTTAGGACTCCAGAGGGGATCACTAGACGGGCTAAAACCGGGCTGGGCTAGGGCTGTTTTTGGGCCGGAGCTCATGTCTCTGCCTAGGCACCCTTGGCCGTTTCCTCGCTGCTTCATTCAAAGTAACGTTCTTTACTACACGCGTGCAGATTATGCCCATATAATGGCTTTCAGATCAGGCAAATCCCGATAGGACGGGCAGTCGGCAGCACCTATAGATTATTGCAGGATACTATGTGTGTGAAACTGTGTGAGCGCGAGCAAAGCTGTACTGGCCCTGTTTGGATACTCTAGCACAGCTAAATGTTAGAGTTATTTTCTAGCTTATAAGTAGGTCTAAACTAACTCTAGCTAAAGAGTTGTTTGGATAGAAGAGTTAGATTGACAATAAATGTACTTTTCCAATTATTTGATGGGGTGGAGATAGAGAGAAAAACCACTTTTCCAGTGGTCCCAAGTACAACTAGCCCAAATAATCACCTTTTGATGGGGATAGCTTTTTGAGGTGGGTTAGTTGCAAATAGCTCAAACTAGCCCTCTTGTTTGGATACTTTAGGGCTAGTAGAGTTCCAAATAGCTCAAACTAGCACTAGCCCTTGGATCCAAACAGGACCTAAAGCTGAGAATGTGACTGCACGCAGTGCTTATACTAAAGCTATACTTTGTGGAACTAGGTGTCTGCAAATCGGCTGCAATTCTGTATTGTTTTTTTCTGCTAAGAATAGCTTCAGCTACGATTTTGATATGAATGCAACTAACTAATTCGGTCTGCATGATCCTCAAGTATGTTCACTGTCTCTGGAAGTCTGGCATTATCGACTCATTCATAATTTCATATACCTCTGACAATAGTCGCTCAATAAGAAAATGGAGCTAGGCATGTAAAGAAGGGTAAACCGTAAACCAGCTAAACATCACGAGATGCCACTTACTGTGTCTCACAATGTCAGTGAGGTTGCAAGGCCATCAAACTGATGTTGTGTTACTGCGCCTTAGGTGCTCAGAGATTACCTGTAAAAAGACAAGGAATAGCCTGGTCTCGAGCAATAGCCGTCAGGGCAAATCCCCACACCAACGCATTTGCGAACGGCAGCAAAGGGAATTAGAGAGAGAGAGAGAGGGAGGGAGGAGAGAGAGAGAGAGAGCAAGAGCCAAGAGCCCAAGAGGCCTGGCCACGCCGGGGCCCGTGATTCGCCTTTAACTTTCACTTTCCTCTCTCTCCTCCCTCTTTTCACCCTTTTACCCTGTCCGATACACGCCTCTCCTTAAAACGCGAGGCCTGGCGCACCGGCAGCTCCCTCCTCTCCTCACGCAGCAGCAGCACGAGTGCAATGGTGCAACTGTACTAGCCGTACAGTGACGTCGGGGTGTGTGTGGGGGGGGGGGGGGGGGGGGGGAGTGACGCCCGGGGGGCGATGACGACGCTGCACATGGACCCGCCGGCGCCGCCCGCGCGGCGGTCGGTGTCGACCAGCTGCGACCTGCACCCGGGCGAGACGTTCACCGGCTTCTGCACCGCATGCCTGCGCGAGCGCCTCCAGGGGCTCGAGGCGTCCGCCGCCGCGGCGTCCGCGCCGGGCCGCAAGTCCACGTCGGCCATTCGGTCCCTCTTCGCCAGGCCGTTCGCCGCCGGCAGCTCGTCCGCGGCCGGCCCCGCCGAGCCGCCGGACCTACGGCGGTGCAAGTCGTTCTCGTGCGGCCGCGGCGGGGACGCTCTGGCCTCAGCGGCGGCGGCGGCAGCTGCCGGCAGGGCGGACGAGCCGCAGCGGCGTTCGTGTGACGTGCGGGGGCGCAGCACGCTGTGGGCGCTGTTCCATCAGGACGACCGTGACCGCGTCCGCGACGGCACGGCGTTCGCCGCGTTCCCGGCCTCCTCATCGACCGCCGCGGCTGCGCTCGCCGTCGACGTGCATCCGCCACCACAGGCACCGTGCATCCCTGACGATTTCTTCGACGAGGACATCCCAGTGGTCATGGAGCCCGACGAGATAGTCCCGGTGGTCGAGGAAGACCCCGTCGTCCCCATGGACATTTCCGGCGAGGTGGAAGCCCAAGGCAATGCGGCCCAGGGAGGTAAGGCCATCAAGGATCACATCGATCTCGAGTCGGCGCAGACCAAGAAGGCTTCGCCCAAAGACCTGAAGGAGATCGCCGGGAGCTTCTGGGTCGCCGCCTCCGTGTTCAGCAAGAAGTGGCAGAAGTGGCGGCGCAAGCAGAAGCTCAAGAAGGAGGCTGCCGTGAGCAAGGCCACGGCGGCGGCAATGCCCCCTCCGGAGAAGCCCTCCAAGCCGTCGTTCCTTCGCCGGAGTCGCTTCCGTGGGGAGGGAGGCTCCGAGCTTGCCGGTGGCCGGCGCTCGTGCGACACCGACCCACGTTTCTCCCTGGACGCCGCGCGCATGTCCATCGACGACGCCGGCTTCTCATGGGACGAGCCCCGCGCGTCCTGGGACGGGTACCTGTTCGGCGCCGGCGCCGGCATTGGCGTCGGGCGCGCGCCTCCGCCGCTCTCCCGCCTCCCTCCCATCCTGTCCGTCCTGGAGGACACACCGACCGACATCGTCGAGCGCTCCGACGGCCAAATCCCCGTGGAAGACGACTTCGACCCGGAGCCGCCAGGTGGCTCGTTGCAGACCAGAGACTACTACCTGGACTGCTCCAGCCGCAGGCGCCGGAGCCTGGAACGTTCAAGCTCCGTACGCAGGCCGTCCTTCGAGGTCACGGATCCAAGGCCGATGATGCCGCCCGCGGTAAATGGGACTGGGAGGGAGTCCCCCCCAGTTGGCGGTTCCGAGTTCTACCACTTCCACCACGCGGAGGACCTGCTCGACCGCGGCTTCAGCTCCAACTCGCTCATCGAGGACATCTCCGCGAGCCTGGAGGCGGCGCTGTCCGGTCCCGTCAAGAAGCCGCGCCGGTGGCGCAAGGCGTGGAGCCTCTGGGGGCTGATCCACCGGCGCGCCGCCGGGCGCAGGAGCGGTGGCCCGTCCGACATCGCCGACCGTTCGTTCTCCGAGCCGTGGCCGGACCTGCGCGTCCGCGGAGCCAACCCCAAGATGCAGCGGTGCAACAGCAACCTGAGCGCGCGCAGCTCGTTCAGCAGCAACAGCGGCGGGCTCGGCAGCTCCAGGCGCAGCTACGTGGACGCCAACGTCAACGTGAGGCGGAGGGAGGAGCCGCACGCGCAGGGGCAGGCGCAGGCGCAGGCGCAGCTGGAGCGGAACCGCAGCGCGCGCTACTCGCCCGGGCGCGCCGCCGCGGACAACGGCATGCTGCGGTTCTACCTGACGCCGATGCGGAGCGGCAGCGGGCGGCCGCGCGGCGGAGGCGGCCTGCCGAGCAAGGCCGGGCCCGGGCGGCCGCTGGCGACGCAGTCGTTCGCGCGCAGCGTGCTCCGCCTGTACTAGGCTACCGGCTACGGGCTACGGCGTCAGTCCAGGTTCCTCTGCCAATCTGCATGTTCCTCCGCCGTCCAAGGGGAGTGTCTGGGGTTAATAGCCATAAATCTTCGTGTATTGTAATGTAATGTAATCTGCTGTTTTTGTTCATTTTGGGGGGATTGGATAACACGCATCTCGTCTCATAATTTCCTCTTAACGTGCCGCCTCAGAATCTCCTCATCCCATCATCTCGCATGTCCAGTCACGAGGGTTTTCTCCTTGAGTTATTATTGTACCATCAGCATATATTTATCTACATGTGACCGTGACTTTGTCGTCAATTTCGCAACGGTTCGACCTAAATTTGGAGGGAAACACATTCTAATTCTGTTGTCGGGCCCGGCCTCTCAATCCGGAGCTCCAGACACCAGGATCACTTTGTGTCAACCCAACCGTGCGGGCCCTGCCGCCGGTCACACTCGCTTGCTCTTTTGGACCGTGGGGAATTCCTTCCCACCGAGACGGAGGGCACAGCCACACAAGCCGCCGGACCGAGAGGTTTGACACGTCACGGGCATGCCGTAGGGGCGGCCCGGCGAGGCGAGGCGACAGGCGAGCACGGCTATGGCCATGGCCTCACCTCACGGCTCACGCGACTCCGACACCGGTGGTACCGGGCTCCTGGGCCCGTCCACTGCACGTGATTGGTCCTTAAAGGAGGTCGTGCTTGCCGCCGCCTCGGAAACCGTTAAAGGCGGCTCCTCCGGCATTCCTCCTCCTCCGGCTGGCCCGCGGCGAAAGATGGGGGCTCCACGGCTGTCGCCCGCCCCGTCGTCCCGCGGCCGCGGCCGGCCTTGTTTCCTACCAGTAGTAATCCTATCGCTAATCGTTTGCTGGTTGCTGTGCTGTTTGCCAATCTCATCAGAGTGAGGCTGGCAGGTTGCTGTTGCTGGTCTTGCGTCGCGCAGCGGTTGTGCCCACCGGCCGTGGCAGCAAGCACACAGGCAGGCGTTGTTGGGCCGGGCCACCGCGCGGGTCCATTTGTATTCTGAACGTGTGTCGCTCGGCTACAGGCGCGTCTCGGCGTCTGGACTGTGCGTGGGGTCGTGCTGTGCCTGCTTCAGAGTTCAGACCGAGACCGGTGTTCATGTCCACCAAAGTAATCTGCACTGTTTTTCTTTCTCGTTCGACGAACTGCTAAATATGATATAACTTTGTAAAATTAGGCTATCAAGAACCGAATTGCCGATCATTAGCAATGGGTACATTTTTCAGATGCTTGGAGATGGAATGATTGGCACCACACAGATGACAGATCTCTACTTGTTGTTATACACGGTCATCATCTCCTGAGATTCGGCGACCATGCATCGCCACAGGCAGTTACGAGTACTCGTCATAAGCTGACCCAAGCAATCAGCCATCGCAGCGGTCACGCCCTCACCCAACAGGAATCAGGACGGTACTTAAATCATGCCGGCGGCCGAATAACAGCGAGCCACCTGTAAACCAGGCAGCAGAGCAAATCCAAGTTATCAGACTAAACAAGCACTGATGATGATAACCTGCCGGATCTCTCTGCGCTGCGCAGGCCGGTAGCAAAAACCACCGCGCTTCAGCAGCCTCCTGCGCACCGGTCACGGCCAAATCGCCGTGGAATCTCACCGCAGACCGCACGCATGATGGCAGCGGCAAGCACGAGGCCTACAGCCTACTCCAGCGCCCGGGGGTGTCAAATAAAGCGTGACGGGCCGGACGCGGACGCGGACCGGGGCGGCCCGCCCGCCTTGGCAGGCGGCAGCGCGTCGCGTCGCCGGGATCACATCGCCGGCACTGCCGCTGTAGCCGGTGCCGCGAGGAGGGCGGACATCTCGCGGACCGGGAGAACACGAGGCGCAGGCGACGCCTTTGCCATCTAAGCGTGTTTGGATGCTGCCTCCCAGACAGCTCCCACCCCAGGCAGCGATCCCAGACGTTCGATTTCGATCGCCTGGGGCTGGGATCACTTGCCCGCCTAGGCTTGCCTGCCAGGCAAGTGATCCCAGCCCCAGGCGATCGAAATCGAACGCCTGAGGTCGCTGCCTGGGGTGGGAGCACGCTTCGTGCGTGGTGGTACCGTGCCTGGCGGTGTCTCCCTCTGCCCCTACCACTCCACCGCGCACAGCCTCGTCCTCTTTTGGTCTTTTTTTCTTCTTCTGTTCGATTCGACTGCATTTGCACTGCGACGACGACACTGACGGCGGCCGTCGCCTCCGTCGCCCATGGAATGTAGTACACCCGCCTGCTTTTTTTTGGCGGACGTATGCAGCCCCTAGCGCGCCGCTGCATGGAGATGTGCCTGCTGTCGGTCGTAGACACGTGACAGGGTTCCGCTCGGGGAGGTGCACTCACGATATTCGACCGGACTGCTAAACACGACACGTACTGCTGCTGCAGTGCAGGCTGTACGTACTAGTTTTTCCTGTCTTGGGCTCGTGGCTAGGGGCACCGGACTGCGCCAGTGTGTACCCGACTATCGATCGATTGTGCAGTCAACAGGCCAAGTGTTGTTTGTAGGAGTACAATGTACTGTACGTTTGGACGGTAACCTCCTGGGGCGTTGTTCACGATGGAATGGAGATAGGTGGTCTGGCCGTCTGGGCAAGGCTGCAGTGAATCAGTGTACCTTTTGTTTGGCCACGCACCAGTCCTTGTGTACGGGTCGGACCATACCATGAACGGCACTGTAGTCCCGTGTATCATCAAGCTGACCTGCCGCGTCGTATCACTATCATGCATGCGTCCATAGCCCTGACCCTGGAACATCTTCTCAGAAGAGCAATATGGTCGTGGAACGAACGGGACGGGATTGTTTGCTGGGCCGCCAACCAAGCCCGCGCCTTGTTGTCGATCGACGTACACGGTACACCTACATTCCATTGTTTCTCTTCGACACCCCACTCCATGGACATCGAGTGCTGTATGCTGTTCCACGTACTCCGTATGGCAGAAAACACTGACAGGGACATGGACTCTGTTGCAGTGCTATTCCATGCAAGACAGCACCGAAAAGAAAGAAATAAGGCTGCAGGGCCCGAGATAAGATTGCCCACCGAGAGATGAGACATGCAGACATCCGATGACACGAGAGTTGCCATGCATTGATGCATGCATGCAGGCACATACACATACAGCCGTATACAAAATGTTTCCAAAAAAGAAAAACCCCGTATACAAAATTTATTTTGCAGTAGGTGGGTAAGTGGGTTCTACAGCCCATCTGTATACGCATCACCCGATTGGATTCTAGTGATTCGGAGACAGACACTCCAGCAAAAAAACCTTAGGCGGCAACGCCGACGGTGGCGCCGGCGGCGAGCCTGGACGAGCCGTAGAGGGTCTCCTCGAACCGGATGATCTCGTTCTTGGACCCGTAGGCCACCTGGGTCCGCTCGTCGAGCTCGTTGATCACCTTGTCCAGCACCGACTGCTTGCCGTCGCTGCTGTGCCCGCCGGCCTTCTCCATCAAGAAGCCCAGAGGCGCCACCTCGAACAGGAGCCGCAGCTTGGCCTTCGCCGTCGGGGACGTCACGTTGGTGAAGATGCCCTTCTCCTTCACTATGATCTGCGTCATCGATCACAGGGCATCATGCAATGCATGCTGGTGGTCACGTTGCTGAAAGTAGTATCGGAAATGACCAAAAGCGAGGCTGGGTCACTGTGGGGAGTTGCTGTGTGTTGCTTGGCGTGGCCTTGCTTAAAGCAGACGCGGGTACAGCTCAATAGTCACTAGCATGGACTTGCAGTAACACTACAGTCCGAGACATTTACTGGCAAAACCAAACCAAATTCTTGTCCTCAAAAGTTTGCCTTGCCCTCTCTGAAAAATTGTCTGTTTGGCGCATGGCGTAAAATTGACATGACAGATTAAAAATGGCACTGTTCCAGTTTTGAATGTGGACTCCTGAGCTACTGTTATGGCAGATTATCATACAAAACACTAGTGATCCAAGTGAACGGGTTTTGAGGTGTCGGCATTTTTTTTGTGTGGTTTTGTAAGGGTGTGAATTTGAGTTGCAGCACCTAATGTTTTGGGGATAGATACCTGGTTGACATCGGGAACCATTCCTCCAGTGTAGCGCAATGTGTACTTCTCCTTGACGTAGTAGTTGATGAGCTGAAAGATACATATTTTTGTAGCACCGATTAGGCACACAAAGTCGTAGCAGATACTTAAAAAACAGTAATGGTGGCCTGTAGCGGAGTACCTCGTCGTACTCAGGGTTATCGAATGTTGCCCTCAGATTACCAGGAGAGAACATCTTCCCTTCCCCAATGGTCGTGGTGTCCTTGACATGCTGCCATTTACCTGCAACATTTATGAAGATCTCGATTAACATCTCCTAAATCACACACTGAAACTCTGCAAGTCCTCGATTAACATCTCCTAAATCACACACTGCAACTCTGCAAGTCCCCGGCCAACAGTGGCTGAAAATTCAGGCTCACCCTCGTCAAGGAGGAGGAACTCGTGTGTCCCAGGGCAGTCCTTGAGGGCGACAATGTAAGTCGTGCGAGGGCCGTAGATGCCCATCGCGGCCGCGACCTGGTCGCCGCCGGTGACTCCGGTCAGCTTGTCGCCGGGCCAGACTCCGAAGATGGTTCCGACGGTGAAGTTCGTGTCAACAATGCTGGAACCGTCGAGGGGATCGAATGCAACGCTGAAACCACCTGCGAGATGTGATGAAAATCAGGCCGATCTGAATCGCAGAGGCTTTAATTCCTCAGCTGTTGGTTTTCTGCATATCCAGAGCTGCTGTCGAAAAGAATGTGTGTAGATGTAGCTGTTTTAGCAAGGTGCAAGGCTTGAAAGCCATCGGCACATTTGACATGTTGCGGTTTGGTGATTAGAAAGCATGTAAAACTAGAATCCAAGATGGCAGCATGCTTTGGTAAGGCATAGGTGTTGACTAGCAGTTAGTACATTTCTACGGTGCTCTGAAGATGCAGAAGGGAGCATATGCTGACCGACTCGTAGCAGCACTGCTGAGCACTGCACTGAAGGTCTGAAACTCTCTCTAATTAAGTACCCACAACCACAGTCTCTGTTTTCCTATTTGAGTTCTGTCACCATATTACAATCGGTGGAAGCTTTGGTCATGAACAGTAAGGAGGAGCAATGTCAGTACCTTCAACAGGGCCACCCATGTCCTGCAGCTCGGGTACTTCCTCAGAGCACGCATACTTGCACACATGGGAGTACTCCAAAGCCTGCAGGCAGAGATCAGAGCAGACATGAGCGAATTGAATGAAATGAACCGCCAGTGCGCGATCATTCGCTTCACACCTCAAAGAGGAGCTTGTTGGCGAGCATGTCGACGGCCAGCTGCTCGTCGCCGAAGGTGTTGACGCAGGCGGTGCCGCCGCAGGACGCCGTGCGGACCTTGAACGCGATCGTCCTCATGGCCTCCCCCATGCAGATGAGCAGCCTGATGAGGTTCTTGTCCGGCGTCGCCTTGGTCAGGAACTCCTCCTGCCACACCACAACGACCCGAACCCAGCGCACGCGGCAGCGCGGTCGGCGTCAGCTTCTTTCATTCTTCGCATGCCATGAACTCGATCGATCGATCTCCAAACGCACGCACAAAACAACGCACCAGGCTGTCTCCGATCTCGCACCGGGTGTTGAGCGCCGCGCGGCTGACCGCCTTGGACTGCCTCGCCGTGAGCGGCCGCGCCGTGTGCACCCGCACCGACTCGCCGTAGAACGTGGTCGGCGGCCTGGACGCCTGCCGCACGTGTGGCGCCAGCCAGCCATCAGCAAGTTACAAAAAGCTTCTCTGCACGTGTGCGACGACGAGCTGCTGCTAGCTACTTTCCACTACATACAGTCACGATACGAAGAAGGTGCCGTACGTACCTTAGGCCTGTACGACTGGGAGAAGGACACGGCGGCGCAGCAGGCCGGGGAGCGCGTGGCGACGATCTCCATTGCTTTCAGCTGCGGTGGCCCGGGCGCTCGACGACGGCAGCAAGGGCCTAAACCTGATGGATGCTGCTGCAGTTGTCTGCGTGCGCTGCTAACGTTGGGTGGTCAGAGGTCAGCCGCTGGTGCTTGCAATGCAACTAGGTAGCTAGCACGGCGCGGAGAGGGAGTGGTGCACGTCTGGACAAGATAACCCGGCCGCCGCGGTGGCGCCATTTGGAGATGGAGAAGATAGAACGCGGGGGCCGCGCTGCGGTGCACGACGACCATTCGTGGTTTGTGTGGCCATGCCGAGATGAGCCACGGATCGGACGGGCCTACGCAGTACGCACTCCAACTCCAAGTCCAAGGTCCAAGCAACCAGAAACAGGCCCGTTTCCCCCTCTTTGCTTGGGTCTGGGATGTTTTGCTTCTTCTGGTATTTGATTGCGTATATACGATAATGGATCTTTTTCTGAATTGTTCGGTTCTGGTATTTAATTGTCGTATATACGAGTACGACGGTATCGCCGTATCGCTATGGATCTTTTTCTGAAATTGTTTAGTGTGATGTTTAAGTCGGTTCTTTGCAACCAGAAACAGGCCCGTTTCCAGTTGGGTCTGGGATGGTTGGTTCTGGTAGTATTTAATTGTCGTATATACGAGTACCACGGTATTGCCGTATCGGTACGGGTCTTTTTTCTGAAATTGTTCAGTGTGATGTGTTGAAGTCGATTCTTTACAAGCATTTTGCTGCTTATATAAAAGCTTAGAACATAACCTTATCCACACATGCATTGCCATTTGCCAGTTAACATCCTAAAGCAATTTTGAATCATGTCTTGTCTTCGTATTTAGGCCAGTTTCTGTGGGATTTTATCTCCCAATTTCCAAAATTGTCATATGATGGAATCAATATAGACAAGTTTCATCCACATGGCTCTTTCTTCATTTATACTAGTATATGTAATATGTCAGTTTATTTAGTGCCATAAAACTCTTAGAAAACTTTCACTCAAACTGTCCTTAATACATGAGCATGACTGCATGAGCTCAAATTAACTTTCTCCAACAAAATTAAAAGGCAACACTGGCTATTAAAGTCCAAACAAAATGTTTGACTTGGGCCTTGCGGAAATTGGTTCGGCTAAGGCCTGAATTGGTCGTAGAAAAAGAGAGAGAAAAAATGAAAGGGCCTTGAATGCAATTTGGACTTTGGACTACAGCCCAATCGGAATAAGCATGCAGTATCATCAGACCTCTAATGAGCTAGTATCACAATATCGGGTTCTGGATCTACGTAAAAAAAAACAAATCAGTGAAGTCACGATCTGAGAAAGTATTCAATAAATTTTCCGCACGATGACAATTCACAGTTCAGCAACCAATACCGCATAGGATCGATTCGAAACAAGTCATAATCATTGGAGAAGCAACCCAACAAAGAACAAACTGACAAACTAGTGCCGTATCAAACCCGAAAAAGCCTCGGCTCTCATGCAGAACTCTGGTGGCTCGCGCGCAGCGCCGCCTAAAACCGTGTGAGCATTATGTTGATCTCGTCGCCGTCTTCGAGGCCGACCTCGTCGGGCGTCTGGTTGAGCCGGATGTAGCGGCCGTCAGGGCCCAGGAACAGGACGGCCTTGGGGTGGAGCGAGTGCTCGCCGCAGTACATGTCCATGAGCCGCCGCAGTGTCGCGTCGCGCTTGATGCGGAAGAAGACGTCGTCCGCGGTCTGGCTGTACGGGCACCTTGATGTTGATGACGGCACCACCGCCGTCCTCGCCCGCCTCGGCCTTCACCGCCTTCGTGGCCTCACCCCTCTCCTCCTCAGCCCCCTTACCCCTCTCCTCCTCAGCCCCGTGCCCTACGTTGGACGGCGGCGGCGTCGACACTGATCCTCCCTCCCTCCTCTCTCGCCTTTACTCTAGGTCGTACAGGGGTTCCAGGAGGTTACAGGAGCACGAACCACTCGGCGATAGAAAATCGAGAGTGAGAGATGGCGGAGAAAATGGGTGTGGTCTTCTCTTCTGAACTGCCTTTTTCAGATAAAACGGCGTGAACATCGGACGCGTGGGGAAGAGGATTGATTCGCGCCGGGGAAGCCCGGAAGGCACAGGAGTACACTTCCTCCGTACCAACATACAGTAAGTATCTTCCACCTAAATACAAATAATCAAGCATGTTAAGTTTCCTTTTTATTCTGTAGACTAGTTAAATGTCCGTGCGTTGCTACGGGACAACATAAAAATTATGCTAAAAACAAACAGATCGCACGATAATATAACAATATTATGAAATTAAATACCATCTTTAAAAAAACATTTAATCTAGTGATGTGGTCACGCAGACTCACAAACACTATTGTATAGGTCTTTCCATGATACGACTAAGATAATGTTTTATATCGACGAGAAGATAACTGCGTCAAAAAATCGACGAATAAGTTCCACCACATCACCATATACGATCCTGTACACAGGTTATATATATACATAAATATTTGTCTACCAAATAATTAATACTACGTGAAATAAAAATCTCTCACAAAACCATAAATACGGCTTCCATTTTGGTTCCCCATAAGAACATTATAGTTAATAGATAAATAGTAATTATCAGCAGAGAGAAAAAAAAGCATGGTATAAAAATAGTCATTGTACCTGGTAAGGCATGCAATACATAGTCAACAAGAGATTACAAACTATTCATACATACATGACACACTGTGTACAATTTATAATTTGGTGATTTATCAGAGACACAACTCAGAACTAAACAAATGTGCTGTTCAAAATCTGGTGTGAAATTATCAACCTGTTGAAAGTGAAATTGTCTGAATGTTTGATATTTGATGGCTTGTCAAAACATCCTCGAGAAGTTCATGAGCTTCTGTGTAGTCTTTCTGTAGCAACTTGAGGAGTTCCTTATGGTAATCTCGAGAGTGCAAATTTCTGACATCATCATAAACGATCTTAATGACACAATGATATATTGAGATACCGCAAGTCATCACGGATCGACACAATGATATATTGAGATACCACAAGTCATCACAGATCCTTCAGAGGCGTCCCCATGGATCTTTCGATCAATAGGCCAATGGTCTAGCACAGATCGGACAACAAATATAATTTGAATGTTGCATAACTATAGATTGCTTTCAATTAATCGAGGTCAATAAATTATTTTGTCCCCCAAATAATGCAGTACCCCAAAATGGCGGATACGTGTGCTAGACCAAAATTTATTTTGTAAGACTTTGGGGATGATGAAAAGATGAAGGAATATGGCTTCATAGTACCCCCAAAAATATACCTAGTCACAACTGGCTGAAATGTGGATGGAGAGGTGGGGATCTACCTCTGGCGACGGGAGGCAGGCGGTGGAGGTGGGGCGCGCGAGGAGCGTTGCCTCCCCTTGTCTTCGCGAAGGATGGCTCCACGGGAAGAGCTTCACATGCAGAGATTTGCTCAATTTTATGCACCTAGGGAAGAGAGCATATTTCAGAAGTTGTGAACTAAAAGTTCAACTAAAAGTTATTGATCAGATGTATTAGTACAGCAAAGACGAGACATAAAATTGAGGCCAAAGCAAAAAATCACAGGCAGAGATCCAAATGCCATTTTAGCTGAGAAACACGAATTTTCTTTGTCCTGAAAAAATCTTGGATCAATGGTTTCTCGTCACTTTGCATCCTAGTGGTTCCGTAAATCTGTATTAGAAGCATGTGACAACTAACTATATGCTAGGACAAGTGGCAGCAGATCTAATAATCGAGCAAACAGAACAACATATGTTGTGATAACGGTAAATTGACATGAAAGCGAGCAAAATCCCCTAGAATGCACTGGCAACTGTATTGAGCTCCTTTGAAACTTACACGTTTGGGAAACAAGTATAAACATGGCCACTTCTATATATATGTGTATGATTGTATATACTTTAGCTGTGAAGTCTGAAGAGCCAACGCTAGTAAATAAACTATCCGCAAGTCCAGCTAATGAATTGATGTTGCTATACCAGCGACAAATTGGGGTACGATAGGACAGGGCAGGACACAAAAATGATAAGCAAAGAGGAGTGGGGCTGTGTGATAAGACTAAGACGTGAAAACAAACCTTCATATCATCCTCAATCTTCCTCAATCTTGGCAACCTGTGACTGGATGTTGCCGACGATCTCCTTGAGCGGAGACATTGTAGGGTACTTGCCCTCATCCCACAGGAACCTGCACGCGCAACCAACACAAAAGCTTTTAAGCTAAACAGAACATTCATCCCTTCGGTTGGGCAGTCTGAGCTGGACAGTATAGCAGTTAGCAGCAGACCTGGTGAGGTAGGTGTCGACGGGGACGCCATTGACGGTGAGGGTCCCATTCTCGACCCCTCTGGTGCGCTCGAGGTCCTCGATCTGACTCCGGATCTTGTGTGACACGGCCTCCACGAAGACATTGGACTGTGAGCAGGGTATGGAAACGAACACATTGAGGGCGAGGAGCGAATCGAGGGTGCCGACGCGGAGATCCGGAACGTTGAACTGTGCGGGCAGCGGAGACGGTGAGGCGACGCGATATTAAATTCCAGAGGGAGAGGGAGAGGGGAAGGGGGAGGGGTCGGAGAGGCGGACACGGGTGGCCGTGATGGGAGAGGGCGGCCGGGAGAGGAGCGGCCACGCCGGGCGCGCGCGACAGCGTGCTCACGCGTGGGCGGCGGCCGGGCGGGGGCGGAGCGGCGCGGGACCGGGCGCGGTCGGCCGACGGGAGCGGTTGCGATGGGAGCCGGGGAGAAAAAAAGAACAGCGGGGCGATTACAATATCACCCGACTCTTTTTAGCTGTAACTAGGTAGCGTGCTCGTGCGTTGCTACGGGACAATAAAATTTTGTACTAAAAATATACTGATCACACGATAAGATAACAATACTGTAAAATTAAATATTAACGTTAAAGTGTCATTTAATCCAAAAAGCAAAATTCGTGAAATTAACATAATCATAAAGAGTGTGATGTTGCAAGCTCACCAACTCTACTGTATAGACTTTTTTACGATGCGGCTAAGATAATATTTACATCAGCGGGAAGAAAATCTCCGATGTACATATCTTTTATGCGCGCAGGTACGTAGCTGACATGGTATAAGGTAGCGGGCGTGGGGATTGGTGACATGGTATGAGGTAGCGGGTGTGGGGAGTTGATATGCTGTCTTGTCGGAGAGGATGGTCGGAGCAGAGATCGTGATGCAGCTGCCCGAGCTAGTCTCAGGCGAATCAGAGAATCATCTCCCATCCGAGGCCTCGCGCTGAAGCGTCGGGCGAGGTGGAGAATTCACCTTGCCCCAAGGCCTAGTGCTTCAGGTCTTGGACGGGACGGAGAATCGCTTGTCTGTCAAGGCCTAGCCCTGGGGGCCTCGGGCGAGGCGGAGAATTCACCCGTGGGCAACCTGGGGTTAGCCTCTTGGTAGTTTGGTGCGTTTTTATGATCTCTACTTTGAGTACCCCTTATTACAGTACGCGACAATTAGTGTCTGACACATGAGTAATACCGTATGTCTTAACCAATGTCTCACAAAACCTTAAAACAAAATAAGTTACACTTACCGTATAAATATATGTGGCTTTAAGACTATTCTATGCAGACATATACTGTATAATAAGATATCCACTTGAATTTCTATGGCTAGATTCACCATTAGTAATATATAAAAATAGTTAAATCATGGATATTATTATTGCAAGTGACAGTGACTTTTGAGTTATGTTCAAATTAATATTAGGACTGCAGATATTGAGACCACCAATTTAATAAGTGGATGATGATTAATTGATCACTCAGAAAAATTGTTTGGTAGGGCTCTTCCATGGCACCGGTTTCTCAGGAGGAGCCATGCCAAACGCTTCGCGAGAGAAGCCGTTCTTCAGTGAAAAGTAGAGAAGCCCCTCAAAGGTGTCCTGCCAAACATCCCCTCAAAATCTTGCCTATATTTTCATCTTCGTTATTACAGTCCACATGGAACAAATATGAGATCTAATCTTATGTGATAGTTGCCCTTATCTAAGGCCTCCTTAGATTCTATTTGTTGAACAATACTTGCCCTTAGCCGTCTTGGATTCTATTTGTTGAACAACTCCTGTCATGTACCTTAATCATGGATTTCATACTTTTAAATCTTAGAGAAGCCAACTGCTTAACTAAAGTTAAGAGAGAAAAAATCAAGAAAGCACGTGATAGCAGTACAAAACTACTAATCCAGTAGTTGCAAAGCAGTACCTGCACATTTATGCCTTGAGCCCGGGCCTTGCACCACTCCTGTCCATCTAGCTCAACAAGAAGTCATTAAACGACATTAATCATTAGCACTAAACTACTAATAAATAATAGTACAATCTTGCTCAGTAATAACTTTTAAAACTAACAAGATGTTAATTTGTCAACCAAACATGCATATGATATTTTCAAATAAAACTACTAATCCAGTAGTTGCATAGCAGTACTGCACATTTACGCCTTGAGCCCGGGCCTTGCACCACTCCTGTCCATCTAGCTCAACAAGAAGTCATTAAACAATATTAATCATTAGCACTAAACTACTAATAAATAATAGTACAATCTTGCTCAGTAATAACTTTTAAAACTAACAAGATGTTAATTCGTCAACCCAACATGCATATGATATTTTCAAATAATTAGCCATGTTCACCTGAACTTATCAATGATTTTTTTTTTCTCACAACAAAACAACATCACCTGAGTTGTTAGCAGTATAAACCAAGCAAAAGACATGAAGGGTTGGAGACACAAACCTTGGAGTCTGAGAACTGGTTATGATTTTCAAACGTTTGCTCTGCTGGTGTTTCATGAGATGGCCGGCTTTGCACGCACTGCATCTTTAGCTGAACCTTTGCATGTCGTGCATAACAAATGGGCCACACATCTATCTCCACATAGTCTCCACACATGTGACTCTTCATCAGGTTGCTGGCACCTGAAACCAAACAAAAGATGCTAACTATTACACTGTAACTGACTACAATGTTATTAAACCAAAATTTGAACCAAATAGCAACTAAATGTAAAGATCTAGGCATCCAAAAGATATCACAATGTAGAGGCATGGATCATGAAAGCAATAACTGTATTGTATACATTATATTTTGTGTTACCAGATCCACCAAAATCATGAAGATAAATTAACTATGGACATCTGGAGTCGAGCACATACCTTTGTAGTCAACGCTGCCTAATAGGTGGATTGCTTATATTAATTCAGAAATGCATAGAAGACATACAGTTTGCTGAAGCTGAAAAGAGCCTTGCATTCAATTTTAAAAAAATTGTAGCCCTTGATCTATTGAACGAAGTTCAGAGAGCCCTAAACAAGTCATTTGATCTGAAACTACAACATAACCATAGGAAACTTAGCCTGATACAGTAGAAAGAAAAAAAAAACAAATCTGGCAAAAGTATGGCCCAAATCTATAGTGTGATGATGACCTCCTACAAAATTAAATGAAACCCATTCCTTGCAAGATTCACCTACCATCAGACAATGGTCAATCAACCAATAGACAATAGGAGTAGAAATCAACTAACTAATTACTTGAAAGATTAGAAAATAGACGATAGGAATAATTAAATTCAGAAATCAATAAATCACCATGAAACTTACCTGATACAGTAGAAGGCAAACAAAAAATCTTGCAGAAGTATGACCCAAATTTGTAGCGTGATGATGACCTCCTACAAAAAAAAATGAATTAACCAATTCCTTGCAAGATTCACCTACCTTCGGACAATGGTCAATCAACCAACAGACAATAGGAGTAGAAATCAACTAACTAATTACTTGGAAGATTAGAAAATAGAAGATAGGATCGGAACAATTAAATATAGAAATCAATAAATCACCATGGTTAAGGGTCTGCAACAATTTTCACAATCTACATTTCTCAGAATCCGATCCTTCTATATGCTTGAAGGAAGTAGTTGCTTCTTGCATTGGTCAAGCTAAATAGTAAAGTTTAAAAGCAAGACATTTTAAAAAGCACAAATAACCAAGAATATAACAATTGAAATTGTAGTTTCTTGCATTGAAGAATATATAATTTGATCAAAGTAAAATGTACCATGATGGATTTGAGGTTGATAATGGACAAGTAGTAAATACGGAGGATCTACACCAGAGCCCCCACCGCTTTAGGATTTCCTTTGCCCCAGAACCCAAGTAGGAGAGCATAGCTGGTGATGTGAACTATTTCATGAAAATGCCACAATGAACTAAGGGAACCATGTTGTAAATTAACTACAGAAATTAGATAGTACAAATGAACCAAGTCTTAAACACGACCAAGAAGTCAAGACCGATGCATTAATGCAAATGAAAATAATAAGCTACAAAAAAACTTGGAACATGCATTTGAAATTGAAAGGTTGTCTGAATGTGTAACGGGCGTGGTGGATAACTAGGCCTTATGCTTTGCCAAGAGCTTGAGATAATTAGGCCTTATGCTTTGCCAAGAGCTTGAGATTGAGGGGGACTAGAATTGTTTCTTCATAATTCATTGCTTCCTTTCCATTGTGCCCCATGGGCTGCATATAAAGGGTACATAGGACTAACACCTCTTGTGCCTAGACAATATGGTACTATTCCTATAGATGAATAACTAAGAGAGACGCTAATTAACACTAATGGGCTTAAGGCCCAACTAGGATACTTGCGCCCTACGGCACCCCTCTTTATGCCCATGACATCTCCCCCGCCCTTGGAGACCCAGCTCGTCCTCGAGCTGGAGAGCTGACGCGAACCAGGGTGAAGCCTTTTACATCTCGGCTTCCTAGTTTTATTGAAGACTAAAATACAAGTATAGCCTCCTGGATCCCATGGAAAGAGACGAGCAGCAAGCTGGTCGCCTTGGTGGTCGGTGTGGCCTGAGCCGCGTGCTGGAGTGGTCGGCGCGACGAAGAAGGAACTCGGCGCGACGAAGCGGGTGGTTGGTGCGACGAAGGAGCTCGGCGCGACGAAGACGGAGGTCGGCGCGACGAAGGAGCTCGGCGCGACGAAGACGGAGGTCGGCGCGACGAAGGAGCTCGGCACGATGACAAGGCCCTGGGGGTTGGGTGCGCAGGCTGCTTGTTGGAGCAGCGACGAGCCGATCAGCATGCGGATCTTCCGCACCATGCGACGGACAAACCATCCTCGCACTGCTGCCTGGAGGCGTTCCGCTGCTTGCTCCTCGGATGCTGTGGCCACACGAAGAACCTGCGCTCGGCGGCGGGCCAGAAGCCCCCGTGCTGCTGCCTGAAGCCGCACCGCAGCAAGGCGCTCACGCTCGGACTTCTCCACGTTAGCACAGTAGCGGGTGAACATCACAACGAAGCGATCCAAGTCCTCTGTGAAACTATGCATCTTATCGGCAAAGGGCGCCGAGGGCATCGTTGAAAGCAGAAGCCATAGATCAGAACCAAAGCGGCGGCGAACAGTGGAGTTGGCGGTGACGGGTGGTGGTGGTAGTCGATCTGGATCGACGGGACGGTTGCTGTTGGCGGCAGCTGATGGAGATGGGGGCGCGGCGGCTAGGGCTGTGGTGGCGATCTAGATTTTTTTTTTTTTTTTTTTTTTGAAGAAGATTGGCAGCGGCTGTGGAAGGATCGACTGGATGGATCAGGCGACGGCTGCTGGGGGTTGCAGCGGCGACGGCGGACGGTGGAGTCGGCGGCGATACAGTACCGCGGGTGAACAGTACCCGCGGCGCTACAGTACCCGTGGTACTGTTCACAACGGCGGACGGCGGAGACGGCGGCGCAGGGGTCGGCGGCGGCGGCTAGGGTTTAGAACGGCTGGTGGTGGAGAGGTGGATTGAGAGGACGAGGAACGTCTGGATCTCCGATACCAGATGTAACGGGCGTGGTGGATAACTAGGCCTTATGCTTTGCCAAGAGCTTGAGATAATTAGGCCTTATGCTTTGCCAAGAGCTTGAGATTGAGGGGGACTAGAATTGTTTCTTCATAATTCATTGCTTCCTTTCCATTGTGCCCCATGGGCTGCATATAAAGGGTACATAGGACTAACACCTCTTGTGCCTAGACAATATGGTACTATTCCTATAGATGAATAACTAAGAGAGACGCTAATTAACACTAATGGGCTTAAGGCCCAACTAGGATACTTGCGCCCTACGGCACCCCTCTTTATGCCCATGACAGAATGCTAAATGTTCACTTAGCTGAAATGTTTGGCACACCCGCCTTCTTATTAATAGCATGGATGATACTGACCTTCCTGCTGCTCCAATGCACTCCCTGAAAAGGGAGGTCTAGAAGTGACCTCACTAATAATGGGTTAAAAAAATAGAAGATAAATTATATTCTATTTTAAATAGGCAGTCATTTTAAATGTAGAGCAAGAGCATTTACCTGAATAAGTTAGGTTTATTTGTTTTAGAAGGTAGGTTTGAGCCTGTTCTTTGTAGCAGGTTGCACAGAACAAATATACATGTTTTGTTTGGCGCCATACTTATGGGAGTCATTAGCCATTGAGAAAAGACTGTAAATTCGGAGATCCTAGAACAGAAAGGCAGTTTAATTCTAGGAAAATTAGAGAGGTGGAACAAAATTAGAAAAGAAAAAGAAAATGGTGTACTCAAGAGATTGGGAAGGGGCTGGCACCAAGGAATCAGGTCGTCGCTGCTGGCGGAAATCGATTCTTGAGGAGGGGATAGTCATGATGATGATGTGGGTCGTCGCCAGTGTTTCCTGCTAGCTGGAGACCTCTGAAAAACGAATAGAGAGACATTAGTCAAAACCTAACCAAATCAAGAAGGCCGCAACAACACCATCGAGAGGCAAGCAGTGGCGGATCCAGAAACGGACCAAGGGGGCTAAATAACATAGGCTAATTTTTTTTTTCTCGCTAGACATCGTATACTAATAAGCGTAGAATTATGATAATTGATTCAAAGTGCTCAAAGTCAAAGATGCATAGAATTATGATAATAAACATAGAAAAGTACCAAATACAAGGAGTCTTCCATCTTCAAGAACTTACACGACTTGAACCAACACCACTTGAACCGCCACGCTCAATGCTACATAATTTTTAAATATCAAATACTTATTCAATAACCAAGATAACAAGCACAAAGAAAAGTACTAAAACAATACGCACTTTGGGACCTTTTTTGCTCAGCCCGACTCTCTTGAGTAGAAACATCTTTCTTAGCAAAATATAATTAAATTACTAACTGCTGAATCTAATAATGAAAAAAATAAAAGAGCAATAAAAAAATTACTGACTGTTCGTGGTGGCTGGTGCTGTGCTGGTCTGCTGGCCGCCTGAACCGGAAGACTGAAGTCCTGAACGCAGAACGCCTGGAGCCCTGGTGCGTGGTGCTGTCGTGCGCCCGTGTCGTACTGGCGTGCTGCGGCGGCCGGTAGGCCAGCAGCAGCAGCTGGCCGCCGTGGACGGCCACGGCCCACGGCCTGCCCCTCCCGGTCCCGGCGGCTGGGCTGGCTGCTTCGCGCTGCAGAGGGATGGAGCGAGGGGCGGAGCTGCGGAGGCCGGAGGGAGCGAGGGGCGAAGCAGAGGGAGGGTCGGCGCCGCCGCGCCGGCGTTCACCTTCACTGATCTGGCCGCGAGGGAGGGTCGGAGCAGAGGGCAGGAGGCCGGGAGGGGGCGAGACCGCGAGCGCGACTGCGCGAGGAGGGCGGTGCTGCAGCACCTCCAGCCCCCCCCCCCCCCCCCCCCCCCCGTACGTCCGCCAATGGAGGCAAAGAAACCTCACCTTGAGGAGGATCTGGCTTTTTCTCGAGATGAAGATGAGGGAAGCACTTCCTCCCAGGGCTGATCGTGCCTCAACCTTGCACCTCCGTGGCGACCTTGGCTTGCACGTTGTGAAGCATCGCGGCCTGGTCGTCCATGTCCACAGGCGTCGATTGCGGGACTTACGCGAGTTTCCTTTCACGATCGCGGGGAGGGCGTGGACTGTGGGAGGAGGCGGTCGCACGGGGGAAGGAAGGACGACGAATCGCACGACCGGCGGACTGATGGCGTAGCGAAAAAATTCCGCACGAAGCCGGTTTCTTTTTTTTATTTGTGAGAGATAAAGATAATATCTTCTAGATTTGGCAGTTACTGTTGTCATGTATCCGTTTTCAGTTTTGATATAAAGAGCAACTGCCAAAACCCTTTTTTATATTCTTCCTTATTGATTGGAATAAACATTTTTATTATATAAAAAAAATCCTTCAATAGCTCTTCTTTATTTAGATCTTACCAAAGATCGATGGAGAGCGGAGTTGACCTTTAAAGTAGGCATAAAATATAAAAAAGTTGTTTATGATATAGAGTGAATTTTATTTAAATGATGATCACTCTACCTGATAATTCAGGGAGTGAATGTGTACTGTGATATGTGATTCGAGAAAATAAGATGAAAATATGTAAGGAACTTTTATCTGTGTTAGAAATAGAAAGTTAAACAGCGAAAATGAGAAGAAAGGTAAAGACTTGTTTGGATACATTAGGACTTTTTTTAGGGAAATTAGGACTAACAACTAGTCTTTATAAAGATTTAAATTAGTTAACTACTATTAGTCTTGCAGATAAAAGCAAGGCCTAAAGTTTCATGGGCCATAATCCTAGAGGCCTTTATTTCAGACGGATATAGAAGTCGCCACTCGCCAAGGCCCGTGCAACTGACACGTCACTCCACCAACCCACTTGAGCAGGATGCCAGGATCACTTCCCCTCCGCGGCTCCCCCTTGCCCCGTGACATCACGACGGAGAAGACAAACCATGACGCCTCCCGGCCAACTGCTGCCCTTGGCCCGGCCGCCTCCTCCCCCTCCCGTCCTCTCCATCCGCCGCAGCCAGTGCCCGCCTCCCGCCCACGCGCACGCGCACGCGCACGCCGGAGTGTCGCCTCTGCCTCCATGGCGGGCCCACCGCCTCCATGGCCGCTTCATACCTTCTCCCCAGCTGTTCCGGGCTCCAGCCTGGCCCCCTCGTGCTCCAACAACTCCAGGGGTTTCGGCCGCCGCAGGAAGCGAGGCTCAGGCGGCTGCGGTGGCGGAGTTCGTGACGTCGGAGAGGGTGAAGGTGGCGGCGATGCTGGGGCTAGCCCTCGCGCTCTGCAACGCCGACCGCGTCGTCATGTCCGTCGCCATCGTCCCTCTCTCGCAGGCGTACGGGTGGACCCCGTCATTCGCCGGCGTCGTGCAGGTTCTCAGTTTTCTCTTATTCTGTGCGGTTTTGTTTGGCTTCGCCTGCGCTGGTTTTCAGAGTGTTCAACTGCAGTAATAACCGTCGTTATAATGATGTGGTGTTAGAATAATTGATTGAAACGATTAATTTTAAGTGAAAGAGTTCTTACATGGCTCGAGTCCCGAAATGACATGTCTGCAATGTCATATTAGTTCATTTGCTCTACAAACAGCAAAATATACTAAATATAGTTGATAAAGTTTGAATTCTCACTAGAAAGATGTGTAGCACTCATATTTCCTGCTTATTTCTCACTCAGGCTGCTGTAGTGAAGTAAATTACGAAAAATTGCACATACGAAAGTAAGGGCATGAGTTTGCCCATCTTGTTTGATGAATATCCTGACGCCATTGTGTTTTTGGCACTGCAAACAGTCATCCTTTCTTTGGGGATATCTGATGTCGCCCATAATTGGTGGAGCGCTTGTTGACTACTATGGTGGAAAACGAGTCATGGCTTACGGTGTAGCCTTATGGTCCTTGGCTACATTCCTGTCTCCTTGGGCAGCTGGTCGATCTATCTGGTTGTTTCTCTTTACCAGAGTCCTGCTGGGTATGGCAGAAGGAGTGGCACTCCCAAGCATGAACAACATGGTGTTGAGGTATCTACCTTTGTAACATTATTCCTTCTGTTTACTTCATCTCCAACCCTTTTCCCCACAAAAAAAACATATTGTTGTTTGGCTGTGGGGATTTCTGCTAAGATTTATGTAAGTGTTTGCATTGGCCCTTTTATTACAGGTGGTTTCCTCGCACAGAGAGATCTAGTGCTGTGGGTATTGCGATGGCTGGCTTTCAGCTTGGCAATACCATTGGGTTACTTCTTTCCCCAATTATCATGTCACGGACTGGAATCTTTGGACCTTTTGTGATATTTGGATTATTTGGATTTCTGTGGGTGTTGGTGTGGATACCAGCTATATCTGGCACACCAGGTGAACATGTACAGATATCAGCATGTGAACTGGAATATATAACCAAAGGCCAGAAATTGGTGAAACCTCAAATTGGAAGTGAAAAAACAAAAAAGGTTCCCCCTTTCAGTAAACTGCTTTCCAAATGGCCAACATGGGCTTTGATTTGTGCAAACGCCATGCATAGCTGGGTAACTTAACATCTAAGATTTCATCAATTCTCTGTAAGATTGTACCACAGAGAGACACATTTTAGGGAATAATATTTTTTGTTTCATGATTTTTTTCAGGGTTATTTTGTTATACTTTCATGGATGCCAGTCTATTTCAAAACAGTAAGCCTTCACTCTGCTTCAATGTTCTTTGAATATATAAATTACTTTTCCCAGTATTCAACTTGATATTGCTTTTGTGGTGAACAGATATATCATGTCAATCTGAGAGAAGCTGCTTGGTTCAGTGCACTCCCTTGGGTGATGATGGCAGTTTTAGGCTATGTGGCTGGTGTTGTATCGGACATGCTTATTAGAAACGGTACAAACATTACTTTAACACGGAAGATAATGCAGGTATGTTGCTTCAACAAAAAAAAAAATAGTAGCATAACAGCCAGGAAAGTTTTCATTTGTTTTATTCATAAAACGATCTTGTGCACCTCTCCACAGTCTTACCAAAAGTGGCATGCCTCCTGATATGCTGAGATCTATTAATCATAAGATAAAAAACCAAACATGTTAAAGTGTACACTTCTTTTGCAGTTTATTTTCATCAGTATTGGCTTCTTTTTGGTTGTTATTTCAAGTGTACACTTCCTGTTGCATTATTTTTTCTTCCTGACTATTGACTTTTCATTCTGCAGTCAATTGGCTTTCTGGGGCCAGGTATTGCTTTGCTCTGTCTGAATGCAGCAAAGAGTCCAATCATTGCTTCAGCCTGGCTTACAATTGCTGTTGGTTTGAAATCCTTCGGCCACTCAGGTTTCTTAGTAAATCTACAGGTACTTTAGTTCAGTGATGGAACAGACATTCATTCTTCTAATTTGGATCTTCTTTTCCCATCTGATATATATCACTTTTAAAACATATCAGGAGATTGCCCCACAATATGCTGGAGTCCTACACGGTACTAAATAGTAAATATGTTCCTTGTGTTAGCTATATATTTCCAATTTGTTGCAGTAACTAACTTTAAGTTAATCTACAATTGTGCTGTGACAGGAATATCAAATACAGCTGGGACATTTGCTGCCATTCTAGGAACTATCGGAGCAGGATTTTTTGTTGATCGGATGGGTTCTTTCCGTGGATTTTTGATATTGACATCACTTTTATACTTCAGCAGTGCTCTTTTCTGGGATATCTTTGCTACTGGAGAGCGTGTTGATTTTGATGGCACTGGCTAGCAACTGAGGAACTCTGCGGTTTTCTATCATTAAAACACAGAATGCTGATTAAGGACAGTGTTTCACTGCCAATCATCAGAAAGTGATTTGCACCTGAAGATGAAGAACTTTAGTTACGACTGTACAGCATTGAGTTTCAACCTTTTAAAACACGCAGTGAGTTTATCTTGGTAGTTGAATATCAGCGATGGATAAACACATGTAACCGTCTTTATAGATCATTTTAGATTTTCTTGGAGGGATACTCCGTGATGATGTATAACATAGGATAAATAACAGGGCAGGATGCCAACTGTTTATGGCGCTGAAAGTAGTAGAGAACTGAAACTGATTTGCAGGCTAGTTAGAAAATGGGAATCCCAACCCTTAAGGGAGCATGGGTTTCAAAAATAAGGGAAATTTGGTTGTAAATGCTACGGAAAGTTGTGGCCTTTTAAAATTGTTATATAACTTGTGACTTTTTTATTGTCAAATTACCTTCTTTTTAAGTATATAATGAATGCAGCAAAACAGGGAAATCCTTGATAGGGAGCATATGGTCTTTACATTGATGAAAAATATTGAAAACTCAAGATGCAATGCTATTCAGTATTGAGAATGTCAGCATACCACACATTGATGTCTGTAGAGATTCTTGGAGGACTACTAATAAGGATGTAAGTGGATACCCAATGGTGCTTTATTGATCAGCTAACTTAGTTCTTTTCTCCACCTAAATGCTAAATTAATTAGGTGGCTACCAATCTAGTTCATTTTATCAAGTTCCGGAACCATTCTAGTTCATTTTATAAGTTCCGGAAGGACCAATAACCCAAATTCCCAAAATATGAGAGACTTGCATCCCTATCCATTGACCTCAACACTCAACAGTCTGTCATCAAGAAGAGAACGCTTCAGAGGACAGGCCAAAAGGACGGATGCCATTGTCCATTTCCTCTCTGGCAGTGGAATTGTATAAACATACCTACTGTCACATCCTCCACCAATTAAATTATTGTGAACAGTAGTTGCCATAGGTACATTTACTCCGAAGTCATAACTCCTGACCCCATTGGCTAGACCTGAAACCCCATTTCAACCACCTTTTTATGATAATAAAAAGATGTGTGCACCCAGTCAAATTTGAATCAGTCCGTTTTCCATCGGCGTCTCCGAGTCTACAAAAGCTAAAAATCAGAAGAACATGGTACCTGATTACACACGAGCAGCTGTTCGTCCCATCTTCGAATCCCATCAGCTATGCAGGCAGCTCGCAACCGGACATCCCCAACCGGCCATGGAGGTTTCTCTGGGTTCAACAGTGAGTTTCAGTCAGATCCTGGGTTCTCTTGGACTTCTACGTATACACCTCGTTCCCCTACGGTCAACAGGAAGGCCAGGAGCTCAATATCATTCCGGAAAAGAGTTATTGCAATTTTAGGGTCATGGGCAAACTGCTTCACTCCTCAACCTGAAATCAAGGAAGCCCATGAGAATCTTCCAATTGAGCGCCAGGATGTGTCTGCTAGTCCCAGTAAGCTCACCTTCCTTTCTTCATTAATCTGTCATGTAGAAGCTGAGATGCTGCCTGTGTAACTATCTTAGTTACTATTCCCTCCAAATCATAAGTCGTTTTGACTTTTTTTGGTATATCCATTTTGCTATGCATCTAAATATAATATTTGTTAGATACATAGAAAATTCTATGTAAAAATAATGTCAAAGCGACATACATAGAAGGGAGTACTACTTACTAGCTAGTCCTGAAATGACTTTTGCATTAGAAAGGAGGCACGAATATTTACCTCGTCCATTGAGGCACATCAGATCTTTTAAGATTCTAATAGAAGAAACGATTTTAATCACGGCAATGCAAAATTGTGGCATAAATCAGCAATAACTGATAAGGAGTCCATCCTAATCGACCTTCAACTTATGGGTTACAAATATCATGATCCAGCCTGATGTTTAGTCAAGCTACCAGTAAATTTGAGCTTACTCAGACTCCCGATCTACAATCTGAGTTTTCACTGCCACTTCCTGTTTCCAGTTTTCACCTAATAAGCTAATCAGAATTCAAACTCGTTCAAGTTAGCATTGCTCTTTAACTGACATTTAATCATGATGCTTTACATTCGAGTTATAAAACTCAACAAAACCCATATGGCCATATGTGGTCCAAAACAAGACATTACATAGCTGCTCAATGATGAATATACTTTGTGAGGATGTGTTCTTAATCAAACTGCTCAACTATTAAATCAAAGTTGAGTCCAATTAAGATGGTTTCCCATTGTTTCCTGCAGTCTCCAGAATTTCATCGACAAGTAGCACAAGCAATAATATATCCAGGCAGAGAGGTGATAGCAGCCAAACAAAGTCATGGCAAGAACAGTTCTCATTTCACGAAATTTGCAAGGCTACTTCAAACTTTAGTGAACAAAACAAAATTGGGTTAGGTAATTTTGGCACTGTGTATAAGGCGAAACTCAGGGATGGATCCATCATAGCTGTAAAGAGGGCTACTAAGGTTTGTAGGTGAATATTCCTTCAACACAAGAAATGTTGTACATATTTACTACACCAAATTACTTGCAGAAATCAGATCAAGAAAAAGTTTTCACGCAACATCTGGATTTGGCAGAACATGCATGGTGGGCATCTATCTGAAGAGTTCAGAAGTGAGATCCAGATGCTGTCAAAGGTCGAGCATTTAAACTTGGTAAAGTTTCTTGGGTACGTGGAATACGAGGATGAACGCCTAATTCTGGTTGAGTACGTCAATAATGGAACACTCCGTCAACACTTGGATGGTACGTCAAACATGTGCAATGGATAAGCTTAAACTCATACTGCTTTATTTTTGTGGTAGTGTAGCAATATTGTCAAGATGGTAAAAGCTATAGACCCATGAATTTTTTAAGTCACCACTCACCAAGACAGTTGAAATGGATGAAGTTTAAATACACTGAAGTATTGTTTTATAAATATGACAAGTTACTTGTGATATCCTAAATGTTAATCTACTGAAAGAGATGTAAAAACATGTGTATGCTATTCAGCTTAAGCCTATGGTTTTCTTTTTTGTGTGTTTGAACCATGTTTCATTTATGTTACAAGTTCCAATCATCTTGATTTTTGGAATCAAATTATGTTGTAGAATGTAATGATATGAATCTTCAATTTTTTTTCCATTGGATTAAAGGGAACTTAGCAACACAATTTGCCACCATGCAGGATCAAAAGGGGAACCATTGGAACTTGCACAGCGTCTCAACATTGCTATTGATATAGTTCATGCCATTGCCTACTTACATGGTTACACAGGTACCCACACCATTTCTATATGAAAACTTGAGTCAGCCCCCAAACATAGATGCATATGATATTCGGATTTGGCATAACCCCACTAGTGCATATTTGATCATGGTCCTGAATGTTAATACATCACACATCAGTTCCCTAGATGATACAATCAGCATGAAAATCACCATCTCAGAACATCCATGATCAGAATTTTATTTTGTATGACAGCCACCCAACATATCTATGTATTAACAATTTGACATCTACTGCGTATACCAAACCTTCAGCGTCCTTATGTCTGACAAATATTTTCCTACGATGGGAAGCAGATCATCCAATCATCCACCGTGACATCAAGTCGTCCAACATTCTCCTAACAGAGCATCTGCGAGCAAAGGTTGCCGATTTTGGCTTCGCACGCCTAGCCCCCGAAAACCCTGAAGCGACCCACGTGTCAACGCTAGTAAAGGGGACGGCCGGATACGTGGACCCTGAGTACCTGCGCACATGCCAGCTTACCGACCGCAGCGACGTCTACTCCTTCGGCGTCCTCCTCATCGAGCTCATCACCGGCCGACGCCCTATCGAGCGTGGCCGCGGCCGCGGGCGCCACCAACGCCTCACTACCGAATGGGTAAAGCAAGCACGCGCGCGCACACACACCAAAAAAAAAAAAAACAGCGCACGTGAGGTGTTTGACGAAATTACCGTACTGGCGCAGGCGCTGCGCAAGTGCAGGGAGGGCTTCGCAGTGGTGGTGATGGACCCCCGGATGCGGCGGACCAGCGCTGTCGTGGCGGCGGTGGAGAAGGTGATGGCGCTGGCGGCCGAGTGCACGGCCCCAGATCGCGCCGCGCGGCCAGCAATGCGGCGCTGCGCCGAGTTGCTCTGGTCCGTGAGACGCGACTTGCAGCAGGAGCAGCAGCGCGCGTCGGCCGCGAGCGCAGCAGCGAGGCGGCACGATGGCTCGACGACGTACGCACCACCGTCGGTTACTAGTCTGATGAGGCAGGACCGCAGGAGAGGTTCGAGACCTTGAGATGGATGTTAAGGACTTGAGTGGGAACAGGATGTGGATTTGAAATTAGTGCTGCTGCGGAGCTCCCTCCGTAAAAGGAAGAGCTTGTCGAAATGTCTTCTCGTTTTACGATGAGAATCAGTATCAAGTTTTATTTTTTATAATTTATATAACATTAATATTTATATTTATAATGTGTGATAAATATTATTAGATATCATAAAATATATTTTTATATAAATCTACTTCATATGCAAATAATGGTAATGGTTTTTTTATAAACTTAACATAGAACACGATCAAACACCACCCAAATTAGATATAGGTCATGTTGCTTGAACCAATATAAATCATGGTTTTTGGGCAACACTGGAGCATGTTATGGTTGGTGCTTGTAAATTCTTGTCTCGGCTAAACAGGCTTTATGAGTCTGATTGGTTGTCTGGCTAAGCCCTAAAGTGGTTTGTAAAAGCGAAAAAGGAGGGCCAAGACTGCATTCTTGGAAATGCTCGAATTCTGCGTTTTAGCTAAATCACGCTTATACAAGCCTATTGTCGCACTTGTCAGTGCTCCTCCACCACCATGTTTCACCATCGTCGGCCACCAAGTGGAAGGAGAGAGAAGGGCCAGGAGCGAGGGAGGTATCGGAGATACGCCGCTGACCACCACGATAGAGATCTGTCGAGGTCCGTTGTCAGCCATCTTCACCACCACCGGCCATCAAATGGAAAGGGCGAGAAGCACCATGGAGCGAGGGAGTGTTGGAGCTACTCGTATGGCGGAGGTAGTAATCGTGGTTGACAGGAGGACGGGGAGATGGATCACGACGGCGGTGAGGTCTGGATGTCGTGGTGGTCGGCGTCCAGGGCTAGGGCAGGAGACGCACGACAAATGCCAAAGAACAAGAGAGATAAACTCAATCTCTGGTTGCCCCTTCCTTTTACCAATCGTTCCCCTTAAATAATATGAGTCCAACTCGTCTAACCAACTCAAGCTATAGTTTAGGAAATAATAAAACCACTTCTATTATTTTACTAAAACCCCCTAGAGGATCGGCCTGCACGGCAAATGCCAAAAAACGAGAGAGATAAACTCAATCTCTGGTTGCCCCTTCCTTTTTCCAATCGTTCCCCTTACGTAATATGAGTCCAACTCGTCTAACCAACTCAAGCTATAGTTTAGGAAATAATAAAACAACTTCTATTATTTTACTAAACCCCCCTAGAGGATCGGCCTGCACGGTGACCGCGACCAGCGCGTCGAGCACACTCTTTTGTCGCGCCTGGAGCTCATCCGCGCGACACTTAGCCACACCGACGCTTCCTCGTTTCATACACATTACCGAGCATGACAGGGAGGTATCGAAGATCCACCGCTGGCCACCATGACAAAGACCCGTCGTTGGGCCACCACGCCGAAGGTCCACCATCGACCACCCGCTAGAGATTTACGAGCTCGATATCCGCCACCGCTCACCGCACTCCTTATGAGCACGAGATCCGCCTTTGTGCCACCATGGCCCTGGCAAGCAATGGTCTGACATGGCCAATGACAAAGGATGGGCACAGACGCAGTGACCATCAACCTCCTCGAGGAGGGGTTACAAACACATCGGAAGGGAAGCGACACATGGGCATAGATGGAAGGGGAGGTGGCCATGGGTGCAACACAAGGGAAGCGACTGGTGGGCGCCAATAGAGGAGTACACACCAGAAGGGAAAGCATGAATACGACGAAGGGGAAGGAAAGGATGCAACTGGTGGGTGAATAACGTAGCTAAACCAGACAACCAAACAAAGCAATTATAAGTCAGGCTTAGCTAGGTTGGGGAACCAAACAACAGCCAACTGTATTGTCCATGTTAGGCTAGCCGATGTAACCAAGCACATCCCATGCTTCATGGGCGTTTAGTTTTGGATCTATTGCCTTACTGTCATTAATATCATGCATCTAACAAATATGCCTACATTTTGAATGAGCTTGAAGGACCAAGGTCCCTATAGAGAAATTTTATTAAACTAAAAGAGTCATGGAACAAAGAGAGTTACAAATGAGCAGAAGTAATAGAGTAGATAATAAGCCCTGAATTTACTAGTCGACACGCAGGTACCATGTTAGGAAACGTTGATACAAATCTATAATGGTTTCTAAACCAGTCCATGGCTCCATAATAGTTTCTAGGCTGGCCCAAGCTAGTTTTTCCCCAATGATCGCATGACCCTCCAAGAACTGGTCAGGTCGATTTGGCCTATGGAGAGAGCTTTGAGTCCATGTTATAGAAACTTGTGTAAAACTTATAGACTACATGTAGAATAGGTTCTTACTGGGATGAGACCACTCTCTCTATATGTAAGAGAGAATCATGGTCGATTGATATATTCAGCATCTAATTAAACAAAACATAATCTATCTCAATTTATCCTCTCTTTCAATTTACTATTTCTTCCTTCGTTCTTTTGTTGTTGTTGATGGCTAATGGTCAATGACATGAAGCTCTAACCAAACCGAGACTAGGTTAGCTCATAGATGACATATTCCCTGGTAATGGGGTTCCTCTCGGACGTGGGTTTCTGGTTTCAGTAGACCTTTGCCAACGTGTCTTATGTATCACACTTCTAATGGTCTTATGTATCACACTTCTAACAAGGTTCCTCTGATGACGTGTTTTGTTTATCATGCTCATGTTGGAGCCACATGGTGATAAGAAAAAAACGTTGTCAAAGCGATGGTCAATTTGAAAGTCAGCTAGGCTAATTTTGTGCTCCTCTCTAACTATCTGTGATCCGAGCATTTTAACTCTTATCGTGTGTGACGACTTTATTTTTTTATATGGTGCCTTACGGTAAAATCCGAACACAAGTTTAGATGGCTGCAGATTTATAAGTTGGCTAGGAAAAAAATTGGCTCACCTCCACCATAGCCCTTCTAAAATTTTCTCTCTAAACCGTCATCTGGAGAGTCATTTTAGAAAATTCGGTTTGTATATCTTTATACTCCTCAACAACTTTTCAATATATCGTGTGTAGTCTACATAGACATACTCGTTCTTTATCTTTGGCTAGCGAGAAATCTAGAATAGATGATCTCTATATTTGGATATCCAACTTGTTGTAGAGTGTTTTTTTTCACTAAAATCTCTATTTCTTTAAATTAAGAAAGATTAGAGAGTCTCTTGGAGATACTCTAAGGGTCTGTTTGGTTCCTCCCACTAAAGTTTAGTGACTAAATTTTAGTTACTTTTAGTAGCAAGACCCTTACTAAAAGTGACTAAAAAGACTTTTTAGTCCTTTGGGGGTGTTTGACAATTTACCTACTAAAAGTGACTAAAGTTTAATCACTAAATTTCAGTGGGAGAGAACCAAACAGGCCCTAAGAACATCTCCAAGACACTCTTTATATTCCTTAATTTATATGAATAGAGATTTTAATAAAAATACTCTCTGACAACTTTTTTTTAATTTGCACACCTAAATATAAATACTTTATATTCTTGATTTCTTGCTAGCTAAAAATATAAAGTGACTTTTTAAACTACGTACGAGGTATAGAAAATATTTTGAGTATAGAAATATAGAAAATGATTTTAACTGAGATGATTCTTTAAATAATGAGTAAGATAGTTAAAATGGATTGTCGAAGGAGAGGCAGTCAGGCAGAGAGTAGACCGATTTAAGGAGTCCCGGGACGAAGGAGAGGTAGAGATAGTACTATACCATAAATGATCGAGGCACTTTGTCGTGCCACGCGTCACCATCTGAGTGAGAGCTCCGTGAATGAACTGCAAAGCCCGACCCTGCGCCGAAACGAGACGTGACACCATATGCATGATGCACGCATTGCAAGTCCCCAGTTCTCTGGCTCGATTCAGGATTGGGGACGGAATATGACACGAGTGGTCTCATGGACCGCAACGGGTCGCTGTCTTGCAGACGCATCGGCACCCCCTTCATCAGAAATAAAAAAAAGTGCATAGGATATTTTAAGGGACCTTCGGATCTAGCAACGCCACCCACAAGAGCAATTTTAGCGCATCCCGATTCGGGTTGGAAACTTGCAACGGATCAATCACAATATCACATCACCCGAGAGCAATTTGGTTCGGAGACCAGCAGTGTCGTGTACTCGTGCTGTAGTGTACTCCTCTCGTGCTGTAGAGTAGATTGGCACGAGGTGGACGATGCATTTTGGTACAAAATCGCGCAGCAGGGGGGGTGACTACTGATAAGGCCGAACGAATCAACGAAATTGCCACCCATGACCCACCAGGTATGGTGATGAAACCGGGCGGGGACAACCATCTGGGCGTGCACGGTGCCCGAGGGCAGAGGATATCATTCTCAAATAGGAAAGCCGATGGACAGGGCCAAAGCGCCGCGTCTGCCTGATCTGGAAAAAAATTCCTTGCCGGAACCATGCATCACTGCGTCAGAGTGCAGTCCCGATTCCACCAGAGCTTCGCTCGCGCCTTGCGGACTCGTCCCCCCACGTGCCACGTGTGCTCCTCTGTCGCTGCAGGGTTGCCACTTGTGCTTCCTGAATACTCATAGGCTGCTGCAACATTGCTGTTTTAGAATTTTTTTAAAAAATAGCCCGTCATCAATCCAGTTCATGCATATTGTTGGCTTGCTGCGGCTTGGAGCCTTGGACGATGAGTCGATTGCATTCTTTTGTTGTCAAATTAAAGTAAAAGAGGAAGAACCATAACACAATTTCGTTCAGCTTCTAGCCTTCTACAATGAAAATCCCTTTGTCAACAGAAACTTCTGCAATGAAAAATCCAAACTGGCAATTCATAGAATTCTATCGCTGGCACAACATATATAGTATTTGATTCTAAGAATATCCATTAAGCAGCTGCCTCCAAAAATACAATAGTGCAAGAAGAGAAGCGATCAGAGGGGGACGAGCCACGAAACAATCGGCGGCGCTCCTTCATCTTCTCCTGCCTTTGTCCCCTTCCACGAACTAAAATATCTCTGCTCCTGCATTTTCCCAAAAATATTCATGGTCTCGCCCAATTTATCGGATCCATCGCCCTCCTCACGTGACCCCTCCCGTCACCTAGAAAAGGCTCCCCGGGCTTCCAGAGCTCCTCGCTCCCACATCCATCCCTCCCACTCGGTGCTTGCCCGAGTCCGGGTGAAGGCCTTATCGCCTCCTCCTCTTACGCCAGCTGATCGCTGCAATTCCCCACCGCTCGCCTGCCTGGTGCCCGCCATGCCGGAGATCAAGTGCGGCGCGGCCGAGAAGGTGAAGCCGGCGGCGAGCCCGTCGGCGGAGAAGCCCTCGGACATCGCTGGCAACATCTCCTACCACGCACAGTACAACCCCCACTTCTCGCCGCTCGCGTTCGGGCCGGAGCAGGCCTTCTACGCCACCGCCGAGAGCGTCCGCGACCACCTCATCCAGGTGAGAGCGCGAGCGCGCGAAAGCCGATCCTTAGCCTTTCTCGCTGCTGTCCGCACCGCACTGAGGCGGAGGTGTGATCCGTGTGCTTTTCCCTCGCGCGCGCGCGCGCGTACAGAGATGGAACGAGACGTACTTGCATTTCCACAAGACGGATCCGAAGCAGACGTACTACCTGTCCATGGAGTACCTGCAGGGCCGCGCGCTCACCAACGCCGTCGGCAACCTCGGCATCACCGGGGCCTATGCGGAGGCCGTGAAGAAGTTCGGCTACGAGCTCGAGGCCCTCGTGGGTCAGGTGAGCTCTCTTAAGAGTGCCTCCACCCACAAATTGGACTATTGGAGCATGATTTGTTAAGGCTATCTTATAGTAGTACTTGGCACTGATTATTTAAATGGGATGCTGCTTTGTTTGACTGCGACGTTGTCTAATGGCATTAACGGCTTTTGTCTCAAATTGTCTAAGAAACTTCCGAGATGTTTGGATAGCTTAGATTTGATTCCCTACTTTACTGAATCAGGAAAAGGGAATAAATTCACGTGGATTGTAGGAGAGCTCTTGCACATTCCAGATCTAATACAAAAACTTGTTTGCTAACTTTACCCATTTACTACGATATATCTGTTCTGTAGCTTTCCAATAATAGTCCATTAGAAATGTGATACCCATACCATAAGTGAAGAAAATCTGAAAATGAGTTTTATGCTGAAGGAGTTGTTTACCTGAAACTGAAAAGCTTCAGGATCAACAAGACAGGACATGCTTTCTCTTTATCTGCTTGATTGGCAGAATTGGCTTATATATGAACCTAAATGTTGCCAAGGAACATAAGTGCGGATTCATGGTGTCTGAGTTTTACTTTCCAATTGGAATTTCATAAATTTCCTATGATGCAAATTAATATTTAACTGATTTTTCGCAGGAAAAAGACGCAGCTCTAGGAAATGGTGGATTGGGTAGGCTTGCATCTTGCTTTTTGGATTCAATGGCAACATTGAATTTGCCTGCTTGGGGCTATGGCCTGCGTTACCGATATGGACTGTTCAAACAACACATTGCCAAGGAGGGCCAGGAAGAAATTGCGGAAGATTGGCTTGATGTATGAACTACAAATGTACAAATGATTCTGTTGACATATATTTTTTTTTCTAGACCTCTATAACCAATACTCTTTTTTTTCTTCAGAAATTCAGCCCCTGGGAGATTCCCAGGCATGATGTGGTGTTTCCTGTCAAATTTTTCGGCCATGTTGAGATTTTGCCTGATGGCTCGTGAGTATAATATGAGCACCACATTTTTCTGTTTGATTAAATTTATTTTTGTTGTATTTTAGTTAACTTTGAAGTTTTTAAGGCTTCTCATACTTTCTAGATATAAAAAAATTACATTTCTTCGTTAACTTTGTTTAACCCATTTTATACTCCTAGTTCTAAAAAAATGTTCGTTTAGCTCTTTTCTACCCTCCTCTAGCATCTTGTCCCTTTGGGATTGGATTAAAAAACTGCAAGTATGAGGTGTAATGTGGATTTTTTTTGTGTAATCCAAAAAGCTTGACTAATATGAATTTTAAATGTCTGAACCACAAACTAAGTTTGGCTTGGCGGATTTACCTTACCTAGATCTTCTGGGATCCTTCTCCCTGACTTTTTTTTTCTTTTGTTATTTATTTCGTGTTATGGGTGGTTATTTGTGAGGGCCTTGATGTAACTAGTCATATGATTGCTTTATTTATCGCGTGATAGTCGGAAATGGGTCGGAGGAGAAGTCCTGAAGGCTTTAGCATATGATGTACCAATCCCTGGATACAAGACAAAAAATGCAATCAGCCTTCGTCTTTGGGAAGCAAAAGCTACTGCTGAAGATTTCAACTTATTTCAATTCAACGATGGTCAATATGAGTCAGCTGCCCAACTTCATGCTAGGGCCCAACAGGTGATATTTCATTCTAAAGTGAAACTTCCAGCTGTCCTGCTGATGCCTTTACTTGCTGGAGTATTTTTATTGACTGATGGTACTGCATGCTGAAACCTGTAACTTATTCCTTCATGGTACTAGTCGTAACTAGAAAAAAGATACTTATGTCTTTGAGTATCACATTGCAGATATGTGCCGTTCTTTATCCCGGTGATGCTACAGAAGAAGGAAAGCTTCTTAGGCTGAAGCAGCAGTTTTTCCTTTGCAGTGCATCACTTCAGGTAGTTAAGCAATTCATTTCACTTGAGCAAGGTTCCAATAAAAGGAACCAGACATGTATGTCCACCCTGTGCTTTTCCTATATGTTTGGCAATGATCTATGAGATAATTGCAAACACAATGTTGTAATTTTCTTGTATTGTTTGAACCATCAATATATCAGGATCAATCATGTTACCGAGTATATGCACTACCACCTGAACTCTTTTCAAATTGTACTAGGATAATGAGATTTAGATCATTTATCCTGTTTTCTTTTAGTTACAGTGTGCCTTTTATGGTTCTAGTTTGTTAAAGATTTATCAATATCTTAAAAAATATCTCCATGACGGTTATTGATGAGCATAACTGAAAATGGGTTATTTCCAGGATATGATTGCCAGATTTAAAGAAAGGAAATCTGACAGAGTTTCAGGGAAGTGGAGTGAGTTCCCTACTAAAGTTGCTGTTCAACTGAATGACACCCACCCTACTCTTGCCATCCCTGAGCTAATGAGGTTACTTATGGATGAGGAGGGACTTGGTTGGGATGAAGCTTGGGACATCACATATAGGTGAGGTTCAATTTATATAATTGATCTATAAATTTTTTTGGACCAATATTTTAAGCTCCATCAAACTTCTGGAGATGTTCTTACTTGAACTAATTACAAAATTGTCTTCCGTGGTCCAGGACAATTTCCTACACTAATCATACAGTTCTTCCTGAAGCTCTTGAAAAATGGTCACAAATTGTGATGAGGAAATTACTTCCACGACACATGGAAATTATTGAGGAAATTGACAAGCGGGTAATTTTCATGCCACATTTACTTTTTCTATACACTGCAGTCATTGCACAAGCTCACAAGTTGTGCCACTGGTTTGCAGTTCAAAGAATTGGTAATCTCCAAACATAAGGAAATGGAGGGAAAGATCGATTCAATGAAAGTTTTAGATAGCTCAAATCCCCAGAAGCCAGTAGTGCGCATGGCAAATTTGTGTGTGGTGTCTTCTCATACGGTAAATACAGCCATTTTGATTCCATGGTCATGTTTTTTAGCTGTTTATGTCACTATAAGCAATATGAAGTACCAAGAGCTGTCTACTATATTGGATTTGCTGCCCTCCTCTTCATGTTAAAAACTTGTAATTCATTTAAGATCTGAAAATTCATAAATTGTTGGCATAACCTCAATGTGCTCCAAGTAGTTCCGGATTCTCCATTTTCTACTGCTGTATTTAAAGCGTTTTCGTTTTTTTTTTCTGACAGGTGAATGGAGTGGCTGAGTTGCATAGCAACATTTTGAAGCAAGAACTATTTGCAGATTATGTCTCTATATGGCCTACCAAATTCCAAAACAAAACTAATGGAATCACACCTCGAAGATGGCTCCGGTTTTGTAACCCTGAGTTGAGTGAAATAGTCACAAAATGGCTAAAGTCAGATCAGTGGACAAGTAATCTTGATCTGCTTACTGGACTTCGCAAAGTATGTGCGAATGCTTCTAAGCTTGCACCTGCTTGCCATTGCTCTATCACAGTATAACTGAAAACCTTCAACAGTTTGCAGATGATGAAAAGCTTCATGCTGAGTGGGCAGCAGCCAAGTTATCTTGCAAGAAGCGCCTGGCCAAACATGTGTTGGATGTGACAGGTGTTACAATTGATCCAACTAGCCTTTTTGATATACAGATTAAGCGCATACATGAGTACAAGAGACAGCTTCTCAACATATTGGGAGCTGTTTACAGATACAAAAAATTAAAGGTAGGTTTCTTTGAGTTGCTTGAATCCTTTCTTGAAGTGGTGCTTGTACCCTTTCTGGTTTTACTGTATTGTGCTAAATTCTTTAGGTGCAGATTTTTACAGATACAAAAAATTAAAGGTAGGTTTCTTTGAGTTGCCTGAATTCTTTCTTGAAGTGGTGCTTGTACCCTTTTTGGTTTTACCGTATTGTGCTAGATTCTTTAGATGCAGATTTTTCAATAGACCCTGTTCTAGTCTTGAATAGGTCTATGAATCTTGTAGGAAATGAGTGCAGAAGAGAGGCAGAAGGTTACACCACGAACTGTCATGCTAGGAGGGAAAGCGTTTGCAACATATACTAATGCCAAAAGAATAGTGAAATTGGTAAATGATGTTGGTGCTGTTGTGAACAATGATCCTGAAGTTAACAAATATCTGAAGGTATGAACTTTTCAGTGTATTATCAGATATTTTTATGGCAGATTGTTCTTAGAACCCTTCAGAAACATTACTTTGTATTTGTGAACCATCAAAAAGAGTAATCCTTTTTCTGTACTACTACATACATGATGGTCTATATCATTTATTTAAAGTGCTCTTCTCCTTTTCCTGCCAGGTTGTCTTTATCCCGAATTACAATGTATCAGTGGCTGAAGTGCTTATTCCTGGTAGCGAATTGTCACAGCATATTAGTACTGCGGGTATGGAAGCAAGTGGAACAAGCAACATGAAATTCTCTCTGAATGGCTGCGTTATCATTGGCACCCTTGATGGAGCTAATGTTGAAATAAGAGAGGAGGTAGGAGAGGATAATTTCTTCCTTTTTGGTGCCAGAGCTGATCAGATTGCTGGGCTGAGGAAGGACAGAGAAAATGGCCTGGTAAGATAGCTACAACTAAACTTCACTTTTAAACTTTTTATTCAAGTCATATTTCTTACAAGTAGAAGGGCTATTATTGACTTATTTCTTACAATATTACAGTTCAAACCAGACCCACGTTTCGAAGAAGCCAAGCAGCTTATAAGGAGTGGCGCTTTTGGCAGCTATGACTATGAACCTCTCTTGGATTCCCTTGAAGGGAATTCTGGATTTGGGCGTGGTGATTATTTCCTTGTTGGCTATGACTTCCCAAGCTACATTGATGCACAGGACCGGGTGGACGCAGCCTACAAGTAAGAGCACTTAACAATATACTTTCTCATTAAGCTTGCCTGCAAGCTCATGAACAGTTTTTGGTCCTGCAGTCACCATTACTTGTGCCTCAATATTAGTTTCTGTGTTATATTCATACTACTATGCTAGTCACCATTAAATGCAGTAGTGCTACTGTTTCTATTATTATTTTTTCAACATATAGTGATCATATCGCCGACACAAGCGAGATATTCTGTTTTTCCTCTGCCTTTGATAGTTTGATATCACAAACTGAATGCTTGGTTACATGATAGGGATAAGAAGAAGTGGATCAAGATGTCCATCTTGAACACAGCTGGGAGTGGCAAATTCAGCAGCGATCGCACCATCGCCCAGTATGCCAAGGAGATATGGGACATCAAGGCTAGCCCTGTTGCATGAACGAGGGGGACGCGATTCAACATCAAACGTAGTTTCTCCGGATGCTACAATAATAAGGATGAATAATGACCCACGTTGCTTGACGCCCACTTCCGTTGTAGGCATGGAACGGGGCACGAAGCTTGTTGTACCGCGCTGTCTATTTTGAAGTGCATGCTATATGCAACTGTTTTTTTTAAGTCTGCGTTGGATTATTTCATCCTGAAATAAAATAATTCAATTATAATATTCGTCGCCGTAACGTGCTTGAAAAATGGATGTTCCTTCCTCCAAAGTCAGCAGTGCCCAAACTCCACATGATTATTTTTGATTTATTCATGAGTGCTGATGTTTTGTACTGTCGGCGGGAGTGCCAACATCTCACATTACCCAGGTGTTTCCATGGGAATTACCTTGTTCGTTTCCTTTAGATTGTTTTGTTTGCAGGAAGGTCTTAAATCTGTATATCTGACGCACAGACAGAAAATTGACAGATAACTTATCTTGGATTAGGCTCGGAATAATTACAGCTCCTCAAGATTAATACAAATTTGTGAACTATTCTAACAAGGAATTATTCCAGGGCTCCCGTTACTGAGTAAACCAATAAGCCCTAAATTGTTTTGTTTGCAGAAGGTATTAAGTCTGAAACTCTGAATATCTGACATTTAGCAGATATGGAAGGAAGTCGCCCCCAGCTCCAATTAGCTATATAAATTTTAGTTCGGCATATCCAAACAAAGTCTAAGAATAATGTATGCCAAATTTGCCGACATTTGGAAATTTGATTAAAGATATTGCTCAAAGGAGCCAAGTTCTCCAAAAAAAAAAAAAAACAAATACTCTTTCCGTCTTGTAACAATATAGCGTATTCTAAAAAATTTGAAAAAACTTTAAGGAACTCATGTATTATTCTAATTAAGAATTTTTCCTGAAATCATGGCTTTCTCTGTAACAAACTTTACCAAATCTAAACATAGTTAAAATATATCATATTTTAGTACAAATTTTATTAGAGGTTAATATTTCAGAACAAAGGAAGCACAGAGAAAAATCACAAACGGAAGCGGACACCGCCTGCGCTGCTGCACTTCCACGCGACCGAGAAGCATTAGAAGGAAGGAAACCTTGGCGTTGCCGACTTGCCGGCGCGATCTCCGCCTGCGTCGTCTCCACGCTACGCGTTTCCCGGTCTATAAATACGCGCGAGAACGGCAGGAGGGCACCGTGAGATCATCATCATAGGGATAGACACTTTTCGTTGACATCATGGCGACAAAGAGCAGCGGCCTGCAGTGCGACGCCTGCCGCGGCGACATTGGCGTCTGGCAGGCGATCTTCACGTCGGAGTGCGCCCACACGTTCCACCTCCGATGTGTCTCCGGGAGCGCTACATGCCCGATCTCAATCTGCGCCGCGCGGTGGAGCAACACGCCGGACACGGCCCCCGCCCCCGCCCCCGCCCCACGCGTTCCCCTGTTTGGACAGTCGGCCGCGGCGGCGGCGGATTCCTTATCCAAGACAAGCCTGTTTGCGCAGGCATGGCCGTCGACTACTCAGAACTCCTTCGGCTTCTCTGGAGCGCAGAGGGCCCCGGCGTTTGGACAGCCGTTTCCGTCGTGCCCAGTCTGCCACTTGGACATGGCCCGCGGCCAGACCACCGTCACATCCGAGTGCAACCACACGTTCCACCTCCGTTGCATATCTGGCAGCGTCGTGCGTCTGCCCTGTCTGCAGCGCACGGTGGTCGTCGCCGTCGCTCAACACCTTGCCCCAATCTTTCGGGGCCCAGCCGGAGTCGGTGGACATGGCGCGAACCGTGTTCAGTGACGACGAGCCGGTGGAGCCGTCGCCTCTCGACGGCTAGGAAGTTGTCCAGGAAGCGACAAACAATGGAGTACTCGTGCTCAAAACGCACTGCGAGCACTCGGCTGTCGCGAGAGACACGGCCCGAGATACCTTCGCGGTGATGGTGCACGCCAAGGGACCCGCCGTGACCGCCGAGGCGTCGGCGCGCGCGTCGCTCGATCTCGTCACGGTGCTCGACGTCAGCGGCAGCATGGTTGGCTCCAAGCTGGCGCTGCTGAAGCAGGCCATGCGCTTCGTCATCGACCACCTCGGCCCCAGCGATCGCATCAGCATTGTTGCCTTCTCGTCCGACGCTCACCGCGTCATCCGGCTGACACGGATGTCGGACGATGGGAAGGCCTCGGCCAAGGCCGCCGTGGAGTCCCTCGTCGCCCAAGGCGGCACCAACATTGGAGGCGGTCTTCGTGTGGCTTCCGAGGTGCTCGACGGCCGCCGTCACAGGAACGCCGTCGCGAGCGTTATCCTTCTCTCGGATGGGCAGGACAACCACACTCTTGGCGACTACGGCTTCTACGGACCTCATGATCCATCCAAGAGCTACAACGACCTTGTGCCACGGTCCTTGAGGCGCAGCAGCGACAACAACCGGTGCCCACCGGTTCACACGTTCGGGTTCGGCACGGACGACCACGACGCTGCGGCGATGCACGCCATCGCGGAGGTGACAGGCGGCACGTTCTCCTTCATCGAGAACCAGGCGGTGGTGCAGGACTCGTTCGCGCAGTGCATCGGCGGGCTCCTGTCAGTCACGGCGCAGGAGGTCCGCGTTGCCGTGGAGTGCCTGCACCCAGGCGTGCGCGTCCGGACGGTCAAGTCGGGCCACTACGACAGCCGCATCGACGCGGGTGGGCGCGCCGCGTCAGTGGGCGTCGGCGAGCTGTACGCGGACGAGGAGAGGCGCTTCCTGCTGTTCCTGGACGTGCCAGTCGCCGCCGACGACGGCGGCGTGACCCGCCTGATCAGAGTGAGCTGCACTTACAAGGACGCGGCAACCGGGCGGGCGGTGGACGTTTCCTGCGAGGACGCCGCGGTGCAGAGGCCGGTGGTGGTGACGGACATGGAGCCGTGCGTGGAGGTCGCGCGGGAGCGCTTCCGCGTGGAGGCTGCCGAGGACATCGAGGCGGCGCGGGCCGCTGCGGATCGCGGCGAGCACGCCAAGGCGGCGCAGATACTGGACCGTCGGCAGGAGGCCTCGGCGGGCGCGGGGCTGGCGGGCGACGAGAGGTGCGCTGAGCTGGTGGCGGAGCTGCGCGAGCTGAGCGCTCGCGTGGCGAACCGGCGGGAGTACGAGCAGACGGGGCGCGCGTGCCTGCTTGCTGGCATGAGCTCCCACGCGCAGCAGCGGGCGTCCGCGGTGCATCTATTCGGGTCGGCGGTGCCCGCGTCCAGGACACAGACAGGATCCCCGTACTCGTTCGGGGGCACCATGGCAAGGCTGCCGCTGCCATCACGCGGTGCCCCAGGCCCAACACCAGCAGGGGCATCGCCTCCATTCTCCAATAGTTCGTTCGGAGTGCCCGTTGCGGCAGCACAAGCAACTCCAATGTTCGGGTCTGAGCCTCAACAAGCACCGCCTTCATTCCCCAACGGTTTGTTTGGAGGGTCAGCACAAGCAACTCCTATGTTCGGGTCTGAGCCTCAACAAGCACCATCTCCATTCTCCAACAGTTCGTTCGGAGGGCCAGCACAAGCAACTCCTATGTTCGGGTCTCAGTCTCAACAAGCACCGCCTCCATTCTCCAACAGTTCGTTTGGAGGGCCAGCACAAGCAACTCCTATGTTCGGGTCTGAGCCTCAACAAGCACCGCCTCCATTCGCCAACAGTTCGTTCGGAGGGCCAGCACAAGCAACTCCTATGTTCGGGTCTCAACCTCCACAAGCACCGCCTCCATTCTCCAACAGTTCGTTCGGAGGGCCAGCACAAGCAACTCCTATGTTCGGGTCTCAGCCTCAACAAGCAGCAACTTGTCTGTTCACGTGTGTGTCTCAGCAAGCAGCAACTGGTCCGTTCGGGTGTCCGGCTTTCGGCACAGCGGTGCCGGCGCCGAAATTTGGGTCCAGGTTCGCGACGCCGGCAATGCAGAGCATGGTGGAATCGTCGAGGAAGGAACGCGAGCAACATCAGACGGACTCTGCGACCAAGGGTGGCAGCGTCTTTGGTTCCAAGTAGGACAATTGGAAGCTTGCTAGCTAGGAGGTCCAAGTTAAGAAGGCGTTTATTGCTTCAAGTTTAGCTTGTTATTCTATCATATTTATATAAGGTTAGCCTATATGTCGTCGAATTGAATATGGCAGTGTCTTTTTTAAAAAAAGAAAAAAGAAATTACACAGTTGTCTTTGATCTCTTTAATCAAAATTTTGCTATTTATGTAAATCGGTTGCATCTGATGAAGAAATATTGCCTGGGCACTGGGCAAGGAGAGCGCCGTGGCTCAAGCAGTGCTGCTGTTGTGCCGCACGCTAGGGACGGGAGCTGTGCAGTTTTTGGGAGCGCGAGAGTATTCATTTCTCGCCTCTTTTGTGCATTACAGCATTAGCAATTGTTTCTTTCCTCTAATTCTTTTATTTTAAAGAGCAATACGTTAAAATGGTTTATATTCACAATGTTTCTTCGCTCATAGATTTTTTTTAGATTATTTTGAAACATAGTTTTATTTAACTAAATATAGAAAACATGTTTTAGTTAAAATTAAGCGTAGCAGCTAAATAGATTTTGATTTATTTATTTATAGAATTGTTTTCTAAAAGTTCAAGTAAATTCAAAATGTTTTTATTAGAGAATTTATACCAGAACTATCGCATTCCAATTAGTTTACATTGTTTATTAATTCTTTTCAATTTAGCTACGATAGGACCGGGTTTACATAGAATTTTTTTAGATTATTTTGAAACATAATTTTATTTAACTAAATCTAGAAAATATGTTTTAGTTAAAATTAAGCGTAGCAGCTAAAAAGATTTTGATTTATTTATAAAATTGTTTTCTAAAAGTTCAAGTAAATTCAAAATGTTTTTATTAGAGAATTTATACCAGAACTATCGCATTCCGATTACTTTACATTGTTTATTAATTCTTTTTCAATTTTGCTACGATAGGACTGTCGGTGGTACAAAAAAGGGGTACCCCCAATCAACGCAAACACCCGAACGCCCGGCCTCGGGCGAGCGCTCAATCTCCGTCTCGCCCGAGCCCTCCCAGCCAGGCCTCGGGCAAACGCTCTGTCTCCGTCTCGCCCGAGCCCTCCCAGCCAGGCCTCGGGCGAGCGCTCAATCTCCGTCTCGCCCGAGCCCTCCCAGCCAGGCCTCGGGCAAACGCTCTGTCTCCGTCTCGCCCGAGCCCTCCCAGCCAGGCCTCGGGCGAGCGCTCAATCTCCGTCTCGCCCGAGCCCTCCCAGCCAGGCCTCGGGCGAGCGCTCAATCTCCGTCTCGCCCGAGCCCTCCCAGCCAGGCCTCGGGCAAACGCTCTGTCTCCTGTCTCCGTCTCGCCCGAGCCCTCCCAGCCAGGCCTCGGGCGAGCGCTCAATCTCCGTCTCGCCCGAGCCCTCCCAGCCAGGCCTCGGGCGAGCGCGCCCCCACACCTCGAGCCCTATCGCACGGACCTCGAGCTGCACAGACAGCCGTACCAGCCCCATACCACACATTTAATGCCTTCACCTACTCCGGTCATGTCCACTAGTGCACGGCATGTACCACAGTAACCCGGTGTAAAGGTCACGTCACATTTTCACCACAAGCATGGGCAAAAGGGCACCAGTGCAGCACTGCTCGGCCATGTCGGGTACTGTAACCCCTCGAGGCCGGCTACGCGCCCCTCGAGCTCTGCACTGTAACACCTCGAGGTCGGCTTCGCGCCCCTCGAGCCCTGCACTGTAACACCTCGAGGTCGGCTTCGCGCCCCTCGAGCCCTGCACTGTAACACCTCGAGGCCGGCTCCGCGCCCCTCGAGCCCTAACTGCTTTCACGCTCTTGGAAGACAGGTACCCCAAGACCCGGAGGGACCCCGCTGTGTCCTGTACGAGCCGGGATGGGGCGCTGTACGGCTCCCACTCCGACACGCCTCCATGACCGCGCCCGGGGTGGAGGCCACGCTTCAAGGATGCCTCTACAGCAACGCTCACGTTGGCTACAGCGGCCTCGACAAGACAGAGTTCCTACTCCCCGCCATACCGAGCGCTGTACACAACTATCCTGTGTAAGCACTGGCCTCCTCTTGTTGTATAAAAGGGGACACCAGGGCCCCTCATTGGAGGAGGAGGGTTAGACAGATGAACGTTCATCCACTTCCACTCTCACGCCGCACTCGAGTTCGGACCCTGGTCCATGCTCAGTGAGCTTGTATCCACCCCTGTACAAGCACTTCGGTGCAAGTAATACAAGAACATCCTCCCCCGCTGGACGTAGGGCCTTCTTTGCCCGAACCAGGATAAATCCTTGTGTCCCATTGCATCACCATCCAGGAGGAGAAGCACGCGATCGTTATTACTCGTTGGTGTGATACCCCTGGGTACGAAACACCGACAGTTGGCGCGCCAGGTAGGGGAGTTCGCGTGTCCGAGTCATTTTTCTCGCTATCTCCTGGATGGCTTCTTCTACTCCTTCGTTCTCTGCCGGTGCCGTCGACTGGTTCGGGAACCTTGAGTCCCTAGCCGCTGACAACGGCGACGAACCGGCCCTGCTCTCCACGGAGGGCCCGAGCGGAAGACGTGCCACGCCACCCCGCGCGGGGGGCATGACGCGTCGTCTGCACCACCACACGTCGCCACCTCGCGAGCAGCGTCGTGGTCACCATCGTCACCAGGCACAGGCGGTGCCGGCGGCGTACGCCTACTTCCCCACTGCCGGCGCAGAATCCCCGAGGGGAAAGCTGCCCGGCACGCGGCCAGCGACCTCCAGGGCGCGGGCGCGCTCCCCCAGCAAGTCCGCGTCCGTCACACGTGCGAACCGGCACATCTGGTATTCAACCAGGGAGCGCTTCCAGCTCGAGGGGGTGGTGAGCGATGCCGAGGACTACGACGACGACGTCAGGCTAAAGCCCAACCTCGGAGCACCCAACGACGTGGCTACGGCGGGCGGTTCCCGCGTTCAGGCAAGAAGCAAATCCTCGGCCTCGGTTCCACCACATCAACACGACGACAGCCGAGCAGCCCAACTCGCACAGGAACCACTCCAGCCTCGAGGAGCTGGAGCTCGAGGTCGAGCTCGAGAGGCCCGCCGACGGAGCCTCGAGGTCGGGGCGCCAGCACACCCCAGGGTGTGCTTCCCACGAGCCGGGCAAAACGTGGTGGCGGCCGCAATGCTGCTCCGCGATCTGCCCGCTGTCTCCGACCCCGACGCCAGACGCATGCTTGAGGAAGTAAAGAGCCTCCTCGAAACGGCCGCTGTGCAGATAGCCGAGAGCTCGGCCTCGCGCCAGCGCAGAGCAGCCTCGGAGAAGCCAGCAGATGCACCCCGCAGCAAGCACGAGACGTCGGTCAGCCAGCCGGACGCCCCTCAAGCCAGACCAGCCCAGGACCGGATCGCTGACAGCCGGCGAACCCTCGAGCCCCCGGGCCCCAGGGTGTTCAGCCGAGCCATCCGCAGCTCGACCCTCCCCGACCGCTTTCGACCACCGACCAACATCGTGAAGTATGACGGGGAGGTCGAGCCCAAGCTCTGGCTCTCAGACTTCCGCCTAGGCTGCCAACTGGGCGGAGCAAAGGGCGACAACCGTATGATCATACGCCTACTCCCACCTTACCTCTCGGACACTGCCCGCCGGTGGCTCGAGGGGCTCCCGCCGGATCAGATCCATGACTGGGCCGACCTAGTCAGGGTCTTCGACAGGAATTTCAAGGGGACTTGTGCGCGCCCAGGCAACTCCTGGGATCTGCGACGTTGCAGGCAGGCAGCGGACGAACCCCTCCACAACTTCGCTCGGCGGTTCTCGAAGCAGCGCCTCGAGCTCCCTCACGTGCCTGATGAGGAGGTCATCTCAGCATTCCTCGCAGGCACGACGTGCCAAAAGCTGGTCCACGAGTTAGGGCGCTACCATCCCAGGACGATCGAAGACTTGGTGGATCAGGTCACCAGCTTCGCCTCCGGCAACGAGGCAGTGGGGGCCTTCTTTGGCCACTCCGCGGGCCAAGGCGAAAGACAGAAAGCAAGGCGCGACGACGAGGACGACGACGACAAAGGCGTGCGCGTGGGCGCCCGCCGCAGACGAGCTGGCTAAGTTGGCACCCACGCACGACGCCCCTCCTCGAGCTGGACTCGGAGGCTCGACCTTCGACGCCCCTCCTCGAGCTGGACTCGGAGGCTCGACCTTCGATGCCCCTCCTCGAGCTGGACTCGAAGCCTCGACCTTCGACGCCCCTCCACGAGTCGGACTCGGAGGCTCGACCTTCGACACGCCCCTCGAGCCAGGCTCGGGGGCTCGACCTTCGACGGTACCCCTCGAGCCGGACACTGGACTCGACCTCAGCGCCACCCCTCGACTACCAGCGAGCTCTGCAACGGCCTCAGTCCTCGTTGGTCGGGACCTTCCACGCCACTGCCCATGTCCGGAGGCAACACGTCATCCTCAAAGAGCGTCACCAGCTGACCGCCCCAAGCTCGACTCCAATTCGGAACATCAAACAGCTACGTCATTCTTATTCCGAAAAGCCTCGAGGCTTCGTACAATTCTCGTATTTTGTACAAACATCGCATCTTGAATGAATAAAAGTTCGTTTTCAAGCTTTTTATTTCGTTCAAAACAGAGGTAGTCTCGACTCTGTCTGGTCAGAGTCAAGGCTCCCTCGGGGGCTAACCAGGGGGTCCCCCCCTGAGTTCCCAAAAATCGCGCACGTTTTTTACCAAACTCGATGTCGTCTTATTTTTCTATGCCTCGAGCACGCCCCACGACTAAGAAGAAAACACGTTGAGCTCCCTAAGGGTCAAGGGTGTCGAGGCGGGAGCTCACCTACGCCCCCGGGCTACGGTACCTCCACTCGCTCCCACCCTCGAAGGACTTAAGTCTGTGTCAAAAACTTAGTCAGAGCAAACTTCAGGCAAAGAAAGATAAGAAAACTCGAGCGTAAAAGACGTTTTAATATAATCTCGGGTCCTCACCCCGAAGCCCTCGAAGGAGTCTTTCCCACTCCTCCGAGGCCTCGGGGGCTATCAGGAGAAGGGTACTCTCCGACCCAACATCCGACGCCCCCGGGATTTATGTTTTTGCTCGTTTTTCAAAATCTTCCTAGTCTCGCCTCTTTTCTCCTTTTGTGCGTTGGAAGGAACTAGCGTGCGACGCCCAAAGAGTTACGAAGGATGCCTCGAGAGTCGAATAACCAAGTCGTGAGTACTACCGTCGCCTCCGGGCAGGAAGACTCCCTTGCCGTTATCCCGGTAGCCTAAGTACCCTAAGGGTTTCCCCCGAGATCCCTCCACATGCAAAAAAGTCAAAAAGAGACAACAAGGAATGAAATGCAAAAACGTTTTTACATTAGGCCTCGAAGGCCACGAGCATGTTCTCTTACAAAAATACCCTCCTACGGAGGTCACAACGCAAGGGCTCGGTGGCCCAAACTAATCTCGCCTCTCCTCTTCAGGCTCGTCCGCGGGAGCAGTCGTCGAGGGGTCTTCAAGAGCTAAGGGCGCTGCTGGGGGGAGTCCCACGTCCTCTTCGAAGAACCGAGCCAGGGTTTCCCCAGGGGCCTCGACGGCCCGGGCGAAATCCGCAATCTCCCGTTCGGCTTCGGCTTCATCATCCGGCAGGATGAACCCCTGGCTAACGGCGTCAAAGTTGAGGCCGTCGTAGTGACTGGAGATCACGGCAAAAGCCCGCTTCACCCCAAGATGCAGGGCACCGCGCACTCGGTCATCCACCTGGCCCTTCAAGGCGGCCAGGCGGCTGGTCAGGAAGCTCCCTGACTGACCACCTTCGGTCCCGAGAGACGCGCAGGCCTGGGCAGTGTTGACGGTCCTTAAGTATCAATTATATCTATCAAATAAATAGAGAAAAGGATCCATATGAAATAAACACCCAGACTTAGGGTTTTATCTGACAGAATTCCACGAGTTTTGCTGTTTATCTATTTCTGCAGGGGGTTATCAGGAAATATGAAGGAAAGGCCCACATGTCGGGTTAATGACGGATAATTAACGTAACCCCCAATTTTCCTTAATGTGGAAGAGTCCAGAAGCCACGGGAACGAGCGGGAGGCCGAGCGGGCCCGGGGACAGGGCGCCCGCCCTCCCCCCTAGGGCGCCCGCCCTGCTGCTGCAGCCAATCAGGCTCCGCCTCGAGGATTATGCTCCACCGACCTAAAGGATTAAGGAAAACCGTCCGTTCAATGTCGGTTTGATCCAACGGCCCAGATTCACCCGAAAAGACTATATAAGCAAGGCCCTGGACCCTGGAGCAGGCACCTCTGTCTCATTATTCAGTTCCTAATTCAGTCATCAGGAGAAGAGAGTCTCTGATCAAGCCCTAGAGCCACCACATCAACTAGATCTCTAGTTTTAGCATAGCTACATAGGATTAGAACTAGAAGGAGTCAATCTTCGATTGGTTCCCGGATCTGTCAAGAGGATTCCTGGTAATTCCTCTCTTGTTCTTCAATTGTTCATCATTGTTCTTCAATATTATGAATACTACTTTGTTCTATTTCAATATATTGAATATGACTTTGCTCTACTTGATTATATTAGCAATTATATTGTTCTTAGTTTATCGTAGTTATATGCTTGGCATAGTTAGATTGGAATTATATACATGCCTAGGATCGTATAGCGTTTATCCATGTGCGCAGTGGGTGAATGATAAATATTGTGTAGACGTGGTGTCTATACCGTCTTTATCTGCGATTGCACCCTATATGCCGGATCGGTGGGTAGTTCGCGATAGTGACAGCTTCGTTGATTCTTATATAGTCCCCCTCTCGTGTATAGGGCAGGCAGAGCAACATTATTACAGGGGAGTGATTGCTATGTTCTTCATCTTCCTTGCTAATATTCACTATGCATGGGTGTAGTCTTTTCTCGCTATGATTGCCAAGTATAATTGCACTAACTATGATAATGCTAGACTTTATAATTAATAATTACTTAGGGAATATCTTTGTAGTTCATCCTAATTCCATGCTAATGACTTGCTAGAATATCTGTTGAGGTGCTTATCATTATTATATGTGGCTAGTTATGCTGATCAGATTAATTATCCTTGTCACTATTCATATTTATCTATATTCTATGTGACATTTATCCCTGTATGATGAGATAGATAGATGCTCTATATTATACATGCAATGATAGATACTCAGTTCTATATTCTCATTCCACGATCAACTACGATGCTTAGAATCCCTTCCCAGTGGTAAAAATATAAATAACGATACCTGGAATACTTCCCGGTTAAAATGCTGCATCGGTATTAATCTGTGCGCTTGCAGATTCCCTTTATTTATTTATCTTGATGAGCAATTGCATATTTCAATACCGCGTCTCTCATGTCATGCTGGGGATGACAACTTGGCTTAAGTGGCATGAGGGATAGGTTTGGCATTTTTGGCGCCGTTATCAGAATTAGAGAATTAAGTCTACTTTTGGTAATGACGTTAAGAATGCCCAACAAGCATTTTTGGCGCCGTTGCCGGGGAAGGTTGATTTCTAAGTTGGAATGAATAAAGAACTTTGAGACATCATTCGCATCACTAATATATTCGAGCTTATCAATTCTCTCGTACAGTTTTACCCCTGCATTTTCCATTTTTTATTTTATTTCAGGGTGATGTATGAATAGAAGACATCTTCCAGACAACTTTGTTGACGACCCCGAAGCCTTATTCAGAAGAACAAGAGCCAAGCTCAAATCGTCAACACTTCAGCGCAAAACTTCATCCAAATCAGAAGACCGCCGAAGTTTCGTCCGGAACTTGTCAGCTGAATTCGAAGCTATGGCGAACAAGTCGATCCGCGAGTTCTCAGCTCCCACTACGGACAACATCCGCACTGGACCTGCTGTGGAGATCGACCGCAACTTCGAGCTCAAGCCTGGGCTCATCAACATGGTGCAAGCTAACCAGTTCTGTGGGAAGCCGCACGAGGATGCTAGTGCTCATCTTCAACACTTCCTGGAGATCTGCAGCACTTTCACCATGGCTGATGTTCCTAGAGACGCCATACTACTTCGCCTTTTCCCATTCTCACTGTTGGGGAGAGCGAAGCAGTGGTTCTACGCTACAAAGGAGAAGAATACTACGTGGGCACTCTGCTCCACGAACTTTCTAGCCAAGTTCTTTCCCATGGGCAAGACAAATGCTCTCCGTGGGAAGATTACAAGCTTTCAGCAACAGCACGATGAATCCGTTCCAGAAGCATGGGAGCGCTTTCAAGACTACATCCTAGAATGTCCCCATCATGGAATGGAGAGCTGGTTGCTGATGCAGACATTCTATCATGGGCTCGTCAATAGTGCCCGTGAGACCATGGATGCTGCAGCTGGAGGAGCATTCCTATCACTCACCATACCACAAGCCACAGCTCTTGTGGAGAAGATGGCGTCCAACCAAGGTTGGAATGAAGAGAGAACTCAGACCCGCAAGAGAGGTGGAGGTATGCATCAGCTCAAGGAGGTAGACATGCTGTCTGCCAAGCTAGACCTACTCATGAAGAAGCTCGATGACCGAGCTGGAGAGAAGAAGAAAGTAATGCACGTCTACGACTCCCACATGACTTGTGAGGAGTGTGGAGGTGTTGGACATTCGGGCAATCACTGTCCCGAGTTGCTAGAGGACGTGAACTACATCAACAACAACAACAATAACTACTACAACCGTCCTCAGCAGAATCAAGGTTGGAATCAACAAAGGCCTAACTACTCAGGTAATTACCAAGGTAATAATTCTTTCAGTAATAATAATTATCCACCTTTAAGAGAGTTAGTGTCTAATCAAGGAAAGCTAATGGATAACATGTCTAAGAAATTGGCATCTAATGATAAAATTCTAGAAAATATAAATAATAGAATGGATAATTTTTCTACTGCCATCAAGAATCAAATTAGCTTTAATAAAATGATTGAATCTCAATTGAATCAAATAGCTGCTGCTGTTCCTGCTACTAACCCCGGTATACCATCACAACCGGATGCATTAGAATCTGCAAATCTTGTAGACATATTTGATGCAGGAGATTACTGGAGTAACCCCATCATTGAGGTAAGTACTGAACTTCTGCCAGTCAAGAGAGGCGACCCAGGACGCCCCGTCATCCCGATCTCCATCGGCATGCGAGACTTCCCAGAAGCACTCTGTGACTTTGGCTCAAGCGTCAACATCATGCCCAGGGTACTCTACGAAAAATTCTTTTCACAACCATTATTAGAAACAACCATGTGTTTGCAGCTTGCAGATAGGACACTAAGTTACCCAAGAGGAATCTTGAAGAACATCTGTGTCCGAGTTGGTTCCTCGTACGCTCCAGCAGACTTCGTAGTAATAGAGACCGGTTCTGACGAGAGGGCTCCCGTCATCCTAGGGAGGCCATTCCTGAACACCACGGGAGCTGTCATCTATGCTAGTGCTGCCAAGATCAGTTTCCACATAAAGGGGAGGAAGGAAATGTTTTCCTTCAAGAACAAGACCGTACAAATCCTAGAGCAACCCCAATATGAACCAAGGAGGACCAACAAGAGGAACAAGAGCAAAAAGCAAGTGTGGACCGAATCAGTCAAGATGGTCACTGCCGTGCACAAAGGTCAAGATCGCCAACTCAAGTCACCATTCTTGGACAAGAAGGACGACCCAGGTATGCCAAGCATTTATTGCTCCATTAATGGGTACAACTTCTACAAGACACTGTGCGACACTGGGTCGGGCGTCAACATAATGGCCAAGGTCACCTATGAACTGCTGTTCGGAACCATGCCCTTGAAGCCGACATACATTCGTCTCCAGATGGCAGATCAGACATTCCGACAGGTTGAAGGTACAGTAACTGACGTCCCTGTCAAGATAGACGATCATTTTGTCCATACAGACTTTCAGGTTGTTGACATGGGAGAAGACGAGTATGATCCACCTATCATCCTTGGAAGACCGTTCCTCAGTACTGTCAAAGCAATCATCTACATTGGAACTGGAGAAGTCCACATACACTTCCCCTCTGAGAAGGTACGCCTTTACTTTACTGACCCCAACTACGTATTTGAAGAATCTAAGCAGGTCAGGACAAGGAGAAGGAGGCGGAACCGCAACCAGAAGCAACCGGTCATCAAGGATGGATGGGCAGACTACGAAGGAGAAGTGGTAAGATCTGAGGACATACCACTCAATCAGCACTGTCTTGAAGAGACCGAAGCACCAAGACAAGTGTGGAAAGAAAAGACAGTTGAACACGAGGAGGAGGCGCTGCCGGAACCACCGACTACGCCATCCACTGACTCCCAAGACAACTGAGTACACATAGAGTCCCGTTCGGAGGACTTAAAAATGCCGGACGCCTTGCCAAGAGGTAACTTGGTAGTTATCCATTTCCCTTCTCAGATATTTACTTAATAGTTTGTTTAGTTAATCATATTCATGTTATCTTAGAAAGAAAATAAAAATGTTAAAAAAAACTCTAGAAGCCCCATGTGAGTATACGAGTGGCATAAAACCCATAAGTACATTCACTGTGGTGGCATAAAAAAATAAATAAATATTTTCTTCTGCTTTATAAAATGAAAACATAAAAATAATCAAGGAGGCTCAACATGATAAAGGCTAGATATTTATGCTAACACTTAATCAGTTCCACAAGCTTTGTTGTCTATTTGAGCTTCACAGAATCCAAGAGGACTAGCAGACGGAGGACATTCTAATCGCTGTCAGGGTGCTGCCGACTTTCAAATACACCTCCGCTATCTGCTAGCTACATCAAGAGAAACTACGTCAAGATCCAGCTTGGGGGAGAGCACCCCCGTTATCTCGCTAAGTATTTCTATATCTATCTTTATATTTATACTTATACTATATTAAAATAAAACGATGAAAAACCAAATAAAGATTTTGTGCTTATATATATATATATATCTATATCTTTTGCTTAGTGTGTTTAATAAATAAATAAAGTGGCTATGCTAAAATGAATCTAGATAATAAAACTCTAGCATGGATATGATGAATAGTTGCTCTGCCTAATTTCAATTAGAAGTTCTCTCTCTAGTTTAGACATAACTGTTATTATTTAAAAGCTTACTCTAAACCTGAACTTGTGGGAAGAGAACTTGATCTAAAGTCTAAGTTGTTAACGGATATGATATGGAAAGGTCGAGCTGCTGTTTATCTATTCCTAGAGATGCTAGAATTCTGGAGAATTTTATCTTTGAAAATCTTTAAAATGCTACATGATGAGTTCCTTTATGATGAGAGTTTAAATTCCTACCACGGCCATACATACATGCTTGCTAGACTTTAAGCTATACATTTACTTTTTACTACTTATGAGCATTGAGTGTAGTCAAGCTGTGTAGACCCTTAGGAGCTTGTCATGTGGTTAAATCAAGATTCACTTGCACGTTCACTCATATATGCTGCTTCTACTCCGGAAGTACGCATCCACATACATCCATTCCCATCTCCAGATCCACACAAAATTATTCTACTCCTAACCCGGGAGAGAATAGTCAAAAACATTTTTCCTATTTCCTGTTATTCCCTGTGAAATAAATGCTCAAGTTATTTTGGTTACTACCACTTGCTAAATTGTTCTAAGGAGATGAGTGCTCTATCCGAGGAAATAAAAAGGGGCAAGTGCCCGGAACCTCGAAAAGAAAAATATTACGAGGAAATAAAAAGGAGCAAGTGCTCGGAACCTCGATGAAAAAAAAAAGTGAAAAAGTGTGAGAAGAGAGGTAAAAATGGACAAGTGTCCGACAGTAGAATTAGGGGTACAAGATACCCACCTGAGAGGAAAGAAAAAAAAATAATAATAAATAAAAATATAGAGCATCTCATCCTCCTCAAGAGCACCAAAAGCAAGAAAGGTATGTATCCCCTCAAAAAGAGCAAAAGTAGAATTAGACACTCTCCACCATTATCACCATTATCACCATTATCACCATACACCATTCATTCACCACACATGCACATCTTGATTTGACTTATTGACTTGTTTCTCTGGATCCATGGTTTGACTATGCAATAAATGTCTTGTAAGTATGTATACCTTATCTCCCACCTATGAGCTCCAGATATCAAAAACCTTATTAGGATAGGTTGAGAGAGAAGGCAATATCACTCTGCCTTATACCACAAATACTACATACTTTGCTTTGAGAGAAGGCAAACACCATTACTGCCTTGGTGAGGATCCAGAAATACCACAAATGAGAGACCTGAGAGAGTCATACAAGGAATCTCTGAGTTTTATTTGAAAATCTGCAAAAACTCCAGAGCTATAGCTGATCAAGAATAAGAGACATGGCGCTTGACTAGACTGTTCTATCTTTTAACCGCTCAAGACAAAGGTGACAGTTGCAAGCCCCATAGTGAAAGGCACAATGAGTAAGTTTTAAGTCTTGACAGTTTACTCTAACTCAGAGATAAGACTCTATTTGAAAGCATGTGTACCGTCAAAATTCAAAAGCATTCAGCAACTTCTGATCCATCACTGAGACTATCCTTGCTCAGGGACGAGCAAGAGGTAAGCTTGGGGGAGTTTGTTGACGGTCCTTAAGTATCAATTATATCTATCAAATAAATAGAGAAAAGGATCCATATGAAATAAACACCCAGACTTAGGGTTTTATCTGACAGAATTCCACGAGTTTTGCTGTTTATCTATTTCTGCAGGGGGTTATCAGGAAATATGAAGGAAAGGCCCACATGTCGGGTTAATGACGGATAATTAACGTAACCCCCAATTTTCCTTAATGTGGAAGAGTCCAGAAGCCACGGGAACGAGCGGGAGGCCGAGCGGGCCCGGGGACAGGGCGCCCGCCCTCCCCCCTAGGGCGCCCGCCCTGCTGCTGCAGCCAATCAGGCTCCGCCTCGAGGATTATGCTCCACCGACCTAAAGGATTAAGGAAAACCGTCCGTTCAATGTCGGTTTGATCCAACGGCCCAGATTCACCCGAAAAGACTATATAAGCAAGGCCCTGGACCCTGGAGCAGGCACCTCTGTCTCATTATTCAGTTCCTAATTCAGTCATCAGGAGAAGAGAGTCTCTGATCAAGCCCTAGAGCCACCACATCAACTAGATCTCTAGTTTTAGCATAGCTACATAGGATTAGAACTAGAAGGAGTCAATCTTCGATTGGTTCCCGGATCTGTCAAGAGGATTCCTGGTAATTCCTCTCTTGTTCTTCAATTGTTCATCATTGTTCTTCAATATTATGAATACTACTTTGTTCTATTTCAATATATTGAATATGACTTTGCTCTACTTGATTATATTAGCAATTATATTGTTCTTAGTTTATCGTAGTTATATGCTTGGCATAGTTAGATTGGAATTATATACATGCCTAGGATCGTATAGCGTTTATCCATGTGCGCAGTGGGTGAATGATAAATATTGTGTAGACGTGGTGTCTATACCGTCTTTATCTGCGATTGCACCCTATATGCCGGATCGGTGGGTAGTTCGCGATAGTGACAGCTTCGTTGATTCTTATATAGTCCCCCTCTCGTGTATAGGGCAGGCAGAGCAACATTATTACAGGGGAGTGATTGCTATGTTCTTCATCTTCCTTGCTAATATTCACTATGCATGGGTGTAGTCTTTTCTCGCTATGATTGCCAAGTATAATTGCACTAACTATGATAATGCTAGACTTTATAGTTAATAATTACTTAGGGAATATCTTTGTAGTTCATCCTAATTCCATGCTAATGACTTGCTAGAATATCTGTTGAGGTGCTTATCATTATTATATGTGGCTAGTTATGCTGATCAGATTAATTATCCTTGTCACTATTCATATTTATCTATATTCTATGTGACATTTATCCCTGTATGATGAGATAGATAGATGCTCTATATTATACATGCAATGATAGATACTCAGTTCTATATTCTCATTCCACGATCAACTACGATGCTTAGAATCCCTTCCCAGTGGTAAAAATATAAATAACGATACCTGGAATACTTCCCGGTTAAAATGCTGCATCGGTATTAATCTGTGCGCTTGCAGATTCCCTTTATTTATTTATCTTGATGAGCAATTGCATATTTCAATACCGCGTCTCTCATGTCATGCTGGGGATGACAACTTGGCTTAAGTGGCATGAGGGATAGGTTTGGCATTTTTGGCGCCGTTATCAGAATTAGAGAATTAAGTCTACTTTTGGTAATGACGTTAAGAATGCCCAACAGGCAGCAGCATCCTGCAGAGCTTGGTGATCCGAAGCCTCCGCCTGGTAAACCGACTGCAGGGCGGCCGAGGCCTCCTTTGCCTCAGCAAGCCTCCCCCTCAACTCTGTAGAAGATCAACGCAAATCGTCAAGAGAAAAAGAAACCGCGATGAGGAAACCATAAGGTCTACGAAACAAAAGGCTACCTCTTGCCACGCCCTCCCACTTCTGGGCGTCTGTGGCTGACGCCTCGGCGGACTTCCGAGCCTGCTCGAGATCCGTACTCAGGGCCCGCGCCTGAGCACGGAGGGCCTCCGCCGCCCTCTCGGACTCCTCCAGCCGGGACGCCAAACTCTTGGCCGTCTCCGCCTCCCGGGCGGCCTGCTCCTGGGCTTCGGCAACCGCGGCCGTCAGGTCGGAGCAGCGGGCGTTCAGCTCACCTGCCTCGGTGCTCTTGTCGGCTAACCGCTTCTGGGTGTGGGCAAGCTCGGTGCTCGACGCCTGAAGCCGCTCCCAGACGCGGCTCTCCCGACGGAGGAATTCCGACTTGGCCCGAGAAGTCTCCATAAGCTCCTAAAATGAACAATCAGCCAAACGATTACCTCCATCCCTCCACTTCCTATAACAAAACAAGAAGAGGAGGTTTCCCAAGCAAGGTGCCTCACCTGGACGGCCCGAGGGAGGTCCCTTTCCACCATCGACAGGGACGCCTTCAGCGACCGCGCGAGGAGCGAGCCGAGCCGCCCGAGGTCGCTCCAGTTTTCGGCCTCGGGGGCATCGTCGAGGACGAACACCGGCTCGGCCTCAGGGTTGGTTGGATCCCTCCACTCCACTCGAGGGCCGCCCCAGGCGGGAGGGCGACCCCCCAGGAGTGCGAGGGCCGAGCTTTTGCCTTCTCCCCCGACCGCTGACAACGGTTGCCTCGGCGGCGCGCTGATAGCCTCGCCTTCTGCCTCTGCTTCTCCACCTTTCGGGGATGCCTCGCCAGAAGAGACGGTGTGGATCACCGGCAAGCGCGGTGCCTGAGGCAGAGCGTCGGCCCCAGCCTCGGACGCAGCGGCTTGGGGCAGCTCCGTCTCCGCCACCTTGGCGGCCTCGGCTTCGGCGGTCGAGGATTCCGGAACGCCTCCATCCCGCGACGCCCCAGCGTCGGGGCCCTCCTCTGGTGCCCCACCAGAGACCGGGGCTCCCTGTGGGGACTCGACGGTTTCAGGCGTGACGACCGGCCCGCCGAACCCCGACAGTAGTGGCGTCGCGGACGGTGCCACCACCGCGTCCGCGGAGGACGTAGCTCCCACCTTCAGCGCCTTCCGAGGGCGGAGGGATAAGGCCTCCGCTGACCGCTTCCCGCTGAGATGAGAGAAGAAAGACACGCATCACGAAAAATAAATCTCTACGCAAGCGAACGCAAAACGCGCGAGCAACGAGTGCTTACCCGGCCCTCGGCACCCTCCTCGCAGTGGACACAGGCGAGACCGGCAGCCGCTGTGTCCCTGTGGGGGGAACCCCCCTCGGGAGAGCCGGGAGCTCCGTCTCGGGGGTCTCCGTCTCAGGGGTCTCCGTCGAAGCCCCCGTTGGCAACGACGTCGACATGCCCTGAAGGGGCCCGCCGCCCCCCTGGGGAGCGAAGGCCATGCCACCTGCGCCCGAGGAAGGAACAGGGCTCCTCCCTGCTGCGTGCGCCCTGGGAGCGCCCCTCACGGGGCTCGCCGATTGGACCGGCGAACGGTCCACGTCGGGGAACCCCGCCAGGGGCTCGGAGTCTTCCTCCGAACCCTCGTCATCATCATCATCAGAATCCTCCTCCGTAGGGGAGGACTCTTCCGGCTCACCATGGAGCCTCTGTTGCCGCCGACGCCTCTCCAGGTCGTCACGATCCTTTCGGCGCTTAGCCCGCCTAGCGCTCTTGTCATCCTTTTTCTTCTTCCTCTCCTCGGCCAGACGCCGCCTCTCCTCCCTTTCCTCAGGAAGGGGAGGCTTCGAGGCACTGACCCCCTGCAAACCCTGCAAAGGGAAGGAAGCGAAGAATGAACACGAGAAGAGGAAAGCTCCGCGAACAACACAACCAAAGGATCAACCCTCCTTACCAAGCTGATGTACCCACGGAACGGGCGCATCGGGATACTGAGCAGTTTGCTCGCATCCTTCACCTCCTTCACCGCGTCCCTCGCCCGGCGAACAAGCTCGGAATAGGCGACCGGGGACGGCCTCATCTGGCACTCTCGCAGCAGGGGCGCGTCATCCCTCATCTTCGCCATGATTAGGGGCCGGCTCATCAGCGGCAGTACGCACCGCTGATGGAACCAGGCCACGACCATCCCGGCGGTGAGGCCTGCACTCCGCAGCCTCGACAGGGCCTCGAGCAGCGGGTCGAGCCGACTCTGCCTCTTGTCGACGACGCCGTAGTTCCAAGAGTCCGGCCGCGACTCGACGACACGGCCAGTGTACGCTGGAAGCAGCCCGTCATCGTTGCGAAGGTAGAACCACCCGAGTCGCCAGTCCTTGTTCGAGGTAGTCGCCTGGGACGGGATGTAGAAGCCCGACCTCTGCTGACGAACGGAGAGCACGCAGCTCCCCGACCTCACCAATCTCCGACGACCTTCCGAAATCGCCTTCGTGAAGAACTCGCCTCGGAAGAGGTGGATCCAGAGCTCCCAATGAGGTTCGATACCCAAGAAACCCTCGCAGACGGTCGCGAAGATGGCCGCCTGAGAGATGGAGTTGGGGGCGAGATGCTGCAGTTCGAGCCCGTAGTAGAAGAGAAGCGCTCGGAGAAACCGGCTTGCCGGGACCCCGAACCCGCGCTCATGGAAAGCGACGAAGCTGACCACATAGCCGTCCGGGGGCCCCGGCTCCTCCTCCGCACCAGGGGCGATCCACTCCGGCCTACCGGAGCCGGAAAGGCCCCGAAGGAGTCCCCCCTGCACCAGCTCCGCGAGCTTCGCCGGGGTAGCGGCAGAAGCGCCCCACGGCTCAGGTGCGTCGGCCATCTCGAGCGGCAGAACGCGGGGGCCCAGGAGACGCGAAGAAGAAAGGTCTCTCTCTCTCCCTCCTCTGTTTCACAACCCTCTTCTCCGCCGTCGGCCCGGTCTCTCCTTCCCACCTCTGCTTTTGTGTGGTTGGGCGAAGGAGCAAGACGAAGGAGTAAGGGACACGAGAGAATGTGGAAAGAAACCGCTCCTGAAATCCCAAGGGACGTATTTATAGGATAAAAGCCAACGACCGGATCCTGAACGGTCAAATATCCGCCCGCATTTAATGCGTCGCACGCGAGGAAATCTCATGATTGAGAAAATCCCCTCGATACGGGTGCGCACGCAAGCATTAAATGCCTGGTCGAGAACCCTTGCGCGCGTCTGCAACGGGCGCCGCCCACCGCCCCAGAAAACCGCCTAAAAAGGCGCACCCAACGGGAACAGGTGTCCTACCTTTGACTCCTTCCCTGCGAAGGAATCCTGGGCCCCGAGTTCTCCGCTTCGCCCGAGCCCTCCCAGCGAGGCCTCGGGCGAGCGCTCGATCCCCGCTTCGCCCGAGCCCTCCCAGCGAGGCCTCGGGCGAGCGCTCGATCTCCGCATCGCCCGAGCCCACCAAGCAAGGCTTCGGGCGAACGCACGGTCTCCTCTTCCTCCGAGCCCTCCAAGCAAGGCCTAGCAAAAGACTCGAGATGCGGCATCGCTCCATGAGCCGGACGCAGGGGCTCGATCATCGACGTCGCACCTCGGGCCAGACGCAGGGGCTACGTCCAAGCCAGGAGGAAGAAGGGCCCCTACACCGCCGTCCGCATCAGGAGGCAGCGTGTCCTCCTCGACAAACCGACGCCGTCTCCCGCGATGGTGAGTAGGTTACCGCGCACGTACAATGTGCCCATCTAACCGCGTTGCAAGCTGGATGGCAGGTACACGTGGCGACTCCGCACTCGCAACGCTCTACCGGGGCCCTCCGAGGCCGCCGCTCCAACTTCACGCTCGTCGCCCCGGCGCCACGATCTCCACTCCCAGAAGACGGAGGCCTCTTCACAAAGGTAAAAACGGGCCCCGGCCCTAAGTCTCGAAGCAGCGAAGGCTGGCCCTCGAAAAGGGTTCGACAGCCGGCTTCGAGCACCCGAGTCAGGGACACCAAGGGGCGCCACTCGCGGCATTACTCGAGGGCCGAGCCCTCGAGGCCCCTCACGTGTATCCAAGGCAGGGAGCTCGACGTGCAGTGAGATCCCCTCCGAGGGAGGCATCGAGCCACCGGGCCCTATCGAATGGACCCGGCACTCCTGCAGACTGAGCACCCATGCTTTATGAGACCGCCTCCGGGCCACAAGTCGACCCCTAACGAACGGGGCACGAGCTCTCACTTGGATTCCCCGTTACTAGCTCACCGGGAACCTCGATACTCGCCCACTCGGGGTAGTACGAGGCATCCCACCCCGCATCCGATCGAAAGGACTCGCGGGATGACAAGCCAGGGCAATCGACATGCCGGACAGCTCGAGGAGCCGGCCAGTCGGTTCAGCCTGGCACCCCTCGACGAAAGAGGGTCTAAAAACTCGGACAGTTACGGCTAATCTCTTTCTTTGTGTGAACATGGATTTTCAGGCCTCGGGGGATCGCTCGACCTCCGTCTCGCCCGAGCCCTCGAGACCAGGCCCAGGACGAACGCTTGTTCTCCGTCTCGTCCGAGCCCTCCGAGCCAAGCCTCGGACGGAGTCCCCCGCGACAAAGGAAAGGTTGTCTCGAACATTTAAATATTACTGCCGAACTGCATTTCGAGCCTGTTGACAGGTACACACAGGCGCCACGATCTCCGCTCTCTGACGATATCCGCCTAAAAAGGCGCCCCCGCTGGGAAGAAGGCTCCCAAACGACGGAGGATTCTTCGGAAAGCCCACGAGGGAGTCCTAACCACTCCCCCATGGCCTCGGGGGCTACACCCGCGGGTGTCGCTCGCACGACACCCACGGAATCAAATCGACAAAATCCTCGAGACCAGTTAGCTATCCATCGAGATCCCAATCTGGAGCCCCTGCTCGAATGCAAGCACTCGAACAAGGGCTCGGGGGCTACTGTCGGTGGTACAAAAAAGGGGTACCCCCAATCAACGCAAACACCCGAACGCCCGGCCTCGGGCGAGCGCTCAATCTCCGTCTCGCCCGAGCCCTCCCAGCCAGGCCTCGGGCAAACGCTCTGTCTCCGTCTCGCCCGAGCCCTCCCAGCCAGGCCTCGGGCGAGCGCTCAATCTCCGTCTCGCCCGAGCCCTCCCAGCCAGGCCTCGGGCAAACGCTCTGTCTCCGTCTCGCCCGAGCCCTCCCAGCCAGGCCTCGGGCGAGCGCTCAATCTCCGTCTCGCCCGAGCCCTCCCAGCCAGGCCTCGGGCGAGCGCTCAATCTCCGTCTCGCCCGAGCCCTCCCAGCCAGGCCTCGGGCAAACGCTCTGTCTCCTGTCTCCGTCTCGCCCGAGCCCTCCCAGCCAGGCCTCGGGCGAGCGCTCAATCTCCGTCTCGCCCGAGCCCTCCCAGCCAGGCCTCGGGCGAGCGCGCCCCCACACCTCGAGCCCTATCGCACGGACCTCGAGCTGCACAGACAGCCGTACCAGCCCCATACCACACATTTAATGCCTTCACCTACTCCGGTCATGTCCACTAGTGCACGGCATGTACCACAGTAACCCGGTGTAAAGGTCACGTCACATTTTCACCACAAGCATGGGCAAAAGGGCACCAGTGCAGCACTGCTCGGCCATGCCGGGTACTGTAACCCCTCGAGGCCGGCTACGCGCCCCTCGAGCTCTGCACTGTAACACCTCGAGGTCGGCTTCGCGCCCCTCGAGCCCTGCACTGTAACACCTCGAGGTCGGCTTCGCGCCCCTCGAGCCCTGCACTGTAACACCTCGAGGCCGGCTCCGCGCCCCTCGAGCCCTAACTGCTTTCACGCTCTTGGAAGACAGGTACCCCAAGACCCGGAGGGACCCCGCTGTGTCCTGTACGAGCCGGGATGGGGCGCTGTACGGCTCCCACTCCGACACGCCTCCATGACCGCGCCCGGGGTGGAGGCCACGCTTCAAGGATGCCTCTACAGCAACGCTCACGTTGGCTACAGCGGCCTCGACAAGACAGAGTTCCTACTCCCCGCCATACCGAGCGCTGTACACAACTATCCTGTGTAAGCCCTGGCCTCCTCTTGTTGTATAAAAGGGGACACCAGGGCCCCTCATTGGAGGAGGAGGGTTAGACAGATGAACGTTCATCCACTTCCACTCTCACGCCGCACTCGAGTTCGGACCCTGGTCCATGCTCAGTGAGCTTGTATCCACCCCTGTACAAGCACTTCGGTGCAAGTAATACAAGAACATCCTCCCCCGCTGGACGTAGGGCCTTCTTTGCCCGAACCAGGATAAATCCTTGTGTCCCATTGCATCACCATCCAGGAGGAGAAGCACGCGATCGTTATTACTCGTTGGTGTGATACCCCTGGGTACGAAACACCGACAAGGACGGGGTTTACAGCGACTCTTAAAAAAATCTGTCTTTCCTAAAGTTAAAAGTAGATATTTTGATTAAAAAATATTCTTTAATAGTTTTTAAATATATATTTTCTTCATATAGGAAATAGATGTCGTTTTAGACAAGATTTGAGTTAAACATTGACAATATAAATCATAATAACTTTTAAATAGTTGAGTTTAGAAATATAAAATTCATATAATAAATTTGTCTTAAAAAATACTTTCATAAAAATATACATATCTCACTTTACAACTATTATTTTTTTAAAAACAAGTGGTTAAAGTTATGCTTCGGAGACCGTGTCGCTATCCTAAATGATATATATCTCTTATATGGAGCGAGTACATCTTTTGTTATGGGTTTTTTGCTATCTAAAGTTGTTAGAGCAATTTCAATGGTTTTACATTTTTTATTTAACAAAACATAAAATTTGCCAACTCTCAAATCAATATGAGGAGGAGAAAAAAAGGTTATCTCCAATGGTTTGAAAATTTTGACTTGCCAAAATCTAAAAACGGAAACCCGGCGGCGCGGGAGGGAAGAGCGTGCACGGGAGTAGTACACAAGATGGAATGTCAAGCCGATCGCGAGCTTACATATATGTCAATCCATCTCTAAATTTTGCCAAGTTAACAAAAATGTAAAGACCATTTGTCAAACCGTTGGATAGAAGTTTTATAGATTTTTTTATAAAAATAAGAATGTAAAGTTTATTTGTAAAATCGTTGGAGTTACTCTTACGAGTAAATAATAATTTACGGAGTGAGTTTTAGACAGCCGAACGACCGGAACAGCTCGTTCCGCACGGCAAAACTGCGCAAAGGTGTGGCTGCGTGCCTACGTGCCTGCGTCCCTTCACTTTTGTTTAATAAAAAAAAAGATCCACGTGGTTACCGGTCTACGTGTCATGGCTGTTTGATGGTTTTGCGCTGGGGAATCTGCGTCACCACCCGAGACGGACCCGACCCACGCAAAAAGCACTCACACTCCGCCTGCCCTTTCCCCCGTCTGCCGATTTCGTTTATCTCCTCATCGATCCTGGCCTGAATCTGTGATAAGTCGAGGCGGCGAAGTTCCGAATCACACCGCATCGTAGGGAGAGGCTTCTGCAAGGTTTTGGAGCGGCGCGATGGAGGCGGCGAGCAACGGAGGGCTGCTGTACCACGAGGTGCAGGAGGGGAAGCTCTGCGCCGTGCACTGCGTCAACACCACCCTGCAGGGCCCCTTCTTCTCCGAGTTCGACCTCGCCGCGCTCGCCGCCGACCTCGACCAGCGGGAGCGCCTGGTGATGCTCGAGGGCTCCCGAAGCCCCGGCGCGGCCAACGCTGCCGCAGGGGACTTCTTCGCCGAGGGCGAGGGATCCCACAACGTCTCCCTCGGCGGCGATTTCAGCATCCAGGTTAGTCCAGGCCCTCCAAGTCCAGGCTTCATGGAGTCAGATTTTCCATTTAGGTTTTCTGGGCTCGGTTAGATCGATCGATGCGTAGATCACAGCTTCTTCCGTGGACTCGGTTACAAGTTGGTTGTCTGTTAAGATGGCTGCTTAGAATTTCGGGGAATTTTGGTCGAGCATTGCTGTTTGAAGTCGTCGATTGCCTTATAGTATAGTCGAATATTATAGGTTATGGATTTGTCAACAACGAAGAGAGTTACTTGAAGCAGACAAATTAGCAGGGTTTAGCTTATATATAAGATAAAAGAAAATTAGGTAGTCAATACATCATCCCAGTCATGTGCAGGAAGGAATGCTTATCAAGTGATTGCATGAATAGAGACTCTCTCCCTGAACATTCCTATTCCAATTCTAATGGTACTTAGACAACCTTCTGTGTTCATATTCATGCTCTGTCTGATGCGAAACGGGTTTCTGAGGGACTATGTTGCACCGATACGGGATACCGATACGCCGATACCGATACGGCGATACGGTGATACGGCATTTTTCAAAAACAAGGATACGCCGATACGGCAAGTATATAAATATATTAAAAAATTAGAATATATCTGAGAACAATTTCACTTGAGTAGAACAATCAACAATTAAAATGGGATGCAAATGTGTGATTATTAGGATTTAAGGTTTGTGTAAATAAGCTTCTAAAATGAGTTAGTGAAATTATGGACTTCAATTTGAGAGATTATGAATATAAAAAAAAACAGCTGAGAGCAATTTCACTTGAGTAGAACAATCAACAATTAAAATTGGTTGCAAATGTGTGATTATTAGGATTTAAGGGTTGTGTAAATGAGCTTCTAAAATGGGTTAGTGAAATTATGGACTTCAATTTGAGAGATTATGAGCTGAGAAGTATCGGTCGAGTATCGGTTAAGTATCGACTAAGTATCGGGATTTAATTTCTTTATTTTTATTGCTTATTTTCCCCGATACTTCCCCGATACCGTATCGGCGGCGTATCACCGTATCGCCGTATCGGATACGTATCGCGATACCGATACGGCGATTCAGGGAAGTATCGGGGTAACGTAGCTGATGGATAAACAGTACTTCTTGTCTTTGGCACTCAAAGAACTGCATTAAAATTTTCAGGATTCTCTGCAGGTGATGTGATATAGGATTGTACTTTTTTTTTGCATTGCTGGAAATTTTAGATGTAGTTGTTTCCTACAAAGCTATAGATCACACCTGTGCATTTACAACTATGAACAAAGAATCAACGGAGAACCTTGTATGAACAATGTCAAACATCTTCACAACGGTCTGTACCAGTTTCTACGTACTTGGCCTGCACCAATGCATGTTCATGCATGCTATGGTAACGTATTCTTTTGTCGTTACACTGTACAAAATTATATGATTGATGTACATATTCAAGAGTTTATCTCGCTACTGTAACTTGCTTTTTGTCGTGTACTGAATTGCTGACATTAAGAATGGATTCAGTTTCTACAGTTTATGACAATTGACTGAATTTGTTCCTTAATTTGAATTAGGAATATGATCAAGCTTGATAGTGGTATTAAGGTTAGCAGGTTTAAGGTTTTAAATGCAATTTCTATTTAATCTGCTCCATAAACAATTCTGGAAAGAAAACTAGATGGATGTCTGAATTCTGAAAAGTTTCACAAGTCGCTAAAATCCAGATGATTGCATAGCCATCAGCGTTACTAGATGCACATTTAGCCATGTCCTTTTTTTTTGGCCATGTCGGTTGTGTTGGATTCCGACACCCAGCATCGGATTCCAAGCGGTATTTGGCGTGTTCCCAATAAGTTGCCAAATTGGACACTGGCAACCACTATTGTTGTGCAATGGGGAAATATGATATGTATTTGTGCTTTAAATCTGTTGTAAATCCATGTATAGCAATATACAAAAACTCGACCTGCGGGGGTAAGTAGCCCGGGCATTTCATTAAGAAGACTTTCCCATGCAGGTCGAGAAAACCCCCCACCCATACACAACGACACAGTAGCCCATGTGAGAATGACCACGACTGGAGCCGGACCTTGGACCTGTACTTTGGCGTGGGATAGACAAGGTTTTTTTTTTTTTGTTAACCCCAGCCCGAGAATTCGCTCCCTCGGGGAATCGAACTTAGGACCTGAGGAGTGCTACTCAGACCATCTAACCAACTCAGCTAAAGGTCCTTTTGCATGTATAGCAATATACACATGTTAATTCAGCTAAGCATATTAAGACAAATTTTGTAATGATGCGGAAGAAATAAAAGATGTACGTTCTGAGCCAATGAATTGTTCAAGGGCGTAAAGTTGGCGGAGGTCGAGTTTGTTGGTTAGGGCTTTCCCGTCAAGTATTTACTGCTGACCTGCTGTTATATTAACGGTGTTTGTCTATCTATTCAAAGGAGTGAATTTAACCTAAATAAAACCATAACAAACTCTAATTTTCTTCTTAATGCTGCGTGTTCGAGAACCCCCCCCCCCCCCCCCCCCCCCCCCGGAAGGACGGACTTTTTAGCCAATAGCATGAGTGCATGACCAGAGTAGTCTTTTGATGGCTGGTGCCCTTCACTTGCCCCGTGCTCTATCAAAGAGCCAATGATGTCACTGCAATAGGGACAAATGGAAACTATCGAAGGGAAAGAATCCTGCTGTAGAGGAAACCCATACCTGTCAGTCATAACATAAAATGATGAATCTGAGCACAAATAGCGGTGACTACACCACTGTTTTGCATGTTGCTGATATTCTGATGTTTCACACAATTTTATTTTAATTTGGCGTTTGTGCGTGTCTCCATCAAGTTACTAAGATGACACTAATTTGCTGTGAATATGCTTTAATGCTGTCCTGATATGGCACTTTGCAACATGGAGGCATTCCAGTTCTTTTAAGGTTTTATCCTTCAGCCTTCAGGATGTATAGGAGAAGGGTCACCAAACATATGCAGCGATTAGCTATTTCCCCCTTTTCTTCATTAAGTCATGTTCATCTTGGCATTGTATAACTGCAGTATCCTGGTCAGACCCTCTGATTATCACTTTACACAATTGGATGTGAATTGGGGGAAAGATGATTAGGAATTCATTAAGTATTCCTTTTGTTGCTAACCGAAAGCTGCAACATTTTAGTAGTGGGTCCTGCCACACTCGGGGATTGGGTAAATATTTAAAGCACATTTTTTAAGAAAGTACTCATTAGACCTGAATTTGGGCAGATGGGACGTGGTTATGCCTTGAAATACACAAATTGTGATTCTTCGCTTTGTTTGTCCCAGCCTACTACATTTGATCTGAACAGTTTCCCCTCTTAGAGGAGCATCATCTATGCATGTATCTTTGCGATGAATCTGGAACGCCGTCAACAGTCTATTGCTTTTATTCATATCCACATGTAGAGTCCATATGCTCCATTTACTTTAACTCATCCGAATATGGTGCCAGACTATTACACAGATAGATTTTATTCATTTCTTCTAATAGGTTTCTTTTAATAGGTTTTGCAGAAGGCGCTGGAGGTTTGGGATCTCCAAGTTATTCCCCTTGATTCCCCAGCTGCAGGGTCCTCCCTATTTGACCCTGAGCAGGAGGTTGCTTTCATTTGCCACCTGCAGGACCACTGGTTCTGCATCAGGAAGGTGAATGGGGAGTGGTATAACTTTAATAGTCTCTACCCAGCTCCTGAGCACCTGTCAAAGTTTTACCTCTCAGCTTTCATTGACACCCTGAAGGGGTCAGGCTGGAGTATCTTTGCTGTTAGAGGCAATTTCCCCAAGGAATGCCCTATGGCAACTGAAGGCTCTAATGGTTTTGGTCAATGGCTTACCCCTGATGATGCCCGCAAGATAACAGCCTCCTGTAACCAGGTTCAAACACCTACTCAGCAGGTACAACCCCCTCTACTTGGTGAACAATCAGAAGGGATGAGTGAAATGGACATGATTGCAGCACAGCAAGAAGAGGCTGATCTGAATGCTGCTATAGCTGCTAGCTTGATGGACACTGGGGGTCCATTTGCCAGCTATGCTGCTGCTCAAGGATATAGCAACTCAAAAGATGCTCCTGACACTGAAGCAGCTCTGAGCAAAGATAATAACCAGGAAGAAGCTGATAAATCTGAGCTGAGTGCACCCGCCTGTGAGGACACTCAGGAGTTGGCTTCAGGAAGCGACACCAAAAGTTCTCTAGAGGAGAAAGGATCAGCGAAAGAAGAATAGGCTGCACTTCTGATCAGTCTGTAACTGAGTTAGACTATACAAACAGAAACTGCCCTCCATTTCAGTGGAGTTATGCCTTTTTAGTTCCGAACGCCGTATACAAAATGCATAGTCTGAATTGAATGGGTTTAAAAAGTTAACTGGTGTGTGGTGTAACTGTTATGAGCGAACTGCATAGAGACTAGAGTGGCGGTTTTGAACCCCTTTCTTTCTGCCCGTTTTCATGTGTGTGAGCTTATGCTGGATCTCCCTTCGCAAGCCTGATGGTGAATGCTCATGTTCTCGTTTCTGTTTCTTCGTTGCAGCCGTGAATTGCCGACTACAAAAATGTGTTTCTGCAGGTATTACCTTTGCCAATTCTTGCAGTTGGTGCTAAGACATGAACTGGTGGTGGAGCGCATGTAACATGCTTGACTTTGGGCTAAATCATTTTGCGAAGATGACGGGAATACCTTTTTTTTTATCTGTCGTTAGATTCATTTGTACCAATGAACCAAATCAGTAAGCATGCATGGTTTATTACCTGTTGCTCCTCTTGCTCTGTTGGAGATTGGAGCAATGGCTGTTGGCTTTTGCACTGCACCTACCATACCAGAACCAGATCAGCAGAGCTTGTGCCGAAACCGAAAGGCGGAGGCCGGAAGGAGGCCGTCGTCCCTTCCGTTTTGTCCGAGCTTGTGCCGAAAGGCGGAGGCCGGGCCGCCCGTTTTGTCATCTGGTCAGGCGGATACGACGCGGACCCCGGACGCCATGCTTTTCTTCATCTGCTCAGGTCAGATACGACGGTGTTGCTGACGAGGCATATGTGCCGCTGTGTTGCCCCACGCCACGCTTGCGCCTTTTTCTTTCCACCCATTTTTCTTCCCCTTACAGAAATTTTCCAGCTCGACAATTTGGACTTAACGAGACCAGTCAGTAGCTGCCATTCATCCACTCCACGCTCTTATTCTTGTCTGTCCCCTTTCCCCTTTCCCATCGGACCTCGGAGAGATCCGTCCTGCGGTGGCGGTGCGATGGACTCCGCTTGCCGAACCTGCCGGCTGTTTGGTGCCCAGAGATCGCCGCACGATCTTCTCGGCGGCGGCGCCGGTGAGTCCTGCTTACGATTCTGATCGATACTATGTCGCTAGGCTCTCTCTACCTGCATTTCGCGTTTGGATTCTGAGAGCGTGGCGTGGCCCGCGGGAGCTTTTCTGTGGGCGCAGTGGCGGATGTGGTGCTGTGGAGGAGGAAGGAAGTGGCCGGCGGGATTCTGGCTGCGGTGGTGGCGTCCTGGGCGCTCTTCTACTGCGTGCCCGGCTACACGCTGCTCTCCTTCGTGTCACAGGTGCTCATGATCCTGCTCACCGTCCTCTTCGTCTGGGCCAAGGCTGCGCAGCTGCTCAACAGGTGATTCTGGTTTGATCTCTCATCCATTGGTGAAACCACTGTGGGCTGTGGCTGATTCGTTTTGTGTGGATAGTAGTGCTAGCTAGCAACGGCCCTGTTCGCTTGACCCCGGCTTATCGGCCATTGGTAAATGTTTCTAAATCCGTGGTGGCATGTTAGAGCTAACGGAATTTGTGGCCTGGTTCAACAGCTCTTACCATTTTGTCATTTTGATTGGGTTGCTTAATCGCTGCAGTGGCAATTGTATCTAGTCAAGAACTCTGTTAGCAGTTGAGAACTTGACATTCACATAATGTAATAGAAATGTTTGCTTACGTATTAGTTTCTGAGTGAAATTTAAAGTTACTGAGCAGTACCACGATCCTTATTGCAAAAACAAAGCGAATGCCAGGGCAAAATGAGAAGAATATGCTGTATAATTGCTTTTGCTCTTAGATAGTAATTATAATTCATTGTATGTGCCAACTCTAAATGCAAAAGAAACCTATGCAGGGCACCTCCACCTATTCCATTGATAAAAATTTCTGACGAGTCAATGAGTGAAACAGCAGAAATAGTTGGTAGCTTCATGAACAGAGTGCTCAAGAATTTCGAAAATATTGCACTTGGAAAGGATTCCAGCCTCTTCTACAAGGTGGCTTTTGTGTTGTTGCTGACCTCCATAGTTGGCCGACTGACTGATCTTATCACTTTGGTATATACAAGTAAGTTTTTTTACTGCTTTACATTACATTTCTTATGAGCTAAGAACCACCGTGCATCTTTAGAAGAACCTTTTTTTTCTCGAATACGCAAAAGATTTGTGTATCATTGTATTAAGATAGAAGAGTTTAACCAAACATACGATGTGCCTCTAACTAGCACCCTAGGAGGTTGACAAAGACAGCCTGAGGCTAGACCGTCCTTGTATATGAACTCAAGTTCCAAAATTACAACAAAATCTTTAGAAGAACCTCATTATGAATTGCAATATGAAAACGTTTAGAATACACTTATCATCAGATAATTTTCAATTGCACTGAAAATCTGTGCTGGTAACGTTGCAAAATGGCGTAACAATGGAAACAGAGGCAATGCTCACACTATCACCTCGTTTGATAGAACAGCATGATGGTTCTAGTTTCGCCAAAAGTTTCATTCCAAATGAGTTTCTTGTCAGAAATTTTGCATTAGTGCTGCTGAATGTAATCCAAGGATACATAACGTGAGGGCATGACAGGTGGAATCTCATCTACTTTGGTCATATTAGCAGTGGACTGTAAGCATTCAACCCGATTTGAAAGGCCAATTTTGTAATCGGCGCCCACATATTTGGAACTGCATAGGGGAATCAATCTGGAAACAAAAATGCTCTATTAACAATGTTGCTGATCCTTTTCTAATTGCTAAACTTTTTGGTCCCTATTCTCTCAGGTGCTGTTATTGCTCTCACGGTCCCTGCATTGCTGGAGCAATCTGAAGAACGCATTGCCAGATTCTTGAAGAAAGCTTCAATATATGTTCAGGCATGTGGCAGAGCGTGCAAAGAGTATAAATGTAAGATGACGAATATGTTACGGGAAACGAAGAAACTGCGTTGATGTTAATGTGTATTCGCTAGAAAATTTTGACTCGTGAAATATGTTTCAAAGTGAAATAGTTCTGGCTTTTGGAATCAATTACAATCGTGTTCTGTCCGTCTATATAATGTAGCCTTGGAGCTGCATGGAAATGTTCTATGGCTGGGTACTTAGAATTTTAGCTTTGGTGATGAAATAGTGCTCTTTTTGCCAATCTTCTTCAGGTAGATTCAAGGTAACTCGAGATCTATCGCCTATGCTACCAATAAAAATAAAATGTTCGAGTGTCGATAGGGATGCAAGTGGGTACCAATGGGTATTTTGGGTCAGCTAATTATTTACGGTTGAATGTCATTCTAGTTCATTTTTTCACTTTCCTCGAACTACAAAAACGTCATCCTAGTTCATTTCATCAATTTTTTGGGTCGACCCAATGACCCAAAATATTTTAAACTTGCATCCCTAAGTGTCGACCATGGGTCTTTGGTGCCTCGCCATTACCATCGTCGCCATCCTCAGTTTTTTTTTCTTTTCTTTTGAGAAAGTCGCCATCCTCAGCTGAGTCACTGAGAGTCTGAGACAATGTTGAGGGCGGGCCGGCGGGCTGCTTCACGAATGGATGGGCCACTGGAGATAGGAGTGGGCTAGGCCAGATGGGCTGCTTAGAAACTGAGTCATTATTGGGCTTTGCAGGGAAAGGCAAAGGGAATGGACCTGGCAGCTTTGGAGACAATTCTGGTAACAAAGCAAGATGAAAGATGACAGAGAGTTTTCAAGGTAAAAGAAATATAAAGGACAACAAACCAGTGCGGCTGGATAAAGAACAAGAGGCCAGGAGGAATCCCAAGATGATTCCATGGAGGACCGGGATGGGTCCCATGACCAGTAACCACCAACTTGAAGTGGAAGAGGGCAGCCAGGAAGATACTGGGAGTCACCTCAAAGAGGAACGTCAAAAGATGCTTGAAACAATCCAATGAGCATCTGAAAATCCCAGCATGGCAGCGAACAGCCTTCTATTTTCTTCGTTCCAAATTATAAGTCATGTTAACATATTTTAGATATATCACTTTTACTACATATTTATAAATATAGTTTATATCTAGATTCATAATAAAAGCGACGCTTAAGTAACGAGAAAGATTTGTTTATTTAGAACTTATATAACAATGGTCAATTTTAAGATCCATTTTATATATTCTCACATGATAATTTAAAATATGCTCTACTCTCATTAATTGATTTGGAAATTGAAAATCCCTCTAAAAATCAAAATTTTAAAAAATTAAGCAAACCTGGGACAGTTAGAAAAACAATTTCTAACCTAGCCACTGAGAATGACAAGCGGAACTAGGGTCCACTGTATAGATGTAAAATCGACTTGACGGGGGTGGGCTTGTCGCACAATATTAAACTTGATCAAATGCCAAATGCCGGGTTAAAATCTTTGGCCCGAGTTTATCCGACACACTGATTGGTTAGAGTAAGGTTATTTTCTAAACTTTTCTACTTTGGATTGGATTTTTTTTAGATTGCATAGGATCTTGGAATAAAAATTGTAATTCGAACCGAACCCGATTTACTCTTACATTCACCGATGGTGCCCTGGGCGCTCACAAGGGCCACGTCGCCTCGTTTTCCCCCATTGGTCCACGTACGCAAGGCTCCTCATTCGCTCCCTTCTCTTTTCCTTCGTTCACGGCGTCGGTACTACGGACGGGGCTTTGTTTTATTCCGGTCTCGTCCTCGTCCTTATCCTCAGACGCACGCCCGGGCGTGACCATACCTTCTGGTTCCTTCACCGCCCGCGCGCTGCCGCGCCGCGCACCCGTCGTCCTGCCGCTGCGTCTTCACCGCCGTCGCGGCTGCTTTCGCGCCGCCACGCCCCTCGCCTTTGTTCCCCCTCCAGCTCACCCCCTCCCCCCCCACCGCGGCGGTGCTTGCCTCGTCTTCCTTCCGGTCGACCCGCGACTGCTGCTTCCGTGCCGCCGCGAACGTGGGCCCGCGCAGACGCCGCGCCGCCGCTACGGCTTCCGCGCTGCCGTCCCTGCCCCCGCGGCGCCATGCCTCCCCCTTTCCACCCCTCCACCTCCCCCCACGGGCTCCCTCTCCCCTTCCCTCCCACGGCCTCCTACGGCCGTTTGTCGGGGCCACACGGCGACGCCGGTGGCGGGTGGTGCAGCGGCACGTCGCCACCGGCCGCTGACGCTGCTTGGCCGTGAGGCCACCACCTCTCCGCTCGGCCGCCGACCATGCCACATCGAATAGGGCGGGCAGCGGCCGCCGCGCACACCGAGCTAGGGTTTCGCCCCCTCCTCACCGACGGCCGTTGCGGCTCAGCTCCGACGCCGGATGCAACGGTGCCTCGCCCTCTTCTCCCCCTTCCCCTTCCTCTCCCTCTCTCTCTCCCTGTCTTCCGACCGAGCAGCGTGCCATCCGGCCCCGAGCACCGACGATTTCGGCGGGCCGCCGGCTATCCTCGCCCGCCTGTTGTGCCGGCGCGGGGCGTCCGCACGGGTTCTGCCTCCGGTTGTCACCCACAGCGGAACGCGGTGCCAACCTAGGGTTTCGCCTCTGCCCGCCGATGGCCTCTGTGCGCCGCCGCCCACAGCGGGCCGTGGTGTCGAGCCAGTGTTTCGCCTCTCTGGTCGTCCCCAGATCTGTCGGGACCTAGACACCTAGGGCGACGGTGCAATCGGATTCCCGGTCTCGCTCTTCCTTCCGTCTTCTCGATCTCCCTCTCTCTAGATCTGGGGGTCGAGGTCCTGGACAGCGTCGAGGCCGCCCTCTGGCAAACGTCGGCCACTCTGCCGGTTGCTTCCTCCCGCCACGGCGCGATGTCGGCTGTCCACGGTGCAGTGCGAGCCCTACCGACCATCACCGCTGCTTGCGCCCCTCCCCCAGGCACGGCCTGATGCAGGTGCTCCGTGTGCCTCCGTTGTTCTTCGACCTGTTCGCTCTTCAGTTTGCTCCTCCTCCTCCTTTCCATGTCTCTCCCTATCAAATCTAGCTCCCTCCCTCCCTCTCTCTCTCTCTCTCTCTCTCTCTCTCTCCTTTCCAGGCAAGCCACGGCGCCACCGTTTCAGCGGCCTGGCTGCGCCATATCGCTGGACGTGGCCATGTGCAGTGATGAGTACGCTTTGGTCTTGTTACATTTTCACGACACATTTCGATGACGTAATGGGGCAATGTTGTGATGGTGACATCGGGAAGGGGGCGATGTTGTGATGATGACACCCTAAATTATATTACATGTTTCATGCAGTGCTCATAGGCCATGTTTCTGCAGTTTACATTGCTTTCTTTTTTTAAAATGACTAAGGCAATGTCAATGACCTATGATGATTATTCACAGACTGAGGCATCGATCATGGGCAGTGTTGCTTGTATTTTTTCCACCTCTTTCTACCTGCAACATAATACCTGAGGCAATGGTCAATTGCTTGGGCCTATTTTTTACATATCTATATGCCTGTCCTTTTTTTTGGGTACTTCGGAGGCACCAATGAGAGGTGTTATTTATTTGCCTATTCAGACACCTGTTATGCCGCTGGAATTAGTTACCATATTTGATCTTGTCATGCGTCCATAGTACCGACGCCGTGAATCAAGGGAAAGAGAAGGGAGCGAATGAGCAGCCTTGGCGGTACCGTGATGCGTACGTGGACCAATGGGGCCGCGCAGGGCACCATCGGTGAATGTAAGAGTAAATTGCTTCAGATGATTTCTTCCTTTGTTCATCATTGCCTTTGGCTTTGCGTCCACTGCTTATGGTCATTGCCTATGATGTCGATAACACGGAACTATTCAATCTAAGATTTGGTTCATTGCCTATGAAGTCATAGATATATTTCCTCATTCGAGATTCGAGGCCTGTGATCATTGCTTCTCATGTCGGATTATTTATTCTGGTCTCTGAGCACATGCCCTATTCCTAAATATTACATTGCCAGATACATCAAGTGTTCTGCAGCAGGTTTTTCATAGATATATTTTCCCATTACAAACCTGTGATCATTTCTTCTCATGTCTGATTATTTATTGTGGTCTCTGAGCACATGCCTTATTCCTAAATATTACATTGCCAGATACATCAACCATTGTGCAACAGTTTTTTTCTCCTGTTTTGAGAGGTCTCGGTACAATTGTTATGCACGCTACGGTTTCTGGACCGTTGTTTTATAGATTTTTTAAGTTCTGCTTTCTTTTGCTGGTGCTCCAAACAGTTTCTACAAATATAGATACCATTTCAATTGAATGGTGAGCCTTTTTGGCGTGGACGTTCAGGTTTATTAAAACCAAATCTTTATTATAAATATCCTGTGATTTATTCAGATTTTTATTACTACATATCAGTTCTAAAGATCTATCTTACTCGACACAACTGATCGTACGAATACTTATATTCGGCCTGCCACATATCATCTGGGGCCTTTTTCAGCCTATGATCACAGCTCTATATCCATTCCTTAGCTATATGGTTGTTTGCTTCTGGAGTACTAAGTATTATCTTTTAGTTATATTATGTTTGCGCCCACCTGTGGACCTGCCGATCTTTTACTCTAGAATTAGTCTCACTGGATATAGAATGTGCTCACATTCTTTTCCCTTCAGGTAAGCAACAATTTAGCTAGATTCCTTGTTATTTTATTTCCTCATTTGTGATACCTCAAAGAACTTCTTTACCTGCTTTACCTTTAAATATATCTGTCACTTACATGGCTTATCCTTGCAGAAATGTGTTCCATTTTACAATTGCATTATTAGAGAACTGAATTTACCTGTTTTAAACAGTAGGTTCCACCTGTTTTACACCACTGATCCTCATGCTTTGGTATACCTTTATTCTTTTATTTTCTAATCACCTTGAAGACACCTAGATCATTTCCACATCTTGATGGCAGAAATTTGTAAGTGGTTCCTATGTCTTTCTTGTGCCACTTTTTCCCCATCGTTACTGTTGTACACATTATATCCATTTTCATCTTCTTAATACAGGATTCTTTGCTTTGCAAGATGCATACAAATTGGTTACAATAATTTTCTGCTCCACCTAAGATAACACGGTTTGGTTCAGCCTCAGTACAGACTAATTCATATTTCTAGGTACAGTCGACCCTCAGGACAGACTAATTCATATTTCCATTTACAGTCCACGAATCAGATTGTGTTGCCATCGATGCCTACGTGTACACTCAGGCCAACTACTTCATTCCATTTTTTTTCCTTCAGAAGACTGCAATGCTTCAAATATCGTTTTCTATATGCCTACATACTGATCTTAGACCTCTATAATATGAATGCCTCAGGTAACCACCATGACTTGCTCCTTAAATGCTTCTGCCAAGGGTGTTTCCTTTCTAAATTATGCAAACTAATTTTTGTAAGACAAATATTACATAGACCAACTACAACTTTATCTGACATACTACAAAATCTTTAGTGGTTCTGAAAATATTGTATATATCCCAGTTACCATTAATATCAATGATTTCCTACCTAAAACAAATGCTCCTTACCTGCCTTCATGAACCAGCCCAACAAATGTATTATGATAAAGGTATTTTCAGCTTATTTTATTTTGCTTAACTTCTTTTTCCTGTAACACTGTAATATGTACCTTACTATTCCTGTATCAAATCAAAATTCCCCGTTATAATAAATTGCTTACTGTCCCATTTGTCTGTACTCGATTAATCGATTAATCTCAGTAATATGACTGTTACAGGACGATTGAATAAGGTAAATTTAAACTATAGTCAATGATTTCTGCATCTTGGTGTTGTTCAACAAGTCATATTGATCTTCAGTGAGTAGTCAGATAAGTTGCTTCACTCTTTGCTTTTTTAGTTCTTCCCATTGCTAATGATTTATTTTCGGTTCGCCTTTCTATCAAAGTAATTTATTACTTCATGACCTGCAATATCAAGCTTAATTTTTGCTTTACATTTTCAAAATTAATCTATGGACTGCCCTCCTCCCATTTTTTCCCTTTCTTCAGCCTATGATGAAAATTATATATCCAACTCTGAAGGATATAATCGGATGCTAACCCGCTTGTGAGGTACTAGGCATGACCTGTTATTGTGCGATGCATAGGAGTTACCCGGCTGCTGGAATTTCCCTTCCCTTCAATTTACTCTTACATTCACCGATGGTGCCCTGCGCGCTCGCAAGGGCCACGTCGCCCCGTTTTCCCCCATTGTCCACGTACGCCTCGCGGTACCGCCAAGGCTCCTCATTCGCTCTCTTCTCTTTTCCTTCATTCACGACGTCGGTACTACAGACGGGGCTTTGTTTTATTTTGGCCGGGAACGACTTCTTCGTCTTCTGTTTGATTTCTCCAACTTCTTCATGCCTCGTCGCTGTCTCTCTCGTCTTCTCATCCGAAACCATCCAAATGAACATACACACGCCTTCTACCTCTCCTCCAAATAAAAAAATGAACCTGCCTTATCTCTTCCCTCTCCTCCCTCTCACGTCCAGTAGCGAGTAACCGAATTATGAACATGCCTTGAAGCTCCAAGTTGGTTAGCAAATGATGATTGCTACTATATTTCTGAGGCCTAAAAAAAACTTTTACCCTTTCCAAAAAATAAACTTAAAAACATGTTGGTTTACTTTGATTGGTGACTTTAAATTGCTTAGGAATTGAAGACGCCTATTATCTGTCTGATTTCTCTTCAGTTATGCTCATATTCTCTTTTCCCTTTTCTATCTATCTATCTATATGGTGCCCAAAAGGTGAAGTGTGATGCTGCAAAATTGTTTTTTTTCTTCGTCCTTTTTACCGCATGTAACCTTGTGTTCGAGAGCTCATAACAAACCGTTGTTGTTGTTTTTTTGACAAAAGACATATATTATAGCGCAGCAGCATTACAACACCTTCAGAGAAGACTTCTGCAGTGACGAAGTTGTCGATGGCAGCATCGTAGAAGCCATCGGCCCGGGTGAACTGCGATTCCGCCATCCGCCATTCACTTTGTTTTGTCATCGACCCAAACATCTGCACGTACGCCCTCCATCTCCACCATTGACACTGACAGGTACCCTATCGTACCCTTATCTGTGTGCTATATTCTCTATTTTTTCTTATGCAAATTTGTAATTTCCTTCACATATATACCTTTGTCAGATCGATTGTAGAGACATGTATTATTATCGTTATTACATTTCCTTATTGTAAAAATAAATTAGTTTCAGCCACGAATGCTTTCGCGGTTATTCGCCAGCTGCATGATCTTACATGTTGCCTAGAGCATGCACAATTGATTTGGAAGACAATAGGAACATTTTTAAAAAAAAATTCTATGCCTTTAGATACATGAGTTGTGTTTTATGACTGCAAACACGAAAGAAAAGCTACAGAGTTCTTTCTTCCATGGATGCTACTGATATATAGCGTTTAGATAAATCAGTTAAGATTACTCATTACCATTGTCCTTTTCTTCAGTTAGCTGGTTGCCAGAAAACACCTCAACATATTTGTTTCGAGTATTAACAAATGGTGTGCTTATTATTATTGGTCTTAGAACATAGGCTCTGATCGGTACTGATTTATAGCGCTTTGTTCCGACTGCTGGCTGCAGCTACGTCAGTCAGTGATCGCTGTGCAGATCAAGCAGCCGCAGTGACAACAGTTACCTGCCTATGGTACTTTACAGTTACTCATTTTGCTACTGCTCTGTGGTGGTTCTTGTGTAAGTGCAATTCAGTTACCTTCCTATGTTGTGCTTTCCTATGTGAGGCTTAAATAGAGTTGTCCATATCCAGAGGTACCTAAATTGTAATCCGAATTAGAACAATTTTTGACCTCCATGTGCAGTGTCATTGCATAGTAAGCAAAATCCCCTTATTATTCCCCGAAAACTGAATTCATGTCAACGTTCTCAATATTACCACATACTATATCTAGGTGACAAGGTTCAAACTAATCTCATGATGTATTTTCAGAGACCCAAATTTAGATAAGTGCTCCATTATGTATTTTCCTAGCTCTAAAGTTACAGAGGGCATGAGTGTTTATTAATGCCCTTAGGTTGACGAAATGTTCTATTTTCCCTCATAGTGCCAAGTCTAATGATTCTAGAAACCCTATTCTTTGAACGGATGGATATAGTTTGTAAGGTATGACCCATGATTTCTTAATGTCCTTGAGCCATCACCTATACATATCATGCCCAGTAGTACTTACCTACCATGACTGTCTCTAAGATTATTTCGATGTCCATGTGATTTTCTAGCTTATTGTACATATGTGCAATGAAAACAAACAATCAACCTTTGTGTTCATGGTAATTCCCTGCTTTTGTTTCAGAGGGAAAAATGGCTTCATCCTGCGTCTAATACAGTTGCAGAGCTAGTGCCAGCCACTGTTTGGGTGTGCAACGGGAGAGGTCCAAGGGCCAGAATGGACCTGGTTCCATTCATCGAGCCCTTCCACTGCATCAGGTTCCATTGCCTTTGGGACCATGGCATCTTGGCGAGTTTCCTCCCTGCCACAATGTGATCTTCAATGAATTTTCCCTATGTGCTTTATCTCAGTTGATAAAATATTTCCTCTGTAACTGTCAGCATAGACATAGTTACTGGGGCTCCAATATATCTGTTGTACATAGCATAATTCCCTTTCATGCTTAGATTAGTGCCTTCATATTAGTGAAGAAAGAACAACATCCGATTAGCTGTCATGTCCACTTTGATACATCCTATTCCCTCCACGACTGTATTGTCTGAGTACGTCTTAACTTTTGGAAGACTATACTTTTCAGAGTTGAACCAAACAAGAGGAAGCACCATGTTAGCTGCTTGGGGGCAAAGGCAGAGAAGATGGGCCTCAAATTCCCTCCATGACTCCTACCATCAGACTGAACGATATGTACATGTTCGAGCCATACTTACATATAGTGAATTATCAAAATGCTTAGGAGACCAGAGTATATCTTTTTACATGACAAATTTACTTCCTCATTTTAAAGAACCGGTCTTCATATTTTCTAATGTTAAATACTGTATGTAATATGCGACCGTATATCTGTGAAAATATATTTGCATATCATTATTATTGTCTTCACTACGGTGGAGCCATATCCTCTACATGTTGTATGCATCAATTATGTACCTTAGTTATATACATTATCAGTGTATCTAACCTGTTTATCTCACTTACACCCACGCGCGGCGCGCAGGGGCGCGCCCTTTCTACTAGTACACTAGAATAAACAGATTGGGTTATTTTCAGCATGTCCGACTGGGTGGCCCATAATTAGTTCTACGTAGCAAAGCTTGTGGCGGACAGGCGGTGGACGTAACTGTGTGGCTCTGCCCCGAAGGTTGACGCTTCCGCACCCAAGACAACAGCCTTGGATTTAGGGTGTTTTGAACTTTGGAGTTTTGTCTAGGTCACATCAGACATGTAAATGTTAATTAGAACTAAACATGAGCTAATTATAAAACTAATTGCATAAGCCGTGGCTATTTCGCGAGATGAATTTCTTAAGCCTAATTAATCCTGTAATATCATAGTGTCAAATCATGAACTAATTAGAGTTAATAGATTCTTCTAACAAATCAGCCTCTATTAGTGCAATTAGTTTCATCATTAGTTTACATCTGATATTTTTTTATCAGTGTTAAACGTTTGACGTGATAGAGATAAGTTTAGAAGCGAGTATCCAGACACCTCTTTGTTAGATTGATCTCCACTAGTTAGGCCCAACGGCCTAACTGGACCTTGATCTGCGTCCTGATCGGGGACGCCCAGCCCAATAGCAGGCTGGTGGGCCCCCGTCGCACAGTGCCTATAAAGAGGAGGTGGGGGCAGGGCTCTAGACACGAGGTTGACAGCCACTGCGAGAGTCCCCACCGTCCTAACCCTAATCCGATCCCGAGGGTGGCACTGCCAGCGGCGGGAAGCCGCCACCAGCTCGTCGCCCATGTGCTTCTACTTCGCCACTGCATCCTCGACGTCTGAGACTCCGAGAAGCCGCACAGGATCTTCACCGACGTGCTCTGCATCGGCGTCAGGACGTCACCGTCACGGATCTACGCATCTCTGGTTGGATCTACGCTTCTCTGGTTGTAAGTCTACAATCATCCCCGCCTGATCTACCCTAGTCGATCCCTAAGATCTAACAATGGTATCAGATCAAGGGGGAGAATGTTAGATTGATCTCCACTAGTTAGGCCCAACGGCCTAACTGGACCTTGATCTGCGTCCTGATCGGGGACGCCCAGCCCAATAGCAGGCTGGTGGGCCCCCGTCGCCTGATCTACCCTAGTCGATCCCTAAGATCTAACAATGGTATTGGAGCCTTACTAGCGTGTGGATCTGTGTCGGGGAATAGCAGAATAGAAAGGGGGCCACGGTTTCCTTGTGGAAACCTAACCCTAAAGTATACCGCCACCGGCATGCCGACGTACGGAATGGAGCCAAATCCTAAATTGATAGGATTTCGGCAAAGAGAAACAGAGGGGGAGGATTGGATCCAAAACCCTAAAGCAACTCCGATCCAAATCGGATCGAAACCCTAACCCTAGACAGACATGGGAAAAGGACGGAGAGGAGGAAGGCACCTACCTGACCGCCGGGAATGCCTCGTCGCCGTGCGGTCTCTGGACCGCCGTCGCGCGGTGGGTGACCCACGCCGCCGCCTTGCCGGTGCCCGGGAAGCAAAGCCCACAGGAGCGCGCTCGCCGGCCAAGGGCCCAAGAGCGGCGCCGTTCTTCTCCTCGGGCACGGGGTAAAGGGCACCGCTACAAGGTCGCTCGACGGCGGCGAGCTCAGCCTCTGGCGAGCTCGCACGCCGGCGAGGGGCCCCGAGGCGGCGCCGTGACCCGTCCGCGGTCAGCCGCTGGTTTCCTCGGCGAGGGCCCTCGGGCCACCACCGCTCGGTCTGCGTGAAGGGGAGAGAAAGGGAAAGGGACCGGCCCTGCCGGCGGCACCTAAGGCTGCCGCGGACGCCGCCGTGTCGCTTGTGCCTGCTGCGCGGCGCAAGAGAGAGCAACAGAGAGAGAAGGTGAGGGAGAGAATGAAAATTAGGGTTTGGGAGCCGCCGGCCGCCGGTTTTTGTTCGCGCGAGAGTCGCGGAGGGCCGTCGGATCAGATCCAATGGTCGAGGACACTCGGGCCGGCTTTGAGCCCAGGTGGGAAAGAGAAATCCCGGCCCAGGCCCAGGTTGTGGCCTGGGCGCGGGGGAGGAGCGCCGAGCACCTTGGCTGGGCCGTACGGGCCGCCGATTGTTGGGCCGGCCTGCTTTGGCCAGCGCTCACAGGCCGAAATGGCTGTGTGCACAGGAGCACAGTGAGTTTTTTTGTTTTGGTTTTGTTCCTTTTTCAGAAGCAATTTTGCATCTCTGTTCAAATTTGAACCAACGGGATAATTTGTACAGAGAATGGATGAGTACATAGTGATGCTTCTGAATAAGTATTGTTTTAAGAGTAATTTTACGTTTTCCGCTGCAAAGTTGACATTGATTATCTTCTAATGAAATTGGAACCAACGGGAAAATTTAATTAGAGGAATAGTCACATGTTTAAATTGAATTATGATATTGTTATTTTCTGACCAACGTTGATGATAACAATGTTATAATTTTATTTATGAGTTCATAAATTGAAAAGTATTTCGCTGCAATGATATTGATTATCATAAAAAGAATATTGTTTTATTCTATTTCTGCCCAACGGTGATATAGAATAGAACTACAAGTTTTTATAAAGTTTAATGTGCATGTTTTAACCAGACCAACGTAGGGTTATTTTCATGCTCATTGTTGTTGATTATTGTTGATTAATATTTTCAGAAAAGATCTTCATGTTTTCATTCTTGGAGGCAGGAAAGAAAAGAGTTGGGTACTTGTGACTCAGAAAATGGAAAGTGAAAGTCATTGCATAAAGGGATTGTGTTCTCTTTAGAGAATGGCAGGGACATTGGTCCAAAGTAAAAGTTTAGTACATGAAAGGTGTTTTATGTACTCTTTATAAAGAAGAATTTTGTTTCAATTTTATTCATTATGAGAAAGTTGTAATAAGAAATATGCATATTTAATTTGACCAACGTTGAATTAAACGTGTATGTTACAGAATATTCAGATTTATTTCTGAATTTGATGGTTGAATGTGAAAGTCAATTCTGGCTTTAATGTCCCTTATGGGAAATTGTCCTGCATGGCGGGAAAAAGTTTGTGATGGCTCATGTGCCTAGAGTATATCCCAGACCGGGACAAAGAATGAAAAGTTTGGGTAGCTTTTATGCTATCACAGTGTTGACCATGACATGGTCATGGGCTAAGGCCATGAGGTGAGCAATCTGAGATAAAGAAAGCATGCAAGCATGGCTTGCAAAAGTAAAGTCAAGTAAGGACTTTGTTAAGTTCTTAAAGTGGAATGAGGAAAGTATACTCCCATAAGAATCAAAAGATGACTTTGTTTGCATGACATGGTCATGTGAATAAAGCAAATTATAGATGTCTCCTCGTCCACAAAAGTTCATAATAGTTTCGAAATTATGGCAGTAAAGTTTCTGCCATATTTCGAGGGGGAGAATGGTGAGATTACACTAAGAAAGATAAAGATTAAATACTCTCCATTTCCCTGTGCCTCAAAATGCAATGCATGATATGCATTAAGGCAAGAGTGTGATCTATAAAAGATGAATGTGACCATTGAGGGAGTACAACGATCATAATAACGATACCCCTAAGCAAAGAAAGAAATAACTAGAGAAATAGCTAAATTCCTATACCTTTATGGTTATGATAGGAAGATAGCATAGTGAGCCAATATTTGTACTGGACGAGCGGTGCTTAAGGCACCCTATGATTTTTGACAGATTAAACCCAAATAAGAAATTTGAGGAAGTACCATCTTTTCAAAAGATGGGATAATCTGGGGGAGCGTGGTATGTAGAGATCTAAGACTTGAAGAGAAGTGGGACTGTGTGCCCACTCCAATTACTCAAGAACAATCATACTTGTTGATGTTGTATGGCCTATACAACACCTGTTGTTAGCTCTTCTAGAAAGATGAGTAATTTAAATTATCAATTGCCTCTTGGCAATGAAAGAGCAACAACACCCCCACATATAACAGAGTGCCATTTTGGACCTAAAAGGTCTCAAAGAATAAAAGATGTGAAGTTATTTCTAATGAAGCCAAAACAGTAGGTTGTAATGGATCTACAAGACATAATGTGGCTTCGGAGGGAACGTAAAAGGATATGTAGTGCGACTTATGATGAAAGGATTCACACAAAGGAAAGAAAAACACTTTAATGAGTGTTAATGACACATTATGATTTAGAGTTACATCAGATAGATGTAAAGACAGTACTAATTGATGGGGATTTGTATGAAAAGTTTACATGGCACAACCTAATGGTTGTGTCATGAAAGGAAAATAATGTGTAGGATGCCACCTAAAGAAATCCATTTATGGATTCAAACGAGCATCTAAACAGTGGTATTCAATTTTTGGTGCCACATTAGATTAAAAAGTTTGGGTTTTAAATGAGAATGAGAAGGACAATGACATTGTGCAAAGTTCATGAATAGGAAATTCACTTTCCTAAACATGTATGTGGATGACACCTTGCTTGCTGGCAATGATGTTAATCTACTATTGGAAAAGTAGTTATTGCCCTAAATTACATAAGATTGATCTCGGTGAATTGTCATTCGTCTATGAATTGAAATTTATCAAGACAAGAGAAAAGGGGTATTAGAAATGTCTCAAGTGTATACTTGAGAAGATTCTAAAGAAATAAAGTATCTATATGTGTTAAACATACGCCTGTTCCTATGGTTAAGGGTAATAGTTTTAAGAATTTTCAGTGTTCCAAGAATAGATATGAGAATCGATAAAATGGACGTCCTATATGCTTCGGCTGTTGGAAGCTTAATGAGTGCACAAGTATTTACCCTGACATGGTTCATGTATCCGGGATTTTGGCAAATGTCCAATCCAGATATAGATCACTGGAATGGAAGTGTTGCAATTATGCAAAGTTTTATATGTCTCATGACGAGTATAAGAGAACAAGTACTCTCAAATGGTTGTTAGTACAACTGATAGGTTTGAGCGAGATGTGTAGTGAAATCCACATTAGTAACTAACACTCGCAGTTGGAGTTTTATCGTGGAAAAGCTCCAAAAGAAACAATAGTGGTGTCATTGATGATGCACACCTATCATATAGCTCATCATGAGGCATAAAGGACAGGCAAAATGGTTAGAAACCTATACCCGGAGTTTATAATGGTAAACAACAGCAATAACCATTTAAGAAGTTTACTCCTAAGACAACGGGTCAAGTGTGCTGCCAAACACATTGACATTGGGTTGTACGTTGTGAAGGAGAAAGTCCAGAATCATACTTTTAGAATGTGAAAGTATTACGGATCCGTTTTGTAAAGGCTTACCGCCCAGTGTATTCAGGGAATACACAGTCGACATGGGTTGCATGGTAAGGCCTATGATTTCTGGACAATAAAGGGCCCCAAAGTTAAAGAACCTATTTCAGAACAGAGACGTGTATTGTAGCTGTTGAATCTAACGACAATTGATCGTGACGATGAGGCACGCTCTATGCATTGATCTGTGATGGAATGGTAAAAGGAAATAACTATGAAGTTTAAAGATATAAGTTGAGATCAAGGGGGAGAATGTTAGATTGATCTCCACTAGTTAGGACCAACGGCCTAACTGGACCTTGATCTGCGTCCTGATCGGGGACGTCCAGCCCAATAGCAGGCTGGTGGGCCCCCGTCGCCTGATCTACCCTAGTCGATCCCTAACATCTAACACTCTTAAGCAACATTTGTACATTCTCGTCCACCTGACTCCTGAGCCCTGATGGACCTGCTGACATATTCAGCCTATGCGCTTTGATGCCGTTGCCTGCCTTGTTGCCTTGTTGGGCCTTGGGCGAGGACGTTGAACGCCACCGGCACGCGGGGGCTGCTGCAGTGCCCGCGCGAGTGCTGCCGTCTGAACAGTGTCGTGATGATGCGGCTTTGGCAAGCCACACGGGACGACTGACGAGCGAGCGAGGCCAGGTCACCAACAGCTTTCGTGCGAGAGAGACATGCTAGGCCGCCTCACGTTTTCGGCTCGGATCGGAATCATCGCAGGGCTTTGCTTTGCTTCGCGTCGTTTTGCCCGCCTGCCCGTGGCCTGGCTGACGTTGCGGAGCAGCAGCACCAGCAGACAGCAGTCAGGCAGAGAGAGGCACGCTCCGGCGCGCGCTCGATGGAGCGTGCAGAGGCCGGCCGGCGTGGAAAATGGATTGTTCGGTCACGGGGTACCGCCAGACTTGGTAGTGTAGGCCCATATTGGTAGCTCTCAAGACTGCCGTGGAATTCACTATTTGGGCACAGAAATTAGGTCGCTGCTTATTCGTTTTTTTAAAAAAATATAAGTGTCGCTACTTATTCTCATCAGACGTCGTTGCCACTAGAATCCTGTCCGCGTGGCGCTAATTGGGCTCGATGGAGAACAACGTTGACGCAGAAAAGGAGTGTCGCCGATCCTTGTGTTACCATTTGGTCCCTAACACTGGTGCGCACCTTCTAATGTATCCCGTGGTGCCCAGCTGAGGACTACACCAAATGGTAGTATGCGCACAGAATAAATTGCGCCGATAATAGGACCACCATCCAACCGTATCGCAAGCTTGGAACGTGCGCGACCATCCAAGTCTCACACAAACCTGATCATCTCCACAATGACAGCGTATCACGTATAGCAGCACCACGTCGCTCTTCAAGTCTTCATCGAACGAACGAATGAGGAGCAGCCATCTTCGTAACCGTGTGCCATAAATTCAGGATTCTTTGCTGCGCTATGGTCGTTCTGACAAGTCGCCATCCATCACTGAGTCACTGTGGCCAAACAAAAAATAAAGAGGAAAAGAAAACAGAGCAGAGGAAATCATCAGTGCTCAATAATCGGTACCCGTGGTGCCATATAGCATGGTAATTTGATATACAAAACAAGGTTGGTTCACGAGCACCAAGCAAAAGCCCGAGCTACCAAACAACAAGTGCGCGTCAACCTGATTAGACTAGAACCCGACCCAGCGGCAACGCGCGCACCGTCTCCGTTCGGTGGATTCCCCACTTGGATAGGATGATGTTGGCCGTGATCGGCCTGACGATGCCCTGGCCCATGGACACAATCCATCACACAAACGACAAACACCTGGCTCTTCAGTCTTCACACCGGCAATCATCGTTGACGTTGTCGTTGAGGCACACGACACCGTCCTGCTGCTCTGGCCCGTGGAGATTCGCAGTACGTGTCGATGATGTATGTGCTCCAGTCTGGGTCCGGCATACACGGAGTACTGCATACCATACTGTTCAAGTCCTTGCAGCCGAGGGAACTAACTGGGTGAGAAGCAGACCAGACATTGATTCATGAAGCGATAGGATCAATCGCTGTTACGAATTGTCGGACCTGCACGGCGTTTCGTCCGTATGTATCCGGGTGATGTGAATGTGAACAGCGAGAGGCGAGAGTACGGAGACGGAGAGCAAAGCAAACAACTAGGAGAAGTCTTCGGCGTCGAAGAATCCGTGTGGGCGTAGACGTGGCGTGCTACGTGCCCAGTTGACTTTTCAACGGTGCTGGGAGAGAGTAGTCAAGCCATTGACACGAGTAGTCAAGCCATTGACACCGCGCTGCACAGAGAAAGAGTCGGCGCTCACGGGCGGGGGCTACTGGGCTACTCGCACAGCTCGTCACACGTACGTCAAAGCGGAAGAAAACTCGGTCAGCGCGTCGTCACTAGCACTAACACTCACGTTTAATTTAGCGTTTCCAGTTGCACAGCTCGTCACACATCACCACCACCTGGTCAGTGTTTTCAGTTAAAGGAAGGAATCAGGCGCGCTAGCACTAACACCACCTCAGGACCACCTCCGTCCACTTGACAGTGCGGAATTAATTAAGGCGACAATCACAGTGCGCATTAAGCTCTGCACTGCACCCGTGCGGTAGCGCCTGTACAGTACGTAGCTATGCTCAGGGAAGCTTCGATCCGTACGTACCTGGACCTGTTTGCATCCAAAAAGGAAAAAGCTACTTTCACGGATCAGCTGTGTGCCTGTGTCCGTAGTTGTGTGCATGCGCTCACTCCCTGCTTGGCTGCTTGTTCCCTTCACGCGTGCTGATCGACCATACCGGTTGCCTTGCCTCTAACGACGAGTCCTGATCCGATCGACCATTCTTATTATAGTATGGGGACACATGCTCAAGCATGGCGAATTTCAGGGAGGAACAAAAGGAAAGAAAGAACCGGATGCCCACTGGGTACTGGGAGTTCGAACACGTAGCACTGTGCGCCGAATCATTGCGTCCTCCTCCAATCCCTGGGCTGCGCTGCACCACCCGCGAAGAGAGAGAGAGAGATCCAGGCCGGGCCGGGAAAGCGAGCCGTATAAACGACGACGGGCACGAAAGCGAGCCGCGCGGTGCGTTCGGGCAGAGCAGAGGCGGCAGCGACGACACCCGCGGCAAACGCAAACCTGAATAAACTCGGTTGCCTCCTCTCTGCGCGCTGCGCTGAGCCGAACCACCAGGGGTGGTCACGCACGCACGCGCGCGCACGACTCGTCGTGCAAACTGCAAACCACCACCCACCTCGCCCCCACGTTCCCTGCCGCCCTGGCGCGGCGCAGACGTGCGCGCGTCCTCCTCCCGTCCAGCGCGGTTGCCCATCGAAGCGGCCAAGGCAGGAGGGCAACACCCGCGCACCTCGGCTCCGAGCTCCTGCTCCCTGGCCTGGCTCCCTCCTCTCCTCGCGATCGATCGAACTCCTGTCCTGAGCTTGGCTGGGCCTGGAGTCCTCGTCTAGACCGAGCCGCTTCTGGCCATGGTCGCGTCGTCGTCGTCCACAGCGTCATCATCCTCCACGTCCTCCTCCTCGTCGCCCTGCAGCTGCAGTCCGGTCACGTCCGGCGCGCACCGCCGCCGCCTGACGGACGCGCCCGCCAGCGCCGACTACTTCGTCCCGTGCGGCGACGACAACGACGACGACGGCGGCGGCGACGGACGCGGCCACGGCGCCGCGCGGGTGAAGGCTCTGTTCTTCGCCCGGAGGGCCTTCAGCGGCAAGCGGGTGCCCGTGGTCGACCAGGCCTGGGTGCGCAACGCGGTGGCGTGCCTGCTCGGCGTCGCCGTCGTCGTCGGCCTCGTCACGAGCTCGCTCCGGGGCGCCACTACCGGCGCGGGGGGCAGGCTCGTTGGCAGGGTGGACGCCGAGGTGCTGGCGTGGAGGGAGGAGAACCTCACCGCCGTCGCTCGCCGCCCGCCCGACCCGCCGGTGCGTACCTCTATCTACTCTCGCCGTTGACTGCTCCGTTTTATTCTTCGTACTGCCATGTGTCATGCCATGCACCACTAGAGTACGGAGTAGAGTCTAGAGGCTGCCAGTTATTGTTAGCGTGCATGCATGTTGATCACACTTAACTCGCGGCTTTCAAAGCTCTGCATGGGCCTAGAAACCATTCGAACGTGCGAGTTAAAGGGGTTCCAGACCAAGTCCGCGACTGGATGAAGAGAGATGCGTTGGATAATTTGACTGGGTCAAGTTTCATGGCGGGCGGGCGCGTCGTTTTTATGCAGTTGCCGTTTTTGTTTCGTTGCAGTGGAATCAGACATTCAGACTGGATGCCGAAGACATTTCAGGTGCTCCACAATTCAGGAAGGAGCCCCAAGGTCGCCGTTCCGTACGTGTCCTTGTCAGAAGAGAAGAGCAAGTGCCAGCTCTTTGGCACATCGCTATTTCTTCTTTCATTTGTAGCTAGATTGTTCGCCAGTCGTAGGGGAATTCAATTGGAGGCCGCGATATGGGCCACTAACAAGGTGCTTCCAAAAGGGTTGACGTTGATGTTCTCAACAACATTAGGATTAGGATAGCGCCGCATCACAAACTGAACATTCTGATAATTCACACGGAAAACTGAACGTTCTGAAAATTCACACGGAAAACTGAACATTCTGAAAATTCAGGTGGAAAACTGAACATTGTGAAAATTCAAGTTGTAGTAGTGCAGTAAGCAGCCAAAGAGCGATGAGGTGCGTAACCATAGAAAACACGGCATAGTTACAAACCATAAGTTAAATAGATACTAGTAGATAGTAGGGAAATGTATTTCGCACAAATTCACATTTACAAAAATGGAAATACTTCACCTACATCTGTAGAGCTCCGGTACAACTGGGTGCGTCTGGGCAAGTGAACCAGTGTTTGAGAGATTTTCGGCCATTTTATCTCGTGGTTCTCCGTTGGTTGAAAAGGAGTTGTACAAATGAGTCATACGTACAGCGGAACCCTTTGCAGAACAACCAGATGATAAGCACGTTAGGAAGCTACAATGGCGACAGTGACACCATGGGACTACAGACAAGTTGTCATTTGACAGTCAAGAGTCAAGACAGATACCTAGAGCAGATAGCAAAAAAAAAATTTGGCGGTTCCTAGCGCTAATCTAATCCTTATTAATAAGCCTCCAAAAATTCTACATGTGTCTTCAAAAAGAAGAAAGAGAGACAAAAAATGAATGGACATAGAGTGAGAGTTCACATCAATCGATCCTATCCCCACAAAGTGCTACTAGTGCTTGTATGACTAGTACACGGGTAAGAAAGAGCTCCTTGTTCATTGGACAATAGGAAGCACAAACTCCTACCTGTGTCTGCCGCCTAACTAAAGCAACCATAGACCTGCAAATAAAGGAATAGAGAGAATTTTATTAGATACTGATGCTCCTAATTTACATGCTTGAGAGCTTCTACTTTTATTGACTTGACGCGACAGTTACTCGGAATGGTATCGGCTGCTAATTTTGTGCTGAAATTTTGTTTTGGAATCCAACAGATGGCCCAGATATGGATAAAACCATATAGTGATGGTTACACAAAATGCATTGAACGCCCAAAAAATCGTTACAGTGAGCTCATCTTCCCCATATTCCTTCAATTTAACATTAGTTCTAGGTAACACTAGTCTTAACTGAGCGCCTACATTTGGGCAACACTTGATCTGCTTTTTCAGGAACCAACAGTACAACCACTGGCTATATTATAGTTGACGCCAACGGTGGACTTAACCAAATGAGACTGGGAGTACGTATACAATGATCTTAAAAAACTTGAATACAGGAAAATGCCTTTCAAGCTCACATGCCTTACATCAAAATCATTGTTGCAGATAAGTGATATGGTTGCAGTTGCTAAGCTCATGAATGCCACCCTAGTAATCCCTACCCTGGATCATAAATCATTCTGGACTGATCCAAGGTCCTTCTCTTAGAATCAGTATAGCAAGAAGTCTATACATATTTTTGGGACTAATGTTTTGGCTTGACATGCAGTGATTTCAAAGATATATTTGATGTGCAACACTTCAAGGAAACTTTAGAAAATGACATCATGATTGTGAATTCGTTGCCGCCAGATTTCAAAAGATTGAAACCCTATATTAGAGCACCCAAATCCTGGGCCAGGGTATGAATCGACTACTTCAGGACTAATTGGTATTGAAGTCATATACCAGAAAAACTGAGCAGGCAGAAAAATGATGATTTAATATTTTCTTTTCAGGCTTCTTATTACAGAGCTTTCACAAGGACACTGAAGAAGGCCAAAGTTGTGAAATTCACACATACAGATTCACGTATTGTCAACAATGGTCTCCCTCCTTCTATCCAAAGACTCCGATGCCGTGCAAATTATGAGGCACTAAGATACAATCAAGAAATTGAAGAGCTAGGTAATACTCTAGTTGATAGACTGAGGAATGGATCCAACCATTATATCGCACTTCACTTAAGGTAACTGAAACTGCAATTGTCTAATAACAGGCTGACAGCACTTTGCTGATGAGGAACATGCAGATCAGTGATACCAATGTTTTCTTCATTATAAACTGACAGGTATGAGAAGGACATGCTCTCATTCACTGGCTGCAGTCACAACCTAACAAATCAAGAGGCAGAGGAACTGAGGGAAATGCGACTCAAGGTGCAGCATTGGAAAGAGAAGGAAATCAACAGTAAGGAGAGGCGACTCCAAGGAGGCTGCCCTATGACTCCTCGTGAAGCGGCTCTTTTCCTGAAAGCTATGGGTTATCCTTCCAGCACAAAGATCTACATTGTATCAGGTGAAATATATGGTGTACATAGCATGGATGCATTAAAGGCCGAATATCCAAATGTCTATACACATTATAGTCTGGCAACAGCAAATGAATTAGAGTCTCTGAAGCAGTACCAAAATAGATTAGCTGCTGTAGACTACAATGTAGCCCTCCAGAGTGATGTTTTTCTGTATACATATGATGGAAATATGGCTAAAGCAGTTCAGGGCCATAGAAGATATGAAGGATTCCGGAAAACCATTAACCCTGACAGGTAAATTTCTAGAATATTGTTTTGAGTATTCAGATTTAAATCCAAAGTACTGATTTTTTTTTTTACTGTCTATAGGCACAAGCTTGTCGAGCTCATTGACAAGCTTGATGGAGGGACAATAGATTGGACAGTGTTTGCAAGTGAAGTGAAGATGCATCATGAAAACAGGATTGGAGGTCCACATCAGAGGTTGTCTGGTCGAAGTCCAAGGCATGAGGAGTATTTTTATGCAAATCCTCTTCCAGGGTGCTTGTGCAAAAGAAACACACAGGATCAAGTGGCATGAACTTACTCTACATACGAATAGACACTTATCATACAGCGAGCTTTCCTCTGACTCATTGACATACACCAAACAGTGCAATTCCTGGTAAACTGACAGCAAAAGCACATTTTATTTTCCTACACAGATAAAATTTATGTAGTTGTCAATCTTACACAAGGATATGGGAGGGAACACTCACTGAAATGTGCATTTTCAAAGAATTGTTTATTCAAGTTTCAAAATAGAAGAGGCAAAGATATTCGAAGAGGATATATGTTGTACCACAGTGTAGAATTAGCAGATTTGAAGAGTTTTAGTGTATGTTTGTACTTAGTTCATAGTCCAGATGTACAGCCTCAAATCTTAACTTTAATCATTTTATTATGCACAGATTGGTGCGAATAATGTGTATGCACAATAATCATTAGCTACAGATCAATTTTTTTGTGGACAAGCAATGAATTACATACTATAGCCTAGTTCTGTCAATCAAGTTATGTTATGTGCACTTCCCATTCCATATTAGTTTTCCTTAAAGAATATACTCACTAAATGAGAACCGAGTAGTAATTCAGTTGGTTAGTGACTTCAGTTGAGTGGGCAGCCACCCAGGGCTCACTAATTTTTGGGTAACTCCCTGAAAAAGACAGGGTTCAGTAACCCCTCAAACCTTTTTTTTTCTTTTAAAAAAAAGCCCAGGGGAGTCTCTCCCTGTGGAAAACAGAAACTAACTAAATATCTTCCCAGTTCCCAGAACTGATGTGCTATTTCAAACCAGGGTCCTTAATAAGGTTTAGAAATCATGAGCAAAACTAAAATGCAAACCTGTGTGTTTTCAAACAATGCATCAAATTTAGTATAACTGAGAATTCAGTTCAAAAATTAAAATGTAGATTAGTTCACAAATTAAGATTCAACTATGTAACATTTGTCAATCAGTAGATGCATTTAATGACATGCATACTACCCAAGTTCAAAATTGAAATGAATACAGAATGGATTGTGAGAGGATACCTGAGCAATTAGTAAGTTGCGCTTGTAGCTGTCTTGTCATAAAAAAGGGGGGGAACTCCCTTATTCAGTTCTGTTAGACCATTCATGAAGTATGCTTGTATCATATATTTGTTCATTCCATCACAAATGATTTACCATTTTACCACATAGAAGGCACATAGACTTCTTCCTTCAGGTTCTGGGCGGCACTCTCAGTGGGAAACCCTCTTACAGCACCAATTGTCCACTGTGATATGATTCCAGCGGCAACAGCAAATCTCAGTTGCCTCTCCAATGTATCCTGGTCTTCATACATTTCAGGACAAGTTGTCAGCTTCCTAATAGCAGCAGCCACAATAGCATCCCCTGAACCTGTTCGGTCAGTGGTGTATGGAGTTATGAGTGCATCCTCTGTCCCAACCACACAGCCATGAAACTTAGGTGTGTAATAGTGGATCCGAAGTGTCCCATAGGTCACAAGCAAGATCTTTATACCATCATGCCAAATAGGAGCAATCTCTTCAGGGCTGTAGTGGTAGTACTGTGGCCAGTTTCTTGTAAAATGAAATCCTTCAAGATAATACTGAGGTGGGGTGTTTCTCTTGTGTTCATAGTACTCATGATCAAGGAGGAATTCCAGCTCATCCCTTGATAACTCTATGATATCAGCCTCTTTCCATGCCCTGTTTATCACCTCCTTTGTTTTATCCCTGGAAGTCCACAATGGCAGTGGCAAATTGGGATCGAAGAACACTTTACTTCCAAATTTCTTGGACAGCTCAATAGCTCTGAAGAGTGTGTCATGCATTGAGGGGTTTAACAGCACTTCTGAATTGAAATGGAACATTCTAGCCTGTGTAGTTGCCACATATTAGATCTGAATAAAGAAACAACGGTTTGCAATGCAATAGCGATGACTACATCTAACTCATCAAAATGTGTCCTCTTAAAATCTTGTTGCCAGCGTGTGACCCTGAACAGTGCAATTCTGCTAAACTTACTTTTTATCTGCAAAGTTGTTAATTCTGATGGCATCCCAAAGGACACCATTCTATTGTTTAAATGCATACTTGAAACAGTTTGGAAGATGATCTCACCATGATCGTGAAAGCTATCATGATTTATACATAATAATAAAGTTGTGGAGAAATAAACCTCAGAGGCAAATCTATTATGAAGAATGTTCATTTTTTTTTCAGGGCTAAAAGCTTTAGCTAATGCAGTATAACCTCTGATTTTCATGGACTGCTATAACAATTTTATTTTATCTATTTTCTAAATACAAATACTGAAACTTTTACATTATGAAGAATGTTCATTTTTTTTCAGGGCTAAAAGCTTTAGCTAATGCAGTATAACCTCTGATTTTCATGGACTGCTATAACAATTTTATTTTATCTATTTTCTAAATACAAATACTGAAACTTTTACAGTCCATAATCCGCTGCTATCTTAGATTCCGTAAAGAAGATAGATTCAGATGTCAACTCTGCAGTGAGAGATCAAGTGGCATCTGTATGCATATACAAAACTCAAATAAGTTGAGTAGAGAGTTTAGCATCAAGGTTGAATCTTTTGAGAAGAATCGACCTTCCATGATACCAAAAAACAAATACAATTGGCAATCATGCTAAGCTGCTAGATCACATCAATTTTGTTTTTCAGCCAGGAATTGATTTGATGCAATTGTTCTGCAACAGTGCACCGTGGTTGTTATGCACATAAAGACATAGCTTGCCGTGAAATGACTACGCGAGCATAAATCTTGAATCGGAAATTCGGAATCTAATGTTTATGCAAGGATCATAACCTCACCTCTTTCAACACATCTACATTGATCTCAGTCTTGCGGAGGGAGTCTTCGGCCGCACTCTTCACCGTCTCGGCTACAAGTTTCGTGCCGCCCTTGCCGTCCTCCTGGTCCCGGAAACTCACCTTCATGCGCGCCGTGGCCGTGGCCGCTTTGCTGTCGAACTTGATGGCACGTGTCTGCACGCGCTCGCAGTTCATGCGGTACACAAGCTCGCGGCCGAAGTCGTCGTCGCCGACCTTGCCCAGCACCGCGGCGCGCCCGCCGAGCCGGGTGAGCGCAATAGCCACGTTGCTCGCCGCGCTCCCCGGCGCGCGCGCGAACTCGGGCGGCTCCCATTGCAGGTGCCTCCACGTGGAGTACATGTCGGGATGCATCTGGCGGTCCGACACCCGCACCGTGGGCACGAACTCCCACCGCGGCGCCCCGAAGCAGCACACCAGCGGCGGCCACTCGTTCGCGAAATCCTCTTCGTCGTCGTAGCCGCCCCCTACTTCTACCGCATCCTCCTCTTCGTTGGCCTCTTGAATCGCCTCCTCCGTTCCGTGGCTCGCCGCCCGGGCCACCTCCTCTTGTTTGGCCTCTTCCTTGGACCTCCTCGTCCGGCGGCTGGTCCGCTTCGCCGGCTCCTCCTCGCCCTCCGAGTCGGGGCCCTGGTCCGCCTTCTTGGTTCTCCGCCTCGTGGCCTTCGCCTTTGGCGCAGACGGGGACGGTGACTTTTTGCGGCCGCGGCGAGAGGCAGGTTCAGGGGATTCCGGCACGGCGGCGCCGTTGGGCGAGCAGCGGAGGGGGACGGCGCGTGGGAGGCTGGAGTGGAGGGACGCGGCAAGGAGAGTGGGCTTGGGGAACCGCGATGGCAGGAGGCAGGCGGGGGCGGCCATGGCCATTGCCAGCCCTCTTTGCTCGAGGTGAGGAAGGGGCGCGGCGACGAGTTCGACTTTATCCACTATCCAGGAGTGTCAATGTGATCCAATAAGGGTTTTAGCAACCGTTAAGGATGTCGGGTTGCGCCCGCAACGCGGAAATCAATCGGAGCTGGGCTGGGAACGCCCGCCGGAACAAATTTAGAGGTTGTTTGATAGAGCTCAATCTAATCTTTGATGACGTGAATATGTGTTATTATATTTTTTATCTGAAATTTATTGTTTCATAATATGAATAAACAAGAACGGAGCCTTTAAGTGAGGATTGGTTAAGCATGCTTTCGTTGCTCATGGATGTTTTTTAATTTCTCCTAATTTTCTCTCCTACCGTTTCCTACCTCTATAGTTTAACTTGGGGACTATATTTCACAAAGGGAAGTAGCGGTTTTAAAGCACTAGTTTATGCAAACCTCTTATCAAGATCAATAGGCACTCTTGGTTATTCGGATGTTTGCATTGGTACTCCATAATCTGTAATGTTAGTATTTATTATGCAATGAAATAGGTCTTCATATTAATTCTTAATTAACGCTTGAAAGTTACCATGCTGGTTAGAGAAAATAAAATTAAACTATCTATATCCTTTGTATCTTGTGCTCTAATATCAACATATACCATTATTATTTATGTTTGGCTAAGAGACTTGGTTTTAGTCTTGGCATAAAAACATATTCAAAGTTGTACTCCCTCAATCCCAAATTATAAGTTATTCTAAAAATCTTGAAGAGCAAAAGTTTTCTAAGTTTGATTAAACCAAATTTATATAATAAGATAATAACATTTATGATACCAACTAAATATCATTAGATTTGTTATTAGTAATATTTTCATAATATATCTATTTTATATCATAAATATTTATATTTGTCTCTATAATTTTGATCAAACTTAATAAAACTTTGACTCTCCAAGATTCTTATAATGACTTGTAATTTGGAACGGGTCGGAGGGAGTTGTTTAAAGAGTTTAAAAATGAGAGGTTATTGAGAGTTTGCAAAACCCACTCTCAATCTTCATTATTTGGCAAGATTGAGAAAAAACGCTCCAACATTTTTTATCTCAATTTTTACGCTTTTGGGGAAATAGAACCAATCGCACGGGAAATATATGCATGTGTATCATTTAGCTAATTTTGAGGGGAAAGGACATGAGGAAGAGCAAAGAGTTTCAATACAAAGAACAAGAGAGAAAGAAAATATATAAAAATGGCTATGTGATTTGGAAATAGTCTGACATTTCTAATACAAAAATATCTTCTATATTTTAAATGCAAGATTTTAAATTTAGTATTCAAAGAATTTGATAATTATGCTCCAACTTTTTTAGCCACTTAAATTTAGTGGTTCCCCAATTGTTTTGTTTTTTTAGAGCTATTGGAGATGCTCCTAAAAAAGGTGTAATAGATAGAGCCAATGGTAACACTTCGATAGTATGCGAAGCGGTATGTTGAAGTGAAGTGTACCAGAGGAAATTAACTAATATAGGAGTATCAAGCTTGGGCCGATATCTGTAATAACCAATCAATAAAGAAAAGATATATATAGCACACTCATGTCGCAACAACTAATTTTAGTGACAATAAACAATAATGAGGTCATTGATTTACCGAAAGAGGGTGGTAGAAACGGATTAGAAGAGTCGGAAGTCAAGTTACATGAAAATCCAAGACCAATTAACCTTTTGCCGCGCAATTGCGTATATACTTCACTACAACAGAAATGGTCTTTGGCCGATCTATCAACTGAGTTATAGTCTCAACACAAAATTGTGTCCGGGACTAAAAACTTTTAGTCCCGGTTGGTAAAACCAACCGAGACTAAACCCGGTTGGTATTACTAACCCAGCCTTTAGTCCCGGTTAGTAATACCAACCGGGACTAAAGGGTGACCATTTAGCCCCGGTTGGTGTTACTAACCGGGACTAAAGGTCCTTTTAGCCCCGGTTGGTACTAAAGGTCCTTTTAGCCCCGGTTGGTGTGTTTCCAACCGGGGTTAAAGGTCATTCCCGAGTGGATTCAAAATAAAAAATAAAAATGAATGTCTAGAACTGTATCACGTGGGTTGTGTAGCTCAGTTGGTAAGCGTGCCTGAGGCGAGATGTGCCGAGTTCGAATCCACAGATGCACATTTATTTTTTCTCGTGGGAGCCTTTAGCCCCGGTTAGGAGCAACCGAGATTAAAGATGAGGGACCTTTAGTCCCGGATTGCTAGTCCCGGTTGGGAAAACCGGGGCTAAAGTCCGTTCCCAACCGGGGCTAAAAGCCGTTTTCTGTAGTAGTGCTCGTCATAATAACACACATGAAAATATTGTTTAAGAGTAGCTACACTACTAAATTTACTAATGCCAATTCATTATCTTAAGTTCCTAATTAACATGGCCATATATACGTCCATAGCTAATGCTGGCACGCAGAAGCCGCTCAAGCAACCAGGCCGACATACTCGAGCTCCACGGAGCCTAACCACAGCTTCCCCTTCATCTCTGCCACATCGCTCAGCGTGACGCCCTTGGCCGCCGTGAGCTCCTCGACCTCCACTCCGTCAGCGTTCAGGCGGACGCCGACCAGGTGCTTCACGGGAGCCGTCGCCGGCGTGGCGTCCAGGCGCTGCTTCTCCTGGTTCAGCGCCACCCAGTAGCCACCCTTGCCGTCCCGCCTCACGTTATCCGGGTACCCCGGCAGGTCCGCCAGCAGCTCGTACTGCCCCGCCCTGGCGCCGCGGAGGAAGTACCTGAACGCCTGGCAGGGCACGGTGTGCGCGACCACGACCTGCGCCCCGTCGCGGCTGACCGCCACGCCGTTCGGGTACGGCAGGCCGGCCTTGAGCACGGCGACGCTCTTCGTCCGCGCGTCGTACCTGAGCAGCCGGCCCGTCGTGTCCGCGTTCATCATGATCTCGGTGTTAAACCTCCTGGGATACGTCGCGCTCGAGTCGGTGAAGTAGACGTCCCCGGTGGCCTGGTCCACGTCCAGGCCGTTGACGAAGTTGAACGGGACGCCGTCCGCGCCGGTCGCCAGCACCTCTGCCTCGCCGCCGCCCGGGCCGACCCTCATGAGCCCCAGGTAGGCGTCGGCGATGTAGAGATCGCCGGTCTTGGCGTGGAACTGGAGGCCCAGCGGGCGGCCGCACATGCTCTCGGTCTCCTCCGACGGCACCACGCCCGCCGTGCACAGGGGTATCTTCCGGTAGTTCGCGCTGTGCGCGAACGTGGTCCAGCCGACGCCGGTGCCGCCCCACTTGAGGACGCGCCCGTCCGAGACGCCGGCGTAGGGCCCGTCGCCATTGCCGTCGAAAGCGAGGCTTTCGGCGCCGCTGAGGCCGCTTGGTAGAGGAAGTTGGAAGCTCCAGCGCGTGTCGGTGGTCTTGATCTGCGCGGCGGCACACGGCCCGGCGAAAAGGGCTAAGGCTAGGACGACCAAGGCGAGGAGCCACGTCGTCGCCAGATTGTTCCGACGCCCCATGCTGTGCGTCGCCCAACTAGGCACTAGCTGATGCGTGCGCTTTCCTCGAGGTGATCTGATGCGTGCTCTCTCGTGCGGCGTCGTGTTTCTGATGTGCCTCTCGCCGCGCCGTGGGCTCGCGTTTTATGGCATGGAACCCTGCGCGTAGTATCCTCGGAGTCGGCCGCTGCTGGCGGGGATTTCGTTTAGGAGCCGGAGTGCCGATCACGAACGCTATAGTCCTATCACAACTCGGACCCAATAAACACGCTCCTTTTTCTCTTTTCGGAACAGAGGATCGTGAACGTTGCGGCGCAGGACGTTTTGCGGTGCGTGACAGGCAGAGTCACGGCAGGGTCTAGTTCTTCCTTGATCGAAGAAGTAGTAAATTTATCCATTACTCGTTTCAGAAAGCATATTTTTCAATCACTATAGAAGAACTCAAGAAGGGAAACTATTTTCCCACACAGAAAAGGATTGCTACAACAACGGCTTCAAGCGAAAGACAGATACAATACAAACACAGTTCTTTGGTTCCTCTTGAACCTGAAGCACTCAGTTCATAGAACACCTGCGGCCGGTAGCCGCCTTGCCGGATCACTCGACAGGGAACATGACCTCGTTGGTGCGTAGCGGCGGGAGCGTGAACGGCGGGTTATACCGCGCCAGCACGAACGGGCCCTTGATGGCGTACCCGTCCTTCTCCAGCGCGGCCTTGAGCCCCTCCGCCTTCTCCCTCACCGTCTTCTCCGTGGCCACGCCGCTGAACCTCGTCACGCCGAACTTCCTCTCCGGCACCTCGCGAATCACCACCCGCTCGTCCGTCGGCCGCGGCGCCTCCTCCACCTTGGCGTACTTGGACGGCAGCAAGAACTGCATCGTGACCTTGCCCGGCGCCTGCTGGTCGTCCGTGATCACCGGAGCCGTCATCGCGACGGGCTCGGGATCGCCGCCGGTTCCGGTGGTGATGACGGGGGCCGTCATGGCGATCTTCTCGGCCGACTCGCCCTCGCCGCCGCCGGTGGTGATGACGGGAGCCGTCATGGCGATCTTCTCGGGCTTGGTGTTCTGCGGCTTGCCGAGGGCGCCGATGTAGTTGGCGAGGACGGTGAACCCGCCGTCGGCGTCGCCTTTCCACTCCTTCGGATCGTAGGTGAACTCCGCGGCGATGCAGGGCGGGTACTTGCGGATCTCGTAGCCGGTGCCGGTGTGGAGGACCTCGTGCTTGGGCGTCTCCACCGTGATCTTGCCCAGTACCAACCCCATGGTGGATTGTCGGCGGGGGCGACGGCGAGCTCGAGCTAGGTACGCTGCAGCCTGCAGCTTCAAACGAATGGTCTTTGAGCGGTCGGGCTCTTTGGATGTATCTGTGAGCGTCGCTTTGCGTGACACCATTGCCGAGCATGTGTGGGATTTAAGAAGCGGCGAGAAGAGACTTGATGTGTGGACGAGGTGGTCTGTGCGTCGTGGCGCGCTTTGCTCCATGGGTGCGTTTTGGTCTCGGCTTGGAGGACAAGCTCGGCAAACTTCGAATCTTTAATGATTGGCCTTTGCAGCTCTGACCTTTGCCATGTGGTTCATATTTGTGTCCTTGGGGAACACGTTCCGGTGAGCTTCTAGGATCTTTCTAATCGAAACTAATAGTGCAGAAAACTATGGAAAATGTGCAAATGGCAACTGAAGCTTTAAAATTTCCGACGGGTAATAACCAAAACTTAACGAGCTGTTTGGTATGTCCACTAGTAACGCAAACGTGAATGATATCAATTCAAATCATCCGTCTTCCAATAAAGTTCACAAGTATAATTTATTTATGATAACGTTACAGACCTGACTACCAAACAGTTAGTAAGTTGCAGACACTTTATAGTTGACAACTCTTTATTAGAAATCATTTGCGATTCAAAAAATCTATTTGAAATCCTGACATTTTGAATTTCAATGTTTTTAAACCACCTCATCAAAATCACACGTCAAATCAAAACAACAAAAGAAACAAATAAGGACGGTGACAATAGTTGGATGTGTTGGATTGATCATAAGCATCAAATGTGAAAACTCCTAAATGATCATGCGCTCAGCAAGGCCTTGTTCGGTTCATAGGAATGGAGCCGTTCTGGCCGGATTAATATTATCCGGTTTTGAATCTGGTCTATAACAAAATAGTCGTTCGGTTAAGGTTTGGTTCTGGGTGGATTGATTTAACCTGGTTTTATTTAGCTCATTTTTTATGCTTTAAGACTTGAATTTGTTTCACGCCTCTTGAGGCTATAAATGAAAACAACTGGATTAATTGAATCTCTTTGGTTCACTCATTTCTGATCTAGAATAGTTCCGGACCTTATTTTATTTTAATCCTACCGAACCGAACAAGGCCTAAGTGTGTGAAAACAGACCCAACAGACGGTAATTGAGAGGATTTATGTGCCTTGATCAAGGGCAAGGAGACCTGAACCAACCTCAACTTTTGACTAAAAGGATGCACTCAGTCTGCTGTAGCAAGAATATAAATTGGGAGACACCCCAAGCCATCTGAAACAAGTGAATGCAGCTACTCTAGCCACTGATCAGGCAGCCACTAAAAGTCATAGCTATCTATTTAGAACATTCCTAGAAATCAAGAATAAAGAATGACAATATTCAAAGATCTAACTGAAGAAGCTATTGGGGTTGGAGAGTATTTTTTCATCTGAGGGGGTGTTTGTTTCTAAGAAGAAATGTTAGCCCTATCACATCAGATTTTGTGGCCTTAATTTAGTCTATTAAAAATAAGTAATTAAAAAACTAATTTATCAACCGAAGGCTAATTCGCGAGACGAATCTATTAAGCTTAATTAGTTCATGATTTGATAATATGATGCTATAGTAATTATTTGCTAATAGCGGATTAATTTATCTTAATAAATTTGTCTTGTTAATTAGCATATGATGTTGTAATTAATTTTATAATTAATTATTTTTAATAAATTAAATTAGTACTGAAACATCCGACGTGACAATAATTTTTTTTGTCAGAAAACGAACACCCCCTGAGTCTCTATTCCTATTTCCTACAAATACGGAAGTATATAAATACTCTTGGAGCTGCTCTTTGTGCCACAGGCCGGGTTTGCTGACCATTACTTGTGAATGCATATATATGCTTTTCTGATTCGGTGCTATCGTGATTTAATACCATCGGATATGGGATCCGTTGTAATGTTTGTCTTTGTCCTCTTGTAATCAGGTTACAGCAAACAAAAGACTATCCACGTTACGTTAACAGATGGAGCGTGATTTTATTTCATTTCCATTTCCATTCTATGAACCAATTAGCTTGCTCTAGGCGTCTTATATTTTAAAAACCGAGGCATACCAAACAAAGCTTTATTTATTTACTGAGAACTTGAATAATAAGGAATCATTTAGCAAGCAACACAATGAAATAAGGCAGACATGCACGAAAAGAAACAACTACCCGTGCATTACATATAGTACGCTCAGGGCTCAGTTTTTGGTTTCGTGGACCAGTCAAGCATAGGCGCCTAGGCAGAGTTTGTAGATTTCTCAGTGACACTTGGGAAAGCCCGCGGGAGGTGGAGGAAGCACATTTGGCGCCGGACCATCGAGCACCTCGAAGACCATTGCCAGCCCCAACGGCAGGTGCGCGTCCAGGTGACAGTGCATGAACCACATACCTGCGATTTCAACGCGATACGAAATTCAAATTAGGATGTTCAAATCTACAGATCAAATCAAAATTTGATGGTCTGTTGCGAATTCTCTCTCACCTGGATTGTCCGCCGTGAAACGGATGACGGCCCAGCCGCCGGCCGGCACGGCGATGGTGTTGCGCACCTGCGGGTTCGCGAGGTTGTACTTGCTCTTCATGGAGGGGTGGAATCGCCCGAGCCCCTGCGCCAGCACGAAGAAGTTGAACCCGTGCAGGTGGATCGGGTGGTTCTCGGCGCCGAGGACGGTGCTGTACTCCTCGTTCTGCAGCACCACCTCGACGACGTCGTTGAACTTCACCTTCCTCACCGACGTGACCTTCCTGGGCGCCGGCAGCGGCGGCGGCGCGCCAGGAAAGTCCTCGGAGTACACGTTGGGCACGCCCCTGAAGAGCGCCTCGAGGAGCGACACCTTGTCCGGGAACTGGAAGGAGTACCTGTTCATGGACGCGACGACCGCGAACCCCTGGCACTTGGTCTGCTCCGGCGCGCACGGCGCCGTGTCCAGCCCGAACCCGACGACCAGGCTGTGGTCGACGGCCCTCGGCACGACGGGGTCGCCCGGCCGGACGAGGCCCGTCATGGACCAGTAGAACCTGCCGGCGGTGACGACGTCGGTGTACGGCGGCAGCACCGGCATGGCCGCGGGCGCGTAGTCCGGCACGCCCTTGTACCGGACGACGGCCGTGGCCGTGGTGTTGTCGAACGGCGGCGGGTTGGCCACGGTCTTGCTCTCGAACGCGCGCGCCGCCATGAAGTAGCGCCCCGGCGCGGCGGAGGCGGTCATGAGCGCGTCCACGGTCTGGCCCGGCGCGATGACGATCACGTCGGTGGAGTGCGGGTTGGTGTAGCTGGCGTCGGCGGCCACCACGGTGAAGGCGTGGCCGGCCACCTTGAAGAACATCTCGGCATTGACTGCAGCGTTGATGATGCGGAGGAGGTACGTCTTGCCGGGCTCCACCTCCACCTGGTACGCGCCGGCGCCTGCTTGGATTCTGGCTATGTTATTATGCCCACCGAGACACGAATCTCATAACACTGGACATGGCTTGGGCTTGCGTACCTCTGCAAGAGGGTTGCTCGCCCGTGAAGCCGTTGATGGTGAAGGCGTCGGACATCACCGGGCCAAGGCCGGTCAAGAGCCCATCGGTCTCCACGTCGTCCACGTTTTTGTTCCACCACTCGCCTGTGCCAGAGAATTTGTACACAACGGTCAGGAACGCACACATGCCTGCTACATATACACTCCATATATAACCGGCACACCCATCAGCAGCCCGTTGCAGGTAGTTCTACGTACCTAGCAGGATGGGGATCTCGGCGTAGGGCTTGGGGAACGGGTAGCCCTTGGGGCCGCTCCTGGGCTTGATGATGAGCGCGCCGTAGATGGTGGCCCGAAGCATGGAGGAGTGCGCGTGCCACCACAGCGTGCCTTCCTGCCCGGTGATGTTGAACGCGTAGGTGAACTTGGCGGAAGGCTGTATCGGGCACTGCGTGATCATGTTGGCGCCGTCGGCCCACCCGCTCCGCAGCTGAAAGATGCCGTGCCTGCACACGCAGCCAAGCGAAGCGCGTCGTCAGATAATCAGATCAGAGAGAGAAAAAGTAGGTGCGGCCGGGCGGCGGCTAGCAACCCGCAAGCAGCGCGACGATCCTCGGATGGGCTTCGGCGGGCCTGCCATTTGCGGCATAGGTGGGTGCAAGATTTGGGCCTTTTCGATTTCAAGTAGGATGGGCCAGCCATAGACAGGAGGAGAAGGCCTGTCTACTTACCAGTGGACCGCCACTGGGTACGGCGATTCGTTGATGACGTGGACGACGAGAGTGTCGCCTTCGTTAACCTCGATGGTCGGTCCCGGCATCTGCTGGTTCACCGTGTATATGACGCTGTTCATGCAGAGCTGCGAGATGCTCATGCCGCCCACCTAATAATTCAGTGGTTACGTACATGCATGCACATGCACAGACAAGCTAGTTATATACTCCATATGCAAAGGATAATGATACAATCATGCACGTGCTGACCAACTTAACACGAAATGAACAATCACTACATGTGTGTACGGAAAATGCATGCAAGCGGGTTATTACATGGAAGGTGTGCTCCACGACCGCCGCGTTCGCCATCGTCGCCGCCGTGCACAACGCCGCAACGAGCAGCGCCAGCAGCTTGGCCGCCGCCCGCGCCATCTCCTGACCTCTTCTGAGATACTACGAGAAACGAAGGTGCATAAGAGATGCAAATAAAAGCAACCAGCTTGGCGTCCGTATTTATACACCAACACCGGCAACACGACTCCATCTTGGAGCAGTGGAGCACACAAGGAGAATAAACAGTTAATTAAGTATATGTTCAGCAGGTATATGTGCATGGAACGAGTCGTGCACTTGCGCCCAGATGACCCAGCAGCGTTCCCGTGTAGCGTGAGAGGTTGAGTAACGGAGGTAATCAGACTGCGACTGCATAGGAATTATTTGTCCCAGCGCAGGCGCATCGTCATTCCATCGATTATCCAACAAATTTCTTTTGGTGTGTAGTTGTTGGTGCACTTTGTTCTAGACTTTTTCACTTGGTTCGTCGTTCCTGCAGGTGTTGATTAATCAAATAAGGTCAAGTCTCGCAACACGCATGTTGTAGTACTTTGTGTATCAGTACCACGCGAAGAAGATATGCTTAACCATATCTCTGGACGACGACAGTCTAACTAGCTTGTGAGGCCACATAATATGCTCATCAACGGTTTTCGGTTTATTACTTAGTGCTAATTTGTTCATGATGACTTAGGGGGGTGTTTAGTTGGTACGTGAAAAGTTTTGAGGTATCACAATTGGATGTCACATGAAATGCTAAATATGATATTCGGATATCAATAAAAGAAATTACATATTCCGTCAGAAAACCGTGAGATAAATTTATTGAGGTTAATTAATTTATCATTAGCATATATTTAACATACCATGATATTATCAAATCATATATTATTTAGGTTTAAAAAAATCATCTTGCAAAATTATCATTATTTTGTGTAATTAGTTATTTTTTAGTCTATATTTTATATTCTATACATGTGTCCAAATATTCAATGTGATACATGAAAGTTTTTTCTTTTTGGCAAACACCCTTTGGCTGCTGCCTCCCTCTCTCGGTGCTTCAATTTCTCAGAACTGTTACGCCATGCACGGAGACGACACGGTCGGAGTAGGTATAGACGTAGAGTGCGTTCAAGTTGTCGCAAATCGCAAGTCAGAACTGTAGTTTCGCTCTCAGAGATCAGAACAAAAATGCATTTCGGGGAACCGCCGTAAGCTTGCATGGCCATTTGTCGAACGTAAACATCACTAGCTGCTAGGCTGTTGGAAAGGTATAGACGTTGAATTTGCCGGCCCACAGCTAGCTTAAAGCAGATTCCTGGAATTGGAAGACTACTTCACCGCGTCCGGTAGCTGCTTTTCCTAGTTCCACGCTTCTCTTCTCTACTAACAAAATCTGTCCATATGGCCTGATTATTTCCCTATATTGTTGAAATAGCTAGAGGCCAGTTAGATTGTTGCTTTCAGCAAAGAAATATCGATCATCAGAACTGTTCTACTGGGGGAAACTGAAAAGCAAGCTGGTTTCATGAAATCCTTTCTTGATTTGTTATCGATTTTCTATAGGTCATGAACCCACAAAGTTCATGCATGCATATGTCACTTGCAGCGGGGCGCGACTGGGTGCAGTTGCTTGTGAATTCAATTTCAACAAACCAGGAGCAGGAGTATGATGATGTCAGTTCTGTTCAGTTGACAATCATCATAAGGGAAAAAAGGACACATGTTTCTTCCGCTCTATATATGCCGCCTTTATTTTCGACTACGAAGTCAACCTCTGGCATCTCCGGTGTCCGGTGTAGAATTAATGGTGATCTCGGTGGATCATTTCTCCTTTTGTTTTTAGGAAAAGAACTGGTCTCGCTAGACTAGCTTGCATCATGTTTATTTCAAAAAAAAAAAATACCTAGACTCCATCATACGAAACAATCATGCTTCGGTTGCTCTGCGCTAACGCCAAATTGTAATTTATACCCACAAAAAATTAAATCACCAGGGTACTGGGTACACCAAGAAAACTGCTCCGATTAGTTGAGCATAAGGTATGCAGCATTGACAATTCAAACGAACCTAGCGAATGGCCAAGAATGTCGTCAGTTGATTAGGTGCTTCGGTGACGGTTGTCCTTCAGGCTCCTAGGCCAAGTACGTATGCGTGTTCAGCAATCCGCAGTTTATCCGAACGCGGCGAATTCAGTTGTTCCAACGTAAAAGAAAAAAAAATACAGGTTGCCATATTTAACCTTTTAATGCAAGTATACTTTATTCTTTCAAACCATAGTATGGTATCAGTGCGTGATCATGAATACAAAGTCAACCAATCTGAAGCCTGAACTTTGTTATGCACAACTTCCCCCGTGGAGGAGAAGGAAAAGATGACACAATTACATCAGAATACAAATCCATATACACATGTATAAAAATGAAAAACGAAAAACAATTATCACATTTACTTACACGAGCGAACAAAACTGTATATTTTGAACGGGTATCACGCCTAAGCTTCACATGAACTAGGCCTTGTGTTCACGGAGAACGAAGAAAAGAAGAACAGAACACAGGAAACAAGCGAGGTGCCCCGTAGCTCTTCTCCGTCCAGCAGCGGAACTGGAGGAGGTACCCGTGTGCTCCCTGCTCTGAGGAAGGCTCGGCGACGGTTTGTGGTTCACTGCGCGCGGACTTTGCGACGGCGATCCCGCCACCAGCGGCGATTCTGCTGGTGCCGGCGCTAGGGTTGGGGCTAGGGCCGGGGCCGGGGCCGGAGCCGGAGCCGGAGCCGGGACTGGGACCGGCGCTGCCGCTACTGCCGCCGCGGCCGCGTAGTGCTGCGCGTCGCATACTCCCACCCAATCCCCCGGCGGCGTAGGTAGCGTCGAGCCGGGCGTCGTCCCGCTCTCCACCTGAAACACCATACCCAGGCCCATGGGCACGTGCGGGTCCAGGTGGCAATGAAAGAACCACATGCCTGCGTCGAGTCCCAAATTTCAGCCCACACGTTAGGCCCATATGTATCTTATGGCCTGAATCTACAGAAGAACCACATTCCCTACCTGGATTATTGGCGACGAAGCGGATGACGGCCCAGCCACCGCCGGGCACGGCGATAGTGTTGCGGGCCACCGGGTCCACCAGGTTGTAGGCCACGCTGCCCGGGGTGAAGCTGCCCATTCCCTGCGCCAGCACGAAGAAGTTGAAGCCGTGGAGGTGGATCGGGTGGTTCTCCGTCGGGACGGCCGCCGGGTTCTGCAGCACGATCTCCACCACCGAGTTGTAGCTGAGCTTCTTCAACCTAGTCCCCACCGCCATCGCCGTGCCGCTTGGCGGCGGGCCGTCCGGGAAGTCGGCCGTGAAGACCCCCGTCACGCCGTCCACGTGCGCCCCCAGGAGAGACGTCTCGGGGGACGGGAGGCGGAACGATACGCCGTTCATCGCCGCGGCGGCCGCGGTCCCGTTGCACCTCGTCTGCGACGCGTCGCAGGGCAGCTGGCCGAGCCCCAGCTCGATGGTCATGCTCACGTCCACCGGCGACGGCACCGCGGGCGTGCCCAGGCCCCTCAGCCCGAAGTAGAAGGCGTTGGCCGTCCCGGCGTCGGAGCTGGACGGCATGGTGGGCATCGCCGGCGGGTTCGTCGACGTGCCGTTGTACTGGAGGATGGCGGTGGCTGTGGTGGTGTCCGACGCGGCGAACGTCAGCGGGCTCATGGTGTCGTGCGCCAGCACCGCCATGTAGTAGCTCCCCGGCGCGGCGTTGGTGGTCACCAGCGCGTCCACGGTCTGGCCCGGCGCGACCACGAGCGTGTCCGTGTTCAGGTTGGCGGTGTAGCCCGCGTCCACGGCGACGACGGTGAAGTTGTGGCCGGCCACCTTGAAGAAGAGGTGCGAGTTGAGGCCGGCGTTGACGACCCGGAGCAGCACCCTCGTGTTGGGCTTCACCACCGCCGTGAACGTCTCGTCTATACACAACCAAATGAAGCGGTAATAGTTAAGTAATAATTACTTACCCAATCTCTGTCACTGTATGCAATTTACAATTTCACCAAGTGTTCGATGACGCGATGCACACGTACTTGCGCACTGGTACAGCAGGCCGGTTTTGCCGTTAACTGTGAACGCGTCGGACTGGGTGGGAAGCTGACCGGCCAGGATGGCGTCGCTCTCGACGTCGACCACATTCCGGTTCCACCACTCGCCTGTTCATGACAACCTCATCCAGAGAAAAGAAACGTCAGATTCTTCTTTCGTGTCCTCGATCACCAACGAGCCATCTATCAGATATGCACGGGGCGGCGCGTGGCTGGCAGTGCCAACTGCCAAGCCAAGCGGGGCCTCGAGAATGCAGTGCTGTACAACGCGGCAAGCAGCGGTTACCGAGCACGATGGGGACCTCCTTGTCCGGCGCCGGGAAGGGGTAGGCGTTGCCGGGCCTCGGGCGGATGATGAAGGCGCCGTACACCGTGGCGCGGAGGAAGGAGGAGTGCGCGTGCCACCACAGCGTGCCCTCCTGCCCCGGGACGCTGAACCTGTACGTGTAGGAGCTGCTGGGCTGGATGGGGCACTGCGTCACCATGCTCGGCCCATCCGCCCACGGGGTCATGAGCTGGAGCACGCCATGCCTGTCAATTCTCCAAGCAAGTAAGGGCACGCGCACTGTTAGGCCAAATCCGCTAGTACAAGACTGCTGGATTCAAAGTTTCAGAGTCAAGTGGTGCCGTGCCGACGTGCCGTTACTGTCCGAGTGCACCGAATAGACCATTGCTGTCTCTCTCAAGTGCAAAAGACAGTGTGAAAACCATGCAAATTGTTCTCTTGTTAGTGGAAGTGCTCATAATTAATAGTACTAACAGTCTAGATTAACCTCCGATACGTTTTGGGAGTGATTGTGACGTTAAGCCACTCCACTCCTGAGCGTCCTAAGTGGAGAGTGGAGACCCCATGTCTCACTCTTTTGTGAGCTTTTTGGATGCACTCTGTTGTAAAGATAGAACAGACCCGACCGTATCATTTTTACACTTGGAGGCGAATATTGGGATGAGCATCCATACAGTCAGAGGCTATGTTTCGACAGGTAAGATGTCCTATTCAGAGGCTTCACTTTCGGCTTCCGGATGGAGGCTGGGAAAAATCAGATAAACCTATCAATACCATCACACCAGTGTTCCAATAGAACGCTGGGATGGCAGGTTCCTTACGGCACCTTGTACATGTCTTTGATGTCACAGGCGACTTCGATGTTTCTAAGAGAAGCAAACGACTCATAGCAACTGTAATCCTGTCCTTTTGTGACCAAATAACCTCAGTTGTCTTTTATTTTTTTTAATAAAAAGGTTGAAATTCATGTGCAGGCCTGCCCTGCTGTCTTTCGACAACGAAGGCGAAGATGATGACGAAGAAGAAGAAGCAGCAGCAGCAGCAGATTTTCTAGTTGAAGAAGAGGAGCTACATACCAGTGGATGGTTACGTTGTACGGCGAATTGTTGACGACTTTGACGGCCACATCATCACCTTCGTTCACTTCTATCGACGGGCCCGGCAGCTGCCCGTTCACCGCAATAATGCTGGTGCTGCTGCATAGCTGATTGATTTGCATGCTCCCCACCTAATAACAACATTTTACAGATAAGCATACATACCGTTTTAATAAACACGCGCGAAATTGAGTGTCCTCGAAAAGGAAAGCTAAGCATGTCGTCGTTCACGAGCTAGAGAGGGACCGCTGGCTGTGCTGTGTTGTGCTGTGCATTGCAGATAAGCATGGTCCATTCAGAGTTTTAGGTGTACGGTTTTTCCATTTTTGTCAGGGGCCTAACCTGATGCTGATCATGATAAGCTAGCAAGAGTGTACCTCACGCGCCTAACAGCTTGTTCTTTCATGGATCATTGAAGCACAACTGACTGAGACAGGGACAAGTTGGTCTACTCTTCTTGACAGAAGTTTCAGTTTCTAAATTCTAACAGAAGAACTGAGACTGATCGTATATAACTCGAATGCATGGAGATCGAAGGGAGAAAGAGAGAGAGAGAGAAGTACTGTGAATGTGTATTTCGCCGTCGCCGCATCTGCCACCGGTCCTACGAGAAGGAGAGCCAGCGCGAGCGCCGGCAACAGCTGCACCATGGATGGAAGGTCGAGCAGAGTCCGGCAGAGTCAGAGAAGGGAGGAAGACGAAGCAGAGGCAAAGCTATCCTAGTCCACAGGGCGACTTGTGTAGCGCGATCAAAAGGAACACGATAAGTATATATACTAACGATCGGGCCTTCGGCAAGTTCTGGAGGAATGACCTGGATAGGATCCCCGTATATATGGCCAATTTCCGAGACCGCGACATAAAGCTTGGCTGGCTTCTCTCTCACACACGCTCCTTGTAAGCCAAGTGAGGTGTTTAGTGCTCCGGATTATTTTATGCGATGGCCTGATCGAATTGACAGGGAAATCAATGCCACCTCGTCCACTATCTGACCGTTGGCCTGTTGATGCTCCCAGCTCCGTTTGCAGTATCAAATCCGTGGACAATCTAATGGAACAGTGTCGAGTTCCGGTTCTTGGCTAGATTTGCTGACACGTCGCAGTGGCGTTTCCATCAGAGGCAATCAGGTGTTTCGCCTCTGCACACAAACACCACGGGAATTCTTAGTTTTCTGACGAAGTGTCATGGTTAGCGTACGAACTTGGTTTTGCAATCAGGGAGGCATCATGCAGGAAAACTATTAGGGATGGCCGGATGGGGAACCATCATTGGAAGAATAGCTAATCGCATGCCTCCAAATCGACTTTCCGGTCAGAAAAGGCAGCTCTGAAGCTGAACCAGGCAATCCTAGCCTGTGATGTGAAGCTCCAAACGTGGATAGCTATTATCTAGACAATAACTTACTCCAAAAAGAATTCAATTAAACCCTCACATTTGGTTGGGAAGATATTGGACATTTGGCATTGATGTGCTGTCAAAGATATACTAGTAGCCAACAGCACAGTAGGTGTACTAGGCCAGCTGAAGGTGTGTGTGTGTATATATATATATATATATACACACACACACTATGGAGTATGGAGTCGGTGAACAAAAGGGCGGCAGTCAGATTAAAAGAGCTTATCACAGTTAGACCTTGTGAAGCAAAGAATCTCCTCCTGCTCCGCTGAAGAAGCAGCTGTGTTGTGATTACAGTCACGCATCACGGGGCCAATAGCAAACAAGAGGGTGTACATCTGTACCGCACGAGATGGCACCAAAAGAGGAAAAACGACCTGAAAATCATGTGGCGTGGCGGATCGGCGAAGGTCTATCTTCACGGGATAACGCGTTGATGTCTATGCATACGGGCGAGAACTCATCGCAAAGTCCATTATCCTTCTTCCTTGCTGTGGGGATCGGGATACCCCGGTCTCCCCGTGCGTATCCGTATCCGTCCGAGAGGATCCAGAGTGTACTAGCCCCGAATCGTGGAAGCACAGCTGTGCGACGGCGTCCTCCCAGTCCCGGTGCACCAACCCTGACGGCGGCTGCGCACAGCCGCACAGCGCCGGTCCACCGTGTACGGTTGCCTGAAGAAGAAACAATCAGATGTACTGTAGTATTTTGCTCTGTTTCAAATTCAAATAATATAATACAAGTATTGCGCTGGAGATGCGCGGTATGGCAACCTTGAGTTCAGCACAATACAAGGCGCCGTCCGTTTCAAGAATTGTCGCAATTTGTTCCCTTTTGATTTGTCACATTTCGTTCCTTCATGATTTGTCAATTCAGTCTGTTGTGGTACTTAGTCCAAAGCATGCCAAAACCGTGGCGGACGAGATGTTGGCTAGAGATTTTGGCGAAAATGCTGCGGAGAGATCTATATGACAAAACCCGCACCAAGCAAAACTTGCGCCGATATCTGTTCTGATCCAAACTGGTGCCAAAACTCCTCTCTCGAATCGAGGAAGCAGGGATCAAAATCTGTCTTTAGCTCTTGCTTAACTCTAATGTTCAACGTACAACTCAATTTGCATCCTCTAATTCTTGCCTTAGTATGATTTCCAATATCCGCTAATATTAAAATTCATTTTTCAACATCAATTTGCACGACCGACTGATTTTAACTTTAAACTAGAAAGCCAAACAAATTTGCTCCTCTGATTTTTTTACTTTATAAAAAAGATAAAATATGGGTAATCTCTAAACATACCCTCTAGCTATTATCCCATGTGTTGGTGATCTATTTAGGGTATCTCGAACTCATCTAGTTGTGTTCCTATTGTTTTATCACTCATAATAGTTTATGAATTTTAAATAATAAGCTATAAAGTTTAAGTGATTGAACTATTTTTTATTAAACCTAAAAAACATAAACCACATTTGAAATCAGTCAGATGATGACCAAATTTATACGTTTTCAGTATTTTTTTTGACATGATACGTTTTCAATAGTTGGAGGGCGTCTAGTACTTGCTTTCATAATTTTTTAATATTACAAGTAAAAGATAGACCATTCATCCGACCCAACTTGATTTTGGGTGCACATGTGGCAGTGGGATTTCTGTTGGCCTCCGCTTCCCATCTTCTTCTCTCATGTCGTCGGCCCATGCTGTTAAGCTTCAACCACATCCTCCATGATGATTACAGATTACTGCACGTACTAGAGATTTTCACTTCTCATTAATAGAAATTTAATAATAGATTCTGTAATGTCTAAATTTTTGCATTTCTTGTTTCCCTATCAGCAATATCGTTGAATCTACGTAATAATGTAAATGTTGTGTGCGATAACGCAGAGGTGGAAAGTTGTCTTTAAAAAAAAGTCTGTCATGATGATGGTCACACCTCGTACAACATAAGACGGTGCAACTTTACTCTCAACCGCACTATCATGGAGGCAAACAAGAGGATCCCTCAACCTTATTCTTTAACTCTAACCATATTTTGGTCATCAACACCTAGTTTGAATAGTTGAAGGTTATATGTTTTAAGGTCTGATAATCAGATTTAGCCAAAAATTAGAAGGTGTAAATTGGCCCCTACCCTACTTAAACTTGTATGCATGTTACTTACCCCACACGTTCAAGCAAAGCTTCAAATTATTTTAGGGGGCCGTTTTAGTCCCTTCATTTTGATGGAATTAGAATTCACTTAATAAACTAGGCTATTTGGCTTGAAATTTGACATTCCACTACTTTCTAAATATTACAATTAAGCCTGTCTTAAATTCATAGAGTGTGAGAGAGAAATAGATTTTATAGATCACCGTGCTATATTTCTAATTTACAACTTATGACACTCTTTTTAACTCACTCTTCTACGGTAGAAATACAACATATCAGTACCTCTCTCATATAGCTAACAACAATACACAAATATAATCAATATATACTATATTAACTTAATTAATATGTGTCTAAATTATTATTCTTAAAATGAATTCAATTCTAAGGATCCAAACGACCCATTAGGGATTAGGTAGCCAGTTTTTTTTAAAATTCTTTAGAGTTCTAAAATTGTAGCGGGTCATAAATCAGCAGGGATTAGTTTGAATGGTTCTTTTTTTTAAAAAAAAAGTCCAAAATCGGTATGGACAATGCACAGTTTATATACGACCAGAGAACATGCAATAGCTTCAAATGTAAGGGTCTGGCGGCTTGCAACTGAAACCACTCTCAAATTAAATATTTCAGGTCCAAAATCAATCAGGGACTGCACATAAATAATACAGTAGAAAACAGGTGCTGCAACCGCAAAGAACATGGCAGCGGGTGTAGTTTACACTTTCATCACCCGAACAGGAACAATCGCAAACTCAAATAATCATAACATACAGCTTGCATTCTTCTGGTCCAAAACATTTTTATTTTTGTTGGCTGTATCCGTGGTCCCGTCGCCAGCTGGTTCCATGCATGCATGGCTGAAAGCCTGAAACGTACACGGCATGCTCAGTACGGAGTACGTGCTCACGCACGCCGGAACAGCCTCAGCACTGCGGCAGGTCCGGCGGCGGCGGCGGCAGCTTTGTGTTCGGCCCGTCCTCCACTTCGAACACCATCGCCAGGCCGATCGAAAGGTGAGCGTCGATGTGGCAGTGCATGAACCACATTCCTGCACGTATACACCAAGTTTTGTACCGTGTCAGTATTTCCGTACGTATTTCGTCCCTCAAGTCCAAAAACTATATACGTGTATATGTGTACGATAATATTCTTGGAACAAAATTGAAGAATTTCTTGACGTGACAGAAAGATAGCTAGCAGCCCTCTCGAATAAAGAAAACACGATTCTGTCTAGTCTAAAAAGAAAAGAAAAGAAACGTGATTGCGTCCTATACACATCATCCTTGGAGTGGACCAGTCTAGCCGTAGGCCCAAATTCTCTTCTGCCTTATCCTACGTTAGTGGGCCGCCGCCGCGGCCTCCGCCGCCCAACCCAATACAACAGCTGCCCAACCCAATCTCTGTTTCTTCCTCTCTTTTTTAATGGACCTGCGTCCTCCAGAAAAGCATAAAATCATTTTATTTTTTAGTTTAAATTAAAATTATCACGAATTTGACTTTTGTGTCCAACGACTACACGACTTCTTTGTACAAATGGTAAAAAAATCAATTCAGGTGCGGCCATGCAACCTTGTTTTTTGGTCAAGTTTATCCGTCATCATCATAAAATGCGTGCAAATCTCAGTTGAAAAACGACCGGATCGGAAGCACCGGACGAGATGGGTTTTTTACCTGGGTTATCAGCGACGAAGCGGATCACAGCCCAGCCGCCGGTCGGCACCGCGATGGTGTTCCGCTCCTGCGGGTTCACGAGGTTGAACTGCGCCGCGGCCGTGGCGCCGTCGTAGTTGCCGAAGCCCTGCGCGAGCACGAAGAAATTGAACCCGTGCAGGTGCATCGGGTGGCTCTCGCGCCCCACCAGCGCCGTGTTCTGCAGCACCATCTCCACCGTCGCGTTGTACGCCAGCGTCCTCACCTTCGTCGACGGCTCCCCGGGGAACAGCAGCGCGGCGGCGACGCCGCCCAGCAGCACCCGGTTCGTCTGGTTCGTGTAGTCGAACGCCACGGGCGGCTGGTCGGGGAAGTCCCTTGTGTACACGCCGCCGGTCATGTTCCGGTACCGCGCGTCGAGCATCGACATGGCCTTTGGGAGCGCGAACGACTGGTTGTTCATGGTGGCCACGGGCACCGGGGCGGCGCTGCCGTCGCACGACGTCGTCTCCGCTGGATTGCAAGAGGCTTTTAGGCCGAGCCCGATCGTGACGAACATGCGGGTGTCGACGGCGGGCGGAACGGTCCGCCTGCCTGGGCGGACGAGCGCCGTCATGCCGGTGTAGAACCGGTTGGCCGTGGCCGTGTCGTTCTGTTCCGGCATCTCGGGCAGCGCCGGCGCCTGCTGCTGGTGGCCGCCCGACGCCGCCGCGCCGATGTACTCCACGACGGCCGTGCTGATGTTGCCGTTAAAACTCCTCCCCGGAGGCGGTGGGAACGCGCTCTGGTACGAGGAGATCGCCATGTAGTAGCGGCCAGGGGACGCGTCGGCCGCCATGAGCGCGTCCACGGTCTGCCCCGGCGCGATGACGATCACGTCCGTCTGGTACCGCGTGGTGTAGCTGGCGTCCGCCGCGACGACGGTGAACGTGTGCCCGGCCACCTTGAAGAAGAACGCCGTGTTGAGCGCGGCGTTGATGATCCGCAGCAAGTAGGTGGAGTTGCCACGCACCTCGAACTTCTCGATTCCTGCATGCATGCAATCGAATGTGTACGTGCTGCGGATACATCAGGTGCACGACGACGACGATTAGCCCGGCCGGCACTTACGCTTCGCCGTCGTCTCGCAACTGTAGGAATCCCCGGGCCTTCCATTGATGGTGTAGGCGTCGGCGACTGCGTTGGGAGGGACGGTCTCGGCGTTCCACCACTCGCCAAGAAGGACGGTCTTCTCGTCGTCCGGCGCCGGGAAGGGGTAGGCGTTGCCGCTCCTCGGCCGGATGATGAGGGCGCCGTACACGGTGGCGCGCAGCAAGCCGCTGTGCGCGTGCCACCACAGCGTGCCCTCCTGCCCCGTGACGTTGAACCGGTACGTGTAGCGGTGGCCCGGGCAGATGGGGCACTGCGTCACCATCGACGGGCCGTCCGCCCACGGCGTGCCCCGCTGGAAGATGCCGTGCCTGCGCGCATGACGATGATGGTGCCGAGAATGAACCGTCCGGCAGCTAGCTGAGGAGGATTCTCGGGCGGCGGCATGCAGTGATCGTTTTTTGTTGAAATCGTGGACATGGTTGTTCAGTTGTTACCAGTGGACTGTAACGTCCTGTGGAGAGTCGTTGATGACGTGGACCACCACGGTGTCGCCTTCGTTGGCTTCGATCACCGGACCGGGTACTCCGTCCACGGCGGTGATGCTTATATTCCCCGGCTGGCAGACGCACGGCCAGGATAATGTCGCCACCTGAAATTTTTGAATGCTAGGTTAAAGTTTTCGCCAAAAAAAAGAAAGAATGCTAGGTTAAAGCATTGATGAACAAACTGACTACAGTAGGAGCTAAAAACCCCTCCTGATCTTTTTTTTAAAAGAAAAAAGACAGAAGAAAATCAACAAAACTGCCACAACTTGTCTGGAACTCTAAATACAGGGAAATGGATGCATAGAATTCTGCAAAGAGAAATAGCCCTTAAAGTTTGATATGTGTCAGCTGCAGAGCTTGGAACAATGCTCATATATATATGCAGCACCAAGGGCTAGGTGGATTCATGCAACTGCCTAACTAACTGCGATGAGGGTCTCTAATAAGCTGAAAAAGAAAACTCTGACGAGAGTGGAAGAGTACATTGAAGGTATGCTCAACAGTTGCAGCTTGAGCAAGGGCTGCAGCAGCAGCAGAACACACAGCTAACAGTAGGATCATCGTCCAAGAGAACGGCATGCTGGAGATATTGGAGTTTTGCAAGGCCGCAGCATGCAAGTACTACTCAATAATAATGAGTTGCTATATTGTCTGGACTTCACTCAGCTGCAAGACATGCATGGAAAACTAACAGGTACTAGCTAAGTAGCTACAGATGATTTCAAATGCAACCCAAATGCCCTTTATACATGCCTGAGTTGACACAGTCAGGGACCGGGATGTTTTCTGGCTCCTGCTTGATTTTCTGTTACCGGTTACTGGAAAAAAAATGCCATCCGTATATATATGCTTAGTCCCAGCAAGACTGCTGCTATCTCCAAGCTAAGTCAACTTGGGAATGAGCTGAAAGTTCTCCAGATCCTGGCCGCCAATAAGCCATAACCTTGCGGCAATTGTCACCGTGATGATGGCACCCTAAGATTATTCTGAATTCTGACTATGAACAACTACTCCTGAACTACTTCCTAGACTTAGACCTGCATGAGCATGACATGATGCCTTATGCGTTGCTTACTTCCCCAGACCTGAATCATACTTTTCATTCTCACTTTTGGAGCTCATATATTTCTGGTACCATGTACTTCCTCGATCTTCTTTTGAAGTAAAAGGCAGGAGCCCCGCCGCTCAATTAAGTAAGGTAAAAGAAGTTTATGTACAAGCATGTACTTCCTCGATCTCTGAAGGAGTTGAGCTCTTCTTGGCTTCAGGGCAAGGGGCCCTTACCAAGCAATTGATCATATTTGCTTTTGCAAGATTTGCTTGGGCCATGTGGACCATTAGGAATAAGCAGATGGAAATTGAGAAAAAAAAATTCCCACTGCTCCAACTGATGTGCTCTGCATTATTGATGTATCCTGCATGCAGAAGTGGAAAATTTTGCTTAAGGAAGACCAGAAGCGTGTTGATCATATCAAGGAGGCAGTCATGAGTTGGCTCAAGAAGTTCAAGCCTTAGATCTTTTATGCTTTCTGGTGTGGTTGAAATCTAGTTGGTGTATTAGTTCAGGAAACTTTGTTTTTTCTCTATAGCTGGTAACCCCAGCATAACCGTTGTATCTTGTTTTTTTTTATAAATGGAACCATTGTATTCCTTTTATAAAAAATATTTCTGGTACCATAAACCACTTCCTAGACTTTCATTTGCCGGTTTAGTTGGTTCATGACTATTAGTTTCTGTGATTAGACTTTGAGCTTCGGATGATGGTATCTGTATGCTCACACTTTACCCCAAAAAATCAAATACTTCAGCTCTATCAGCAACCTGTAACCAACAGTGACAGGCTTGTACTTCCTCTGTCCAACAAAACATGCAATTCTAGCACAGTAGCACGTTTTAGTATCTTAAATTTAAACAATTATAGATAAAAATATATTAATAAATATTTATGATATCTAATAAATATCATTAGATTAATTATAAAATATACTTTCATAGCAAAATTATTTGGATTAATAAATATTAATATTATTTGCTAGAAACGTGGTCAAACACGAAATACTTTTTTAGGCACGGAATCCATAGTTGCGTGTTTTTATAGATGGAGGGAGTATGTAGTATTGCAAAGTGTAGAGTTTACCACTAATATTAAAAAACGGCAACAAAATTTCAGTGGCGTCACTATTGATTAGCCATACATGTATAGTGTCAAACAATCTTCACAAGAAATATCCACTGGCCTGTTCAAGTTCTTTCTGAATAGGAAGAAACTTTCTTTGTTGAGCGACCTTTTCTATTGTTTCTTCAGTTTGAACAGAATATTTGGCTCACTTCGTAAACACCTGACCTATATATATAGAAAAACAAACCTATGCTAACATTCAAACCAATAAACGCTAAACTATATGCAATGCAAGACTTTAGATGTACATATATCCGTTAAAACTGCAGCAAAAATTTGTTTCCCATGATTTTTAATAGTCAGTATCAACTATCAAGGTGGCAATTGGTAATCTTCAACAGTAATCAGCTTTCCATTCAGGAATGCAGAGAAGCCTTTATTAAGGAAGTCAAGTTGGTATCCCTAAGGGTTAAAACCGCTCATCAAAACCTCTTTGAACAATGGATCCAAAATTTACTTTAGATTGTGTAGCTGAGGAAATCTTCTTCGTTTCCTTCTTTGTATTTTGAACTTTGCTTTTGTTGTAACTTCCTGTAACTACCTTTTCTTTTCTTTTTTTAATATAATTCCTGCAGGGGCCACGGGCCCTCCAGTTTCCTCAAAAAAAAATTGGCAAACCATATAGGCGTAATGCTGGTCGTCATTTCTGCTTCGAGAAGGAATCCTCTTCTTCGCACGTCACCATGGTGCTCCTAACACCGAAAAGGACCAGAACGACAGAACTTTGCAATATTTACAAAAATTATTGAAGCCATTTAGTGGTGGTGACTGCGTACGTACGTAGATAGAACACCAGTGCAAGACATTTTGTACAGCCTACCTACTGCGCGCGTGTCTGTGTCTCGATCGGTACTAACGACTCCTCCTCAGTTGCTGTCACTTGAACGCGCGCATATGATGACTGAGACTGAGTAACTGAGTAAGCACGTACTCCCTCCGTCCCAAATTATAAGACGTTCCAAGAATCTTGGAGAGTCAAACTTTTTCAACTTTGACCAAATTTATATAAAAATATAATAATATTTATGATACCAACTAAGTGCAATTAGATTCTCTATTGATTATATTTTCATAATATACATATTTGATGTTATAAATCTTTATATTTTTCTCTATAATTTTGGTCAAAGTTGAAAAACTTTGACTCTCCAAAATTCTTGGAATGCCTTATAATTTGGGATGGAGGGAGTACGTTGCATCTTTCTTTTTTTTTTAGGAAGTCGGGAAGGAGGCCCCTACCTAAATTAAAATTGCAAACTGTACAAATCCAGGTGCAAAGCTAAGAGGCTCAGAGGGAAACAAGATAAAATACAAAAGGAAGAAGCTAAGAAATGCATAAGAAAAATAAATCTACAGAGTACAAGAAAAAGAACTTGTACAACTAAAGAAATTATTGAACAAAGTATTTTGAATTCTCAATTTGATGGCCTTCTTGTTCTTGCAGCCGGTTGTTCTCACACTACTACAGAAATGGGCTTTAGCCCCGGTCGATAAGGGCCTTTAGCCCCGGTTGCCGAGCCGGGACTAAGCTTCCGGGACTAAAGCCCCCCCCCCCTTTAGTCCCGGCTCCGGACACCGGGGCTAAAGCCCCCCTTTAGTCCCGGTTGGTGATACCAGCCGGGACTAAAGGGTGCTGCCAGCGGTGCCCCGCAGCAGCATCCTTTAGTCCCGGCTGGTATCACCAGCCGGGACTAAAGGGTCCCTGGTTTTTTCCTTTTTATTTTCATTTCAGTTCTGTTTTAGTTTTGTTTATTTATTTAATAGGTTTTCTAATATGTATTTTTTGCTGCTAATATATATAATTTATATATATTAGCAGCATAACACAATAAACTTATTGCATTCATATATAATTGAACTATAGAACTACATATATATATATATAAATATGTATATATAAAATTACAAGCAATATATATACATGTAGAAGTTGTCCAAATATCTATCTACACAAGTTGTACTCCAAAGTTAGTACTATAAACCTATTACAAGTTGTACTCCATCTAAATATCTACAGGGCATACAAATGATCATCATTGTTTGGAATCAACGGGTCATCGGTATTATAGTAGAACTCACCGTTTGGACTTATGACTTGTTCCCGAAGAAATCCTGCTATTGTCTCTTGTATTGCTTTCAATTGGTCTTGTAGCATCACTTTTTGCTTCAACCAGTCAGTCTTCAATTTGAATTAGAGAAGATATTAGTAATATCTATATTATCAATATTAAGTCTATAAAAAATGAAAAGAAACATGTTACGTACTTTGATGATTTCTTCAGGAATTCTATTTGATTCTATCATCATGTACTCGCAAACATAGAATCCACATAAGTTGGTACCCTGTTTTTGTCTCAAAATTCACTGTAGAATGAAAAGATTTATCTCGTAATAAAGATATGATATATGACATGATATAATAAAGATACACATACATTGACGAAGGTGTAAACTTACTGGTAGTCGTGGCTTTATTGTAAGTGGCGCCTTACACTGACTCATATGTTCCCGAGCAATGAATTTTTCCCAAACCCTAATCCGGCCAATGAAACATTAATAGTTGGATAATTATTTATTAATTAGTATATATATACAAGCTTAGTCTCTACTTTAAGCATGGAAGCTAGGGATCGAAAAATTACCTTTGGAGGATGTCTAGCATATCTTGGTAATCTTCTTGCGGTTTGCTCAACGAGTCATAGATTAACACATTGCTGTGTTTGGGATCGATGACCATCAGTATCCAGTGAAAGTTGTTCATACACATGATTCATATATATAGATTATTAGGGTTAAGTAAAATAAAATGTGCATATACTTATTATTAACTATATATGTCTCACGCACTTAAAGTTGTATGGGAAGAGTATTTTTTCTCTATCTTTTTGGTTCACGAAGAGCCTCATGAGATTCGTACACGACTCATCGCTCCAAGTCGCTGAAGGGTTTGGAGCCTTGAAAACCACATATGGATCAACAAACCCAACAGAATTGTCATGTTTGTCTCTGAGCTGAGTCATCTGATACCTGCAATATCAAGTCGATCCACAAGTACGTGTGTAAGAATACTACATACTATATACATATACTAGAGAGTTCAATGAAAACTATAAAAGAAACACTTACAAACAATAGCAGCTATGGAGCGATTTGTCCAGTGCGTCCATATGACATAGCTGGTGTAATTCCTCCATCTGGACTAAGATTAGGTCATCGCCACGGAAGTAGTGATGGTTCCGAATTCGGACAGAAATTCAATTTATATCACCGTCTTTAGAAGCCTCTATGCACCATTTGTTGATTGCAAACATCTGCGTACCAAGTACATGCAAGTGATTGGGGTTCATTAGACTCCTGCCCGGTGCAAAATTTCTCCTCCATTCATCAACTACTTCCGCTCTTGGAAACTCCAGCCCAGTAGCAATATTTTGAATCGTCTCGTATGGGAGACCGCTGTCAATGAAAAAAATTTCCATTGAGTCCATCTCAGACAAAGTGGTCTCTCCAGATTTTCTCTGTACTCTACCCATGTTTGAACCATACTGATTTTGCACAAATAACGGGGACAGAGGTCTTGATGTTTCCCCGAGCTGTGGAACACTCTTTCCCACTTTCTTCGTGCTTGATTGCTGTTCTTTTGCAGACTTGATTAGAGAGCGTTCGTAGTCTGATTTTCGCGGAGCCTTTCGGGCTTCACGCATCTTGATACCATGCTGGTCCACCCTTTTCCTTAACTCCTGTGGGTTTAACAGGAGGTAAGGCTTCTCTGGGTTTCTCTTCGCTTTAGCCGCGGCCGTTGATTCATCTAAAAAATTTTTCACATCTTTTTTCACCGAAATTTGTAACTCCTCATCAGTCATTTCATAAGCTAATTTCTCGTGTGCTTTTTTTCCTGATGCAGGAGCCTTCTTTTTTGGAGGTGGGGCCTTCGGTTCCGTGGCAGCGGACCGCTTCTTAGGGCCACGCGGTGGAGGCAGGGGTGTTGGAGCCCGCGGTGGAGGAGACGGTGGGGCCGGTGGCGGTGTTGGAGCCCGCGGTGGAGGAGATGGTGGGGCCGGTGGCGGCGTTGGAGCCCGCGGTGGAGGAGATGGTGGGGCCGGTGGCGGTGTTGGAGCCCGTGGTGGACGAGATGGGGTTGTAGCCGTGTCCTCCAACACATCGTCACCGCCCGCAGCACTATGATGCACTGGGGAATAATGACGAACTGGACTATAGTTTCTGCTACGCAAAACAACGAATGATGTGAGCATCCAATTAATATATACATATAGGAAGTTATTGTAATAAAAATTGTTTCTCGTTCACGCGCACTACCTATGGTGAGGATCTTGATCAGTAGGAGGAGGTTGCGGCGGTGACACTCCAGGAATAATAATAAATCGCTTGCGCCAGCAAATAAATGTCTTCTCCGCTTCACCTAAAATCTTCTCCCCATCTCCCCCTTCGATTTCCAGTGCCACGCTGCCACAGCCTGTCTCAACCCTATCCACCGAGACGCTAGCGTATCCGGCTGACACGGGCTGACCATGGATTCTTGGTGTTCTTGTGCGGTCGACAGAGTTTACAACACCAACAGCCACCTTTTTGGAAGCATCTTTTTTATTATCTTCAATAACTACCGAAATGCCTTGTCGGATGTACCATTCTGTGCCTTCCATTGCAGCAGTTCCAGTGTAGTACCCAGCTTTTTTGGCCATCTTCAGCGGTGGGATATAACAATTTCCTATGATCCTCTGGCATGCGCTCGAACTTGACCTTCTCCTTGTCACTTTCACATTCTCTTTGTGCATTACGAATGGCATCACCTAGAGCATCAACATCAGTTGCCACATCTTCTTCACCATCTCCGCCCACTGCATCGTCGTCAAAGGCACCGAACTGAGCAATAATATCGGCGTGGGCCAATTCTTCTTCACCTTCTTCACCATCATCCATTACAACCCCCTTTCTCCATGCTTCGTTCAACAAATATAGTTTGTTACGAAACCCGACTTTAACAAATACGTATGAAGAGTCATTGAGCATGAATATTCCTTTAAATTCTTACAAACGGCGCATGGGCAGCACATGAAACCATCCTGCTTGTTTGCCTCAGCCACACCTAAGAAATAGTGCACGCCAGCAATGAACTCTTTAGAGCGGCGATCAACATTATACATCCAATTGCGTGACAACATCTGCATTAAACATTACAACCATGCACTTAGTAGTTTCTCATGTTATTGCACAACACTCAAGACATCACATGATTGATTAATTCAAGCAAACTTGACTACAACGAAGACTATCGCAGCTAGCACTAAAAAAATAAAAATAAAATGCACTTAAGCAACATAATTAGTTCGCGTCCGATCCCAGCTAAAATAGACAGATCATTCGCTTCATCAGCATGGATGGGCTGCTGCCGCTGACTCACTGCCTCATCACCTTCAGCGGCAATCTCCTGTGCAACAGAATTTCGTACGTGCTGAACGTACTCTTCCTCCCAGTACCAACTTTTACATCCGCCGGTGCCCTCCCACTGCAATTAGAACAAAGAATAAGAAATTTAAACAACATCATCAAGCAAAACCGATATGAATGAACTATATTAATCAAATGCGAGTAAATAATAACCCACCTCATGGTCCGGACATTTGTAGAATATAGGACCCTTGTTGATTCCCTCTTTTTTCACTCGGTACTCCTTCACAATCTTCTGCTTACACTCGCCGCAAGCAATGAGAGGAAGATCCGGCCGCAAACGCTTTGGATCCCGATGATGCGGGGCTGAGGACCCGGTCACAGTTGCCATCTACTATATCCATGCTCATTTTTTAAACTATTACATGCAAATTCCTAATTTCCTAAACAATTATAAATAAAAAAGACTCTAAATTTTCCTATTTGTTTAGATAATCGAAAAATATGATATAACAATACCAATTTCCACATTGTCTACTCTCTATATTTATTGTTGCAAACTATTATAAATTCCACATTTTTTAAAGAAAATAAACTAAAAAGACACTAAAATTCAATATTACTCGTCTTGCATAAATATGAAATATAGAATGGATACTTCCTAGAAGTAGAAAACTATCAAGTGATTGTGATGAACCAATTTAAACTACTCAACTCTCCCTGTTTGTTCTTGCAAACTATATATTTTAATTAAATTCCTCTCATATTCAAAAGAAATGGTAGGAGATGAAAATAGTTACCTCTAAACGCAAAGAGACGATGACGGAGTCGAAGAAGATCACCAATTGACGCCGGAGACGAAGAACAATGAAGAACAAATGGAGAATAAGCAATAGCAACAGGCAAAACAAGCAAGAAGCTCACTGAAATTTGAATGTCTCTGGCTCGGGGGAGGAAGAAGTTGGCAGGTTATAAGCCGGGGAGTTTTAGTCCCGGTTTGTATAAAAAACTGGGACTAAAAGGTGAACATTTATCCCGGGGCAAGCCACAAACCGTGGCTAACTCTTTAGTCTCGGTCTGTGGCACCAACCGGGACTAAAGAGTGCCCTTTAGTCCCGGCTGGTAACACGGACCGGGACTAAAGGGTCCTTGCCCCGGCAGCTCTGCGCAGTAGCCGTTGGGGCAGTCCCTTTAGTCCCGGTCCGTGTTACCGACCGGGACTAAAGGGTCCATTAGTCCCGGGCGGCAAAAATACCGAGACTAAAGACGATTTTGAGAATCGGCCTATGACCCTGTTCTGTAGTAGTGTCATCAAATTTGTGTCCATGCTTTGATAGCTAAACTCCTTGGTTCCTTTCTTGTTCTGTGTTTCCAGAGTTATAGAGTTTGCACTATCGTTCATTTCATGCTAGGAGAGAATTTTTGTGTTCACTTCGAACAACCTCTCCATCATCCATGCATCAAATTGTACGTATCTGAAACTTTTTACATTTGCATGCGATTTTATGCTGCTCATTATTAGGCATTAAGCATTCATTTGCTCTAGAAGTCGGACGGCAGAAGTTGCTTCATATCTATCGTTTGAAAAAACCACTTTTGATTATTAGTTGCTTTTCTGAGTCTGAATAATTTGCCAGATGCTACTAGCTGATTTGCTGCAAACCAATCAATATAATCCGTCGATATCTCCACCTACCTGCTCCGTGACTTGCATGCCTATCAGGGAATAATCGGTGCTGCACGTAATCTGAATGGCTACAAGGAAAACGTGTCTTTTGCGAACTGTGAGTGTATAGCTTAGTCGTTTGGTTTTCTTGCGGTGGTGAAACCTGTTCACCCGATGTTATATTTTTTATGATAGACGATGTGACCATCAACAACGAGATGTCTATGGCGACTTCGTCAATCTTAAGTTTTTCCGGTCTAACTCAGTTCTTCGAAGTTGCTTTGTAGGGATAGGGTGTACATAAATACGTTAGAGATGAGTGTGTGCTCATGTATGTGAATATTTATATGTGTACCTGGGTCGATCTCGCATAAAAACAACATGTCTTTTTTAGTTTGTGAGACTTTGAGAGCATCAATGTATACAGCACCTCGAGGAGATGCAGAACTTGATTTGTGGCTAGCATATTACTCCCACTGTTATAGATTAAGTCATTCCAAAAATCTTAGTTAGTCAAAGTATCTTAACTTTGATCGAAACTATAAAAAAACACACAGAGATTTATGACATCAAATAGGTGTACTATGAAAAATGTAACTGATGAATAATCTAATGATACTTAGTTAGTATCATAAAATTTATTATGTTATCATATAAATTTAGTTAAACTTTGACTTTCTAATATTCTTAAAATGACTAATAATTTAGAACAAAGGAAGTACTTACCGGTAGGGTGTGCCTGTGGTGGGAAGTCAATGAAAGAGCCGGTGATCCATCATGAAATGGATTTTTACGACGAGCAGCACTTGATCAAAGGTAAAACAAAAAGGTGAAAGAAACGTTGACGGAGAAAATGTAGGTCATGTGTTGTTTTATTTACCGAATAGTCAAGTAACCTCGATCTGTCGTGTCAGTGGTTGTTGGTATTTAGAAAACAACCACTAAGTCTCGACAAAAAAAGAAGCAATGAATAAAACCACAAGTCACAAAAGTGCGCAGATATATGTGATCCTTTTCGCCAACACGTAACGAATCGCACATCACCTTACACCTACTACATAGCGTTAGCCGTTAGTGTACCCATAGTTTTTTATTGAAATGATTGAATTGTTCAACTATGATGCATCAAACAGTCTGTCACGTATATCTTTTAACTAACTATATAAGTCAAACATTCATTTAAACAGTTTAAAGTATGCGTGCGTGCATGAGTCTACTCCCTCCGTCCTAATTAACAGTTGTCATTTTTATTCGTACCAAAAACTTAACTCAATTTGTAGAAAATACATGCAATATGTATATCTTCAAATAATTTTGTTAAAAAACTAGATTCAAGATCTTTCTAATAATATTAATTATGTACAATGAATATTAATATTTTCAATATATATTTAGTCAAAGATATTTCTCGGTAACCGAAAACGATAGTTATTTAGGGACGGAGGGAGTACGTCCTATCTTGTGTTCAATAATACTCTATTCATCTAGAATATCTTTAGAAATTTCTTCAGTTTTGAATAGAATATTTTTTTTGGCTCCCTTCATAAAGACCCGAACCAATATACAAAGGCTCTTGCCGGTCCCATTCGGCAGGACTTCTCCATCGGCTTCTGAAGCCGAACCATTTGTAATCGTTTTATGCTAAATGAGGTAAAATAAAACGTCTTCACTCAAGAAACCCCTTAAATCATGCCCTCACAAAGGTTTTAGGTATGATGAAGCTAAAAATAATAGTTTCACCCAGCTTCACCTCATCCTACATGACATTCAGTGAGAGCATGTTTTAAGAAACTTTACATGTGGAGCTGTTTTATCGAACGATTTACCAAAACGGCTCCAGCTTCACAAATCACATGTAGAGTTGTTCGTGGAGCCGAAGCCCCCCCCCCTCCCCCGAAAAATGGCTTTACTAGAAAAGTAGAGCCGTGTCAAACGGGGTCAAGCTAACAATTTTTTGTTTGAAACCTACGTGGCTAACAATATATATGATGTGCATGGAATTTACTGATACACATTCATTAAATTGTCATAAAATTATTTTCTATTTTTAATATATGTATTAAAATAATATAGAAAAGTTTTATCGAGGTGGGAAGAAACGATTAGCCGAGGCGGGCATCGCAACCGCCTCGGTAAAAATTTATGGTAAATGGGATCTTCTCCGAGGCGGTTCAATATCTGTCTCAGTAAATCAAATAAAAAAACAAAAAACTCAAACTTAGCCTTAACTGGGCCTGGATCTAGGTTGCCGCTACCGAGGGAGCAGGGCCTGCCCCCACATGTCGTCGCAACCGGATAAAAGTCCTAGTTTGATTTTGGTTAATTAATGAAACCTATTTGGTCTAATTCTATGGCTAAGCATGCATGTAGCAATTAAGAAAGGATTAAGACCAAGCCAAGGTATGGAGCTAGCAAGGTGACTACCATGAAGAAAATGTTGATGGTTATATGCACTCAAGTGATCAAGTGTTCTGCACTTGGTGAATTATAGGAAGAAGAGAAGAAAAGGAGAAAAGAGGCCCAAAGCCAAAGGTATAACCTATAAGACTCTTTGTTTTGGTGATCAAGACACTTAGCAAGTGTGATCACATTTAGGATAGTTAGCTATACTATCAAGAGAAGATAATTCACGACTTATGCAGTGTTCAAGTGCCACTAGAAGTTCTCTGACATATTAATGCATTAGACCTAGTGAGTGACTAATACAACCCTTGGAAAATGCTTAACACACGTGCACAAGTGGTGAAACACTTGTGTTGGCACATGGAAGCAAGGGTAGAAGTTAGAAAGCAAATAGCGTTGAGTTAGGGGCATCGGACGCTCCTCCAGGGAGCATCGGACGCTGCCTTGATGCGTCTGATGGCAAACCCTAACTTAGTCTAATAGATCAGGGACCATCGGACGTTGCGTCGAACGATCGAAAAATACAGTTCAAGCGTCCGATGCAGGTGATGTGACGAGAGCTAACTGCGCTAAGAGCATCAGACGCTTGTCAACCCATCTGACGCGTCCAATGTGTTTTAGAGCTCTCTGGATCTTCTTTGCACACCCATCGGATGCTGGGGGTGTAGCGTCCGATGTTCAGGTAGCGGTGCGTCCGATGTGAGGTGCTTCTGTGTTGAAACGAGTGAAAGACATCGGTGTGTCCAATGCCCTAGTGTCGGCGCGTCTGATGCCACATTAACAAGCGCGTGAAATGAAGTAACCGTTGGGATCGAATGGTTCATGTCTAAAGCAGCTGGACACATGGCTCCATCTGGAACATCGAACGCTGGGTAGCGTCCGATGCCCCTGACTCTGGAGCATTCGATGGTGACGTTTTTAGCCCAACGACTAGCCCAACTTATGTGGGCTATTTAATTGGCTTGGCCTTCTCACTTGGATTCTCTCTTGCACATTTTGATTCTCTAGCATCCTTATGAGCATAGCCAGGCCTCCCCACTCATCTCTAGACTTGATTTGATCATTTGCAAGTGAGATTGAGTGTTCTAGTGCTAAGATTTAAAAGAGTTTATTCTAGTGGCACTAGTTCTTCGCATTTGCAACGAGTTTCTTGTTATTCTTGCCATTTTTTGGTGCCTAAACGGCTTGGAGGTGATTGGGTGGAGTTGGCAAGATTGATGATTGTCCTTGGCCACCACCGATTTGGTTGTGAGAGGTTTTTTGGGCCTATTTCCCGCCGGAGAGGAAAAAGCACCTCTAGTGGATTGCTCGTGTCATTGAGCTGCCCCCACGCGTGTGACGGTGATGGCTACTGTGGAGCGTAGCTTCGATGTCGGCATCATGGTGACCTTGCGCTTGGCAACGACGACCTCGGTGTAGAGCACAAGGAAAGGAAGGGCCCACAGTCAAGGTCAAGGCCAGCGCGGAGCGTGACGGGGATGGTGTCCTTGGTGGTGCGCGTGTAGTGCTAGTCCTGGAAGAAGATGTTAACGAGGTTGCATGTCGTGAGGCCCCAACAGCTCCTCATGCCAACTGTCACGGATGGTGTTCTCTTCGTGCTCCCGGGTCTTCGCGCACTCTGCCTCTTCGACAACACGGTCACCTGTGCGTTCCCCAGCGTGTCCGTGCTCAAGTGCTCTACGGTGGTAATGGATCATGGCTCTTATCCCTACTTCACAATCCAACTTGGTCTTTTCTAATTTTAGTTCAAAATCATATAGTATTATGACCCGATACTTATTGAGTTTAATCGTTAAATTTATAGTATCATGACCCGCTATTTATTGAGCCTGATCCTTAAATTTACTAGGTTAAATTAGAGGGCCCTTTACCACCCTCTACCTGTCTGGGTGTCCCGAGCTCCACCATCCTTGCCGCCGCGACGGCTGAAGCTGTCGCTCGCCAACAACCGCTTCGACGGCCCGCTATCGGACTTCTCCTAGGCGTAGATCAAGTTCGTCGACGTCTCCAACAACCTCTCCGGACCCATTCCGCCGGTAGGCTTAGCCGCTTCAGTGCAAGTATGTTCACAAGTAACATATTGATCGATTTCAGTTTAAAGAAAAAAAACATATCGATCTATTCTCGCTCGCCTCATCTTTAATTTTTTTTTTTCTCTCGGCCTCTTTGTCTTGTTGATGAACGAGAACGATGACCATCTGCATGCAATGCACGCAACAAGCTCCTATTTAAGAATGTGGCCACGTGTGCAAACCACGGTTCCAAAACCGGTTTTGGACCTCTCACGATACATTTAGCAAGTTTAGGGACCTCAAAATCTTGTTTCAAAAGTACACAGACCTATTTGACAATGCTGAGCAAGTTCAAGGACCCCTAGTGGATTTCACTCCTAATCCGTGTATTACTATCATATTATTATTTTCTATTTTTTATTTGTTTTCTCAGTTTGTTCAATTTTGGTTATGAAGATTATATGACAATGCTGTGAGCCCGTGTCTATTGGGGTTGTTAGCTGGCTATATTTCATTTCGTTAGCTGATCAAGACAGGAGAAGGTAAGGATGAGGAAGAGCCACTGCTATATGTATTGCTGATTAATTGACCTTTACTGAAGATAATGAAAAAAAAGAGTTATTACCTTGCGGTCCGCCGGTCCATGACGAAGAACCTCGATTTGATTTTGATGTTGGTGTTCACCACCGATAACCTATTGTGTTGTTTAAATTAGTGTTCACCGGCTTATAAGTTTATAACCCTTTGTAAATAATCATGTAAATCAAGGGAACTTTTAGACTAATACAGATCCTTGATGAGCATTATTACATATGGACATTTTTGCAGCGGAGAGTCCCTTACAAGTTAATCTAAAATACTTCTATTGTTGAGGTAAACCTCATTTACAAGGTGTAATATACAATCTATATTTACTTTCAGAGCAAATTTTGAAGGCGATGACTCTGCAGTTTTCACCCTTTTAAAAGGGTGTTCAAGGAAGTTCCGATAAAATATGTTAATCTTAGTTTAATGTTCTTATAATAACCAAATGTTCATATGCAGTTTTGCGCAAAAAAAAATGTTCATATGCAGTCATACACCAGAATATATAAGGCCTTGCAGATATTTGGTCTTTCTGAAGCATATGCTTTTGCTTTCTCTATTCATAATTGACTTCAATCTGAAAAAGGTTATGGTCTGCATGCAGAGATTCATGGGTGTGTCCATAACTCCATATGCTATGTATTGGGCATAGAAAACTTATATCTGTACAAATAGAGAGCGACCTGATGGTGCTGATGTTGTTAACGGAAAGGAAAAACTTCCCTGTGCTACTTTTATGCAGTATTGGTAGGGTGACATGGTGAAGCGAGAAGACTGTTCATGAGGGTTCTAACATCACCTTTAGTCCTTTATATTCTTTGAGTAGCCTAATCACTTATTCCTGAGGACCGATCTATGTTAAAAAAAGTGCTTTGCAGCCACTGAGAAGTTAAAAGCAAAACTACCCGAAACTTTATATGTATTTATAACATTCACACGTAATTATGTAGAATAAATTGAGATAGACTCAAATAGTAGACGTACAACATTACACTTGAAAACTTTTTTACAAGAACTCTTATACATATCATACTACATTGATGGTTTATACGGGCTCAAGCCAAGAAGGGTGCGGCAAAGCCACGCTTGGTTTTTCAAGTGGATACAATCTAAGAGGCATAATACAATCTCTACCCGCAGGAGGATTGGCGCCCTCCCGCGGGTTAGGTTACTGTAGTTTTTTTTTTTTTGCTTTTTTCCTTTCTTTTTTCCTTTTCTTTTACTTTGTCCTACTTTTTTATTTTTTTCTTTTTAAGATTTTTGTAGGCATCTTTTTCTATTAAAAATCGGTGCGACGATAGCGCGTCCAATAATACAAACTCTGATTGTGGGACAACGTCCTCTCAATACTTGCGTGCGTTTTATGCTTATATAGAGACTGATATATTTAGAGATTGTTTAGTTCCAAATTAAAAAGTTTTAAGATGTCATATCGGGTGTTTAACACTAATTTAGAGTATTAAATACTATTAATAAAACTAATTGCATAACTGGAGAATAATTCGTGAGGCAAATTATAAGTCTAATTATTAATAATTATCAAATGTTTAATGTAACACCATATTATGAAAACATGAATTTATTAGGCTTAAAAAATTAGTCATCTCGCAAATTATTTTGAATTTATGTAATTAGTTATTTTTAGTCTATATTTAATATTCTATGTAAGGTCAAAACATCTGATGTAATAAGTGGAAAATTTATAGGGTAAAAACTAAACACATTTGTACTGTTTAAGCTGATGAAGTTTTCCGTACATCCATATACAACAGAACAGATGCATTTATGAGATTTTGACAATCGTACCAATAACAGGCGCGGCGAAACGCGCTAACCACCGTTGTGTATTCCATGCGTGGGTTGTTCGACTGTCTTGAGATCAGCTGAGAGCCATTTGGAAATTGCAAAGATGAATATCCATTTTCACTACTTTAATTGTCAATAAAGCGAAATGGTATCCAAATCGGATCAATTACGAATGGCCTTCATCTTTAGCAAACGCACGGACATTTTTATTGGAAGGCTCCCTGAACAAGGCCCATCCACTTAGAGGGCCTTGAAACAGCCCAGTTAAAGAATTATCCAAGAAAGAGAAACGATTGACCAGTGGGACTTACAGTAGATGTCACCCTCGCGGAATAAAGCGGCACTCCTCCGGAACAGTCGCCGCACCATCTAGCGGGTAGCGGCAGAGGCGGAGACGCACCATGTCGGCCGCCGAAACCGCCGTTTCTCCGGCACCGCAGCCGCCATCGGATCCGAACGCCGACGCCCCCGCCGACGCGGCCCATTCCAACTCTCTCTCCATGGCCGAAGAGGCGCAAACCCTAACCGAGGCCCTGCTTCAGCCCCAACCAAACCACTTGTCGCCGCCTCCTTCCGGTGAGGAGGATGACGGGGTCACTGCCTCCGGTGCTCCCGTTGGTGGGGACGCAGCGGTTTCCGCTGCTTCTGCTGCTGCGGCGGCTCACGCGACGATGGAGGAGCGGGTGAGGGGGCCGTGGTCCCCGGAGGAGGACGCGGTGCTGAGCAACCTGGTGGAGAAGCTCGGGGCGCGGAACTGGACGCTGATCGCGCGCGGCATCCCGGGCCGCTCCGGCAAGTCCTGCCGCCTGCGCTGGTGCAATCAGCTCGACCCCCAAGTCAAGCGCAAGCCCTTCACTGGTACCGCCCTTTTCAATCTTTACTTACATTGCTATTTCTAGGCTTCTAGCCCATGACAAATGTACCAAACCTAACCTTGGCCTGAAACTTTTGCATTTGCAATATCTATGTGATATATGTTGATCTCTGGTTACCTTTATGGATTTGATATATGGTTCATTCTGTCGATCATGCGGATCTTATATGCCTCTATGTCCTTGTTAAACTTGTTTACCTTTGGGCTTTGGCTGCAGAAGAGGAGGACCGTACTATAATGGAAGCTCATGCTATCCATGGGAACAAGTGGGCATGTATCGCAAAGCTTTTGGATGGGAGAACCGACAATGCCATCAAGAATCACTGGAATTCCACCCTGAGGCGTCGATACTGCAATGATGGCCGATGCAAGCATGGTGGTTCTGTGGAGCGAAGTATCCCGGAGGTGTCCAGGGCAGTTTCAGAAGAACCTTGGCCTTTAAAAGATCTTAGTTCCTTCACCGCTATGGATGTAAGGGATGTTCCTGTGCAAACAGTTCCAGAGACTTCTGCTGAGGCATGGCACATCACAGATCAGTGTTTTATTACTCAAGGTGTTGATCCACCCTACCTGTCCCGACCAGCTGCAAAGGTTGGTGCTTTCAGACCATACAACCTAGGACACACGGAACCTACTCAACAAGAAATGCCAAGTTCTGTCGTCAAGTTTGACTCAATTCATAAAGTCTTGACCCCTGAAAGTGAGGTATTCAAGTTCGTTGATCCTATATGCTTTGCTGCTGAGGTGCCAAACAAATGTGGGCATGGTTGCTGCAGTGCTCACGAGCAGCCTCGTAAGAAGTCATTGCTGGGTCCTGAGTTCAATGAGTTTGAAGATCATCCACCGATTTTAAATACTAGCTTTGCTTCATTGGTATCAGAAATTAGCAGCATTGCCTGGATGAGAAGTGGTATGCAAAGCAGTGATGCCAGTAACTTGTTTCAGTCAGTTCCACCAACCTGACAGTTTATTTTATTAACTTGCATGATGGAATATTTTGTAGTTGCTCGTTATATTCAGACATAGTGATGTCAGGTCATTAATTACAATCCTGAGGCTCTCTGTCAATAGGTGATGATGCATGTTCTTTTGCAGGCATTAGTTTATATTTATTTCGGTGTTTTCACCATAATATACTTCTGCGTTAGTCTAAAGGAGATACTGTACTATACAGCATGCGGATGTGCTGCTTAAGGCATTGGCCATGTTTATTTCATTGTAGAAAAACACATGCTATTTATTTGATGTTTGTAGTTGTCTTTAGTTCATCACAAGGCATTGAAATAAAAAAAGTAAGCAGCCAAAATATGGATTTGTTGTTTAAGGAAACATATATTTGAAAATAAAATTAGGATCCAAGTTTAGCACAGTTGGTGGAAGCTGTCGGGGAGCAGTCCACCACCTGTGGGTTTGATCCCTGGTGCTCAAAATCAGGTGGTATAACAGCTCTACGGCCCATTTCCCGAAAACTAAGGTTTGCTAATTTATGGCTGTTATACTTAGCTTACGATAGAACTGTGCTACTGCAGATAATGTACTAACATAATAATGATTTGATAATGCTCTTCCCGTGATGTCTGCTTGTGCAGTCATTTGTTTCTTGAATCTTGAGTCATTCCCATCCTGTTTTATTGCTTGTTTGTTACTTTCTCCACTGGGTCATGATTATCTAGTTGGCTTGTGCATGATAATTCAAGTTTTCAGACAATATATGGTTTACTTGAATGTGTTTTATGGATTCTCGTACAGATTGTCTCTTTTACATTAGTTCCGCCTATCATTTGTAGCACACACTATAGTTTAAGGCAATGGCAAATTTCACGATGCCATTTGTGTAATCCACATAGCTCCTAAATTAGAAACATATTATGCTTACAAATCTTATGCTATTGTCAACGAAGATATATTGTTTTCCTTCACTTAGGATCTGATGTAAATATATATGCTATTCTCACCTTTTTACGTGGTATTTTATTTGGTATAACTTATGATTACCTAATCTCAAAAGGTTCTATGTAAAATACCTCTTGAGATACTTTAATATATGCATCATATGTCTTCAAATACATTTTTTGTTCGTCGAAAAGTAAACTTGTTATATATGTTATTGTAATGTTTGATTGGTATCTTTTCGCAACATTGCTGAATTTTGGTTCTGAACAGACGTAATCTGGATTGTGTATTTGTGTTACTTAACCCATGACTATATTCAGTCACTATTGGTGAATCTGAGAGTTTGTGCGTGTTTTTTTGGGTGGTGCACGGTCTCTAATGGTCTCTTTCTTTGCCTCTCTGGTGAACATGATATTCTGTTTACCTTCTAACTGGGTTATGGTCAGTAAGCAAAATCCGACTTCAATGCTATATGCTTCAGGACATGTGGCAGTTTCTTCACTTTGCCCTTTGCTTTCTCTGGAATTAAAAATGTTTTCTTTTGCCTTCCTAAATTGGAACAGAATAAGCATATTGCCCTTTGCATGCACTCATGACTCTGCATCATTTCTTGTCTCTTTCTCTTTCATGTTCCTTCACAAGTTATCCTTTTCAGAGGTCCGATTTCTCTGAGTCTCAGTGTCACCATTGCTTGTGCTGTCTGTCCAGTAGAGGCCACTGAAAAGCTGGATTCCTGTATTCCTAGCTCCTAATGATGCTTGTTGGGGACAGCCAGGAATATGACTCCTCGTTACCAGGATAAAATGCTCTTTTTCAGTGATAAGATGAGATGCTATGTTATCTGTGTGTGATAATTGGGTAGTGCAATCATGTTAAGTTGTTTGCTGCCGTGCTGGTTAGCCTTGCTATGATTATTAGACAGCATACTCTGGTTTGTAATTTTCAGAACAGATCAGAAATTTCCTGTCTTTCTAAGTTTCTATTTGGGACCATCTGTTGCCCTCTGCGACCAATCTCATTTATAAAAATGCAGGGATCTTGCTTTGTTCGTTATCTCGTCTGCATTTCCCTACACCCTTCCTAGTCCTGTTTGAACTTGTGAGGCCTATCGCCAAATTGCTTTCCTTCTGAGGGGTGGTAAACAGTTGCTATCAGTAGCACTTGTTATCATCTAATCTTTACCACTTACTGCATGATCAATATTTGTACTAATCGTTGCATCCTCTCATTGTTCTCTCTGGTGTCCTTGCTGTGTGCTGTTGCTATCTGGTTTATGGTGTTGCTGGAGGTTTTATGTGCCTCCACCCGACACCTAGTTATTGATAGACTGCACATGCAGCTTAACATGAGCTTAGACACGCACGTGGTTTTGGTTCATATGGGATGGTAATCTGCTGAATCAATTCAGGTTTTCTGCCTTGGTCGGCAGGGTTAGGTCCTGTGTTGGTGAGGAAAACCACATAAAATGCTACTTGTATGTACTAGTGGTCCTTTAGAGTGCTGGACCAAGCAAAGTTGAAACCCTACAGGCCTAGTGAATGTGTCCTGCAAGATTGCTTCTTTGGTAATGTATAAAGGCACCTAATCGTTTTACTTGTTCATGTCTGCTTTCAGCAGGTGGTCAGTTTAGGCACAGGGCTTCTACAATCTGCCGAGCTGCTGCTCCATGGATGAACTTGTGACTACTTTTGGGAGTTTGGGTGATGGAAGTTGCAGCAACGTGCGTGCCCCGGTTGCCACCAGGCGATGGGCCTGGTGACCCCACGCTATGCGTTGTTGTAGGACGTGCCTGTGCCGATGTGGAGATTGAATATTCCGTCCATCACGGGGGCCCTAGCCATGGCCCATGGGTGTGCTGATCGGGAACAGCTCGATGCGTCATGCGTCTGGGAAATTATGGGGTTAGTTAGGATTTCGATTAGATGAATAGTTGCCTTGGGGCAGATCTCGCTGAGACTGTATACCTTTGGTGTGGTTGGATTAGCTCTCGGTGTTGCCAGCCTCGATTGATTTTTTTGATTTGATCTCCCTAGATTCCTCCTGCCTGCGTCGCATGTGTTAAGTTTTGGGGGTAGCATCTGCACACAGGCTCGAGCTGTGAACTGTGAAGGCGTGAAGCAGAAGCTACTTACTAGACACGTTTGGAGACACTGACAATCATAATGATTTGCAACCCTGTTTAGTTCTCCAAATTTTTTTCTAGATTCCCCATTACATCAATCTTTAGACACATGTATAAAACATTTAATGTAGGTAAAAAAATAATTAATTGTATTTTTAGTATGTACACGTCGAGACGAATTTTTTGAGTCTAGTTAGTCTATATTTTGACAAAGTTTATCAAATAACAACGAAAGTGTTATAAGACTTTGTCCAAAAATTTCTGGAAACTAAACACAGCCGGGTGTGGACAATTGGATAAGCGTCACCGCTTGATGCCGCGTCGTGTTCACTCACAGCGGCACAGCGCCCCGCAGGTTGCTCTGCTAGTTCCCTTCGGGCCTTCCCTAGGTTTTTCACTGGGCGCGCGGCCGGGGCCACAAGACGACGCCTCTGCTGGTACAGTACAAAAAAAAATCGCCGAAGGTCTCGCCACTCGCCGGCGGTGGCTTGGCTCTGCAAACTGACGAAGGCCACAGCCACACCGCGCATGGCCCCGACTCGGGTCACACGAGAGTACAGTCGCGCATCAATCGAGTACTGCCGGTCAAAAACATCTGCCGACGAATGAAGCCCTACAGCCTTGGTACGCCAGTTTTTATCGAAATTCCATTCTCATGAGCGTTCACTCCTTTCTAATTGAGCGAACGATCTCAAGTTCAAGTCGAACAGTACTCTACCACAGATATATCACGTCTATCTCTTATCTCGTTTGAATCGGACACGCGCTTCACCAGGTGCGTTCATCTCTATATTTTTATTTTCTACTTTTTTATTTTTTATTTTTTATACATTAACCGATTTATTTTCTTTTTACCATCTTTATCTCTTCTTTTACCTTTTTTTCTCTTCCTATTTAATTGAAATCTTAGGACCATAAATCTATAAAAATAATAATTTATCACGTAAATGTATATAAGTGTGAGTATAATATAAGTTGTGTGTATAAGATATGCGTATAAGTTGTGATGATAAACTATTCTATAAAACGTTATGCACATAATTTATTTTGTATAACTTGTGTCTTTCCAACGAAAAAATAAGAAAATATTTTTTATATATTAACCAATTTATTTTCTTTTCACCATTTTTATGTCTTCTTTTACTTTTTTCTTCCTATATATTTAACTGAATCTTATGACCATAAATCTACAAAAGTTATAATGACAAGTTTTATTTGATAATTTGTCACCAAAAAAATATGTATATAAGTTATGTGTATAATTGTTATAAATTATTTTGTTTCTTTGTGCGTTAATAGCTTATAACATATAACTTACAACTTATGCATATAAGCTGTATTGAATAATCTATATATAACTTATTGTATAGAGTCATATATCTATCTTGTGTTTTCATATGTATGGTACCTAACTTATTTGATTAACTTACCGTACAGAGTTATGTATATGTTTTCTAACTTATTTGATTAACAAATTATGCAGAGTTATGTATATCACATTTCTTTTTATGTGTATGCTACCTAACTTATTTGATTAACTTATTATAGAGAGTTATGTATCTAACTTGTGTTTTTTATTTGTACGTTACCTAAATTATTAATTTATTGTACATGGTTATGTATCTAACATATATTTTCATGTATACATTACCTAACTTATTTGATTAACTTACACTGTCGGTGTTTGTTAACCGGCAACTCGTCTTGAGGGATCTCAGACGATTTGTTCGGTGGGGATCGACGTATGCAGAACTCGATGGTAAACGCAGAGACAAGGATTTATACTGGTTCGGTCTGCTGAATAGCATCCCTACGTCCAGTGTGGGGGGAATCATATTGCGCCCTGCGCTTAGGGGTGTCTGGTTGAGTACCATGACCCCTGTCTCTGGCTTTGTGTATTGGCTTGCCGATCTATGGAGCTCTGCCTCTCTTTATATAGTCCTGCGCTTAGGGGTGTCTGGTTGAGTACCATGACCCCTGTCTCTGGCTTTGTGTATTGGCTTGCCGATCTATGGAGCTCTGCCTCTCTTTATATAGTCCAGGAGGCAGAGTCCTAGTCGGTTACAATCTTAGGAGTCCTAATAGGATTACAAGGTAGCAATACTACTAGGATTACATGGAGAGTCCTAGTTGGACTAGGTCTTCGCCCTTTCTTGCGGAGTACCCGGAGACTCTGTCCCACAAGCCCCCGAGCTCTTCATGGTTTATCGGTGAAGTCATCTTGAGACCTTGGCCTTGATCAAGTGTCATCCGAGTACCTTCTGAGAGAAACCATAAAGTGCTCTTGAAGTCTTCTATTGGTGTGCGCTTTCTGAAAAGCGCACCCATTGGGTGTAGCCCCCGAGCCTCTTGTTGTTTAGCATAAAGAGCTGGAGGGTCTTGTCTGAAATTGCTCCAATTCCTTTCGAAGAAATTTGGATGCATTATTTGAGGATATGTATCCCGCAGCCCCCGAGCCTAAAATCGACTACTCGGAGTCGATTGTAGGATCTTGTAGACATCCTCAAGGGTGCAGCCGAGTAATCTCCCGAAGACAAGGATCAACATTTGCTTGTCGCCGAGTGATTGAATGCTTGTAAATTTGATCTTTCATCCTTGAATTTCAGCCCCCGAGCGTAGTCGGAGTGAAGTCGACTAAGTTGAGGCAGCGACCGAGCCCCCGAGCTTGATGCCGACTAAGCCGCGGAGGAGAAGGAGCTTGATCGAAGTAGTGAAAGTAGAATATTGGTGAGCTCAAGGCTTCGGGTGGGTAGTCTCCTCACCGGAGACCCCGTATCACCCCCACCTCGAGACTCCCAAATCATCATAACCATGTTTGAAGGCTCGTCGCAACAACATGGTGTCCGAGTGAGGCAGCCCCCGGGGGCGTACCTAACCCAGCGGCGTGATGTCCGAGTGAGGCAACCCTCAGGGGCGTACCTCAACCGGTATTGTAGTCCATATCTTTTCTCTGCAAAGAAGACATACAAAAATTTATAGTAACTGATATTCATGATATCAAGTCGGGAGCATGTCCCTAGCATTAACAAATGCATATAAAATTTTTCGCATCTTGCTCTTGCTAGGTTGTTTAAATCACCCGAGTAGTGGGCCTGTGACGTTAAGCACCTATCCTGCGTGTCGAGCTTTATTTGTCGAGCGTGAGGTACAGGCTTCACGGATTAAGGCTTGCACTTACTCAAGTAATTTAATAACTTGCTAAGAGAAGATTATAGCAGTCATGCTGCGTGAAAAAAGAGCACGCTCCGAGTGTACATTGTACACCCGTGAGGTGTTGTCCTGACTACAAGCTCGGAGCTATATGAGTAGCCGGGAATACAATTGTGATGTGGCTGTAGCGGCTCACAATTAATATTTGGAAATATTAAAAATATTAAAGCGTGACTTAGCTTAGTTGATGTCGAGTCGAGTGATCATCACCGCCGAGTGGAGTAGTCGACACCGTCGAGATATCCGAGTAATGGATGACCTGGTACTCAGACGGCTCGCTTAGTACTCGGACGACTTGTTTGCAACTCGATGACGGCTTGATTCTTCAACGCTTGCTCGACAGCTCGCTTGTGGCTCGACGGCTCGCTCGTGGCTCAACGACAACTTGATAGCTTGCTCGCGGTTCAACAGCAGCTCGAGGGCTCGCTTACTTGCGGCTCAACAGCGGCTTGATGGTTCGCTTGCAGCTCAACAGCAGCTCGAAGGCTCGCTTTTGCGGCTCATCGGCAGCTTGATGGCTTGCTTGCGGCTCAACAGCAGCTTGAGGGCTCGCTTACTTGCGGGCTCAACGGCAGCTTGACGGTTCGCTCGCAGCTTAACAGTAGCTTGAGGGCTCACATGCGGCTCATGGCTCATTTGCGGCTTTATGGCAGCATGATGGCTCGACGACTCGGTACCCAGATGTCTGTGGATATACGAGTAGTTGGTCATTGGTGAAATCGATTAGTCGGAACAGCTTCTCAGCAGATTCTTGATCGAGCCGGGTTGTTGCCGAGTAATTCTTGATCATCTGGATCTCGTTCCCGACTAATACGTTGAATCCGAGTGGAGTAGTCAGTCGAGTCCACCTAGTCGGAACTACACGCGAAGTCTTGTTCGTTGCCCGCAGTCAGCTTGTGGCCCTATGGCAGGTTAGCAGCATGCACCAGATTTGTCTCGAACATTGATAGCTTGGTTGGTAATTGCATGAATTCCCTATTTGCTTGTTCGCTGGCCATGTTTGCTTGTACGTAACTTTGACTCGTGTAGGACTGCTTGTACCGAGTAGAGTACGTCTGTTGACCGAGTTCTGACTGCACGTTGGTTGCTTCCTGTTCGGTTTCGACCTGAACTCAGTGTTGGACCGGAACTTCAGAGCTTGTCGAACTTGGCTCGGAACAGAGTACTGCAACCCGACGAGTCGCTGAAGTTGACGTAACCATGGCATGCCAGGCTGACTTGATTGGATCCAGCACGTGACATTCTTCATTCTGTTGATGAAAAGATGTGTTCTGATGTGGCGCATGCCGAGTTTGACCGCTGATTCGTGACTTGCTGCATGGAGCGCCAACTATCGTAATAGCAGAGTGCTCACATAATGTTGGCTGCTGGAGATCAATTTGTTGCAGATAACGAGACCGCATCGTGTTGTCGTTGAAGGACTCCACCACGATCAGTCGAGTTGCCATGGGCGACATTGATCTTGAGGTCCACCGGGCTCTTGAACGCAAAAATCATCAAAATCCCCTACCTGGCGCGTCAGCTGTCGGTGTTTGTTAACCGGCAACTCGTCTTGATCTCAGACGATTTGTTCGGTGGAGATCGACGTATGCAGAACTCGATGGTAAACGCAGAGACAAGGATTTATACTGGTTCGGTCTGCTGAATAGCATCCCTACGTCCAGTGTGGGGGGAATCATATTGTGCCCTGCGCTTAGGGGTGTCTGGTTGAGTACCATGACCCCTGTCTCTGGCTTTGTGTATTGGCTTACCGATCTATGGAGCTCTGCCTCTCTTTATATAGTCCAGGACGCAGAGTCCTAGTCGGTTACAATCTTAGGAGTCCTAATAGGATTACAAGGTAGCAATACTACTAGGATTACATGGAGAGTCCTAGTTGGACTAGGTCTTCGCCCTTCCTTGCGGAGTACCCGGGGACTCTGTCCCACATACACTTAATTTTATGTTTATCACACTATGATAGATAATTATGTTAGTTTTTCTATTAAGCTATGTGTTTCTTGTAGTGAAGTTTGTTCTTTTGTACTTATGATTTTAAATATTAAATATGTTGCAGATCTTTCAATTGAAGACACAAATGTTGAATGTCGTAGTTGTACAAGTCATGCAAACATATTATTTAACTTATTATTGAAGTTTGCAGAATTTCATGAAATTTGTTGTGCAGCATAGAGTGTAAAAATTATTTTTATTTTGTTTCCCACCCTTTTCCCATGCCCCGAATGATTAGTTCATGAAATGAAAAAATGTTGATAAAAACCTAAAGAAAATATCATAACAGAAAAAATAAATAATGTTCTATAACTTAGCACGTTTAACTTATTCGTACAAGTTATGTTGTGTAATTAAGTTAGTGTGAGTTATGCGTGAGAGGAAAGAGAATGGCAGCTTCGTATACATACGCACGAAAAAAATAGATTGGTGTGTCCACGCGCACGCGAAAATAAAAACAACGATGTGTGCTCAAAATAGAAAGATGCAAGATCTATTTTTTTCCTAAAATGGAAACTGCTGCTACTGTCGGATCGTTCGCCCGAAAAAATTTGGGTGAACGTTCGCTGATTAGTCTGGCCGAGATTTTCTTTTGCCTCCATCCCCCACCCTCACAACGCGCGCGCGCACACACACAAAAATACGACTCCGTAAGGCCTTGTTAAATTTGCACCTCACGTCCAATATTTAGACATATACCTAAAATATTAAATATAAACTAAAAAATAACAAATTATATATATTGTGATAACTTTTGGAAATGATTTTTTAAATTCTAATTATTCTATAATTTAATAATGTCATGCTAGGTAAGCATGTGTTAATGATGTATTAATTAGTCTTATTAATAATTTTGTCTCATGGTTTGCAGACGAATCATTCCTTTTGTTTTGGTCTAAGTTAAAATTAGGTCAGACTTTTAAAAATTCCACTAAAGTTATAGAGAATATTGTTGAACTTCAAATAGGTATACTAGGAAAGTTAGTTAGACACTTTGATATTAAAGATAGGGACAAATTTGATTATTTTTAAACGAGAATTACACACTTCTTGCAACGAGAGAGTATCATCTCCCCCGCCTTTCCGGCATTCAGGTTCGCTGTTGCCATCGCGTGAAAAAGATGATATCGACCCGGAGCATCGCATCGGCACTCGGTGCACGGGGGAGTGCGAGACTGCGAGTGCCCGCGCGCGGACGCAGGCGGCACGCGGCAGGTAGGCACAGCCGTACAGGACTCCTGATGTCTACCAATCACCCCTGTCCCGCGCGATGCGGACGAGGCAAAGAAAGAAAGGATAGAGCCCGCGGAAAAAGCAACAGGACCGATTCGGAGCGTGGGCAGCAGAGATTGCCCGAAATATCTCGCGTCAACGTCGAATCCAGATCAAGCCGCGTGCGTCTCTCCTCCTCAGCTCAAGACCATCCATCATCCATGGTCGCGGCTGATGCTGTCGCGGGCAGCGGTGGCGCCACCTCGCACGCAGTGAGGTGAACCCGTGGCTGTACGTTCTTTTCGTGCCTTGCAAGCGCCGGCTGTGCCGTGTGTTTCTTGGTCTTGCCGGGGTCACGGTCACGCCATGAATCGAACTCGAACCGTACGACGCCGACGCTGCTTTTTTTTTTTAGAGAAAATTTCTTATTTGATCTTGGTTGAAACTTGTCTTTCTTCCTTGGCCCTAAAATAATTTCTTTTACCTATTCGGCCTCGCTTAAACTTTTGATTACTAATTTAGCCCTGTCATCGTATTTTGCGACTAACACCATTATAAATAGCATGTGAAATGACCAATTTACCAACTAAAAGGCACACTAGGCAGCAAACCAACATTATCACCGGCGAGAAGGTGACAGTATCCAACTGTGTGTGTTTTTTCTTTCTGTTCCACGTCCAATCACCATATTTTTTTTTGTTTTTGTTTGTTATTTCCATATAGTGTCTGCGTTTTCATGTTTCTCTTGTGTAGCACGAGCGTCCATGTTCCTTTTTTACTTTCCATTCTACCCATCGTTTCCTATTCCTTTTTCCTTTTTCTTTTCTTTTTTTCTTTTCTATATTAGAGTATCTATGCCTTTTATAAATATAAAAAGTAAGTGGTAAATTGATCGAAACACTGATTGTTTAATAAAAAAATATTTTGACCGCTAAGTCATCAATGCAGTTTTAATAGAAAATAAAAACTATGATTATTTGAACAAATATTAGCTAATGACCCAACGAATTAAACAGTAAACTGAAATCTTGAAGACTTTGTTATTAATATATTCAAAAAAATCTACCTCCAAATTGTATGAGAAACCAAAGTGCTCAAAATTATGCAGGTATGGTGCCTAGGGGTGCCCTTTTGTTTCTCATAGTGTCTCAGGGGTAAAATTGTCATCTCATGTATTACTTAATGGTGTTACAGACAACATTAGATGGTAGGGTCAGATTACTAACCAAAAGTTCAAGTGAGGCCGAATAGGTAAGAAAATTTATTTTAGGGCCAAGAAAGGAAGACAACTTTCAGCCAGGGCCAAATAAGAAATTTTCTCTTTTTTTTTTACCGACAAATGTACTACTACACTGGTACTGTACTGTGGGGTGCGGGTGCATCACCTGGTGACGCTTCTCATGTTGGTGGAAATCAATGGGTAGTGGCACGGCCTCGGACGTCATGGTGCTCATTCATGCATGATGCAACCACCTGCTCCTGATGGTGCAGTCAATAGTTGTGGTTGCCAAACACTTTGACTAGAGTCACCCGTTCGTACCGCAGAGGTTGGCTAGCTAGCTCGCTCGACACCTAAATTATACGGAGTACGGAGTACTCCTATATTATACGTACGTGCAGTATACGGTTTGTGCCATCGAGTGAGGGTTGACGAACCATCGTGCCGACTCCCAGGCACTGGAAACACATCATTGAAGTCCTTCCCCCCTTGGCCCTTGTACATCACCACCTCCACCCACGTCGACGGGACTCACGGACGACGGGAGACGTCTGACTACCCAAAGGCTGATGAAAGTCGGGACCCGAGACACGAGGCGGCAGGCGGTCAGCCACCATCCCAGCAGCACTCCTGTGATCTCCTCCCTTCCTCTCTTCCCCTCTCCCTCGACCGGGGCGACGGCCACGGCGAAGTCCTTTCAGCCTTCCTCACTTCCAGCCCAAGTCCTCTCTTCCGCCTAGTCTCCCAGCGTATTACTAGAACAACTTCACCGCTTCTCAATCTTAGCTCCCCCTCGGCACTCGCCTCTTCTGTTTTATTTTATTATATCTGCTGCGGTCCACGACCATGGATCTTCGACAGATAATAACTTAAAAATCCAATCCTGCTTGTGAGTTGTGACTCTTATAGCGTGTGCCGTCAGCCGTGTAGCCTCCACCCCACTTAGGTTGGATTCTTGTTGCCGCTTCTTCCCGTGATCGGCCGGCCGCATTGAGTTGAGGGATTCTCGTTTGCTTTGCTGGGCGGGACGCCGCCGCCTGCAATAGCGGGTACTATTTACTGCGCGCTTTCCGCGTTTCTTGTCTGCTGCCTTCCCAATTTGCTCTCATCCGGAGCAATCTGAGTGTGAGTGATCCCTTTCCGTTTCTTGGATTAGCTCCGTAGGTTTCCTTGGTGGCCATGGTGAACGACGATGAGCAATCGGCGATCACCGCCGCCGCCACTGCCACTGCCGTGGAGCGGGACCACGTGAGCGGCGGGTCTCGGCGGCTCGCGGGGGAGAACTCTGACGAGGAGGCGAAGGGGAGCCCGCGCTTCTCGGATGCTGACGACCGGTCCTGGCACTCCCACTCGCACTCGCGGCAAGGCTCCGCCTTGGAGGTCTGTATCTCCACGTCCGCGCCCATCAGCTGCGCCGCCAGCGCCGGCGGCGTGGACACGGCCGCCGAACGCGCCAGGAAGTCGTGCGTGTCGGAGTGCTCGCTGGACGACGACGTCGTCGACCTGGAGGCCGGGCTGGCCGAGATCACCAAGGCCAGCCCGGACAAGGCCGAGAGGAACTGCCGCATCTGCCACCTCGGCCTTGACAGCGCCGCCGCCGAGTCCGGCGCCTGCATCGTGCTCGGCTGTTCCTGCAAGGACGACCTCTCCCGCGCCCACAAGCAGTGCGCCGAGACCTGGTTCAAGATCAGAGGCAACAAGTAAGCCCATTCACTGCTATCTCCATACATCGTCCGCTTTATTTGCATGATTATTGCCTTTACATGTCAAGTTTACAGTTGCAAGCTAGAATTAAAATATCTTCATGTGTTTACGAGTTCTTTGCAACTGCAAACGTGTGGCTATGGAATCTGTAATTGGAATTCGATATTTTGCTTTAACTAGGTGGTTGATAAAGGTTTCAAGGGGATGTGCTGCTGGGGATAAAGTGGAATCGGTTGTAGTTGATTCGTAGGTTGAAGGGCTTGGAATGGCCATATGAGTTGGAGAGTGGACAAAGTAGGATTCCCTCTTTCGGCCTGGTTCTCTCGCAGATTCTTGTGTAGTTCTCTAGATCCTGAATGTGAGTCACTTTGTTATGGTGGTCCTGGTGCCATCGTAGGCTTCCACTCAAGTGTTTACTTCATGATGAAAATAACTAGTCATAGTTCACCCAAGATGGGTGTGCCAATTGTTTTCTAAATAGTTCGTTTAGGCTGAGAATTACACATAGGATTTAGGACTGAAGTTTATAAGGGTTATAGGCACTACCGGGAATCCGAAAATTTGCTCCGCAGCTGTGCTTTTCGTGTCAAACATTATTTGGAATATGCTTAATCTAAAAGAGTGTATAGAGTGGCAGGTGCAGTTTCCCGTCACAATCAGGTATATAAATTCTAGATCTGTATAGAGTTACATGCTCAATTGGAAATGTTGGGCACCCCTCAAATTGAAAATCTTTCTTTGGCTGAGGTTTAAAGGTAGCCACCGGACTGCCGATCATTGACAGCGTCATGGACTTGAAGCAAGTTTTGGTTGTCGCCTCTATGATCAGGAAGACCGAGACGTGTGATCACCTCTGTTTCCTGTTCATATACACACTACAAATATGGTGTAACATCCTGTCAGGGCTAGGAGTGGCATGTCCCCAACCATCAGAGAACCAATCGATATAGGATTGGTGGCTACAATTACATGGGGCTTGGAGGGGGATCAAAACAGAAGGGATTCGACTCAGTTCTTTGCTCTAGTAATCTGGTAGGTCTGGAAAGGGAGGAATGCCCAATTGTTCCATGGAGAAACCTCGATGATCAATCAAGTACGTGCTGCTCAAAATCCGCCAAGAAGGAGAGCTCTGGATTGAAGCGGGTGCCACAAAGCTAGGCTGTTTAGTTCATACATAACAGAACAACTACTACATTGTTTAATTCAATCCCGCTAGCTAGGTTGTCTATTCATCTATGATAGCTTCTAGTGAACCGGGCCAACGCACAGCGATGCTATGTGCATCGTAACAAACTCTTCTATATTAATACAAAGATTACAAAGATACGTAGGCCGCGTATTCGAGAAAAAGAAAGTCTAGATTTGTGGGGAAAGGCACATTAAGAGGGGAACCTGAGTTGATGAGCTACATCAGTAGAGCCTTATTTCTGAACTTTCTCCTGTGCACTCTCAGATTTTTCATCAACCATGTGTGTAGTTCGAACATATGTAAAAATAACTTTACACCAAGCTATCATCTTGAAGAAACATCAATGCTGAGACTCTGAGTACAAGTTTTCAAGAAAAGAGATACATCAAGTATCCTTCAATTCAAATGCAAGCATCAAAATGAATTGGTGGGATGGCTTTCTCTAAAATGTAACATGCGTACATATTTTCTGTTGCTTTGCCGTCAAGATGTAGACAAGTCTTTTATTACTTATATCTACAAAAGCAACCTTTTTTTTTGAGAGAATTTATTCACATGGTCTTCAAGCACAGATTGTCAATTACTTTGAAATATAAATCTAATTGTAAAACTTTTATTCACTACACATACCTGTGATGTAACTAATTGTTGTCCATATTTTATAAAGTTTTCAAAAACAATAACAGCATATACGCCTACGATTAACCAAGCTATTGTATTGAAGCTTTGTGTTGCTTGCGGTATAGTATTTGAGTCTGCCCTGGTGCCATTTTAAGTAAATTTGCATCGCAACATATTACTCAATGCAAACAAAGATCTGTTTTAAGTGTCTCCATCCCTTCTTTCATTGTCTTAGGATCTGCGAAATCTGTGGCTCAACCGCGTGCAACGTGGCAGGTTTCTGTGATGCGGACTTCATTGAGCACTGGAACGAATCAAGCAGCACTGCAGCTGCCCAGGCAGCATCCTCCGAGCCTCGGAGATTTTGGCAAGGGCACCGGTTCCTCAACTTCCTTCTCGCTTGCATGGTGTTTGCTTTCGTTATATCCTGGCTCTTCCACTTCAATGTTCCTGGATGAGTACTCCCGGTGCACATCGTTGTTAATAAAAAGCTCCAAAAGCATGACAGATGAAGTGTGGGAAATTTTCAGAATGCAAACTGGCTGAGCATGAGAAAAAAGAACTGGAGATGAACAAGAGTTGCTTGGGTGAAATGAAGGGTGGTGTTAATTTTGTAGAGTACAACAACACATGCCGCAGAAAAAAAAAGGAAAGCGGGCTATTCTGTAAAGATTGGTTGAGTGGTAGTGAATGGGGAGAATGGGAGTTCTTATTTTCCATTGCGTCATGCTTGCATGATATGTGAACCTTCTGGTCAAGTAGCTGTAGCTAGCTTATTAGATATTCTTGTCTCATAGCTTAGTTGGTTACATTCTTTGTGGTGGAATATGTCTATCTATGTCGAACAGTTTAAGTGCTCGACTTTGCACAAGGGATCATATTTGGTGGGCGGACAGGCGGTGTACTCGTTGACAGTGAGGTTCAAATAGGCGATGCAAGAGGCATTTGCCGCCGAATTCCCATTATTGAGGGTAATTTTGCAGGACACGCCACCTTGTCCAGGACAGAATTCTTCGCTAGTATTCCCTTCGTATAGAAAATAGAAGTCCTTTTTACAAGATTTGAGTCAAACATTGGGAATATAAATCATGAATAATTTTAAAATTGTTGAGTTTAGAGATGTAAAAATTATATAAATAAATTTGTCTTGAAAAGTATTTTTATAAATATATATATATATCACTTTATAATAAATATTTTTAAAGAAACAAGTGGTCAAAGTTATGCTTAAAAGACCGTGTCGTTGTCCTACAGGATTTCTATTTCCTACGTGGAGGGAGTACAGGATAGGGTCCAGGTCCATCCTGTAGTCCTTCAATGAATCCAACCCGGTCTCACCGGAGCACGTCTTGTTTCGGAATAGCGGCATACAAAATTAATAAGAAATGCAAAATGAAGAAAAGGGCACCTAATCTCACCTCTTTCTATACCATAAAGAAAAGAACCAGAGATTTGAACCCTTTTTTATTTTATTTTAAAAAGAAAAAGAAGTGTTTAGAGATTTATCTACTTACTCTAGACATTTATCTACTTACTCTAGACTAAGTAGATTTTTAATGAATATTTACCCCAATCCATCTTTATGGTAGCCACTGGATGGTTGGATCTGCTGCCTGAGAGAGTGAGAGGCAAGGATCGACGTACCCAAACCAAACGGCAGCATCAGGTTCCGCAAGTTTAAATAATCAGTAGTTCAGTACTCCACCAGCTCCAAATAGCCAAACGTGGGGCTGCGTCCAGTAGTAACATGCAGCTTGCCGCGATTGAAGGAAGACGCGCTCGAGCAACGGCAATCAGCACTTGTTAGTTGCACGACATTTCAGATGAATCTTCTTCAAAGATACGGAGTGGCAGGTTGTTGCGAAGTTGGCAGCATTTCTGCAATTGCACGGTAGAGGTAGCACAAGCATAATTCTAATCGCAACTATTGGCAATTATTATGCCAGAAATAGGAAAGCTCTTACCATCGTGTAGACAAGTACTTTGTACTCCGTATAATAGATGCCACAAGACAGTGGAGCAGAGCAACTGCCATACCAGTATATCATTGCGGTGCATTGCATACAGTGTACTCGGGCCACGCACCTGCACGGCTGGCTGCACCGCTGACATGGGTAAGCGCCGTGAATGCAAATCGACCATGTCACATGGGCCATGGCAGGAAGCTCCGTGCACGGAACGCAGCGGCCAGCGGGTGCATGTGCTTTGCATCATTCGCTAGTCTCGCGGCATCCCCAGTCAATCTCTGCCTTTTTTTCTTCTTCTTTCTTTAGAGCGCCATACCCGTGAGCGGGTGAACCATTCAGGTCTCGTGAGCCCCGGTGGACGGTGGTCTATCCCGTCATGCGATTCGATATGCCCGGTCAGCCCGGATAAGTAATGGCGAAACTGAACATTCAAAGGGTACAGTTGCTCACGTTAAATTTCCAATCAGCATAAGTTAAGTCACCATTGCTCATTACCACAGACGAATAGGTTTCTTTTTTTGAATTGAGAACTAGCTGAATCTAATTGATATTTACATCAAACATCAATTTCTCTCTCTAATACCATCGATTTGGAAATGTCTGAAGGATGCAAAACTGAAGCCGCGGCCTCTTACTAAAGCCGCGAGATCCTGATTCTATTACAGTTTCTACCACTACTTCAACACCTCATTTATGTGTAACCGTGCCATGGAGAGCAGAACAAAATGTTGTTGTAGCCTTGTCGGTACCTGAGAAGCCATTCATCATACAGTGATACCGACGCACGCCACGCAAATTTCTTTTTCCTCGCAGCAAGCAGACTCCCCTGTGGATGTTAAAGACGATATATGACAAAGAAAAGCTGCTGATCATGTCCCAGTAGGGTTGGCATCAGAGACAGTGTGGTTCGTGTCTTCTCCATGCTTTCCATTCATCTGCACTCGTTGTCGCTGAAATAATCAGAAAAGGATATATCAAGAAAACTCAGTACCAAAAGCACAAGGTTATGGTGTGATGAGCCGCGAAAGCAGTGATATAAAATATAATAGTTCATTTTAAATTTGTGCATCCTTTCGTTCAGAAAAAAATGTGCATCCAGACGCATTGAAAGGTACCCCAAACCATTTACAATAATTCAGAAATAGTGAGGTGACAAGTTATAGTACCCAATCTGTAGAATCGACAGTGTTTCCATTTAACAATTTATGGAACTCATCCATCATCCTCCTGTCCTTCTCAAGTTTATGGAGTTCTTCCTTCATCTTGTCATCTTTATCCTTTGTGCTTACTGGAAGCAAAGATAATCCATTTGTACGATCTGGCATTTCTGCAGAATTACCACAACAAAAGTTTGTTACAGAATATATCATATGGCTGATTTACATGACACAGGAGGGTATAAGATCGTACCTGGCAGCTTCTTATCAACAAAGAACACAACCAAATTAACAGTGTACCTGTAGAAAGAGACTGTCAAATGGAAGGCAGATGCTACTCCAAGATAACCATATCACTAAAATTAGGTTTTGTCCTACCAAGCAACAACAACATCCACAGTGTAGTGCTTGCGAGAAGCAATTATAAGAAGACTCTGAATTATAGCCATCAGCCAAGAAAGGAGCTTAATCAACCTACAAGAACATGTGAACAAGGTGAGTTCGTGGGGGGTAATTTGAAAAATGTCACACAAATTACATGCAAAACACAGGGGGGAACACACATGATCGCCACGATAGATTTCCTTACCTATTTGAACCATATTTATGGTATGTGCGCACAAAAACTAGGGTGAAGATCATGTGAGATGAAAATATCAGATCACCACAACCAAAAAGCACTCCACGTGGAACTGCAAGGAACAATTTGAATCAACAGAACTTTCCACCCACAACAGCAGGCCAACAACAGAAAACTTACAGTTAATCAGGAGCACTTCGAGTGCATTATTTGGTGGTGGGAGAGTCGCCAGTTTTGAGCCCTATGAAGTCAAAAGGTGAATGGTTTGGAATAATTTTGTTAGCACCGGTGTTCACAAGTATATGTTTAAGCTAGAATGAGAAATCGAGGTTACCTCATGACAGTGATAATTGGGACCAGGAAGTTGAGTGGAATAGAATGTCATAATCCTTAAAAACTGCGAAGCCTGGACAAGAAACTATGATCACTTGTTGAAACATGGATACAATCTATACACCAAAGTTAGGACAATCAAACTTACAACTAGAAATGCCAGCACCCTTCGCCATAGTAGAACAGTGTAGAAACGTTTGCTATGATAAATAAAAGGGTGAAAACTCCACTGCAATACAAAAAGAAAATTAGCACATACCATGGCTCAAACAGGTACTAAAACATGATCAACCATAAGTATGAGAAAAATTAGCACATACCATTGCAGAAAAATAGCATAAGAAAATTAGGAAATTATGCAATGGACGCTAGAAATTTTGTAAGTATATACATTAGAATTTTACATGAAACTTATCATCTAACCTGAACAAACATAGAGTACCCTCAAAATGAGAGCTTGAATTTAACTAAAGCTAACTCATACCGGAGATTAATTGTCCCATGGTTAATGCCCAAACTCAAGCTAAATTACTAGGTTTGACATATCAATCTAGATGATCGCCACTTCTGATTTTACTGCTTAATGAGTCTGATTGCAGCATATGTTGTTAATTTCAGCATTAAACGCACACACACTCATGGTACAAGTAATCAACATCAAACAGATAAACTGCAGAGTCCTTGTCAAAAAAAAAAAAAACTGCAGAGTAAAAGGTCACCTACCAAAAGAAAGGAAATGAAGATGAAAGTGAATACGCTCTCACTAAGATAACCTTTCTCTTGGCCAAGCTCCTGCCATATGGAGGTGTGTCACCAGTGGCACAAAACAAATTAACGTTGTAAATTATTTTATGAACATGAAACTGAATAAATGCAGATGACATACAGGAAGGGCCATAAATCCCAGGTCCTGGAGCAGTGGTCCGGGTCGATGCAAGTAGTGTACTCCTCGAGCAGCCAATCCATGGATGTACTAGTTATAGGCAAAATGATCGCATAAATCTCCAAAATCATCCATTATTGAACTGATAAAAATATGTTAAGAAGTAAATTTTGAGAAGACAATGCAAAACTATGAGATCCAGATATTGGGAAGTTTTTGCAGCCTCAGCCTGAAAAACTTTATATTAGCAGACAATTGGTGTGTTCCTTTGCTGCTCATAAATTGAAATAAAGACGTCACTGGTCTCCAGTTCTACCAACCGTGCACAGAGAAAACCCAGTCTCTACTGAGGTCTACAAAGCTCTTGGCTCATCAAATGAAGCAAAGTGCAAAACAGATATATAGAAGCACCAGAAGGTCTTCTAGACACAAAAAAATTGATATACTACACACAGATGAGGCAAGCACAAAAGGCCTCCGGCGTTAAAGGAATAGAGTGCTTTAGAATCTCTAGAATCAACCACCTACACTGAATTATCAAAATTTTGATTAGAGAACTACAGCAGCCAAGGCAGATTGCCAGGATACATCATACATAGATCATGCTAGTGACATGCCAGGGCTAACCCAAAAGAAAATGGACGATACCAAAATAGTATGGCTCAGTTAATTTAAGTGTCAAGACATAGGAAGTCTGAATATACATATGCAGAACAAAAATAGTTTCAAGAGACTTGAGAAACCCTGCTAACTAGGTAGAAGGCAGTTAGGTGCATTACATTTCTTCACATGTATTTCGAAGGCACAAATAAAGAGTTCAAAAAAACTAGAGAAATATAAAAGGCAATTTACAACGTATTTTTAGTGGTCAATAACGTATTCATGTATTCAACTATGGGATAAGGCAAAGGTAACAATCCGCGAGGCAAGATAAATTGCTTTTCACTTGAATAAAGATTTGGATAAAGAGCTACCTCATGCTTTTACCACCATGTAAATTCTCAGCTATCGCGCACATCATGCAACATATATCAGTAGCTCAATGCATGTACAGAAGTCACATCACAGAACCGATTTCACACATATATACCCTCACCCTTATCAACAACAAACTAACATGCCTACAATTCAAGAAGCATCGAGTAATCTCAAGCAAATGTTTATTCAGTCACTAAGCTTAGCATCAACTGAAGAGTGGTATTCTCGTTTCAATTGACAACACCCTGGATAGTATTTCACATGATATATACCCTCACCGTTATCAACATCAAACTAACATGCCTACAATTTAATAAGCATCGAGTAATCTCGAGCAAATGTTTATTCAGTCACTAAGCTTAGCATAAACTGAAGAGTGGTATTCTCGTTTCAATTAACAACACCCTGGATAGTATTTCACAAGATATATACCCTCACCCTTATCAACAACAAACTAACATGCCTACAAATCAAGTAATCTCGAGCAAATGTTTATTCAGTCACTAAGCTTAGCATAAACTGAAGAGTGGTATTCTCGTTTCAATTGACAACACCCCGGATAGTAATCATCATGCGACTGGCGACAGCCCCAAATTGAGCACAAAGTTTAACAGAGCCAACTGGGAAAAAATTAAAAAAACAAGGGTCTGAGCCATCTGCAAGTCCAAAAATGTCGACACCCGCGGTAAACAGAAAGACGAAGTAACATCTCATTGTTATGCACACAGGAGCCACAAAGCAAACGAGGTCGATCGGGAAGCTCACCTGAAATACCAACCCTGCAAGGAGCAATTGCCACTTCTCGAAGAGAAGCTGCAGCTCTGCCGTCGTCTCCGCGCACACCCTCCTCCACAGCTGCGCAGACGCAGAAACCAATCAGAAAACTTCACGAGCGATACCCAGCAAGCACACGGGGATGGGAGCAGCGAATCGAGACCTTGGTAGACTCCCGCGCGACGTACATCGTCGTGGCCGCAGCTCCCACTCCCGGCTCTAGTCCTCCAGCTGTCCAGCAGTCTTCACTACTTCCCGGTTGGGCCACACCCATACTTCTTCCGATCCGCACATCACTGCGGGGATCGCTGCATCCCGCGCCGGAATTCCTCGCCTCGTAACCGCCGCCGCAGCGGCCGGGTGGACGACGACTCTCCCGAGGCAGCTGCTCAGCTCTCGGGCCTCGGCGAGGGAGAGGGGAGAGGACAGAGGAGGGGACGGGCGCAAATGCGGTCTGCGGGGTCGCGACGACTGGGAACGGGAGGGTGGCCGCAGGCCGCCGCTGGGGGGAGTCACGACTCACGACTCTCTCGGCGACGGCGGCGACGGTTTGAATCGGGGAGGGTGGGTTCGGGGGCTCGGGAGAAAAGAGAGGAGCCGGGGGTGTGGGCGTTTTCGTAAAAAAAAACCCCGTGGGCTCGCTCCGCGCAGCCGGCCAGTTCGATCAGGGCGGTTGCGGTTGCTCTCAGCCGCGTTGATTCCGAGGGAAGCGGAGGAGCAGGACTGCAGGAGGTGTGAGCCGGTGGACTGGGTGGCCTCCATGTGCGCCGCCCATCGCTGCCCTTTTTATGCATCTGGCAGCCGCGTTGGCTCATCCATGAGACCATGATTCCTCTAACCTTTTTGTTCGGCAGATCGTACTAGTCTTCATTCGTCCAGTCCATGATGACTGATGAGAGCAAAAAAGAAAAAGAAAAATTGCAGTTGGTGTTTGTGCTTTGTTAATTAATTCGATCGGTTGGGCCACAGATTCGGAGGGTAAACGCTAGCTGTACGGCGCCCAGCGTCGACAGCGTACAGGTTCGGGACCCGCGGTCTTCCAGAACACCAGATGTTGACATGTGCAGCTCGGAAAGGAAAAAGGATGTGGCATGTAGACAAGTTGCTTTCCCATAGCTAAAAACGAATTTCAAATGTTCAGACCGAGCTTTGATCACCGCGTACCATTGGTTCATTGCATCAATGCATTGGTCTACTCTCTGATCAATCCACTCGTCTAGAGAAATAGCCATTCGACAAATTTCTGCCCCCTTACCTGTTTCGTTGGTTTACATATATGATCGGATAGATTTTTGTGATCCGTGATGATTGTCTTATTAGTCATCATATTAGCATAGTTAGTTTCTTAGAGCAACTCTAAAAGCCTCTTTATTTCCTCTCTAATTGATAGAAATAGGGATTTTAGTAGGGAAAAAATCTCTAAGAGCAACTCTAGGAGTCTCTATATATTCTTACATACTGATACAAATCGAGATTTTGGTGGAAAAATATCATCCAATAACTTCTTCTTCTTTTAGATCTTCAGATGTCGCTATCATCTGTTTTGAATTTCTCGCTAGCCATTAGCCAAAGATAAAGAACAAAGTTGACTCTCTAAAGTACGCATAAGATATACTCCCTCCGTCCCTTTTTATCTGTCGTTTCCGGTTTTTGTGCCACAAGTTTGACTAGATTTATATAAAATATGTGTAGTATTTATATCTCCAAATAATTTTATTAAAAAATTAGATTAAAAGATCTATCTAATGATATGAATTATGTATCATAATTATTAATATTTTTTTATATAAATTTCATTAAAGTTATTTCTCGGGAAGCGACAACGACAGATATTTAGGTACAGAGGGAGTACAAAAGATTTTAAAAAGGTGAAAAGACATAGAGAGCCATTTTTATTCAAATAACTCTTCAAATAAAAATTTAGATAACGGGTTTCGGAAAGACTCTTAGAGTTGTTCTTACTTTAACTAGATCTCCAAATATTTATCATATGTTCTAGATTTCTCGCTAGTTAGATGGAGAACGAGTCAGGCTAGGGACACTACAGAAATGAAAAATAGAAAAGTTATTGACCGTTAAAAAAACATTGAACCTGTTTTTTTTAATTCGAATGACTTCCAATGATGAAATAATGATTTAGAAAACGAGTTTAAGAAAAATTTCTATATTTTAAGTATACATGTACATATGCACTTCTACCCCTTCTTTACATTACTGCGACACTCGAATAACCTATACTGTTTACTTGGTGGTAACTTCTACAATGTGCGTCATCTCCCATTTTACATGATGATGTTAGTCACTCTTCAATTTTCATCCATCCACACACCAATCGAAGTATACAGCCGCATGGTACCACGAAAGGCCCGCAGAAAATTAGCAAAAAGGGGTAATTCGTTTCTAGTTCCAGCTTTTGAAAGCAAATGCTAATTCTTCTCTTCGTTTCTAGATCGAGTTGAGAACGAAATACGGAGTAATCAATATAAGGGGTGGCAGACTGGCAGTGTCACCATCACCATCCTTGTACAAGAGAATAATTATAGCTTTGCAAAGCCCATCAACGTGACAACGTCAAATAGAAAACCTTATCATCAAGTGCCAGTTAGCCGGCACACACAAAGCACACACGTTTTATGCGCGGAATGCAACCGTCACGCTGATGATGCAGCAGGCCTATATTTTAATTATTTTTTTCCCCTCAGAAGAACATTGAACCCATCGACACGACTGTTCAATTCAAAAGACAATACCCGGAACATTCAGCAGGGGGTGTTGACCAGGTAATTATGCTTCCGAGGAAGAGAGAGCTGAGGGGCTGGGTGGGCCGCGATGCGATAGGAATAGGCATCTGGAAGAGGAGCCACATGTTGGGCCGGCCCCCGCGATGTCATACTCAGTCCTACACTCCTCCTGCAGGTGGCGCGAAAAAAAAAACAAGCTGATCAAATAACCGTGCCACAGTGGCGATGAGGTCCTACTATTCCTGATGAGCTTGCAACGAGTTGTGACGAAGCGATGATGAAGCTACGCTGCAGCCAGGGCCCGGCCAGACCCAACAACTGGCCGGGGCCGGCGCATTTCCTCGCGTACGAGTAATTAATTTGGCGGTGCAGGGCTCGCACTCGCACTCGCAGCGGCACACATGGCGACGGCATGAGGGACGGGAGCAAGGGCGACAGCGTCGTACGCGGCCGTCGTGCGTGCGCGTGTGCGCGGCCGGCAGCGGTGGCCGGTGAGGAGTGGGGACTGGCCGACTGGGGCAACTAGCTAGGGAAGCTTGTTGGCTTGCGGCCGCGAACGCGAATGGACAAGCAGGCGCAACAAGCCCACCGGCCGGACGCCGCGGCGTTGCCTAGATTAGATAGGTGCGCATACCCCCAGTCTTTCCGCTATTCGATCCCGGGCGGTGCTTTCAGGTGGAAAGGCGAGAGAACGTCGGCGACCCTGCAGTTATGCTGATGCTCCCTCCCTCCATCGCAAATTGCAACGGCACCATCCAGTTGTACAACTTTCTGCTGGGCCGCTGGGGAGTGGGGTATGACATTTTTTAAGCCATTGAACTCACACTTTTTTTTTGACGTTATTGAACCCACGCTTCTCACTCACGTGAGCATCTCCAACAACTCTCTAAATCGACTTGGTATTCTTATAAACCTGACAAAAACACAAAAAAACTATTTCCAACAACTTCCTAAATCAATTTGGTATTTTTCCCAACTGCGTATCCATCCCCGTCGCGCGCGGAGCCGCCTGCCTATCGCGCCGCGAGAGGACGGAAAGGACGGAGCGGGGAGCCAGAGGATGGAGCGCTCGTGGACCGCCGCTCGCGCCATGAACATGAGCAGCACGGCCGCGGCGGGGGCACTGGGCCACCTGCGGCTGATGCGCTGCAGCACTACCAAGGGAAACAGCACTGGGCCACCTGCGGAGGAGCGGCACCACCAGACGAACAAGGCGCTGGCGCACATCGAGCAGTACCCCGGTGAGCCTCAGCGACATGACCGGGCCGTGCGTCGCCGCGAGCCTGGCGAGGGCGAGGAGCGTGCTCCGACGGAGAAAGACCATCTTCTCGGGCAATGACAGGCGGGTTCCATATGTCATCCACTATTTTTATCAAGTAAGAATAGTAACTTGTTGGAGAGAGGTCTTTTTTGACTTGCCAAATAAAATAGCAATTTGCTAAAACTCAAGATTTAACAAGTGATTTTTACCAAAGTGTTAGAGATGCTCTTAGCTTAGTTTCATTCCCAGGGCCCAACCTGATGGGCTGCAAGAAATACTACTACTGGGCCATGGGCCTAATTTCTTTAAGTCAAGAAATAGTACGGCCCTTTTTTTGCCTGGTCCTTAAGTTTTGGGCCTGATCACGCCTAGCTGCAACCTACTCCCTCCGTCTCATTAAAAGTGTCGTTAGAAAACCGTGTCTATCTCACAAACACGCTTCCCGGACGACACTATCAATGAGACGGAGAGAGTACAAGTCTTCGTTACTCCTGGATGGACAAAAAAAAATGAACTCGATGTCTTGGCGAGTCATCCATGGCCGCAAGGGCAACACGGTAACAAAGCTTTTACTCGATTATTTGCCAAGGCCTATTCTCTTTTCTTTTTCTTGTCCAAACAAGTTAGACATTCACATACGCTCAAGTAGATTCATGACCCTCATTTACTTGTTTTCCTCCCATACATTTTTCAACAAAAGTTGTAAGAAAAAAAAACTCATTTTACTTATATAAACTATTACCGTGGTCTAGTTTCGTTTTTAAACTCCAAAACCGGATAGATTACCCTATCAATTATCAAAATAGTTTGAATTGCCTCACTTGCTGGTTAGTAATGATCAATCTCGTGATCTACCGGTCTCACATACATGTACGAGCTTCTGCAACCATGACTTCGTCAGCCGTTTATAGATGCTTATATGGGTAGGATATCAAGATCTGTCGACTAAGTATCTATCATTCTGAGGTGTGTCCATTGGAGGGTTGTATGACTTGGACATGTACGAGCGTCTTCGCTATATTGAGATTTGAAAGGAAAAAACTAATAAGGTATAAACGTCATCAAGGTATACTCACCATCGCAAGCTACGATTCTTGATAGAGACCTAACATACCTACACGTGTTGTAGCACGGTAAAACACTTTCATGACATTTATCTTTTCCCTTAGAGTCCGATGTATATCATGTATCCATAAAAAACGAGATTGTGTTCCTCTTATATAGTATAATATATAATAAATAAAAAAGAAAAAGAAAATAGATAAACAGGCCGTAGTGAGGTGTGGACCTAGTGGGCACAGAAAAGGGCGCTATGTAGCTCCAGGCAGAGTTTCCGGCCCATAATACATTTCCGGCCCGACTATCACGCAAACAGAACTCGATGGACCTTTACAATGAGAACAAGAGCCAGTCCATTAATCAGCACCATGCTAGCAACATAAAGATATCTCAGCTGTTTGCTGAGATGAGAAGTTATCTAAATGAAAATTGAAGAATACGGCCACAAGAGCTCCTGCCTCCTGAGTCCTGCCTGGCACGCGGTGGCGCCGACCCGTCTGTTCGTGAAGCATCTATCACTGAATCCGCATGCATGCCAGCCTCACATCGCAACCACTGACCACACAAGCAAAAGCAGCACCAGCACTAGAACGCTGCTGGACGAAGGCATCACCATGGAGTGGTGGCAGCCACGCATGCATCCAGATCCGGCCATCATCCGTCGCGTGAGCAGCAAACTCGTGAGTTGTGGTGCACGCACCGAAGGATTAAATTTCTTCCGGCGGGGGGGCCTTCTGAATGAATGAAGTAGTAGTAGGGCAGCACATGAGGCGGCGCTGTCACCGTACAGTACAACGGCAAAATAAAACTACGGAGGGAGCAGCTGTAATGATTTGTGGTTCCATCAAAAAGAGTAACAATAATGATTGTTGGTCCTCCAAGTTTAATCACGGATTGCAGCAACCTGGCCCGGCGGCAAAAGATGGGTTAGAGTACACTGCTACTGTACGTGGTGGCGTGGAGCCGAGCCACGACAGGCGTCGGTGTCCGTCGGCGCGTCACGGCACATGCATGAGGATTGACGAGGCGGACGTTGATACCGTTCCATAAAGTATGGCGCCCGCGGCCTGCCAAGTGCCAACTGGAGGAAGTGGTTAGCCACACCGGACACGACCCAAACAGCCGTCGCCGTCGCCGGCTCGCCGCCAGAAGCTTCATCCCATAGATCGACTACAGTGCTATGCAGATGCAGGGGCACGGCTCTATGCTCTAACTGTGGAACGGGATGGGGAAAACGCGGCTGCTTCAGCAGCAGCCCCATGCGGACGCGGTGAGCAGCCCATGTTCTCGTTGCCCACCATCACACCAACCAGGCCAAGACAAACCTGTTCATCTAAGAGCAAATATAACAATTAGCTTATAGCCGAGCTAATCAACATTTTTTTGCTGATGTAGAAAAAAAGGAATGAGAGAAAAGAGAGTCTAGCTAGATATGAATGTATAGATATTAGTAGACCCAAACAAAAGTGTATGTGAGGTTAAATGTCGCGAGGCTCGCTAGCGGGTAAAGGAAGAAGCAGGAGCGGTATTTTACATGCAGTGCTCGCCACATGGCGATACATGAAGGAGGATGGATGAGATTGAGATGCAAATTCATTCTTTAAGGTCTAAAATACACAATTTAAAATTTTAGGGACCAAACTAATCCTCAGACTATAGTTTAGTGACAAAAATAGTTATTTTACTGACGGAATATATGGCGCACGCTAGGCGGAGAACTATGGGTTTTGCAAGTTCTAACGATTTTTTCATGGGGTCGATTAAAAAGTTGCTCAAATGGACTAAAATGATAGTTTACGTAATTTGAATGAGGAGAAAAGGTAAGCTAGAATGACATTTATTCATTTGATCATAATTAGTTCATTCACTAAAAAAAGACCACGTTAATGCCCATCTGCATAACGCATGGAGGTCACACACTGGTGTCCGTACGTCGGTTCTCGATCTAGACCCCTCTCAGGTCAGCAACTGGTCAGAGTTGATCGTATTGTATCCTTGCCTCCATGCGGAAAATCTTGGAGGCCGTAGAGCTGGACAAACGGTCCGTGGTCCAAATGAGAAAAAAAGGTGAAGAAAGAGACTCCAAAATTCAACGACACGGTTGTACCGCTAGATTCTATACGGACACGCTGTTCCCTTGCTGATCTGCTGTCACTACTGGTCCCTTCGCCAGCCGGATATATAGTGATACTCGTGCAATACAATACAAGTAGTATGCGAGTACTCCGTACTTCCTAGATTGAAGGGAGCGTGTCAAGTAGTGAGCCTTCAGGTCCAGGGCCAGCCTAATGAAAGCTCAAGCTACTGCAAAAACATTGTGCTGCCAATTGCCAAAACGGATGGCCAGGGTAAGAAGGCATGTGTTGTCTCTGTCTCTGCAGGCCTGGAGCTAGAAATTATACACAGTGGGGCGCCGGTGAAAGAGATTCGACTATGCAAATTGAAAATAGTGGAATTTGACCATTAGTCATCATCGTACCGTTCTTTTGCCCTTATCAGCCGGCTTATCAGCCGTACTTCAGCTTATTCTCTCTCACAGAACACTATTGAAACAGCCGTAAAAACGATCAACCAAATCAGCCATTTTTAAAAGTTACATAGCACACACTCACCTTTATGTACAGACGTACGTAAACCCTATTTTGCTCCTATTTTTTCAAGATTTACTGTAGTATTTGACGATTTAGCAATGTTATTATTACCGTGGGAGATAACTGTGTCTCTCGATAATGAGGTGCAAATGAAAACTTAGGAATCTTAAAATCTAGTACGAGCTTAGTATTTTGAAAGTGTTCGTAATGGGGTGGATTGTGTGCTTGTTCAGGGGTGATTATGAATGCATATATGTCTGTCCGATTTACAGTAAAAAAATAAACCGGTATAATAATAGCTCCACTTAATAAATAAACCGGTATTATTTTGATCTAATATTTTTAGGACAATCAAGATTTGATAATATGCGCATTCAACGTTTTTGTCTAAGATTTTTAGTGTCCTATAAATATATTAATAAACTAACTATGGTTTACTTCGTCTATTTATGAAAAGAGGTAACTCCCTCCATATTAAAAAAACCCTGACTTTTAGGACATGATTGTGGTAACCAAGGAGTGATTAATTAGGAGGTATTTTTCCAGTTTTGCTTATTAAATAGGGATCTGGGTGACTACTATATGAAAAAAACTCTTCTAGCTTGATTGGTCAGGCCGGTGGGATTTGAGGTGCCTCATATGCGCGGGCGGGGTTCAATTCCCTGGCCTGACTTTTTTACTTTGCGTTTTAGGGCATGCGAGCGGTCTTCCCCAACATGCAGGCGGCCTTCCAACTTCCATGCGGGACAGCAGATTAATGGCCAGGGGTAATCCAGTCCAACTTTAGGTTTTTTTTATACGAAGGGAGTAGTTCTTATCATGTACTGTAGAGTGTAGAAGATTTCATAGTATAATTTCTGGACACTTGTATGATTTTATATTTATTTTGTAAAAAAATATTTTATGGGGGCAAAGTCTGCATCAACAAATTTGATAAGAAATAGGCTGTCTTCTAGCAATTTTTACTATTTTTAGTACTCCCTCTATCCATGAAATAATCAATTCCTAGAATCCATGCTGGTCAAACTTTTAAAACTTTGACTAACTTTATAGAAAAGAGTAATAACATCTATGGTATAAAATTGACACATTATGAAAATATACTCTATGGTATATCTAATGATACGAATTTGAGATTATCAATCTTGATAGTTTTTTCTAGAAATTCGGTCAAAGTTTAAAAAAATTGACTTAGGACAACTCTTGAAATCTATTTATTCGTTGACGGAGGGAGTATTTAGTATCCACAAGCAAAGAGAGATCATTGTTGACCATTTTCAATGTCCAATAGTAATTTTCACGTAGAAAAATTATTCATTTGTTAGGGAGGCTATGGCCCCTGCCGACCCCTACCCCTGGCCTACTAAAACAAGCTTTGATTAATACTCCCTCTATACCCATATTAGTTGACGTTTTAGAAAAGATTAGAGTCAAACATTGGGAATATAAATCATCAATAACTATTAAGTTTCTAAGTTTACATATATAAAAATTATATAAATAGATTTGTCTTGAAAAATACTTTCATAAAAGTATACATATATCACTTTTTCATAAATATTTTTATAAAAATAAGAGGTCAAAGTTGTGTTTTGAAGACCGTGTCGCTGTCCTAAACGTTAACTAATATGAGTATGGAGGGAGTACTCAGTCTAGTGATATTTTATCTATGTGATAAGAGGCTATATTATATGTAGGTGTTCTTCAATATGATTTTTGTAATTCTGATTTAAGGCTTGTTCAGCAGATTTTACTTGCAGTTTTGTTATTATTGTTTTAATAGTGTTGTGTGAGAGGGATTTAGCTACTGCAACGCTGAAAAGTTAAAGCTAATAGGGCATTAACGACAAATAGAACGAGTAGTTACGGCTCTCAGTTGTGTTGGCTGAGCAACTGATGGCAATTGGCAGCAGTTTGACTTAGTTGAGTACACCTGGTCTAAAGAATTGCAACTGTCAGTGAGAAAGTAGGCGCAAATCTTCCAATTGTCTTGCGTCAATTCAAAATTGCTTTGGTAATCGTCGGCGGCCATGATGGTGCTAGGTGGTTCTGCTAGTCACCTGGCCAAGTGAACGTGACATAAACGCATCAGCTGTGTTAATATAGTTGACTTTGTCTGGGAGACCGGTAGTATGAGATGACGATGAGTGCGCTGCGCGCCCTGGCCAGTTCGAATTCCCTGACAGCTGCATCCAGCATCCATCCATCCACCCGCTGCGTTCTTAAAAAACGAAGCAGCAACATCCATATACCCGCCAGAGGTTTTTGAAATCTGTATGTAGTATGCACTGTGCACTTTGGCTGGTGTACCATGTTTTTAGTTTTATGTATACTATACATACAGTACTATACCAGCAGTACGTAACAGTACGGCACCCGCGTCGTACGCTGTATAGACTGTGGCACAGTATGAGTGTTGCTGCGCACTGCACGTACAATGCGTACCACTCACGCAATCTCGAGCGAGCAGGAGTGAAAGGATTTGTGAGGGACGGACGGGCACGGAAGAGCAGTCGCAGACAGAGAGTGCAACCACGCAACCGGCGTGACAGCGAGACCGAGACCCATGGACAACCGGTGTGGTGGTGAGGCGTGCCACCATCCGGGCGCCCTGGATCGGCGGCTGCGGCTCCCGGAACACGACGGCCACATGGCTCGCGCGCGCGGATGCACCTGGGCGGACGCAACCACCCTCAAAAAAAAAAAAAAAACACACCGGTGAAGACAACCTAGTAGTAACTACAGTAACACGGAGAGGGACCTCTCTCACTCCCCGTTCCCTCGTACCGGAGCGAATACAGTACGACGGTCACAGGAGCAGACGAAAGACGATGCCTCCCGTTCCCGATCAGCTACCGACTCAGCCGGGGGCGACAGAAAAGCTCGCCTGATCGAGACTAGACATGTGAACGTGGACCCGTTCCCCGATTCCCCGCAGAGAATTCACTCATTAGGAGACGCGGATGGTACAAATTTTATCTCCGCGGGGAATTAAATGGGGAAAAATCATCCCCGTAGTGTATGACAGGGACGGGGATGGTACGCAGTCCCCCGTCCTCGTTACCCGCGGGGACCCAAAATGCTTAAGGCACATGTAAGAAAAGTTCAATTTTTATGTACTCCCTCCGTCCAACAAAACATGCAATTCTCGCTTATCGAGGAGTCAAACAATTTGAACTTTGACCGAAGTTATACTAACATTCTTGATGCAAAAAAATATACCATTAGATTAGTAATAGAATATATTTTCATAATAATTTTATTTAACGACATAAATACTATTACTTTTTATTATAATCTTGGTCAAACTTGAATCAATTTGACCAACACGGATCCCATAATTGCATGTTTTTATGGACGGAGGGAGTACATATAGAAGACCATGTATTATGTGAATACGAATTATGATAAATTATTGATACATATGTCTATTTATTATTTAAAATCATGTGTTATTTACTTATGTATATTTGAGGTTTATTGTCTTGCTTTGCGAAGTATCTATTTTGTTCTCATGTAGTATACTACTGATGCGGGGACGGGGATCCCCGCGGGGATAAATCTCCGAGCGGGGATGGGGATGGAGAAGAATTGTTCCCCGCAAGCCTTCACGGGGACGGGGATGGGACAGTAACCGCCGACGGGGAATTCGCCCTTGACATCTCTAATCGAGACCTCATGCGGGGGCGGCACAAGAGGTTCTTTCTCCCTCCCTGTTCCCATCACATGGGCTACTACTGATCTCCAAAAAGCTACAGATCCAATGCGCGAGCATTTCCACCAATAACAGACACGCAAACAAAGGGGAAATGCGTTGCCTCAGATATGTTACAAAATACGTACTACAGTACGTACATCCCTCCCAAGTACGATAAGCATCCGCAAAAGCGACGCTGGTTTCCAGCCACACTTTGCCACAACTAACGCTAGGCAAGTTTGACTAAATTGGTAAGTGTTTGGTTGATGACTAACCTTAGGTAAGATTTTTCTGGGCTCCACATGTTATAGAGTAGAAAAAGTGTGGCAAGATTCTCTTAGACAAGAAAAGTGTGGCAACACTTTTGCTTGCCACACTTTGTGTGGCTTGCCACACTTTACCTAAGGTTAGGTATCACAAGTGTGGCCCTAAACCAAACGGCCGCGGGGATAAATCTGATTCATCTCACACGCGCCACACACAGCAGCAGGCCAGCAGCTCTGCCGCCGCCAAGAGATACGGATCAAAATACCAGCCTTTCCCCCCGCTTTGCTCACCGGAGGGAAAAGATCGCGATCGGCCTCGATTCTCGTCATGCCGCGACGCCTCCCTCGCTCCCCCTCTGTTTTATTCGTTTCACAAGACCACGAAAGGAAAGGAGTTCGTCGGGCCAAAAACGAAAGGAGTTCAGAGGCCGCGCGGGCTGATCACCTTGACCGGGTCGCCGCCGCGCGGGCACCCAGGCGCAAACGACCAAGAGGCAAAGCGCCAGGCGGCCAGGGCCATCCGCGCGACGCGACGACAGCAACCGGCCATCCGCTGCGGAACGGAATCTTCTGGGCCAGACGCACGCCCACGCACCTCTCGCTCCCCGTTGCGTCGAGGGCCACGGAAAACGGCGGCCTCGCTCTCGCTCTCGCTCTCGGATGGACTGGAGAGCGACCAGCGAAGAAGATTCAGAGCGTCCCGTTGGCGTTGGGGGTAAACAGGACTCCGCGAACCTTTGCCAATAATGCAGGGAAATTTATTACAGGAGTTTCATTTCACAGGCATCGCCGTCAGGGGCCCGGGCAGACGCGGGGGGACAATGACACGGCGGCCACGGAGATGCAAGATCCCGGGCCCGGAGCCCCGGCCACAGCCAGATTCTCTGCTGGCAGCTGACCCGTTAGCTTCCATGGCAACCAGAATAATGGAATCACAAGCCGCCAAGTTAAGCAACTACTACTGTAGACGTCATAAACTAGACTTGTTCAGGGGAAGGGGGATAGCGAGAGAGAGCTCAACAAGTACTCCTACGCTGCAACCACCTACCTGTTCTGTTCACCCCTGTTCTTGCTGCACTCCAGCTAATAAACCATAAAAGAAAAATGAAGCTGCAGCCAAAACTAATGTATTGTAGTATTTCTTTCCGGAAGACGGCGATTCCTTACCCTTGAAGCAACGGGAACAAAAGGAGCAAGAGAGCCTGATCCGTTTCTGCATATCAACATCAAAAGAAAAAGGAAATATGGAGCTCTTATTATTTCTTGCTTACACTGACACACCCCTTTCACAAACAGACTGCTGATGATTTTTTCTTGGAGAATCATCGTAGTACCAGAACCAGCTAACATGGTTCGAAACCCTCCAAAAGCACCCACTTATTGTTCCTCCCCCAACGACCTGCGAAAGCCATGGATTTCGCTCTTGTTCATCTGCTCCCATCCATCACCAACCATCATCCCGAAATAACCAATATATCACCCAAACAAAAGAACACCTAACGCTGATGCATGATGCATAATGCTACCACCGCTGCCTCCTATTTCTAGCCTAACACCTACCTATTGCTAGCAACAGCAATAGTAAATTTTTTTTCTTAAATATGACCCGTTAATCTGGGGGGATCATCTTGCAGCGGTGGCCGGATTCGGCGCTTCAATACGTCCATTCCTGCGGGAGATTCACCTCGAGGGAAGAGGCGCCATGGAGCTGGGACGAACGAGCCGCCAGCAGAGCGTTGCTCCGACTAACCAGTGCATCTGATGACGCAAAAACACAGGAGGGAGGAGCATGCAACTGTTAGTGCCATTTCATTCCTGAGTACATCCAGCAAAGCCACATTTATGAGCAGTAGTACTTAACGTAGGTAATTACCGTGATCAAGAACGAAACCGCCAGGGTAGATGGGACGGGCCCCGAGGTCCTCGACGTTGAGGTTGAGTGCCTGCACGACGCGCGCCGGGAGAAGAACAGGGGAGAACGCTGTTTACAGCGACCATGATAATAATAATCGGTTAATAAGATTCTCAAGGAATCCAGTAGACCGGTAAAAAAAAAGGGGCATCTGGTATCTGTGGGCGCAGGTGCCGGTGCGCTTACCTGGCTTCTTCTTGGGCTCGGCGGGGGCGCCGGCCTGGCGGGGGATGAACACGCCGGTGCCGGCGCACTCGCGCTTGGTGCCTGGAGGGATGAGGAACAGGGCGCGCATACCCGCCGGGGACGCCGGAGGGTGCTGCTGCGGCGGCTGCGACTTCTGGAGCGGGGGCCACGCGGACGCGCTGAGGACATGTGGCGCCGGCGCACCGTACCCAGCGGCGCCGGCACGATGAGACCCAGCGACACTCGTGCCCCACGCCGCCGCGGTAGCGACGGCGAGCTCGCGCTCCCTCCTGTGCTTGAGAAGCTGCTGCTGCTTCAGGGCATTAAACTGCAGGAACAAAACCGCGCCAAGGAAAAACGGCATCAGAAAGGAAACAAGTGGCCAAGCATGTGCGTCGCCGCAATCTACGGCGAAGGAGGCACTCACGCGAGCAATTTGAATCCGGCGCTGTTCCATCGAGTTATTCGGCTGAGAGTTGTTTGCTCCCGCGGCCTTCGGAGCCTCGGCCGGCGGAGAGAGCTTCTTCGCCGTCGGCATGACGGGGTGCCCTTGATTGGCGGCCGCGTTCGCTGGCACGGGGATGCTGGTTGTGCGCAGGCGGGCCACCTGGCCAGCCGCCTCGCTCAGCAGGTCCCAGGGGTCCGCCGGCGCCTGCTCCAGCGGCGACGACGGCGGCGAGCTGACCTGCGACGCCGCGCCGTTGGGGCTGTCCTCCCCAGAGACATGCAGGCCGCACAGAATCGACTGCGGTGAGCCGGCCAGCACTTCCGCCTGGTGGCACACGAGCAAGGGGGAAACGATCAGAGCTCCGCGAAATTCGAAACCGGAAACTTCCACCAAACATGGCAGTATGGCACCACACCACAACAGAAAGAAGGTAGCCAACCAACCTTTGCAGGGGAACCGTCGTCTCCTCCACCCTTGCCGTTGCCGACGACGAGCGCAGCCACGCGGCGCGAGAGGCCGTCCACCCCTTCGTCCTCGTCGCTCTCGCTCTTGGCGGCGACCGCCGCCTTCTCCTCCTCGGAGAAGAAGTCGTCGTCCAGGAACTCGTCCGGGAGCCAGAGCTCCGCGCCGCCAGCGGGCGGGCACTCCTCCGCCATTCCGCCAAGGAAGGACACGCCGCTCTGCATGCTTGGACAGGACGACCACCCACGAACCTGTGGAGTAATATAGCACGCCCGCCCGCCTGGTGGCCAGAAATTGCCGCTGGAGGAAGAAATAATAATGGCCAGCAGCACGGACACGATGATGGCTCCTCCTGCGCTGCCGCTGCCCTTGCCCTGCCCCTCCTAAAACTCCTCCCCTTCTGCTTTGTGTGAGATGAGAAGAAGGTTGGGGACCCGGACGGCAAAAGCCCCAGGGATATCAGATTTTGTTATCTGCCCCTGCCTGCCCCCAGCCAAAGACGACGACGGACGGAGAGGGATCCAGCGAGAATGTCGAAGGACGGCGAGAGGCCTTTGCGGTTCCGGAGGCAGTGGAGGGAGGTCAAACTACTCTCCTACCGCTCTAGATGTGCGGGTGGCTTATAAAGCGCGCCGAGAGGGGAGAGAAACGGGGCTTATCGCGAGATTGGATTAGCGGCGGGGCGTGTTTTCGTGCTTCCCGCGGCGTCTAACTCGTGTGGTTAACTAAACCGGGTCCGTCCTGCTAAAAAGGCTTCCATTCTGTGAAACGAATTTCGCCTCCTGTTGTTTCTTTTTTTTCACGGCTGTTTACTTCTATTTGTGGCATTGGCATTGTTGAGTGCTCTTTTCATATTATTATTGTCTGCCACCCACCAACAGCTCTCTATCGTTCAGTGTAAAATGGCAGTTCAACGAACGTTGACAAAGCAGCACCATTGGTTAACAAGGGAAAGTTCGTATTTACATGAGCACTCAATCATAACCTAATCAAATAAAACGGTCGGATTTAATGTGGGAAAACAACTTGCGCACTCAATAAAGGCCCCATGCAAAAAAAAAAAAAGTATATGGCCGTAGTTGTGCACCGATATGGTAAAATTTGGCTAGTTTGAAAGAGAGCCTCAAAACAATAAAATATTAGTAAAAAAAGTTTTTTTATCTATTATTTGTTATAATATATATGGCGTCAGCCGCTTCAACACAGAGTATGACAATATAAAAAATGTAAATCAAAGTCGTAATGGATACATATCGATGCACCGCGCCTAATGCTTGGCTAGAGATGATTAGATGAGCCTACAAATAAGATTGTGAACTAAGATGTTAACATTAGACTAGTGTGAACGAAACAGAGATAAAGCCATAAAATAATGCCTAAAAGGCATCATTGTATTTTCTTTTATTTATTATTAATTTTGATGGCATGAGCCGCTTCAACCCAAACTATGACAACATAAGGGCAGTCCCAATGGTTGAACCTATGCACGGTTTCCATAGCAGCCATGTGTACAAGAAACTACACATAGAAACTATCCCACACAATGGAGGTGTTTTCTTATAATAAATGTTGTATTTTTTTTCTCGTTTTCTCTTAACATCGTCTTCTTCCTCCGATGGGACTTCCCTCCACTAGCACGGTACCAAACACAAGCACAACGGGTCTGCAATTGAGAGCGGTCTGTCGAGTGCCGGGCTGCCTACAAGACAAGGAGGCCACCGGCCGCGGCCTGGACGAGTGAGAGCTTGCACAGTGGAGCTTCCGTGCAAAGGTGCACACGCATAGCTAGCTTCCATGCGCACAACTAGCTTCCGTACGCTCGTTGCGGCATAGGTTCACAAGTACAACTAGCTTCCATGCGAGCGTCGGCAGCTTGCTATTGCTGCACGACACCGACAACTTACGCAACAACGACGAGCGCAGCCGTAGCCTGTTGCACAGCGGCACGGCGTTCGCCGTTTGCGGCGGCGAGTGTGGCAGCGGCAGCCTGCTGCACAGCGGCGTGGCTTTCGGTTTCGAGGCGGCGAGCTGCACGACGGAGCGACGGAGCGACCTGCTGCACGGTGGCGAGCGCGACAGCGGCGTGGCTTTCGGGGCAGCGAGCTGCACGGCGTAGTGACCTGCTGCACGGCGGCGAGCGCGGCAACCTACGGCACGGCCTTCGCGACTGCGTGAACTGCACAAACGGCGGCGAGCAGTCACATTGCGGGTCCCACCGGTAGAAACGGCTGGTTTCCTCCCAACGGGAAATTTGCGGTTTCCTTCTACCTCGTTTGACGAGTAGACTTGGTTTCCTTCTTAAGAAACGGTTTCATCATTTTTTTCTTCTCTTTCTTCATTAACTACGCTGTCATGTCAGCACTCTGCTTACGTGGCATCACATTTAATAAAGATAGAAACCACCATTAATTACCCATTGGGACTGCCCTAAAGGATGTAAATTGAGGTCTTTATGAATGCTATCATAACGTAACGTGTGTAGACGCACCGCCTAATGTCTGGCTACAGGTGATAGATGAACCTAGAGTCCTAGACTGCGGACCAATATCGTAAAATTTGGCTAGCGTGAAAGATTGGCAGAGCCATGAAATATTGTTTAAAAATGCATTTTTTGTGTTTTCTTTTATTTATTATTATTTTGCCATTGCGTGAGCCACTTCAACGCGAAGTATGGCAACATAAAACATGTAAAGCTAGGTCTTTATGGATTGCGTTGAAACGTAACATGCACATTGACACAAGACTTATTAATACTTGGCTAGAGATAATCAGAAGAGTTCGGAAGTAAGACTGTGAACCGATATTGTAAAACTCGGCTAGTGTGAGAAACACATAAAGCATGAATATTGCTAAAAAAGTATCTTTGTGTTTTATTTTCCTTATTTATTAATTTTCATGGCTTGAGCCGCTTCAACACAAAAAGTACGACAATATAAAGGATGTAAAGTGGAGTTTTATAGATATTGTTGAAACATAGCATGGGTGTTGATGCACCGGCTAATGCTTAGCTAGAGACGACTAGATGAGCATGGAACAATTGTGGTAAATTTTGGCTAGTGTGAAACAGAGGTAAAGCCATAATATTGTTAAAACATATTTACGTTTTTTTGCTTATTATTAATTTTTAAGGCGTGAGCCGCTTATAAAAGACGTAAAGCGAGGTCTTTATAGATGTTATTGGAAGGTAACATGCATATCGGTACACCGCCTATGCCCAGCTACAGATGACGAGATAAGCATGGAAGTAAGATTGAAAGCAATTCTCGTAGTGGTTTTGCTAATGTCTTTTGTGTATGTCAACATGTATGAGGCTAGTTTATCATAAGGCTCGGCTAGATCCTAAAGATAAGGGAAAGAGAGTTGCTCGATGTTAGGGATAGAAACGTGTCGGGTACGGCGTGGGTGGAGAAAAAACCGTCAATGATAACATCTAAACAATATTGTTGGTCTGATGTGATTTTGCACCCACGCTCGGGCCTGTGGGTCGCCCGTGGGTTTCGAGCAACCGTCGAGTGTGTTGATGTCACAAGAATATGTCGTCATGATTGCATTAGTAATTATTGAAAGCTGAAAACAAACAAAGTTTCTCATGTATATATCACATACCTAGTCATCCACACAGGTGTCATCTTATAATTATTCAAGTTTTTGTAATAGACTAAAAATGTAGTACTTAGATGCAAACATGTTTTTTGGAACCCATACATCAGTTACTTGGGGTGTTTTGTGCATTTTTGCCCGCATCCAACTCTTGTTTATTTCAAAACCCGACCTCACAATACTCACAGTTGAGGCTGGATTCAACCTCCATCCCTACTCGATGCATATTGAATGAGCTCGAGGCAATGTCAAAAGTAAAATACTCCATCTATTTCAAATTATAAGTTTTATGCTATTTTTAGATATATACATAGCTTTAGTTCTATATCTGGACATAAAACATACTCCATCCGTCCCTAAATAACTGTCTCTAGAAATCCGTGTTTCCCTCACAGACACGCTTTTCGGACGACACTTAAAAAGGGACGGAGGAAGTATACTAACTTATAATCTGAAATGGAGTCATTATGAAAAAAAAGTAAAGATATATAACAATGGGGAAAATCTGCTACAAAACCTACTTATGTTACATTGACATTTTGTATTATATAAACCACACACCATTAAGGATATAGTCATCCTAGATAATAGACGGACAACCATCGCCATAAAGCTAGGTAAGCAATGGTAATTGATTTCATTGGCAACAAACCGCCTTAAAGTTGGGCAATGGTAATTGATTTCATTGGCAACAAACAAATTGTGATAAGTGAGATCCTAAGCTTTCACTTCTCAATTATAGTTTATAGCATGCTCACTTATTCGTTTAGACTTGCTTGTTTCAATATAAGCCTATTTACATAGAGTACACGGGGACATAGGGTAGACAAGGATGTACTTATGTATGTCAGCGTGTCACACACACAAAGCAAGAGTAAAGAACCTGCTCAATGCACTAAGAAGCAAAGATTTGAAGGCAACATGACATCAAAACCGCATTAAGTGTACTAATAAATAATTTTGTCAAAATATGCTAGTCGCTCGACGACTAATATGGGAGTCATAGCTATGTTGTTTCCGATTACAATTGAATTCTTCGACATCCCTTTGCGAGAATAAAGAAAACATGTGAAGTGTCTCAAACCACCAATGACTCTTTCCACTATGCAAGATACGTTGTCACTGCCAAGATTAAACTAGCCGTCGTGTTTTCCTTGTCGTGGGATAGAGCTTGTAGTCATGATACCACCTCATTGTGTGGGTATGACACTGTCACAGGTCCTCTGCAATCCTATGAAGCTATCCTCAACCTAGACAACTCATCACACGTGGCCAATGCTATATATAGTTTAGCATTAGAACTTCTAATGGTAACCTATGACACCAACAAGTGACTACCAACTGTCACAACTACACTCAGAGATAGCAGACTCTGTAACCCTAGGGTGTATCTTGAGGCTCTCGGTAAATATGTTGCTCACTGTGTGAGATGAGCTAGAAACAAAGATTGAATGTAAACCTAGATTGCATTGAGCGCAACTATATAGAAACCTTAGAATGTAATTAACAATAATAGTTTGACTGACATGTTGGCCATAGATCTGCCTTCTAGCGAGGTGATCCTCATGCTATAAAGCTGATCAAAGACAAAGGTGTGGGTGCCAACTAGTTGTAAGTGAGAACTGATGATGCCACAATTGATGACATCCAAAATAATTATCATGTAGTTGTAGTCCATAACTTTCTTTTCCTCGAGTATAATTTACTTTTGTCTGGCTCTCCTTACCTTTATTGAAAATGAGTAAATTTTAGACCACTTTAATTAACATGTGGTCTAAAGTGAAGTTTAAGTTACAACTCAGTCTTATATTAGTCCATTAGATAACAGAAGTGTGATAAAGTGGCTTAAAGTCTAATGCTTAAATTTAACAAGTAAAATTTAGGACATGATATTTTGGCCATTTGAGGTTCAAACTTTTTTTCTGTTTTGGTTATGTGCTCTCTGCATGGGGAATCTGCGATTGTCGCGTAGGTGTGCCAGTCTCAGTGAGAGTTTCATCTAAGTTTTATTTGCATTAAATATGCTGCCACATAAGCATTTTTTATGACATGACAGTGTATTTAATAAGCGAGGGGAAATGATGAAACTCTTTTGACACGAATACTATCTTTCTATAAGTCATAAAATTCAATGTTTATGAAACTATATAATGAAATTCTTCTCTCAATAGAGAGTTTTATTTTATTTTACATGACATGACACTCTTTAAAACAACACAATAAAACTCACCACTAAGATTAGCCTGAGTAGATCAAATCAGCAAATTCTCAATCCCTCTTGCGTTTCAGAAAATTTTGCAGCTTAAAGCGTTTATTTGTACCATTCTCGGTGTCCTAAAAATCTTGCTTCTCGCATCGTGCCTGAACCGCGCCATGCCCGTCTTACCCGGTCGCCAATTCGCCATGCATTCTGGAGTGCTTCCCACCGCTAATCATCGGTCGGCATGCGCGCGGCTCCCCACTGCGTTCTCGCTGGCGAATAGAAATAGCATGAGGCACCTGCATTTGGGGGCAAAGAAACGTGGTGGCGAGGCGCCGACAACGTCGGACGCGGGACGCCCCTCGTACTTTTGCCGTGATCGTGATCGTGATCCGGGTTAACGGCAGAGGTGGCTAATCGCGGAAGCCAAAACGTGGCCGACGTGCGTGCGAGGCCGGCGCAGGCGCCGCCGACGTGCGCTCCAAACCTTTCGCTAGCTCGAAGAACCGGAGCCATGCACGGTCAGGGTGCAAAGAATCTGTAGGTTAGCGAAAGGGTGGTTACTAGACAGGTCAACAGAACAGCGATCCTGGGCTCGCGACTCAACGGCGTTCTCTTTAGGCCGTCCGCAATGGTTGTCAAATAGCTAGCTGTGAGGAATTCTATTGGCTCTCAATAGCACTTTACAAATAGCTAGCAAAATGACATATAAAAATAATAAAAAAGTAGCACTTCTATTGGCTATCGAGGAGAAAGATCAAATAGCTAGCGACTTCCCAATAGCTAGCTATTTGATCTCTTTTCTCGATAGCCAATAAGAGTGCTCTTTTTGTAAATTGTCTTATCAAAATAGTATTTGTTTATATGTCTAATCTAGTTAGCTATTTGTAAATTATCATTGAGAGCCAATAATATTTTTTCTAGAGACCAAATAGCTAGCGATTTGAACACCATTGCGGACGCCCTTAGGTGTACTCTGCCTACGTTATTTTCTGAGACGCAGGCTTGCTTATCGAGGGCACGAGAAGAGATCAACAGAAAACCTTGGGTTCAGACCAAGGAGACCCGTGCGAGGTGGGCGCGACTTTTCTTTGTCGAGCATGGCATGGCTCTGCTTCCAGCACGTCGAGCGTAGCACCATCTGACACGTCGGGTTGGGACTGGTTATTTTATCAGACCGTGCCGTTTCCGTTCCCGCGCCACGCGACTGCTCAACAACGGGGGAGCCTCGTGCTTGTAAAACAACAGGCACGGATACAGTACAGGATGCCAGCCAGGATGGTGCCGCACTATAAGACTATCTGCACTCATGTTCATCTATTTCCATCCTCTATACTGCCTAGTCATCAAGATTCTCTCCTCTATACTCATTTCTCCCGTATCCATCCCTCCTCTATATCATCCTTTATCCACTGTGGGCCCACTTGTCACTTTTTCTAAATATATTCATTAGAGATCTAGTTTTGAAGAATTAATTGCAACGAATTCAATGGTGCAATCGAAATTTAATTTGGATTTTTAGTTTGTGAGTTATAGCATTTTTTTTGTTAGAGAATATGGTGGGTCCACCACTGCAGCGCTAGCGCAGGCAGCCGCGCCCTCCCCGCGCGCTGTCCCGTAAAAGCCAAATTTCCGCTCCAGTTAGCGTTTACGCGTTCTTAGACTATCTGCATTCACGTTCCTCTATTTTCATCCTCTGTACTGCCTAGTCATCAAGATTCTCTCCTCTATACTCATTTCTCCCGCATCCATCCCTCCTCTATATCATCCTCTATCCACTGTGGGCCCACTTGTCACTTTATCTAAATATATTCATGAGAGATCTAGTTTTAAAGAATTAATTGCAACGAATTCAATGGTGCAATCAGAATTTAATTTGGATTTTTTGTTTGTGAGTTATAGCATTTTTTTAGAGAATATGGTGGGGTCCACCACTGCAGCGCTAGCGCAGGCAGCCGCGCCCTCCCCACGCGTGCATGCGGCTGGCCCGCGCACTGTCCGGTACAACGCCAGGAATCCCGTTCGAGTTGCGGTCGCGGAAGCGATACAGGCCAGCAGTGCAGACGAATTGGAACGCTAAAACCGTTTACGGGCGATTTTAACGTCCCAGTGCGGATAGTCTTATAGGGAGGAGTAGAGGACACCGCTGCAGTCGGTTTTTACGGGAAAAATGTGTAGCGGATAGGATAGAGTTCTGCGGTGCGGTTGGTCTAATGGTGCGGGTTTTATTGCATTTGTCAGCAAGCCGGTACTCAAGCAAGCAGCAGGCTCCCCCGGTACCGGACATGACACCTTTTTTTTGTTTGTTTTTTTATCTTTGCTGCGGGCGCGCACCAATTTAGTGGCGGATATAGAACAATGTTAAGGAGAATTTATTCAATCTCTAGATTACTTCAGCTTCATCTCAATATATATCTATGATAAAACAAAATTAAAAAGACTCCGCTGGTTGGGGCTAGAATCTAGCCCGCTCCACGGTCCAGCACTACTCCCAGCGCGTTGCGACTTTCGTACAAAATCCTCCGGTATTGGTTGTTTTTGCACCGTTACTACACGAATGAATGCAGTAAAAAGAGATCGTGTCCGATTTAACTGCCGCAATGATCGACACAATTGGTGCAGCAGCTCTGCGATTCACGCTTCTGTACAAACCGCGGGAACTGCTTTCCCGCCATCGCGTTCCGCTCTGCGAAAGTCGGAGTTTCCCGCCAATACTTCTGGAAACTTGCATCAGTAGGGCTGAAATGTGATAGGATACCCGAAATGCTTTATAACTTGTACCGTATATCTATCCGTGCTCAAAAGCTGTGCAAGCCTCGGTTCGTTTCACTTTTTAAAACATCCTCCCATCGTACTGTATAGCCAATTCTGAAAAAAAGGTCGATGAGGTACAGAAAGAACGTCGTTTTCCTGGCGGTGACGAAAGTGCTTTGACCCGGCTACCTTTTCCAGCGAGGCTGTGCTCAGCCAGTCAGCCCGCTGGACGACCGACCTGACGCCATTTGGCAATCCCAGTGGACGAGCGAGCCTGCGCTCAACGAGCAGAGAGCAACGTGCCAACGTTCACCAGCACGGCAGCACCGGCTCCCGCAGCAGGAGTACTTCAAAATTTGAAGGACGCCGGCGCCAACCTGCATGCCAGTTCGCACGCTCCCTCGCCGGCCACGAATCCGATGCCCGTCTGGTCTGCCATCTGGGACAGCGATGGCACAGGGCGCAAAACGCCAGCTCCTGCCGCTGTCCTGTTCTTCACGTTTCTGCCGCCAATCATTAGCAAATGTTTATTTTAACGTCACATTATTAAATCATAAATTAATTAGATTTAGTAGATTTGTCTTACGAATAGTTCTCTTCCTGATAAATTAGTTTTGCAATTAGCGCGTCGGGTCCGCCCACAAGAAAGCCGGCTCATGACGCCGACTCGGCAACGCTGCTCCTGTTGTTGTTTTCAACAGTCATCACACTGTATCGGTGTATCATCAGGCGGCACTCGATCGTCACGCCACCAGACACCAGTTGTCGAAGTACTCGTCCCAGTCCACCACGGTACCACGCGCGTGCGACGAAATTACGGTCTCGACCGGCAATCGCCGTTATACAGCAACGGTACTATTTACACATTCTGATGCGAGCCGAGATGGGACGTTTAGAACTCATGGCTGTCATGTCGTGCACATCCCTGTGGATTGTGACGTGACGTCGGTCCACCCTCGCCTGTGACTGACTGATGGGGACGTGGTGTTCGCTGTGCGCGCACCGCTGTCGTCTCCCGGGCCTCGGCCGCTGCCCGCGATCGAGCCGGGATCACGATTCACGAGCCTCGCCGGCGAGTGTCACGGAACCGGGACGGTCGCGGTCGCGCCATGGGCCCACCACGCCACTGTGGGTATTGCGGAGTTTTGCGTGTTGCGACGCCGTCGCGTCACCTTTCGGGCTTCAAAAATCACGAGTAATTTCGTAGTAGACTAGTACTACCGGCAGTGCGGACCTGTGAGTCAACCCTTGCAATCGGAAGCATGGATGGGACGACAATGCTCCTACAGACTTTCGAGGGTGGGGCTAGCATGTACTGTATCAGTAGTAGTCAACAGTCATAGAGACAAACTTCTTTTACAATACTGTACCTTTAAATAAATATACTCACAAAATAGTTATGAAAGTAATATACATGTCTGGAGAAGTTGACTAACAGCTACTCCTTATAAACCATATCGTACTTATAAACTTAAGTAGTTGACTAACAGCTACCAGTATACTCCGTACAATGTTGCTAGGGAGGGCTGAACATCACGGTAATCCACTTTCCCCTAGTGCGTCATCGTGCAAATTCTGTTTCTCTTTAATATAAATAAAAGATACACAAGCCAGAAAAAAAGCTAAAATAATTATCCTTGTATTGACCCTAATTTCATTTAGTTATAACCAAGTTAAAAAATGATCCCTGAATAAATCGATCCCTAGAATCTATGTCAGTAAAAAAATTTAAAGTCTAACTAAGTTATAAAAGTTTAATTGTTACGGATTTTAATACTTATTTTATTTAAGGACTGAAGGAGTATATAATTTTGGGATAAGTCATATATCTTGGGTCGTTTTTGCACTCTTAGTCTTACTCTTACATCTAATATTAGCGTGAGGATAATCCCGTGGACAAACATTGTGTTTCTGCTCTGTTTATGCGTTGTGACGCCCGAATCACATATTCACATCCTACAGATCTTTTTATCAACCTGGTACAGATATTTTCTTTGCAACGACGCCTTTTGGTCCAGGGGGAAACTGGATTCTTCAAACGGAAGCATAATGCTTTTCCACAGACGAAAAGCAAAGCATACTTGTTCCACGACTGGAGCCACGTGTTAAGAGATTTGATGCTTGTGTAATTAAGAACGAGGCGTATCTATCGCTGTAGTGATAGTGCTACTGTGCATCTTGCACACTTTTGCACGGTGCGTGATACTACACGCTAAGAACAGGTAATACTAATTAAACCATCTTCGATACGAGAAAAATACTACCCTAAAAATTAGTTATTAGTGAAGATACAAAAGTGTTTTGAGGTTTTGGTAGTCTACTCTCAAGTAGAATGAGTACTTTTTTAAATGGGGAAAACCGTAGATTGGAAGTAGAGTCTCCCTTTTGTTCGAGAAGTTAAAGGCTATGATTTGAGAAATTAAAAAAAATATTTTTTATTAGAGTTATGTTTGGAGTGCTATAAAATCTTTAATACTATAGTTTTTTTTCTTAAAACAATATTGTTCTTTTCGTTTGGTCGTTTTTACGGTTGATTTTAGCTGTTTTAATAGTGTTATATGAGAGAGAATAAACCGAAGTACGGTTAATAAGTCGGTTGATGGTGGTTTTGTATCATTGCTAGGCAGCCACTGCTCCTAATCCGGTGCAAAGATCTGAGACTACAGGGCTAGGATGGGACGACGCAATGGTCTCTGGCGGTAGAAATGCGTGCTGCTTTGGCCTCTTGTACGGCTACTGTACAATCATGGGTGTCTTCGGCAGTGCCGTGGTGCCCTCATAGGACGGACACATGGATTAGCCGTAACAAGCTTCTGATCAGGATATCTTGCCGGAGAAATCTCGTCCTGGCCATGTTGACTTTAATTTTCTATTCGAAACGAAGAGTACCTGAATTATTTTCGCCAACAAAATTCGCATATCTGCACTGCACTGTGCACAGAACAGCACGGTGCACAACACCCCGCCCCACTGCACTGCACTGCACTGCACAGTGGGGAGGGAAAGGCAACGTTGAAGCGAAGGCGAAGCACGAGCATCCCCCGGCCGGCAAAACTGCGAAAAGATCACGCGCCGGTGCTGCGGCCGCCGGTTCTTGGCGTCGCGCGATTGCGATTCCTTGCCGTGCGCGAGGCCGCGGCGCCCGCCCGCACGCGCGGTGCGGCGCGCTTTCGGTGGCTTCCATTCCATTCCATTGCGTCACCGGGACAAAAGGCCTCCTCGGTCGTGTCGGACCGGATGTTCCACCACCTCTCTTTTTTTCTTGTTCGTACGAAAAGGGGGAAAAGAATCGTCGGCTGCTCAACTTTACACGACGAGCATCTTGGCAACATGCATCGTTCGTTGCACGCACAGCACAGCAGCGAGCGCTGCTCAATGTTGACTGCTCCATCATGTTCCAGGAGGCCTCCAGCGTTCACAGCTTCTTTAGCTCCACCGGTGCAGAAGCAGAACTGCAGATTAATCTAAAACCAATGCATGTGCTGAGTGTCGCCCGGGAAGCGTGTTTGTGAGAGAGACACGATTTTCTAACGACATTTTCAATGGGACCGAGGGAGTATCTACTACTCCCTCTGTCCACGAAACAATCAATTCCTAGAATCTGTGGCAGTCAAACTTTTTAAACTTTGACTAACTTTATAGAAAAGAGTAATAACATCTATGATATAAAATGGATATATTATGAAAATATACTTCATGATATATCCAATTATACGAATTTGAGATCATCAATCTTGATAGTTTTTTCTAGAAATTCGGTCAAAGTTTAAAAAGTTTGACTTATGACAACTCTAAAAATCTATTTATTCGTGGACGGAGGGAGTAAGTATGTACGTGCTACAGTGTTTTCAAAGACTGCCGTATTGTATTCGAGATGGAAACAGGAGCTGAATTAGACCGGATCAAGGTAGACCAGTAGTAATTCGATTCACTGTCTCAGTTACGTGGAGCTGTGACCAGCAAAGCTAATTTGAACACAATTAGAGCGTCAACATCGTACTCCCTCCATCCCAAATTATAAGACATTCTAAGAATCTTGGAGAGTCAAAGTTTTTCAACTTTGACCAAATTTATATAATAAGATAATAATATTTATGATATCAACTAAGTGCAATTAAATTCTCCATTAGTTATATTTCCATAATATGTATATTTGATGGTATAAATCTTTATATTTTTCTCTATAATTTTGGTCAAAGTTGAAAAATTTTGACTCTCCAAGATTCTTGGAACGTCTTATAATTTAGAATGGAGGGAGTACTACACAGTGGATCGAGACGATTATAAAGACAAAATCAGGCCAACTGAGGCACGTACGGTGGTGGGCAGCAGTTAGCCCTGTCGTCCCAGACACTCGGTACGTCAGCGCCGCATAGCAGAGTCACATATGCGTACTCTATGCCGCTTGCCGCGATCTTGTAGACTGGCTCAATGGAACAAGTGTCAGCGTCGTTGAAATGGAGCTAGCTAGTTTGAGTGGCAATCAGAATACTCCTACGCGATGACAGAGTCAAAAAATTGTCTCTGCCTCACAGCAGTACTATGTTAGCGTTATTAGTAGTTTCTTTCCAATATATAATGACATTACAAGCGTAATGCCTGGTGGCGAATTTAGCAGAATATGTCATCGCCGGGTCAGCATATAAAGAAGATTAAGTTATATATGATATTTGGTTAAGACCATGAACCACATAAGACCTCTATTATAGAGAGATTCTAAAAACCAACTGACCCCGATGGTTTACCATAGATTCACCCCTAGTTTTACCTTTTTCTGAATACCAATATTGATGTTTGCAGTAAGACCGATCCTCTGGATTAAACTAGACTATGAAAGACAACTGCCTTGTGTTCTGAATAAAATTTCAAGTGTCTGTTATTATCACGATATGCTAAACATAAATTACACGGCACGACAATTGTTTGCTATGAGGGTACCTGTTTAAGGGTTGGGTAGGGTATATATGACTGTGCTCATGATCGAGCCTGAGCACTCAAAACGAGTGGCCGGAAGAAGTCGATCGCCACAGGCAATAATAAGATAGAATCAGGCAAGACGCTGCTCACTTTCTACTGGCTTACTTTTAATAGGATAGATAGAATCACGCAAATGGTAGAGGTTATCACGGTCACATCTGTGCCGTGGTCTCGTAGACCAAATCAATAATCCCCAAGCGGAGCCGTAACGTGAGCAACCTCTTGTGTCCGTGGCCTCTTATCTTATATTCTTATCTGATAGCAGGTCGATACGATTGGTAGGATCGGTTTGCAGGTCTACCCGTTAGTACACGACTGTAACTGTCCGGAATTGCTTGTCGTGAGAAAATGGCAGGACCGGAACCGAAACGCACCAACAATTGCCCCAAGTTTCTTTGCTGGTTTCAGGACGTCGTGGTACATTCAACGGAGCTGTTCTGAAAACGACGAACCGCGCGGCGCCCTTTCTCTCGAAGGTGATGTGAAGTGCAATCCAAGTCTCAATCTCGAAGTCTAAACCTCCATCACAGCACAGACCGACAGAGTCTATGTAATCCGGCAAAGGGCCAGGGAGTACTGCCCATATCATCTTCCCCTGCCGTAGTGCCGTTGTACGTGTAGTACGTGCCGTTGGGCATTCGACGACGGGAAGTTTTGCCCGGCCGGCCGTTCGAGCATCAGCTCACGGAAACCAGTAACGACGCCGACTTGCCCCGCAATCAGCCCCCTAATGGAGTAGTACAGTACTAGTAATGGCCTAGTCCCACCAAATCAACCAGAAGAAAGAGCAGCGCACGTAGTACGTGCGGTAACCCTAACCCTTTAATGTTGCATCTGACGTACTGTACGGAAAATCATTATTTGAGCGCACTCGAACAGCATGTCGACAAGACACGACGAGAGGCGTTGCGTATCCGGCTGTCGTTCTGAACTGTCACGAGTCACGACGACGACGAATAATCTTCGGCTACTGTATGTACGTAGCCATCATCTAGATAGAGGGGGTCTCGGGCTCTCGGCTGCCCGTTAATGGTTCACCGGTTCAGTTGAGTCGCTGCGAGGCGAAAGCGAGAGAAGGCAATGCGTTTGGTGCGGCGTTTTTTCTTCCGGCGACCTAACCGACGACGACGAGAGCCTGAATGATTTGGGCCCGGGTTGCAGAGCTAGACGTGCCTAGCGCACACCAAGCGCTTACCAGCAGATGGGGATGGAACGGGTACACTGTCTCCTCATCCAAAGGCCTCTGGACGTGCGTGTGCGTGTGTGACGTTGGCCGGAGACTTGAGCCACCGAAACCGCTGCAAGACACGAAGGTGAAGTAGCGGCGGCGAGCGACCGCTGGAGCTGACCGCAAACAAACACAGAGTGGGATGGCTCTCCTGTTACACTTACACCAGTGCCTACTACGGAGTAGATGCTTCGCTTGCTAAACAGCTGAGCTGACAGCTGAGGCAGGTGCACGAGTTTATCTCTCGTCATCAATTGCCATATGCCGGGACCGTCACGAGGAAGATGTCCTACCATTTAGAGGATGTTTGAGCCGACGGATAGCTGCTTCCTGTCTTTTGTCAGGTGGGTGTGGGTGTGTGTGTGTGTGGACATGAAGAAGACTAGCAGCAACTTGTCAGCCCGATAATTGTCTGGCTGGGTGCTTAGCCATTTTAGTAGGCTGGGCCGCGAATACTGTTAGAACGTAACGTACAATAACGACCTCCGCGATGGGCTGGGCTGTAGTACTGCCTGGTTCAATTCAGTCCACGACGCAATGGAATAAACGTTTCAGCCACACAACTGACCACCAGCTCGATATCGACAAATGTGTGCTCCATAAATTGAGCACCAGATTCTGAAAATCAAAACATCCTACTTAAAAACGAATTGAAATAGCTTTGAAAGTTTGCAAAGACAAAGCATATATCTCCCCGTGATTTTCAATCGAGACTGGACACGCAATCAAAATCAAGGAAAACTTTATGCATTGGAGCTATGATGATGCTCCAAGAGTCCAAGTACGAACCGTAACTTTTACCTGAACACCAAGGTCTACGAAAGCGAATAGTAAAACCTATCGTAAGAACAGTAGTGGCAGTTCGTCTGATGATAATAAAACCCAACTAATAACCCCAAATGTGTCTGCCCTAACCAACGCGAGGAGTTTCAACAACCATGCCGTTTCTATCCACCAAGATCCGAACGCGCCCTGGGCATGCAGTAAGGGTGTGTTTGGTTGACGGATGAGACTTGTATCGTATATCCTGGTTGAGTGGATGCAGGCTGAGTGGAACCGTATTTCAGAAAAGAAGGTGTTTGGTGAGGTTGCATGAGCGGATGAAAAAAATTGAGATGTTGTTTGGTTGGTTGCATGAGCGGATGCAGTCTGTCTAACTTGTGAGACTGACACGTGGGTCCATCACACTCATCCTGCATCCGCTCAGCCTGGCTCGGCAGTGAAGCTCAATTTGGGCGTATCCCACCAGCCTGTATCCGCTCATGCAATTGCATCCGCTCGTGCAGGCATGCAGTCAACCAAACAGTCTTCTCGCTTAGATTTATATGGCTCCGCTCATGCAGGATGGGTGGAACAGACCAACCAAACGCACCCTAAGACATGGTTAGCAATTGGTTCATGGAGACAACCTCACAGTAGACTCCCGGGCAAGCTCGTTCGATCCTCAGTTGCTCAAAGGCCAACGGCCATAGGCCAGGACCATCCATAGTACCGGAGACTGTCAGAAGGCCTCGATGTTCTTGGTTGTTGCTCTCGTAGAACCTGACAAGGACCAGACATTAGATGACAATCTGTGTGCGATGTGGATCCGATGCAGTACGTACTGGGGTCACTAACAAAAGTACGATTTCCATGACCCTTGCACTTTTGCAAAATGTGGTAAGTTTTTTTTTTAATCTTCGGATATGCATATCTGGCCGCCAAATTATATGGTGAACGGAAGAACATTTGCCAAACAACAAATTAATGTTGGAGACGCTTTTTTTTTCTAGAACACGACTTCACGTATATTTCATTAAGGAGAACATCAGAAATGCTAGTACTAAACATGCAAGACAAGAATCATTATCATCCAACAGACGACATGTGAGAGAAGACTGATTTGTACGTATTAAAGCTGACTTGTAGCTTAAGCGAACAGAGCCACATAACATCAAATAAAATCATCCAAGTGCACTTCCCTCCATATCCAACCCACCACCCGTCGTCGTCCTTGATCTGCCAGTCCGCCACGTCGCGTTCGCCCGCGCGCTTCTCGTGACAGGCAGCCCGCGCACCGCGGCGCGCGTCTCTCGCCTCGTTCATCACAACGGCAAGTGGCGAGCCGCGGCCGGGCGCACGCACACGCACGAAACCACAAGCTTGTCACGGGAGATCGATGTCCAAGCAACAATAGCTAGGCGGAGTGAAAGCGAAAGGAAGGAAAATCTAGCCGGCGACGAGCGAGACCGCGATTAAGAGGGATTCGAACGTACGCGTGCAGCTAGGCGGTAGCATGGCGGAGCGGAGGATCGGCGTGGCGATGGACTTCTCGCTGAGCAGCAAGAAGGCGCTGCAGTGGGCGACGGACAACCTGGTCCGCAAGGGCGACACGCTCGTGCTCCTCCACATCCGCCACCACGGCCGGGAGGAGGCGAAGAACGCCCTCTGGTCCCGCACCGGATCGCGTAGGCTGCTGCTGCGGCTCGATTGCCTCGCCTTACTTACTTACACTGTTGATCCATTATTACCATAGATTCTCATATATATGGCCGCTCTATTTGAATTTGAATTTGAATTAAAATCGATGGCAGCGCTGATCCCGCTCGAGGAGCTCATGGATCCGCCTGTGAGGCAGCGCTACGACATGCCGTTGGACCCCGAGGTGTTCGACATGCTCAACGCCGCTGCCCGGCAGAAAGAGGTGCGCCCCCCTGCTTCGTTTTCGATGCGAGGCAAGCTGCGTCTGCGTGTGGTGATAGCGATACTGATACCGACGACATGCCGTTTGTGTTGTGCGGGACGAACAGCTGTGCGTGGTGATCAAGATGTACTGGGGTGACCCCAGGGAGAAGGTGTGCGACGCGGTGGACGAGCTCCACCTCGAGTCGCTCGTCATGGGCAGCCGTGGCCTCGGCCAGATCCAAAGGTACGCACGCTGTAGCTGTAACGACGGCGTTGCCAGTTTTCCTGAACAATCATTCAGGTTCACCATATATCTATCTCTGCTCTCGACGTTCAGAGAATCACCACACGCAAAGCGTCGTTCATGATTCAACGGACACAAAACGCGGTTCGAATGTGCCGACGAAATGATAGATATAGAACATGCGTGTCACATGATTTCCTTCTGTTTTACTACTCTGACCCTGCGTATTTTATCTGCTCCGTGAACCCGCAGGATTCTTCTGGGAAGTGTGACGAACTACGTGCTGTCGAATGCATCATGCTCTGTGACCGTCGTCAAGTCAAAGTAGTGGCTGGCCTTTAATTTCCAGCGATATGAATCTGCAATTAAAACCTAGGCAAACCCAAACGATAAATCCGATATACGTATTGCATCTTACTTTCAGCTGTTAGCACTCCATAATTGTTTTGTCTCTACTATTTGCTGTAACTGGACATGTTTTTGTTTCTCTTTTGTGATGAAAAGGCCGGCAGGTAAACCGCCCAGCTTGTATTAATACAGGAGAAAGTCACTGGACAGCATGACTAAACTATTTAACAAAGGATGATTCTGCTTGTGGTCTAAATTTTCCTCTTTTCTGCCTACAGATCTGGAAAATACTACTGATGTTTCCCGTCTTAAGGATTTCTGAGTTATGGGTAGTGCTATACGAGATTAGATAAGATAAGCCATAACGGACACATACCAGAATACTAACAGGTCACAGGTCCACAGATTTGCACTAGTCACTCTATGAATTTCAAATTGCTCCTGTCAAAATTAGAATCAGATACTGAAAACCTACGCTGTTGCCGTATTGTGCTATGTCTTGTCAGTGATTTTTGAAAACCTACACGTGATGCTGCAGGAGACGAAAATTGGCACGAAACTTTGGTCCAAATAAACTGACACTCTGAAGTCTGAAACTCTGAACCAAATTAAAAAAGTTTCCAGAAGGAACCCCTAAAATCGCCCTTCAGTTCTTTATTGCCCAACGGAAGCTACAGAGTGCATATCACATACTCCTCTGATTCATAAAGCTACAAAGCTAAGGGCCAAAACTCCACCCCAAGAAAATAAAACATACTAGGAGCTTCTGCAAGGCGGGGAACAGGTACGCTCACATCAGATCAGATGTAGAGATGAGGCTGCAGGATGACGAGGAAGAGCATGAGCAGCAGGAAGTAGATGATGGCGTGGACGAGCATGGACGGGAAGCTGGTCTTCATGTTCATGAGGTCGACGGGCCGCTGCCGGCCGGGCATCTGCAGGACGCCGCCCGGGCACAGGAGCGCGAACAGCGCCGTCGCGATGATCGACGGCGCCCAGTCCCTCATCGCTGCGGCGCAGTGCAGTGCAGGCACGGCCCTCCTCTGTTCAACTGGCAAGCAGAGCAGCCAAGCAGGCAGAGCGGGAGAAGAAGAACCAGAGAACTAGAGAAGTGAACCAGGGGGTACAGATGCTTAAGAGTTAAGGGGGTGTTTGGTTCCCACCCCTAAATTTTAGCCACTAAAGTTTAGTGGAGGTGACTAGAGTTGTAGTGTTAAAAGTGACTTTTAGTGGGGGTGTTTAGAACTTTAGTGACTAAAAGTGACTAAACTCTAGGGGTGGTAACTAAACACCCCCTGAGACGGGCGCGGTAAAGATGGCGATACGGATGATAATTCTCTGGAGTAGTAGAAAGGTGGAGGGAAAGCATGGCACTGGGCACCGGGCAGACACTACCGCTGTCGACCAGGGAATCAGTGGACGGCTGATTGATTGAGGAGGCGTCATCATAACGGCGAATCAGAACTTTTGAGCAGGAAAACGGGGCCTTTTGCGGTGGGATTAGTTGGGGGTCTATCGTGTCTCGGCAAGGATAGCACGTCCGTCGGCGGATAAGTGTTCAGTGTTCACTGTACTAGTGCTGGATTTATTTGGGAGGAGATTGATTGGTGGCATGGGTGTGAGTGTGACTTTTGCTGAAGAATCGAACTGTTCAGCCAGAAGAATTTGTGGACAAAGTTTGTGTCCCTTGGATGCAGTTAACTGAAATTTGCTGAAGTTCAAGTTTTTCTGCAGCTATTCTCTTGCTCGTACGGGATTTCGTTTTACAGACTAAAAACTCAGTTCAGTGAAGCTTTTTACCCGTGCATTTACGAGCGACGCACAAAAAACCTCCTGTCCCATCTTTTTGCTTTCAGCAAAACTGTTGCCCCTCCCCCCCCCCCCCCGAGTCGGTGTCCGCCGCATGTGAGGTGTTGCTTCAGGTTGCTGTTCTTGTACCATGGCCGGTGCCGCCGTGCCGGTGAAGAGATCCAGCCTATACGCGTGCCTTGTCGTATGACGTTCCGGAGCTTCGCTTCACATCTGGCGTCCATAAGGGGGCTGCTGTGTTTGGATCTGGTTTCAATGGCGGCATGCCTATCCAAGTATCCAGCTCCCAATAGCCCCATGAATGTCCTCACGCTCTCATCGTTACGAGTTACGACGGACGCTCAATTTTGTTGCACCGATAGTAAATCCTACTACTACCTGTGACTATGATTAGTCGTGGATTACCATCTTTGTATAGTCCCTGCCTCCATGAGTCTTCAGTTCAGAGCTCCATCAAGCTGAGCAGAGGCGAAGCTACGTAGAGAACAGGGGTGACCAAGCACCCCCTAATTATAAAAACAGAGATTATATATACACTCATAAAGAAGATATATATGCACTCACAAATCAAAAAAATTCACTTCTAGTTTATTCTAACTTCGCCCCTGAAGCCAAGGCTGGTCACTGGCCAAGGGGGCATGGCGGGCACATGCTCCTCCTACTTGAACACCGGGCACAGCCGCACAGCCAATGAGCCAAGTGCTGACAAGGACAAGATGCTAAACCTAAACATGCGCATCAGATGCGCTTCTCCCAGGCTTCCAAGTGAAGACTGCAGTTTCCCAAAGCCGCCTTTTGTTACATGTGCGACTAGGCCCCGGGCCCCGGCTAACAGATCAGATTAGTATATTTCAGTTTAACTAGATCCCAGTCACTGGATTAGTTTATTTCAGTTTAACTCCTGATAAGCTTGGGTCTCCGTACAAAAAATGGAATCATAGTTTTAAAATGAGTCCAGATTTTTTTTAAAAAAACATTAGATTATTAATTAATTAAAATATTAACAATATTTATATTTTAGAACAAACTTTTATCTTAGAAAAACTTTATATTAGTACCTTTTATACTCCCTTCGTTCCAAATTATAAGCCACTTCAAAAATCTTAAAAAGTTAAATCTTTTTCAAGTTTGATTAAAATTATAGAGAGAAGTATAAAAAATTATGACATCAAATAGGTATATTATGAGAATATAACTAACAAAGAATCTAATGATATTTCGTTGGTATCGTAAATGTAATTATTTATTATATAAATTTGGTTAAATTTGAATTTTTTTGACTCTCTAAGATTATTAGAATGACTTTATAATTTGGAATGGAGGAAGTATTAGAATGAACTTTAGATTGAATGACATTTTTGGATGCCAGAAGTACAGTAGCTGGTAGCCTATCTATATGCTAAATAAAATACCTAAACATAAACTAATCATGGTCTAACAATAATGATAGAGGCTGATCGATGAATAGAACACGTTAAAATAAAGGAAATATTTTTTTAGTCCAATTTAGCCGATTGTCTAATAATGGGCTAAACTTTAGTCCCATGATCAAACTGGTCCATCTAACTTGGAACGAGCAGTGTTAACAAAGAGATTTCATCTTGTCTGAAGATGTACTGCTGTGCTATGCGGGAGCGAAGGTTGTATGGAGTGGGGAGTGTTTGAATTTAGAGTATAAGTTTAGTCACTATGATATCGGATGTTTGACGCTAATTTAGAGTATTAAATATGGAGTAATTATAAAAGTAATAACATAATTAGAGACTAATTTTAAGACAAATCTATTAAGTCTAATTAATTTATCATTAACACATATTTACTATAGCACCACATCATTAAATCATGGACTAATTAGACTTAATAGATTTATCTTGTAAATTAATCTTTGTCCTTGCAATCTGTTTTTGTAATTAGTCTATATCAAATAATTATAATTAGCATTCAAAATCTGATGTGATATATAGGAACTAAAGTTCCAAATAGCCCCGCACAGCCGATCTCGTCAGACTCAGAGCGAAGGTTGTATGGTTGCAGCCGAGCAGTAACAGTGGCTGGCACGAACTAGTAGAACCTGAGCACCAAAAACCAGCACGCCAAGTATTCAAATAGAACAGGGAGCGAACCAAAGTTTTGTCCCGAGCACGCGCGCCCATGCCAGATTCAGAAGCCGCCGAGGCGCGCGTCGTTCGGCGGCCCTGAGTCCCTGACCGAGTGACCGAGGAGCCGAGGAGGGCAGCATCATGGTTTCCTGCGCCACGGCACGGCGTGCTCTGCTTGGCAGACCGCAGAACAGGTGAGCCGGACCCAGCCCGTACCGGGGAATCGGGGACAGCCGGACAGGGACGCAGCGACAAGCGTACAGCTTCTTCCGTTGGAGTTTGGCCCGGCGGCCCCAGAGAAGTTGTTGTTTTTTTCTCTCTTTCCTTCTATACGCAGGCTGCGGCAGTTGCACGCATCGCGCCAACGGCTATTGGGAATAGTATTGGCCTGCTGGGACCTCGGAACATTCTCTGTTGCGCAGGCCTGCATGCTGGGACTTCTATTGGGAGTACTCCCTCCATACCCATATTAGTTGACGTTTAGGATACCGACACGGTCTTCAAAACACAACTTTGACCTCTTATTTTTATAAAAATATTTATGGAAAAGTGATATATGTATACTTTTATGAAAGTATTCTTCAAAACAAATCTATTTATGTAATTTTTATATTTGTAAACTTAGAAACTTAATAGTTATTGATGATTTATATTCTCAATGTTTGACTCTAATCTTTTCTAAAACGTCAACTAATATGGATATGGAGGGAGTACTTTTTAAAATTACGCAAAGATTTTGTTCGCTTAAACTATTCTACTGGTTTTAATTTATAGAAATCAGTTTTAAAATAGTGACGCTGTTTGATTGGTCGTTTTTACGGTTGGTTTCGGCTATTTCAATAGTGTTCTCTGTGAAAGAATAAATCAAAATACGGCTGATAAACCGGCTGATAAGACACGTTCGTTTCCATGGTAAAATATTTTTGCCCTGTCACATTGAATATTACGGCCCTAATTTACCCTATTAAAAATATAATAATTAAAAAACTAATTTGTTAGCCGAAGACTAATTCACGAGACGAGTCTATTAAACTTAATTAGTTCATATTTTGACAATGTGGTGCTACAGTAAACATTCGCTAATGACGAATTAATTTACCTTAATAGATTCCTCTTAGTAATTAGCATATGACCATGTAATTAGTTTATTTTTAGTAGACTAAACTAGTGTCGCAATGTCCGATGTGACAGACAAAAAAAATTTGGCAGAGAAACGAACACCTCCAAGTCAGCTATATGCCCAAACCGGCTTTAAGTAAAAAGGACCAAAAGTATACATCGATGTCGACAATGGAGCTCTCACATGGAGTGACAGCCTGACGCCTTAACTGACACTTACTGTCACTGCTAAGCAGTCTAGCTGCTTGTTTATGACCTTTTTATACTGATGCTATGTTTAGTTTCTCCAACTTCCCCCAAATATTTGTAGATTCTCCGTCACATCAATCTTTAGCTCCATGTATGGAGCATTAAATGTAGATAAAAAATATAACTAATTGTACTTTTAGTTTATACATGTCGAGACGAATCTTTTGAGCCTAGTTAGTCTATGTTTGGACAACAACGAAAGTGCTACAGTGCGTTTTCCAAATATTTCTGGAAACTAAACAAGGCCTGAACAGTAACAGGCTCTGACATTTTCACATTTACCAGACCATGACTGACAAAGTGGCAAATGACAGTGTACCATGATAAGTCATGAGTGGGGCTGCTGTTACAGCGGATGGCAAAGGTCAAATCTCCTGATCCGATCGATGGAGGGGACTATAAGGAGGTGTTTTGTATCGGAAGGCTAAATTTCAGTCCATATCACTAATTTTAGTATCGATGGAGGTGACACTAATTTAATAATTATACCGTCATATAATAATTAATAAGATAAATCTATTAAGCTAAATTAATTTATTGTTAATAAATATTTACCGTAGCATCATATAGTCAAATCATATTCTGATTAAACATAATAGTCGTCTCGCGAATTAGCCCCAGACTGACAAATTAGTTTTACAATTAGTCTATTTTTAATAAACTAAATTAAGGTAACATGGACTAAACTTTAGCCTTGAGAATTTTAGTCCCTCACTATCGGAGATACTCGGATTAGAAGAGTACTACCTTTTTCTTCACCCACCATGGTCAGAGATGACAACAGGTACAAATCCGCTGGCTTTTGCCAACCCAAATTCATGCCCACGAATATAAAACCCGCCTACTAAAAAACGATGACATGTCACTGGTTCAAATTTGTGTCCAAACCCATAACCACTCAGGTAACAGATACCCATCGGGTCACCCGTGTCTACCATAATTGTACTCGAGACTGTGTCAAGACACAATGCTCCATATTTTTTTTATATTTTTTTCTATGAATATATATACCAAGTGAGTAAAATATGTGCCAAGATGGATGAAAGGGTGAGTAAGATTAATGTGGATCGATGTGATTTGCTCTACTACGATGGATCAGGTTTAAAAACCTATGAGTTTGCACGTTTGGATACTACAACTCCAAACTCATGTCCATAAACCCGTTGAGTCTATCTTAATATTCATTAATAAATTCATGGGTAGAGAAAAATGACTTATAACCCTTACCTTAATAGGTCGTGTTTTGGATACCCGTTGCCATCGGCCTAATCCTTGCTTGCATTCCTCAGCACTCAGCACTCAGCACACTGTTTCACACCTCCAGCGTGTAGGGCAGCGGAGGAGCGGGCGGGAGAGCAGAGACCCTCCTCACACGGTCACGCCCGAGGCCTGACCACCTCACCTCACGCCGATCCGGCCATTTCATTATTCCCACGCGCGCTCCCACTCCGTAACCAGTACTCGGTCCGTCCCATTGAAGGTGTCCTTACAAAACCGTGTCCCCCTCACATTCACGCTTCCCGGACAACACTTTCAATTAGACGGAGGGAGTACTCCCTTCATATTGAAAAAACTGACGTTTCAGACAGCGACACGGTCTTCAAAACGTCACTTTGACCACTTGTTTCTTTAAAAATATTTATTGAAAAGTGGTATATGTATACTTTTATGAAAGTATTTTTCAAGACAAATTTATTTAAATATTTATTGGAAAGTGGTATATGTATACTTTTATGAAAGTACTTTTCAAGATAAATTTATTTATATGATTTTTACATCTCTAGACTTAATAATTTAAAAGTTATTTATGATTTATATTTTCAATATTTGAGTCAAACCTTATCCAAAATATCAGTTTTTTTAATATGGAGGGAGTACTGGTAACCGTTGCCCGCCGCTGCTGCTGCCCTGTGCCGCCCGCCCCCATTCCATCTCGGCTTCTCTCAGGCCAACGGTCACTCTTCCCGTCGACCAGCCTAACTTTTTTAAGCGCCCCCCCCCCCCACCCCCGAGACCGAAACGCCAAGAGGAGCCCGGACAAGCCACGCCACTCCACTCCCCCGGCTCGAAACGCACACCGCGCGCGCAAGCCCACACACCACACTGCCCCTCGCCTCGTCGCCCGCGCGACCCCGGGACGGCCAAGGAACGGAGCAGCGCGCCGCTGCTGCAGCAGCAGCAGGTGAGCGCAGCACGGTGCACGAGCACGACGCCACCGGCGCGCGCGCGTACTTACTGTACGTACGGGCACGTGGTGGTGCTTGGTACCTGCTCCGCGACAACTTTAGAGCTCGATAGAGCAGGCACCAGGCAGACGCATCGGGGGATGGGCATGGGGAGCGCGGGGGAGGAGGAGAGGAAGGCCCGGAGCGAGGCGGCGTTCACGGACTCCGCCTCCGCCGACAGGAGCAGCTCCAGCTCCGACGCCGCGTCCACCGACGAGTGGCCGCCCGCGGCGGCGGCCAGGAAGCCGGGCGGCAGCGCCTCCGACACCGACGTCGCCAGGCAGCAGCACAAGCACAAGCGCAGAGCACCGTCAGGTGACCCCCGCCTCCTCGTACACTATTACTACTCGCGGCATCCCGGATTCTCGGTGGCGAAATTCTCTCTATAATTCTCTAATGCGTGCGCGCACTGTGTTTCAACGACTAAACTACCTACCAGAGATGGAAATGATGAAGGAGCGGTTCGCGAAGCTGCTGCTCGGTGAGGACATGTCCGGCAGCGGCAAGGGCGTCTGCACGGCGCTCGCCATCTCCAACGCACTCACCAACCTCTGCGGTCAGAACTCGCCGCCGTGACCCACCTCCCACACCACAGTGCTCGGAGTGGGGTTTAGTAAATTAATTCCCAAATGATGCAAAGGAGAGCGTCTTGCGTTCGCAGCCACCATCTTCGGGCAGCTCTGGAGGCTGGAACCACTCCCGCCGGAGAAGAAGTCCATGTGGCGGCGGGAGATGGACTGGCTGCTCTGCGTCAGCGACCACATCGTCGAGCTGGTCCCCACGTGGCAGTCATTCCCCGACGGAACCAGGCTCGAGGTGCGCCTAGCAAACACGTCATCCTCTTCATCCACCATTTCATTCATCCCATAAACATATTCCGGCCGTAGCACCGAGAGCTGAAATTTCCAGCGGCCATGACGCGTTTTTTCTTTGTTTCCATCTAAGCGTACGGATCCCATACGGAATGTGCAAGTTCAATTTATGCGTTGGAAATTGAAATGGCCGATCAAATTTCTTGCTCGTACGGTGAATGCCTATAATTTCAAAGTTGATAATTGAGCATCGCCACACTGACGATATGAGGTTATGTAACTGGAATTCATATTTTTCTGGGAAAAATGTACTAATGTCGTGGTTGTTCGACAGCAGGTACAACAGCTGGGTTTTGATAGAAGTGTTAAGTGTACCAGAACAGTTTATAATGGGCCTTTAGATGCATATGGACCACTAGAAAATGATATATTAAATGTGCGCTTAGCTACCCTGGATTTGGTACAAGTAACTTGATTTTGTTCTCATGGCGAAAAGAAAAAAAAATGGGAGAAAGGTTTAGCTGAAAATTGTATTAGTTTTAGAAAATGCTATACTAGTAAAATAAGATATGTTCAGCATTGGCTATACCTAAATTTGTGAACATACACAGGCAATTTCTCTAATTTTGTAAACAGAACATGGAAATTTTAAACAAAAGTCAGCAATAATGATTAATCTGTTTCTGCGGTGAATAAATTTCAACTGAAAGCTATCAATGAGTGACTGAGTGTCACTAAGGGGTAGTAATGTCTGTACTTATTGCGTATGCATTAGACACCGAACATATAAAATCATGAGATTTATACTATGTAGTACGATGCATTAGACACCTAACATATATTAAATGTTTGTTCGTATGATGCATCATATAAATCATGAGATTGCATGCATTTTCAGATCATGAAAAGTGGACCACATTTGCTTTGTACTTATTGCTCAAGGATTAAGCATTACACACTGAAATGTGATGCATGTCATTGCACCAATAACTGATTGCACAAATGTCTTGGCGTCATATTTCAGATCATGACAAGTAGACCACGGTCTGATTTGTACATTAATCTTCCAGCGCTTCGGAAGCTGGATCATATGCTCCTTGTGAGTTTTTCTGAACTGTGAATTCATTGCAGTTGATCGAAAAATTCAGTTCTCTCATAGCACAATATTCTGTCAGGAAATCCTGGAAAGCTTCAGAGACCCGGAGTTCTGGTATGTTGAGCAAGGTATTGCTGCACCAGACTGCGACGGCTCTGTGTCCTTTAGGGCGGCTTTTCACCGCCGTGATGAAAAATGGTGGCTCCCAGTGCCTCGCGTGCCTCCCGGTGGCCTTCACAACAAAACAAGGAAGCAGCTCCAGCATAAACGTGATTGTGCAAACCAAATCCTGAAGGCTGCCATGGCCATCAACAGCAATGCCTTAGCAGAGATGGAGGTCCCTGAATCTTATCTTGACTCCCTACCAAAGGTATACTATGCCTTCTTCCGTAATCAGAACTCATGAATGTGTAAACCACAGACCACAGCATTTCTTATTGTCAGCTCTGAACATGTTGCACTAAACTTGATTGCAGAATGGAAGGGCAACCTTAGGCGATATCATATACCGCTACATAACGTCTGATCAGTTCTCCCCTGAGTGCCTTCTTGATTGCCTGGACCTATCCACGGAGTACCAAGCCCTGGAAATCGCAAATCGTGTCGAGGCGTCAGTGTATGTGTGGCGCAGGAGGGTTGCTGCCAAACCAGTAAATGGCTTGGGCCGAAGCAGCAGTGCTAGATCATCGTGGGGCATGGTAAAGGACATGATGGTAGACTCAGAGAAGAGAGAGCTGTTAGCTGAACGAGCAGAGGGCCTGCTAATATGCTTGAAGCAAAGGTTTCCTGGGTTGACACAGACAAGCCTGGACATGAGCAAAATTCAGTTCAACAAGGTTTCTATCTCTATCTGTTTCTCCCAATATTAGCCATAACCAAATTACAGGTCAATAACTAATGCCGCTCTTGCTGGTGAGCAATTTTCAGGATGTGGGCAAATCAATCTTGGAGAGCTATTCGAGGGTGTTAGAAAGTTTGGCTTCAAACATCGTCACCCGCATCGACGATCTGCTGAACATTGATCAGCTGAACAGACACGCTGAACATTTCACAGCAACAGGTGATGCAGACTGCAAGATTGCTTGCAGCCAGACTGCTGTTCCATCCTTCCCAGTGCCAGCCTCTGGCACACCATTCATGACGGCATATGCCACACCTAGCTTCTCGCCGGCACAATTGGCAAGCCCATCGAAGAAAGAGAGGACGTCGCTGACTCCAGGCAGACGGTCTCAGCAGGGTAGTAGGGGTGCTGGTACAAAGAAAGGCTTGATGGATCATATCGGTACAGAAATCAAGGGAATGATAATCAGCAGCGGTATGATGATAGATGTCTCTACTACTACAGAGCTGTAATTGCAAGCTGATAGCTCATCAGATCACCAAGAGTAGTAGTCTTTTGTGTATATGTGTCAGTGTCTGTCTGTGTGAGCGTCCAAATTTTTACTGGCATGTCGCATTTCTGATTTGTGTGTCTACTCTTTTACTGCACTGCTGTTTGCTGACAGCCTGATGCCCTGCTGACCTGATCTACACTACTATTAGCATAGACAGGTGTTGTTACATACTTTGTACGACGAGTTTCAGTCTGATCTGAATTTGTTGAATTTCTACGAAGACTGGGAACGTTTGATGTGAAAACCAACTCTTTGTCCAGTTCCGAACATAGCCATTTCTTATTGCAGCCTGATGGCTGTGCTGCGTTACAAGCAAAGTTTGAGCTTGGGAGTCAAACTTCATTGGCTTCAACAGAAAACGGTCTGATCTCACTGGCTAAAACCCAGCTAAACTCTGTTGCCGCTACAAGTTTTTAGAGTTCTAAAGTTCAGGTTTCTGAGGACCCTGCAGAGAGAAGACCGTGTGACTCGGTTCTAGCGTTTTCAAGAACTTCGGCCTGCTCTCCAATCCTAAAGTCAGCCCGCCGACATGCCCGCGATGATTGTGAACCGACAAAGCAGTCGAATCTTCGATCACAGGCCATTTACGTGGCAGCTGTTCAGAGACTCCAAAGAGAGGTGTATGGTCGTTAAGCCCTTCCTCACCATAGTGGAGCGCATTAGGTGATGCTACTTAAACGTTCCCAGCTCGGCGCATGCAGCACAAAGACGACGCTAGTGCAGCGTCCACTTCGGCCGTTTCACACCTTGAGCCGCGCAAAACCTCAAGCAAACCATGATGGCTCCCGTCCACGCTCGAGGCCCCGGGACTGTATATATAGCCACCTCCGTGATGCCGAGGAGGCCATCAGAGACTTCAGAGTTCAGTGTAGTGAAGTGAAGGCAGCAGAGCGTGAGGTGCAGTGCACTACCAGGCAACAGGAAATGGAGCTCCAGGCAAGGTTCCTCTGCGTCGTCGCGATGCTGCTGGTGGCCGGCCTCGCGGGGCTGGAGACGGCGCACGGTGCGGGGGAGTGCGGCCGCGTCCCGGTGAACCAGGTGGCGCTCAAGCTTGCCCCGTGCGCGGCGGCCACGCAGAACCCGCGCGCCGCGGTGCCGCCGAGCTGCTGCGCGCAGGTGCGCGCCATCGGGCGCAGCCCCAAGTGCCTGTGCGCCGTCATGCTCTCTGACACCGCGAAGAAGGCCGGCGTCAAGCCTGCCGTGGCCATGACCATCCCCAAGCGCTGCGCCATCGCCAACCGCCCCGTCGGCTACAAATGCGGCCGTAAGCGCCCCCTGCAATCCTCGTCGTTTTTGTTTGAAAGATAACAACATGGCATCGTTTTTTGTTGAAAGATAACAACAGCATGGCATCAACGTCATTTGCTTTATTCTTCCTTTCTCACTGTCTGTTTTTTTTTTCCACGGTGCAGCATATACCCTGCCATGAAGTGATCATGAGGAGCAAAGTGATGGCTGGCAGTGGCACCTGAAGGACTCCAAACTCTGATGGCCAATATGCCGTGACCTCTGTCATATCTTACTTTTCACAGATCCCCAGAATAATATGACTGTAATAATGACTGAACTTTGGTATAAAAGTATCTTTTTCCCTGAAGTCGATAATACTGTAAAATGTAATTGACAAGAACAGTCTCCAAACTTCTGTCAAATTCCAGCTGGTAAAGGTGTACAATGTGAAGTCATCGCCGCTTCTCCAGCACATTATTTTTTTGCTTTGGAGCGACGATCCAATTGTACAGACAGTTGACTCTAAGGAGTCGGACACCAAACCACTCATATTACCGGCGGAGTGGACAGGGACCCTTTTATGCAAGCTAATAATGCATACTGTGCAGTTTCATTACATCGCACATTACACATCTAAAGCAGAGACTATGAAAGACACACACTACATCTGCCCAGGTGAGGTGATGCTTCTAAATAATGGCACCACCATTGGACGAAAGCGGGTCCACTATGACAGAGACAATACTACTATTCAAGGAAATCGAGCTTCATTGCCTCCCCCTTCTGTTCCTGCCATACAGAACCCAATTGAATTGTGAGGAAAACTGACAAAACTAATAACAAGACATAAACAAATACAAAGGTTGCATAACAACAGGAAGAGCATCAGTTACATGACTCCTGTCTCCATTTTCAATCTCATAAAAAAATCAGATCTTTGTTATTGATTTTTCTATGTTAACATCTATGCTTTACAGAAGAACTGTTAATAAATTGATTTTCATGATCTGAACCTTATCAGAACAGCAGAAGTTTGCCACATACTCGTTGCCTAAACAAACTTCAGGTTTTCATAGATATATATAATATATAATCTAAAGAACAAATCGATAGCATGGAAGATGGAACAGCAGCCAAGTAATGTAGTAGATCAATAGAGTTAAATTAAATTCTGCTTAGCTTCTTGACACGAACTAAGTTGTGGAGATATCTAATTTACACTATTATCTAAGGTTTCCCTTACACTCCAATATAATATAATGAAACATCACATCAGTGAGCTCAATAGTCAGGCGTGCTTTCCTTGATTGGCTTCTCACTCTAAGTGGGTTTACGTGACAACAACGCTTGCCCATGTAACCATACTGAAAATGACGTAACTAATTATCAGCCAAAACAATACTGAACAAAGGTAATTAATTATTTGCCTACACCCTATGAAAGTGATATAAAGGTATATGTTAATCAAAGTTTTCACTCCAAGGCAGTTAATCCCAACCCACCCACTGGCCTTTCTCCACAGGCACATCATTGTACATCAATCTGGCAGCTATTTCTGCTGAAAAAAAATATTCGTCTACCAAAAAATTATGACAGCTCGAGACACACAAACAATGAAACAAATAAATGAGCTTCCTTTATATAGATTAATACCGCAAACACGAAAGGGAGAGATGGAAGATAGACTAAGCGTTGAACTATGCACTAACAGAATTTCATCACAGGAGTGGAATTGGTTGGGCATCCTCTTTAGGAAAAAGCTGTTTGGACAGTTTATCACTTGAGATATCAATATAACCTGGTTTCCTCACAGAGAACTTTTGAGAATGCACGTCGTACTAGAACTATATATTCTGACTTTTGGAAAAGGAGAGCATATGCTCCCTTCTATATGAAGAACTAAAGATTACACGTGACGTATGAGCCAACATGGGTATCTACGAACTATCAGCTGCGAGTATTAATATGGAATTTGAAAAGGATTCTCTGGTACAAAAATGCGAGATGGATATGCAGGCAGAGTATAGCAACAAACTTAACAGTAATAGAATCTTCCTGTTTACCTTGTTCTCGAAGGAGAGGCCACCAGGTTCTCTTAGTAATAAAATGAACCTGTGAGCCCCACAAAATAAAAAAAACAGAGTTAGATCAGAAGATTGAAGATAGTTATGATATCTGTTTCGATATTAAAATAATGATATACCTTGCCACCAGTCACCATGAGAATCTGAGGCTGGATCTTTCTTGTCTGCTTTGTACTGAAAACACACACGTTAAGTTCAAAGCCTTACAGAAGTGCAGAGTAATTCACGATGATCAACAAAAACTGTGAACTACAAATCACAAGAAAGAATTTTATTTATATGTTAATTCTTACATCAGTGGAGGATTCTGTTGCTTTTTTGGTTGTAGAGCTGCCGTAAAAATATTCTCGACCACCATAATGCACAGATGATCCAAAACACGATGTATCAACTGGATCATAGGGCGGCGAATGTTTACCATCCTTTGCGTACACGGTACGACTTTTAGAAGGAGCCCATTGCGGTTTACCATCTGGACATCAAATCAATATTTGTTCAGTTGAGATGAAAATATCAAACTAATCATTGCTCAGTTAATTTTCAGCTGTATCATAGCCTCAATGCTTCCAAACTATAACCAAGCAAATGGTAACTATCGATCCTACATGATTCCCAAGATTCGTCTGGGAATGTATTAAAAAAAAAACTGTGGGACACAACAGTTCCTCCTAATAGGATATTGGATTACAGAAATAAGATAAAACCGGGTAATTCCATAACTACCTGTCACGCCAGCTTGTGCGCTCCCGCTCTGCCCTTTGTAAAGAATGCTGTACAAGTCCTGATCTTTCTCATTTGCCTTGTAAACGGGAGGGAAAAAGAAAGAATTTTACTAATATATACGAACAAAAAAATAAATGTTTTGAAAAATATATACATAAACCTTATTTAGGGAAATTAGGTATTCATATCAACATCACAGTTAACTAATCCTCTAAAATTGTGTTTAGAAAACGCACTCTACGATAATAGCACATCCTTATGAAAAAAAAAAGGCGTATCCACATTCGAAACACGCCAAACTTAACAAAAATAGAAAAGGGAAAACTATGGTATATAACTATAGGAACGCGCCTTACGCGAAGAAACCCATCTGCATCATCGTAAACAATAAAGTTAAAGAGAAAAATTCCACGTCGAGCTCGAACCTGACAACGAGGCATAGCATCGAACAGGAGAGGGGCGTCAAGGAACGTACCGCGGGCGCCGGCGGGTAGAACAAGCTGCTCAAAGGGGACTCGGCTTCGGTGGTGGTGGCGGCGGCGGCGGCAGCCCCGGCGCCGCGGGGAGAGGACTTCTTGGGCTCCATGGCGTGGGGCTGGTGCGGAGCAGAGGACTTCTTCGGCTCCATTTGGGGTCGGAAAGGGGACCTGCGAGGGATTAGGGCACGTGAAGCGGTTGCAGACGGCGGCGGAGAGACGGGGACTCTAGGGAACACTCGACTGCTCGCCTCGTGGCGCTCTGTGCTCCGGCCTCCATGCGTGACCCCGCATTTAAAGGCCCGGGCCGGGGACTTCGGTTTGTGGTTTCGTTGATCTATAAGGACCTGTATGGAAAAAAGGTAGATATGCCATATGCCCGCCCATTACTCATTACTGTGTGCCCATAGGAAAATCTTTTGTTTAATGCAGGCAGCCAGACATCCATATATGTCTCCTGCACGTATCCTATCTTCCAACAACAGGGGTAGTTGGGGACTTGGGTAGTAAACCTGGCTCAAGTTTCATAGTATGTGGCAGGGAAATAAGAATTTGCTTTGAGAGTGTTTGAATGTATAATTGGATGTGCAGTAAGAAGTTTAAAGAAATAAATGCAAAAGTACTCTAGGTGCTCTTTTTTAGGTGCTCTTCGATTTACTCCCTCCGGTCCTCTATAAGTGGCGTGGGCTGGTTTTTTTTGTTTGGCCAATATAACTGGCGTATGTAGGATACCGAGGTTGAATTAGTTACGTACTGTTTAACAAAGCGTCGGCAATTGATGATGAGATGCGAAGCGTCCAGTTTAACGAAGCATGCGTGCGTCCGTTGCCTTTATCTACGTACGATTGAAGAGATACAGATGCGTGCGTCCGGTGACCGCGTGGCAACTCGACGGTTCGGTGACTGCGTGGCCGGGCGGCCCTGCTGTAATCAACGATAGAATTAATTAGCGTCTTGGTCTCTGTGAAGAACCTCCCCACGCCACTTATAGAGGACCGGAGGGAGTAGGTGATAAACCAACTCTTCAACTGTCAGAATAGTATCTTTCTCTCATAACAAATTAGTCATTTCAGCTTATCAGCCGCCGGTTTATAAGTTTTGCTGAACAGAGCCTTAGATGCAACAATACAGTAGTAATCAATTGATGCATGTATCTAATAAAATATTTTCCTGGTGTTATATTTTGTTCTTAAAGTTAGAAAAGAAGGGGATATAGAAAGAGGTGGTGACACGTAGATATGACAATAATCAAGATATACATGCATGTAATAAAGTATATTTTCTAACATTATATTTTGTTAGTAAGATAAACTAGTGTGTGATATACAAGGCGATGCATATATACAAGGGGCGAAAGGGGCGGTTACACCTTAGCGGTGAGTGGACACAAGAGGCACGGACAAAAGGTTAGATGTGGTGGTGGTGGCACGTAGATATAGCAACAATAAACATATACATGCACGTAAAGTATTTTCTAACATTATATCTTGTTGGTAAGTTAAACTAGCGTGTGGTACAAGACCATGTCTAGGTACAAGGGTTCGAAAGGGGCAGTTGCACTTCAAGAGTGAGTAGAGGCAATAGGCGCGGATAAAAGGTTAGATGTGGTGGTGGCACATAGGTATGACACCAATCAAGATACACATGCACGCAAAATATTTTCTAACATTATATGTTGTTGATAAGTTAAACTAGTGTGTAGTACAAGGGTTCGAAAGGGTTGGTTGCACTTTAGTGGTGAACAGAGGCAGCAGTCGCAGACAAAAAGATAGATGTGGTGGTGGCAAATTGAATAGGCGATGGTCTAGCAAGAGAAGCAAACTAGGGAGATGATGTGGTGGCACGTCATCCAAACATAGAAACAAAAGCAGTTGGTCGGTGGAAGATATGACCATGAGAAGAGAGAAGAACAGTATCGCGATAATTGCTTGGCAGCAGAGGCAAACAAATGAAAACATAAGTGATTTAATGTGTCACGTCAACCCAGAAAAAGAGCTTAGATCAATTAAAGGTTGATGTAAAACAAGAAAAATAACAATAGAAACTTGTTGTGTCTACTATGGTTGGATGGCGGAGTGGCAAGGTGTCGGTGTTTCTACCCCGGGGGTATGACACCAACTAGTAATATGATCGCGTGCTCTCTTCCTGGATGGTGATGCAAGATGACACAAGGATTTATCCTGGTTCGGGCAAAGAAGGCCCTACGTCCAGCGGGGGAGGAGGTTCTTGTATTACTTGCACCTAAGTGCTTGTACAGGGGCAATACAAGCTCAATGAGCGTGGACTGGAGTCCGGACTCGTGTATGTGTGTATGTGGACTTGTGTGCGAGAGCGTGTGCGTAACCATAGACTCGTGCGTTGTCCCCTGTTGGGCATTCTTAACGTCATTACCAAAAGTAGACTTAATTCTCTAATTCTGATAACGGCGCCAAAAATGCCAAACCTATCCTTCATGCCACTTAAGCCAAGTTGTCATCCCCAGCATGACATGAGAGACGCGGTATTGAAATATGCAATTGCTCATCAAGATAAATAAATAAAGGGAATCTGCAAGCGCACAGATTAATACCGATGCAGCATTTTAACCGGGAAGTATTCCAGGTATCGTTATTTATATTTTTACCACTGGGAAGGGATTCTAAGCATCGTAGTTGATCGTGGAATGAGAATATAGAACTGAGTATCTATCATTGCATGTATAATATAGAGCATCTATCTATCTCATCATACAGGGATAAATGTCACATAGAATATAGATAAATATGAATAGTGACAAGGATAATTAATCTGATCAGCATAACTAGCCACATATAATAATGATAAGCACCTCAACAGATATTCTAGCAAGTCATTAGCATGGAATTAGGATGAACTACAAAGATATTCCCTAAGTAATTATTAACTATAAAGTCTAGCATTATCATAGTTAGTGCAATTATACTTGGCAATCATAGCGAGAAAAGACTACACCCATGCATAGTGAATATTAGCAAGGAAGATGAAGAACATAGCAATCACTCCCCTGTAATAATGTTGCTCTGCCTGCCCTATACACGAGAGGGGGACTATATAAGAATCAACGAAGCTGTCACTATCGCGAACTACCCACCGATCCGGCATATAGGGTGCAATCGCAGATAAAGACGGTATAGACACCACGTCTACACAATATTTATCATTCACCCACTGCGCACATGGATAAACGCTATACGATCCTAGGCATGTATATAATTCCAATCTAACTATGCCAAGCATATAACTACGATAAACTAAGAACAATATAATTGCTAATATAATCAAGTAGAGCAAAGTCATATTCAATATATTGAAATAGAACAAAGTAGTATTCATAATATTGAAGAACAATGATGAACAATTGAAGAACAAGAGAGGAATTACCAGGAATCCTCTTGACAGATCCGGGAACCAATCGAAGATTGACTCCTTCTAGTTCTAATCCTATGTAGCTATGCTAAAACTAGAGATCTAGTTGATGTGGTGGCTCTAGGGCTTGATCTTGATCAGAGACTCTCTCCTCCTGATGACTGAATTAGGAACTGAATAATGAGACAGAGGTGCCTGCTCCAGGGTCCAGGGCCTTGCTTATATAGTCTTTTCGGGTGAATCTGGGCCGTTGGATCAAACCGACATTGAACGGACGGTTTTCCTTAATCCTTTAGGTCGGTGGAGCATAATCCTCGAGGCGGAGCCTGATTGGCTGAGGGGGCAGGGCGGGCGCCCTAGGGACTAGGGCGGGCGCCCTGGTCCCGGGCCCGTTCGGCCTCCCGCTCGTTCCCGTGGCTTCTGGACTCTTCCACATTAAGGAAAATTGGGGGTTACGTTAATTATCCGTCATTAACCCGACATGTGGGCCTTTCCTTCATATTTCCTGATAACCCCCTGCAGAAATAGATAAACAGCAAAACTCGTGGAATTCTGTCAGATAAAACCCTAAGTCTGGGTGTTGGTTTCATTTAGATCCTTTTCTCTATTTATTTGATAGATATAATTGATACTTAAGGACCGTCAACAAACTCCCCCAAGCTTACCTCTTGCTCGTCCCTGAGCAAGGATAGTCTCAGTGATGGATCAGAAGTTGCTGAATGCTTTTGAATTTTGACGGTACACATGCTTTCAAATAGAGTCTTATCTCTGAGTTAGAGTAAACTGTCAAGACTTAAAACTTACTCATTATACCTTTCACTATGGGGTTCAACTGTCACCTGCATCTTGAGAAGTTAAAAGATAGAACGGTCTAGTCAAACGCCATGTCTCTTATTCTTGATCAGCTATAGCTCTGGAGTTTTTGCAGATTTTCAAATAAAACTCAGAGATTCCTTGTATGACTCTCTCAGGTCTCTCATTTGTGGTATTTCTGGATCCTTACCAAGGCAGTAATGGTGTTTGCCTTCTCTCAAAGCAAAGTATGTAGTATTTGTGGTATAAGGCAGAGTGATATTGCCTTCTCTCTCAACCTATCCTAATAAGGTTTTTGATATCTGGAGCTCATAGGTGGGAGATAAGGTATACATACTTACAAGACATTTATTGCATAGTCAAACCATGGATCCAGAGAAACAAGTCAATAAGTCAAATCAAGATGTGCATGTGTGGTGAATGAATGGTGTATGGTGATAATGGTGATAATGGTGATAATGGTGGAGAGTGTCTAATTCTACTTTTGCTCTTTTTGAGGGGATACATACCTTTCTTGCTTTTGGTGCTCTTTGAGGAGGATGAGATGCTCTATATTTTTATTTATTATTTTTTTTTTCTTTCCTCTCAGGTGGGTATCTTGTACCCCTAATTCTACTGTCGGACACTTGTCCATTTTTACCTCTCTTCTCACACTTTTTCACTTTTTTTTTCATCGAGGTTCCGAGCACTTGCTCCTTTTTATTTCCTCGTAATATTTTTCTTTTCGAGGTTCCGGGCACTTGCCCCTTTTTATTTCCTCGGATAGAGCACTCATCTCCTTAGAACAATTTAGCAAGTGGTAGTAACCAAAATAACTTGAGCATTTATTTCACAGGGAATAACAGGAATAGGAAAAATGTTTTTGACTATTCTCTCCCGGGTTAGGAGTAGAATAATTTTGTGTGGATCTGGAGATGGAATGGATGGATGTATGTGGATGCGTACTTCCGGAGTAGAAGCAGCATATATGAGTGAACGTGCAAGTGAATCTTGATTTAACCACATGACAAGCTCCTAAGGGTCTACACAGCTTGACTACACTCAATGCTCATAAGTAGTAAAAAGTAAATGTATAGCTTAAAGTCTAGCAAGCATGTATGTATGGCCGTGGTAGGAATTTGAACTCTCATCATAAAGGAACTCATCATGTAGCATTTTAAAGATTTTCAAAGATAAAATTCTCCAGAATTCTAGCATCTCTAGGAATAGATAAACAGCAGCTCAACCTTCCCATATCATATCCGTTAACAACTTAGACTTTAGATCAAGTTCTCTTCCCACAAGTTCAAGTTTAGAGCAAGCTTTAAATGATAACAGTTATGTCTAAACTAGAGAGAGAACTTCTAATTGAAATTAGGCAGAGCAACTATTCATCATATCCATGCTAGAGTTTTATTATCTAGATTCATTTTAGCATAGCCACTTTATTTATTTATTAAACACACTAAGCAAAAGATATAGATATATATATATATATAAGCACAAAATCTTTATTTGGTTTTTCATCGTTTTATTTTAATATAGTATAAGTATAAATATAAAGATAGATATAGAAATACTTAGCGAGATAACGGGGGTGCTCTCCCCCAAGCTGGATCTTGACGTAGTTTCTCTTGATGTAGCTAGCAGATAGCGGAGGTGTATTTGAAAGTCGGCAGCACCCTGACAGCGATTAGAATGTCCTCCGTCTGCTAGTCCTCTTGGATTCTGTGAAGCTCAAATAGACAACAAAGCTTGTGGAACTGATTAAGTGTTAGCATAAATATCTAGCCTTTATCATGTTGAGCCTCCTTGATTATTTTTATGTTTTCATTTTATAAAGCAGAAGAAAATATTTATTTATTTTTTTATGCCACCACAGTGAATGTACTTATGGGTTTTATGCCACTCGTATACTCACATGGGGCTTCTAGAGTTTTTTAACATTTTTATTTTCTTTCTAAGATAACATGAATATGATTAACTAAACAAACTATTAAGTAAATATCTGAGAAGGGAAATGGATAACTACCAAGTTACCTCTTGGCAAGGCGTTCGGCATTTTTAAGTCCTCCGAACGGGACTCTATGTGTACTCAGTTGTCTTGGGAGTCAGTGGATGGCGTAGTCGGTGGTTCCGGCAGCGCCTCCTCCTCGTGTTCAACTGTCTTTTCTTTCCACACTTGTCTTGGTGCTTCGGTCTCTTCAAGACAGTGCTGATTGAGTGGTATGTCCTCAGATCTTACCACTTCTCCTTCGTAGTCTGCCCATCCATCCTTGATGACCGGTTGCTTCTGGTTGCGGTTCCGCCTCCTTCTCCTTGTCCTGACCTGCTTAGATTCTTCAAATACGTAGTTGGGGTCAGTAAAGTAAAGGCGTACCTTCTCAGAGGGGAAGTGCATGTGGACTTCTCCAGTTCCAATGTAGATGATTGCTTTGACAGTACTGAGGAACGGTCTTCCAAGGATGATAGGTGGATCATACTCGTCTTCTCCCATGTCAACAACCTGAAAGTCTGTATGGACAAAATGATCGTCTATCTTGACAGGGACGTCAGTTACTGTACCTTCAACCTGTCGGAATGTCTGATCTGCCATCTGGAGACGAATGTATGTCGACTTCAAGGGCATGGTTCCGAACAGCAGTTCATAGGTGACCTTGGCCATTATGTTGACGCCCAACCCAGTGTCGCATAGTGTCTTGTAGAAGTTGTACCCATTAATGGAGCAATAAATGCTTGGCATACCTGGGTCGTCCTTCTTGTCCAAGAATGGTGACTTGAGTTGGCGATCTTGACCTTTGTGCACGACAGTGACCATCTTGACTGATTCGGTCCACACTTGCTTTTTGCTCTTGTTCCTCTTGTTGGTCCTCCTTGGTTCATATTGGGGTTGCTCTAGGATTTGTACGGTCTTGTTCTTGAAGGAAAACATTTCCTTCCTCCCCTTTATGTGGAAACTGATCTTGGCAGCACTAGCGTAGATGACAGCTCCCGTGGTGTTCAGGAATGGCCTCCCTAGGATGACGGGAGCCCTCTCGTCAGAACCGGTCTCTATTACTACGAAGTCTGCTGGAGCGTACGAGGAACCAACTCGGACACAGATGTTCTTCAAGATTCCTCTTGGGTAACTTAGTGTCCTATCTGCAAGCTGCAAACACATGGTTGTTTCTAATAATGGTTGTGAAAAGAGTTTTTCGTAGAGTACCCTGGGCATGATGTTGACGCTTGAGCCAAAGTCACAGAGTGCTTCTGGGAAGTCTCGCATGCCGATGGAGATCGGGATGACGGGGCGTCCTGGGTCGCCTCTCTTGACTGGCAGAAGTTCAGTACTTACCTCAATGATGGGGTTACTCCAGTAATCTCCTGCATCAAATATGTCTACAAGATTTGCAGATTCTAATGCATCCGGTTGTGATGGTATACCGGGGTTAGTAGCAGGAACAGCAGCAGCTATTTGATTCAATTGAGATTCAATCATTTTATTAAAGCTAATTTGATTCTTGATGGCAGTAGAAAAATTATCCATTCTATTATTTATATTTTCTAGAATTTTATCATTAGATGCCAATTTCTTAGACATGTTATCCATTAGCTTTCCTTGATTAGACACTAACTCTCTTAAAGGTGGATAATTATTATTACTGAAAGAATTATTACCTTGGTAATTACCTGAGTAGTTAGGCCTTTGTTGATTCCAACCTTGATTCTGCTGAGGACGGTTGTAGTAGTTATTGTTGTTGTTGTTGATGTAGTTCACGTCCTCTAGCAACTCGGGACAGTGATTGCCCGAATGTCCAACACCTCCACACTCCTCACAAGTCATGTGGGAGTCGTAGACGTGCATTACTTCCTTCTTCTCTCCAGCTCGGTCATCGAGCTTCTTCATGAGTAGGTCTAGCTTGGCAGACAGCATGTCTACCTCCTTGAGCTGATGCATACCTCCACCTCTCTTGCGGGTCTGAGTTCTCTCTTCATTCCAACCTTGGTTGGACGCCATCTTCTCCACAAGAGCTGTGGCTTGTGGTATGGTGAGTGATAGGAATGCTCCTCCAGCTGCAGCATCCATGGTCTCACGGGCACTATTGACGAGCCCATGATAGAATGTCTGCATCAGCAGCCAACTCTCCATTCCATGATGGGGACATTCTAGGATGTAGTCTTGAAAGCGCTCCCATGCTTCTGGAACGGATTCATCGTGCTGTTGCTGAAAGCTTGTAATCTTCCCACGGAGAGCATTTGTCTTGCCCATGGGAAAGAACTTGGCTAGAAAGTTCGTGGAGCAGAGTGCCCACGTAGTATTCTTCTCCTTTGTAGCGTAGAACCACTGCTTCGCTCTCCCCAACAGTGAGAATGGGAAAAGGCGAAGTAGTATGGCGTCTCTAGGAACATCAGCCATGGTGAAAGTGCTGCAGATCTCCAGGAAGTGTTGAAGATGAGCACTAGCATCCTCGTGCGGCTTCCCACAGAACTGGTTAGCTTGCACCATGTTGATGAGCCCAGGCTTGAGCTCGAAGTTGCGGTCGATCTCCACAGCAGGTCCAGTGCGGATGTTGTCCGTAGTGGGAGCTGAGAACTCGCGGATCGACTTGTTCGCCATAGCTTCGAATTCAGCTGACAAGTTCCGGACGAAACTTCGGCGGTCTTCTGATTTGGATGAAGTTTTGCGCTGAAGTGTTGACGATTTGAGCTTGGCTCTTGTTCTTCTGAATAAGGCTTCGGGGTCGTCAACAAAGTTGTCTGGAAGATGTCTTCTATTCATACATCACCCTGAAATAAAATAAAAAATGGAAAATGCAGGGGTAAAACTGTACGAGAGAATTGATAAGCTCGAATATATTAGTGATGCGAATGATGTCTCAAAGTTCTTTATTCATTCCAACTTAGAAATCAACCTTCCCCGGCAACGGCGCCAAAAATGCTTGTTGGGCATTCTTAACGTCATTACCAAAAGTAGACTTAATTCTCTAATTCTGATAACGGCGCCAAAAATGCCAAACCTATCCCTCATGCCACTTAAGCCAAGTTGTCATCCCCAGCATGACATGAGAGACGCGGTATTGAAATATGCAATTGCTCATCAAGATAAATAAATAAAGGGAATCTGCAAGCGCACAGATTAATACCGATGCAGCATTTTAACCGGGAAGTATTCCAGGTATCGTTATTTATATTTTTACCACTGGGAAGGGATTCTAAGCATCGTAGTTGATCGTGGAATGAGAATATAGAACTGAGTATCTATCATTGCATGTATAATATAGAGCATCTATCTATCTCATCATACAGGGATAAATGTCACATAGAATATAGATAAATATGAATAGTGACAAGGATAATTAATCTGATCAGCATAACTAGCCACATATAATAATGATAAGCACCTCAACAGATATTCTAGCAAGTCATTAGCATGGAATTAGGATGAACTACAAAGATATTCCCTAAGTAATTATTAACTATAAAGTCTAGCATTATCATAGTTAGTGCAATTATACTTGGCAATCATAGCGAGAAAAGACTACACCCATGCATAGTGAATATTAGCAAGGAAGATGAAGAACATAGCAATCACTCCCCTGTAATAATGTTGCTCTGCCTGCCCTATACACGAGAGGGGGACTATATAAGAATCAACGAAGCTGTCACTATCGCGAACTACCCACCGATCCGGCATATAGGGTGCAATCGCAGATAAAGACGGTATAGACACCACGTCTACACAATATTTATCATTCACCCACTGCGCACATGGATAAACGCTATACGATCCTAGGCATGTATATAATTCCAATCTAACTATGCCAAGCATATAACTACGATAAACTAAGAACAATATAATTGCTAATATAATCAAGTAGAGCAAAGTCATATTCAATATATTGAAATAGAACAAAGTAGTATTCATAATATTGAAGAACAATGATGAACAATTGAAGAACAAGAGAGGAATTACCAGGAATCCTCTTGACAGATCCGGGAACCAATCGAAGATTGACTCCTTCTAGTTCTAATCCTATGTAGCTATGCTAAAACTAGAGATCTAGTTGATGTGGTGGCTCTAGGGCTTGATCTTGATCAGAGACTCTCTCCTCCTGATGACTGAATTAGGAACTGAATAATGAGACAGAGGTGCCTGCTCCAGGGTCCAGGGCCTTGCTTATATAGTCTTTTCGGGTGAATCTGGGCCGTTGGATCAAACCGACATTGAACGGACGGTTTTCCTTAATCCTTTAGGTCGGTGGAGCATAATCCTCGAGGCGGAGCCTGATTGGCTGAGGGGGCAGGGCGGGCGCCCTAGGGACTAGGGCGGGCGCCCTGGTCCCGGGCCCGTTCGGCCTCCCGCTCGTTCCCGTGGCTTCTGGACTCTTCCACATTAAGGAAAATTGGGGGTTACGTTAATTATCCGTCATTAACCCGACATGTGGGCCTTTCCTTCATATTTCCTGATAACCCCCTGCAGAAATAGATAAACAGCAAAACTCGTGGAATTCTGTCAGATAAAACCCTAAGTCTGGGTGTTGGTTTCATTTAGATCCTTTTCTCTATTTATTTGATAGATATAATTGATACTTAAGGACCGTCAACAGCTAGCCACTCTGGGTGGAATACCTCCTTGATGAACCCGGCCGCCAAAAGCTTGTGCACCTCCTCGCCGATGATCCTACGCTTCTCCTCGTCGAAGCGGCGCAGGCGTTGCTTCACCGGTCTGGACCCGACCTGGATCTCCAAGGCGTGCTCGGCGACTCCCCTCGGTATGCCTGGCATGTCCGAAGGGCTCCACGCAAACATGTCGATGTTCGCGCGGAGAAAGTCGACGAGCACTGCTTCCTATTTAGGCTCGAGGCTGGCGCTGATGGCCAACGTCTTGCCATTGGTCGAGGTCGGGTCGACGGGTATCTGCTTGGTGTGCTCCGCCGGTTCGAAGGTGCCAGCGTGGCGCTTCGCTTCAGGGGCCTCCTCGGTGGCCAGGGCTGCTAGGGCCTCGAGCGAGTCGAGGTGGACATTGGCCTCCCCACGTTCGACACACTCCACGTCGCAGCGGTACGCGTGGTCGTAGGAGGTGTCGATGGTGATGACCCCTTTCGGCCCCGGCATCTTGAGCTTTAAGTACGTGTAGTTGGGGACCGCCATGAACTTGGCGTAGCCCGGCCTGCCGATGATGGCGTGGTAGGTCCCTTGGAACCCAACCACTTCGAAGGTGAGAGTTTCCCGGTGGAAGTTCGCCGGCGTGCCAAAGCAAACAGGTAGGTCGATGCGCCCGAGGGGGTGTGCCTTCTTTCCTGGTACGACTCCATGGAACCCCCCGACGCTGGGTCGGAGTTGGTCCCTCGAAATCCCCAGAAGGTCGAGGGTCTCGAGGTATATGATGTTGAGGCTCGAGCCCCCATCCATCAACACCTTGGAGAACCGTACGTCGACGATGATGGGGTCGACGACGAGGGGGTACGCCCCCGGATTCATGACACGGTCCGGATGGTCGTCACGGTCGAATGTGATCGGCGCATCAGACCAGTCAAGATACCGAGGGGCATCGTGGCAGAGTGCAAAGATCTCCCGGCGCTCCTTCTTTCTTTCTCGAGCTGAGAGCCCGACGGTTGCCCCCCCTGTAGATCATGTAGCAGTCGCGCACCAGGGGGAAGTTGTCGTCCGCGTCCCCGCCGCCGTGTCGATTATTGTCCTTGCCCTTAGGCGCGTCTTCTTTCTTGCCGCCAAGCTTGGAGTAGAAGCCCTTCAACAGTCGGCAGTCCTTCAACTTGTGATTCACGGGGCCCTTGTGATAAGTGCAGGGGTCTTCGAGCATCTGGTCGAAGACAGCCCCATCAGGGAGGCCTCGAGGCTTCTTATGCTCGAGGGCGCCCGCGAGCACCTCTTCGTCGTCGTCGTCATCGGCGTCGCGCTTTGCCTTCTGATCTTTGTGTTTGTTCTTCTTCTTTTTGTTGTTGTTGTTGTTGTTGTTGCGGTTCTTGACGTCGTTGCCCTTGCTCAAGCCCTCCGGCGCGGCCACCGCCTTACCTTTGTCCGTGAATCGGCCAATTAAGGCCCCCACTGCCTCGTCGCCTAAGGCAAAGCTGGTGACACGATCCATCAGGTCCTCGATCGTCCTGGGACGGTAGCGTCCTAGCTCGTGAACTAGCTCTTGGCATGTCGTGCCTGCGAGGAACGCTGAGATGACATCCTCATCAGGCACGTGGGGGAGCTCGAGGCACTGCTTCGAGAACCGCCGAGCGAAGTCGCGGAGGGGCTCGTCCGCTGCCTGCCTGCAACGCCGTAGATCCCAGGGGTTGCCTGGGCGCACGCAAGTCCCCTTGAAATTCCCGTCGAAGACCCTGACTAGATCGGCCCAGTCATGGATCCGATCAGGCGGGAGCCCCTCGAGCCACCGGCGGGCAGTGTCCGAGAGGTAGAGTGGGAGCTGGCGTATGATCACGCGGTCGTCGCTCTTCGTTCCGCCTAGTTGGCAGCCTAGGCGGAAGTTGGAGAGCCAGAGCTTGGGCTCGACCTCCCCGTCATACTTCACGATGTTGGTCGGTGGTCGGAAGCGGTCGGGGAGGGTTGAGCTGCGGATGGCCCGACTGAAGACCCTGGGGCCCGGGGGCTCGAGGGTTTGTCGGTCCTCGTCGCTGTCATAGCGCCCTCCACGATGGGCATTATAGCCACGCTCCTCAGCACCCTTGTCCTTGCGCCGGCGGTTGATGTCGTTGCGGGCGTCATTGGCATCTCGAGGTGGCCTGTTGTCGACGATCCATTCCTGGACTGGCCTGGCTCGAGGGGCGTCCGACTGGTGGACGGACATCTCCCGCTCGTTGTGGGGCGCGTCTGCTGGCTTCCCCGAGGCCGCCCCGCGCCGCCGCGAGGCTGAGCTCTCGGCCTGCTGTACAGCGGCTGTCTCGAGGAGGTTCTTCATTTCCCCGAGCATGCGCCTGGCGTCAGGGTTGGAGACGGCGGGTTGATCACGGAGCAGCATTGCGGCCGCCACCACGTTCTGTCCGACTCGCGCTTGGGGCGTGCTGGTGCCCCGTCCTCGAGGATCTGCGGGTGGACCTCTCGAGCGCGGCCACGAATACTGGCGCCTCGAGGCTGGGCTTGTTCCTGCACTAGGGTTTTCTCGAGCTGCAGCAGGCGTTGTCGGTCCTCCTCAGCCTTGGCGATGGCCTCCCGCAACTGTGCGAGCTGCGCCGCCCGGTCGTCGCTGTGCCGAGATGGTGCAGCCGGTGCCGGGGGTTCGTTCCTCCCCTGAACGCGTGATCCGCCTGCCGCGGCCACGTCTCCGGGCTCTTCGAGGTTGAGCGCCGGCCTGTTGTCGTCGTCGTGGTCCTCAGTGTCGCTCACGACCCCCTCGAGCTGGAAGCACTCCCTGGTGGGATCCCAGAGGTCAGGGTCGTGGTAGTCGTACTCGTCGGAGTCGGAGCTGTTGGTGATGTGCCGCACTGGCTCGTGCTGGGACTGCAGCTCGCGGTACCACTCTCCGACGGTGGCTCGCCGGGGTGACTCGACGACCCGCGAGAAGCCACGGTCGACGTGCGCGGGGTAGACGATCTCCAGGTCGGCGGTGGCTCGTAGGAGCACGCCCGGACGTTCCTCCTAATTCGCCACCGCTCGATCCCGACGGCGCTCGTCGAGGTGGTGGGCGTAGACAGCTGCGGAGTTGTTGAGGCCGAACGGGCACCGCTGGCGTCGAGCGCGGCACACCCTGTGCGGGAGGAAGTCAGGTGGTGTCGACGGAGCACGGCTCGGGGGCCTCTGGCCTGGCTCCCGGTCCGTGCGCATGACGAACGCGAACTCGCTGGGAGAGCGTGCGCGTGTCCTAGAAGTCTCCAGCCGTACGCCAGGCAGGTTCCTCCTCGGGGACCTCGTGCCGGCCGCGGGGAAGTGGGTGTACGCCGCGGGCACCGCCTGTGCCTGATGACGATGGTGACGACGGCGCCGCTCACGAGGTGACGACGGCGCCGCTCACGAGGTGGCGACGCGTGGTGATGCGGGCGACGCGCCACGCCCCCCGCGCGGGGTGGCGTGACACGCCCTCCGCTCGGGCTCTCCGTGGAGAGCAGGGTCAGCTCATTGCCGCTGCTGGTGGCCAGGAACTCGAGGCTCCCGAACCAGATGACGGCACTAGCGGAGAACGAAGGAGTGGAAGAAGCCATCCGGGAAACAACGAGAAATCGACTCGGACACGCGAAGCCCCCCTACCTGGCGCGCCAACTGTCGGTGTTTCTACCCCGGGGGTATGACACCAACTAGTAATATGATCGCGTGCTCTCTTCCTGGATGGTGATGCAAGATGACACAAGGATTTATCCTGGTTCGGGCAAAGAAGGCCCTACGTCCAGCGGGGGAGGAGGTTCTTGTATTACTTGCACCTAAGTGCTTGTACAGGGGCAATACAAGCTCAATGAGCGTGGACCGGAGTCCGGACTCGTGTATGTGTGTATGTGGACTTGTGTGCGAGAGCGTGTGCGTAACCGTAGACTCGTGCGTTGTCCCCTGCGCGCGAAGGGCCCCTGCGTCCCCTTTTATAGAACAAGAGGAGGCCAGGTTTTACACAGGATCGACATGTACAGCGCTCGATATGGCGAAGGGTAGGAACTCTGTCTTGTCGAAGTCACTGTAGCCAATGTTGGTGTTGCTGTTGAGGCGTCCTTGATGCATGGCCTCCATCCCAGGCGCGGACGTGGAGGCGTGGCGATGTGGAAGCCGTACAGCGCCCATTCCGGCACGTACTAGACACGGCGGGGTCCCTCCGGGTCTTGGGGTACCTGTCCTCCAATAGCGTGAAAGTAGCCAGGGCTCGAGGGGCTCAGAGTCGGCCTCGAGGTGGCGCCTAAGGGGGGCTCGAGTCCCCGCAGGTATGGGCAAGTCCCGGGAAACCCGATTGAGCAGCAGGTATCCGGGCCTCGAGACGTGGCTTGGACGTGCAACAGTGTAGGATATGGGTTAACAGTGCCGTACTGGTGCCTTTTTGCCCATGCTTGTGGTGAAAACGAGACTTGACTCTGCCCTGGTTCACTGTGGTACACGTCGGGTTGCAGAGGACGCGACTGGAGTAGGTGGCGCATTAAATGCGCGACATGGGATTGGCATCCGACGTCTGCCGCTCGAGGGAGGCGTGATGTGCCTCGTGGGATGGTTTACCGTGCTAGAGAGGCTCGAGGTCTCTGCGCAGGGTCTCGAGGAGCGGTGCAGGGCTCGAGGCCTGTGTGCCGGGGCTCGAGGGGTGGGCTGCCATGAGGCGGACAGTAAGGCTTTGGCGGCCCTGGGCTCCCTGGCGATGGGCCGGCGTTGTAGGCCTCGAGGGGTTGGCCTTTTAGAAGGTTAGACTTGCTGGGTTTGTTATTAATTGGTGTTCTAGGTCTAACCTATTTGTTTTGCGTTGATTGGGGGTACCCCTTTGAAGGGTCGAGATGGCGGACTAGAGGGGGGGTGAATAGTCCTTTCTAAAATTAATCGCACCGGCTAACCGAAACAAATGCGGAATTAAAACTATCGGTCTAGCCAAGACTACACCCCTCTACTTATACTCTATGACACCTTATAAAAAATCCTAAACAATGCAAATAAGGTGTCGGGCTAGCTAGAGCTCACCTAAACAATTTTAGCTTGCAAGGTTACACAAACCTAAGCAACTAGTACTCAATCAACCGGGGAGCTCCTACACATGCCACTAAGCAAAAGCACAAAGCCTAAGCTCACTAGCAATGCTCAATAACAAGGCTACACAAGCCAAATTAGAGAGCTCAACTTAGCTACACAAACTAAGCAATGTGACTAGCAAGACTACAAGTCAACTAGTCACTCATGGGATCAACTTCTATGCTACACAAGGAAGGTAACTAGCAAGCTACACAAGCTAACTAATCATAAGAGCAACTACACTAGCACATGTATATGAACAAGTAAATACAAGCTAGAGAAAGGAGTTTGCAAACCACCGAGAAGATGAACACAAAGTTGACACGGTGATTTTTCTCCCGAGGTTCACTTGGTTGCCACCAAGCTAGTCCCCGTTGTGTCGACCACACACTTTGGTAGTTCGGCGGCTAATAGGCACCACACCTAGCTCGACACTCGAGCGCCGCAAGAACTCACCCACAAGTGAGGGTAACTCAATGACACGCTCTACTAGAGTTGCTCTTCGCGATCCCCGCAGGGCGAGCACAGTGCCCCTCACAATCCTTCTCCGGAGCCACGCACAATCTTCACGCGGGCTTCACGACGGAGACTCGATCACCAAGCCGTCTAGGAGGTGGCAACCTCCAAGAGTAATAAGCACCACCGGCTTGCAACACGAACACCTAGTGCCACTCGATGCAATCTCTCAAAGCAATGCACTAGAATCGCTCACTCGCAATAGATTCGCACACTAGCAAGCACAAGCGAGTTAGAGGGCTCCCAAGCACATCCACACAAGCCACCAAGGCTTTGGAGTGCACCAGCAGCTAGCCCAAAACCGGCCTCCACTCCTATTTATAGAGGGGAGCGACCAACTAGCCGTTTCCCCTTTCCTGCGCCTCGGTCGGTAGTACCGACCCCCCTTGGGCGGTACTACCGGCTTAGTCAAACTAGCCGTTTACTCACATCCCGCTGATTAAGGCGAAGCACCGACTCTCTGGTCGGTACCTCCGAGGTCGGTAGTACCGAGGTAATGGCGGTACTACCGCCAAGCCAAAATCGGCCGCGAACAGAGAGCTCTGCGAAAAACAAGCCACTACCGACCTTGCGTCGGTACCACCGCGGGCGGTAGTACTGAGGTAATGGCGGTACTACCGCCAGGCCAAAAACGCCCCAACACAGAGAGGGCTGCACGCAGCACCTATGGGCGGTACCACCGACCACCCTGGTCGGTACCACCGCGGGCGGTAGTACCGAGGTTATGGCGGTACTACCGCCAGGCCAAACCAAGCCACATCCAGAGAGGCTGCAAACAGCCCTCTTGGGTCGGTACTACCGACCACCAGGGTCGGTACTACCGACTACACCAGCCTGCACTCCCTGCGCTAGAACGGCCATAACTCTTCACTCCAAACTCCGATTTCGATGATCTTGGACATTTTGGAAAGCTTATTCAGAGGGCTACACATCCCACATGAAAACAAGATCCAAATCTCAAAGGATTAGAACAGAATTCCAATCCAAGATCCATCGCTTCTCTTTTTCAACCAAAGCTTTCTCCGAAACTTCTCCGAGTTGATCCAAATCAACTCCAACACCTTCTCCTTTGCAAATGTGCCAACACCACCAAGTGTACACCATCATGTGCATGTGTGTTAGCATTTTCACAAACAATTTTCAAAGGATTTTCACTTGCTCTCACCACGCCACTCGATCCTAACAACATCGCAAAGTTAGATCGCTCAAGTGGCACTAGATGACCGATATGCAAACAAGTTTGCTCCTCTTAATAGTACGGCCATCTATCCTAAACCCGGTCATAATCTTCTCTACACACCTATGACCGGTGAAATGAAATGCCCTACAAATATACCTTTGCCTTGCGCATTCCATTCCATCTCCTCCGGTGTTGATGCGACACATGCACCAATCTCTTCATCAAATGATATGATCCACTTCATATCATCACATGGCCTCCATGGTCCATCGATCTTGACATCACTTGCTCTTCACCATCGCTTCGGTCCTTCGGCGCCAAGTCTTGCTTAAGCCTCCCGACACTCGGTACCAACGGCTTCAAAGCCTCAACTTGCCCTTCACCTTCGCAACCGGTCCATCAAGCCAAGTCTTGCCTTGATCTTCACCATCTTAGCCACATGACCACATGTCATGTCACATATGCAATGAGCTCCTTCTTCACATGTGTGAGCCTTGCAATATCTTCCAAGCCATTTCTCCTCTATGGCATATGTTGCTCACACATGATCACCTATGGACTAATCACCTGTGTAATTCACTTCAAACACCATTAGTCCACCTAAAGTTGTCACTCAATTACCAAAACCAAACTAGGACCTTTCAATCTCCCCCTTTTTGGTAATTGATGACAACTCTACAAAGATATGGAAATTAAGCTCTTTGGATTCTATGTTACTTATCCAACATTAAGAACATATGAGAGAATTTGGATAAGCACCATACAACCCGACTTTGTAGTGTTAACTCCCCCTACATGTGTGCTCAAATGGTTTGGTTTCAAGCTTGCACACATGCATAAATATGAAATTTGTGGGAGTGTTAGCACTACTAAGTGATGCTAAGGTATACATGATGAAATTTTACCTTTGAAGCGTGCATACCACATTTTGATTCATCCTTAGCATCGACCTTGCTATAAACAAGTGAAACTAGATACCACGTGAGATCAACATTATAAACATAGTTCTAGTTACCACTTGCTATGCTAAGACTATGCTCTAGATACCAAATAAAGGAAAACAATCATCATTCAAGTCTTAGCTCTAGCAAATATTGCACACAAGCATATAAGAATTTAGAACATATGCAATGCAAGCAAGCAAATGTAATGCACAACCAAATGCATCAAACATGTATTCATGAGCTTGCTCCCCCTACTTGTGTGCTCTCTTTGTCCAAGAATTTTGATCCTTCCGCATTATCCAATCTTGCTCCCTCTTGATCCATGTCCATCTTCTTTTCTTGTTTTCTCTCCCTATCATATCATATCTTTGGCACTTCACTTTCTCCCCCTTTGTCATCAATGACCATAAAAGGCATGCTTCTCTTGATACAAAGGGTTGGACTAGGGTAGATGGTTGATACTTGAGTCTTCATTTTTGATGGACACCACCATATGTGTTGGAATGACACCATGTGTAGGATCTTTGACCTTGATACCAATAGGTGGGGCACCTCCCCTATGTCATAGCATGGGTCATCCACTTGATAAGCTTGAGCTCTTGTTGGTGATGGATCTTTGCTTGATTTGATCACTTAAAGTCTTGTAGGATACCACTTGAATGAAAATTTTTGATATCCATTTGTATTATTATCTTCTTCTTGAACTCTTGTCATCTTCATGAGCTTCTCATTTGTGACTTGAATTAGGCAATATTGCACAAGATATCTAACTCGGTTTGCTCTAGAGTAAGCTTCTTCACACATCTTTCAATGGTTATCTTACTCATGTTGAATTAGACACTTGAATGTTCATCTGCTAGATCAAGTACTTGGGTTCACTAGCTCATGAACAAACTCATATACTAACCACTAGATCATATAAACAAGCAATAGTGGTAGGCTATGAATTTAAACTTTTCAATTGTTATGCATGATCCTATTAAGCATGTACTATATGCACTAACCGCATACTAGTAAGGGATGAAATGATCATGCACATTACAATGATACCTTCGCTATCTTGGAGTAGAGGATAGTCATTTTGATTCCAATTAAGCTCCAAATAGCAATGTGAAGTCCATGGTGAAGACCAATAGATACCAATTGAAAGAATCAAATCTTCACCCATATGATTAAGTGCACTATCTTGTTGTGGTTGGCTTGCTTCTTCATTTGAACATAGCTTGCATATGAATACCACTTGAATTGGCATGATTTGCTTTTCTATCTTGGATGTTGCTTGCTTTGCTTGGTCAATCCTTTCATTGCTTCAACTAAGCATCTCAAATATCCTTTTGAATCACCACTTCCATGTTAGCCTTCCAAGCCTCGTGCTCGGTTAACCTACAAAAGGCGGCAAGCCCCTACAAAAGGGAGAAGTGACCTCTCTCCAAAGAATCATCCTAGATACTCACTTGAATTGACTTTGTTTGATTGATCCATTTGAACTCTTCTTGAAATGAGATTTTGAATCCTTCTTTGAGTTCTTTTCTTTCTTCCTAATGATCTTCAATTTGATACTAGAATTTGATCTTTATCTTCATCTTGATGTTGGTCTTGATCTTTAATTTGAGTACCAAATGTGTGCCAAATATACTTCCCAATCAAATGAACTTGTACTCATATTTGTCATGCTTCTAGCTCATCTCAAAACCAAACATAGGTCCCTCAACCACTTATAAACATGATTCCAACTTGAGGGCCTTTCAATCAAAGTGACTTGTGATCAAACCAATAAATATCACTTATATGGCAGATTCTGTCATCTTTAATGAAATAATCATATCTCACAATATATTGATCCAATTGCCATGAAATTTGGTGTAGATGTGCCTCACTATACATTCTAGTAGCCATAAAAATTTGAGCTTCATTGGCTTTCTAGATTGCTACCAGATTTCAATTCATTCCACACTACTACATGCTGAAAACTGCTGCACTTGTGTCGACAAGATCCACTCCAAAACCAAAGCATCACTTATCCAATTATTATTAATTTTGCACAGCAACTAATACCATAAGTGTAGAGCATGTGTACCAAATTTCAAGCCAATCCAAAAAGATTTGATCACTCAAACATGGCTATCTTCTCAGCTCACTCAGATTTTGCAATATTGAACAACTTTGAGCAATTGAGCTATACTCTACCAATTTGAATCAAACTTGAGCTAACTTGTTTGAGTATTCTCACAAGACATATATCCATTCAAATCACTTACTAAAAGAAGTCTCATGAACATATCCTTTCAAACTAACTCAATTTTGATCACTAAGCATCAAATCCATTCAATCATCTTATAGCAAGCAACATATGCATATATATATCCAATTCAATCAACTCATATGCATCCAAATGAATATGATCAACTAAGATATACCTTAGTAGCCCATGATCATCCAAAAGCAAGCTTCAACTCAATTTGATTGCAAGCCTTCGAATATTCCAATCTACCACCACAACTTGATCTTTTGCACTTGTTCGTTGTAGCACTTGGACTTCACTCTTTTGTCTTGGCATTGGGTTTGGATAGCACTAAGCTTCATTACTTGACTCAATCATATAATGATAAACAACATGAAATCAATTGAATCAAGCCTCCAATGCCATGGTACCTACACACAATCATCCACTTTTTGATGGTACCCAAACTAGTTTGGGTCCTCTCAAGTTAGGAGCAACATACTTAGGCATAGCCTTAGTATAAGTAGCGGGATGAGTTGCAATAGTATCCTTAGAGGTACCATTTTCATCCTTTCTAAGCACAATATTATCATCAATTGAAATAGGCTTAGAAGTTTTACCTAGGGGACATGAATTTGCCATGTGTCCCCTTTCCCGACATGAGTAGCAAACTCTTTTTGATTGAGCCTTTTCTTCCTTGCTCATGTGTTGCTCCTCATTGCCTTGCCTCTTCTCTTTTGCTTGAATCTTCTTCTCAAGCTTGGTAGGACACTCCGAGGCAAAGTGTCCCATGTCACCACACTTGTAGCACTTGATGTGAGCCAAATCTTTCTTCTTTTCTTCATTCTTGCTCATCATCATCTTGGCATCATGGATATGAGTTGGATGCCTTGCTCTTCCGCCCCTTCTTGTTTTCTTCTTCTTCATCAAGTCACCATCATGATGGTTGTTCTTGATTTGAACTTGGGGCTTCTTCTTGTTGGGGCAAGCTTTTGCAAGATGTCCCATCTCATGGCATTGATAGCACATGAAATGAGATAGCTTTTCTTGTTCTTGCTTCTTCATTTCTCTTTCATGTCTTCTCTTGCCCCATCTCTTGCCTTTGACATTGCTTTTGTTAAAGCCAATGCCACTCTTGTCACCATAGCTTCTTTGATTCTTCATCATGTGCTCATGGGTGACCTTTGATCTACACCACCTCTCTAACTTGTTGCTCAAGTTCTTCACTTCACTTTTGAGCTCATTGTTCTCCTTCAAAATGTTAGTCTCACAAGACATAGAGGTAGAACAAGCATCGATATGTGAAGAATATGGCATAGATAATAAATCATTGCAAGAGGTGGATACATGCTTCTTCTCTACATCACATGGGTTAGCATAAATATGTGATTGATCATTTGACCCAAAAGATGAGATCTCACTAGTTTTAGTTTCTTCATTAGAAAACTTCTTAGTGAGAAAAGCATGATCTTGTACCAAGTTGTCATGAGCAACACATAGTTCCTCATGAGTCAATTTTAGCTCATCATGTGAACAAGTAGTAACATAAAGTAGATGCTTTTGTTGTTCACATGCATTCTTTAGAAATGAGTTTTCTTTTGTCAATTTTGCATTTTTAGACATCTCATTTTCTAAAGCCTTAGTGAGTCTACAAACAAGCTCAAAGTTTGGATCATCACAATCAACAACCATATTTGCAATTGATACCTTTGCGTCACCATGTGACATGAAGCAATGTGATGTAGTAGAGGAGCTTGTGGAGACATCACTCTCATAGTCGTCATCATCATCATCATCAAGTGAGCATGGAGTAGAATCATTAATTGCATCACTTGAGCTCGGCCCATCATCAACAATCTTGTCAAGTGAACTTGCGGATTGATCATCATCATCATCACTTGAACATGAGGTGGAGCAATCCTCCACAACCATCAAGTTGTGGTCATGCTCAACATCCTCATGCGCCTCCTTCTTGGGCTCATCAACATCATCATCGGAGATCACCCCATATTTCTCATTGAGATAAATCCAAATCTCATGGGCGGACTTCAAGTCCATGATCTCACCAAATATGTTATCCTCCATAGATTGATAGAAAATGTTAGTAGCTTGGCAATCGAGATGTAGGCATTTCTTTTGCGCTTGAGTTGCATTCTTTCTATCCAACACAAGAGAAAGGCCCACATCTACGATCCACCACATTTGAGGACTAATAAACTTAAAATTACATATCATCCAATTTTTCCACCGTGCAAAGTGTGTGCCATCAAAAATGTGTGGACACTCAACATCTAGCCCATAAGTCGCCATCCTCTCGGGTCGGTGAAGACCACAAATGAGAGACCTCGGCTCCGATACCAATTGAAGGGTCGAGATGGCGGACTAGAGGGGGGGTGAATAGTCCTTTCTAAAATTAATCGCACCGGCTAACCGAAACAAATGCGGAATTAAAACTATCGGTCTAGCCAAGACTACACCCCTCTACTTATACTCTATGACACCTTATAAAAAATCCTAAACAATGCAAATAAGGTGTCGGGCTAGCTAGAGCTCACCTAAACAATTTTAGCTTGCAAGGTTACACAAACCTAAGCAACTAGTACTCAATCAACCGGGGAGCTCCTACACATGCCACTAAGCAAAAGCACAAAGCCTAAGCTCACTAGCAATGCTCAATAACAAGGCTACACAAGCCAAATTAGAGAGCTCAACTTAGCTACACAAACTAAGCAATGTGACTAGCAAGACTACAAGTCAACTAGTCACTCATGGGATCAACTTCTATGCTACACAAGGAAGGTAACTAGCAAGCTACACAAGCTAACTAATCATAAGAGCAACTACACTAGCACATGTATATGAACAAGTAAATACAAGCTAGAGAAAGGAGTTTGCAAACCACCGAGAAGATGAACACAAAGTTGACACGGTGATTTTTCTCCCGAGGTTCACTTGGTTGCCACCAAGCTAGTCCCCGTTGTGTCGACCACACACTTTGGTAGTTCGGCGGCTAATAGGCACCACACCTAGCTCGACACTCGAGCGCCGCAAGAACTCACCCACAAGTGAGGGTAACTCAATGACACGCTCTACTAGAGTTGCTCTTCGCGATCCCCGCAGGGCGAGCACAGTGCCCCTCACAATCCTTCTCCGGAGCCACGCACAATCTTCACGCGGGCTTCACGACGGAGACTCGATCACCAAGCCGTCTAGGAGGTGGCAACCTCCAAGAGTAATAAGCACCACCGGCTTGCAACACGAACACCTAGTGCCACTCGATGCAATCTCTCAAAGCAATGCACTAGAATCGCTCACTCGCAATAGATTCGCACACTAGCAAGCACAAGCGAGTTAGAGGGCTCCCAAGCACATCCACACAAGCCACCAAGGCTTTGGAGTGCACCAGCAGCTAGCCCAAAACCGGCCTCCACTCCTATTTATAGAGGGGAGCGACCAACTAGCCGTTTCCCCTTTCCTGCGCCTCGGTCGGTAGTACCGACCCCCCTTGGGCGGTACTACCGGCTTAGTCAAACTAGCCGTTTACTCACATCCCGCTGATTAAGGCGAAGCACCGACTCTCTGGTCGGTACCTCCGAGGTCGGTAGTACCGAGGTAATGGCGGTACTACCGCCAAGCCAAAATCGGCCGCGAACAGAGAGCTCTGCGAAAAACAAGCCACTACCGACCTTGCGTCGGTACCACCGCGGGCGGTAGTACTGAGGTAATGGCGGTACTACCGCCAGGCCAAAAACGCCCCAACACAGAGAGGGCTGCACGCAGCACCTATGGGCGGTACCACCGACCACCCTGGTCGGTACCACCGCGGGCGGTAGTACCGAGGTTATGGCGGTACTACCGCCAGGCCAAACCAAGCCACATCCAGAGAGGCTGCAAACAGCCCTCTTGGGTCGGTACTACCGACCACCAGGGTCGGTACTACCGACTACACCAGCCTGCACTCCCTGCGCTAGAACGGCCATAACTCTTCACTCCAAACTCCGATTTCGATGATCTTGGACATTTTGGAAAGCTTATTCAGAGGGCTACACATCCCACATGAAAACAAGATCCAAATCTCAAAGGATTAGAACAGAATTCCAATCCAAGATCCATCGCTTCTCTTTTTCAACCAAAGCTTTCTCCGAAACTTCTCCGAGTTGATCCAAATCAACTCCAACACCTTCTCCTTTGCAAATGTGCCAACACCACCAAGTGTACACCATCATGTGCATGTGTGTTAGCATTTTCACAAACAATTTTCAAAGGATTTTCACTTGCTCTCACCACGCCACTCGATCCTAACAACATCGCAAAGTTAGATCGCTCAAGTGGCACTAGATGACCGATATGCAAACAAGTTTGCTCCTCTTAATAGTACGGCCATCTATCCTAAACCCGGTCATAATCTTCTCTACACACCTATGACCGGTGAAATGAAATGCCCTACAAATATACCTTTGCCTTGCGCATTCCATTCCATCTCCTCCGGTGTTGATGCGACACATGCACCAATCTCTTCATCAAATGATATGATCCACTTCATATCATCACATGGCCTCCATGGTCCATCGATCTTGACATCACTTGCTCTTCACCATCGCTTCGGTCCTTCGGCGCCAAGTCTTGCTTAAGCCTCCCGACACTCGGTACCAACGGCTTCAAAGCCTCAACTTGCCCTTCACCTTCGCAACCGGTCCATCAAGCCAAGTCTTGCCTTGATCTTCACCATCTTAGCCACATGACCACATGTCATGTCACATATGCAATGAGCTCCTTCTTCACATGTGTGAGCCTTGCAATATCTTCCAAGCCATTTCTCCTCTATGGCATATGTTGCTCACACATGATCACCTATGGACTAATCACCTGTGTAATTCACTTCAAACACCATTAGTCCACCTAAAGTTGTCACTCAATTACCAAAACCAAACTAGGACCTTTCACCCTTTGGCGTTCCCCCGACACAAGGTATCATGTTAGGTTGCAAGATATTGATGCTTTGTGGGTTGGTGTTATCAAAACACACACCCGTTGGGAAATCTCAAGATTCACAATAGAATTAAGTATGAAAATGGATACACATATTGAAACAGTAGTGGCTCGTACTATCAAGAAATTAGATCATTATAAGCATTGTAATCTGAAGTGGGCAAAGGGGAAACAACTCCTGCTAGTGAATTGAGACAATAGAAGCAAACATATATTAAAAGAACGATGGCACATCCTAAGGTGGAAGAGACTAGAGACGTAAGCGTACAAAGAAAGGAAGTAACACGTCAACCTTGTTTGAAAAAAGGTTCGTCGATAGTAGTTGTTATAAAAGAGGCAGTGGCATATGAACTACATACAAGGTGGGTGGGTGTGTGGTAAGCATAAGGGCAGGAGAAAGAGACAATTTGATATTGATAACAAGGACATATCGGTGAGGGTCAAGCGGTGGGATGACCCGCTATCATGTGGAGATGACGAGTCATCGATGACGTATTAAGCGTTGGGTTGCGTGGAAACACGTAGAAATAGTAGGTAAGACAATGAAGACATGAGAGATGATGTAAAAGAGAGGACAAACTGTAGCAATATTTGTATATCTATAAGTGAAGCGCATAGCATGATAAGATATGATATGATGGCTCTAGTTTTCTTGTAGCGGTTAGATTATTTTTTTTTTAATTTGATACAACAAGGTCTTAATACAATTACGTCTTATCATGGTAAAAGTAAAGAGAAAAATAGCATTGGTGGCCACTTTTTTCTTGACAGAAGGAGATCATTTTAATTGACACTTAGTTTTCTTTTCAAATCTTGTAAAAATATATTTTTTGCTACAAACAGTCAAGTTGTTATATTTTATTCATTAGATTTATTAATATTAATATTTACAATAGTGTGGATATATCTATATTAATTGATAGTTGGGTATATTCATATATTTTTCATTGCACACCCTATCAGAGAGAGGTCAAAGTAAATTCTAGCGTAACCCTCGATATATTGTTATTTTCGTTTCAATGCAGGTTACACGTCAAATTGTGGTGTGCATACGAATGTGATGACTTTGGATAAGATAGCGCATTTAGGAGACCATAGCATCCACACGTGGATCCTAGGCCCATTTGGCCTAGTCATGAGCAACAAATGTGGAGGCGGAAGAGAAACTATGCAACAGTTCATCAAATGGTGAAGCAAAGGCTATTCAACCCACGGAGCAGTCAACATTCTATAAATCAACAAATGTGATCGTTTGGATCTGGTAAATTGCCACGTGGAGTCAAGGATTTAACAGAAAGGCCAACAAGATGACAACAAACAAAGGAGATCACATATATGTAGTATGTACGCATAGGTTCCACTTTAGTAAAGATAACAAACATAACTTGCATTTTGAAAATAAACTAATACATGCTAATGGTCAACATCTAAAAGTAGTGTGCCATATATATTCATTTGATATGAAAGAGGGTGTCTAAATTGACTTAAAGCCACTTGAATCGTGTAAAAATTAGAGGATATTCAACAACATTAGGGGGTGTTTTGCCCACACTCGTGAAAATAGATGCACCTGACATGTGGATTTTGTGTTGTACTTAGGAACTCAATAAAAAAGTGTTCATTAGTTATAATTTTAAATAAACTCACTTATGGACAATAGTCACAAGACAATTTGCAATAGTGAGAACCCAACCAGTACAATAATGCTTGCAAATTTGCACCTCAAGTATTAACTTGACAATAACAATTTTTATTTTATTTATTTCCAAATGCATGTTATTAGTAATACTAGCACATCAAATGTGCACTAATATGGCCTAGATATTATGTTATATAATTTCTTAAACTTTTATGTGTAAATTTAGTTGTAAGGATCGTGTGGCTACGTGCATGATCATATGCGGTTTTGGTGATTTTGATGATGACACCATCACTATAACTAACACATGTGTTAAGATGTTTTCATAGATTTTTTAAGGTTACAGGAAATAAATAAATAAATAAAGATTTTGAAGCTTGGACATATAGAAGTGTTGAATTGAACATTTTCACGACTTTATAGTTGTTAAATTTGGTTTGATATAATGTTCAAGCTATAGATATTTTCATAAGTTTTCCAACAAATACAAAAATCATCCAAAATCGAAGTCTACAGCAAAAAGAAACAACTAAAATACCGAAGCACCAACATCTGCACAACTTATTGGCATTCACTAGATGATTCGTATGAGTTCTCAACATTAGAAATTATAAAATGGATTTGAGAGCTAGGAGATATGGCTAAATTACCGAGAAGACAACGTGTTGAATAAAGGATGGAGGAGAATTTGATGGGTTGTCTGGTGTTGTATCTGATTGTCCGATGAATTTTTTTATAGGGATTCTTTTGCAGTCATTTAGAGCACTTCACAAGCTTTACAAAAGAGTACAAGATCATCAAAAAATGGACTTTGGAGCTCAAAGATATGACCAAATTATCGATAAGACAACATGTTAAAATACTACTATTTCATGATCTGAAGCCCACTAGTTTGGACTGACAAGTCATCCAATGATGACTAGTAAAGATGCACATAAATCACAAAGTACTATTGTATGATCTGGTTCTACTATTCTGTACTACAATAGATCATTCAGTGATGCACAATTGCACATAAAAGTCTATTCTTATTTTAAATAGCTAGCTGGGGGGTCCACTCACTTGTCTGGTGTTTTTAGATCGCTCTAAAGCTTAGAAGCTTAATCAACTGATCCTACACTTCATGCACATGACAACATCTCAAATGCATATTGATCACATCCAAAGCACATGATATATTCCATCGTTCATCTTTATGAGGGTTAGATCTTAGATCTTGAGTGTTGGATTATTGTGCCCTGATAATTTCGGTGAGTTAGATCACTTCAGATCTTAGTGACCTTCTAGTGGACATTGACCCTCCAAGATTTGTGTGGATAAACGATATGTGTCTTGGTGTGAGGGGGACAAGGAGACTACTTTATTGGCGGAGAAGCTCCATTTTGGATGATGCCTTGGTGACCAAGATAGTCCGATGACAGGTGGTGAGCCTTAGTGCCTAGGACACTTCTCTTGGTTGGCAGTGGCCTTTTTGGCTTGCCCAACATCACAATCGGGGTAAGGCTTGGTGATCGTAAGCATTTTCTTTGTGGAGCTCCAACATGGACTAGTATTTGCATTTTGGTAATTAATATGACAAAATACAATTTCACCTCTAGGAATTTACCATCTAACTTGGTCTTTATACCATATGTATTTATATTTTGTGTTGTGCTTGACTTGTGTGGCCTTTAGTTTTTTTATATTAGCGTAGGCTAATTGTTAGAATTGGTTCTAGGTTGCAAAACTCTTTGTGGGTTGGGTAAGATAGAGCACATTAGAAAACATAAGATGCATACCATACTAGTTAGTTTATGTTTTTTTCTAGAATAGAATAAGAATATCCTTAAGAGTAAGTTTTTATAGACCCAATTCATCCTACAGTCTTGGGATTTAGAACTTATGTGCTCCTTACATTAGGACGTACAACTAATCAATTTTGATTATCTTTATTGTCCTCTCCATTTATTTTCTAACACAATAGGCATTTAGATAGTCTGTAATCTCTATTTGGCTATGATATATTTACCAATATGTTTTTTGTTTTTCATTAAGTTGAAATCTAAGTTTAAGTTATACAATATGAGCTCTTGTTGCATGATATCATGAATCTATATCCTGACTTTGTACTTTTGATCTTATCAGTTGTGCAATGATATTAATTCTAAACTCTAGTGCTTGTTATACCTTTATTCAAACATTTTTTTGTATGTTACTAGAACAATATATTCTAGATCCTAAACAACAACCATTTTAGCCTACACCCTGACACTCAACATGTTAAATTTGTTTACATCAAATAACTATACGTGTGGTACTATTATGTTTATATAACAAGTATAAATATGTTATAATGTTTCCATAAAAATGTAAAAACTAATCTAAACTAACAATTTATAAATTTATTTTCATGGAGTATTAATATAATTTAAGGTGAATTGTCAGTGTCATTGGTATGTGTTTTGGCAAGGGTGTTTTCTGATTAATAAGATTTTTTAAATAATATCTATCATAAACGTACTAATGTTTACTTGATCTATATGATGGAACGTAGCATTAATATATGTTTACTTTTAATATAACAATGGTAGAAATGTAAAATCTAGAAACATATATGGCATACTTTATGGTTACTGAAGTATTCTTTTATAATAGCATAGATAGATTATTTAGATATAAATTGAAGTGGTTAATTTTTGTTGTCTTTTATGATGGCACATGTTGAAAAGTTGTGGTTACTTTGCGTTACCATTTATACTGACACAACTGAGTCATTTAGATGCAAATTGTGTTACTTAAAGTTACCTTTCATAATATAGAGATGTGTGTAATTTAGATGTAACTTTAGGGGGTATATTATGCATTTTTTATGATGCTGGATAATTACTTAGAAAATAAATAGACCCAATGGTTATTATTGGCAGTGACGATTAGATCTATATATCAAATAAAAGACAAAATATTTCTGTTATTTCGAAGATTTTTGGGGATTTATCTTTTTTTTTTCGGTCACATCTGTTGAGGCTTCCGTTAGTAATATTGAGACGAGATGATTTCAAACAACAATTTCTTTTGATCAATCGTTTTGAGCATGTGTCAATAATTGGAGACTCGCTGCTCAATAAATTTCTAGAGATGTGTGAGCGTGCTTCTTTGTCACGCTTCTCTCTGTCTCTCTAGATAAAAGTCAAGCTCGAGAAGGACATTTTTGGGGGTGTAGTGTTTTTCTCGGCATTTTGACATTTTGACATGAACATGTCCAATTTCCATCTCTCCAATTGCAGCCTGCCGGAGACTGGAGCCGGAGGGATCAGGCATTTAGTGCGGGAACTCGTAGATAAAAAGATAGAGATTCCCATCGCAGGCATCACGCATCACACTCGTGCACACTCTGACTTCGCACTGGCGAAGAATCCACATGCCCGTCAGCCAGTGCCACTTGCATTGGGCGAGCAGCGAGCTGGACACGGCATATACCCAAGCGTCTGCTTGCTTGCATCGCAGTCCCACCCTGGCGCTGGCGGCCCCTTTGACCTCACCGATTCCATTCCATTCCATTCCCCGGCCGGCGATGAATGGTGATGTCGAGACAGACGAGCCACGCCCTTATCGTCACCCGTCGCCCTCCGATCCTCCTTGCACTCCTCTTTCCACGTTCCACCCCAGCCCAGCTCCGCGCCATGGCCATCGATGGCCGCGCCGAGAATATCCACCCCCTCCGGCCCTCTCCAGTGTGTACGCCTTTGCCCCGCGGCCAGCCGGCCGGCCTCTTTCCTGTGCCGGATTCCGCGAGGTTTCCGTGTGTTCCATTCCATTCCGTCGTCCATCGCGACGAGTCAGCGACGCAAGTGTCGCGACGCACGAGCTGGGCGCGCGCGCGCGCGAGCCCCCAGGAACCTGGCAGCTGCTTCGATCGCGCGTTGCTTTCGGAGATGGGGTTTAATTAGTCCGTCGCGCGCGCACGCACGTTGGAGTGTCCGCGACGAAACAAACTGCGGCAGGCAACCACGAGTGTGCGCAAGCGAATATTTGCCCGGCGGCCGCCAGCCGATCCGCGATCGATCCTGCTCCTGCGCACGGCACCTGTAGCTAGCCCTGCCATAGGCTGGGACGGCATGGCTCCATCGGTCTCGCATCGCATGTGTGTGTCGTGTCGATCAGCGTGTGCATGGAGCCGTGGAGTGATCTGGTGGGACGGAGACTCCTTTTTTGTTTTTGAAGATAAACCTGCAGCCTACGGATCTATACCACCGCTTGTATGGGAATGGGATGGTCCAAAAGCCACAGCAAGATCGCAACATTTCAACGCCGGGATCTTTTGAATGCGAAAGGAGAGGAGAGCATTGCCGACTGGACCGCCTGTTCTGAGGAGATCTGCTCAGGCCTTGTTCACTTCCCAAAATATATTGCGCAGTACAATTTTTAGATGCATGCATGGAACATTAAATGTAAGTAAAAAAATTAATTAATTGTACTTTTGGTCTGCTTATGTCGAGACGAATCTTTTGAGTCTAGTTGGTCAATGTTTGTCAACGAAAGTGCTACAGTAATTTTTCACCACATATTTCGCGAACTGAACAAGGCCTCACTTGTTGCCCGCATTGCCTTGGCGACCTAGCAACACGCAACACGTACGCCGGTGCGTAGCATTCCGGTTCGCGCGTCGTCCACACATCTGTCGCGCCGCCATAGGCTCGGCTCCCGAGTCCAGATCGAGGCATGTGGTAATCAGGCGCTTGATGCATAGCACAGGGGCCTGGCACATCATATCAACACGTATCGTGTCATCATCATCATGCCGTCGTCTATCCTGACTGGATAATCGATCTATCCATTTATCCCGAGAACGTGCATGACGGACACATTGACACTGCCCGACCAAGTAAGTGCATGCCTGATCCGGCAGTGGGGACGACTGAACTGGAGGCTACCGCTACTAGTGGAGATATTATCTGAACATGAGAACCTGCACGGCGCGCACCTACGGGGCACTGCACTGCACACATCGCGGCGCGGCCCGGCGATCATCCTTATCGCGATATCCTTATTGCTAAGATTCCGCCGCCTAGATCGAGCAACATCTGTGCAGGTCCGTCGAGACAACGCGCGTCGCGGCACCGAGCACCGTACCGTCTCGCGGTGGCAGCAGCGGTCGACGGGGGCTGCTGCTGCTGGGGTCCCTCTCCCTTGGAATCGACGTGAAACCGGCAGCCTCCGCCGCCCCGTCCACACGACCCGATTCGCCCTCGCGATTTTTCCATACCTGCTGGCTGCTGCAGGCGATCCGGAACGCGAGGCCCGCGCGCGCCGAGCCGGCCCGGGCAGGAGGGGCACCGGCGGGCAGAGCAAGCAATGCTCGCGCTCTCGTACGTGGTTTGCTGTGGTTACCCGATAAATCTTTCGGATTCGGAGCCTACACGTGCACCCTTCTCCCCGCGCGGCAGCTCGCATCGGCCGGTAGGCCCGCGCCGACGTGTCGCAGATGCGGCGCTGTCCGGCCCTGCGGCCGCCGCCCCCTCCCCGCCTTTTTATCCTGTTCGCCGCCAACGGCGACGCGCGGGCAACGGTGACGGGAACGACAGCGACCGATGCTGCCGGCTGCCGGCCGCGCGCGGGGCTGATCGCGCACCGGAAAAACCGTCCCTGTCCGGGGCACGGGCACGGCGCAGCGGACATTAAAGCAGAGGAGAGACTGATGAACGAAAAGCAGCCGGATGCGCAGAATCATTTGCGGGCCGGGGGGACGACGATGCAATTGCAATTGTAAGCGAGGCGCGCGGCCGCAGCCCCCCCCCCCCCCCCCCCCCCCCAGCCGCCAGTCCACGGTCGACACGCCGGGCTGTCGAGGAGTGGGCACGGCATGGGAGAGCTCGGATGGGATAAGGAGAAAATTCGGCCGGCGGCAAGCATGTTAAGCGAATGAGGCGTCGAAGCTGCTTTTGGGAGCCGTCTCATCCACGTCCTGGGGGATACGGATCGATGGAGACGACATGCACAGCAGGATGGACGATAACCAATGGACTCGATCGTCAAGGCGTCAGAGCTGATCGATGAGGTTCGGGCTGATCCAGGAATATGGCAGGATGTTGTTCGCTCAGTTCGGGCGAGCGAGAAAGGCAGCAGGCTCCGCATAGATTTGTCGGAGCAAGGGTTCTAGACCATTGGAGTGGTGTCGGGACAAGGGTGGTGTGTGGTTTGATGGAATTGACATGCGAGGTTGTTCTTCGCCACTGCCATACTACTGTCGATGAGAAATTGTAGGGCCATCATACAATGTTCCTTGTAAGCTAGTATATATTACATATTCTTAAGCATCAAGAATTTGTGGGGTTTCCAGGCATCTCTTTTTAACTCAGACCCTAGATGTGTAGCTAGATGTTGGTTCATTATCATGTTATTATTTATATAAAATATTTTAAAAGCTAGATGGGACCCTAAATATGTAATATAGTATACATAAAATATTTGGATTTTCTAATACTAATAGATGTATATAACTTATATAGTCACTTAGGTTATAATAACAGGTTTTGAGCTTCTAAGTCCCTCAATATGTAAGTGGTTTCATTGATTAATGGCAATCTTGCTTTGGTGACTAACATGTATGTTTTGGAGAAACATGCTTTTATGTTATGTCACAAAAGCATGCAGATAAAGGAGTGTCCTCAAGTGTCAATGAAGAGGACAACTTGGCATATATGGCTAGCATATAGTTTGGAGAACCAAGAGTTAACATATTAGACCACAATGCATGGAGAATGGAAATCAAGACATACGTGAGGATTGATGACGAGATGATCAAAGAACCAAAGACTGAATGTAAAGAGCAATCAAGAGTCAAACAAAGCAATCAAGGACTCGAGATCAAGTGTATCATGGATCAATCAAGTATTGGAAGTTAAGGCTCAAAGTTAAAGACCTTTTTTGAGTATGCAAAAATCGACCATGTGTCATGCATGGAGTTGTATAATCCTTAAGAACAAGTGTAGTCCATAGACATCGTGGCACTTAACAACGACTATGCTAGCATAATAATTAAGATCAGATGTGATGGTCACGTCGCTGCAACCAGTCATGCTTCAGGTGTGAAGCTCGCCTGTGCCCTATCTGCTCATTGGCGGTGATGCCACGACTATGTGTGTAGCCATCCCTGTCCTCGCATCCATCATCGTTGCCATCACTGTGTATTAGGGATAGGAATAGGTCGTTTCACACGGCCTTGAACGTGTTAGGTGGTCTCAAGGCCAAGCATAGCTCAACTCGCTTGTGGTGGAACTGCCCATCCGAGTTCAAGTCCTCGACTTGACATGATTATTCGTATTTTTCTGGATTTATTCCAGGATTTAGCGACGCTATTCTTTCAGTGGTAGGCAACGTACCCCTCGACAGCGAGACGCTTGTGGTGACTTCGTCAATCTCAACATTTGTTGGTTCTTTAGAGGTGCTCATAGGGGTAGGGCGTGCGTGCGTTCATAGTTGGGGCAGGGTGAATACGTGCTTGTGTTTGTGAGCGTCTGTGTCCGTAACTGAGTCTCGCAAAAAAAAAGGCCAATTTCAGAGGTGTCTCTGCACTCTCGCTGGTCCATTAGGAAGCATGAGCCAATATAAATAATGTATTAATACTATAGATCATAAATACTATCAATACTTATAAAATTGAGATAAAATATTAAATTACCATCATAATAAAGTAATATACTAATACTGTATTATGCAATGCATCTCAAATAAAAAAGTTAATAATTGGACCACAATCCTAAATTTATGCATTTTCACCTCTAAAATATGATGTTTCTCACTTTCAAATAGGGATATGCTTAACAAGTCCATCATCAACAGTGCTGGTTCGACAAAAAAGACCAATAATTTCACCTATAAAATATGATGTTTCTCACTTTCAAATAGGGATATGCTTAACAAGTCCATCATCAACAGTGCTGGTTCGACAAAAAAGACCAATAAATATGAAAATATTGTTACATATAATGATTAAATTGATTCATCTTACCTATCGGATCAAAAACAAATTCTGATCCGTCAAGCCATTTTTGATTTTGAAACCCCCTGCCCTGCTCGACCGGCCTATTTTGCTCCGTCGACCCATTTTCGATTTTGAAACCAAACCGGCCCGGCCTATTTTCGTCCCTACCTGGCAGAGCGTACCCCAGCAAACAAAACACGCTCATCGACGGGGCTGCCGCGCCAGACAACTGACATCCATCTCGGTCTCGGCGACAAGTTGCACGTGCCGCGCATGGTTCGACGCACAGCGGTCGCTCCGCGAAGTCGCGAAGCTGCTTGCGTCTAGGCCTCTAGGGAGCGCGTGAAGCATGGCCCCCTGGCGGGGGCCGCCACCACACAGCCCACAGGCACGGCATCTGGCGGGCGGAGCAGGCGACCGGCCGGCGTAAGGCATGGAGCGGCTGAGATCAAGCGGCGACTCATCGCCTCTTCTTGCAGCAGCCGCGGTCTCCCAGTCGGTAGGATATGGTCGCCAACACTTTCAATTACCTTGAACCTAAGGTGAGATCACACAGACCATGCCCTGCACCTGTTTGTTGTTTTGCTCGACTGAATTTCCAGTGCTACTTTTTTTTCATATTTTGCTTTGCTGTACATACGAACGTCAGGGTTTGGGTTATCTTAACAATCTTTCTACTAAATAATCTATAATTATTCATCTTAATATAGTGATTCTTAGGATCCTCTATCCTGATTACACGTTCAGATACTAATGTATCTCCAATACAACTTATAAATTTTCTCTAATTTTATTTCATGGATACTTCAGTTTGACTGATGCTATACTTCTAAGAATAATGAAAGTTCATCACTGGAGAATCATGGTGTAAGCTGAACATGCTGGTTCTGCAGCTCTGGAAATATTAATGGTGTGTCGTGACCAAGGTAACCTGGTCAAAACAGAGGGTGAGGTCTTTGCCTTGCGTGCTCCAATGCTTGACAGAAGAGGTAGAGGTGGAGGAATATTAATCTTGCTTAATTTCCTAGATATAGATGGCCAGCCCCATATGTAAGTAAAGTAATACTAACCTCCTATTAAACCTAACTCTCTTAACAGACAAATCCTCCAGGAATCCTCAAACTAACCAAACTCAAGCAAATCGGAACTAACTGCAAATATGAACTAACTGAATGGCAATCACGTTGACGACGTAGCTTTTGCCCTGACTCCCTTGCGACAGCGCTGGTAAACGGGGCCTCATATGACATTGCAACTTCACGGGGCATCCAGCTTCCACCAAAAGATATAAGTTATTACCATTTGCATCTCATCAAAAGTGACATCTTCATCTTACTCCCATATGGCATTCCAGTGTTTGATGTACTGTCTCTACTTCTGGCTTCTTAATCTGAAAGCACTTCTAAGCTACACTAACTGCAGGTGAAGTTTGTTAATCTTGTAACAAAGCTCTGTGTTATCCATGTGTCACATTAAACTATAGAAATTTTGGGCTACTATTAGAATCGTGAAGTGCATTAGGAAGCTTCATATGCCATTCAATGTGCTCAACATAAGTGGTCAGTCGATAACACTCTAATAATTGATGATAGAAGATACTAGTATATTAGTATTGTTGCGTTGCTTTTTTACCTCGTTGTTTTGCAATAGACTGATACTTGATTTGGCACATCCTAAATCTTTCAAAAATATCTTATTTAATTTTGTATTTCAATTCTCACATCAGGTGTTTTGTGGATGTCCCATGTCAATTATATAAGACAGGCTTTGTATTGTGGATGGGCTGAGGCCAAGGCACATAAGGCTGTTAGTAGCTATCCAGGCCCTTGATTGTGTTGAGATGGACTTGGATGACCAGTATTAATTCTACTTCTACAAACCCTAATCCTTGGTCATCCTCCCAATATATACATGTATTGTGCTCTCATACTTAATCCATTATTTCCACAAGTCAATCTCACTTACAAATTATTTAATGCTCCTCAGGTGCCAGTTTTTTTCTCTTTAAACAGCATCTAGCTAGATTTTTATTCATTTGATTCCCTCTTACGATGGTTATACTGCGTGGATTGTCAACTGTGTCTCCAGTGTGGGTCCAATACGATTTAAGCTTAATTAATCATACATTTCGAACTGGTTTAAGCCACATTGTGCTGTGCTACATCGGCGGGGAGACTTGCATTGTCTCCACGCATGCTGGGGTTCCCTTTGCCATCCTTGTCGTTGTACTCTGGGCCTCCAAGCATTCTTCATTGATGTGCAACAAGATTAAGGTACACCATCCTCAACTTCATCCGATTTTATTTCCAGAATGATTAAAAATGCGTACAAGCCACAATGCTAGATTTCTTGATCTAGACAGCATTGCATGCATCTTAATGTTAGTTCAGAGAAAAAATGAACCTGATTTCTTTTTATGGGAATATATATGGAAACTAGTATTGAAGAGTTTAGGCATCGCACACTTCTAGTGTTCCTACTGAGCTTAAGTTTTGTTGGGTAAACTCAGTAAACTTCTGTTTGCGTAATCACACAATAATATAAGCTGGGTCTCTGGTCCAGTTGATTTTGGAGAAACAGGTGATACTGCATATCAAAGAAGAAATGGATTGTATTTACAACAAATGACTATTCAAATGTTACTTTGATAAAATAAAAAAATTAAGTTAGATTTTCTATATCAAATCATGTATTAGGAATGCTATTGGTTTATTGAAATTGAGAAAACAATAACAAGAGGGGAATGTGGGTTGATTCACTTAATAACATGCCTTTAAATTTATATTGTCTGTAGTTAGTCAATTAGTTAAATACTACCAATTTTGTGTTTACCAAATTGGCCATACCTTTGTTACCTGTAAATGTAATTTAACTTTGACTATGTTTGCTAAAGAATTACTTGTAGCTAGAATGCTTATTTTAAATTTTGAATGCATAGTTCCTTTGTCAACTGGTTTGAGGGAAAACAAAAACTGTCATAATATCTCTCTACCACTTCCAGTGCATGGAGGAAACACTAAAGCTAAACAATGATGTCTGCATCGGCCTGAAAAAATAATCCAGCAGACAGTGAAAACAAAAGGACCTACTTTGAGGTTAGGAATCAGGGCTTTCCCACCTGAAATATGTGTCCATGAAGATGTAAAGAAGACTATTGTTTTTACAAATTGGAATGGATCACATTTGCCACTTAAGTTTTGCTCAATCTAACAACTCACATCTCAAAATTAGCTGTGTAGGGTGAACCTGATTTTGCAGAGAGTTATGTAACAAATCATATTATGTTCCTCCAGGAAGATCCGAGTACTAATGAGTTTTTTCTCGTGAGGATGAAGCACTGCAAGAAGCCTAAAATTGACTTTATGATTTCTATACCTATAACTATAGTCCGATGTTTTTTTTCTCTCCTATGTATCCAATTAACAGGCTTTGCTGATGTTTATTTAAATCTCTCTCCCCCCCCCCCCCCCCCCTCCCCCCCTCTCCCCAACCCCACCTTGGCACTGTAGGGACCTTTATTGTAGCAATCATTATCAAAGTAATAACTATACTAACCTTATCCAGTAAGTGCAACACAGGTCCATAGTTCCTTAAAACTATTTAATTGAAAATAATTCAGATTAGTTCTTTGATTCTTTGACGTGTTACAAGTATAAGGATATATAGACGGGTATAAATGATCATTGAAAGCATCCAAGACATCTCGCAAGCACAACTCATCAGAATGTTAAGACAATTTCTCTTCGTTGTTCCTTGCTGACTCATGCTATCATTTCACTGCTTATCTTGGTTGAATCCATCTCTTCAGTACTTGACAGTACGATCCAACGAGATATCATACTGCACCCATAAATACTAATAGCCCATGGCATTTGCCTCTTTGCTAACCGACAAAGTTCCGTAGGCTGGTTTCCTCCAAAAAGAACTTTGACCATTTCTCCATTCGCAAAGGTGGAATAGAACTCCTATCATCAATTATATCGGCGACAGCAGAATGTAAAGGCAATAAACCAAGGATGTAATCTATTCGTAGTACGTCAGGGTCGCGCCATGGCTTTCCTAGTCTTCATTAACATATTTGCTTTCTTGTTATGCTGGAAGAAACCAGATATATCAGTCAGTAGCCACTTAGCTAGAGTACAAATCAAATACTCAAATGTTATCGATGGTGATGTTTGCAGGATTGGCACTAACTGGCCCATCTCGTGCAATTACGTTAGATTGATCCTGTTACATTCTAACTTCCAAGTCCAGCTGAAAGCAAAGGGCAACACTGAATCTGAAACTCTGAAGATAAAGTGATATGCTTTTGATGTCTACATTTCCCAGCATGCTTGTGGTTATACTTGGGATATCGTCGTCCTCACATAATTGCACACAGTTTTCAGCAGCCTAGAGGTTGCATTTGCAGCACTCGCTCGGTGAATCGAGGCCACCATCTCGGGCGGTGTTGTTTGATGGATCATGGCCTTATGGGCCATGGCGGTATCATCTCTGAGGTCTGGTCGTTGCCCGCACGAGACCACAGCATCCGCCACAAGGGGCATCAGAGAGGCACACGACGACTTGACGAGGTCCCAATTCGGGGTCAAGTCCACGCCCCCGGTAGCGGGTACGTCCTACGGGTACGAGTACTCGCCGGAGAGGGAAGTTTCATGGCAGGAAACGAGGCTGGTGGCCAGCCGCCATCCAGCTTCACCATCGGCCAGAGTGCTTGACGATGCGTGCGAGGTCAGCCGGTCAAGTCCCTGTGAAGGTCATAAAAAAACATCTGCGTCTGAACTCTGAAGGCGCGTTCCGCGTCGCCTGCCTAAAGCCCATCTGCGGTAGCGAGGCAGTGTGCGCGCTCGTGGTGGCCGGCATGGGATGCGGATGCGGGTCGTCGAGCCGTCCGGCGAAGGGCAAGGCCAAGGCCGAGTCCGACGACAGCGGGAACTCGTGGGAGTACAGGCTCCGCAAGTACCTCCTGCTGCTGGCCATGCTGGTGGCCACGGTGACGTACGGCGCGGCATTCAACCCGCCGGGCGGCGTCTGGCAGGACGCTAACCCCGCCCTGGACCGCATCGCCGGCGACCCCATCATCCGCGAGGTCAACTACCGGCGCTACGTGGCCTTCTTCTACAGCAACGCCACCGCGTTCGCGCTCTCGCTCGTGGTCATCGTGCTCGTCCTCATCCTCGCCGTGCTGCACGAGCGGCACTGCGCCAGCCTGGCGCCGCTCCGCATCCTCCGCGTCGTCATGGTGCTGGACCTGTTCAGCCTCATGGGCGCCTACGCCGCCGGCGCGTTCCGGGACAAGCTCACGGCCATCTACTCCCTGGTCCTGCTGGCCGGCGTCGTCCTCTACCTCGCCGTCTACATGGCGCTGGCCCGGCGGGCGGACAGGAAGGACGACAGCGCGCCGGAGAGGCTCCGCAAGGTGCTCATGGTGCTCGCCACGTTCGCGGTGAGCGTCACGTACGTGGCCGGGCTCAGCGCGCCGGGCGGCTTCCGGGACCGCGCCGAGGGCGCCCACCGCCCGGGCGACGCCGTCCTCAAGGGCGGCCACCACGACGCGCGCCTCAAGGCGTTCTTCGTCTTCAACACCACCGCCTTCGTCGCGTCCCTGCTCATCATCATCATTCTCCTGGAGAAGAAGCTGTCGTTCAGCCAAAATGTGCGGTCGTTCGAGCTCTACGTGTTCATCGCCGTCACGCTCATCGGCCTCGTCGGGGCATACTCCGCCGGCAGCTGCCGGCAGGTTGATACTACCATCTATGTCAATTCTCTGATTGGTGCCGTTATTGCCTGCATTCTTCTTCAAGCAGCTGCTATCAAGTTCTGCAAAGGAGCCATAAAGAATCTTTGTAGCTGCTTGTCTGATGGACAAGGAGGCATCCAGGGTGAAGAAGAGCCAGGATGGCTGCGTCGAAGAAAGCAATGTTGTTTGGGGCAGGCCACTCCGGATCCAAGCACTGGTAATGACGATGCCAGGTAATAATAACAGAGCACATATCCCTTCCTTATTCCCTCTGTGTCAATTAGTATCAGCATTGGGATTAATTTCTGTTTTCCGGTGTAATTTGTCAGTGCTAAGCAGCAACAAACTCAAGCGCTGGAGAATGCCCGCTCTCTTGTTCTGCTGCTGGCCACTCTCGCAGCGGCCATCACCTACCAAGCGGGGCTGAACCCGCCGGGCGGGCTCTGGCAGGGCGACGGCGACGGCTACAAGGCCGGCGACCCGATCCTGTTAACCATGAGGCCCAGCCGATACAAGGCCTTCTACTACTGCAACTCGGTCGCCTTCGTGGCCTCTCTGGTGGCCATCGTTCTGGTCAGGATCAAGACCCTGCACCACCACAACGCGCTGGAGGCCGCCATGATACTGGACCTGTTTGGCCTCATCGGCGCATACGCCGCCGGGAGCTGCCGGGAAGTGAGCACTTCCATCTACGCCGTGGCGTTGGCCGGCGGAGTTCTGGTCTACGTCGTGATCCATGTCGTCTTCTTCACGCTGGACCACAACGACGGCGGCAGCACGAGGCGGAATGGCGAAGCTTCCGCTGAGGAGGAGAAAAAGGATGCCGAGATGGTGAAGAAGCGGCGCAAGCGGCTGCTCCTCTTCGCGATCTTGGCGGCGACCATCACTTACCAAGCCGGGCTGACGCCGCCGGGCGGCTTCCTGGCCACCATGTACGATCCAGTAACCGGGAACCAGGCCGGCGACCCCGTCCTGCTTAACAACTACCCACGCCGTTACACGGCGTTCTTCTACTGCAACTCGGTGAGCTTCATGCTCTCCATTGCGCTCATCATCCTGCTCGTGAACCCAAACCTGTACCGTCCGGCCATCAGGAGCAACGCGCTCTCCGTTTGCACGGCGGTGGGTATGCTTGGGATTATGGGTGCCTATGCCGCCGGCAGCACGCAGCATTGGAAGACATCCATCTACATCTTCGCGTTGGCGGGGTTCGTCCTCTCCGCAGTCATCCTACTGGTTGTGCTGTTCTTGGTGATGGATCCGGACAGAGGTAACAAGAACAAGAAGAACCAAACGGCAAACGAGTCAACCGAGGAACATGAAGGCAGCTCGGCAGATGAGGCAGCCCAGGAAGGCGGGTCGACAAATGCTGACACCGGAAGTCCCATGGGCGCCGATCCCGAAGCAGCAAAAACCGACGCCTCCAAGGACATGAAAGCCGAGAGCGGATCAGAGACGGAAGATGATGGGGATGAAAAGAAGCTGCATGCCAAGCGCAAGTATCTGATGCTTCTGGGAATCCTGGTGGCGGGCATCACCTACCAGGCCGGCCTGGCGCCGCCCGGCGGGGTCTGGCAAACCAACGACGGCGGGCACGAGGCGGGCGACCCGGTGATGCACGACAACCGGAGGCACCGGTACCTTGCCTTCTTCTACAGCAACTCCGCCTCCTTCGTCGCGTCCGTCGTGGTCATCGTCCTTCTGCTGCCGGTGTCGCTGCACAAGAAGTGGTGGATAGACTGGTGGCTCGTCGTGATGAACACGACCATCGTGCTGGACCTCCTCGGCCTCCTGGTCGCCTACGCCGCCGGCTCCAGCCGGTCGTGGAAGACCTCTGGGTATGTCTCCGCGCTCGTCATCGCCGTGCTAGCCTATTTTGTGATCCATGTGGTGCTGTCGTGCTTCGTCAGGATCAGTAAGAGTAGGAATACTCAGAGTCAGGGCGGCACCACTCACTCTCAGCCAAGCTAAGAGCTCCAGCTTGCTCAAATTGGAATCATGAATGTACGGTATGGAGCTGAGAGTTTGTGCAGTTTTCGTGTCATTCTACCCCCCTGTGTAGATTCGCATGTTGTCTGTGGTCTTGAAGTTTCTTTTTTCCCACTGAGACTTTGCTGTGTCTACTTGGAGCATACAGTAGTACTAGTAGTAGGTCTGTAGCACACTATTGAGGAGAAGACTTCCCTTTTTTTCTGCTTCAGTTTTTTGGGTAGGTTGATGGAATACTGAAAGTGGAACCTCTGCCTCTCTAGTCTCTACCCTGTTTCTGTTGGGCTGTTTGGGAGTTTGGTAGTAGTAGGCTGGATGCACCATCCTAAAGAACCGTTACTTTGATACTCTCGTGGCAGATCTAAATCGGATTCGAATGAATGCGGTTTTGTATATAGTTGTTTGCTCCTTTTTTTAAGATTCTCGCTGTCAAAAAGGATTGACTTGCACAAATGTTCTGAAACAATATTTTGTTTTCCAAAGGAAAGAACACGTGTTGAGATCTAATCTCGATTAACCTTCTGCTGCAATGCAGGCCGCACAAACGTGTAACTGAAATTGACAAAAAAAAATACAAAGAATACTAAAAACAAATAAAAGGAAAAAAAAGAGAGAAAAAGATGCCACACAAACAAAAAAAGAGTAGGGTGTCGCTGGCCGCATAGGGTCGCTCGATCGTGGGCTGCAGGCCGCACGTGCAAAGGCCAGGCCATGTGCCGGGAGGGTCGCTCGCTGGCCTGGAGAGCGACCCTGCGCGTAAAATAACGTTTGCGATATCATAGATTCAACCCCAAATTTGTTGGGCCCAGGCCCATTAACCAAACACCTGCATTCGTAGCGATTCAACCACGAGCACGCCACAGTCTCCTCCGTCCCATATCCGATCTGACAGATATTCTTCCGCCACGCGCCGAGCCGAGGGCGGTCAAGGCCAACAACCACCAGCGACGCGCCAGCCGTCCATTGGTTGGCCATTGCGAGATTACGGCCAAATCAACCGCCAAGCACGTCCAGCTCAGCCACGGCTCTCCTCCTACGCCTTCGCCTCCACGGTCGCCGCCCATTCCCGTTTCCTCCGTCCTCGACGACCCCCATCCCCGCCTTGGATCTGCTGCCCCCAACAGTTTGGTCTTAGACTTGTATGACCTTTTTTTTATTTAACTTACCTCTATGGCCCTGAAACGAACTTTTATTCCTTCTATGGCCTTCTATCCATTTTTGCTACTTGACGGTGTTAAGTCAAGGGTAAAAAGACCGTTTTACCCCTAGCATAAAATTTTTTGCAGAGTTTTATTTTTGTTGTATATTTATATTAATATTAAACAAATAAATTTATACATAGTGTAAATTTATTTGTTTAATATTATTCTAAATATACAACAAACAAAAAAATTGTAATTTTTAATGCCAGGGGCAAAACGGTCTTTTCACCCTTGAATTAACACTGTCACGTGACGAAAACGGATGGAAGGTCATAGAAAGAATGAAAGTTCGTTTCAGGGTCATAGAGGTAAGTTCAAAAAAAAAAGGATATACAAGGAAGAGTCATCTTTTTCAAGGGCGATATAGGTAAAAAGCTCCCGTTTCAAATTCCCCACGCGAGCGAAAACCGAGCGGGCGAATCGAATCCTGTCCCATTCGGCCAGCGAGCCAATGAGCGGTGTTCGTCCGACTAGGCTTTGCTTCGGGCTTGATCGATCGACGAGACATGGCGCACCGGGTGGACAACGAGTACGACTACCTCTTCAAGATGTTCATCGGCGACTCCGGCGTCGGCAAGTCCAACATCCTCTCGCGATTCACGCGCGAGTTCTGCCTCGACCTCGACATCCAGTTTGCCACCCCGCACCCTGCAGGTACCCCCGTATACCTCAACCCCGATCCGATCGCGCCCCCAATGTGGCAATGAATCGTGGAACTTTGCCTGGTGGCGTCCGGGTCCAGCCTCCAACGCCATCTGCCTCCATGCATGACGCGTCTGTCTTTTGATTTTGAGGTCTTTGGTCTTATATATGTCAAATGGTGTTTAGGCTGCTACATTTTGTTTTTAACCGTACCTCGTGCAAGTACATCACTCTCCATTTCTCAGTCTTTTATGTTTGGTAAAGACTTTATTTCATCCGGCCGTTTTTTTATCGCTCAGTACGGCCTCATATATCCATCGTCGGTTGATGATCAGAAGGACAAGGTTGACCGCACCGACGCTTCTACGAAAAATCTATTCAACCCACGAGCCACGTCGTTTCCGTTCTCCAGTCTCTCATTCTCAGTTTACTCCCCATAGGTTTCTCTCTCTCTTCCTCTCCTCGGCGATTTCCCCCATCGATCTCGCTGGTCGGTGGTCCTCGCCGCCGGCGACACCCACCAGCAGTTGCCCGCTAGCCTCGTCCCTGCCCTCCGCTCGGGGGTCGATGAAGGCAGACTTCATCGCCTACTTCCACACCGCGGATCTGGATTGCGACGGTCGGATTAGCGGCCAGGGAGGTCATCACGTTCTTCAAGGGCTCCGGTCTCGGTCTTGGCACAGGTGACCCTCAGATCTCCTCCTCTCCTCCCCTTAAGGCCGTGCTGCTCTTGCTCTAGCGATCTGTGCAGTCCAGCCAATCCCATGTAGTTCGAATCACTGGGTGCCTGGTCGGCGCAGGGTTGCAGGCTAGTTGCTCGCTTGGAATTCCAAGCTCCCGTCGAGAACTCACGCTCTGCCCATGGCCAGCTTCCAATCAGCTGCATGCCTATGGGGCTAATGGCATGAGGGGCGTCACGGGGATGTGTCTCCCCCGTTGAGTCATCCTCATACGTTTGTGGTAGAACTTACTGCTGCTTGTCTTTGAAGCTGGCTTAATACGCTTAGTGGTGGACGGTGGTGGTAGGGCTCCTCTAGTAGGATCAATGATGTGTTCGAGTTTGGCTTCAACGGACTGCGATTGCAATGATTCATGTTGGAGTGCCTGCCTTGGTGTACTAATGAAGAGCTCAGCTCAGGTGAAGCCGTTTGTTTTCTAGTTTCTGACAGATCTAGCTTTTGAGCCGATGGCCTCATGGTCTCATGTGGTCGGGTGATGAAGAGTCGAAAATGCTACTAGTGATTTTTGTGCGTGCCCCTGCGCACCGCGTGGACAACCACAATTAACCAAAAAAATGCCATAAAACAGAGCAAGGAACATAAAGGTCAATTCTAAAAGCAGAATCTCTAGACTGAATGCTGAGATGTTTGAACATTACATATATTTTACATACTTGAGTCATAAATCCAGGAGATAGTCTCTAGGAGCATTGTATATTATACATGACAGTCACGGGAACATTGCATATTATATATAGACAGTCACGGTACTTAGCGTACGTGTCACAGGAGTGTATGGTTAATGATTTTTATTTAGGGGAAGTGGAGGCTGCTCCTGAACTTTATGGTTGGTAATGAATCTTCCAGCTTTGATCGAACAAACATTCAAGTTCTAGCATGCTAGAAAAGGCAATCTCAAAGTGAGATCGGTTAGTGCTGAAAGTTTGCATGTGCATCTCAAAAAGAAAGTTTACAGGTGGTCTGTTCTCTTTAGCACAGCCCAACATGCCACCATTTATCCATATAAAGAAAAAAAATGCTAATCTACTAACTGATACTGAGTGCCTTGTATCGACACATTTTTTTAGCCAAAAATTTGCAGCCTAGTAAAACAACTAAGGGGATGATTGATTCAGAGAAAAGCTCGAACTTGGCCCTCATGAAGCAGCTTTTCAGCGTTCGGTTGCCTGCTCACCCGTCAAGGCCTGGGCAGCCGCATGCAGCGAGCAGCCCCCAACCTGGCTCCTTGGAAACGAAAATTGATTCGGTTTCTGGCGAGCCAGGTCGGCCAGGTGCAGCTTGGGCCACGGTGCCGTTTCTGTATTTCTGTGTGCAGCAAAAAAACTAGAACAACCAATCATATGATCGATGCAACTTGGCTATACAAATGCAAACAACCAAACACACATGGCCAAATGCTCTGAGCCTAGCGCTGGGCAACCTGACCGCCAGGTGCAAGCCAGGCCGAGCTCTTCTTTCAACCAATCAGGCTATAAAAGTCAGCTCTGAATATTTCCGTTAAGAGTGAGTCATATACATGTTACTCATTTAAAGTGTGTGGCCTCTATATGAACATCTTTTTCCTGCAGAGTAAGTGGAGAAAATAGATAGATGCTTACCTACTGTGATCCAGGTTCCTAAAACACTATAGGACTGAAAGTAGAACAAATTACATAAATGGCAAGCATTGAGGTCCTAACATGAATTTAATTGAGATTCTTCCATTTTCAATCCAATTTTTTTTGGCTGTGTGAATATATATCAAGGAAGTTTAAAACATCAATTTTTTGGTGCCTTTTGCATTAAGTAATTTAGTAATGCCAGATCTGAAGCTCGTGAACTTGTTTTGCCAACTAAACTAATTTGCTTAATTCTTAATCCTGTTTTGCCTAGCTCGTGAACTTATTTTGCTTAACTTATAACCATATTATTGCTTAATTCTTAAGACTGATTTATTCTGTATCAGGACACTCCTATTTACCTTGTCTTAACATTGCTTGTATTAAACACTACTCCTATATTAACAAGAGTCCTATTTTAGCTATGCCAATTGCCATCATTCTCCAATAGTCAGATTTGCATGTTAGTTTGCATCCCTTAACTGCCATAAAATTGCTAAAAAAGATATGGCCTTAACAGATTAACAGGTTAATTTGTTCGATTCCATTTTGTGATGGGAACAACCTAAACTTTTTTGGTTCAGTGTTGAGTGCTAATTTTATAACCAATAAATGAATATAGCTTATGCTCCCCTTTCTTGCTGATTTTTATAACCAAGAAATATGAATACAGCTTATACTCCCCCATTCTTGCTGATACTGGCCACCAAATTTCTTGTTGTATTTACCTTCTGATTCGTGTAATTGTTGCTCAGCTATTATTGCTAATCCTTGACAACTCATCTTTTGTACAGAACTGGCACCAAGTTGATAACATGGATGCATCGACTCCTTTATCATTTTTCAGGGAGAATCAACATCAGGATCCCAGGGTTGTGTACACTCATCTCTGATTTTGCCACCTCTCTTCATGGTAACTATGTTTTGATCTCTCTTCTTATGTACACTACTATTGCTCTCTGTTCAAATATATGCTCATGTCATCAAGCAAATATTATCACAGTACCTTCCTTAGTTTTATGTCCATTTTCATCATATTTCCTCCACATATATTGCAGCCACCTCTGTTCAAGATGTTTACAATGGTACCTTTTCTTATATTATTAAAAACCAAATTTATAATCATTTAGCACATCAACACTTTCTAATTTTGTATTTCTGCTATCGCGGTAAAGAGCAGCAACACTTCTTACTCAGTCCTAATTTTTTGCTATTTTTGGTCTCCAAGTATATTGCTTTTTCAGAATACAAAAATTGCCTATTTAAGAAGATATTATTGCCTAATATATGACAATTAAATTGCCTAAGAAAATGTAGTTTTTTCTTGCAGCCAGCTACTGCTATTTTTTTGGCTACAAATGTTTTTAACACAAGGCATCAAGAACCATGCTGATTTGTGCAACATATATTGACACCTTAATTAAGTAATAGTAATACTACTTTCAGACAATAATGTCTTCTAAATAGGCAACATAAGGTTTTTATTTTTTAGCATATGCATCTTTTTTATCTCAATCCAGCAATGAATTTATGACTGATATTATCTTCTTTTTTAACATGCAGGATCCATGCCATGTACAGAGAAGCAAGATGCAAGCCGTGTACAAAAAAGAATATGAAAATGTATATTTTTTATAGGGACTAGATGTATAGCTGAATTGCTTATGCAAAAGAACTGAATTGTTTATGCAGAAGACCTGAATTGCTTAGTCAAAAGAACTGAATTGCTTATCAGTTATGATCAGATCTGCTTATGCAGCAGGAACTGCATGACCATTTATTTATCATGTGATGCAAAAGAACTAAATTGCATCTAGTAACAGATTTTATTGGTTCTATTTGACATGGTTGTGTAATTCTATTATATAAGAAGCTGATATTAGAAAGAATAGTGACTGAATTGCTTACCCGATGTGTCTCTATTTGGATAAATCGGTTGACTGCTCGATGGTGGCACTGGCGTGCTAGAGTGTCCTTGTGTTATGTGTTAAAAGGTCAAAGCAAGCAGGAGACAGCCGCATAACTTCCCCACTTACCCAGAAAGGAAAGGACAAAATCATGATTTCCTTAATTGGAGTGTGCGTGCAGGAGCCTTAATGTACGCACGGTCGTACATTAGCCACTTCCTTTATTGGAGTGTGCGTGCAGGAGCCTTAATGTACGCACGCCGTACATTAGCCACTTCCCCTTATGTTTTATGCCGTAGTCTTCTGTTTCAGAACGAGAGATTGGTCATTTCAAAAAAAGAAAACGAGACATTAATAAATGAATGGTGTCTGTTTTATGTTTTGACTCGAAGACATTTGGACATTTGCAATGTGCGAAGCACACGCCACGAGAGAAGCTTAGAAATTCTGTAAGGGCGTCCGCAACCAGAGGCAACGGCTTTCGTCTGACATGAAAGACAGAGCGAGGAGAGACACTTAGTCCTTGTTCAGTTCGCGAAAAATGTGGCGAAATGTTACTGTAGTATTTTCGTTGTTATTTGACAAACTTTGTCCAAATATGACCTAACTAGACTCAAAAGATTTGTCTCGACATGAACAGACCAAAAGTACAATTAGTTATTTCTATTACCTATATTTAATGCTCCATGCATGCGTCTAAAATAAGTACTGCGCAAAATATTTGGGGAGATTTTGGAATCTGAACGTGGCCTTAGCGGTGAACATATCGCCCGTTGATTCCTTAAAGCCCGAATTTGGATGGGACCAGGTGAAAGAGTAGAGTGAAATGGATTTTTTTCGACTTCTCTCTCATCCAGCTCATTTAGCGACTTCGCGGCACTAGCCGAGGATTTATGAGATGAACGGAAACGACTAGGTGAAAGAGTAGGTGTGAAATACATTTATTCGGCTACGGTCTCTCTCATGAGTGGCCTAAGGGCGTCCGCAACAGTCCTAGCTAATTGCTAGCTAGGAGCCATCCACCTCAGCACTAAATAGCTAACAGTCTGTACAACTATCTATATAGTGCTAGCTATTTGTTATTTTTAGTACTTTCATGCACACAGAGAGAATGGATGTGTTGTGAACATTATCTTTGTGCCTCTCTATGTGGAGAGTAACACTAAACATCTCATCTGAAGAAACAAGTCATCTCAATATAACCAACTGGTAGCAACCATGACCACATGAACAAGCTTTTGAACACAACAATAAAATAAAATGTCCATATGTTACGACATGATGAACTGATAAACATGACTCAAGCTATTCATTACATGACCAACTAAAGGTTTTAAACATGGAAAAATAGAATATCCATACGTTACTACATAATGCACTAATTGATAACCATGACTCCAGCCATACATGTTTATCTCAGGTCACAAAAGCAAACTGAACAGCTAACTGCATCATTGAGGAAGAAGCACCAAAAACCAAAAGTCAACCTCCATGATAGCCTGCTAGAAATGCCAACCAACCTCGTACCAACGATTCTGAAAAAAAAAACAAGTAGTAAGTCAGCTTACGCAATATAATTAGAGCATAGTGCAAATAAGAAAAAGAATTTCATGACAGATCTTACATGAGGTTATTATATAAAAAAATACTAGTGGGGAGCCCTATGGCCAAAACGCTGCCAAATGTGCTCAATTAAATCATCTTTAAGTTGAGTGTGGACAGAGTGAGCACGGATAGCAGAATTTCTACGTCGAACATCATTGAACATGGGTTACTGTTTGTGGCCTTTTGCACTTCAGGAGGAAGAACAATTGATTCTCCAGGAATTGCATTCAGATCAATAGACTCCTTAGCCATTTCTCCCTCATCTTCCACTATCATGTTGTGGAGAATAACACAAGCTTTCATGATCAGTCCAATAATCCTTGTGCTCCAAGATCGTGCTGGACGACGCACAATGTTGAAGCGAGCTTGCAGAACGCCAAAAGCACGCTCCACATCTTTCCTTGCACCTTCTTGTTCTGCTGCATATACCTTGTGCTTGTCTAGTTGAGGTGAATTTATAGACTTCACAAAGGTTGCCCATTCTGGGTAAATTCCATCGGCTAGGTAATAACCAGTGTTGTATTGCCTACCATTGATAGAAAACTGAACCCGAGGAGCTTCACCCTTTATCGCCTCAAGAAACAAAGGGGACTGATTGAGCACGTTAATGTCATTATTAGACCCAGCAATACCAAAGAATGCATGCCAAATATGAAGGTCATGTGAAGCTACCGCTTCAAGGATCATGGTTGGGAATCCATAGCGACCAGTGGTATATTGCCCCTTCCATGCAGTTGGACAATTTTCCCATCGCCAATGCATGCAGTCAATGCTACCCAACATTCCAGGGAATCCACGAGACTCTCCAACTTGGAGCAGACGCTCCATGTCTTCAGCTGTAGGGCGTCGTAGGTACACGGAGCCAAAAACTTCAACCACCCCTTGCACAAATTTTTCCAAGCACTCAAGGGCGGTGCTCTCTGCAACCTTTAAGTACTCATCAAGCATGTCAGCTGCAGTCCCATATGCAAGCATACGGATTGCTGCTGTGCACTTTTGCAGTGGTGAAAGCCCCGGGCGATTAGTACAGTCTACCCTTTGAGTGAAATAGGGAGACCAACTGCCCAGGGCATTCACAATGCGTAGAAAAACATGCCTTCTCATCCGAAATCTTCTACGAAACATTGCATCAGAATATAGAGGCTCTTCTGCAAAGTAATCAGCCACAAGTCGTTGATGAGCACCTTCACGATCCCTGTTGATGTAGTTTCTGGTTCGACGCCTAGATGAACTACCCACCATCTTTGCCTTAATCTTCGTAAAAATCCGGCTAGCAAGAGAGTCGAGGGCTTGTTGCTCAGCTGAGAACTCTTCTAAGGGGTCTACAGAATCACCGGATTGATCCGACATATTTGGAGACAAGTTTAGAAAGGGGTATAGAGGTTGGAGAGTTTGGGCTGTTGTGCATATATGCAGCTATACTGGTCATGTATATATACACACACAAAGAACAAATGCGTTTTGACTACTACACCAAACTGGTCTTGTAATTAGTGCTACTGCATGATAATTCACAAAGCATTGGTAATAGTTGACTGACTAAATTTAGTGGTACTGCATGATAATTCACGAAGCATTGGTAATAGATCTTGACTGACTAAATTTAGTAGTACCGCATGATAATTAGCAATGCATTTATACATGTTGACTGGCTGTAAAAAAAATAGCAGTAAACAAAGTACCTTAGTTACTGTTACTGGCCAATTTCTCCCTTAGCATCTTCAGGGCAAGGACATCATCATCATCGCTGGCTCTACCTTTACCATTGCGTTTCTTCTTAGCTTGGTGTGTCCCCATAGGACGTTCCAATTCTCCTACAGCTTCTGGTGTCCTTGAGGTGTCAATTGCCTCATCTTCACCATCCAAACTCCTTTTATTTGGGTTTTCAAGTTCTTCCAAAACTGCATGCCACTTGGGTTCATCACGAAGAATCTTCCAGCAGTGCTCAACTGTGAATGGTCCTTCCTTATAGTCATCCAAATAAAATTGCTTAGCCATGTCTTTTAGCTGCTCATCTGAATATCCACTAAGATAAATTGAGGTAGCCTTCTTCCAACTTCCACAGAAAAATGCCACTCATCTCTTAATTTTTGTCCAGCGATCTTTGAGATGTTTCACCTCTCTTTTTCGGTTTGTAGGTGTAGTCTCATTGTAGTGTCCATGTACATCACCCCAGTACTTCTCATTTTTCTTACAATTCCCATTGATTGGGTCATTTGAGTGGATCAGCCATGCACTGACCTGAATTTAGGATACATGATTAGTTGTAGGTTCATATATTTGTGTAGCTATAAAAAGAAAGTGAGTGATACAATTTTACTTACAAGCCTCACGTCCTCATCTCGATCAAATACAAGGCGCTTTGCAGTCCTGCTATCGTTTCCATCATCTAAGTTGATGATGGTTTTTCCTTTCGATCTCTTTTTAGAATTTTGGTTTCCCGAGTCAGTTTTTGGTGGTGCTAATTGAGATTCCTTTCCTATTGGTGGCCATGGTGCCGACACATGAGGAAAGAATGGTTGTCCAGATTGGAAAAAGCTCATAAAACCACCAGGTGGATAGTAATCCATACCACTGCAAATTAATCAAGCAACCCATATTGTTACTTCTAATGAAACTAATATAACTAGTGAACTAACAGTTTGTGGACATAATAAAGTGAGAACTAGTGCAGCAAGAAAAAAAAGAAACTTACCAATTTGTGGAGGTGACTGCTGAAGATGTGGCTTGTGGCAAAGGTCCAGGCCACCAAGGTCCTGCGAAGGCATGTCATTCGGCCATCAGTTTAGAGCAACACTTTATCAACAAATCAAGAAAAAAATAATAATTCAACAGACACCATAAGACAAGAATATAATAGTACATTTTCAGCACAATGATAGAACATAGAGCTAGGCCATGGAAATTTTACAAAGACAAATCAGAAGAACTGTGTACAGGAAATAGATTTTTTTAGCAAGGCCATAGAGAATCTAGGCAAGTACAGAAACTAGGTTCAATCGAGTACCTGCTTGACCTCCGGTACTAGCAGGACCACCACCAAGAACTGCAGGAGTAGGCACTTGAATCACCGCACGAGCAGAACCAATCTGAGATGGAGGAAATTCAATCTCACGTGGTGGTGGAGCCATCTCTCGCTTGGTCCGGTGGCTCATCACCAACAACTATGAATGGATTTCAGATCTTGAATCACGGGCTCCAAAAGAGAGCAGCTGGGAAGAGGAAGGATGAGATGAGGAACGGACCTTGGTTTCGCGGGTTCCAGAAATAAATCAGAAGAATCGAGGGCGGGAGCAGCTGGATTTGGGGAAGGATTTTCGCACACAGTGGACGCGGGAGAAAGCGCGCGCAGGCCGCAGCAGATGGGGAGAAGAAGGATTCGCGCGCCGCGGGACTGGGGAGGAGCTCTACGCACGCAGCGGATCTGAGCCTGAGCGAAATCGATAGCGCAATAGCTAGTAGAAGGCGAGGAGGCTGGCGATTCAGCGTATCGTGGTCTGTGCGAGCTGAGCGACGAGAGAGTCGCCGGCTCAAAGATTTTTACCTCTTCTCTTTCCTCCACGTAGGATAGATGCTGAGGTGTACACTTAAATATCTAGCTGACTCAGCACCATTGCGGACGCCCTAAGGGCCTAACCAAACGGGCCCTATAAGGCGTGCTTGACTGTGGGCAAGCTTGCCTTCGCCTCATTTGGCACAAGCAACAAGATCCTTGTTAGATGTGGAGAGCCAATTTCACCCACCTAAGTCATAATGGAAAATCTTGCCCGCATGAAAAACATGACCAACTAGCTATACATCCAAACATTCTGCCCACTCCAATTCCCAGCTCATCTAGGCTACATAGTCCTAGACAAAAGAATCCAAACACAGTAAAATTGGAGAAAGAAAAACAGTTAATTGGAGAATATGAGGCACCTATTCTTTGTCCCAAAAGAATGCAAATATTGTCAATTTTGACAAAAAAATTATACAAAACAACATAAATATTTTATCTCAAAATAAATTTATTATGAAAAATATATTCCACAATTAATATAGTAATACTTATTACGCATCCTAAATATTAGTAATTTTGTATATATTTGGGCATGATTAAGATTGATAACCCTCTAAAAGCAAGATTTGTACTGTTATTTTTGGGACGAAGGTATTACATCGGTATTGCTCCACAAGGTGAAAGGTGAAGTTTTTTTTATTATGGTGAAAGGCGAAGTGATAAGGAAAGGTACCTCCCTAAGTATAAGTAGGATAAAAGTAAAATCAGCCTTGAGAAAAGTAATTTTTCCACAAAATAGGAGTATATATCAGTGTTGGTGCGAGCACGGCATCCAAAATCATGTATAGTCATGTACAATCCTTTGAATTGACAGCCATATGATTTGGTACTAATTCCTTTCGTAGTCCTATTGATACAGATGGCCTTAATTGTCTCTTTCACTAGTCATTTCCAATCTTGGTTTTATTGAATAGTGAGTTGTACAGTGGGACACTAAGGTACAATTATTTGTGCTTCATTTCTATGTGCACAAGATGTTTTCGCTGTCGCAAATACTTTATCTAGTTCATATATTGAATTGATAAAAGAATGATGAAGGTCACAGTGTAGTTAGAGAGTGAGATGAGATATGAAGGCATTTTTTCAATATATGATGAAGATATGCTCTGGGATTTTTGAGTTATATGTTTTCTTTAGTTTAATTTGTTTTTTCAGCGTGTTTATTACTTGGCTGAAAACTTGTGTCATGAGATTGGTTCTCTTTACTGATTATATGGCTAGATAGGTTAAGCTCAGGTAGGTCAGAGTTTGAGTTTGCCTTGCCTACTTCACAGAATAAACTATGAGATTACCTTGCCTACTTCTCACAGAATAAGCAATGCACTCGGCACTCCATTTAGCCTTTTTCAGTAGCTGTCCTGATGTTCAGGACATACAGCAATGTTATTGTTCCGCCCATTGTTCACCGCCATTGTGCATCTAGAGTTGGAATTCCTTGCTTACTGATGGTGTTGCCTTCTGAAGTTGTTCGTGCTATGCATCATCTCAGCACAAGTTCCTTTTCTCTTTTTATTTGAGGCAGATAGAGGGGAACAGTCGGTACCGCACCACGATTGCTTTGTTTGGCAGGACTGATAAGCTGAAAAGATTAATTTGCCGTGATTGAATAATAATATTTGACGGATGATTTATACAAATTAAAGTCGATTTGTAGGTCAAGCGAATTGAGGTGGCTCTGAGAGGTCCGGGATCAGGCAGACGGCAGACGCCAACATCGTCGTTTATGCTGGTTGGTAACAAGTCGGATCTGAACCAGCTAAGGTCGGTCCCCGAGGAACGGTCAAGCACTTTCGGAGACGGAAGGCCTGTCCTTCCTCGAGACCTCCTCTCTGGAGGCGCTAAACGTCGAGAAGGCGTTCCAAACGATCTTAAGCGAGATTCATCAGACGGTAATCAAGAAGGCGCTCGCCGCACAGGAGTCGGCGTCCAGCAACTGGTGATCGATGCAAGGAACCGCCATTAACGTCGCTGAACACGAAGGCTCGTGCTGTTCTTCTAGCTGAAGAGCTGCTGCTTCTGACGGAACGAGACACAGGTTTCGGAAGGGCTCGTTTCTGCCGAGCCGCACGTCGCTGCTACTGTAGGTTGTAGTAGATCGCTTTGCATTATCCGCCTGCCTGTCTTCCAAAGCCACTGATTGACTGGTGTTTGGATTCTTCATTATCTGTAACCTGTCAAGTCGAAGCATGTAACCTGTATACTTGGACGGATCGAAGAACATTCTGTATGTACTCGATCCTGTAACACACTCTTCTCCTGATGGCAGTAATAATCTCCGGTACCATTTGGACGACCTGGCTGATCCAACAGTTTGGCACGTCAAGTGAGGAGTAGTAATGCAGAATGCGGCTGTTGTGCAAATGATCTCTGAAGGCTGTTGGGTACTGACTGACGTGTGATGTTGTTAGACAGAAGCCCACAACTTGCAAAGGTGGGACTCCACAGACTACTGTAACACACCCCTGTGTGTCACGCTATGATACCGACCCCGTTGCACCAGGAACCAGTGTCTTTGATCGCTGTGGCCTGTGGTCCATGGAACCGCAACGACGACACCAGCAGCCCCGTAGGGTCCGTTCCGTAGGTGCCATTGCCATCGCCCCGGCTGCGTCACCAGGGCACGCGGACGGGGCCTCTGTTTCCTTGACCCGCCCCGTGCCCGTGCTCCAGCCGTGTCGCGGTGGACTTGGCATCGATGGGCGATGGCCACCCCGCAACCACTTGCATACACTCTTCTTCTGCTAGGTGCTCTACCTCCTCCCCAAATCCATCGATCGCTTGCGCGGCGGTTCACGCCTCCTTCTTGGATGGGATGTGCGGACGTGACCATGAGTAACAGCTGCATGGCCTACCGCCCTGCCGACCTTCGTGGATCCATGCATCCTCCCTCTGCTCCACACTGCACAGCTTTGCATTGCCTGACGCTCTGTTTGATGACCATGAGTAGTAATAACACACCGAAAAAGATGTTACGCAGAAGGGGAGCATACTTTATTTGATTATTTGATTGACGATTTTGAGCCACTTGAGTCTTGAGGCCGCACGGAGATGCTTATATTTTTCTATTGAAATCTGACGTACGTACTTCATCCGGAATTATGTCCATGCCTCCTTTTACAGGTGAGACCTTGAGATTGCTAGTCGATCGCCTGATCGCTGAAAGACCTGATATGATAGTACTGCTGAAGCTCAAGTTGCCGTCAGTGGCCCACAGCGACACAAAAAAGAAAATAGGTTGGGCCGGGCTACGCTAATGCTACACTTTGCAACTTGTGGATCGTTTCAACACACGCTTCACCTTTCTATCTCTCTCTATATATAACCCGGCCTACAAGTTTTAAGACACATGTCGTACGAATAATTAACTTGCCCTTTTTCTGCTTGGAATGTGTTCTTGCCCGGGGCCCTAACACAGCAGAAAACCTGTGCTAATCCCTATCCTTGAACACACTTCAATCCATCGAGTACGGTACCTTTTTGTGCATCTTCTTCATATTTTAGGCACAATATAGTACCTACCGGCTGCTGCTTTTTTCCTCCTCCCTACAGTACGCTCGAACGCTTATTTGATTTTTTTTTAAGGGGCCGGGAGGGTTGGTTGCATACTCCGTATGTAGGGCCAACTTTTGTGTACATTGACATACTAGCATGTACTCACGTCACGTCACATTAGGTCACAACCAAAGTGGTGCCATATAGTACGTTTTTACATTATTATCCTACTTTCTATCCGGATACCGCATCAGTCGCTAGTAGATCCTGCGCTACAACTAGAGTGTCAAGCCTCAGAAACAATCCTGAGAGCCTGGTAATGATAGCATGTTACTCCTTTTATCTCAAAATCTCCTTGTCTAAGGAGTCAAACAATCCTAAATTCAACTAGATTTTTTTAAAATAATAATAATATTATTATTTAAAGGTTCAAATATAATAATTATTATTATAAAAATAACTTCCTTGATAAATTAACTATTAGTGCTTTTTATATATTTAGTTAAAACCTGAGATTGTTTGATAAACCTGAGGTTTTCATTCTTCCAGAGAGATAATAGTTGAAAACTGAACGTAACTCTCACTTTTTAATAAGACAAACAATTTTAGTTTAACTAGATTTACCAAAAAGGGTCACATTTATATGATACTTAGTAACTATCATCAGATTAACTTGGTAATATGTTTCTATAGTATACTTATTTAGAGTTATAAGTTTTAATGACATTTTTTTATAAAAACTTGGTCTAATATAAATCTAAGACGTTATTTGGCACAACACCCGCTCCGGCTCCCTACACAGGTGTACAGTACATAGGGATGCAAATGGATCAAATATGAACGAATATAACAGATATTACATTTATTTTCATATTTCAAATCTAATTTGACAAAATAGTATCAGCTATATTGAATAGGATATGATTGAATATCGATATTATAAATAATATGTAAGAGCATCACCAAGTGTTTCGTATATTTTACTTGACAACTCTTATATTTTACTAACCTTAAACGAGTTCAGTTTCGAATACGTTTGGAAAATATCCCTGTTTTCATTCCTAACCGTACAATATTGTGTTACACTATAGCCCAGAACTAGTTGGCCAGAGAGAGGAGCTATGGTTTTCCAAGTTCTGATGGCTCTGCCACAGTAGTGTTCCATGGAGCCAAGATACTTAAGTTTAGGTCTTATCACATCAGATGTTTAGATTCTAATTTGGTAGACTAATTACAAAATGATTAATTTGCGAGACAAATCTATTAAACCTAATGAATCTATTATTAGATGTGTTTATTGTAGCATCTCATTGTCAAATCATGAACTAATTAGACTGAATATATTCATTTCGCAAATTGTGGAATTGGTTTTATAATGATTCTATATTTAACTATCTAAATTAGTGTCAAACATCTAAGGTGATAGGGACTAAAAATTGGTGACGGAACGGAAACTAAACACCCTCTAAAATTACGCCATCATTTTTAGACGCAAGTGGAAATATCATGCCGTGGACTATGATCGGTGATCTTCAAATCTCAAGCTTGTGTGTGTGTGGTGGTGGTAGGGGGGGGGGGGGGGGGGGGGGGGTTGTTAATTAGCGCGCGTGTGCGCCCATGCCGCAAGGCTCGCACCAAGATGAGCTGAAAGTTTCGTGCCCATACATGCGTTGCAAATGCAAAACACCTGGCGCGCCGAGCTGCCCCAAGATGACAATATACAAGAGCTATTCCCTCTATCCAGCAAAACATATAACTAAAGGTTACATAATTATAGTTTACCTATCAACAAAAGTAATCCATATTTTATCAAACTTCTAATAAATACTATTTATATTTATAACTCCAAATTATTTTTTTTAAAAAAATAAATTTTGTAATAAATCTAGTGATATTTATTTGATATTATAAATACTAATAGAATTTTATTTATAATTAGTTATTTTTGGAATACTAATATTTTTTATAAATACTAATTATTTTTTACGATAGAAGTCCGTAGCAGCATTTTGCCACTTGCGAGGCCGGCGGTCATGGTCTTCACCGTAGGGCTAAAAAAATTCACCTATCATATTAAATATTGAAACATAATATATTAAATATAGACTAATTATAAAACTAATTTATTAGCCGGAGTCTACTTTCGTAGTCGAATCTATTGAGTCTAATTAGAATAGATTAATTAAAATTAATAAATTGGTCTCCTTAAGTATTGTACAATGATATAATTAATTAGTTTTATAATTAATCTCTTTTTAATAGACTAAATTTATTTTATAACCTTCGTTTCACGATTACTCTGTACTTCCTTCGTTCCTAAATAACTGTCTTTAAAAATCCGTGTTTCTCGGCTCTTCGGGCGACAATTAAAAAGAGACGACGGACGGAGTAGAGTACGTCAGTAGACACGACGCAAGATTTTTTGGTGTGCATTGAATAGACTTCAGTTCTCGAACGGCGGGATCATGTTTTGGCTGACCGACGACTCCACCCAAGCATCAGAGTGTGCAGTGCTCGGTGAAGATGAACAGAGAGGCCCCGCAGAACAGTGGCGACCTGCTTCCGGTCGCGGACAGGAGCACGTATCCGGAACATCAGGTCAACGATCGATGGAGTGACTGACTGCCAGTGGCGTAGTACGTACCCACATGTTGTGAACGTCACCACAGCGAGCTGCATGCAATGCAAAGCCATCACACGCTGGCACGTACTATAGCTCCCAAGACACGACGACGGCACTGTAAACTGATGCAAGCGCTTACGTTCCGTGTCCTTCACATGCAAGCGCGCCGAAAGCGACCGCATTGTTCGTCCTCGTCCTCCAGCTGCTGGGGCGATCGATCGAGCAAGCAACAAGAGCAAAGCCTGGCGGCGCCCTGGCCCTGGCGGCATGGCCTGTGCCGGTATCAAATCACGGGTCACTCTAATGACATGGCCGCTGGAGCAAGGCAGCAAAGCGATGCGGCGCGCTCATGATCTCATCACGGTGTATCACGGGGGGACTTGTACTGCACGTCACCTACGTACGGCAAGGCAACGCGCGCATTCTTGTCGTTGTCAATCAAATACAGCAGCAGGCAGCAGCCATCACAAGTTTCCAGAGTTCACAGACTCCACTCCACACTCCAGGCACCCGGCCGCTGCGTCCGATTCCGATCGGGGGATTACAGTCCAGGACTCCAGGCCTGAAATTTGAACGAAAATACTGCGGCGTAGTACTACTAGCATGCATGTGAATACGGAGTACAGTACGTACATGATCGTCATTCGCCAAATCAACGGAGATGTCATGCATCCGTCAGTTTACTCGAAAGTATAGAAAGGCGGAAAACGGCAGTTTCCATGAACTGACTCTGGTGGTACGTGATCCACCGTCACAAAAGTTCCTCATTTGTACTGAGAAAAGATTTTTAACTCTCAAAATAAAATTGATCCACGTCGGAACAGATTTTTATGGCGGATCACACCTGATTTGTATAGTTGATTTGTTGTGGGGGAAAACACTACTTCATATCTAATTTGTAGAGATTAAAACCACAGAATAGCTCAAATAAACAGAGCCCGAAGCGTACAATCCCATGGATTATGACATGATTCTACAGGGAGACGCAATCCACCATGCTCTGTGGGCGTTGGAGGTATTTAGGCGAATAAATCAATTAAACACTTGAAGGATAAAATTACAAGTTGTTGTTTTTTTGTAACTTGCTAGATCTATTAGCTTAGCAAGTAAACTATTCTAAACACTTCAACATGCTCTTAGTTGATTCCATAGAAGTTTTATGAGTATAGACGAAGAAAGATGATAAAAATTTCATGGAATGGAATGAGTTTAAAGGGATTAAATTTAAACTTCTCTACACTATTTTTCAAACATGAGATTTTTAGTAACCACGATGCGAGACACACTAAGACTAATGTCAGTATAAACTACTCTACCATAAAAGGAATTTATCCACAAACGTTGAACATCATGCGATTAAATTACCCCACAAACGTCTCGTGTACTTTGAGGGTGGCAATCTAAAGTTTTCTCCGTATTTATATCGACGACATCAAGGCTGCGTTCGTTTGAACTTATGGGTCGTACTTCGATTTATTTTTTCCCACAATATATTACTAATATAGGCTCTATTCGCTTGAGCTATTCAGCTGGCTTTAATCCGTACAAATTAGTTGTGCAATGATATTTTTTTCTCATAAAAAATCAGCCGTACGAATCAACCAAAACGGTTTCTTGCTTGAGTGAACAGAGCCGTAGTTGAAATCAGCCGTAAATAAGTTCGAGCAAATAGAGTCTATTTTTAAATCATTTAGATCTTGTTTGACTGCACACAAATACACCTCAATCTATGTGGTTTAAAGTAGGTTGAAGTAAAACATAAACTAAATTTCAATTAAGTCCCTCACAAGCTGCCGTTCACCGAGGTATATTTATGTATAGCCAAATAAGGCCATACTTAATATTTATGTTTAGGGCTTTAGCCGCTTGGCACATACAATAAAAGAACTTATATAAGTAGCTTGATCTTGTTCTGTCCTCGGAGGCGCACTTGTGAAATGCATTGCTAGGTAGCCTATATAAAACCTGTGAAGGAAAGGAATGGGATCAAGCTGGACATGCCAGCAAAGTGCCAAAAGACCAGTAGGCTTTGTTTGCTTGAGCAAATTAGCTAAAATCAGATTTACTTTTTAGTTTTGGAATAATATTTTTCTTCAGCCAATCAGATCTACAAATTTAGGGGCAGCTAAATTGAGCCGATATGTCATCATCGAACGCGCAAGTGCTTGGGCAAACAGCTCTCACACAAGATGCTTTCACACTACTATTGTTTCTGGCTCCGCTTTGAGCTTTAAGTGCATCAAGCCTGCACACACGTTAGACTAGCATGCTCAAACAAAACATGGGGCATTCGGACGCTTCACCGAATGCACATGCACTGGTGTGCCCAACGGACAACAACGGCACGTTGGCAATCCAATGGATTTGAATGCACCGTACCTTTAAGGTGTTTCTAATGCTATATGCCGACTCCTTCGGTCCATAAATATTTATCACAGTTGATATATAAACCATATGTTTAACTTAATTTAAGGTGCCTCCAAATAATCTTTTTTTTTAAAATAAATTCAACAATTCTTCTAATAATACTAATTATGTATCATAAATATTATTATTTTATAATATATATATTAGTCAATGTTATTTCTCGAAAGTAAAAACAACAGATACTTAAAGACGAAGAGACTAGATTTCAAAGGTGTTTCAACCTAACCATTAGCAACCGCATGAACACCAAAGACCGTTGCCCTCATCTTCAGCCGCAACGGGTTGAAAAAGACCTCTTTAACAACTAGTACAGGGCACGCGCCTTTGCGCGCGTCAACAGTTAAAGAGAAATTTGAATGCAGAGAAAATATAGTGGGTAATAATAGAAGCGCATCTAAAGATACATATGTAGTCCTTCAATGAAGAACCAAATCATTTAATAGGTACGTAGTTGGCGACATTATACAGCCCTTGGTAGACTAAACATACTTCAAGTAACGATATAATGATGAAGCCTCCTGAGATGGTGAATCATGACACAAAAGTTTCATCCTCAGCTTCTAGAATGTAATACAAGGACCAGGGAAACGACACTGAAAAAATGTATTTGAAAGAGACCCTTGGCAAAAACATTGAAGTAGTACTTCTTGGTGGTAACTTGTCGGTGTTTCGTACCCAGGGTATCACACCAACGAGTAATATGATCGCGTGCTTCTCTTCCTGGATGGTGATGCAAGAGGTCACAAGGATTTATCCTGGTTCGGGCAAAGAAGGCCCTACGTCCAGCGGGGGGGATGTTCTTGTATTACTTGCACCTAAGTGCTTGTACAGGGGCGAATACAAGCTCAGTGAGCGTGGACCGGAGTCCGGACTCGTGTATGTGTGTGGACTCGTGTGTTGTCTCTTGAAGTTCTCTCCCTCCTTTTGAATGAGGGCCCTGGTGTCCCCTTTTATAGAGCAAGGGAGGCCAGAGTTACACAAGGTATTACAGGTGTCGGGGCGTACGGTGCCCCATACGGAGAAGGGTAGGAACCCTGTCTTGTCGAAGACATTGTAGCCGACGTGGGTGTTGCTGTTGAAGCGTCCTTGAAGCGTGGCTTCCATCCTGGGCGCGGACGTGGCGGTGTGACGATGTAGAAGCCGTACAACACCCATTCCGGCACGTCCAGGACACGGCGGGGTCCCTCCGGTTCTTGGGGTACCTGTCTTCCAATAGCGTGAAAGTAGTTAGGGCTCGAAGGGCGCGGAGCCGGCCTCGAGATGGCGCCTGCGGGGGGCTCGAGTCCCCGCAGGTATGGGCGAGTTCCGGGGAGCCTGGTCGTACAGCGGAAATCCGGTCTCGAGATGTGACCGGGACGTGCCACAGTGCAAGGTATGGTCGAACAGTGCTGTGCTGGTGCCTTTTTGCCCATGCTTGTGGTGAAAACGAGACTTGACTTTGCCCTGGTTACTGTGGTACACGTCGGGCTGCAGAGGATGTGACTGGAGTAGGTGGATGTATTAAATGCGCGGTATGGGGCTGGCATCCGATGTCTGCACCATTCGAGTGAGGCAAAACGCGTCTCGAGGGATAGGCCGCTGTGCCAGAGAGGCTCGAGGTCCCCGCGTGGGGTCTCGAGGTGTAGAGGAGCGCTCGCCCGAGACCTGGCTTGGAGGGCTCGGGCGAGACGGAAGACGAGCGTTCGTCCGAGGCCTGGCGCGGAGGGCTCGGGCGAGACGGAGAACGGACGTTCGCCCGAGGCCTGGCTTGGAGGGCTCGGGCGAGGCGGAGAACGGACGTTCGCCGAGGCCTGGCTTGGAGGGCTCGGGCGAGGCGGAGACGAGCGTTCGCCCGAGGCCTGACGCGGAGGCTCGGGCGAGACGGAAGACGAGCGCCCGCCCGAGGCCTGGCTTGGAGGGCTCAGGCGAGACGGAGAACGACCGTTCGCCCGAGGCCTGCTTGGAGGGCTCGGGCGAGTCCCTTTTCGTTTGCATTGATTGGGGGTACCCCTTTGGCGTTCCCCCGACAGTAGCCCCTGTTGACACTTACTAACACCACTTAGATACTAGGTTGTCATCCCCAGCATGGTGCCAGAGTGTACATGGGTATTTATAAATGTAAAGGCTCTTTAGAAAATAATCCATTCTATCCGCAAGCGCACAGATAAAATACCTCATTGTAGCATTTCACCAGGAAAAGTATTCCGGGTATCGTTATTTATATTTTGCTTAAGGGAATGATGAAAGTGAAATCAGGAATAAACTCTATCATGACATAGACTAGAGATCAACTTGCTAAACATGATTACTAATGAGAAACTCGTCACACAGTCACTTACTTTGGCAGGGGGTAAGCCATGAATAAAGATAATGAATTATAAGCATATGGGTAAATAACACAGCGATTAGAAAATAGACTACTCCATATTAATATTAGGTGACGTCGGATTAGCTAGAGAATGGATTCTAAGTATCTACTATCTACTAAGTCATAATCTACTCTAAACATTCTACAAGATCATATATAGTATAAAAGACTCTTCATTCATGTATAAGGAACATTGCTAAAGTAAATCAGAACATAGCAAGATCTACTCCGCAACACAAATTCTGCCTGTCCTATCAACGGAGGGTGGATTATATAAGAATCAACGAAGCTGTCACTATCGCGAACTACCACGCAACCCGGCCAATAGGATACATTTGCAGGTAAATAATATCTAAGCACCATGCTTACATATGCCTTACCACTTAACTCCCTCGAGTCTAGAGCTAAGCGCTTTGCAAACTTATACATAAACTCATTATCAATCATAACTATATCAATTATAGAACTAGAGCAAACTAAGAACATAATAAATGAAGACATAATGCAATTAGAATAAAGTAGTAGAGAAAGATATGAAATAATACCAATCTTTATTGACGAAGATCCGAATCCAGAGCGTAAGTGCTCTACTTCTCTAATTCTATCTAATCAATCCTATAGAACTTGAAGAATAATGGAGTAGCTACTTCTAATTCTCTGCGGGAGAGAACTTCCTAAACCCTAACTTTTCTGGCTTCCTCTGATAATGATTTCTCCTCCTGCCTGGGGCGGCGGTGCCTTGCTTATATAGTCTTTTCCATTGAATCTGGACCGTCGGATCAAACCGACTTACAACGGACGGTTTTCCTTGATCTAGAGAGGCGGTGGAGCATAATCCCCGAGGTTGGCCCTGATTGGCCACAGGGGCAGGGCGGGCGCCCTGGGCAACAGGGCGGGCGCCCTGTGCCTGGCCCCGTTCCGGCTCTGCTTCGGTCGTGTTGCTTCTGGACTCTTCCACGTCTAGGAAAATTGGGGGTTACGTTAATTATCCGTCATTAACCCGACATGTGGGCCTCTTTTTCATATTATCTGATAACCCCCTGCAGAAATAGATAAACACCAAAACTCGTGGAATTCTGTCAGATAAAACCCTAATTCTAGATGTTTGGTGCATATTGATCCTTTTCCATGTTTAGTTGACAATTAAATTTGATACTTAAGAGCCGTCAACAAACTCCCCCAAGCTTAACCTTTGCTCGTCCCTGAGCAAACAATCAAACTCAGATGGATCAGGAGTTGCTTCAATGTTTTCTTTCCTGTCAGGCACACATGCTTTCATAAAATTCTCCCAGATTAGAGTGAAGTATCATGGGGCTTAGTTCCTGCACTTAAATCTTGAGTAATTGAAAGACAAAACAATTAAGTCAAGCACTATCCCTCCTGTTTTCACTTCACCTTGTTCTGGAGTTTTGCATAAGTTCAAATAAAGCTCAGAGTTCCTAGACATGATTCTCTCAAGTCTCTCTATATGTGGTATTTGTGGATCCTTACCAAAGATATCACTTTCTTATAGCTGATGAAACATTTATGTGGGGCTCAAAGAAGTGAAAAGTAGCTCATACATATGTTGTCTAATCGAGCCATGGATCCAAAGGAACTCAACATATAATTAAATCAAGATGTGCATGTGTGGCGGATTTAAATGATAATAATGGTGAAGATGTATAAGTGATAAACTTACTTCTTATTGTTCTTCATATTGCTATCTCTCCTCCTTCTTGATCTTTGCTTTTGAGGACATGGGCTATCTTTCTTTCCGCTCATGTGGGTATCTTTGTACCCCTAATTCTACTGTCGGACACTTGCCCATTTTTACCTCTCGTCTCACTCTTTTTCTTTTCTTTCGAGGTTTCGAGCACTTGCTCCTTTTTATTTCCTCGTTTTTTTTTCTGAGGTTCCGGGCACTTGCCCCTTTTTATTTCCTCATATTTATACTTTTGCATAACCCATGCCTCTTCTGCATCGAATCTTTTTGGAAAGAGAGAATAACAATATTTGGGACAACAAGTAAACATTTTTAGCAGATTTTTGATGAATGGTGATGGATGGTGTAATAGATGTGTGCAAGTGTGTATCTTGATTTATCCACATGAAAAGCTCCTAAGGGTCTACACAGCTCGATCAAACTCAATGTGATAAATGAGTAGTAAAAGATATAGCAATTATAGCAAATATGGCTGTGGTAGGAATTTTTTCACTCATGCCAGGAACTCATCATGTGATTTTGCAAGTTTTCAAAATAAATCTCCAGAACTTAGTGTAGCAGAAACAAGATAAACAGCAGCTCAAACTTTATATTATATCTTTCTCTTACCTAGACTTTAGTTTTAGGTTCATGCTTCCCACAGATAATAAAATTTTAGTTTTAGCAATTCATGGGAGAACTCTAGTATGAAAGCTAGGTACTCGAAAGTAAGTAAACAGAGCAACTATTCATCATTTCCATCATACTTCTTTTTGGTCTTTTGATTTTCTAAAGATAAAATCTTAGCAGAAAATAAAGCACACTTATCTACACACTCTTTTTATTTGGTTTTTTATGTGTTTTTTTTTAGAAATAATACTAATGCAGAAAAATAAAAACTAAAGCAAATAAACTTACTTGATAAGATGGGGAGGAACTCCCCCAAGCTGGTCTTCACACTGTCTTCACTCTAGGTTCCAGTACCTCAGCAGGCTGGTAATGTTGTTGCCCATTGTTGTCGTATCTTGTCTCAGGCCTTGCACCTGAGCGGCTTGTTCTTGGTTCCATTTTTCCTGGGCTTCCCAACGCCGCATCTGTTCCTCATTCGAGTTCTGGATGTTGAGCAAGAAGCTGTCGACGCGGTTGTAGAAGGCGCGCGTGTCATGATAGTAGTCCCCAGTAAATGCGTAGGAGGCATCGGAATGACGACCTGCATCAAAGTGAGGCTGGGCTCCAGAGCTTGAAGCTCCAAAGGGGTCAGCCGAGAATCTCCCTGCATTGAAAGGTGGGTTAGTCCACTGGTGGTCCTGGGCCTCTGGCCATTCCTCCGTTGTTGGTTGGGGCGGCTGTGTGAACTGGGCCCACGGGTCCCGAAGGACTCGGGGGTTGTAGTCCCGGTAGTGAAGATGTGCTGCCTCCTCCGGTCCAGGGTCAGCTCCAAACCATGTGCGCTCTTGCTGGGTGACAATCCTCTCGGATGCCACGCGTTGTGGTGCTTGCTGATTAATCGGCTCTGCTGTAACATTAATCAAATAGTTCTGTACGGCATAAAGGCCAAGGCTCGGGTTAGGTAACCGAACCTTGACATTATTATCGTACTGCATGTACATTATACCAATTTCTCGTTTTAGCATTCTTGCTTGTCGGAAAGTATCGTACCCATGATATGTTCTTGGTTCACTTAAAAATTCAAGGGACGAATTTTCCAATAAGTTGAGCCTATGAGCGATGCGAGTAATAAGTGAAGTGCACCCTACTGGACCTTGAAGAGTGGGAATAACAAGCCAGTGTTGGACTAAAAGCATGACAGGCGAAGAAGCTGCAAATCCCCAATTCTTACCTTCCTCATGTCATCACGGAAAAACAAATTGTACCCGAGCCATTTATGGAACATCCGGAGAGTCGGATGCTCCATGTCACTGGTTCGGGCCTGGTTGTACATTTGGTCACGGGAGATTTCTCTCCAAAACTGGTGTTTCTCAAAATTGGGCAAAGCATTATCAATATCCAAGAGGCAAGTCGGATCAAAACCAAGATGGTCACTCAGTTCCCTCCAAGATAGTATGATGTTTTGCTTGAACATGCGAAAAACAATTCCCCCTCACAAATTTGTAATGTGCAAAGAAATTCAATTGTGAGAAGACGAGAACCCAGTTCCGTGATATCCCAAAAGTGTTGCCATTTTAGCATAGCAAAAATGAGGTCAAATTCTGTGTCCATCCCCGTCTCATGTAACAGCATTGGATCAATAGTGGGAGTGGGGATGAAGTACCTACCTTTGAGTTGTTGGTAGATCTCTTTCTCTCTCCGGCTCTTGAGGTCAAGGTCTCCTCCTCTGAGAGCACCTTGATTGTAGGAGCGGAGGAGGATGATGGAGCTTGAGGTGGTGCCGGATCGACACTCATCTCCGAGAGGCGACGAGGTCCGGGACGAACTCCTTGTCCCGATTTTCTTGACGGCCTTCCCGGCATTCTTCACCTTGCTCCACATCCTGCAAAAAGAAAGTAAACACAAACACAACTAGTGGAGAGTGGGTTAGGAAAAATGTCAGCGATTAGCCGTCCAAAAGTTAGTCGTCCAGGGGTTAGTCGTTCAAATCAAGTCTTGATTTTGGCAGAACCTCCCTTAACAACTTTTAGTGCCGCTGGACAGCGGAATTACTGCTGACTAAGATGACTTAAGCTCTCTTGCTCTCACACTTTCCCACACTCTTACTTCTCTTTTCTACTCTCCTCTCTCTCCTCTCTCTACTAGAGCAATGCTCTGGAAATCTGAAACTGCACGAAAACTGAGTTTTCTGGAATGAGGGTGTGAGGAGAATGAAGACTGGAGGTGGCTATTTATAGATGGAGCAGGGGACAGGGCGGGCGCCCTGGGTAGGTGGGCGGGCGCCCACCCCTGGTGCCCATTCTGGCTGTGCTTCCACTCACCTCTTTGCTAGTGTTGAAGCTAGAAATGGATGGTTCATGTTGTTTGGACGGTGAAAGATGTCTGTGAATGGAACTGTTGGTGGATGAAATTATGTGATGAGATGTATGACATGTGGGACCCAGGGTGTGGGCCATGCTCTAGAAGGTGGAATAAATACTTATGCAGGAATATAGGATTCAATTGATTATGAAAAATGCCACCACTATAAGTGGGTACACCCATAATATGGGGAATTATAATGCTATGCATGAAACTAATGCAAGGATTAAATATGAAATAATTCCGGATGAATACTTTACCTCCCGGCGAGGGTTTGGGATTTTTTAGGTCCCCCAAGCTGGACCTCCAAATCTTTTAATCTTCTGATTTACCTTCCTCCGGAGATGGTGTCTCCAGTGGTTCTTCATGGACTTCCTTCACTGTAGAGTCTCTCTCTGGTCTAGGTTTGAATGTGAAGCGTTCTTCTTGTCCGTTTATGTTGAACTTGATTTCTCCCTTCCCGACATCGATGTGAGTGTTGGCAGTGCTCAGAAATGGCCTCCCAAGGATGATGGACACTTTTGAGTCGGGACTCATGTCCAGTACCACGAAGTCTACTGGTATAATGAAGTCTCTTATCTTGACTGGGATGTTTTCGGCGATGCCCATCGGGTGCCGAATTGATTGATCTGCCAGTTGTAGACACATTGATGTTGGTTCTAGGGTTGTATGCTCAAGCTTCTTGTAAACTGATGCTGGCATCACGCTGACGCTTGCTCCGAGATCACAGAGTGCATTATTGAAGTGTTGGTCTCCGATTGAGCAATCAATGGTGGGGCATCCTGGATCCTTCTTCTTACTTAATGGTACATTGAGGATAGCCTCGCTACACTCTTCTGTCAGCTTGATCACCTCAGTGGTGGGCAGTGGTCTCTTCTTGTTAAGGATATCTCTAATGTACTTTGCATATGTGGGTACCTGAATGGCATCAAGTAGAGGTATGTTGACATATAATTTTTGAATTACCTCCACAAACTTACCAAACTGCTCATCCGACTGTGCTCCTCTATTTCTTCTGGGAAATGGCAAATAGTTGGTGTCGTGGAAATCTTTCCTCATTTCTCCAGTTCTTGGTGGTTGTAGCAGGTCTTCTGCTTCAACAGGGCTTTCTTCTTCTATCACTGCTGGTTGCACTGGTGTTGATGTCCTTTGCCAATCTTTTGGGTAGGGTGGATCTTTAGTGGACTTTCCTCTTCTGGTAGTTATGTTCTTTACCTGCTCAAGGTTAGTAGCAACAGGCAGTGCAGCAGCTAGCTTTGCTAAATTAAGCTCTATTCTTTCATTAATAAAGGTTTGCTGTTCAAAGGCTGCCATTAGAAAATCTGTTTTATTAAGTATATCTGTTAGAGAAGATTCATTTGTGTCTAGCCTTTGTTTCACTTCATCATTAATTTTGGTTTGTTGAGCAATTATTTCCTTAAGTGGTTTGAAAGTATTACCTGAATTCATACCTTTGCTATTGGGTTGACTTACAGTGGGTTTATATGCTGCTTCAATAGCTCTTTGATCTTCTTTGAACTTGGCCCTCTGATCAATCCAATGGAGCAGATTCTCCATCTTTGTTGATATTGCATGTATTTCTTCTGGTAATTCTTCAGTTTGATGACATTGTTGAGCTTTGTCTTGGAACCAGCCTTGATTTTCTGATATCGTGTCCAAAAGTATCTCAGCTTTTCCAATTGTAAGCTCTAAAAATGATCCTTTAGCAGATGCATCTAGGCACTCACGAGCCTTCTGGTTTAATCCATGGTAGAAGGTCTGCATAAGTAACCATGTGGCCATTCCATGGTGAGGACATTCTGATATGTATCCTTGAAAACGCTCCCATGCTTCTGAAATGGCTTCTGTCTTCTGCTGTTGGAAATCGACAATATTTCCTCTTAAGGCAGCTGTTTTGCCTATAGGGAAAAACTTTGCTAGAAAGGCATCTGACAAGTTCGTCCAGTTGTTGATGTTGTCTTTATGAGTGTAGAACCACTTCCTCGCTTTCCCTTCTAGTGAGAATGGAAAGAGGCGAAGTAGTATGACGTCCTTGTGAACACCGTCGATGCGAATAGTGCTTCCAATCTCCAGGAAATTCTGCAGATGTGCACTTGCATCTTCGTGTACCTTCCCAGTGAATGGTGTAGCTTGCACCAAATTGATGAGGCTTGACTTGAGCTCAAACTCGGGTGCTCCTTCTTCTACTTCAATTCTTGGACCAGTTGGAATGTTCTCAAGAGTTGGAGCAGAGAATTCTTGCAACGTCTTTTGTGCCATAGCTTCAGCAATTGGTAGCTAGCTTCTTTCTTGATTGCTTTGGTTCTGATGATGAAGAGTTGAATGTACCAAAGTCAATCCTGATATACCCTGTCTAAAAAATATAAACATAGAAAAGCAACAGGGTGAATCCTGCCAAAGTAGAGGTGCCTTGTTATGATTTCCCACTTAGTAGCTGTTATTGCAATTTTTTCTCAATAGTCTAGTTTAAAATTTTATGTGAATGACCTTACCGACTTCCTGACTTTCTAACCGTTCCCCTCCCCGGCAACGGCGCCAGAAATGCTTGTTGACACTTACTAACACCACTTAGATACTAGGTTGTCATCCCCAGCATGGTGCCAGAGTGTACATGGGTATTTATAAATGTAAAGGCTCTTTAGAAAATAATCCATTCTATCCGCAAGCGCACAGATAAAATACCTCATTGTAGCATTTCACCAGGAAAAGTATTCCGGGTATCGTTATTTATATTTTGCTTAAGGGAATGATGAAAGTGAAATCAGGAATAAACTCTATCATGACATAGACTAGAGATCAACTTGCTAAACATGATTACTAATGAGAAACTCGTCACACAGTCACTTACTTTGGCAGGGGGTAAGCCATGAATAAAGATAATGAATTATAAGCATATGGGTAAATAACACAGCGATTAGAAAATAGACTACTCCATATTAATATTAGGTGACGTCGGATTAGCTAGAGAATGGATTCTAAGTATCTACTATCTACTAAGTCATAATCTACTCTAAACATTCTACAAAGATCATATATAGTATAAAAGACTCTTCATTCATGTATAAGGAACATTGCTAAAGTAAATCAGAACATAGCAAGATCTACTCCGCAACACAAATTCTGCCTGTCCTATCAACGGAGGGTGGATTATATAAGAATCAACGAAGCTGTCACTATCGCGAACTACCACGCAACCCGGCCAATAGGATACATTTGCAGGTAAATAATATCTAAGCACCATGCTTACATATGCCTTACCACTTAACTCCCTCGAGTCTAGAGCTAAGCGCTTTGCAAACTTATACATAAACTCATTATCAATCATAACTATATCAATTATAGAACTAGAGCAAACTAAGAACATAATAAATGAAGACATAATGCAATTAGAATAAAGTAGTAGAGAAAGATATGAAATAATACCAATCTTTATTGACGAAGATCCGAATCCAGAGCGTAAGTGCTCTACTTCTCTAATTCTATCTAATCAATCCTATAGAACTTGAAGAATAATGGAGTAGCTACTTCTAATTCTCTGCGGGAGAGAACTTCCTAAACCCTAACTTTTCTGGCTTCCTCTGATAATGATTTCTCCTCCTGCCTGGGGCGGCGGTGCCTTGCTTATATAGTCTTTTCCATTGAATCTGGACCGTCGGATCAAACCGACTTACAACGGACGGTTTTCCTTGATCTAGAGAGGCGGTGGAGCATAATCCCCGAGGTTGGCCCTGATTGGCCACAGGGGCAGGGCGGGCGCCCTGGGCAACAGGGCGGGCGCCCTGTGCCTGGCCCCGTTCCGGCTCTGCTTCGGTCGTGTTGCTTCTGGACTCTTCCACGTCTAGGAAAATTGGGGGTTACGTTAATTATCCGTCATTAACCCGACATGTGGGCCTCTTTTTCATATTATCTGATAACCCCCTGCAGAAATAGATAACACCAAAACTCGTGGAATTCTGTCAGATAAAACCCTAATTCTAGATGTTTGGTGCATATTGATCCTTTTCCATGTTTAGTTGACAATTAAATTTGATACTTAAGAGCCGTCAACAGCCCCCGAGCCCTGTTCGGTGCTTGCATTCGGCAGGCTCCAGTTGGGATCTTGATGGATAGCTAACTGGTCTCGAGGTTTTTGTCGATTTGATTCCGTGGGTGTTCGTGCGGCGACCCCGCGGGTGTAAGCCCCCCCGAGGCCACGGGGGAGTGGTTAGAACTCCCTCGTGGGCTTCCCGAAGAATCCTCCGTCGTTTGGGACCTTCTGCCCAGTGGCGCGTCTTTTTAGGCGGAAATCGTCAGGGAGCGGAGATCGTGGCGCCGTATGTACCTGTGAACAGGCTCGAGATGCGGTTCGGTAGTAATATTAAATGTTCGAGGTAACCTTTCCTTTGTCGTGGGAGACTCCGTCCGAGGCTTGGCTCGAAGGGCTCGGACGAGACGGAGAGCGAGCGTTCGTCCTGGGCCTGGTCTCGTGGGCTCAGGCGAGACGGAGGTCGAGCGTTCGCCGAGGCCTGAAAATCTCATGTTCACACAAAGAAAAGAGATTAGTCGTAACTGTCCGAGTTTTTAGACCCTCTTTCGTCGAGGGGTGCCAGGCTGAACCGACTGGCCGGCTCCTCGAGCTGTCCGGCATGCCGATTGCCCTGGCTTGTCATCCCGCGAGTCCTTTCGATCGGATGCGAGGGGGGATGCCTCGCACTACCCCGAATGGGCGAGTATCGAGGTTCCCGGTGAGCTGGTAACGGGGAATCCAAGTGAGAGCTCGTGCCCCGTTCGATTGGGGTCGACTGTGGCCCGGAGGCGGTCTCATAAAGCATGGGTGCTCAGTCTGCAGGAGTGCCGGGTCCATTCGATAGGACCCGGTGGCTCGATGCCTCCCTCCGAGGGGATCTCACTGCATGTCAAGCTCCCCGCCTTGGATACACGTGGGGGCCTCGAGGGCTTGGCCCTCGAGTGATGCCGCGAATGGCGCCCCTTGGTGTCCCTAACTCGGGTGCTCAAAGCCGGCTGTCGAACCCTTTTCGAGGGCCAGCCTTCGCTGCTTCGAGACTTAGGGCCGGGGCCGTTTTTACCTTCGTGAAGAAGCCTCCGTCGTCTGGGAATCCTCCTGCCCGTTGGGCACGCCCTTTTAGGCGGAAACCATCGGGGAGAGCGGCGGACGCGAAGCCGGAGCGACGGTCGTGGCGGGCCCGGGTAGTGGAGCGAATGGAGAGGTGCCGCGTGTACCCTGCATCCGGCTCGAGACGCGGTTAGGTGGGCGCATTGAATGCATTCGGTTACCTTTTTACGTCGTGGGAGATCCCGCCCGTCTGGGTTTCCCCCTATAAATATCGAAAGAGGGGAAAAGGAACCCTTTACTTTGCCTTTGCCTTCGCCGCCGCCGTAGCCTTCACGCGCCCTCTCCTTCGAGCTAGTCGATTGGGGATTTCCAGCCGCCCGTCCGCTGCTCGGATCCGCGCCGCGCCACCGCCATGGCCGCCCAGACACAGATGCTGCCGGCCGAAGACTGGAGCCCATCGAAGGTGACGCAGAGCGAAATGGACTCGCTGGTGGCCCAGGGCTTCTGCGCCCCAACCCGGAGGAGGGACCCGCATGGTGGGTTATCCCGTCGGCGGAGCACCGGGAGCCGCACCCGCCGGAGGGGTACGTGGTGAGCTTCGCGCGCTACCACCGTATGGGGCTCGGCGTCCCGCTGAGCCGCTTCTTGCGAGGGCTGGCCCACCATTTCGAGGTGGAGCTGCAACACTTCTCCCCCAACTCCATCTCGCACGCCGCCATATTCGCCGCGGTGTGCGAGGGGTACCTGAAGATGGAGCCGCACTGGGAGATGTTCGTCCATCTCTTCCGGAGCGAGCTCTTCATCAAGTCCCTAAAGCCCAGCGGGAGGCGGCCCGTGCGCATGGGCTCCCTTGCCATTACCGCGAGGGCGGGGACCTCGTCGGCCAATGTCCCCCGCGAGTACCTGCGATACAAGCTTTCCACCAACCAGGCCGGGTGGGACGACCATTGGTTCTATCTGCGGAACGAAGGTGGCCTCTTTCCGCAGTACACGGCAGGGTCCTCACTCAACGCCCGGAGAAGTGGACCTGGGGCGTCGCGGCGGACAGGCAACGCCACCTGGCCCCGCTGATGGAGATGATGAAGACGCTGGTGGACGAGAAGAAGCTGACCGTGCAAGCGGTCATTTGGGCGTTCCACCAGCGAAGAGTTCTCCCGCTGGCGGACCGCCCCCTTCTTATGCACGAGATGGGGCCGCAGGCCCAGCTCGAGGCGCTCAATCGCTCGAGGATGGCCGAGGGAGGCTGTCCCGGAACGAGGGCGTCTCCCGGGTGTCAATCACGATCCAGGGGCCGTTCATCCCTGAGTACACCAACCTGGTTGCCATGGCACCCGACGAGGGGTTCTCGACCTGGTAAGCCTCCCTCGAGCCGAGCTATCTCGAGCCTCCTCCCCCTCTTTCCTCCTTCGATCCTTTTGCATCCGTCTTGTGGTTTGTCTCATCACGCTTCCTCTTTTTTCAGGGGGCATTTACTTGTCGCGCGTCGAGGCCCCGGTGAGGGAGGACGCCGCGGATTCTCAGGTGAGGCGCCTCTCTGCTCAGAAGACAAGGAGAGCAAGGATGCCAAAAAGAAGAAAGAGAAAAACAAAAACTTGCGTCGCTTAGCTCGGGAGCAGAGACTGGCGAAGGCTCGTCGTAACCGTCAGCCTGGGGACGGGTCCCCCGAGCTGAGCTCCTCGAGCTCGGAGGAGGGAGTGGTGATGAGGAGGAGAGCGACGACGAGGGGATGGATGCGCGCCTGATGCGCGCGGGGCTCGTCGATGACAGGGCTGACCGCTCCTCTGTGCAGGAGGGTACACTGGAGGTCCCCCCGACAAAGGGGTCGCGCGGGACGCAGCCGCGGAAGGCGGCGCCGATCCCTGCCTCGTCGGGGGCCCGAGGTCCGTCGAGCTCCGCGTCGGACGTGCCCCGGTCGTAAGGAAGCCCCGGACCCGGAGCGCCTCCGCCACAGCAGCCAACGGAGGCCGCCCCCGCGTCAGCCCAGACGGGGGGTCTCGAGAAGGGTCGGGCTTCGAGAAGCGGCCGACAGGTCGAGAAGGATTTCGGGCCCGACCGCCGCGAGCCGTCAAGGGCGCCGTCGAGCCCGCGGAGGAGCGGGCGCCAGGAGGAGGCGTCGAGCCCGCGCCATCACGAGCGTCGGGGAGGGAGTCCCCGAGCGCCTCGTGACCAGGGGCGTGGGCGTCCCCGGAGTCCATCGCCGCACCGCCGCCGGGACACGGAAGCGGACGCGGGATGGCGCGACCACCAGCGCGAGCGCCGGAGCAGGTCCCGGAGCCCGCGCCGGGGCGGGCGCCACGACGACAGCACGAGGGAGGTACGGTCGCCCTCCCGCGATGTGGGCGGAAGGAGGGCTCTCCCTCGAGGTCGAGCCACGGAGGCGTCGGGAGCCTTCCCCCCATCCCAGCCCTGCGGAGACGGCCCAGGCACAGGGCTCGAGCCGTGGGGTGGGCTCGAAGCCCCGAGTGGGTCCGGCATTCCGGGAAGAAGCCCAGCGCCGCTTCGGGTGAGTAGTTTTCTTGGCCTCGTCGGTAGTGAGGCTTCACCTCTTTACTTTTGATGACGCATGCTATCTCCGTTTTCTCAGGGGGAAGCGCTCCTACCAGGAGGTGGACCTCGCTTCGTCCAAGCGGGCCAAGACCTCGAGCCCCGTCGAGGCACAGGCACCTCGAGGTATGGCACCTTCCTCCGCTAGAGAAGCCGCTTGCTGGAGAAGGCCCGAGCTGCCATGGCTCGAGGAGGCCAGATGGTCGTCGCGAATTTTGGTGAGGCCGTCGCCATCGACCACAGGGGTCGAGGTACTCTTCCTGGTTCTGATATCACCGTCATCTCGTATTGCAGGGGCCTCAGCTCATGGCATCGAGCCCGTCACCACCATATCCGCTGAAGCGCTGCCTCCTCCCCCTCCTCCTCCTCCCGCGATGGTGGCAGCTGGGAGCGCCACCCTTCCCCCACACGACGGCTGTTCCAGGGGAAGCGCCTGGGGCGAGCACGGCCCGCCGGTGTCTGGGGCTGAGGAGACTGCGCCCCTCGAGGCCCCGACCGACACGAGCCGGCTGCGCGGAGGGAAAGGGGGGAGAGGAGTTGGCAGAGGAGGAGCCGACGGTGGAGGACCTCCTGAACGAGCTGGAGCAGGGGCCGCTCCTCGCCGCGGGCTCGATGATGGTGGAGGCGCCCGAGGCGCCGGCTAGCGCCGACAAGGCGCCGGAGGCCGGCCAGGGAAGAGCCGGGGCTCGTGCCGTCGGGCGGCGGGCCGCAGTCGGGGCAGCTCGGGGCGGAGAAGGATCTGCCCGACATCGAGCTTGACCGGCCAGTATGGCCGTTTCCCGATGCGCCGAGCCCGTCCCTCGCCATGGTCTCCGTCGAGCAACCGTCCAGCGGGGCCCCGCGCGAGGTGCGGTCCATCTTCCGGGAGGTGGCCGAGCTTATGGCGGAGGCGGAGCGGTCCTGCTCCGAGGAGGCGGGCCGGTCCGCGCAGGTGTCAGCCGCCCTCGCGCGGGCTGAGGCGGAGCTTCAAGATCTCCGCGCGGAGCTGAGCCAGAACGCCCAAATGGCGAGCCGGCTCAACGAGGCGGAGGCGGAGGTCCGGGCGGCTCGAGGTGAGGTCGCTCGATCCAAGGAGGAGGCCACCGCCGCTCTCGAGGCGTCGAGGAAGGAGGCCCGCGGACGCGCGAAGCGAGGCCACCTCCGCCCGGGCTGAAGCCGAGGCGGCGAAGCAGGAGGCCGCTGACGCCCGAAGCGAGGCCGCCACCGCCCGAACCGCAGCGGAGGCGGCAAGAAAAGAGGCCGAAGACGCCAAGAGTGGTGCCGCCACCGACCGAGCTGCCGAGGGGGCGGCGCGGCAGGAGGTGATCCGAAAGGATCTGGCCCTGGCGGAGGTGGGCAGGCTGATCGAGGAGCTTAAGTCCGAGAGGCTCCTCATGCTGACCGAGAAGCGCAGGCTCGAGCAGCGCGCTGAGGGCCTTACCAGCGACCTCGCCGCACTGGGTCGACATTGCGATGGTGAGGCTTACACCTTGTCCTTGTTCGGGTCTCGAAGTTTTCGTTACGTCGCAGTCTCACTCTTCCTCGTTTGTTGCGCAGGGGTCGAGAAGACGGTCGAGGAGCTCCGTGGGACGAATGAGGCTCTCTTGGACCACTCCAAGACGAGACGATGGTGGCGGAGCGGGCTCGCACCTCTCTCGACCCGCTCGGCCCCATGTGGGGTGCTCCTCCTGTGACTGCGGCAGAAGGTGCAGTGGCTCGGGGCGACGCCTTGGTCGACGCCTTGTGCTTCTTCGACGCAGCCGCGCGGGACCGTGTCCGGCAAGCTCTCCATCATGGCGTCAAGCAGACACTCGCGGTCGTTCGCTCCGGCTTCCGCTTCCCGGTCCACGTTGTCGCGAATGGCTTCATCGAGATCGAGGGGAAGGATGAGGAGTGGAACAACCGCCGTGTCGACAAAATTTTGGAGAAGATGGAGAGGCCGGGGACGTCGCTCGCGCGAAGATCTTCGAGGAGGACGTGCTGCCTCCTGACGCCAGCAGCGGTGTCGGGAGCCCTCCTCCTTCGAGCTCGGGTGTCGAGGTTGAGCCCGCCGTGGAGGACCTCGGGGAGGAGTACCGCACCGACGAAGACTGAGGCCTGCGTGCCAAATTTGGGCGCCGAGGCCCTTGTAAGAATTTTATGACATGAATGAGGGTACGTCGAGACCCGAATGTATATATATGACTTGTTATTAAAAGAGTTGTTTTCTTTTCAAATGCGTTTGACCACTTCTCTTTGTTGCAAGCTCGAGTTTCTGCTAGCTTAGTCTGTGTTCCTTCGATACGTCGCGAGCTTCCTCGAGGGGAGGCGTAGGTAGGGTACCGTAGCCCGGGGGCGTAGGTGGCCGTCTACGTCGACGCCTCCCGACCCTTGGAGGCTCGAGGTATTTTAGGATTTAGACGTCGCTAGTTCACTCGAGGCACGAGTCGAGACGAGGGTCGAATTTTTGAAAAGAAAACGCGCTTTTTCCGGAGTCTGGGGGGGGTGAGGCCCCCCGTCAGCCCCCGAGGGAGGCTCGACCCTGAGCAAGGCAGGGTCGAGGCTACCTTAAGTTGCTAAGCAAAAAATGAATGACAGCGCGCGAGTTTGTTCATTCATGTTTGACATGTTTGTACAAAGCAACAAAATGAACAAGGCCTCGAGGCCTTTAAGGGTAGAAGCGACGTAGCTGAGATATGTTCCACGCGTTCGCCAGGATCCCGCCTTGGCCGTCGTAGAGCTTGTATGTTCCTGGCTTGAGCACTTCAGCTACGGTGTATGGGCCTTCCCACGGAGGGGTGAGCTTATGGCGCCCTCGATTATCTTGCAGCCGTCGAAGCACGAGGTCCCCCACCGCTAGGTCCCTTTTGCGCACGTGCTTGTCGTGGTAGCGTCGAAGTGTTTGCTGGTAGCGTGCGAGTTGATGAGCGCCACGTCTCGGCCTCCTCGAGCTGGTCCTTGGCGTTGGCAAGCCTCTCGTCGTTGTTTTGCTCGTTGTAGGCTCGAAGTCGAGGGAGCCGTACTCGAGATCCGTAGGCAAGACTGCCTCGGCGCCGTAGGTTAGGAAAACGGAGTGAACCCGGTGGCTCGACTCGGCGTAGTCCTGAGGCCCCACAGCACCGAGGGGAGCTCTGCGGCCCACCCCTTTCCGAAATTTTTGAGGGTCTTGAACAGCCTCGGCTTCAGCCCATGGAGTATCATGCCGTTGGCGCGCTCGACCTGCCCGTTGCATTGAGGGTACGCACCGAGGCCCAGGTCACGCGAATGCCGCTGTCGTCGCAGAAGTTGGTAAACTTTTTGCCCGTGAATTGGGTGCCATTGTCGGTGATGATGACGTTAGGCACCCGAACCGGTACATGATGTCTGCGATGAACTCGACGGCTTTCTCGGAGGTGGGGTCACCTATGGGCTTGGCCTCGATCCATTTGGTGAATTGTCGATGGCCACGAGCACGTGCGTGTACTTTCCGGTTGTCATCTTGAGGGGACCCACGAGGTCGAGCCCCCAGACGGCAAATGGCCAAGTAATGGGGATCATCTGCAGGGCGTGCGCGGGCTGGTGCGTTTGCTTGGCGTAGAATTGACACCCATGGCATGCTCGGACCAAGCGCTTGGCGTCTCCAATGGCGGTCGGCCAATAGAAGCCTTGACGGAAGGCGTTCCCGACCAGGGTCCTTGGTGCTGCGTGGTGGCCGCAAGCCCCCGAGTGTGTCGTCGAGGAGCCTGCGTCCCTCCTCCTCAGGGGGATGCAGCGTTGAAGGATTCCTGACGGGCTTCGACGGTACAGCTCCCGTTCGTCGCCGTAGATGACGTAGGTCTTGGCCCTTCGAGCTATGCGTCGAGCCTCCGTCTTGTCTTCCGGTAGTACGCCTTGCGTTAAGTAGTCGAGGAACGGCGTCCGCCAGTCGAGGGTCGTGTCGAAGGAGAGGCGAGCGTCGATCTGCATTGCCTCAGAGGGTGTCGAGGCTCGTCCTCGAGCGCGGTGTCGAAGACCGAGCCCCCGTGCCCGGCTCGAGGGGTGGCGTCGAAGACCGAGCCCCCGTGCCCGGCTCGAGGGGTGGCGTCGAAGGGTCAGCTTCTGGGCTGATCTTGATGGATGGCTCGAAAACGTCTTCGAGAAGACGTCTGGTGGGACCGTGCCACGCGTGGATGCCAGCTTGGCCAGCTCGTCTGCGGCCTCGTTGTACTTTCGAGCGATGTGGTTGAGCTCGAGGCCGTAGAAACTTGTCTTCTAGCTTGCGCACTTCTCCGCAGTACGCCTCCATCTTGGGATCGATGCAGCTCGAAACCTTCATAACTTGGTTGATGACGAGCTGCGAGTCCCCTCGAGCGTCGAGGCGTCGGACCCCGAGCTCGAGGGCGATGCGTAATCCGTTGACGAGGGCTTCGTATTCGGCGACGTTGTTGGAGGCGGGGAAGTGCAAGCGTAGCAGGTAGCGCATGTGGACTCCGAGGGGCGAGATGAAGAGCAGGCCTGCACCTGCCCCCGTCTTCATGAGGGATCCGTCGAAGTACATGGTCCAGAGCTCGGCTTGAATCTGCGCCGGCGGGAGTTGAGTGTCGGTCCATTCAGCGACGAAGTCCGCCAACGCTTGCGACTTGATGGCCTTTCGGGGGGCGTAGGTGATGGTCTCCCCCATTAGTTCGGCGGACCACTTGGCGATGCGCCCCGTGGCCTCCCGATTGTTGATGATCTCACCGAGGGGAAGGACGACACTACTGTTACTGGGTGAGCGAGGAAGTAGTGTTGGAGCTTGCGCCTTGTGACGATGATGCCGTAGAGCAGCTTTTGGATGTGCGGATACCGGACCTTGGCCTCGGAGAGTACCTCACTGGTGAAGTACACCGGTCGTTGGACCGGCAATGCATGACCCTCCTCGTGCCTCTCGACGGCTATGACCGCGCTGACCACCTGAGTGGTTGCGGCCACATAGAGGAGGAGGGGCTCGGGGAATCGCCACCTTGGCTGGTCGCGGGGGCACGAGAATTGGTGCAGAAGTCAGCAACCCCTTCAACTTGGTTAAGGCCTCCTCGGCTTCGGCGGTCCACGCAAAGTGTTCCGTCTTTTTTAGCAGGCGGTAGAGGGGTAGTGCTTTTTCCCCCAGCCTCGAGATGAATCTGCTGAGAGCGGCTAGGCAGCCTGTCACTTTCTGCACACCCTTGAGGTCACGAATCGGGCCCATCCTCGTGACTGCTGAGATTTTTTCAGGGTTTGCTTCGATCCCCCGCTGTGAGACGATGTAGCCAAGTAGCATGCCTCGAGGCACACCAAAGACACACTTCTCAGGGTTGAGCTTCACATTCTTGGCCCGGAGGCACTCGAACGTGGTCTCGAGGTCGCTGATGAGGTTCCCGACTTTTCTAGTTTTAACCACGATGTCATCGACGTAGGCCTCGACAGTCTTGCCTATGTGCTCGCCAAAGATGTGCTGCATACATCGCTGGTACGTTGCCCCGGCGTTTCGCAGGCCGAAGGGCACGTAACATAGTAAAGCAATACATACCAAATGGCGTGATAAAAGAGGTTGCGAGTTCGTCGGATTTTCTCATCCTAATTTGGTGGTAGCCGGAATACGCATCAAGGAACGAAAGCACTTCGCACCCAGCAGTGGAATCGACAATCTGATCAATTCTAGGTAAAGGAAATGGAACTTTTGGACATGCCTTATTCAGACCAGTGTAGTCTACCCACATCCGCATTTTTCCATTCTTTTTCCTAACTAATACAGGGTTAGCTAGCCACTCTGGGTGAAATACCTCCTTGACGAACCGGCCGCCAAAAGCTTGTGCACCTCCTCGCCGATGATCCTGCGCTTCTCCTCGTCGAAGCGGCGCAGGCGTTGCTTCACCGGTCTGGACCCGGCCTGGATTTCCAAGGCGTGCTCGGCGACTTCCCTCGGTATGCCCGGCATGTCCGAGGGCCCCACGCAAACATGTCGATGTTTGCGCGGAGAAAGTCGACGAGCACTGCTTCCTATTTAGGCTCGAGGCTGGTACTGACGGTCAGCGTCTTGCCATCGGTCGAGGTCGGGTCGACGGGTATCCGCTTCGTGTGCTCCGCCGGCTCGAAGGTGCCAGCGTGGCGCTTCGCTTCAGGGGCCTCCTCGGTGGCCAGGGCGGCTAGGGCCTCGAGCGAGTCGAGGTGGACGTTGGCCTCCCCACGCTCGACGCATTCCACGTCGCAGTGGTATGCGTGCTCGTAGGAGGTGTCGATAGTGATGACCCCTTTTGGCCCCGGCATCTTGAGCTTTAAGTACGTGTAGTTGGGAACCGCCATGAACTTGGCGTAGCCCGGCCGGCCGATGATGGCGTGGTAGGCCCTTGGAACCCAACCACCTCGAAGGTGAGCGTCTCCTGGCGGAAGTTAGCCGGCGTGCCAAAGCAAACCGGCAGGTCGATGCGCCCGAGGGGGTGGGCCTTCTTCCCTGGCACGACCCCGTGGAATCCCCGACGCTGGGTCGGAGCTGACCCTCTGAAATCCCCAGGAGGTCGAGGGTCTCGAGGTATATGATGTTGAGGCTCGAGCCCCCATCCATCAACACCTTGGAGAACCGTACGTCGATGATGATGGGGTCGACGACGAGGGGGTAAGCCCCCGGGTTTATGACACGGTCCGGATGGTCGTCACGGTTGAACGTGATTGGCGCATCGGACCAGTCAAGATACCGAGGGGCGTCGTGGCAAGCGAAAAGACTTCCCGGCGCTCCTTCTTTCTTTCTCGAGCTGAGAGCCCGACGGTCGACCCCCCGTAGATCATGTAGCAGTCGCGCACCGGGGGGAAGTCGCCATCCGCGTTCCCGCCGCCGCGCCGATTGTTATCCTTGCCCTTGGGCGCGTCTTCCCTCTTATCGCCGAGCTTGGAGTAGTAGCCCTTCAACAGTCGGCAGTCTTTCAACTTGTGGTTTACGGGCCTGGGTGATAAGTGCAGGGATCCTCGAGCATTTTATCGAAGACGGCCCGTCCGGGGGGCCTCGAGGCTTCTTATGCTCGAGGGTGCCTGCGAGCACTTCTTCATCATCGTCGTCGTGGGCGTCGCGCTTCGCTTTTTGACCTTTCTCCCCTGCCCTTCTTCTTTTTGCCGTTGTTGCCGCGGCTTTTGACATCGTCCGCCCTTGCTCGAGCCCTCCGGCGCGGTCACCCTGCCTTACCGTTGTCCGTGAACGGCCAAAGGAGGCCCCCACTGCCTCGTCGCCTGAGGCAAAGCTGGTGACACGATCCATCAGGTCCTCGACCGTCCTGGGACGGTAGCGTCCTAGCTCATGAACTAGCTCTTGGCATGCTTGTGCCCGCGAGGAACGCTGAGATGACGTCCTCATCAGGCACGTGGGGGAGCTCGAGGCGCTGCTTCGAGAACCGTCGAGCAAAATCGCGGAGGGACTCGTTCGCCGCCTGCCTGCAACGCCGTAGGTCCCAGGGGTTGCCTGGGCGCACGCAAGTCCCCTTGAAATTCCCGTCGAAGACCCTGACTAGGTCGGCCCAGTCATCGATCCGATCCGGCGGGAGCCCCTCGAGCCACCGGCGGGCGGTGTCCGAAAGGTAAAGTGGGAGCTGGCGTATGATCACACGGTTGTCGTTCTTCGCTCCACCCAGTTGGCAGCCTAGGCGGAAGTCTGAGAGCCAGAGCTTGGGCTCGACCTCCCCGTCATACTTCACGATGTTGGTCGGAGGTCGGAAGCGGTCGGGGAGGGTCGAGCTGCGGATGGCCCGGCTGAAGACTCTGGGGCCCGGGGGCTCGAGGACTTGCCGGTCCTCATCACTGTCGTAGCGCCCCCCTCGATGGGCGCTGTAGCCACGCTCCTGGGCCCCCTTGTCCTTGCGCCGACGGTTGATGTCGTTGCGGGCGTCATTGGGGTCTCGAGGTGGGCGGTTGTCGACGATCCGTTCCCGGACTGGCCTGGCCTGAGAGGCGTTCGGCTGATGGACGGATGCCTCGCGCTCGTTGCGGGGCGTGTCCGCCGGCTTTTCCGAGGCCGCTCCGCGCCGTCGCGACGCCGAGCTCTCGGCCTGCTGCACGACGACTGTCTCGAGGAGGTTCTTCATTTCCCCAAGCATGCGCCTGGCGTCAGGGTTGGAGACGGCGGGTAGATCACGGAGTAGCATCGCTGCCGCCACCACGTTCTGCCCGGCTCGCGGGAAGCGCGCCTCGGGACGTGCTGGCGCCCCGTCCTCAAGGATCTGCCGGTGGACCTCTCGAGCTCGGCCACGAACGCCGGCGCCTCGAGGCTGGGCCGGTTCTTGTGCTAAGGTTTTCTCGAGCTGCAGCAGACGTTGTCGGTCCTCCTCAGCCTTGGCGATGGCCTCCCGCAGCTGTGCGAGCTGCGCCGCTCGGTCGTCGCTGTGCTGGGATGGAGCAGCCGGTGCCGGGGGTTCGTTCCTCCCCTGAACGCGTGACCCGCCCGCCGCAGCCACGTCTCCGAGCCCCTCGAGGTTGAGCGTCGGCCTGGTGTCATCGTCGCCGTCGTCCTCGGCTTCGTCCGCGACCCCCTCGAGCTGAAAACACTCCCTGGTAGAGTCCCAGAGGTCAGGGTCATGGTAGTCGTACTCATCAGAGTTGGAGCTGGCGATGCCGCGCCGCCTCGGCTCGCGCCGGGGCTGCAGCTCGCGGTACCACTCCCCAAAGGTGGCTTGACGAGATGGCCCGACGGCTCGTGAGGGGCCGCGGTCTACGCGCGCGGGGCGGACAATCTCCAGGTTGGCGATGGCCCGCAGTAACACGCCCGAGCGTTCCTCCTGCTCCGCCGGCTCTCGGCCCCGACTGTGCTCGTTGAGCTGGCGGGCGTGAGCTGCCACGGAGCTGTCGAGGCCGAACGGGAACTGCCGACGTCGAGCGCGGTACACCTCGTGCGGGAGGAGGCTGGGTGGCGTCGACGGTGCACGGCTCGGAGGCCTCTGGCTTGGCTCCTGGTCCGTGCGCACGATGAACGCGAAGTCGCTGGGCGGGCGCGGGCGCGCCCTGGAGGTCTCCGGCCGCGCGCCGGGCTGGTTTCCCCTCGGGGACCCTGCACCGGCTACGGGGGCGTGGGTGTTTGCCGCGGGCACCGCCTGTGCCCGGCGACGATGGTGGCGACGGCGCCGCTCGCGATGTGGCGACGTGTGGTGGTGCGGGCGGCGCGCCACGCCCCCCGCGCGGGGTGGCGTGACACGCCCTCCGCTCGGGCCCTCTGTGGAGAGCAGAGTCAGCTCGTTGCTGTTGCCTGTGGCCAGGAACTCGAGGCTCCCGAACCAGACGATGGCACCAGCCGAGAACGGAAGAGGGGATGAAGCCATCCAGGAACAACGAGAAATCGGCTCGGACACGCGAAGGCCCCTACCTGGCGCGCCAACTGTCGGTGTTTCGTACCCAGGGGTATCACACCAACGAGTAATATGATCGCGTGCTTCTCTTCCTGGATGGTGATGCAAGAGGTCACAAGGATTTATCCTGGTTCGGGCAAAGAAGGCCCTACGTCCAGCGGGGGGGATGTTCTTGTATTACTTGCACCTAAGTGCTTGTACAGGGGCGAATACAAGCTCAGTGAGCGTGGACCGGAGTCCGGACTCGTGTATGTGTGTGGACTCGTGTGTTGTCTCTTGAAGTTCTCTCCCTCCTTTTGAATGAGGGCCCTGGTGTCCCCTTTTATAGAGCAAGGGGAGGCCAGGGTTACACAAGGGTATTACAGGTGTCGGGGCGTACGGTGCCCCATACGGAGAAGGGTAGGAACCCTGTCTTGTCGAAGACATTGTAGCCGACGTGGGCGTTGCTGTTGAAGCGTCCTTGAAGCGTGGCTTCCATCCTGGGCGCGAACGTGGCGGTGTGACGATGTAGAAGCCGTACAGCACCCATTCCGGCACGTCTAGGACACGGCGGGGTCCCTCCGGTTCTTGGGGTACCTGTCTTCCAATAGCGTGAAAGTAGTTAGGGCTCGAAGGGCGCGGAGCCGGCCTCGAGATGGCGCCTGCAGGGGGCTCGAGTCCCCGCAGGTATGGGCGAGTTCCGGGGAGCCTGGTCGTACAGCGGAAATCCGGGTCTCGAGATGTGACCGGGACGTGCCACAGTGCAAGGTATGGTCGAACAGTGCTGTGCTGGTGCCTTTTTGCCCATGCTTGTGGTGAAAACGAGACTTGACTTTGCCCTGGTTACTGTGGTACACGTCGGGCTGCAGAGGATGTGACTGGAGTAGGTGGATGTATTAAATGCGCGGTATGGGGCTGGCATCCGATGTCTGCACCATTCGAGGGAGGCAAAACGCGTCTCGAGGGATAGGCCGCTGTGCCAGAGAGGCTCGAGGTCCCCGCGTGGGGTCTCGAGGTGTAGAGGAGCGCTCGCCCGAGGCCTGGCTTGGAGGGCTCGGGCGAGACGGAAGACGAGCGTTCGCCCGAGGCCTGGCGCGGAGGGCTCGGGCGAGACGGAGAACGGACGTTCGCCCGAGGCCTGGCTTGGAGGGCTCGGGCGAGGCGGAGAACGGACGTTCGCCCGAGGCCTGGCTTGGAGGGCTCGGGCGAGGCGGAGAACGAGCGTTCGCCCGAGGCCTGACGCGGAGGGCTCGGGCGAGACGGAAGACGAGCGCCCGCCCGAGGCCTGGCTTGGAGGGCTCGGGCGAGACGGAGAACGACCGTTCGCCCGAGGCCTGGCTTGGAGGGCTCGGGCGAGTCCCTTATTCGTTTTGCATTGATTGGGGGTACCCCTTTGGCGTTCCCCCGACATAACTGCAGGCATACAGGTCATACATGTCTTAGATTAGTGCTTTATTTAATCCTCAGTGGTTACTGCATGCATAGTTTGAGAGGCAACATGACGTGACCCATGAAATGTCAATAGAAATAGGAATTAGTGCACTGAGGCTGAACCGAAATGTAGTGATCTTAGCAGGAGCAGGAAATTGTTGTGACTGACCTAGTCTTGTTTTGGCAAGGTAGTTGAATTGAGCCATCTTCTTGCTCGAAACCTTGATGGTGGCCGAGGAAGGTGCCCACTTGGAAAAGATGGAAGCGGGCAATGGGGTGGCGTTCAACTATAGCTGGTGCACCCTAGCAGTGATTGGGAGGAATGGCAAAACCATAGAAAAATAAAAGGCAAACCAATTAGATAGAAAGTATAGTAAGAAAACCAAAAGGTTAACAATGAATGAGAATCATCAGAGCGAACCTTCATCTGGTATATTGAACACCATCTAATCATCAACATCAGCGCAAATAAAACTTGATTGATTGTGTTTAACAGTTGGTTAGACCCTTGCAGGAACAAACAATTTTATATGGACACTGAGGCATAGATAAACTACGGATATTCTTTGGATTGGCTACTGTGACATCGTCAATTTAGTAACTGGTATAGAGAGAGGTCAAACTCCAAAATTCAGAGCAAAAATACTGAGTGAACTGTGCAGGAAATCCAGAGCAAAGATCGTAGGCAGCCCACAAATTGTCCATTTAGGATTTGGAACAATGCACAATTATATAGTTCTTACCTTGAATTGGGACTTGAAATAGTTATTGTAACAACCCACAAATTTCTACCTCAAAAATCCCAACCACAAAATTTTTCTTTTCTTTTTACCTTGCATGATGAGTGAAACAACTTACTTGTGCGTCAATCTCTAAGCATATGCTTTAACATTCATACTTGACCATTAGGTAAGGTGCATAGTGTGTAACTAAATAACCTATTAATAAGCATATGTGATTTGGCTCTTCTTGGATTTCTGTGTGAAATGCACCAAAAACATATATATAAATTTACATAACATACTACTTGACAGCCCTAAAAGTTTGAGATTAATATTTGGAATAAGTATCAACATTAGCATTAATCTAATTAGGAAAAGAAAAAGAGAGAGGGGAACACACTGACTGGGCCGAAACCTCCCGCGCAGAAAGCACTCGCGCAGCCATTTCGGCCCGTCACCACGCGTGCACCGCACGGTCCAACCGACCAGCTCAACCGCGCGCGGACCGGCTCTGCCATCACGTGCGCCCGCTCGCCTCCGCGCCGAGACCCCGACAACCCGACCCCACGCGTCAGCGAGAACCATCTCTGTTCTTCTTCTTGCGCAAGCCGGAAGGCAGAGCACGGCAACGGCGGCGGCCCCCACCGTGCCACCTCGGCCGACCGCGACTAACAAACCCTAACAAACTTGGGAATCTTGTCCCCTGCGAATTGAATTGGAGACGTGAGAAATCGGAGTGTCTCGTGACCCTTTGATCAAGGTTGCGCGGCCGATCCGCCATCCGCCGTGACACGCACCCGTGCCTATATAAACCGAGCCCTCGCCGGAACCCCTGGGTTCCCAGCAAGCGTCGCCACACCGTGGCGCACTCACCACACCACACAGCCGAGAGAAGAGAGTAGCGAAGGAGCGGAGCCGTGGAGGATCGGGCGCCGCCGCGGAATTCGTCGGCGCCGAGGAAGAGGACCGCAAGCGGAGCACGGGGTGAACCAGGAGCTGCACGGCACTGCAACCGGAGCTACACGGCCTCGAATCGCCCTGCACCGCTATCCTATCTTCACTGCCACCACGGTAAGCCTCATGCCACCTTCGCCATCTTCGTCCTCTGCATCGGCCATGGCGCCCGTACCGGAGCGCGCAGACCAGAGCCTCTACCGGCTCGGAGTGAACTCACACCACCGCACACACGTTGATGCCTCATGAACCGCACTCCGAACTAGGTAGGGAGACCGAGCTCTCGGCGATGAAACGCATGCACGTCGCCGCGGACTGACGCGCCGCGGCGAAACGGTGACCCAAACGCTATAGCCCACAAGAGACGCTGCTGGATAGCCGATGGTGATCACCACTCGAAGTAGAATCCCGTGCACACTCTTGTTGAAGCCATAGACCGAGGAGCATTCTAGCCGAGAGGGCGAGACGTCGTGACCATGCGCGACGTCGCGGCTGGGCATGCCGTGGCGAACCTGTGCTCCAGTTGCCACGGGCTTCGAGTTGGGAAACTAACTGGCCGCATAGCATCACCGAGTGATGGAGAACACCGTGCGCGCCGTAGAATTAACTGGTGACCGATAATGAGCTTGTTCCGATGTCGCATGGTCGCGCCGCTGTGTGCCGCCGTGCGAGATCATACGCGTGGAGTTGCTGCCGGGATTACTGATGACAGCAGCATGATCTAGAGGCAGTAGAGGAGATGGGAAGGAGACCGTATGATTGAATTTGGTTGGGGAGGAGCGGAACTAGCCAAACGGCATAACACCGCCGCGGTTCCGCCGCCAAATCTCCTACGCCGGCCACTAGGAGCACTAGATTAGGCAATTGGTGGTTTGGATCGAATCGCCGTAGAAGCACGATCACGCTGGGGCTCAGAATCGAGTCCGAAGAGGCGAAGTCGAGCACCGGCGCGAGCTCGTCGCTGGCGGGGCGCCGCCGTAACAAAACAGAGGAGAAAGGGGAAAGAACTCCGAGGCTCGAGGCTGAAGGAGGCCTCGGAGCAAAAGTCCGTCTCGTCCGAGGCTCGAGGCTGAAGGAGGCCTCGGAGCAAAAGTCCGTCTCGTCCGAGGCTCGAGGCTGAAGGAGGCCTCAGAGCAAAAGTCCGTCTCGTCCGAGGCTCGAGGCTGAAGGAGGCCTCGGAGCAAAAGTCCGTCTCGTCCGAGGCTCGAGGCTGAAGGAGGCCTCGGAGCAAAAGTCTGCCTCGCCCGAGGCGCAAGGCTCGAGAGAAGCCTCGGGGCAAAACCCCGTTTCATCCGAGGCTCGAGGGTAGCGTCCTTGGCTTACGGTCCAAGGGAGGCCTCGGCTCGCTCGAGGGACGCGAACAGAAGCGTCCGAGTTGACGTAACGCTGACGTCATGCTGACATCAGCACCGTTGATCAGATCAACACTGACCGTGGGACCCACCTGTCATTCACTGACACCGAACTGACCGGTCACAGAGCGACACGTGTCGTCACCCTGTTTAACCAGTCATTTGTTATTTTCAGAAAATAGAATAAACTTCGGAAATTCATAACTAATTCATACAGACTCCAAAAATAGTGGTTCAAGTTGCTAAATTCATCTAAAATCGAAATCTACTTAATGTACCATGTTTGAGTGCATTTGGATCTTTTGAATTTTCATTCGTTCTTTGTGCTATTCTATAGATGTCGCTAATGCGACCGTTTTCGTACGTTTTCAGAGCCGGAAGGGACGCCTGACAACGAGGATCACGACTACGAGGAGGAACAAGACAACGTTCAATCTCAAGGTGCCACAGCCCATCCAACCTCGTAGATCCCATTACGCATGCTAAATTATCTTTCTAATTTAATGATGCTCAGTATAGGACTCGCATGATAGATTTGCTTGTAAGCCCATACCTTGACGCAACCTATCCCCTGCTACCCAACTGATAGGATAGATACACGCGCTGTAAATACTATCTTGATCATATTTATTTATGCTACGGTGAAAACCGGTGCATATTGTAATACGGTGTATATCGGGGAGTGTGCTGCGTGTGTTTTGGGTGAGTATGGTGGTGAGGGTTGTGTCGACCGAGCCGGAATATACGACGAGCCTGGTGCGAGTCTTGCCGTGGGGCATATCTGGATGCCCCTGTGGTGTGAAACCTATGGCGGGTTAAATGGTGACATGAGGTGGATCTGGGTGTGAGCCGCTGGTGGAGCCCAGATCAGGAGCGTGCTGTGGTGGCACATATAATGAAAACCTTTGAGAAGACATTCCGGCTTAGTCACCCTAGATTGGTGCGGGATCTGGACCACGGGGAAATACCTTTACAAGCCACTCGCTCCTTATGGACGGGGACGGTCGGACTACCTGGTAGGGTAATGCCATTACTGCTAGGCGAGAGAGTGCGAGGAAGGTACGGGTATCAGAGTCCCACACCCTTCCGAGACGATCACGGCTCCCCCTTCGGGAGAGGGATCGTGACTTCACAGACTTAGCCACCCAGACATACTTGAGGTGAATCCAGGGCTGAGTGGTAGGGTGGCATTACTCTAGGCTGGCAAGCGGCCGGTATCCGCCTAGGCACATCCGGGGTGCTGATGATGGCGATCTTGTGGATATTGTAGAACCTCTGCAGAGTGTATGGTTGATCGATCGATACGTTGGCCAATTCGTTGGCCGCGGACCTTTTTCCCTGACCTGTTTCCGACTAGTGAGAGCTTCTCTTTTCTCCCTCTGGTAAGAGTGTGCCGGCCGTGAGTCAGGTGAGACTGCGGGCCGTTGAGACAAAGGCTGGGAGGGAGCTGGCCTCTGTCGACTGAGCGAGAGTATGTGTGTGTGTGTGGGAATGGTGATTTGGTGATGGATACGGTGATAAGTTAAAATGGTGAAACATGATAAACATACATAATTATTATACTGTTATGCATAGGAAAAACCCAGCCTGCTAGGTCTGAATTTCATTTACCTGTTGCATCCACTACCACATATAAATCATATAGGATGGGAAAGTGTGGCCAGTACAAATCGTACTGAATATTGAGGTTTCAGGTTCCGAGGAGGAGTACCACTCCGAGGAGTTCGAGGAGTAGGGGGTTTTCGCTTCTACGCTCAAGTTTGGAGTTCGATCGCGCTTCTTCGTCTGCTTCAAGCTGTTCCGGATGCTGTTTATCTAAATTTTCGCCTGTTGGCGATGTAATAAGTGTACTATCGTATTAAGTACTTTTATTTATTCGAAGTATGGATTATGATATTTGACTGGATTATCGGGTAATTTGACTCGAAAGAGTTTTATTACACTTGACTCTGTGGATTTTCCCTTCGTGGAAAATCAGGTCATTTCAGTTGGTATCAAAGCAATACTTGACCTTAGGACGAGACCCCTAGAAAATGGACGTTAGAAACAGGAAGCCACTCTCCTTCGGTTATATACCGACCCTGCATTTACTTTTTCAATGCAAGGCTTATCTTACTATGGACTTGCTAACCTTAGCTTTTGATACGTGCAGATGGAGACAACCCCAGTGTATCCGCCGCTAGGACCTTTGCTCAGCCTTACTGCAAAGTGTGTTTCCAACGGCGAAGGGATCGCAGGAATTCCACTTACCCTGCGTGAAGTCCTTGTGGCATTAGGAGTCCCAGTTGATCAAATTCTATATACTTGCTCTGGAGAGCCAGCACTTGAGGGCGGACTCAGGGCACCTATAGTGGCCAGACTGGAGATACCCGCCTGTCAAACCCTGCCATCCGTTCCAGCTTACTCAGAGATGGTGATTGGAGAGACCATTGATGAGTGCGTGCAGGCTGTGTCCTTTCAAGCACTCAAGGTTGTAACACGAGACAACAGAGACCACTTGAAGAATACAGAGTTCCGGTTACTACCCCAGGCCTTACACCCTCACCTCACCTAGGTTGAGCAGGAGCATGCCTACACCCAGACTGTGCTTGCCAAAGCCGATCCCTGCCTACGCACCACAGCTTACCATTTGTATGACCTGAACAACTATGCAAGTCACCTTGAGCTCAAACAGACTGCAGCTCGCAACCACTTGATGGAGTGCCAGGAAGCGACCAAGATTGAGAGATCCGTTCAGGAGGAACTAAGAGCTACTATAGCAAAACTACAAGACAAGTTGGAGCGACAAGAGGAACGGCACAAGGTGGAAGTGGCAGATCTGCGATACAAGGCTGCAGATTTGGGAAACGACAACTGGTTTCTGGACTGTCGAGTGCTGGAATTGCAAAAAAACTTGGAAGAAAGAATGGAAGCATTAAACCAGAGTTGGAACCGGAAGAAGAATCAAGGCATGGAGTTTCTAAAACTTCAAAACAAGGTGAAGGCCCTGGAACAAGAAGTCAAGGAGATGCAGGTGAAAGCGTTGCGTAACCAAGGCCACCTGATAGAATATGTCAAGAACACAGAGTACTTACAAGAGAAATGCGAGCGAACTCGGGATGCCTGGAAGAAGTCAGACAGAAAACGACTCAGGGAGATGAAGAGCATCTGGGAGAAACTACCCAAAGAAGAACGCGTCAAAATCCGACCCAGGACTGAGGATTTTGAGCTAGCACCCACCCGACTCAACCTCGACGCTTGCCCTGTTCTACCTGGAGCCAAGCCTACTGAAGAGCTTGCCGAAGCGCTTAAGTATGTAGCCCGACTCCACAAGACTAACGAGGACATCGAAGCTGAGGACAGTCGCTTCCCGGAAGCAGTGTTCGGGCAGGAGTAGGTGTGAGTGATGACCCTGCGTGGTCATGTGATGAGTTCCAGTGTGTGTCACCCATGAGATGTATTCCAGAATTGTACCCACGATGCGTAGTATGAATAAATTATTTATTAATTAAGACAAACATGTTATGAGTGTTCGGATTTTATTGCGTCTTATGGATCTTTATCGCTTCTTTGTTTGAGTGCAGGATAGAATAATGATTTCTTTAACTCATTGAAATGACTCCAATAAAACTTGAAAGCAATGATTAAACAATTAACATATATACTAAAACTCTATCTATTCTATGACACAGATGTCGCTACGCCGCTCAGTACGTCTGAGCCACCCGCGTGATCTGACTCCTGAACCCGCTGTAAGAGCTGGGCGATTCCGTGGACGAGGACGCGGGGCTGGAAACGGCCGTGGCCGTGGAGGAAGACGTGGAGTACCATTCAACATGGAGCAGACGCCACCACCAGCAGGAGATGACCATGTTCCCGCTGATGATCACGTGCCAATCGGCGCGGCACCACCGCCTCCACCACCGCCAGCACCACCAAGTCTGGCTGAAGTGATGGCTCATCAGACTCAGCTGCTAGCTGCACTCGTAGAGGGTGCAAATCATCGCAATGGTGGTCAATACAATGACTTTCAAAGGAAGCTTGAAGGATTCATCAAACTTAGGCCACCTACCTATGATGGCACCGATCCTGATCCACTCGCTGCCAACGACTGGCTACGTGAGATGGAAAAGAAGCTCGACCTTACCATGCTGTCCGATGAAGAGTGTGTTGGAGCCGCTACCCATCAGCTCACTGGTGCAGCCCGCGCCTGGTGGGACAGTTTCAGTGACTCTCATGAGAATCCAGCTGGGATTACTTGGGATGAGTTCGTGGAAGCTTTCACTGACTATCACGTTCCTGAAGGCGTGATGCAAGCTAAGGCAGAAGAGTTTCGTAACATTAAGATGGGGAATGAGAAGGTTACTGAGTATACCACTCGCTTCACCACTCTACTTCGCTTTGCTCCACTTTCTATAGTGACCAGCGAAGAAGAGAAGTTGTACTACTACCGCAAGGGTCTCAGTTCTCGCATCAAGGTGAACATGGGAGGAGTTAAGAGTCACACTCTGCGCGACCTCATAGATCGCAGCATCCAGATCGAAAAGGATCGGAATGAAGCTGGAGAAGAGTTCAGAGAGAGAAAGCGCAAAACAGATGGTTCCTTTCGTCACCCTGAGCGCAAGAAGGCACGAATGACCCATGTTACCAGCTACTCTCGCCCTGGATCCAGTAGGAGCGGAGGCTCACATTCTGCTCAATACTCTCGCTCATACCAAGACCGTACTCCGGCTCGTACTCAGGATCGTTCAGGAAGCTTTCGTGCGTCACAAGACCGTACTACTCAGAACCGCACCACGCAGAACACCTCCACCTGGAAGGCACCCGTGTCAACCCCCACCAGTGGTATGCCTTGGACATGTTTCAAGTGTGGACAGCCTGGCCACAAGATTGCCAACTGTCCAGAAAAGGCCCAAGCCCCAAAGGCACCACCAAGAGCTCAACCTCAACCCCGGGAATCTGCTTCCCGTGGTCGCCTTACTCACCTGAATGCTGAGGATGCCCAAGATGCCCCAGATGTGGTGTACGGTATGTTTTTGGTTAACGGCATTAGAGCATCAGTTCTTTTCGATTCAGGAGCTACATGTTCTTACATATCATCAAAGTTTGCACATGAGCATTGCATTCCGGTCAGCCCACGCCAACTTCCAATCATAACTAGCTCACCCTTAGGAGACCTAAAAAGTACCCATATATGTAAGGGAGTGAAATTAACCATCGAGGGATTAGTTTTCATAGCCGACCTAACCCTACTACCTTCTACCAGCTTAGAGGTTATTTTAGGAATGGACTGGTTAACCAAGCACCGGAGTATTATATCCTGCTCACCCAGATACATTCAAATAACTCATCCAACAGGCCAAGCAGTGCGATGCACACCCCAAGCCGAGAAAACCGCTACCCTTCTATGTGCCCTTAAAACCAAGGTTACACCCCGGGACAAACCTTTGACAGTAGATGATGTGCCCGTAGTCAGAGACCATGCCGATGTGTTTCCGGAGGAAATACCAGGGATGCCCCCGGAACGGGAAGTGGAGTTTGTGATTAATTTGTTGCCGGGAACGGGGCCTATAGCCAAAAGACCATATCGCATGTCTGTTGATGAATTGGCTGAATTAAAGAAACAATTGAAGGAACTTGCTGATAAGGGATATATCAGGCCTAGTGCATCACCTTGGGGTTCTCCTGTACTGTTTGTGAGGAAGAAGGATGGCACAATGAGGATGTGTGTTGATTATAGGAGCCTGAATGCGGTTACTATCAAGAACAAATACCCATTGCCGAGGATTGATGACCTGCTAGATCAGTTGCGAAATGCTAAGTACTTTTCCAAGATTGACCTCCGATCAGGGTATCATTAGATGAGGATCAGAGAAACTGATATTTCCAAAACAACTTTTGTCACGAGGTATGGACAGTATGAGTTCACAGTGGTACCATTTGGACTCACGAATGCACCTGCTTATTTCATGAACATGATGAATAAGGTGTTTATGGAGGAGTTAGATAAGTTTGTCGTAGTATTCATTGACGACATTCTTATATACTCAGCCACAGCGGAAGAGCATGAGCTGCATTTGAGGACTGTACTTGAAAGATTGGCACAAAATCTGCTCTATGCTAAGTTCAGCAAATGTGAGTTCTGGCTTGAAGAAGTGACATTTCTGGAACACGTACTATCAGCTGAAGGAGTAGCTGTTGATCCCACGAAAATAGAAGCTATCAGAGATTGGGACTCGCCACGTAATGTGAGTGAGATCAGAAGCTTTCTGGGATTGGCGGGATATTATCGCAGATTTATTGAGAACTTCTCGAAGATTGCTCGGCCGATGACCAATCTGTTGAAAAAGACACAGAACTTTGAATGGTCAGATGTATGTGAGAATAGCTTTCTTGAGCTAAAGAAAAGACTCACTACCACCCCTGTGTTGGCTCTGCCAGACATCAATCAGAGTTTCGTAGTCTATTGTGACGCCTCCCGTCAAGGACTCGGGTGTGTTCTGATGCAGAATGGAAAGGCTATAGCCTATGCCTCCCGACAGCTAAAAGATCACGAACAGCGGTATCCCACTCATGATCTCGAGCTTGCAGCTGTGGTACATGCACTTAAGATTTGGAGGCATTACTTGATAGGCAACAAGTGCGATATTTATACCGATCACAAGAGCCTAAAATATTTCTTTACTCAAGAAGACCTAAATATGAGGCAGCGCCGATGGCTCGAACTTATTAAAGATTATGATCTGGAAATTCACTATCACCCAGGAAAGGCTAATGTTGTGGCAGATGCACTCAGCCGCAAGACTTGTTGTCACACCCTGATAACAAAATCAGTGCCAGCTGAACTGAAGGAGGAAATTGATCACTTTCAGATAGAAATCCTACCTCATGGGCTGCTAAATGAGTTACGGATCCAATACAACCTCACAGATAGAATCCGCAAAGCTCAGGGGAATTGTGAGGAAATGGAGTATATCCGGGGCTTGATGAAGCTTGGGTATCGCACCGATCACCGAGAAGATGAGCAAGGAACTCTTTGGTACAAGGATCGAATATGTGTACCCACTAACCCGGAGCTTCGTAATGAAATATTGACTGAGGCACATAACTCTAAGTATAATATTCACCCTGGAGGAGCCAAAATGTACCAAGATTTGAAGAAACACTTCTGGTGGAAAGGCATGAAAACCTCTGTAGCAGAGCACGTGGCAAAATGTGACACGTGCAGCAGGGTTAAAGCTGAGCATGGAAGACCCGCGGGATTACTTAAACCACTAGAAATTCCTCAGTGGAAATGGGAATGCATAACCATGGACTTTATAGTTGGGTTGCCAAGGACACAAAAAGGCAACAACTCCATTTGGGTGATTGTGGACAGGTTGACAAAAGTAGCTCATTTCATACCTGTTAAGACCGCTTATCCTACTGAGAGATTAGCAGAGTTATACGTGGAACATATCCTTAAACTTCATGGGGCACCATCAAGCATCGTGTCTGATCGAGGACCACAATTTACTTCTCAATTTTGGAAATCCTTGCATAAGGCAATTGGGACAAAACTTGATTACAGCACAGCTTACCACCCACAAACCGACGGGCAAACAGAAAGAGTAAATCAGATACTGGAAGATATGCTCCGAGCCAGTGTGCTAAATTACGGCAAGGATTGGGAGAAATGCTTAGCACATGCAGAATTTGCATATAACAACAGCTACCAGGCTAGCATCAAGATGTCCCCATTTGAGGCCTTGTATGGAAGACCATGCAAGACTCCGTTAATGTGGTCTAACCCTGGAGAAAGATCACTCTTTGGACCCACAAAAATTAAGGAAGCAGAGGAAGGGGTGAATCAGGTTCGAGAAAATCTAAAGATAGCACAAACTCGATACAAGAGTTATGCAGATAAAAGGCGAAGAGACCTCGCATTTGGGGTAGGAGATTTTGTTTACCTAAAAGTATCTCCACTACGGGGCACCGTCAGATTTCATAAGAAAGGAAAGCTTGCCCCAAGATTCGTGGGACCATACCAAATTACTGAGAAGGTTGGAAAGCTTGCATATGAACTAGACCTACCTAAAGAGTTAATAGGGGTACATCCTGTGTTCCACGTATCTCAGCTACGTAAATGTTTACGAGTACCAGAAGAGGTTGTGCCCACTAATGCACTTGATTTACAAGATACACTCGAGTATAGAGAACATCCAATCAAGATATTGGGATGGGACACAAAAGAGACCCGAAGTAAGATTATCGGAATGTGTAAAGTTCAGTGGAGTAACCACACTGAAAGAGAAGCAACGTGGGAGAAAGAATCCGATCTACGAGTGCAATTTCCCTACCTATTCATCGGGTACGTATCGGTTTAATCTCGGGGTCGAGATCCTAATAAGGGGGGAAGACTGTAACAACCCACAAATTTCTACCTCAAAAATCCCAACCACAAAATTTTTCTTTTCTTTTTACCTTGCATGATGAGTGAAACAACTTACTTGTGCGTCAATCTCTAAGCATATGCTTTAACATTCATACTTGACCATTAGGTAAGGTGCATAGTGTGTAACTAAATAACCTATTAATAAGCATATGTGATTTGGCTCTTCTTGGATTTCTGTGTGAAATGCACCAAAAACATATATATAAATTTACATAACATACTACTTGACAGCCCTAAAAGTTTGAGATTAATATTTGGAATAAGTATCAACATTAGCATTAATCTAATTAGGAAAAGAAAAAGAGAGAGGGGAACACACTGACTGGGCCGAAACCTCCCGCGCAGAAAGCACTCGCGCAGCCATTTCGGCCCGTCACCACGCGTGCACCGCACGGTCCAACCGACCAGCTCAACCGCGCGCGGAGCGGCTCTGCCATCACGTGCGCCCGCTCGCCTCCGCGCCGAGACCCCGACAACCCGACCCCACGCGTCAGCGAGAACCATCTCTGTTCTTCTTCTTGCGCAAGCCGGAAGGCAGAGCACGGCAACGGCGGCGGCCCCCACCGTGCCACCTCGGCCGACCGCGGCTAACAAACCCTAACAAACTTGGGAATCTTGTCCCCTGCGAATTGAATTGGAGACGTGAGGAATCGGAGTGTCTCGTGACCCTTTGATCAAGGTTGCGCGGCCGATCCGCCATCCGCCGTGACACGCACCCGTGCCTATATAAACCGAGCCCTCGCCGGAACCCCTGGGTTCCCAGCAAGCGTCGCCACACCACACAGCCGAGAGAAGAGAGTAGCGAAGGAGCGGAGCCGTGGAGGATCGGGCGCCGCCGCGGAATTCGTCGGCGCCGAGGAAGAGGACCGCAAGCGGAGCACGGGGTGAACCAGGAGCTGCACGGCACTGCAACCGGAGCTACACGGCCTCGAATCGCCCTGCACCGCTATCCTATCTTCACCGCCACCACGATAAGCCTCATGCCACCTTCGCCATCTTCGTCCTCTGCATCGGCCATGGCGCCCGTACCGGAGCGCGCAGGCCAGAGCCTCTACCGGCTCAGAGCGAACTCACACCACCGCGCACACGTTGATGCCTCATGAACCGCACTCCGAACTAGGTAGGGAGACCGAGCTCTCGGCGATGAAACGCATGCACGTCGCCGCGGACTGACGCGCCGCGGCGAAACGGTGACCCAAACGCTATAGCCCACAAGAGACGCTGCTGGATAGCCGATGGTGATCACCACTCGAAGTAGAATCCCGTGCACACTCTTGTTGAAGCCATAGACCGAGGAGCATTCTAGCCGAGAGGGCGAGACGTCGTGACCATGCGCGACGTCGCGGCTGGGCATGCCGTGGCGAACCTGTGCTCCAATTGCCATGGGCTTCGAGTTGGGAAACTAACTGGCCGCATAGCATCACCGAGTGATGGAGAACACCGTGCGCGCCGTAGAATTAACTGGTGACCGATAATGAGCTTGTTCCGATGTCGCATGGTCGCGCCGCTGTGTGCCGCCGTGCGAGATCATACGCGTGGAGTTGCTGCCGGGATTACTGATGACAGCAGCATGATCTAGAGGCAGTAGAGGAGATGGGAAGGAGACCGTATGATTGAATTTGGTTGGGGAGGAGCGGAACTAGCCAAACGGCATAACACCACCGCGGTTCCGCCGCCAAATCTCCTACGCCGGCCGCTAGGAGCACTAGATTAGGCAATTGGCGGTTTGGATCGAATCGCCGTAGAAGCACGATCACGCTGGGGCTCAGGATCGAGTCCGAAGAGGCGAAGTCGAGCACCGGCGCGAGCTCGTCGCTAGCGGGGCGCCGCCGTAACAAAACAGAGGAGAAAGGGGAAAGAACTCCGAGGCTCGAGGCTGAAGGAGGCCTCGGAGCAAAAGTCCGTCTCGTCCGAGGCTCGAGGCTGAAGGAGGCCTCGGAGCAAAAGTCCGTCTCGTCCGAGGCTCGAGGCTGAAGGAGGCCTCGGAGCAAAAGTCCGTCTCGTCCGAGGCTCGAGGCTGAAGGAGGCCTCGGAGCAAAAGTCCGCCTCGCCCGAGGCGCAAGGCTCGAGAGAAGCCTCGGGGCAAAACCCCGTTTCATCCGAGGCTCGAGGGTAGCGTCCTTGGCTTACGGTCCAAGGGAGGCCTCGGCTCGCTCGAGGGACGCGAACAGAAGCGTCCGAGTTGACGTAACGCTGACGTCATGCTGACATCAGCATCGTTGATCAGATCAACACTGACCGTGGGACCCACCTGTCATTCACTGACACCGAACTGACCGGTCACAGAGCGACACGTGTCGTCACCCTGTTTAACCAGTCATTTGTTATTTTCAGAAAATAGAATAAACTTCGGAAATTCATAACTAATTCATACAGACTCCAAAAATAGTGGTTCAAGTTGCTAAATTCATCTAAAATCGAAATCTACTTAATGTACCATGTTTGAGTGCATTTGGATCTTTTGAATTTTCATTCGTTCTTTGTGCTATTCTATAGATGTCGCTAATGCGACCGTTTTCGTACGTTTTCAGAGCCGGAAGGGACGCCTGACAACGAGGATCACGACTACGAGGAGGAACAAGACAACGATCAATCTCAAGGTGCCACAGCCCATCCAACCTCGTAGATCCCATTACGCATGCTAAATTATCTTTCTAATTTAATGATGCTCAGTATAGGACTCGCATGATAGATTTGCTTGTAAGCCCATACCTTGACGCAACCTATCCCCTGCTACCCAGCTGATAGGATAGACACACGCGCTGTAAATACTATCTTGATCATATTTATTTATGCTACGGTGAAAACCGGTGCATATTGTAATACGGTGTATATCGGGGAGTGTGCTGCGTGTGTTTTGGGTGAGTATGGTGGTGAGGGTTGTGTCGACCGAGCCGGAATATACGACGAGCCTGGTGCGAGTCTTGCCGTGGGGCATATCTGGATGCCCCTGTGGTGTGAAACCTGTGGCGGGTTAAATGGTGACATGAGGTGGATCTGGGTGTGAGCCGCTGGTGGAGCCCAGATCAGGAGCGTGCTGTGGTGGCACATATAATGAAAACCTTTGAAAAGACATTCCGGCTTAGTCACCCTAGATTGGTGCGGGATCTGGACCACGGGGAAATACCTTTACAAGCCACTCGCTCCTTATGGACGGGGACGGTCAGACTACCTGGTAGGGTAATGCCATTACTGCTAGGCGAGAGAGTGCGAGGAAGGTACGGGTATCAGAGTCCCACACCCTTCCGAGACGATCACGGCTCCCCCTTCGGGAGAGGGATCGTGACTTCACAGACTTAGCCACCCAGACATACTTGAGGTGAATCCAGGGCTGAGTGGTAGGATGGCATTACTCTAGGCTGGCAAGCGGCCGGTATCCGCCTAGGCACATCCGGGGTGCTGATGATGGCGATCTTGTGGATATTGTAGAACCTCTGCAGAGTGTATGGTTGATCGATCGATACGTTGGCCAATTCGTTGGCCGCGGACCTTTTTCCCTGACCTGTTTCCGACTAGTGAGAGCTTCTCTTTTCTCCCTCTGGTAAGAGTGTGCCGGCCGTGAGTCAGGTGAGACTGCGGGCCGTTGAGACAAAGGCTGGGAGGGAGCTGGCCTCTGTCGACTGAGCGAGAGTATGTGTGTGTGTGTGTGGGAATGGTGATTTGGTGATGGATACGGTGATAAGTTAAAATGGTGAAACATGATAAACATACATAATTATTATACTGTTATGCATAGGAAAAACCCAGCCTGCTAGGTCTGAATTTCATTTACCTGTTGCATCCACTACCACATATAAATCATATAGGATGGGAAAGTGTGGCCAGTACAAATCGTACTGAATATTGAGGTTTCAGGTTCCGAGGAGGAGTACCACTCCGAGGAGTTCGAGGAGTAGGGGGTTTTCGCTTCTACGCTCAAGTTTGGAGTTCGATCGCGCTTCTTCGTCTGCTTCAAGCTGTTCCGGATGCTGTTTATCGAAATTTTCGCCTGTTGGCGATGTAATAAGTGTACTATCGTATTAAGTACTTTTATTTATTCGAAGTATGGATTATGATATTTGACTGGATTATCGGGTAATTTGACTCGAAAGAGTTTTATTACACTTGACTCTGTGGATTTTCCCTTCGTGGAAAATCAGGTCATTTCAGTTATCACAGGGTCTATTAACAGACAATATCTTTTAAGCTTTAGAACAAAGGTAGTCTTAAACTCAAGCTACATAAGAAAAGGGGCATGAAACATTTATAAACCTGATTTGGAGAGCTTGTGACATAAGATATCATTGTTAGGTCCACTATTGTAGTGTTCATCTTCTTGAACCCCCATGGATAGTAACAATCATAACTGCTAGCCTCTTCTTAAACTGTACATGTGTGTTTTCATAAATGTAAGCACAAAGAATAGAAGATAAATATGTATTGAAAGGATCAAGATGCCCAAGAGGGGGGGGTGAATTGGGCTTTTCTAAAACTTCTTGCGATAATAAAACCTAGCAAGCCCCAATTAACCCCCTAGTGCCTAGAAGTGTGTTTGACAAGAATCAATTGCACAAAAGACTATCGCTAAACCATTTCTACTCTAGCATGACAATTCAACTTATGAAAGAACAACAAGTAAATGCGGAATTGAATTGCTCAAAGGTAAATGCGTAGAGAAGAGAGTAGAGATGACGCGGCGATCTTTTTGCCGAGGTATCGAGGTGTCGGCACACCCCCCCTAGTCCTCGTTGGAGCACCCGCGCAAGGGTATCGCTCCCCCTTGATCCGCGCAAGGATCAAGTGCTCACTACGAGCTGATTCTTCGCCACTCCGGCCCGGTGAATCGCTCGCTACCTGTCACAACTTGGCTTGGGTCATCCACAATGCCTCCGGATGATCACCAAGCTCTCCGATCGCCACCAAGCCGTCTAGGTGATGCCGATCACCAAGAGTAACAAGCAAGAACTCTCACTTGACCAATACAAGGCTAATGAGATGGGTGGATGCACACTTGCTACTCTCTATTCACTAATGAGGTGTTTGATCACTCAATTATCAAATCTCTCAACCTCACTAGGCCTCTTGCACTCACTTGGAATCACAATGTGTTTGGCAACCTTTCAAATGAGCAAGAGTGACAGCATGAATGAGGGGGAGACATATTTATACCCCCCAACTCGAAACATGCACGAAGGGGTAAATCCAGCCAGTTTACACACTGACCGGACGCACTGTCGGGGTGACCGGACGCGTCCGGTCAGTGCCCAACGGCTACATGACGTGCTTTCTGACACCTGTACGAAGAGCTGATCGGACGCTCTCGAGCGTCCGGTCACCACTGACCGGACGCGTCCGGTCATCGTTTTTGCTTTCTGGAACCTCTCTGCATGCGACCGGACTCACCCTCCTGGTGCGTCCGGTCGATTACTGAGGAGCGTCCGGTCACAGCCAGACCCGCTCCTCAGCCAACACTACTGACCGGACGCGTCCGGTCAATAGGGTTGGAGCGTCCGGTCGCTATTTGAAGTCCAAAACGACTTCGGTTTGCGACGCTCCCTTCACGAACTTTCTTCCTTATGATCTTAGGGACCTTTCTAAGCTACCTAGGGCTTTGGTTAACAAGTGTGCACCACACCTAACTCAAAAGTCTCACCTAGGTCAAGCTACCCATTCAAACCCCTCTTAATAGTACGGCCAAAGATAAAACAAAGACCTATGCTACTCTAAGTGTCCTTCAACATCAAGTGACACTTAGAACTAGCCTATCACCGTCTTCGTCGTCCATCCTTTGAAAACCGAATGAATTCCATCAATAAGGGGGCATGAATACCATAGTGCCCTCACGATCATCATTACCATGACCTAACTCAACTGTTTCTGTAAAACACACGTTAGTCATAGTAATTTACCGTTGTCATCCAATCACCTAAACCCACTGGGGGCCTAGATGCTCACAATCTCCCTCTTTTTGGTGATTGATGACAACCTCAAGTATGTTTGAAAGAGAGGTGAGGTTTTCAATCACTTGGTTCATATAAGCATGTGACAATAAGATCAAAAGGGGTTAGGCATGCTTATACGAACCAAGTCCACATAAGTACTCAACATAATAAGAATTAACACAAGTACTTATGAACAAGCTCATTTATCGGAGTATAAGTGCGGAAGCAAAGTAAATGAGCATAATCAAGTGACATGTAGAAAATAACGAGTGAAGCATAACATGTCACAACTGAGCGTAAACGAGTGACATGAGTATATAACAAGTGTAGCATCACATGTCACAACCAAAAGATATACACATATCGTACAAGTGCCAAAAGATAAACATGTATGAAAATATGAGTGCAAGATCACACAAAAGAACTGAAACCCTCTCACAAGCTCTCCCTAAGTCTAACATACGCTCTCTCCCCCTTTGGCATCAAAGACCAAAACCTAAGGGTCAGAAGGCGGGACTGGAGCAGACGAGTCGGGCGACGAGGTACGCGGAAGTGTCTCAAACTGAGCAAGGTAAGTCTCCTCGTCAGACGACGAACTGTGAGCTGCCTGACCCTCGGACACTGGACGTGTAGGTGAAGCAGTCTGGGTCTGCTCAGCTGACTCGGGAAGCTCTGTCGCTGAAGGAGGGTCCACGGTCTCGGTCACTACCACTGACACTGTCGTCGAAGCCTCAGGCGCTGAACTGACTGGCAAAGTCGCACTCTGAGAGACTGGTGGCTCGGACGACGCTACTGAGGAGGGAAGAGTCTCTGTAGTACAAGTGGCTGGAGCAGGAGCTGGAGCTGAGGTCACCAGCAACTGAAACTGTGGCGGTGTAGGCAGGCCGGTAAGCTCGCTGAAAGAAGCCTCCAAACTCCGAGGGGTCACGAGGATCGACTGCGTTTGAGTAGGAGTGAAACCTGAGCGGATCGGCGTGAACCCTGGCTGCTGCCCTGGCTGAGGTGACGTGAACCACTGAGGGTACTGAGGGAAGGGCGAGACCGTCGACGGAGGCACTAACGTGAAGAAAGAGGTCGACGGTTGTGGCGGAACGGCCCTAATTCCATGGCCCACCGGTCCCTGTCATCCACTGACAGCCGAACTGATGTTCCGTGTGATTAAGACTGTTCGTCACTAGGCTGCATCAGCGCCCATCGTCCGCAGGATCATCTCACAATTCGGTTACAGCATTGGATACTTTTACAAATAACATCGGAATACAGAGCGGAAGACTTAAATAACATTAGTTTTACAAACCGAGGTTCTAGATAAAATTAAAGGTTAAGTTATTACAAACCAAGTTCGGGAGATAGAAAATAGGCAACGTAGCGGAGTACAACAAATTAAGATACTTGCAATCACCCAGCCCGAGGGTGTACACTTTACTCTTCGGCCTTATCGGCCTCTTCCTGGACGATGGTCATGCAGCAGGGCGCAAGACACACCGGGGACTCAGTCATACCTGCAGCATGGGTAACAAACTCTGAGTACGGGGGTACTCAACAAGACTTACCCGACTAAAGAAAAAGGGGAGAAGACTCAGGAATGAGAGGCTTAGGTAGTCAAGGTAAGGCTTAAGCAAGATCAAGTATTTTGCAGAAAAAGCATTTTGAAATCCTTGTTTTTTTTGGAAAGATTCCAGTATTTCTCTGTCATGATTCATTTTACCTTTCAAAAACATACCTAGTTGAGAACCACTCTCCGTTGACAGTCAGTGACCAAGTCTCCATAACCGAGGAGCAACGTTAATCCGGATAAATAATACTCAGCTGAGGATCCCTATCCACACTGCATATGTAGCACCCAAGCTTGCATATGCCAACTCGTCTACCACGATTCCTCCAAGATTGGGCCCGGTCCTACGCCACCCGGAAGTACAGTACACCACTCCTATCCAGGTACGACGACCACGTGGGTACATGCTACTTCCGCCATCTCTCCACTCCCAGTGCGCGGTTGTCGGTCCAATAAAGGATTCCTCGAAGCCAGAGCTTTCCAAAGTATGTGAATAGTTGCAAGTCTTGGCCAGCAGGCCCCCATACGGATGGTCTGCTGGCCAAGACTTGCAACTATTCACATACTTCGGAAAGCTCTGGCTTCGAGGAATCCTTTATTGGACCGACAACCGCGCACTGGGAGTGGAGAGATGGCGGAAGTAGCATGTACCCACGTGGTCGTCGTACCTGGATAGGAGTGGTGTACTGTACTTCCGGGTGGCGTAGGACCGGGCCCAATCTTGGAGGAATCGTGGTAGACGAGTTGGCATATGCAAGCTTGGGTGCTACATATGCAGTGTGGATAGGGATCCTCAGCTGAGTATTATTTATCCGGATTAACGTTGCTCCTCGGTTATGGAGACTTGGTCACTGACTGTCAACGGAGAGTGGTTCTTAACTAGGTATGTTTTTGAAAGGTAAAATGAATCATGGACAATGGAGAATGGAGAAATACTGGAATCTTTCCAAAAATAAAACAAGTATTTCAAAATGCTTTTCTGCAAAATACTTGATCTTGCTTAAGCCTTACCTTGACTACCTAAGCCTCTCATTCCTGAGTCTTCTCCCCTTTTTCTTTAGTCGGGTAAGTCTTGTTGAGTACCCCCGTACTCAGGGTTTGTTACCCATGCTGCAGGTATGACTGAGTCCCCGATGTGTCTTGCGCCCTGCTGCATGACCATCGTCCAGGAAGAGGCCGATGAGGCCGAAGAGTAAAGTGTACACCCTCGGGCTGGGTGTTTGCAAGTATCTTATTTTGTTGTACTCCGCTACGTTGCCTATTTTCTATCTCCCGAACTTGGTTTGTAATAACTGCACCTTTAATTTTATCTGGAACCTCGGTTTGTAAAACTAAAGTTATTTAAGTCTTCCGCTCTGTATTCCGATGTTATTTGTAAAAGTATCCAATGCTGTAACCGAACTGTGAGATGATCCTGCGGACGATGAGCGCTGATGCAGCCCAGTGACGAACAGTCTTAATCACACGGAACATCAGTTCGGCTGTCAGTGGATGACAGGGACCGGTGGGCCATGGAATTAGGGCCGTTCCGCCACACTCTGAGAACCACTGTCACTCAAACCAGAAGACTGGACTGAACCTCAGAGGCTTGGCCTTGTTCCGTATCCGCGAGCTTGGCCCCGGATTTAGTTGTCACTGTGACTGAGCTCGCTGAACTGGTCCCGACTCGCTGCAATAGATAGATAGGGATATACATAAGCATATAATCGAGAGATAAGAAGCCCTATCGGAAGCAAAGCATTGAGAGATGAGAAAGTGGAGGCATGGCTTTGCTACCTGATGAGACGCGACGAACGGACGAAACGGAGGTAAGACACGAACACGTTCGGTCACTACGATGTCTCGCCGGAAAGATCTGCGCGAGGAAATGGCCAAGAATAGGGTTAGAACGGCATGAACCTTGGTTGAGACGATACGTCGAACACCTGGAGAGCAGGGTGTATGGGGAGGTTTGGGAAGCTCACTGGGAGGGTGCTGGCCGGAGAGAGGTCGCCGGAGAGGATAACACCCGTGGGGACGACCGACGAGGGGAGCACCAACTAGCTCTGGCGGGGATGGCTCCGGTCGTGCCCGACCGAGGAAGAGGGTGGGACGGCGGCGCTGACGCGGCGGAGCGGCGGCCGGAATGCAGGCTCGGGGGCACGGCGGCTCGAGTGCGACGGGGAGACGGCGGCGCGGGCACGGCGGGGTGCGGCAGTGGTGGGCGCGGCGGAGCGGCGGTGGAGCGGCTAGGGCACAGGAACAGCGGTGGAGACAGACGGGGGCGTGGGCGGAGACGAAGACAGGAGTGGGGCCCACATGTCGGTCAGATAGGCTTAAAGCGCTCGTTAAGTTGCGACCGGACGCATCGCAGAGCGACCGGACGCATGAAGCCCGAGCGTCCGGTCCAACACAGAGAGCTCCCACAACGGGATTTCCACGACCGGACGCGTCCGATCGGACTTGACCGGACTCACCTTGCGTCCGATCACTTGCTTGCAAGCGACCGGACGCTTGAGCAAATGCCAGACCGGACTCGCCTGAGTCACTGTTCATATGCACGTGGAATGAACTGACCGGACGCACCTGGAGCGTCCGGTCGCAGCGTCCGGTCACAGGAAAACCCTGTTTTGACTCGATTTTTCGCGCCGACTTCTCCTAACCAAGTTCCAACTCAAATAAGATGCAAATAAACACTAGTTGGAACCTAGAGGAGTGACTTCTCTCAAACCCTCAAATTTTCAAATATTTTGCCATAGGCTAATTTAGTTTTCTAGATAAAATAGGCAATAAAACTCGAGGAGACAACATGTGGCCACCAAAACTAGGGGTCTTAACCAATTGGAGCCTCAAATGCTCCCCCTAGCGGTGGACGAACACAACGGTTGCTCAAAGCAAAACCAAAAAGGAACGACAAAGCAACACACATGCATATGCAATGCAATACAGAATTTGAATCTAGGTTGCTTGTCAAGTTTGCTCATGGGTAAGCTTCTTCACACGCTTTTTAGGGCGGTTATCTTAACCACGTCTGACAAGCCTAAGTGCATAGCATAATTTAAACATGGCATATTATACAATGCAATGCAAAGACAACCCCCTTTCACCTTTTGACAAAGTTACTTAGATCAAGCACATTAAGCTCACTTCGCAATCTACAAAGGGTGTTCTCATCTAGGGGTTTTGTGAAGATATCCGCCAATTGATCTTCGGTTCTAACTCCCTCTAAGGATATGTCTTTCTTGGAAACATGGTCTCTAAGAAAGTGATGGCGAATATCTATGTGCTTTGTGCGAGAGTGTTGAACCGGGTTGTTTGCAAGCTTAACCGCGCTCTCATTGTCACACAACAAAGGTACCCTTTCTAGAACTACACCATAGTCTAAAAGGGTTTGTTTCATGTAAAGGATTTGCGCACAACAAGCACCCGCGGCTATGTATTCCGCCTCGGCGGTAGACAAGGCCACACTATTTTGCTTCTTTGAACTCCATGACACTAGTGATCTCCCAAGCAAATGGCACCCTCCGAATGTGCTTCTTCTATCAATTTTGCAACCCGCGTAATCCGAATCGGAATACCCAACGAGTTGGAAGTTAGCTCCTTTGGGATACCAAAGGCCAATGCTTGGGGTGTGCTTTAGGTACCTAAGGATTCTCTTCACCGCTATGAGATGTGATTCCCTAGGATCGGCTTGAAAGCGAGCACACATGCACACACTAAACATGATGTCGGGCCTAGATGCGGTCAAATATAACAAGCTACCAATCATAGAGCGGTAGAGAGTTTGATCAACCGGGTTACCTCCCACATCTAGGTCGAGATGTCCATTTGTTGGCATTGGAGTCTTGATAGGCTTGCAATCATCCATCTTGAAGCGCTTGAGGAGGTCTTTTGTATACTTCTCTTGAGATATGAAAGTCCCCTCCTTCAATTGCTTGACTTGGAAGCCTAGGAAGAATGTGAGCTCTCCAATCATGGACATTTCGAACTCCTTCGACATCAAGTCACCAAATTCCATGCAATATGCTTCATTTGTTGACCCGAAGATGATATCATCAACGTAGACTTGACAAATGAAGATCTCTCCATCAAGCTTCTTGGTGAATAGTGTGGTGTCGACCATCCCAATGATGAAGCCCTTCTCAATGAGGAAGTCCCGGAGGCGCTCGTACCATGCTCTTGGGGCTTGCTTGAGCCCATATAGCGCCTTGGACAACCTATAAACATGATTAGGATATCTAGGGTCTTCAAACCCGGGAGGTTGATCAACATAGACTAGTTCATTTATGAAGCCATTTAAAATTGCACTTTTCACATCCATTTGGTATAATTTAATGTCATGATGTGATGCATATGCAAGGAGGATACGAATGGCTTCGAGTCTTGCAACCGGTGCAAAGGTCTCTCCAAAATCCAAACCTTCAACTTGAGAGAACCCCTTTGCCACTAGCCTTGCCTTGTTTCTAACAACCTTGCCTTGATCATCTTGCTTGTTTCTAAACACCCATTTTGTTCCAATGACTCTTGTGCCTTTAGGTCGCTCTTCAAGTGTCCAAACTTGATTGCGGGTGAAGTTGTTCAATTCTTCATGCATAGCATTCACCCAATCAGGATCACCTAGAGCTTCATCTACAATGGTGGGCTCAACAAGAGACACAAAGGAGTGATGTTCAATAAATAAAGCAAGTTTTTGAGATCGAGTCATTACACCCCTTGTAGGACTCCCTATGATGAGATCTTGAGGATGAGCTTGTAGTAGAGGAGTAGTCCTTTGACCAACAACTTGAGGGGCCGCTTGTGGAGCATCAACATCTTGAGCTTGTACCACCATTTGATCATGGGAGACATGAATATCTTCAAATGGATCTCTTTCTTCTTTGTCATCAACATGTGGTACATTGGATGATGATGGCTTGTCAATGACTTGCACATCATCATCATCATCTTTAGGCTTGATGGCTCCAATCGGCATGTTCTTCATTGCTTCCCTCAATGGTTCATCACCTACATCATCAAGATTTTCATGCTCTCCTTGAGAGCCATTAGATTCATCGAATTCCACATCATATGTTTCTTCTACCATCCCGGTGGCATGGTTGAATACTCGATATGCTTTGGACTTCAATGAGTAACCAACAAGAAAACCAATATCACATCGGCGTTGAAACTTCCCTAGGTGTTGGCGCTTCTTGTAGATGTAGCATTTGCACCCAAACACTCTAAAGAAGGATACATCCGGCTTCTTGTTGTTGAGTAGCTCATAGGGGGTCTTGCCAAGGAGACGATGGGGGAACAACCGGTTTGATGCATAGCAAGCGGTGTTGATTGCTTCCGCCCAAAATCTTTCCGGTGTAGTGTACTCATCTAACATAGTCCTTGCTAGAGTGATTAGTGTTCGGTTCTTCCTCTCAACTACCCCATTTTGTTGTGGTGTGTAGGTTGCGGAGACTTCATGCTTGATCCCAACTTCATCACAATATTGCTCAATGTGGGTGTTGTCGAACTCTCTTCCATTGTCACTTCTTATCTTCTTGATCTTCAAGTCGAACTCATTTTGGGCTCTCTTGGCAAACTTCTTGAATGAAGGGGTTGCTTCGGATTTGTCATGAAGAAAGAATACCCAAGTGTATCTTGAATAGTCATCAACAATCACTAGACAATAGAGATTACCACCCAAGCTAGCATATGTTGTTGGCCCAAATAGATCCATGTGGAGTAGCTCTAACTCTCTTGATGTTGATACAAAGGCTTTGGTTGGATGAGTGTTTGCAACTTGCTTGCCGGCTTGACATGCACTACACAATTTGTCCTTCTCAAACTTGACATCCTTCAAGCCTCTAACCAAATCCTTCTTCAATAGCTTGTTGAGAGTGTTCATTCCAACATGAGCCAATCTTCTATGCCATAGCCAACCAAGTGATTGCTTAGTGAATAAACATGTCTTCAAGTTGGCATCTTCGGAGGTGAAATCCACTAGGTAGAGATTGTTGTATCTAAAGCCCTTGAATATCACTTGTGTATCATCTTTCTTGGTCACAACCACTTCCTTGTCGGTGAACAAACATTGAAAGCCAAGATCACATAGTTGCCCAACGGATAGCAAGTTGAAGCTCAATGATGCAACTAGTAGCACATTGGAGATGGTATGATCATTTGATATAGCCACTTTGCCCAATCCCTTGACATTGCCCTTTGACTTGTCACCAAATGTAATCTTTTCTTGATCATTGATATTCTCTTCTAGTGAGGTGAACATCCGGGGATCACCGGTCATATGTTGTGTGCAACCACTATCAATCACCCAATGAGATCCACCGATCTTGTAGTTCACCTACACACACAAGAAATCAAGCTTGAGCTTTTGGGACCCAAACTTGTTGCGGTCCCTTAACCTTCTCAACTAGTGACTTAGCAACCCAAATTTGCTTTGGTCTACTCTTGTTAGGTGTCCCCATAAACATGACCTTCACTTTGCCACTAGAATCTTGTCTAAGCATGTAGTGAGCATTGAAAGCAAAGGGCCTAGCATGCTTGGGCAGGGGTGTGGGCTTTGGCTCTTCACAGTCATGAGCAAAGTGACCTTCCTTTCCACACTCATAGCATCTTCCAATCTTCTTCTTCTTTGGCTTAGTGATGCTCTTGCGTTGCTTCATCTTCTCTTCAAGAAAGCCAATGCCATTTCTATTTGTCTTCATGACAGTGTTCATGAGAAGCTCACTTTGAAGACATTGGCCCTTTGTGAAGTTCCTCAATCCGGCGGTGAGGTGTTCCTTTTCTTTCTTGAGCTTGTCAATCTCTTGTTGGAGCTCTAATTGAGATGGTGTCATCTTGTAATCTCTCTCCATCTTCAATCTCTTGTTCTCTTCTTTTAGCATATCAAGCTCAAGTGTCATGCTATACTCATCATCTTGGGTCTCAACAATGACTTGCTTTGTGGTTGCAAGCTTCTCTATATCAACTTTGAGCTTTGCATTCTCATTCTTGATCTTGATGTAATCATCATAGTGATCGGCCACAACCACACTCTTGTCTTTGCCACTAGCTCTTTGCTCATCATGCTCACTAACCAAGTCCTCACAAGATGTTGCTATGTCACACTTAACAACAAGGTTAGGAGCATCATGTGTCTCATGTGAAAGCATATCATAAGAAATGGTGAGAGCATCGTAGTCAACTTTCACTTGAGTGTATTGTTCTTTTAGCAAAGCATAACTAGTGGTAAAGTCACTATGCATCTTATCAAGTTTTTCATTTTTAGCTTTGAGCTCCTTGTTAGAGGACTTGAGCTCCTTGATAGTGGATGACATAGTTGCAAGTTCATCTTTTAGTTCATCACTAGCATGAATAGCATGATCACATTTTTCAACAAGAGATTCATTTTCATCAACAAGCTTCTCATTCTTAGCTCTAGTCTTTCTTATGATTTTAGAGTAGTCATTTAGCAATTTGACAAGTTCATCATAAGTGGGAGCCTCAAATTCACCATCACTATCACTATCACTAGAGTCATCATCGTTTTGTACCTTCCGGTCACCCTTGGCCATAAGGCATAGGTGTGTAGGTGATGATGGCGACGGTGGTGGTGGTGGTGTAGAGGATCCAATGACTAGAGCGGCCACCTTCTCCTTCTCATCATCACTATCTTCATTTGATGAGCCACCGGAGGAATCAATGTCGGTGAGCCAATCACCAACAATGTAAGCCTTTTCACCTTTCTTGTGGTATTGCTTCTTCTTCTTGCCATCCTTCTTGTAGTAGGGCTTTTCATCCTTCTTCTCATCTTCACTTGATGAGTCATACTTCTTGCCCTTGTTCTTGTTCTTGTAGCTTTCTTTCTTGGGCTTGGTGCATTGATGAGCAAGATGACCAAGCTCACCGCAATTGTAGCAATCCATTTTGGAGATTGGCCTCCTCTTGCTACTTGTGAAGAACTTCTTCTTTCTTGAGTCAAAGTTGACTCCATTCTTGTGAAGCTTCTTCAACATCTTGGTGGTCCTTCTCACCATGAGAGCAATGTTGGAGTCATCTTCTTCATCACTTGTGCTCTCATGATGCACCACAATAGCCTTGGACTTGCCCTTCTTGTCATGGCTAGCTTTGAAGGCCAAGTCCTTCTTCTTGTCGGTGGAGGAGCCACCACTTGGTGTGATGTGCATGTACATCTCATGCGCATTGATCTTTCCCAAGATTTGAGTTGGTGTAGCGGTGGAAAGATCACCTTGATGTAGCACCGTCACGATGTGTCCATACTTCTCAATTGGAAGGACACAAAGAATCTTCCTCACAACATCGGATGGTTGCATTTGTGTGAGGCCAAGTCCATTTAGCTCTTCTACAAGAACATTCAACCGTGAGTACATTTCATTTGCACTTTCATTAGCATGCATATCAAAAGAGTGAAGTTTTTGCATAACTAAATGATAGCGTTCCTCACGCTCACTCTTGGTTCCCTCATGGAGCATACAAATGTTTTCCCATAGATCATGGGCATTTTTGTGGTTCCGAACACGGTTGAACACATCTTTGAAAATGCCTCTAAAAAGAATGTTTTTGGCCTTTGCATTCCATTTATCATTTCCCTCCTCATTAGGAGTGAGGCTTGTGCCTTCCTTGGGCTTGGCAAAGCCGGTTATGGCGGCATTACGGCATTTCACATCAACCGCTTCTAGGTACGACTCCATACGGATTTTCCAATATGGAAAGTCGTCTCCCTCAAACATGGGAGGTGGTCCATCACCTCCGGACATCTTAACTCTAGGCGGTTAAGCCTAAATCGAGAGCACGAGGCTCCGATACCAATTGAAAGGATCAAGATGCCATAGTGCCCTCACGATCATCATTACCATGACCTAACTCAACTGTTTCTGCAAAACACACGTTAGTCATAGTAATTTACCATTGTCATCCAATCACCTAAACCCACTGGGGGCCTAGATGCTCACATGTATTTTTCGGCTGCAACCAGGAGATGGACAAACATATACGTAACTAAAATAGACGACATACTAACAATCAACATTAGGCAGATTTACAAAGAAGGAGCTTACATGTCGGATCTGAATCCCAAGTAGGTAAAAACTGCATGTTATACAAGCTATTAGCATAAGGGTATTAAAGTTGGAACTACACAAGCATATGACCTGCCATACATTTTCAAGATGAAGGTAGGTTTCTAAAGATTTAAAGAAACGTAGGTAGTACAAGAGGAAGAGAATGAAGTAAGTCAAAATGAAAAACAGTTCTAACAATAAGAACTAATATCCTGTCAGTGCTGTGACTGACATTAGAAATCTATGAATCTATCAACAGCACATGAGCCAATGAAGAGGGGGAGAAGGAACAAACAGAAAGTATACCAAAGGAAGGCAACTTGAATTGAGAATATGTACTCGACATGGAGACCAAAAAAGGCCCAATCTGCCTATGATCTTGGTATTTACTATTGAGCAGACAATATTTTAGTTTGATGCCATTTAATTAGGAGTGGGTTGTAAGGGCAAAACAATGCAGTACAACAGATCGAACTAATCTTATATGCAAGAAAGCACCCAAAACTCCGATAGGAAACTGGTTGTATCAGTGGTAACAAACACGATACAAAAATCCATAAGATCAATTGAACTAATCAACATTGTGCAGTCTAAATCTGTATTTAAGGCGGGACATACTAAACATGCTCTTGTTGTTGCAGAAGTAGCCATGTTAAATCTTGGACGTGGCCCTTGGAAAACAGACACCATTGACACCACTCCATATCTCTGGAAGTATAACCAAAAGCGTGAAATCAAAAGGACAAAAAAAATCAGGTCACGATTTAGAAGGTTGATATTCACTATTGAAATTAAATTGACCTGAAACAACATGTGTACTTAGTAGCCCTGACGATGCTGCCAATATCTAATTTCATTAGGAGTAGCAAGATTACAAAGAAAGAGCCCAATGGATGCTAAGAAGAAAAGGGAATGATGCATACCCGATATGGAGGATGCTACAGGAGATATCTGAACAAGGTGCCGATGAACTACAGCGGCATATGGTCCATTGAAATTTGTCAGACTATATAAACCGAGTAGGTGCCTAAATTAACAAAAAAAGACCATATATTATTGCAGAACCAAAGTATTTCTTATAACTTACATATATTTTTTGACAATATCTCTGGATCACTTAAAAATTAGAAAGAGAACTTTTCACCTGTAACATACTACTAAAGGACCAATGACCATGTGAATCAAAGTTTTTCTGGAAAAAAATGAGCAGCAGTAGATGAATCACCATCATGCCAATGTGGAAAAGGAAGGTACACATGCTGGATAGATATGTGGTCTTTTTGTATTTTTATCAGATACTTTTTCAAATTTTCTCTCCAGGGAAAAATCAATGCAAGGGTGAATAACGCACATGAAAATTTGAGGGCAGATAACTATAATCATTCTAGCATGGAAACACATGTAGAAGTCCTAGTCCCTTGAATGACAGACCATGTTGTCCACAACAGCTCATAAAGATGAAGCCATTGAGATGATTAAAGACCATGATAAAGTCACCAATCTACGAGCTTATAATCAACAGTGGGTATTGAAGCTTGAAGCTTACCAGGACAACACTGTTCTATGTTTGTACTTCTATGTGCTGATCATTATTATTGGTTGCATCAATGTTTTGACCATTGCCATTGCTAGAGATTGATCGGTACCTCTTCTTCCTGATGTGTTGATGAACTGCTAAATGCCTAAACTGAAGGTACAAATTGAAAAAAAATAGCCATACAATTAACAATTGTACGGGACCAGTGAAACAAATAAATAAATAAACTAATAAACATAGTGCCCTAGTGGACAATGGAGATCAGGAGATGTACTGTATACCTTGGCACCTTGTCGCAATGGCCTGCGCCATGCAGTCTTGCTTGCCGTTCCGAGCTCCACAAATGGCGGACGAAACCCTAGGCGGGAGTCGCCACTGCGTGGGGAGCGGCCGCAGGCAGGGAGGGAGGATGCGGCGGTGCCGGTCTACTGCCGGCGTAGAGGCGGCCGCGTCGTAGGTTGGTCGTTCCGAGCTCCTCCAATGGCGGACGAAACCCTAGGCGGGAGTTGCCACCGCGTAGGGAGCGGCCACATAGGTCGGAGCGGCAACGCTGGCAGGGTAGCAAGCGTGCAGGAGGCCGCGCGAAGGGTGGTGAAGAGGGAGGGTGGCTGCCGTACCCCACCCACGCCGTCACGCCGCCTGGAGGGAGGCGCCGCCTCACGCCTGCCGCTGCGTCGCGAGAGAACGAGAGATAGAGAGGGGAAAGGTAGAGTGAAGCAGAAGCTGCGGGGAACGAAAAGTAGGTCGCGTATATATTTATCTGTCCGACTTTGGACTAGAAGCCAGACAAGCCAAGAAGAGGAGCCGAAAAAGAAGAAGCCGCTCCCAGTAGAATTTGCTCCAAACGATCTAGATCGTTGAATCGGAGATCGAACGGCCGTGAGGATTTAGGGTGACGTGGCTACACGTTCTATGCAGGATCCCCCTGGAACATATAGATCTAAATACTGACCGTGACGAGATCAAGGCATCCATAATGCATGTAAGCTAGTTCTAAATATTATTATTATTATATATATATATTAATAGAAAAGAGAAAAAAAATTATATCAAGAGTAGGTTTATGTACACATTTTAAAATTATGTGAACGTCATATGGGTTTAAGATCAATCTCAGTGGAGAGTTTTATAGTGTTATTTTAAAGATGACATCTTATACAAAATGAAATGAAACATCCACTCTCAAATGAGAGTTTTATTCTATAGTTTCATTGACATTTAATTTCATGACTCATAGTGAGTTGTAATTGTGTCAAGAGAGTTTCATCTGGATAAAACTTATTTCACCTCTCTTTTCTTAAATACTATGTTGTCATGTCATCAAAATTATTTACGTGACAACATATTTAATACAGATAAAACTCTTATAAAACTCTCACTGAGATTGATCTGGTTATAGTAAATCTACTGCTAAAAATTAGTATTATTGGAGAGATTAACCTAGAGCAAAGTCAATGGTAGAGCCAAGCATGGCTGAGTCAAGGTATAAGAGTCACGTCATATAGTAAAGTTAGGCCTTGTTTAGTGCAAAATTTTTCATGTAGCATTTTCGTTGTTATTTGACAAACTTTGTCCAAATATGGACAAACTTATCTCGACATGTACATACTAAAAGTACAGTTAGTTATTTTTTTTACCTACATTTAATGCTCCATGTATACGTCTGAACATTGATGTGATGGTTGATGTGATGGAAAATTTTGGGAAATAGGGAGAACTAAACAGGGCCTTAGTCTTCTACTTGTGAGAGATATTTTTTTTTATTATATGCTTTCATTGTCTTTTTTTATTTCTCCTCGTATATTGTGAGTATCTGTATTGGGACTCACTGTTGTTTGTACTTTTCATGTCTAACATGTTGCATGTTGGTTGCATGAGACCCTTCTCTGTCCTTCCTTTCGTCTTTTACATCGGCAAAAATGTGTTCGCACTTCGCACTGGCCCTCTGCAGTGTGCTCCCAAAGTGATGCCCAAACCTTCTCTCTCTACACTGCAGGTACCGGTGCCAGCTTTCAAAGATTCGGGAGCGGAGCAAGTAGAGGCAGCGGTGCCTTGCAACTTAAAAAAAATAGAATCTTGTACCCAGTGAGAGAAGAGTATACTCATGTTGGTGTAAGATTGTAAGAGCCAATAGAAAACACCTGTACCGTCAGATGTCTGAAGATAGCTTCGGTGCTAAACTTTGTACACATTGTAAGTACCAGAAGCGATGCTTGTTTTTCTGCCAACGGATCCACAGATTTTTCCTAGCTCTACTCCACACATTGGACCTTAAATATAGCTTCATCTTGTGGGCCATTTACCCGCACATAGTAGTATGACGCGATGGCATCAATTAAGGTCCAATTGACCCAGATGTACTTCCAAAACAATGCCTTTAGCGCATTAAAAACGCAACGAGGGGATGAATTGGTGATCAGGCCTTGAAGCGTATGGACGCTCAAGTACGAGTGGGGTCCATATGTCCATATGGGCCGGCTACAGCCATCACAACCTTAGCGACCAATCAGGAATTACGACATTAAGGACCCAAAATGTATTATACTAGCTTGAATTGTGTTGTAACTCCAATCTAACAACTTGAAACTTTCTCATATTTTCTATACCAATGAGAATCAAATATTTACATTAATTTATATTTTACTAGTATTACTCTAGGACTTAATGACTATGTGAGAGGAATTTTTACTCAACCATGACATAATTTCTTCAAACTAATTAAGGGTTGCTTGGTATAGCTCATCTCCGTGTTTGTCTAATAGAGTGAGTTTGGTGGGAGAGCATGTGGGAAGTTATATATTCTTGAGTGAGTTTGACAGTGATTGAATGGAGAGCAGTAGCGAGTGGGTTGTTTTAGTTCCTAACTCGAAGTATAAATAAGTGACAGTTGTGAAACCCCTATCAGAATTAAACTGTGTTATATATACGTTTTGGCTTTCTAGGAGCGGTTTTCATAGAGAAGATGATGTTGAGAGTGCTCACAAATAGTATGCGTGGTTTTACATGTCGATAGTGGAAGCTTTGTGTATAGGCTACACAATCGTAGATTGTTTACCGCTTTCAGCCTAAACACGCGGTTGTAGTGGTTAACGAGTTTGAGTGTCAAAACCCAAAAGAGGATTTAGGACGGCATGTGGCATCATTGGAAAAACTTTTGCCTTTAACCAATTTCACACGAGCAGCTTGAAACCGTTTGTTTGGGCTCCGTGTCAACACCCCCGACAACACACCCAATCACCCAGTGGCGGATCTAGAAACACGTTAAGAGAGGGGCTAAACTGGTGTGAAAAAAATAGACTGCGTCAGATAGAGTTAAATGTAGTTTTATAGACAAAATTTGACTGAAAAAAGAACTGTTAAAGGGATTTTCGGTCCATGCCCCGGGCTGCAACCCGAGGCCTGGATCCGCCCCTGCAGCCACCCACCCACAATTTAAGAAGAGAAATTCAAAATTCATGAAAAAATGATCTTTTTGACATCTCTTAGGAATACCTTCTCCATGGGGTAGGCATTGCAAAGTTTCATGGAAGTTGGAGTTCATTTGCTTTATACTTGTTTTTGTCCACATACGTTTTGAAAGCTACAATCTTTTAAATCTGGACTAGTCGAGTTTAGATGTTACCCTACTAGGTTTGAAAATCTTATGGGATTAGTTTTTTTGACAAATATATGGGACTATTTGACACGGCTTAAAAGGTGTGTTGGCTTCTTCTCAAGATGTATTGTAGCAAGTAGCTCGTTTTATTTCTCTTCTCCCAAATAACAAATAACACATGGCGTGCCTTCTCAGGCTTCGGCTTCTTTGTTACCGTAGTACGAAACCGGAGGAGTCATGTCAAAGAGGGTCTAAAAGAGATTACTACGGTCTACGACGGAAATAGCCAACGACAATTATTTTGGGACGTTCTACTGTCGTTCCAACGAGATAATCCGGGACGGAGGGAGTAGAATATAGCCTTCTTCGATGAGAACTTTGGAACTTCCATTCACCGTCTCTCTAATCGTCGGTTGGATTCTTCACTTATTCATAGTTGCGGTTGCGGGCAATGAGTTGCATGCTATCCTTCGCGGTTTCCTCGCATATCGCGTTGCCAAGAAAGATTCCAAGCACGCCTTTCTCGACAATTTTACATCTCATAGAAAGGGTCTGTTTGGTACAACTTACAACAGTGTTTTTTTTTTGCCGAACACCATTTTACAAAACAGCTTCAACTTTCACCCATGAAGCTGAAAAAAAGTAGCTTTCTCTCTCCTAACCATGCATGAAGTTGTTGGTGAAGCTGTTTTGCTAAACACTTTTTTCAAAACAGCTCAATTTCACCTGATAAGTTGCTCATGAAGCTGAAGGTGAGCTGTACCAAACGTCCGTGGGCAAAGTCGTTAACCGATGCTACTACTCCACCTATCCAAAAATTTTCTTCAAATCATTGGAGCGTGCGGGGCCTACGGCAATGAGGACGCCCTGTGGCTGTGGGAAACATGGAGGTCGCTGGCGCGCCCATACCGCGCAATGAAGCTGCCTTTTTCCGCTTGACATGCATCTAGTCATCTCTATGCATGCACGCTTCACACAGTAGCGGGTAGGGTCCCTTGTTCGCATAGCCCTGTAGCATGGCGCTGTCCACGGTTCCTTAGACCACCACCTCCAGTCCCCACCCCGGCCCATCGTACGCATGTGCGTCCTTGCCGTGCCGTGTGCAGTGGCATGCCTGCATGATTGCAATGCACAGCTCAAGCCCCCTGCCGCCCAGCGCGCTCTCATGTCCATCGCACGGCGCCGGGGTGGCCGGCGGACGTGCGTGCGGTCCTGCGGTGGTGCTGCGTACTCGCGCCCGGGCGGCAGCTCGCGTTGCGTACGGAAGCTGTAGGCGGCTAGCACGTGCTGCGACCGGAACAGGAAAACCGCGGCGCCCCGCCAGGTTCGCCTCGGACGCACGCACGGACGGACACGGGCAGGGAGGAGGACCGCCGGGTCGTCCGCATCCGGCGAGGCCAGACGCGAGCTCACAACAGCGGCACAGCGTCGCCCATAGCGGAGACGGGAACACCTGATCGATGGCGTCCGGATAAGACTCCGGCCGCAGGCAGCAATGCATGCTTTCCTCGAAGCTCGCGACGGCTTTGGCGCGATGGAACGCGAACGCCGGGGTGGCCTGGCCTGGCCTGCCTGCCCCTGCCAGCCAGCAAGCGATCCGTGCACGATGCCCTTTTCGCTTTCTCTCTCCGTGATCTCGGCCCTGCGGCTCGTGCTCACGAAGCAAAAGATCACGTCGCAGGCCGCCAGGTCGCTAGCGTAAGACACGCATGTGTCCGTGCGAGCCATGCCCAGGGGTGTCAGGCGGAACAGGGGGAGCCTGACGCGGCTTTGGCTTTCCCTTCCCCCTCCTCCGTCGATCGGTGGTGGTCCGTCCGCTGCCCCTGAACTTTTTTTTTTGAGAGCGCTCTCTGGACTTCTGGTGCTGTGCGCCTGCGCCTGTGCGGGGCAAGAAAACAAAGGGGAGGCCCGCGCGCCCTGGCGCATCTGGTCAGGTGGCCGTGAATGACCACTGTGATATCGATCGGTGCGCGCAACAGCGGGCGCTGCAGAAGCAGCAGCTGCGCCTCCTCCATGCATGCTGCCTTTTCTCGGCGTCTCTCGCTCGCTCGCCCGTGAGCGGTTTCCGATGCACTGCCACGCCGTGACGGCAAGCAAAAATACAGCAATGATATGATGGTGGGCGGCAACACCTGGCTGCAGGCTCGTGGTCCGGACTCCGGATCTGGATATTTCTACCGCCGCAGCACCTGAAGACAGCCACGGGCGTGCTCATACGGATGCCGCCACCCTGTACATACCCACTCTGTCCACCGAAAGAATTAATTTTTAGAATCCGTGTTAGTAAATTTTGACTAACTTTATAGAAAAGAGTAACAACATCTATAGTATAAAATAAACATATTATGAAAATATACTCTATGGGATATCTAATGATACGAATTTGAGATCATCAATCTTGATAGTTTTTTCTAGAAATTCGGTCAAAGTTTAAAAATTTTGACTTAAGATAACTCTAGAAATCTATTTATTCGTGGACGGAGGGAGTACAACACAACCCTCAATAGTTGTACTACTATGCCTAGTGCGTCCTAGTATTAATTTTTTCATGCATTCATACAGGGGTGTTTAATGGGTCTCAGGTGTTAGGTCAGATATTGTGATATTAATTTAGTCTATTTAAAAATAAACTAATAAAAAAATTATTAAAAATCGTGGGATAAATTTAATAGGATTAATTAATCTATTATTAACATATGTTTACTATCACAGAATATTATCAAATTATAGACTCATTAGGTTTTAAAAATCATCCCGCAAAATTATCACAAGCTTTGTAATTAGTTATTTTAATGGTCTATATTTAATTCTCTATGTATGTGTCCAAATATTTAATGTGATAGGAGAAAAGTTTACTGACAGTTGGTTGGTGTAAAGTTTTTAGGTATCACGTCAGATGGTTTGAGTACTAATTTAGTCTATTAAAATAGATTAATAAAAAAACTAATTAGATATCCCGTCAGGAAATCATGAGATGAATTTATTATTATGACTAATTATTTCGTTATTATCACATATTTATTGTAGCATAACATTATCAAATCATGAACTAATTAGATTTCGAAAAAATCATATTCTATATTATTCGTATTCTATATTTATCTAGATATTTATTCTCTCTAGTTCATTTGGAGGCCAAACAACTAATGTTTTTATATTTTTTATTCAAAATTTATCTCCACTAGTTGCATTTTGCATGGACTCTTTGTTATTTAGATAGAAAACCAAATTGCTATTTTAATTTATTATTTTCAATTTTTGTGTACTCCCGCTGTCTCTAAATATCCATCATTTTCGTTCTCTGAGAAATAAATTTGACTAAATATATATTAAAAGATATTAATATTTATGATACATAATTAGTATAATTAAAAAGATTTTGAAACTTATTTTTTAATAAGTTTATTTAGAGATACAACTTATAGCTCGTACACGATATTTAAGGATGAAGGGAGTATTAATTGTAGTTGGTACAAACTAGCACTTTGATTTGATTTAATCTGTTACAACACTATTGTCGGGGGTCCACAAAAGGGTACCCCCAATCAACGCGAACAAATAGGTTAAACTTAGAACACCGGTAAATAACAAACCTAACGAGACCAACCCCTCGAGGCCCACAACGCTGGCCCGCCAAGCCAGGCCCCGGGCGAGCGCCCCACTAAAACCTCGAGTCCTGGAATTTAGGGCTCGAGCCCCCCACGGCCGAACACCATACCTCGAGACCCCACACAGGGGACCTCGAGCCTCTCTGGCACAGCAGCCTATCCCTCGAGGCGCTTATGCTTCCCTCGAGCGGCGCAGGCATCGGATGACAACCCCATACCGCGCATTTAATACATCCACCTACTCCAGTCACGTCCTCTGCAGCCCGACGTGTACCACAGTAACCAGGGCAGAGTCAAGTCTCGTTTTCACCACAAGCATGGGCAAAAGGGCGCCAGTATGGCACTGTTAACCCATACCCTACGCTGTTGCACGTCCAAGCCGCGTCTCGAGACTTGGATGCCCACTGCTCAATCAATTTCCACGGGACTTGTCCATACCTGCGGGGGGCTCGAGCCCCCCGTAGGCGCCACCTCGAGGCCGACTCTACGCCCCTCGAGCCCTAACTGCTTTCATGCTATTGGAAGACAGGTACCCCAAGATCCGGAGGGACCCCGCCGTGTCCTGTACGTGCCGGAATGGGTGCTGTACGGCTTCTACATCGTCACGTCATCACGTCCGCGCCCGGGATGGAGGCCACGCCCCAAGGACGCCTCAACAGCAACGTTCACGTCGGCTCCAGTGGCCCCGACAAGACAGGGTTCCTACCCCTCTCCGTATTGGGCATCGTACGCCCCGACACCTGTAGTACCCTTGTGTAACCCTGGCCTCCCCTTGCTCTATAAAAGGGGACGCCAGGGCCCTTCGCGCGAGGAGGACAAAACGCGAGTCCACGGTTACACAACTCCGATAGACAACACACAAGTCCACACACGTACACACTCGAGTCCGGACTCCGGTCCACGCTCATTGAGCTTGTATTCGCCCCTGTACAAGCACTTAGGTGCAAGTAATACGAAAACCTCCTCCCCCGCTGGACGTAGGGCCTTCTCTGCCTGAACCAGGATAAATCCTTGTGTCATCTTGCATCACCATCCAGGAAGAGAGCACGCGATCACATTACTCGTTGGTGTCATACCCCGGGTTCGAAACACCGACAACTATAAAATCAAATAGTATATTTTTTTGATGAATCTGCTAATTTATAAATCTTCTGTATGAATATAGGACTTATTTTACAGTGTTATATAAGTATATTAATAAAAAAACTGCCTCTAGTGTACTCTCTCTATACCCATATTAGTTGACGTTTAGGACAGCGATACGGTCTTCAAAACACAATTTTGACCTATTATTTTTATAAAAATATTTATGGAAAAGTTATATATATATATGTACTTTTATGAAAGTATTTTTCAAGATAAATCTATTTATATAATTTTTATATTTGTAAATTTAGAAACTTAATAGTTATTGATGATTTATATTCCTAATGTTTGACTCTAATCTTTTCTAAAACGACAACCAATATGGGTATGGAGGTAGTATTCAATGAAGAGAAAAGACTACGGCGTGATTCTTCAAGCTACTCCCTCCGTTCCAGAACAAGTGTCGTTCTCGCTTCCTGAGAAAACACTGCCGTTAATTATATATTAAAATATATTAATATCTATATTAAGTGATTAGTATCATCGGAAAGATCTTTAAGTCTAGTTTTTTAACAAAATTATTTGGAGATATAAATGTTGCATATGTTTTTTACAAATTGAGTCAAACTTATGACACGAAATCTTAAAACGACACTTGGAGGGAGTATATATATAAGCCGGTGTATTTTTTCTTAAAATATATTACTTGGCGACTGATTTATATAAAAATTAAAGCAAGAGCCTATGGCGTGATTTCACAGCAGATTTGGTTGGTGGGGTGCCAAAAACAAAAGAGCACAAGTTTCACCTCGGCATCTGAACTTTCACCTGCCCCGCTCTCGCTCCCCACGTGATAGCAGCGGGGCAAGCGTAAACGTGCGAGTCTAGCAGCACCCAGCACGTACTGTTGCGGCAGTGCAACTTTACTTTTACCTGTGCATGTGCTCACGCGAAAGATTGCATAGCACCCTAAAGCGACACTGCCTGGCGGGGCCCCCGCGCCAAAGGTTCACTGTGCTTCTACTGTGCCCCCGGTGTTCCCACTTTCACCTGATTATTTATGCAGATGCTATAGCTATCGAGTCTACTACCATGGCTCTACGAGGCGAGCCTACAGTAACAACAAATACGGACGCCCCGGACCAGAGCGAGTGGTTCCTTCAGGTCAGTACCGTTTGTGGTCTCGCACTCCCATCACAGTGAGAACAGCAGTACTGTACTGCACATCGTCTCCCTCACACAACACAAGAAGAGGAGGAGCCACGTCATATTCGCAGGCCTAGCATGGCCCTGCCGGCTGCCGCAAGCCCGCAGCAGCAGCGCATCACGCCGTCGTCACTCCAAACCCTGCGCCATTACGCACAGGCAGCGGCGCCCTAATCACGCCGGATATTCCTTCGTACAGTATCCCGGAGCGACGCGTCGCACTCGCAGGTGACGTCGTCTACTACGGTCTACCGCTGCGCGTGGCCCGTGGCTGTGGATTTTGAGGCCTGCCGTAACGGCAGAGATCGAGCCCGGCCCGTATCCCGGGACCGGTGGGCGCGGTCCCGCCGGTCGGCGTCTCGTCGCCCTTGCAGTTGTCGAAGGCCTGGTAGCGGGCGGGGGACGCGGAGGATGACTGGACCGCGCGGGCCAGGAGGCAGTGCTATGTTCGGTCTTGTCCCGGGCGGGGCCCCGGAGGGTGTTGATTGCTTGTTCGCGGGCCCAATTATGAGTGACCCGTGGGCCCGCGCGCCCTCTGCCCAATGGGCGTGTTTGGTTTGGTTGGGAGGGCAGGCAGCGCATTGAAGCGCGCGTATGATTTGCTGCTGGAACCCCTCTCCTACCGCTGCTACAGTGCCCGCTGCTGCTGCTCGCGTCAAGGACTCAGGAGGGTGGAAGGCAAGCTAGGCTGGCTTGCTGGCTGGGCGAGGGAAAGCGCACCCCACCACACCCCGTCTCTGTACTACAGTACTCGCAGCCGTAGTAGGACTCGCACGCAACGCAAGCGCCCAAAGGGAACAGTTTGGTTGGTTGGTTCATCCGCCGGCTTGGTTTGGGGCCTGGGGGAAAACTGATAATCCTGCAAATCATTCTATTTTTGTGAATTACTGTCCTGTTTACTTGTACGCAGCGATCGATGTGTGGCGCACGGGCGCATTGATTTGAACATTTAGGAGCACGCAGCAGAAGTGGTCGTGCAGCTGGCCGGGGATGGGTGGCTTGCACAGTTTAGCACACACACATTTATTAAGGGACTTAATCACGCTGCACATGGAATGTCTTCTCCTCCCTCCTGCTCCCCGGAATGGTCAAACCGAGTACCATCATCCTCCAACCAGGCCGCGGTAAAAACACACACGCCGCGCCAAGGTCCGGACGGATTAGCCAGACAGGTCCGGACGGAGGGGGAGGACGGTAACTGGCGCTGGCACGGACGCCCACCCACATCCCTACAGGCCTGGCGCTGGAGCCCTTCCTGGACGCGACGCCAAGAGGCGGGCGCATGTCTATTTTTACCCCTCCCGCTCCACCACCTCTGCTGCCGTCGCGCTCGCGCCTCACACGCCCTTCACCTGGTCTCTGCCCTTTCTCACGGCGGCTCCTCACCATCGCCCTACCCCTCCAGCGGGCACAGGCCGCAGCTAGCTAGCCTTCCTCCTCTTCTTTTCACCTCCGCCCGCATCTGCATCTTCACGGTCGAGTTCAGTTCCCCGGTCTCGGCTTTGCCGAAAGAAAGGCACCCGGAACCCGACGACAGCGGCAGCAGCAGTCGAGTCCGCCAGTCCGGGACGGGCTGGGGCAAAGCTGGGATGAAGATGAAAAGGGGGGCGGAATAAAAAGGCGGGGGAGGAGAGGAGAGGCGAGAAGGCTACAGCGGCGGCAGGCCAGGGCACCAGGGCAGCGCAGCGCAGCAGCAGAGCGCAGGCAGGACCGCCGCTCGGAAAGTGCGGAGCCGTTTCCCCCTCTAGCAGCAGCTCTACTTGCCTCCGTCCACTCAGCCCACGTCCACGCCCTCCTCGCGCTCTCCAGTCCAGGTGCTCCTGATCGCTTCCCTGCTAGCGCGCGCGATCCCCGAGGCCGCGCGCGCCTGATCGCGCTCGCCATGTCGTCCGCCGCGGGCGGGTACGGCGGCGGTGCGGGGGGCGGCGCCGAGCCCCACTGCCATGGCCTCGGCCACGGCGACTTCCTGCTGCACCACCATGCACAGCACGTCGCCGCGCAGCAGCTCTACCACGTGCCGCAGCACAGCCGCCGCGAGAAGCTGCGGTTCCCCCCGGACGACTCGCCCCCACACGCCTCAGCTTCCGTCCCGCTGCAGCAGCAGCAGCAGCACGCCGGGATGGCCTGGCCTCCGCCGCCGCCGGGGTTCTACTCCTACGCGTCCTCCTCCACGTCGTCCTACTCCCCGCACAGCCCCACGCTGGCGCAGGCACAGCTCGTCGTGGCGCACGGCCTCGCCCCGCCGCCGCTCTCGTCGCAGATCCCGACGCAGAACTTCGCGCTCTCGCTCTCGTCCTCGTGCTCGAACCCGCCGCCCGCGCCCCCGCAGCCGAGGAGGGCGCACGCCCCGCCCTCGGCGCCGTTCGGGCCCTTCACTGGCTACGCGGCCGTGCTCGGGCGCTCCCGATTCCTCGTCCCCGCGGAGAAGCTGCTGGAGGAGATCTGCGACGTCGGGGGCGCGGCCTCGCACGTGGACCGCAGCGCCTCCGACGAGGGCCTGCTGGATGCTGATCCCATGGAAGCCATCGATCACGACATGGACGCCGCCGACCGCGCCGCCTCGGACGCTGGACCAATCTCCGGCGCCGAGCAGCAGTGGAAGAAGACTAGGCTCATCTCCATGATGGAAGAGGTGAGCTCTCTCTGGCTACCTTGCTTCCTTGTGCTGGGCTGCTGGCGGCTCTTACTGGTTTCCCGTGCTATCTATCCTCCATGGTGTATCCATCTATCTTTTCTTCGCTTGTTTCGGAATTGCAATTATCGCCAGCCGCTCTGGGTGGAGAAGAATCTTGCTTATACAGGTCACATCGCCACTGCAGTTGTGGGCTGCTTTTGTTCACTGTAGTTGCATGTGCTTTTGATTTGATGATGATTTCCTCTGCTGTTGATACTCGCGGTACATCTTTTTCTTAGTTTCTTTTCCTCTTTACTTACGTGGTCCTCAGTTTTTACGGTTCGCACTGTTCATCGAGCAGTTGCTTATTTTGATCGGCTGTCTAGCAGGCAGTAGGAATTGCGTCCGAGGTATACTTGTAATCTACATGAAATTATAGGAGTAAAAACAGGTTGACTGCTTTGAACTCTCTTTCTTATGTCACGAGGCGATAAAAACTGGTGTCACCTCTTATGTCTTCTGATGACTCATTGGGCTTGGCTCGTCGTAGCCGCTGAGACCGCAAGCAGGGGCAGCAAGCTTCCACGTACAAATGTGTATAGCTTCCATTTTTGGAACCCTGAATAGGCGATTGGTTTTTTTTTGCAGAGTTCTTTAATAGCATCTCGCTTCCATAATTGGGAAGCAGGCCTGCTTTGTTGATGTCGCATGTCTTCATGCAGACAAAAGCACCCTGCTCCCTTTTCCTAACTTGGAGTTTCTTCTTTGATTAAAAGCTGTCTAATGTAGATGATTCAACCTCTCGCTTGAGTTGTGATCCGATAATTAAGAATGCCTTTTTTTCCTCCTAGGTTAGCAAGAGGTACCGGCTGTACTACCAGCAGGTCCAGACGGTGATCAACTCGTTCGAGACCGTCGCCGGGTTCAGCAACGCTGCCCCATTCGCGGCGATGGCGCTGAGAGCCATGGCAAAGCACTTCAAGTGCCTGAAGGGCATGATACAGAGCCAGCTGCGCAACACCATGAAGGCCGCTGCTGGCAAGGAGGGGCTCAGCAAGGACATCGCCATGTTCGGGCTCGCTGGCGGCAGCGCGGTCGCCCTCCAGAGAGCTAGCAGCATAGCTGCCTTCGGCCAGCCGCACAACATCTGGCGGCCACAGAGAGGGCTGCCGGAGCGCGCAGTGTCTGTCCTCCGCGCTTGGCTCTTCGAACACTTCCTGCACCCGTAAGTCCGCCTTGCCCGTTGTTTAACTGTTTGTTTAGTCAAAATGCCATTAGGACCTGATTGCTTACTGTACCCTGCACTTGTTTCAATACGATGATGGCTGAAAGGACGATTACTGTTGCGATTGCTCGCCAATTACTAGTTTCATTGATTGTTGGGATTAGAGCTCAGAATCTATTTTAGATGGCAGATGGAGTATTGGAGACCTGTCAACTTGACCGTTCATGATCAGTTGCTGTTTGTTGAACATGGTGCCATGATGCATTCTAAAACGATGATATGTGATTTGATACATGCATGGATAGTATAGGATTAGATGTTTTGGTGGCACCACAGCAAGCATTCCTACTTGTCCGAATCATTGTGTTGAACTTGCGTGATAGAATGCATGGCTTCCAAATCATTAGGATGGAACTTGTAACATGATGGACTGTCAGACTTTATACCTGTGCGTGAGCTGCATTTTTAGCTGTACATGTCATAAATATGTTGGAGTGACCAATTTAGCTCAAAGGCCGCTGCTGCAATCTTTGTTAGATAGTACTCATGACTTCAAAGCATCCTAAGGCGTATTGTTCTTTAGTTTGGTAACAGACCCTATTTCTGATGGGTATGGTAGCACAATCATCGACAGCTTGAAAGTGAGGGTTACTTGCAACCAAATTAATAGAGTACCAACCTACGCTAAACACTATGATTTATTAGTTTGATGTGCAGATTAAGTCTAGTTTTCATAGTACAATCGTTTCACATGATATATGATCTAAAAGTTGAAATTATGCATCAACCGTTACATCATATTGATTGGTACAACCTCTAGATGTTGAATTGCTGATAATTTGTCACTTTAGTGCCAGTATCTGGAGTTCAGTCAGTTGTTTAATTATTGGTCCCAGTCTTTCCTGGCCTATGGTCGAAAAAGGTTTCCCAGCTACCGTTAGTCAATTTTGTCCTTTGTTTAGATCCCATATCAATCAGTGTTACCTTTTTTCAGCTTTGACATATCACATTGCTCAATTGTGGAAATAATGTAACAATGAGAAGCACTTGACCACAACGATTGTCTTTGATGTATTGATCTAATCTTCGTGTGTTTTCATTTTAGTTTCTTTTACATTGTCAAAGTGCAAGTTGTTTTTGTACACCTTTGTTGACTACTGATTACTAATTTTCCTTTTAATGAGCTCCAATAATACCGTATCAGTCACATTTTGATTGTCCAATTATCCAGATATCCTACTGATGGAGACAAGCAAATGCTTGCTAAACAGACGGGTTTAACACGGAACCAGGTAAATAGCCATGGTACTTGTATTTTGGTATAGACAAGGTGCTGATGTTTTATTTTTTTGCAGTGATTGTTGTGTACGAGTTTCATCTAGGTTTGGTGGATCTCTTGTATTTTATGTCTTTGCAACTTTCTGATGGTCTATGGTAACACTTGTCCAGGTATCAAACTGGTTTATTAATGCAAGGGTTCGTCTTTGGAAGCCAATGGTGGAAGAAATCCACAACCTCGAGATGAGGCAGGTGCACAAACACCCTGTTCTCGACAAGGGCCATGTGTTGCATCACCAAGCCCAGCATTCGTCTGAGAGCAGTGGAAAGCCGTCTGATCCTTCGGACTCTCAGCTCGGCCAAAGCAGCAGCATCACTAGGAACCACAACATCCCTGTGTCCCAGGGCTTTGCAGATGAACTCTCCCAGATGTCCCACTCTATTCAGCAGGGACAGGTAACCTTTGCATACAATGGGCTGTCGACACCACACCACAGTCTCGCTTCATCACAGCACCACCAACAGGCAGGGCCAATGAGCGGCATTGGTGGTGCGGGGAACGGTGGTGTCTCCCTCACCCTTGGTCTCCACCAAAACAACAGAGTGTGCATAGCTGAGCCGATCCCGGCGTCCCTCCCTCCCAACCTTGCTCACCGTTTTGGTCTGGAGGAGGTTAGCGACCCCTACATGATGGGCTCTTTCGGAAACCAGGACCGTCATTTTGGCAAGGAGATCGGGGGCCATTTGGTGCATGATTTTGTTGGCTGACATGGCTGCTGTTGCTTCTGGTCAGCTGAGCTGAGCTCAGTTTGCTAATGATGCACAAGCATGTATTTGTACCACTACTAGTATGTTAGAATGGTATAAGTGTATCATTTGGTGGCTTTGGCTTGATCAGTTTGAATCAATTTCGTTGGAGAATGGAGAAAAAACATTGCTGAATTGGCCCAGTGTGCTGTCAAATGATATGGGGCTTTCTAGGCTAATAGAGATCAGGAGATTAGCCTGCCGAGTTCACACTTGTTTGGTCTGAGTTGTCTCCTTAAACACAGTAAAGTCAAAGTGTTGCTTAATACAGATGTTCCCAGGAGGCAGGATTATATAAAAAAAATCATGTAGCTCCTATTTGTGGTCAAAAGTGGCGATGCTGCTACTGTAGTACTCCTATACCCCGTAGCCGTAGAACATGACCAACTGACCTTGGTGCTTCAGCTTTGATTTGGTAGCCTTTTGTGTGTATTAAACTAATAAGCGGTCAGACATTTGGATGCATCTTGTATCCTTGTATGGGGTAGGCTCCTAAAGCTTGGACAAAAGTATGATTTGCCCACTTGTTAACAGCCCGGTTTGTGACGTTAACAAACTATGTTGGGTCTGTCAGCTGATGATTGGCTTGCCTCCTGATCGGGTTAAATTATTGCAATAACAGCACCTCAAATGGCGAAAGATCTGATGCATCATGATTTGTCTTGGTCGTGGACAACGCACCCATACTGCCTGTCATGTGTCATAGCAAGATTCCCTTAAAACGCAAAAAGGCCCGTCGTCTAGTGGTAGGTTTGTCCAATGAAAAGTTATTCATCAGGGTTTATACCAGTGGTGTTTGCACCTTTTTTTTAATTTTACGCAGAATTTGCAGGTTACACACGCGTGTACATCCAGTGACGCGTTTTCGACACACAAGAGACGAGTCTTCTAATCTCTTTCTTTACCTGTGTATGGTGTGTGTGCGAGTAGAGTGTGTGAGTTGTGTGTTTCTAAGTTATACACGGTAAAAAAAAAAAGATTACCTTAAAACCATAAATTTATTTGAAAATCGTGTACTCACTCAGTGGCTCGGTCCCATAATATTTATCGTTTTAGTGTGGACATCAGAATTTATAAGCAAAAAACAATGGGGCTTACTTAAATTTAGGTGCCCGAATTTTAGTTTGCTTTCAGGTAACAGTTATTGCACATATTTTACACTAATATTGTAGATTTTATTCATTGTAATGTTTATTGACGCAATCAACAATTTTTGGTACCGAGAATAAAAATCCCATTAGACAACCACAGACCCAAAAAATCGGATTTGTGTTATCGCAAAGATAATTAACAATTATTTTCTATAAGTAGACAATGATAAAAATCAATATGTTATGATATCAAAACAAATAACTAACTATAAAATAACAACTTAGTTGTACTAGATAGTTGTACAAAAATATTGTCTGAAATCATCTTATAATTTAGGCTCCTGAAATATAGAAAAGGTGAAAAACAATGTATAGAAAACAAGGAGAGAGATTGAGAAATAAAAATAGAGAGGTATTGGAAAAATGAAAAAATGTACTTCCTATAGAGAGTAAGAAATCAAGTACCTGCAGACAAAATTTGAATTCTATAAAGTATTTATTTTAGGACGGAGTAGCGGCTTTATTTCATCCAAGTTTTTTTTAATAACGCAGCCATTTTATAAAAGGATTTGAAATTTTATCTAAAACAATTTATTTTTGAAAAATTGTATTGAACATGAGAAAAATCTATGTTCTAACGGGCCTAATTGGGGTTCTTGGTTTCCTTAGGGCTTGATTAGACCTCTTGTCTAAACTTTAGAGCTCTAAAAACTTTAGAGCGCTTTAGCTCGGATTTTGGATCTAAAGCTTTGACATAAGATGAGATAAATTTCAGCTCTAATTAGACCCTTAACCTAAAGTTTAGAGGAGATAGATCCAAATAGACCCTTAACGTAGTCGTTATATGCGCAAAAGCTCTTGGATGTTTGAAATAATGATGCAAGTATGACACAAGCTTGTGTTGCAACAAGATGAATCTCACCCAAGATAACGATGTTGGAGTACTAGTGATTGTTACTCTCTCACAACCATATTTGATCATTTAGGACTCATTGATTCTTGTCATGTATAAGATTTAGTGTAATAAAACTTCCTAGCCTAATTTTCTTGAGCGCTCTTAATTGCTCATTACTGGCTGTGGCCGAGACCCTATTGTTGGTCTACTTGATACCTATAGCTTATATATTTGGTTTACATAGAGCCCTCTCTAAGATCTCATACATATAAATAGGAGTCATATTACTAGTAAAATTATAGACTAAGTTATATAAAATAGAACTAAAGTTATAATACACTACTCTTAAATTCTAGTCCAGGTAGAATTTATGTTACCTGGTTTTGCGGCACAACACACTTGATTTTGGCCAATATATAATTGTTCCTAGAGGTAGATTTGTGTGGAGCTTATTATCTCTCACAGAACACTACTGAAACAACTGAAATCAGTCGTGAAAATCATAAATAGAACAACATCACTGTTCGTGTCCTTTTGAATGCGTTAGATTGAGGATGGGTGTGTATTCCCTCCGTTCTAATTATGGTTATGGAATCGTACTAATTAAATTTCTTTAGGTTTAACTAGATTTATAGAAAATTATAATAATATTTTTATTTGTAGATAAGTTTATTATAAAAAGATTTTAGTGATTAATCTATTGATTTGATACTAATTATACAATAAATATTAATAATTTATATATATTGGATAAAAATGAAAAAAAATATTTGGCTTCTTATAGAAAGTAAAAGTATCATTTTGTTAGAACGGAGGAAGTAATAATTGTATGAAGACTCCGTTTAAAATAAATACCTCATCTATGAGAGGTGGGTAGCATTTGTTAATTGGCGTAGAAATAGAGAAGTTAGAAGATGCCTACTGAAAGGATCAAGATGCCCAAGAGGGGGGGGTGAATTGAGTTTTTCTAAAACTTCTTGCAAGAATTAAAACCTATCAAGCTCCAATTAACCCCCTAGTGCCTAGAAGTGTGTTTGACTAGAATCAACCGCACAAAAGACTATCGCTAAACCATTTCTACTCTAGCACGTCAATTCAACTTATGAAAGAACAACAAGTAAATGCGGAATTGAATTGCTCAAAGGTAAATGCGTAGTAAAGAGAGTAGAGATGACACGACGATCTTTTTGCCGAGGTATCGAGGTGTCGGCACCCCCCTAGTCCTCGTTGGAGCACCCGCGCAAGGGTATCGCTCCCCCTTGATCCGCGTAAGGATCAAGTGCTCACTACGAGCTGATTCTTCGCCACTCCGGCCCGGTGAATCGCTCGCTACTAGTCACAACTTGGCTTGAGTCATCCACAATGCCTCCGGATGATCACCAAGCTCTCCGATCGCCACCAAGCCGTCTAGGTGATGCCGATCACCAAGATTAACAAGCAAAAACTCTCACTTGACCAACGCAAGGCTAATGAGATGAGTGGATGCACACTTGCTACTCTCTATTCACTAATGAGGTGTTTGATCACTCAATTATCAAATCTCTCAACCTCACTAGGCCTCTTGCACTCACTTGCAATCACAATGTGTTTGGCAACCTTTCAAATGAGCAAGAGAGACAACATGAATGAGGGGGAGGCATATTTATACCCCACGACTCAAAACATGCACGAAGGGGTAAGTCCAGCCAGTTACACACTGACCGGACGCACCTGTCGGGGTGACCGGACGCATCCGGTCAGTGTCTAACGGCTACATGACGTTAGGCCTGACACCGGTACGAAGTGTTGATCGGACGCACCCATGCGTCCGATCGCCTCTGACTGGACGCGTCCGATCACGAAAAACCCTCTCTGGAACCTCTCTGGACGCGACCGGACTCACCCCCTGGTGCGTCCGATCGACTGCTGAGGAAGCGTCCGGTCGCAGCCAGACAGACCCCTCAGCCAGCCCTACTGACCGTACGCATGCCCTAGCGTCCGGTCACTCGGGTTCGAGCGTCCGGTCGCAATTAGAAGTTCAAAACAACTTCGGTTTGCGACGCTCCCTTCACGAACTTTCTTCCTTATGATCTTAGGGACCTTTCTAAGCTACCTAGGGCTTTGGTTAACAAGTGTGCACCACACCTAACTCAAAAGTCTTACCTAGGTCAAGCTACCCATTCAAACCCCCCTTAATAGTACGACCAAAGAGAAAACAAAGACCTGTGCTACTCTAAGTGTCCTTCAACACCAAATGACACTTAGAACTAGCCTATCGCCGTCTTCGTCGTCCATCCTTTGAAAACCGAACGAATTCCATCAATAAGAGGACATGAATACCATAGTGCCCTCACGATCATCATTACCATGACCTAACTCAACTGTTTCTGCAAAACACACGTTAGTCATAGTAATTTACCGTTGTCATCCAATCACCGAAACCCACTGGGGGCCTAGATGCTCACACCTACAATTCACAAACAGTCTAGATTTGGAGAAAATTGAGAAGTCACGACCCACATTTGAAATGGGAACAAGGAGCAAAAGATACAATATCAGATTTTTTTCCAAGGTGTTTTTGGTTTGCTAGAAGAATTCGGATAAAAAGTGACGGTTTTTAGTTTTAACATGTTTGGTTTAGGTACGAGTTAGATTAAGATATCGAGACTGAATTTTTTTATATAATATAATAAATGAGTTTGTCTTTAGAAAAAAGTTAACTCGTCCATGTTGTCTCGGAGGCAATATGGGGGCGAGGGCAACTCCACCTCTCTCCACCTCGGCAAGCTTGGAGGACTGCCCTCGCCGCACCTTGCAGCAGCAACACAACCGCTCGTCTTGTCTGTTTGTCTCACGTTCGTTGCCAATCAGCACCACAACAACAGCAACAACATCTTCGCATAATCTACATGTATGAGAAGGGAACATCGTATGCTGGTGTTCTAGCACAAGCACGCGTGCGAGAGGGGGGGGGGGGCATAAGGGCAGCAACTAGTATGAAGAAGAGGATGGACATATTCTTTAGCCCATGTTCATCGTTATATAAACCTTATTACTAGGGTGATTTTAAGAGCAACTCTTTTACCGCTCAAATTTTACCCCTGTTGTGTTCCTCGTCCATATTTAAGACTCTACTTCTTAACACACTTTGATCGATCTTTTATTTATTTATTCTACTTTACATACTATATTATCATATGCCCTACTCATCGATCCCTCTTGTTCATGTGGAAAGAGAGAAAATAATAGGAGAGGATGAGTGACTAGTTGCCTAATACATCTAAGGGTTCAGGAGAGAAATGAGAGTCCCTCATCCATCGGGATCCAGATGGTTATTCAGTTAGAGAGCATAACTTCTTTTGTTTTGGCCTCTCAAAATAAGATAGAGCTTTAGTTAGAAGTTTGAGTGGAGTTGCTCTAACATAGAGGCACGTTAGTTTGGACACCAATGTATTGACATTTGGTTTTAGCACAGTTATAGGTCTAATCAATAACATGTATGATTATCTCTTTGACGTTATCTATAATACTTTGGATAGCCATATTCCTAAATTTACGGACAGGATGTCACCATCCAACCTCGACCTTAAGACAGAGCCCAGAACTTTACCGTGAGTGTTGTTATTGCAGTAACAGTGACACTAGTTCACTCCCTCCCGAAAAGATACTACTAATCCAGAAAAGAAAGGTCCACCGCATCAGCTAGATTAGCATGAAACTGGAGTTGCGGCATGAGTTGATTGGTCAATTAGTGATAGGGTTATCTTCCGGCTCTTTCACTCACCATTCGCTTCCTTGTCCAGAACTCCAGATACATGCCTCTCGAAAGCAAGGCTTTGTTCTGTCCCCGTAATCGCAATTATTATTATTTTTTTTCCTTTGCACGTAGGAGCATCTCCGATCGTGAGCCTCCGGCCAGGCACCATAGGCATCGTGGGCACGGCCAGCCACACAAGCACATGAGATAAAAAGCTGAGAGCTGCTCGATCCGCCCAAGTGGGCTCTCCGTATCCAATGGCATGCCTGATTCTCGTTAAGCATATGCTGCTGTTTCCACGTTAAAGATATGGGGTGATCCGATCCCCCCCCCCGCCGCTGCGTTTGCTGTTTGGATTTGGAATGGCTTTAAAAATGCGCGCTCGGTTTGGTTTGTCTCGCATGGCATCCATCCCCGGTCTCGGCGCTCGGCCAATCCGGTCCAATTGCAAAGAAGCCAGTACGTGGTGCAGTGCAGCTGCCGATGCTCTCCCTGCCGCGGACGCAGCTCCTACCACTACACTACCCGCCACTGGCACTGGCACTGGCACAGCACCTGCTTTTGTCTCGGAAATGACAGGCTCATAGTACTGTTTTGCAGCATAGAATAATTTGCCGGCTTTCCTTGGAAATGACACGGAGAGCAGAGCATCGGCGGGGGATTGGTCATGGCATGCGGCACCATCGCTTTCCCCATCACGCACGCCCCTCGACCTCGGCTGGGAGTGCCGCTGCTAGTGCTGGGACGTCGTCGTAGGAACGGGCTTTGTTGTGGGAGACCTCGTGCTCTTTTCAGGTGTCCAGTGTCCACCAATGATGAGCCTAATCCGGCACATCGCTGGGTAGCCTCGTCGTAGGAGCACTCGGCGCTTTCTAGGAGTACTCCCTCCGTCCAATAAGTGTCGTTCTCGCTTCCCGAAAAAAAGTTTTCGGCAATTATATATTAAAATATGTTAATATTTATGCTAAATAATTAGTATCATCGGAAAGATCTTTACATCTAGTTTTTTAACAAAATTATTTGGAGATATAAATATTGCACATATTTTTTACAAATTGAATCAAACACGTGGCACGCACACCAACAACGACACTTATTTAGGGACGGAGGGAGTACTGTCGTTGCTTGATTGATGTCCGAACGGGAAATTGACGGCCGGAACGAGGTTTTCAAATGGTAGGGACCACGGACCAGGGAGCGAGCGGCTCTCGTCAACAGAAGGCGCAGATATTTGGGAGTCTTCGAAGGTTAACGGAACTTGAGAAATGACACTCTTCAAGACATGTCACCTCTCGGCGCAGTACACAACGGAATTGCTTAGAGAGACTGCTTAGCCAGTTTTTTTACCATATCCTCCTAGCATCTGATACTTAAAAGGTACTGCTCCGTAGATAAGATGTTAATATAAGTTAGTACCGATACTGAAGCACATCTTGGCATTGTAGAAACAAATTTCTATACTGATGTTTAGTGACATGACAACATTCTCTCCTTAGTCCTTAAGCATATAACCACCCTCCATTATATACTGGCTGTTTGTCTCTTCCTTTCTGCTGGTTGTGAATTTGTGATGCCTTGGAGACACTGGCCAGTTTCAATCTAGAGCAAAGCTTTGTCGCTTTGGGCTGTCCATCTACAACTGCAAAATGGACAACCTATGTTGGCCCACTCACAAGCCCAACCAGCACGACAGGCCGCTTCAGAAAACGAAAACGAGTCCACGAGTCTGTCAAGCCACCAAAATCCCGCAAAAGTCCCCTCCAATCTTCTCCGTCTCCGCGCGGCGCTGCCCATTCCGTCCCGTCCCGCGCTCGCCGCTGCTTTCCACTTTTCCAGGCTTTCCTCCAGCTGCTGTCCGAGCTTCCGACCCAACCCACCCGAAATATCTCCCTCTCCCGCGCCGCCTCACGGTGACGCCCCTCCTCGCCTTCCGCCGCCTCCGCCCCCGCCCCCGCCCCCGCCCCGCCCTCATCCCCATGTCCGCCACTGCCTCCCCGCACACCTCCCTCCTCCACCTCCCCCACCGCCCGTTCGGGCCCAGGCGACCGAGGCTGACGACGCGCCTCAGGTGCCTCGCGTCGCTCGCGCCGGGGCCATCGGGCGCTTCGCCGGCGAACGAGGACCACCTCATACAAACGCTCTGCGCCCACGGGCGCCTCGCCCGGGCCGCGGCGCTCTTGCAGGGGCTTCCCGCGCCAACGCAGCGCACCTACGAGTCGCTCCTGCTCGCGGCCGCGCGGGCCGGGGACACCGCGCTCGCCGCGGCCGTGCACCGCAGGCTCGAGGCGGACCCGGTGTTCCGCTCGGACCCCTTCCTGTCGACCCGCCTCATCGACGCCTATGCTGCGCTCAGCGCGCTCCCGGCCGCGCGCCAGGTGTTCGACGAGGCGCCTGTGAAGAACATCTTCGTGTGGAACGCGATGCTCAAGGCGCTCGCGCTCGCCGACCATGGAGAGGAGGCTCTCGCGTGCCTTTCTGACATGGGCCGGCTCGGTGTCCCCGTCGACAGCTACAGCTACGCGCACGGTCTTAAGGCCTGCATTGCAGCATCAGCGTCGCACGTGCCGGCCTCTGCCCGTGTACGGGAGATGCACGCTCATGCCATCCGTCGCGGCTATGGATTACACACGCATGTTGCCACCACTCTAATTGACTGCTACGCGAAGCTTGGCATGGTCAGCTATGCTGAGCGTGTGTTCACTTCAATGCCTGATAGGAATCTTGTGTCATGGAGTGCCATGATTGGGTGCTATGCCAAGAATGAGCGCCCAGGTGATGCGATTCGGCTCTTTCAGGAGATGATGGCTTCTGATGCGGACCTGGTACCAAACTCGATCACTATTGTCAGCGTCTTGCATGCCTGTGCTGGGGTAAATGCACTCGGTCAGGGCAAAATACTGCATGCATATATCCTTCGGAGGGGTTTTGACTCACTTGTTTCTGTACTGAATGCGCTGATGGCAATGTACATGAAATGTGGGTGCCTTGAGATCGGGCGCTACATCTTCAATTGGATAGGGCGCAGAAGGAATGTTGTGTCATGGAATTCACTTATATCTGGATATGGAATGCATGGCTTTGGTCGTGAGTCAGTCCAGGTGTTTGAGGAGATGATTGAGGAAGGCATTTCGCCAAGTATCATCACATTTATCAGCGTCCTTGGGGCTTGTAGCCATGCTGGACTTGTGGAGCAGGGAAAGAAGCTATTTGAATCAATGGTGGAGTACAATGTCACACCTCGTGCTGAGCACTATGCTTGCATGGTTGACCTTCTTGGTCGTGCTGGGTGCCTCGATGAAGCTGTGGAGCTGATACAGAGCATGCGCATTCAACCAAGCCCTCAAGTTTGGGGCTCACTTCTTGGAGCTTGCAGAATACATGGCCATGTTGAGTATGCTGAGATGGCATGCTCTCATCTCTTTGATCTTGAGCCCCGAAATGCTGGAAACTATGTTCTCCTGGCAGATATTTATGCCCGAGCTAAGTTGCAGAACCAAGTTGATGTACTAAAGGAGTTACTTGAGGAGCATGCACTGGAGAAGGTGCCAGGCTGTAGCTGGATAGAGGTGAAGAAGAAGCTGTACTCATTTGTTTCAGTTGACAGCAAGATCCCACAGTTGGAGGAGCTGCAAGCATTGATTGGTGAGTTTGTGACACAGATGAAAAACGAGGGCTATGTCCCTGACACAGGATCAGTTCTGTATGAAATTGAAGAAGATGAGAAGGAGAGGATTTTGCTTGGCCACAGTGAGAAGTTGGCTGTTGCTTTCGGGCTTATCAACACTGGCAGTGGAGAGGTTCTCAGGATCACAAAGAACCTCAGGCTTTGCGAGGACTGTCATTCAGTAACCAAGTTCATATCCAAATTCACAGATCGGGAGATTGTTGTGAGGGACGTGAATCGATTTCACCACTTCAGGGATGGAGTTTGCTCATGCAGGGATTATTGGTGAAGATGCTGCAAACTCCCCTTTTTAGTTACCTTTACTGATTATATACTGGATGATAACTGAAGAAGTAGGAGCTGTTGTTTCTTCAAACCATTATGTACAGCCTAACACATTTCATTAGACTAGGCATGGTGATATCTTTTCAGGAGAGGCCGCAGATTGATTACCGAGTCTGGAGAAAAGTGGAACTCATACCTGAAAAACAATTTTGACACGCTTGTGAAGATGCCCCATGTTTAAGTGTAAAGAGATCGAACTTGAGACAAGAATGAGAATAAATGATTAATTGCTTTATTGATGTTGTTTGATATTACATATTTATACATGGGAAGAGACGCGAGTATAAGCGATGACAATTTGGAGGTGTCCCTATTGAATGGTCGTGTCAGTTAAAGTGATGGTTGTAATTGTAACTTTGGTTGTGGCAATGGCAGAGCGCCCGTCATTGATCCATGTCACGCTTGCAAAAGTAAAGCTGCAACAGTGCATGGACAGCGCCGATTCTTGTATATGCCAACTAATCTGCTGTGCCTGTGATCTAAAGGTGTAGATCATTTAGAGTCCCTTCGTTTTCCTATGAATGCACCAAGAATAATTCTAGCTCAGTTTAGTACAAGTTATTGAACTAATCCGGCTAGGAATTATTTCTGAACTCTATTCCTAAAGAACCAAACAAGACCCCTTAGACAGTATTTTTTTACTGTCCATTGCGTAACCATTGATCCCTGCGTTTCGAAAGGTACAGATCATTAGACAGTTCTTTTTACTGTTCATTGCGTAACCACTGATTCCTGCGTTTTGAACATTGAATTGTTGACATCAGAATTAAGGGCTGATTCTCTGTAATATTTTGTTTTACTGACTGATGAATTTTTAATGCAATTGATGTTTACATATGTATGTTTGTTTTTACGAAGATCACCCAGGTCACCAACCTGCCAATCTCAATTCCCACATGAACCAGCACCTCCTACTACCAAGCAGCACAGAGCATTACAGATTTCAAGGATCTCATAACACATGCACTATCATTGCATGGGAATATATTCAAGTTTCATCCAAAACCAAACCATCACATATCAACCAGCTAAAACGCCTCTAATATAGATGTCTTGGAAGTTCTAGAGCTTATACGACAAGAACACATCGACAAACACAGCTTACAAGCCTCGTACCAAAATGGTCTAAATACATCATAGTCTAATAAAATATAGGCGCCGCCGAGAAAGCACCAGTTCCTTCTTCTTGTCACCACACCTATCTTTGTTGCATGGAATAAAAAAAAAGGTACTCGGGCAGTTCAGCCATTCGTTACGAGCAATTGTTGTACAACAGTGCCTGCAACAAAGACGTGAGAAGTTAGTAACCATGGTTTTTTTTTAAAAAAAACGGATCAGGCAGAGCCGCCGATTATATTAAAAACAACCATGGTAGAACATTCTTTTCAAACAGTGTGAAATGTGAACTATCACTTGCCTCATTGCAAAGGAAGATCCTTGTGGGTGTAAACCACTCCCTTGTCGCCATTCACCACTTGTCCACTACCGCGTAAAATGCTACATGTGATGAAAAAGATCATAAATATGACATGAACATAATAACTGTGTGAGCAAAAGTGGGATCTTCCCCACGGACAAATAAAGAGAATCAGAGCAGAGAGAATCTGTCATGGCTCATGAAGTGACGAAGAGGAAATGAGAAATACCAAACATGGAACACATTTTCAAGTTATAAAAAATGTACCAGCGAGTAGTTAGAAGTCCATCAACTCCAACAGGTCCGCGGGCATGGATGCGCCCTGTACTTATGCCAACCTTCGCAAACCATTCAAAAAGATTCAATAAGAAGGTATTTGAAGTTAAATGTCAATACCTCAACTGAAAACATTTTAGTATCAGGCAGCTTAAACTTTTAGATTACACAAATTTGACATCTGTTATCTGTTATACTATAAAATGACTATGAAAGAACTGTTGCCTGTAGAAAAATGTATACCTAAGTAAATTACATGCTGTAGTTTCCTGAACAGTCCAAGTAACACCAATCTATGGGACTATGGATCAATTTGACCTCACTATTGTTCTCTCGGCAGTTTCATGTATACGTACTTCACTATGCTTCTACTAAAAGGTACATTTTGAACATTCAGTAGACATACAAATTACCAACACTTCATTGGTTTGATTGTTAAGGCTTCACAAGCACAAACATATTTATTAACTTAATAAATGATTTACACCATCATCCATCAAGGCTTCAAGCAAATCAATGCTAGCTAGTGCAAGGAGTTCAAACAAATGATCTTCACATCTAATGAAGCCAAACAGTTCATGATATTAAGTGACAAGAATCAAAAAATGTACAGAAAACAGATGGGTAAAGGAGGTACCTCTGCACCTAGCCCAAAGCGCGTCCCGTCACAGAACCTCGTGCTTGCATTATGAAACACAGCAGCACTGTTGCAGTTCAACAAAAATGTCATGTCATTAGATCCAAAATCATAGACCAGTAGTACAATCAAACAGATCAGTAACAAATAATACTTCCAAAATCAACCACAAGAATGGCAGACAGAAGGTTTCAATACCTATCGACTTGTTGCAGAAAAGCTTCCGCAGCACTTTCATCAGTTGTGATTATGCAGTCTGTGTGTGCACTGAAAAGAAACGAAATTTTGATCAGAAGTAGTCTATTGTAGCCATATAATAAGCTTAAAAGAAAGCTTCCTTACCTTCCATAACGATTTATGTGATCGATAGCTGACTGCACATCATCAACAAATTCAAGAGTGCATGCCATTGAGCTATACTCATGACGAAATGAATCTACCTTTGGTACTTTCAATTTGTCATGTGCAACAGGCCCACCATAAATAACTACTCCTGCAATATGAAACTCAAAGTAAAGATGCGGTGATTGTAACTATCAGTATTCACTAGTGTCTAAAAGTCACTTTTTATCCACCAGTTACTAAACAAATGAAAGACTAAGAGATTTTGAGTTCTGACCTTCCTTTTCAAGTTCCACGAGTAGATCATCAAGGCCCTCACTCTTGTTAAGATCTTTATGAACAAGTAGTGTTTCCTGCACAAAGAAATACATAAATTGTATTAAATTCTAAAATAAACTAATAGGTTCAATAAACTTAGTTGTCCTAAACAAAATGATAAATAAATATTTAAATTCAATTTCATCATACATAACTTTAAGAGTCCATTTAGGTGCATTTGAAGATATACAAGTAACTCCAAAAAATAAATGTTTCAATAAATATTAAAATGTCTTTTAGTAAATAAATATGTCATAAGAAAAGGCCATAAAAAATTCAAATACTATGATATGTTTCAAAGAGGGAAATTGTAAAGTAGAACAAAATGTAGACAACTATGTAGAGTAATAGCAAAGGCAAGGTTTCAACTCAACAAGAAAGACTATATTAGTGAGGTTGTAAACTACTTTCTCAGGAAAGTGACTATTGGTAATAAATTATTAAACTAGTCTTGTGAAGGAACATGGCCTTTGAAGATTTGTGCTCACCAAAGTGTACTAAATGAGACATGTACTATGAGATCAATTAGCTACTAAATTAGAAATATACCATTGCATTACATGCTGCTGGATAATCCACCTTAGCATCCAATACTATCCGTTTTGCCATATCCATGTCCGCTGATTTGTCAATGTAAACATGGCAGATACCATCTGAACAGAATTGGCAAACATAATTTAGTACTGCTAAAATCAGGAAGAATTACAGGTACTTTAGAATTAACATAACCATAGTTTTACTGAAACTGTTAAAAAACAGCTTACCGGCATGACCTAAAACCGGAATCTTAGTTGTTGCTTTGATTTGGGAGACTAGATTCTTACTGCCTCTTGGAATGACAAGATCAATCACATCATCAAGCTGCAAAGTTTGATGGTTTAGAAATATTCATGCACTTAATTACCATTGATAGAATGACATTACATACTTACCGCTAGCAAATCAGCAATTTCATCTTTGTTAGTCACATGGCCTATGAGCTTTTTACCAACAGTATCTGGAATAACCCCAGTTATGACCTAAAAGGAAAAAAACACAGCTCACATAAGCAAATTAACATATTGTTACATACTATAAGATCAAGAAAGCTAGTTCGATACTACCTTGTGTAATATTGTGTTTGATCTCATAGCTTCTTTTCCTCCTTTCAAAAGAAGACCATTACCACTTCGGATTGCCAGAGATGCAATCTGTACAATAATATATCAACCACAGATAATTATTGATTTTGTAGATATTGTATATGTACTTCGCTTCTGAATCAAAGGTTACCTGAACCAATGCATCAGGACGAGACTCAAAAATAATAAGCAGAACACCTAGAGGGCAATACGCTTTCTCAAAAACCAGATCTTTGGCAACCTGCAAAAGGAATCCTTGATTGGTTAAAAACTAGCAACTGCTTACCATCTATAAGCTTAGCATCCCCTATGAGATCAAAATATCAAAATATGATCCATAGCAATCACCTCTGTTCTTTTCAGTGTATGCGAAATAGGATCCTCCATGTCAGCAATTGCACGAATGGATCTTGCAAGGTTTGTTATCTACAGATACATATCAATCAAACATTAGTAAAATTAACAAGACAATGAACAGAAAAAAATTAGGTTGTGAAAAACAGAGAACTACCTTTCCTGGCTTTAGGGTCATCCTAGCAACCAACGACTTTTCATAACCACCAACTTGTGCTGCCTCAACATCGGCTTCATTTTCAGACCTAATTGCATCCTCATTTGCTTCCAGAGCATCAGCAATATCTAGCAAAATCTTTTTACGTTCCTCTGACGACAACTTCTGTTTAGGTTCAACATGCAACACAATAAATTAGTTATGGTGATTAGGTATTTTAAATAGTATGTTTGAAGGAAAAGAAAACCTGTAAACGCCTCGAACAGTCTCTTGCCGCAACTGCCATCTCTCGAGCGGTAGCTTCCTTGGAAGCTTCCCACAAATTTGCTTCATTGTGAAAAAGTGTACCGATCTTTTCTCCTTTGAGAACTTTAATGATGCTATCCATTGCAAATCCACTTCACAGAGAGTAACAAAGTTACAAGTGGTTCTAAGTGTTCTATATAGAAGTAAACATTACTAAATTTTTTGGTATCACGGTAGTATAAATCAGGAGGCTATGTAGGGAGTTGGGGCAGGATAAGAAAACACAACAAGCTATACTATATAATGAATAGGATTTGGTTGATCATCTCTTCAACAAAGCAATCATCATGTTGCAAGCAATACAAGCTCAGCAAAGTTGGGGAACCATTGGATTATGTAACGCAATCTGCAGGCTACACCATGATAGTTACCAACTTTTGCAAATAAAGTACGTTTAAAATACACTATTAATTAAATGATTAGTGAGCTTATATCAGATTATAAAGACAGTATCTGCAGTTGGCAGGCCAAAATTACAATCAGGTACCAAGTAGGATTCCTACTACACTGGGTCTATAGGAAGTAGTGTGGCATATTTAGTTGCTATATGAATATATTTCTCAATTTTATATTCTAAAATAACATAAGATTTTTTCGTCTCACCTTGCAATGACAACAGGTACACCTTTTGATGCAGCATTAGCAGCAGCAGCCACTTTAGCTTGCATGCCACCTCTTCCAACATTAGACTTCTCTCCAAAACTAATTAGCTTCCCATGCTTTTCATTGACATATGTGTGGATAATCTTTGACTGAGGATCGCTTGGTGGACCACTATAGAGTCCCTCCACATCACTAAGCATGATAAGAAGATCAGCATTAAGTTCTGCTGCCAACAGAGCTGCTAGACTGTCATTATCCCAGAATATACCAGATGAATCCTGTAAAATAAATTCATTATTACAATCAGTAGTAAGTAGGAGCACAACTGGCACCCAGTTGTTATTAGATTCAAATAGTTGATGCACGGACGTAAGAAATAATTAAGAAAACAGACCTCATATGGTTGTCTCCGGGTACTGATGGCATCGTTTTCATTAAATAGTGGTATTACTTTGAGATCTAATAGTGAAAAAACAGTCTCACGGAGCTGGTCCCCAAAACTTGGATCCTTGAAATCACGATCCGTTACAAGAAGTTGAGATGAGGTTATATCAAGCTGCAATCATATAAGCATCCTGTTAGAAACAGGTAACGTCAAACTCTTTTTACCACTAGGATACAAATTTGTCGGTCATGGCTCACTTGGCTAAATAATGTGTCATAGATAGCCATGAGGCCACTTTGACCAACAGCAGCACAGGCTTTTCCATCAAAGCTCATCTGAGGATTTTGTAGATCTGCAAAGCTGCAAGCAATTTTTTTTAGAATGGTCAGCAAGATATACTTGTAGCAGAAAACACTTACAAACTGTCATGAGAATGTAAGCCAAACTTTGTGTACCTGCTATGGATAAGCTTACGGTATTGGAGCCTCTGCCTCCCAACACCAACAGCTCCTGATGTTACCAGAATCACTTCATACCCTTGAAAATTCAGTTGCTTCACCTGCATATGGAAGCAGGTTAAGTATTTAATGATACTGAAACCAAGAACTTCATGGGTGAAAGCATGCTATTGAGATTAAATTTTAAAACCTACAACTGTTTTGGCATTTGTATAAAAAAAAGGGCTACAGACATGTTTTCAAAAATCTGTAGCCCTTGTAACAACATGACAATGAGGCCCCACATGTTAGCCTCATGGAACCATGTTGCATGCCATGAGGCTGACATGTGGGCCACATTATTATATGGTCACAAAGATGTTTCTGTATACATGTATGGCACAGTAGTTGTAGGTTTTTTTGAAATCTCCTCAGTTATGTATTTATTTACCTGTTCACAGAGAGAACCGAGCCTGCCCATAGCCAATCGGCCATTCTGCCCAGTGACAACAGCTGTGCCCACCTGTAACAGGACATAGTAAATGTGAAGCCAGCAAACATAACGACAAAATCCGCTAACTATATTTTTTTTGATCGGACCTAACTATATTTTTGTTGTAAACAAAACTTGCGGCTTATTTTTTATCCCTTCCATCTTTGTTTAGTGAGGAGTCCTAAAAAAGACAGTATGCCAATATTCAACTGAAACTGATACTGAAACTGAATACACATCCAAAAATCCTATCCCAACCAGTGTCCTGCCACTCAAAAAAAAATATACGGAACATCTTGAGTTGTTTTCCCCATCCCGAGTTTCAACGATCAGATGTGATCAGCACCACCACATAGGGAATACGCGAAATACTATACTGTACTACTGAAACATAGCACCTGAGAAACACAAAAAACGGTCCCCCTTCCCAACGAAAAATACTTTAAGGTCACAGATCCCCAACCGAACAAGGCTTTGAGTTGGAACGGAAAGACATTCAGCACCGATTTTTTTTTCAATAAAAAACACAGTTGCAACCCGCCGCAAAACACTCGAAATCAGATTGAAATAGCCTCGCAACGATCTCACTGAAAACAACAAACGTCTCTGTATTCTCGAGAGACAAGACGATTAATAAAAAAAACTACTACGCATTCTCGAGAGACGAGACGATTAATAAAAAAACTACTCCGGGAGAACGAGACAGATAGACCAATCACCTTGATAATGATTCGCTTGACGTCCTTCACGAATGTGCGGGCAGAATCGGCGTTCTCCATGGCCATGGCCGCCGCGCCTCCGATCCCTCCTCTCCCCATCCTCTCCTCGCCGTGGAGGTGGAGGCTGCTCCCTCGCTAAGTGGCTTGGCTCCACTCGGTGCGGTGCTGCGTTGCCTCTGCCTGTGCCGGCGTTGGTGCGAACACAGAATCGCTACGGTGCCCGGGGGGAATACTGGTGGGACTTGGTCCGGCTCCGCTTTATAGAGCCGCGTCGCGTCGCCCCTTCCCTCTTCCGCCTCCCCTCACGGGCCACACATATGCGGCGTGGCGAGATCCCCCCCGCGCGCCGCCTGGCTCCCTGGATAACCTGCGGCGAGCAGGGCCCGTGACGGCCCGTCAGCGTCCGCTAAGCGCGGCCCCGCTAGGCAAGGGGACGATACCGCACGATACGACTCCAGCCGCACCACGTGTGGCGGGCCTGTGGACTTTAGTGTTTGGATGCGAGGATGAGGAGGGACGGGATGGGTCGACCCAGGGACAGAGGCTGTTTGGTTCGGAGGCAACCGGAGACGAGGACATCCCAGGAGCGAACATTCGCACCAGATCCGGGCTCACTTCGCCCCCAGAAAAACAACGGACGGGGGCGGGCCTTGGTGGGACGAGCCGCACATGCGCGTGAGAAGAACGGGGAGAGGAGCGGGGCTTAGCAGGAACTCACCAGAGTCGCCGGAGTTGAGGAAGAAGCGGCTCGCAGCCATGGGAGTCCGGCCCCGAGGAGCTCCGCCCCAGCGAGCTGCGAGGATGTTCTCGGCGCGAGCTCTGGGGCCGGCCCTGCCGCCGCAGCGGAGGAGGTGCCGGGCGTCGCGGGCAAGTGCGCCGTCGAGCTCCGACCCGCGCCGCCGCCGGGAGAGCTCCGCCCAGCGCAGCCGTGGTCATCTTGCTGCTGCCGCCGAGGGAACTTCGGCCCACGTCGCCACCGGGGAAGCTCCGTGCCATGCCGCTGTCGGGGGAGCTCTGCGCCGCCGCCTGGTCGCTCGTCGGGGAGGAGGCGAAGATCGCGGCCGCTGGACTCGCCGCGCGGCTAGCCACGGGCTCTTGTTTTTTTTTTTTTTTCCCGACACACGGATCCCCGGTTGGGGTAAAGAGATAAGGACGGGAGGCAGAAAAATAGAAAAAAAAAAGAAAAAAACTGACAAATGGACCCCACATGTTAGTAGCTCATCCCACTTTTAATGCCTTCCAACAAAAAAACGGACTCATCCTCTCCTTCCTCAACCAAACACAAAATAGAGTCGTCATTTTCCATGAATCAGGGATAGGATCATCTCATCCCACCTTGTTCCTCAACCAAACGCTTAGGCAGCGCGTTGCCTAAAATATCCTTTCTGAGCGGAGGAGATATAGGACAGGTGGTTGTGCTACGGTCTCACAAACTTTGATCCCAACCTCTATGGTGACCTGGTGCGCGCCCATTAAATCAGAGGTCACGTCTCAAAACACCTAGCTAGCTAGCACAAACATACAAGAGTGAACAAAAAAAACATACAAGAGTGAATGAGCGCTCCAATGTGCCACGCCACCACATAATGGAGATGTGATACGTGCCACACCACCACAAGATAGAATGGGACAAGGTGAAGATGGAAACTATTGCTACTTGTAGTGAATTACCCCTTTTTCTATTAGCAATTAGCTTGTTTACTAAACTAAGCATTTGGAAGCTTGCATATATGTCGATTTTGTGTTCACACACTAGTGGTTTCACATTTACAACCAAACTACAGGTCGCATTAGATATGAACCCATTTTGTGGATAAATGGTGTGTGTGGTTTCAAGATTAGGGCCACGTGATGATCGAAACATCCAAGTGATTGTAAGTTCGTACCAAAACAATGAGTCATATATAATAGATGGAGTCTTTGATAAACAAATGTCGTGAGACTATAGAAGAAAGGTGGTGACTAAAATTGTTTGGCAAGATTAAATTCTTACCATAAAACAAAAACTAGTTGGCTTTTGTGCTTTCTCTAAATAATTGTAAGAGTAACACAAAACACCATATGCTACCTGGTCTACGACATTGTCTCATTCACCTATTAGAGACGTGGCTCAACCTTTATCTGAGACACATAAAAAAGAATTTGAACACACAAGGACGTGCTTTTACGCGTCTTGTTCCACTCGCGTCTTTGATGAGAATCATCACAGACGTGGCTAACCAACCCACGTTTTTATGAGATATCATAATATCATAAAACATAGTACCAATATCTTACCTGAATATTGTAGACATTTCATAAAATAGAAAACATGTAAATCTAGAAGCGGACGAGATTTACTTAGAAAAGGCCTCTACTTGCAAGCTTGGGAGCATCCATATTGATGTGCTTTTGTCTTCTGTGCATGTAGGGCTTGTTTGGTTCCTATCCATGCAAGGGTTGTTTGGTGCAGGGAGCTCCCCTAAGTGTCCGACTTTGGACATTTGGGTTGAGATTGATGTCTAGCAGACTAATAACTTGCCTAGCAAGCATCGAACCAAACAATCCATGGTATGCCATGGCCTCCACTCAGGAACAACCGCTCTATTGGTCATCTAGTCATGCACACACATAGGCCATATCCCTGTATACACCCCCCGATGTCTCGATGGTTGCTCATACTCAAGAGCCAAACCCAATCAAAGACGGAGTCAATTGTATAGAAATAATAAAGGTAAAAAGGGAGAGGGAGAGAGAGAGAGGTAGGGAGATACAGAGGGAGAGAGAGAATAATCGAGAGGAGGAGATAACTGACTTGAAGGTGGTAGTCGTCAATGATATAGCAGATGGTCAGCAAACATCGGTTAGACCCACTAGATCTGCCTTGTGAGGTAGAGAGTGAGTGTGACAAAGAGATAGGAAGGCAAATAAGAGGTCCATCGATGAAGCTCCACCATTAGAGTCATGGCTATGGACAAATCTGGGCCCATTGTCAAGCTACAGGAGGATATCTCGAGGCTAAAGATCTGCAGAAGAGCTCTGACAACTTGCCCCCACTAGTGGGGGTCGGAGCCTAGGGGTAATCACGAACGGTGGAGGACGCTATCGGTGCGACAATCTTCGTTCTTGGTCAAGATGTCGCATATGGGGGAGGAGACTACATGTGTGATGGTCGTCGCGGACGGGGAAGGAGGCGGCCATGGGCACCACGTTCATCATAAGAAAGAGGGGACTCCCAAGGGGTATAGGTGGGGTGACGAGGGATGGCAATGTTGAAGAAGGTGAGAGAGGAGGGTAGTTGCAGAGGAGGTTAGGGTGGTGGTGTTGGATGTGACGAGAGGGCCAGAGGAGTAACAAGTCGGGAGTAAGGAGGGTGGGGAAAGCAAATGTGATGGGGGGGACAGATGTGGAGTCCAGATTTGATATGTATGTGTACAAAGAAGTTAGTAAATTTTTGGTATGAGGGACCTCGTTTTGAGACACACTTTGTTTTCCTTTATTCGTGTCACCGATATCCAGATGTATACACAGATGCATCAATGCACCCCATAGATCTGTATTGTTGGAGCCAACATATCACAGACACATTTCAACTTAACTTATCTCTATTTATACATTAGAGACGCATATCAAATCCATCACACCAAATGGATATCTCCTCTGTGCATTTTTTACATAATGTTTGTAAAAAACTACATGTTAAAATAGTTTTTTATAAAAAATTATTTGTCACTACTGTAGATAAATGATCTGTCCTTTCTTTGACTCCCTCTTATTTTGAGTTTGGATTTTTTTTCACAAACATGCATTTTGACTTAGTGTTCACATCAAAGAGATTTTAATACATAGTGTTGTGATGAGTCATGTTGATATATGAACACTCTATTGATATGCATATGGTTAATATGTTAAAGGTTGTTTATTTTAATTTTTTATTGCAAATATAAGTATAGCAAAAAAGCTAAAAACTAGCTCTCTCTCCAAATACTTAAACTTGGACTAGAGCTACTGAGAAGCACAAAGAAAAATATCGTGCAATAGGTCCACATTTCCAATACTCATCAAGCTCTTGTTACCATGCCTTCATCCCTTCCTTTAGCTTCTCAAGAATCTCCTCCAACTTTAGGGCATCTTCCATGTTTGCCATCTTCTTTCACTGATTAAGTCTTAACAATAACATCATTAAACACTCAATTGTTCCTCAATTTTTCAAAGGTTTCACACAACATAAGCTAATGGGATAATACCCCCTCAGTTTTTGCTAGAGCATGCCTTACAAAACATATTATCCTGATAAAAAATTATAGGGTTTGGACTCTTCTTCCACCCTAGGCTATCTTTAACTACACCCAAATCACTTGGGCAATAGGGCAAGCAAAGAAAAGATGGATCTGTCTAATTGTCACAATATTTACACTTTTCTAGCCTTTTTGCTTCCTCCTCTTAAGTTACTCATTGGTCTGCACTCTGTTGTGCCAAATTATCTAGAGAAAACATCTGATTTTCATAGGCAACTTAGTGTCCCAGATTTCTTTCATTCTTTGATCTATCACCCCACAAAAGTCATAAGTTTCTATAAAGATCTCATGGAAAAATTGCCAAAGGATTCTAGCTTCTAGATAACCTTATCCTCCTTGAAGTTCACCTCCACATTCTTCAAAGATTTTATCAATCTCTCCCACTCCATCACATCCTATTCTCCAAGGTTTCTCCTAAACTCCAAGTTTCATTCTTTCTCATACATATCGGCCATTGACCAATCTTGATAATTGTTTATCCTAAAAAGCCTTGGATACATAATTTTTGAAGGATATTCCCTTAACCACATATCATGCCAAAATCTTATTTGTGGGCCATTTCTAATCGTCCAACTCATTCTTTTCTCATATTAACCTTTCACCTCTATTAAACCTTCTCAAAAATTTAGAACATCCCCTTTTATCCAATTAACAAAAACTCTTTCCTTCCATGTATTTGTTCGATAGCATATTTAGGGCCATGTTTTATTTTGTTGGGCCAATAAAACCAAATCATGGTTCTGGTATCAATGAACACCAACCCCCCCCGCCCCCGCCTCCCCAACTCCTTTGTCAAAGCCTCCTACTCTACCATATGATACCTTTTCTTGTTACCTATTCCTTTCCAAAAAATTTTTTTCTAGTTTTGTCTACCTCAATGCAGCCAATTAAAAACCATAGTATACATCTGTCGGTGTTTCGTACCCGGGGGTATCACACCAACGAGTAATATGATCGCGTGCTTCTCTTCCTGGATGGTGATGCAAGGGGACACAAGGATTTATCCTGGTTCGGGCAAAGAAGGCCCTACGTCCAGCGGGGGGAGATGTTCTTGTATTACTTGCACCTAAGTGCTTGTACAGGGGAGAATACAAGCTCAGTGAGCGTGGACCGGGGTCCGGACTCGTGTGTTCTGTTCGTCCTCCCGAATGAGGGCCCTAGCGTCCCCTTTTATAGCGCAAGGGGAGGCCAGGGTTACATGAAAGTATTACAGGTGTTGAGGCGTATGGTGCCCTATACGGAGAAGGGTAGGAACCCTGTCTTGTCGGGGCCACTAGAGCTGATGTGATCGTCGCTGTTGAGGCGTCCTTGAGTCGTGGCTTCCATCCCGGGCGTGGACGTGGGGGCGCGACAAGGCGGGAGCCGTACAGCACCCATCCCGGAATGTACAGTACGCGGTGAGGTCCCTCCGGGTCTTGGGGTACCTGTCCTCCAATAGCACGAAAGTAGTTAGGGCTCGAAGGGCGCGGAGCCGGCTTCGAGGTGGTGCCACGGGGGCTCAAGGGGCGCGGAGCCGGCCTCGAGGTGTTACAGTGCAGGGCTCGAGGGGCGCGTAGCCGGCCTCGAGGGGTTACAGTGCAGGGCTCGAGGGGCGCGTGGCCGGCCTCGAGGGGTTACAGTGCAGGGCTCGAGGGGCGCGTAGCCGGCCTCGAGGGGTTACAGTGCCCGGCGTGTCCGAACAGTGCTGCACTGGTGCCCTTTTGCCCATGCTTGTGGTGAAAACGTGACTTGACCTTTACACCGGGTTACTGTGGTACACGCCGTGCACTAGTGAACATGACCGGAGTAGGTGAAGGTATTAAATGCGTGGTATGGGCTGGTACGGCTGTCTATGCAACTCGAGGTCCGTGCGTTAAGGCTCGAGGTGTGGAGGCGCGCTTGCCCGAGGTTTGGAGGGCTCGAGCGAGACGGGGAGTGATCGTGCTTGCCCGAGGCCTGGCTGGGAGGGCTCGGGCGAGACGGAAATAGAGCATTTGCCCGAGGCCTGGCTGGGAGGGCTCGGGCGGGGCGGAGATAGAGCGTTCGCCCGAGGCCTCGCTGGGAGGGCTCGGGCGAGGCGGAGATTGAGCGTTCGCCCGAGGCCTCGCTGGGAGGGCTCGGGCGAGACGGAGATGGAGCGTTCGCCCGAGGCCTCGCTGGGAGGGCTCGGGCGAGGCGGAGATTGAGCGTTCGCCCGAGGCCTCGCTGGGAGGGCTCGGTCGAGACGGAGACGGAGTGTTCGGGTGTTTGCGTTGATTGGGGGTACCCCTTTTTCGTACCACCGACAACATCTGAATGTTTTTTAGGCTGGAATTAATTACATAGATCTTCTTCCATATGAAAGTTGATTGCACTTCCAAGTTTCCAACCTCTTCTCTACCTTCTCCACAAGATCCACAGGTGTAGTTTATGTCATTCTGATTGCCTTAAGTTGTATTTATGTCATGTTTTACCATGGGAGAGATGTATTGCTCAGGCTCATAAAAAAGAGATGTTATGTCAAACTTTATTGAGTTTAATTAGATTTATAAAAAATATTATCAATATTTGCATATCTAAATAAGTTTATTATAAAAACATATCCGAAGGTCTGTCTAATTATGTGCTATTAATATCTTCTTTTGTATATTTAGTCAAAGTTAAAAAATAATATCTCAGTAAATGAGAATAACAGTTTTTATGGGATGGAGGAGGTATATTATCAGGTTCATTACCAAATGCATATAGGAACTTTATGATTGACCCATGAAATCCAATCAGGAATATACTAGCTATAAATCTTTCAACTCTAATATAGGAGTTTGTTCTGGCGCCAAGCCGTGAGAATTAGGTGAAGCCATCACAGTGTTAGGCCCTGTTTGGCAGAGCTCCCAGAGCTGATTCTCTGCTAAATCCAGCGGGAGCTCTGCCAAACAATTTTTCAGAGAGAAGTGATTCTCTGTTGATTCCGTGAAGTGATTCTCTGAAATGAACTAAGAGGCTGAGAGCTGAAAAAAGTAGTTTCCCCTGATTCTGTGAAGTGATTCTCCATGTTAATTTTAAGAGTTTATGTTAAAGAATTAAAGAGAATCACTTTCAGCCATAGAATCACTTCTCTTAGAAAATCATCTTCTATAGAGAATCAGAATCAGATGAAACTCTACCAAACTAGCCCTTGTTTCACCAACTTATTCGAGCAACTTCAAGATGACACTTTTTTTGTGGCTATCAAGATGTAATTTAATTTGGTATGTTTAATTTATTATTACTTTTCTGTAGGGGCTTAGGCCCGTCCAGTCTTTTTAAAAAGCACTAGCTCGGAAAGTTTAGAGAGGACACAAACTCGTTTGCATTGCTGCATGCTATGTGCTATCACGCCTAACCTGTATAGTATAGAGCTTTTTTTTTCTTTAACTTTCTGGAGTTGAGCTGTCACTCGCTAAGTCGAAACCATTGTTTACTTTTACTGTTAATAAAGATTATCGTAACTCTTTTACAAGAGAAACAATATACACCAATAAAAAAATGCTATTTTATACGGTAGATAGAGTACAAAATATATATTCAGTTCTCACGAACATTCGACGTCTGAAAAATCATATATTCGTATACATGGCCTTTGCACAACGAGTCAAGGTGTGGCGAAAGAGAAGTTCAACTACTACACGGCAAGAGCGTCATATGGTTAATTGGTTAAAATGATTGTGTCTGGTGGAGACGAGTCCCAACAAAAACACGTCATATGAGTTTACTGTAGATGATCGTGACTTTCATTGGAGGTGCGCAAATATCCTTATTTGGCTTATTCTCTCTCACAAAACAGTATTAAAATAACTAAAATTAATTATAAAAACAACTAGTCGAATAATAGAAAAGTTTGATACTCCTACTTCGTGTTGTGTGTATCAAAAAAAATGTGAGTTCTTTAGAGAATCAATTCGGACATGTCTGTTTGTGCCTGCTAACGTGGTATCGTTAGCCGTATTTATCTTGTTTTGAAGCGCCCTAAGTTAGGTAAAGAGTGATAATATTGCAACAACTATACTCTTAAATCTTGATATCTTCAGTAGACAAACATAGCAAAGTAGAGAGTACTCCCTCTATTCTTCGATAAATAGATTTCTAACTCAAAAATTTGTCGACAAACAAAACCGATCTCTCGTAACTTGGATGGTCCACCAAGTCATTTATTTTTCTCGAAGTCTCCTCGCATTTACTGTACGGCCTCTATTCTCCCAATCCATTGTTGGCTTTCTACGGTTGAATATGTGTAGTACATGCTCGCTTGAGCTATAAACCGACTTTAATCCGTACAAATCAGTTATAAGTTGTGTTAACTTATCAGACAACTTATAAGTTCTACTAAACAGAGCCATAACTAGCTAGTGTGCTATTGGAACAACCATCAATTAGTGTGCAACTGCTCTAGTTAATCTACCCTACTAAAGCACCAACCATATTCTTTGCTAAGTGTACCCAAGAAATTTCTCCCGCTGAGAGGACCTCCTTAGAAACACACATCAAACTGTACCCACGAAATTGACTTCATAGAAATGAATCATCCAGATTTATTTTAGAACTTTATCTCTCCCTACTCACTCACATCTAACGAACCAGATTGATTGTACACAGGCAAGGGAAGGAACGCCAGCCAAGGAAAAAAACTGCCTCTTCCGAAAAGGCAGGAAAAATCACGTACTCGATCTTGCCCGGAAGGATTACGCAACAGAGGGTGCAGTTGTCGTGTACTCCTTCGGTCCGTAAATAAGTATCGTCGTTGGTGTGCGTGTCACGTGTTCAACTCATTTTGTAAAAAATATGTGCAATATTTATATCTCCAAATAATTTTGTTAAAAAACTAGATGTAAAGATCTTTCCGATGATACTAATTACTTAGCATAAATATTAATATATTTTAATATATAATTGCCGGCAATTTTTTCTCGGGAAGCGAGAACGACACTTATTTAGGGACGGAGGGAGTATATAATATAACGAATGAAAGAACAGTGTTTTAATTAATTAATAAAGAAGTACTCCCTCCATACCCATATTAGTTGACGTTTAGGACAGCGACATGGTCTTCAAAACACAACTTTGACCTTTTATTTTTATAAAAATATTTATGGAAAAGTGATATATGTATACTTTTATGAAAGTATTCTTCAAGACAAATCTATTTATATAATTTTTATATTTGTAAACTTAGAAACTTAATAGTTATTGGTGATTTATATTCCCAATGTTTGACTCTAATCTTTTCTAAAACGTCAACTAATATGAGTATTGAGGGAGTATAGACGATAGAAATGAATATGGTGTGTTTTGATTTTTAAACTCTTATTATTATCTGCTGGATCTAGTGGATTAAGACATGCATCAACTGAGATGATAACTACTCCCTTCGTCCCAAGATATAAGGCGCGCACGTATTTCAAAATTCAAACTTTCTTATCTTTGACTAAGAATTAGTCTAATCATATGAAAAACTTATACTACAAAAGTAATTGTATTATATTTGTATTTAGGAATACTTTCTAATGATCAAACTTTTATTGCTATAAATTATATATTATAAGAGAAATTATAGGTCAAAATATATTTTTGAAGACTGTGTCAAGTCAAATCGCGTCTTATATCTTGGGACGGAGGGAGTACGTCACTGCGATAAAATTTTTAAATACATTAGTTTTTTAAATACAATGATAACTGAGATGATAATTATCATGGTCATCAAGCATGCTTTGTTCAAATTTAATAGTGCCTCATAATGCATGTGTCTAATTAGGGAGCCATGCAGGAAGAACGATGCGTGGGCAACCAGTGAGGACGCGTATGTGTGTGCTTTATTTCAAAAAAAAAGGCGTAAAAAAATTATGTTTAATCAAGCACCTTTTTATATCTTAGATGTCTGAATTTTAAGATGATTTCAGATAATACTCTTGTACAACTAAGTTGTTATTTGTTATTTATTTTTTTACCATAAAATATTAATTTTTGGAATTATCTATGTATAAAAAATAATTGTTAATTATCTTTGTGCCAACACAAATAAGATTTTTTGGATTTATAGTTTTGTCTAAAGGGATTTTTATTCTCAGTACAAAAAGTAGTAGATTGCATCTACATAAACTGCAATAAACAAAATCTGTAATTTTAGTGTAAAATATGTATAATATCCGTCGTCTGAAAGCTAGAAAACTAAAATTCAAACACCCAAATTTTAGCAAACCCCTTAATCAAGGAGATAAAAGCAAAGTCTATTGGAATTAATCATAGATAATCAAGAACAACCACGACAACAAAAAAATAATAAAAAAAGAATTGTCTAATGTTTCCATTTTTGGCACAATGAAAACGAAAATCTAGCGGCAGGCCTATGATCGATCACATGCAATGCAAATCACATTAGCAGTTGCATTACATACGTCAATTTGGACGCCCTTATTTTAGAAAATAAAGCACACGCATTCATTAATTTGCCAACAAATCAAATTAAAAAAAATGAATTCTTGATGTTTCCATTTTTTTGGCTCACGGTGCATCACTTGCAGCAGCGGCGGCTTGCATTAGGTACGCAACCATCAAAGCTGCAACAACCCACATCCCCATCAACGCGGACCCACGATTTATGCAAGTGCTTGATCAAGTGAAACCCGTCCCAGTCATCGCAACCGCCTCCACCCTCGTGCGAACAACACGTGGACCTCACGTCCTCGCCCGCCCGCTATAAAAAGGAGTACGTTGTGCATTAACAGACCATAAACGTGCGGATAGATGAGTGTATGCCGAGTCTTGAGTGATGAGTGATTGTCAACGGGTTTGATCGCAGGTTCTTTGTCTTGTGTTGTGCAGGTGTCGAGCACGGATACAGTGATCAGAGGCAAGGTGAAGGTCAAGTAGAGACGTGCCGTGCCGATGGACCGAGAGCGGCGAAGGGCGGACGTGAGGCTTGGACTGAGGGACCGGTGGCCCGATGATCAGCTGTGGTGGCTGACAGCCTGGGACAGCGACGAGCGAAGACTTGCGGGACATGGTGTTGCTCGGGTCGAGGACCTGGGGACATGTGTCGGCGGACGGGGTGCACGGGCGGTGCATCCCTTCTACACCTTCAGTTTGGTGGTAGAGCCAGAGAAAAACCATCGGGTGGGCGGTTTCCAGGTTTGGGCCACAAAACCTGGGTGCTGATGGTTTCCGAGTTTGGCCACAAAACTCGGGCTGAGGACGGTTTCTAGGTTTGGGCCTCAAAACCTGGGTGCTGCAGGTTTGCTGAGTTTGGGCCACAAAACTCAGGCTACGGTGGGCTGGTTTCCCGGTTTGGGCCTCAAAACCGGGGCGGAGTCCATGAAAAGGACGCAGAGCGGTGGCGGTACGTGGCGGCAATCGGGAGGTTGCGTCGAGGCAACGCTACGAGTTGTGCGGGCGTGGCCGTCGGATCACCACCTACCACGAGTTGGTCCAGAATAACCTTAGGGTTTAGCTGGTTCGCTCTGTAAGTAGTTAGGGGTAGAGTGAGAATTAGGAATAGTTAGAATTAGGATAAGTAGTGGGAGACACCCACCTCCCCATCTATCTCAGTCATTTGCTCTTTGCACTTAGGGTTTCCTGCTCTCTCAATCCCCTGCTGTAGCTAGCTGAGATCCGCAGAGAACCATACCTCTGTGTACTGGAGATTTTGAGGAAGTGAGGCCGTATCCTCACTGTTGTAGCGTGTGGTAGCCACACGGTTGCAGATCGATGTGTTGATTCGCGTTTTGGTTCGTGTTCTTCGCGTTCTTCGTTTCTCCGCGTTTTTCCCGTCACTCGATCTCCCTCTCTATTGCGTCTTTGCGAAATCCGTTTGAATCAACTTGTTCTTTATAGTGAGAAGGTCATTTCGACCAAAGGAATTCATCTAAAGTAGATCGGGTTGATTTCGTTTTCATGGCGCTTTTTCGGTTCATACACCTTCCCCTTCGATTTCCCGTTGATTGAGTTGATTTGAGCGGATGATTTCTTGGGGATAGTCTCCTAACTACCTCGTGATCATCCTCTCCAAGTTTGGGATCAAGGGATTTTGGTTTGAATCGATTTGGGAGTGATTTGGGTGCAGGGCGACCGAAATCGCCCTCACTGGGTGTTGGCGGACAGTCCGCCACTCTAGGCGCGGACAGTCCGCGCGTCGGGGATGTGGCGGAACGACCCTAATCCCATGGCCCACCGGTCCCTGTCATCCACTAACAGCCGAACTGATGTTCCGTGTGATTAAGACTGTTCGTCACTGGGCTGCATCAGCGCTCATCGTCCGCAGGATCATCTCACAGTTCGGTTACAACATTGGATACTTTTACAAATAACATCGGAATACAGAGCGGAAGAATTAAATAACTTTAGTTTTACAAACCGAGGTTCCAGATAAAATTAAAGGTGCAGTTATTACAAACCAAGTTCGGGAGATAGAAAATAGGCAACGTAGCGGAGTACAACAAAATAAGATACTTGCAAACACCCAGCCCGAGGGTGTACACTTTACTCTTCGGCCTCATCGGCCTCTTCCTGGACGATGGTCATGCAAGCAGGGCGCAAGACACACCGGGGACTCAGTCATACCTGCAGCATGGGCAACAAACCCTGAGTACGGGGGTACTCAACAAGACTTACCCGACTAAAGAAAAAGGGGAGAAGACTCAGGAATGAGAGGCTTAGGTAGTCAAGGTAAGGCTTAAGCAAGATCAAGTATTTTGCAGAAAAGCATTTTGAAATACTTGTTTTATTTTTGGAAAGATTCCAGTATTTCTCCATTCTCCAGTGTCCATGATTCATTTTACCTTCCAAAAACATACCTAGTTAAGAACCACTCTCCGTTGACAGTCAGTGACCAAGTCTCCATAACCGAGGAGCAACGTTAATCCGGATAAATAATACTCAGCTGAGGATCCCTATCCACACTGCATATGTAGCAGCCCAAGCTTGCATATGTCCAACTCGTCTACCACGATTCCTCCAAGATTGGGCCCGGTCCTACGCCACCCGGAAGTACAGTACACCACTCCTATCCAGGTACGACGACCACGTGGCTACATGCTACTTCCGCCATCTCTCCACTCGCAGTGCGCGGTTGTCGGTCCAATAAAGGATTCCTCGGAGCCAGAGCTTTCCGAAGTATGTGAATAGTTGCAAGTCTTGGACCAGCAGGCCCCCATACGGATGGTCCCTACATTTTTCCGCCAGCGACAAGCACCTTCGGGACTCTAACCCAAGAGTACAGGTTCTGTCGGTTTTTCAACCCTATCCCAGTCGGTGTCAACTGTTGAGTCCCGGACTACAACATGACGGCACCGTACGCTCGGACAACCTCTCCTCGCTGTTGACTAGGTACGGATCAGATACTTAGCCAACAGGCAGGGAGTAAAGCCAAATTCCCATCAAAATTCTTTAAGTGATCACACTTTTGAAAATGGCATATTATTGCAAATCTATTGTATAGCATCGCTAAGCATTTTGCAAATAGTTTTTTTAAACAGGGACAGGTGGATTTTCTGGTGGAGGTAAATAGTGCAGGTAATAGGTCATCACACAACTCCTATAACCTAATGCAGTAGTTTTAACTCAAAAGCATTTAAGTAAACTTTTGTGAAAACAAGGAAGGGTTAAGATGCACCGGGGCTTGCCTTGAAGAGCAAAAGGACGGGCTCGGTGTCGGCAGTGCAGGTGTCGGAGCTCGGGGTCGCCTCGGGGGTAGGTTCGTCAGCGGCTGCTTCGACTTTGACGCCTTCTCCTTCGGTCACTATACGGATGCAATGATGTATGCTTATGAGGATGCTGACATGAACAATACAGCACAAGACAAAACCACTGATTCTAGAGTAGCAACTTTCTATCGTGTAACTAACTTCTAGAATAGACACAAAGTTACTTATCTTGATCTCTAAGCAAAATTAAATCAACCTATTAAGCATCATTTATCCGACCTAAACACAAAGCAATGCATGGCATCACAAACATCATAGACCAAAGGGGTGGGGGTCTATGAACAGCAAACAATCCCAAAAGTCACATGACAGGGCATACAACATGAACTCTACTTGATTTTTCTATTTTTCCTAATTATTAAAAAAAGGTTATTTTATGCAGTTGCTCCAAAATTTACCCAATTAGTCTCATAGGTTCATTATGGTATAAATAGGTGTCAAAACAAATTTCATAATTTTTGGAGGTCATTAAGGTGCTTAACAAAAATCAAACATTTAATTAACAAAAGGCGCTATTTAACAATTTAAATAAATACCCAAAAATCAACTTGCTCGAAAAGGCCTCAAAATTTCACCAGAGACTAAACATGACATAACTAGCACATAAAAATTTATCTCATGATTTTTGGAGCTACACATGATTTTCTAAAAATCTAAAACCATTCATTTCTTAATTAAAAGGGGGATTTTTCATTTTCAAACATTTGCACAAAGTCCAAGTTTCATATTTTTCTAAAATACTACATGGTATAAAGAGTCTACCATCAAATTTTCGGAATTTTTGGAGCAACACAGAAAATCACACAAAAAGAAGAAAAAGGAACACTATTCACAACTTCCTAAAAAGGAAAAAGAGCACTGCTGCTCTTTCCTCGCAAGGCTCGGGCGAAACGGGCTCGGGCGAGACGGAGACGATTGCTTCGTCCGAGGCCTGGCTTGGAGGCTCGGGTGAGACGGAAACGTCTGCTTCGTCCGAGGCCTGGCTTGGAGGCTCGGGCGAGACGGAAACGTACTGCTTCGTCCGAGGCCTGGCTTGGAGGCTCGGGCGAGACGGAAACGTCTGCTTCGTCCGAGGCCTGGCTTGGAGGCTCGGGCGAGACGCAGGCGAGGCGGACGGCGGACCGGCCGTTCGGGGCTTCGCGCTGGGAAAGCCGAGGGTGGGGAAAGGTTCGCGAGGCTCACCGTGAGTCGGGAGGGAGGCTCGGCGAGGCGGTGCAGGGTCGGAGGAGGGAGCTCGATGTTGGCGGTGCTTCGGCGGAGCTCTCTGGCGGCGAGCGGCGTCCGGCGGCTCTGTCCACCAAAAGGGATCACCGAGGTGTGGTTAGGAGCGCACGGAGGTGAGGAAGAGAGGGCAGGGGTCGGAGGGAAAAGAGGAAAACTCACGGCGGCGAATTTCTCGCTTAGCCGAAACACGGCCGTTCGCCGGGGTTGGGGACGAAGCTCCTGGCGGGCGGAGGGGTGAAATTGGTTGCTCGGGAAGGTGGAGTGGCTCAAGGCGAAGGCAACGACGGGCTCGACGGGCGCTGGGGAGGTCTGGTGACTCGGGGCGCCGTGGTGGCGGCAATGGCGGAACTCGGCGGCTTCTTATAGCCGCGGGCGGAGCTGGGGAGGGGTCCGGGCGAGGGGTGAGAGCGCTCGCGCGACATTAAAGGAGGTAGGGAACATGGTAGGGCGGCTCGGTGCGGCGGGGAACGCGCGCGCGGCGGGGCGGCTTGCCGGCGGCCGGCAACTGCGCGCTGTCCGCGGCCGAGGGGAAAGAGGAGGAGGGTAGGGGATGGGCGAGGCGGCGGTAGGTAGGGGCCGAGAGGAAAAACGAGCGCCAGCGCTTGGCCGCGCGCGGCACGGGCGCGGGTCAGCCAGGGCTCGGCATGGGCGGCGAGGCTCGCGCGCGGCGCGGCGGCCTTGCCGGTGGCCGGGGCCCCCTGGCTTTAAGCTCGTGCACAGCGACGACATTTTAAAGCAAAACTTCCCCTTTTCTGAAATTTTGAAATTACTCCCAAAACTTGAACTACACAAGAAAATCTCAAAACACCAAAGTTGCTTAAAATTTTGAGATCTACAACTTTGCCAATATAAACTTTTTCTGAAACTCAAAAGTTTTTGAGATAATTTTGAAAACCGAAAAAGGGACAAAATTGAAGTTTGAAGGAATGTGAAATTACTTCTGATTTTATATTGAAACTTGAAAATCTGCAAATACCAAAGTTGTTCCTCTTGACAAGATCTACAACTTTCCTAAAAGGACCAACTTCAAATTTTGAGTAGTTTTTGTATTATAAAAAGAGGGGTAAAACTAGAGTTTGGAAATTAGGGTTTTTCAAAAGAAATTCCAATTCTATTCTTGATTTTTGAACTTTGATCAACACAACAAAACATCAAGGACACTCAAACTGAACAAGATTTACACAGAGCTAGACACAGAGGTAAATTACCATTTTGCCCTCAAGGAAGATTTGGGCCTTTAGGGTTTTCGAAAAAGAAAGATCACTACACAAGTCACCTCAGAAAAGGTAAATGCAAAACAAGCATTAGGCAAACATAAATGCATGGCAAGAAAGATTAATGACTAAAGATGATGACATGTCAGGTTAATTACATATTAATCACCATAGGTGTTACAGCCTTCCCCCCTAAAAGAAATCTCGTCCCGAGATTCTGCGTCTTAAGAAGGACAAAGGCAAACCTTACATCTACAGAGTATCGAGAAAGTCTGGAAAGGTCTTCGCTAAGAAGTCTTTGGATTCCCAAGTGGCTTCTTCTTCAGAGTGTTGGTTCCACTGGATCTTGTACCATCTTGTGGTAGTCCTCCGGGTAACATGGTCCTTGTGATCCAACACACGAACTGGATACTCAGAGTATGACAGATCGGGTTCTAACTCAACACCTTCAACTTCCACCACGTGTTCGGGTACTCGGAGACATTTCTTGAGTTGGGAGACGTGAAACACATTATGGATTGCGGAAAGATGATCGGGCAATCTTAGCTTGTAAGCTACCTTGCCACAATCGTTCCAGAATCTCAAAGGGACCAATATAGCGGGGTGCTAACTTTCCCTTGACTCCAAAACGAGTAACTCCTTTGGTGGGTGAGACCTTCAGATACGCATAATCTCCGATCTGGAACTGCCAAAGGTCGACGTCTCTTGTCAGCATAGCTTTTCTGTCGAGACTGCGCAATCTTCATATTCTCTTGTATTTGCTTGACTTTTTCTTCCATATCTTTTACTAGGTCAACTCCAAAGAATTCCCTTTTCTCCAGGTTCCGACCAACTGAGAGGTGTACGACAACGGCGACCGTACAGTGCTTCAAAGGGTGCCATTTTAATACTTTCTTGGTAACTGTTATTATATGAGAATTCTGCCAAGGGCAAACACTCATCCCAAGTATCTGCGAAGGTGAGCACACAGGCTCTCAACATGTCCTCTAACACTTGGTTGACTCGCTCAGTTTGTCCATCCGTTTGTGGATGATATGCTGTGCTATGCAAGAGTTTGGTTCCAAGTGAGGTATGGAATGCTTTCCAGAACTTTGCGACAAACTGAGTACCACTGATCAGAGACAATGGTCTTGAGTATGCCATGGAGTTTTACTATGTTGTTCTTGTACAAAGTGGCATAAGTGGGGACGGTGTAGCTGGTCTTGACTGGCAGGAAGTGAGCTTGCTTAGTGAGGCGATCCACGATCACCCAGATGGAATCAGAACCTCTTGATGTCTTGGGTAGCCCATTGATAAAATCCATACTGATATCGTCCCATTTCCAAGCAGGTATAGGTAAAGGTTGCAATTCTCCTCCAGGCTTCATGTGCACAGCTTTGACTTTCTGGCAAGTATCACATTGAGCGACATATCGGGCGATCTCAATCTTCATCTTTGTCCACCAGAACCTCTGCCTCAAGTCCTGGTACATCTTGTTGCTGCCGGGGTGGATGGAGAACCTAGTCAAATGTGCTTCATCAAGGATTAACTTGCCTCAACTCAGGCACTTTGGGAACTACCTAGTCGGTTCTTGAACCAAACCACTCCTGCATCATCAATCCTGAAACAATCAGCTTTTCCGGATCGGATCCTTTCGATGATGTGCTTGATTCCAGGGTTATCTTTCTGTGCAGTGATGATCTGTTCCCTGATAGGTGTTTCTATCCTGATATTATTCAGAGTTCCCTGCGGAACCATCTCAATACCCAGCTTTTCTAGTTCATAGCATAGGGAAGAATCATAGGGTTTCATTACCAGACAGCTGCAATACGACTTGCGACTGAGCGCATCGGCGACCACATTCGCCTTACCCGGATGGTAATGTACTTCGAGATCATAGTCCTTAATTAATTCAAGCCATCTTCTCTGTCTCATATTCAGTTCTTCTTGAGTGAAGATATACTTCAGGCTTTTGTGATCTGTGTACACATTGCAGGCACTACCCAACAAATAATGACGCCAAATCTTTAAGGCGTGCACCACTGCTGCTAAGCTCAAGATCATGGGTGGGATAATTCTCTTCATGTCGCTTAAGCTGCCGTGAGGCATAAGCGATCACTCGGCCTTCTTGCATCAAAACACAGCCCAAACCAGTACCAGATGCATCACAATAGACATCAAAGGGCTTTTCGATGTTCGGCTGGGCTAGCACTGGTGACGTGGTTAACAGTCTCTTCAATGTCTGAAAGGCTTGTTCACAAGCTGGTGACCAGACAAACTTCACAGAATTCTTTACTAACTCGGTGATAGGCTTGGCGATTCTGGAGAAATCCTGGAATGAAACGGCGATAATATCCAGCCATTCCCATGAAGCTGCAGGACTTCATGAACAGTGGTAGGTGGCTCCCAATCCAGAATGTCTGCCACCTTTCCGGGATCAACTGACACTCCTTCAGCGGATAAGACATGACCAAGGAACTGTATCTGATCTAACCAGAACTCACATTTACTGAACTTGGCATAGAGCTGATGATCTCTGAGACGGGATAGAACGATACGAAGATGTTCGGCATGCTTTTCAGGGGTCTTTGAGTAGACTAAGGATGTCGTCAATGAACACGACCACAAATTTATCAAGCTCTAGGCATGAATACAGAGTTCATGAGGTACATGAAGTGGGCAGGGGCATTGGTCAAGCCGAAGGACATGACCAAGTACTCATATAGGCCGTATCTGGTAGTGAAAGCAGTTTTAGGAATGTCTTCGGGACGTATTTTTATTTGGTGGTAGCCAGATCTGAGGATCGATCTTGGAGAATACTCTGGCTCCAGCTAGCTGATCAAAGAGAAGGTCGATATCGAGGCAAGGGATATTTATTTTTGATGGTGACCTCGTTGAGTGGGCGATAATCAATGCATAACCTGAGACTCTTGTCTTTCTTCTTCACGAAGATTGCAGGACAGCCCCAAGGAGATGAACTTGGGCGAATGAAGCCCTTATCCAGCAACTCTTGTAACTGGATTTTTAACTCTGCCAACTCTCTGGGAGGCATTCGATAAGCTCTGCGGGATATAGGAGCAGTCCCGGGCTTAAGCTCTATGGCAAACTCAACATCACGGTCAGGAGGTAGGCCAGGTAAGTCCTCTGGAAAAACATCAGGAAATTCACAGACCACGGGGATGTCTCTGGTTTCCAGAACATAGGTGGTATTCAATTGCGTGGCTGCTGGTTTCGGAGGCATTGGGAGTTGGAGAAGGAGCTTGGAGGTACTGTTAGAATGTCCACTCTCACAACCCTATTCAGGATATCCATCATGGCTTTATACTAACACATCCAATTCATGCCTAAAATGACATCTATTTCCTGATCACGAAGCACTATCATGGTGGTAGGAAATACATGTTCCCCCAACATCACTAGTATATTACGGATTACCTCCTTAGTACTTATACGCCCTCCAGGCGAAAATATGCAGAAATTTTCTTTCAATTCCCCAATTGATATCCCATGCTTAGAGACAAAAGTACGACTGACTGAAGGAATGCGATGCACCAGAATCAAACAACACGACTGCGGGATGATTGGCAACGGAAAACCTACCGATCATGACGGGCTCTCCTTCTGGGATGTCGCCGACAGTGGTGTAGTAGACTTGCCCGTGCTTCTTGACAACTTTGCCTTTCTGAACATGCTGTTGCTGGACACGGTGCTGCTGCTGCTGAGATCCTCCAGAACCCTTCTGAGTATTCTGAGCATACCTCTTGGGCTTTGGGCACTCACGAGACCAGTGATCGACTTGGCCGCAGTTGTAGCAGGGATGGTTGTAGGCGGTTTGTGGGGTGGTGATTCGAACACCTGGGGCGTTCGGCTGCGTGGCACTTTGCTGGTTGGCGTTGTGGGTGGTGGCCGCAGTACGGACGACCACTTGCTGGTGGGGGTAAGGTGGGCGATTTTGGTGGTGGCTAGGGTGATAAATGACCCTCTAGCGCTTGTGACTGCCAGAGAAACTGCTGGATCCTGCTTTCTTCTTCTTCTTCTTCTTTTCCTCTTGGTACTGGCGATTGCTCTCCTCAAAAGCAACAGCCCGGTCAACGACATCATGATATGAGCCGGTCAGGTTATTGGACATACTTCTGCGAATCTTGGGGTGCAGTCCCCTAAGAAAACAGTCCCTCTTCTTCTCGTCCGTGTTGACGTACTCCGAGGCATACTGGCTAAGGTGATTGAACTGACCCACATACTGCATCACTGTGGAGTCCTTCTGTTGTAGTGCCAGAAACTGATCAAGCTTCATCTTCATCAATCCGGAAGGGATATGATGAGCACGGAAAGCGGTGCGGAACTCTTCCCAGGTCAACTGATGACCTTCAGGCTGGGCAGCCAACAGGTTGGCATACCAAGCGCTTGCTGGACCATGAAGCTACTGAGAAGCGAACCGGGGCTTCTGGGTGTCGGTGCAGTGAAGAAGACCAAACTTCTGCTCCATGGTGCGGAGCAAATCATCAGCTTCAAGGGGTTCATCGGCCCTCGTAAAGACCGGTGGACGGGTTTCGGTGAAATCCACATATGTGGTCTCATGGTTGATGTTATGGCGACCACGGTGGCCATTGTTCTGCTGCCCCTGATTTTGAGCCATCAGGTTAGCAGCGGCTGCCAAGGCTGCGATGGCATCTGCTAGCGTAGCAGGTACAGGTGGAGGGTTTGGAAGGTCGCCCTCCCGAGAACTTCCAGCTCCATTGCGAGTGTTCACTAGGCATCTGTTAAGAAACTTGGAACTTAGCATCCATTGATTTAAGTTCTGATAACAACTGACTGATAACTTCATTGATACAAAGGTAGATCACTGACAGATAACCACAGATTGATAAGGGGAAAAGGTACGAAAAGAAAGATACAGACCCGACTAAACAAAAGACCGACTAGCGCTCCCAAACCTAGACTAAGGGTTTAGGTAAGCAGGTGGTACAGACACACAGGATCTTCATCCTCTAACAACGGGTCTAGTCTTCGTCGATGATGATCATGTCCTCGTCGTCATCTTCCTCGAGGATGAGCTCAGGCTCAACCTCCTCGTCCTCGTCTTCAGCGTGGATATTCTCGGCAGGTTCAATCTCCTCGTTCATGCTTGGCTCTTGCTCCACGTCCGGCTCTTCCACTACTCCGTCCTCAGGGTCCTCGACAACCGGGGGAACCATGGGGTGGAGTTGGTCGTACAGCTGGTGTACCTCCTCATGAAGCATATCATTGAACTGTTCAATCTGAGCTGTGTACTGCCGCAGTCCGTGAAGCTCGGCTCTGGTGACGTCCTCGCGAACCCAAGTAGCATTACGCTGCTCGATGGCGCGGATCGTGTTCCGGTTGGCCTGCTCCAGGGAAGCTCGTGCCTCATAGAACTCCAGACGTGAGTGGTAGAAGTCATGCTCCAAGTTCTCCAGCTCAACCTTCAGATTCTTGATCTCCTCCTTTAGGTGTTTGCGGGTGCGACGGGGAAAACGGCGGCCGTTGGAGGCTTCGCCAGTCTCTTCCCCAGTGCGTGGTGCCAGTTGGTGGCGTGGCACACCATTGGGTCCAGTCGACTTGCGAGCAGTCAGCTTGATGCGAGCCATGTCTGGATAAGATAAGATGGATGAGGAGTGAAAAGGCTAGCAAGAAAAGGTAAAGGCATACTAACCCAACGAACTTAGAGAGGAAGTTATTATTAACTTAAGTGAATATGACATGATGCATGAATCGTTCCTACGGAACAAGGCAAAGCACTAAATAAATAAGGTACATAGGGCTTAAAACATGTTGTCTCGCTAACTAGTGTTGCCATACGCAAGACAAGATAAGAGAAGCAATTTGGACTCAAAATAGTCAAGTTTAGTTTGTTTGGACTCAAAGATCTTTTGAAGTTTTCGCAAGAACACTGCAACGTTATCGTGAGATGCTCCGATACCACTCTGTGGCGGAACGACCCTAATCCCATGGCCCACCGGTCCCTGTCATCCACTGACAGCCGAACTGATGTTCCGTGTGATTAAGACTGTTCGTCACTGGGCTGCATCAGCGCTCATCGTCCGCAGGATCATCTCACAGTTCGGTTACAGCATTGGATACTTTTACAAATAACATCGGAATACAGAGCGGAAGAATTAAATAACTTTAGTTTTACAAACCGAGGTTCCAGATAAAATTAAAGGTGCAGTTATTACAAACCAAGTTCGGGAGATAGAAAATAGGCAACGTAGCGGAGTACAACAAAATAAGATACTTGCAAACACCCAGCCCGAGGGTGTACACTTTACTCTTCGGCCTCATCGGCCTCTTCCTGGACGATGGTCATGCAGCAGGGCGCAAGACACACCGGGGACTCAGTCATACCTGCAGCATGGGTAACAAACCCTGAGTACGGGGGTACTCAACAAGACTTACCCGACTAAAGAAAAAGGGGAGAAGACTCAGGAATGAGAGGCTTAGGTAGTCAAGGTAAGGCTTAAGCAAGATCAAGTATTTTGCAGAAAAGCATTTTGAAATACTTGTTTTATTTTTGGAAAGATTCCAGTATTTCTCCATTCTCCAGTGTCCATGATTCATTTTACCTTTCAAAAACATACCTAGTTAAGAACCACTCTCCGTTGACAGTCAGTGACCAAGTCTCCATAACCGAGGAGCAACGTTAATCCGGATAAATAATACTCAGCTGAGGATCCCTATCCACATTGCATATGTAGCAGCCAAGCTTGCATATGCCAACTCGTCTACCACGATTCCTCCAAGATTGGGCCCGGTCCTACGCCACCCGGAAGCACAGTACACCACTCCTATCCAGGTACGACGACCACGTGGGTACATGCTACTTCCGCCATCTCTCCACTCGCAGTGCGCGGTTGTCGGTCCAATAAAGGATTCCTCGGAGCCAGAGCTTTCCGAAGTATGTGAATAGTTGCAAGTCTTGGCCAGCAGGCCCCCATACGGATGGTCCCTACATTTTTCCGCCAGCGACAAGCACCTTGGGACTCTAACCCAAGAGTACAGGTTCTGTCGGTTTTTCAACCCTGTCCCGGTCGGTGTCAACTGTTGAGTCCCGGACTACAACATGACGGCACCGTACGCTCGGACAACCTCTCCTCGCTGTTGACTAGGTACGGATCAGATACTTAGCCAACAGGCAGGGAGTAAAGCCAAATTCCCATCAAAATTCTTTAAGTGATCACACTTTTGAAATTGGCATATTATTGCAAATCTATTGTATAGCATTGCTAAGCATTTTGCAAATAGTTTTTAAACAGGGCAGGTGGATTTTCTGGTGGAGGTAAATAGTGCAGGGAATAGGTCATCACACAACTCCTATAACCTAATGCAGTAGTTTTAACTCAAAAGCATTTAAGTAAACTTTTGTGAAAACAAGGAAGGGTTAAGATGCACCGGGGCTTGCCTTGAAAGGACGGGCTCGGGGTCGGCAGTGCAGGTGTCGGAGCTCGGGGTCGCCTCGGGGGTAGGTTCGTCAGCGGCTGCTTCGACTTTGACGCCTTCTCCTTCGGTCACTATACGGATGCAATGATGTATGCTTATGAGGATGCTGACATGAACAATACAGCACAAGACAAAACCACTGATTCTAGAGTGCAACTTTCTATCGTGTAACTAACTTCTAGAATAAACACAAAGTTACTTATCTTGGTCTCTAAGCAAAATTAAACAACCTATTAAGCATCATTTATCCGACCTAAACACAAAGCAAGCATGGCATCACAAACATCATAAACCAAAGGGGTGGGGGTCTATGAACAGCAAACAATCCCAAAAGTCACATGACAGGGCATACAACATGAACTCTACTTGATTTTCTATTTTTCCTAATTATTTAAAAAAAAGGTTATTTTATGCAGTTGCTCCAAAATTTACCCAATTAATCTCATAGGTTCATTATGGTATAAATAGGTGTCAAAACAAATTTCATAATTTTTGGAGGTCATTAAGGTGCTTAACAAAAATCAAACATTTAATTAACAAAAGGCGCTATTTAACAATTTAAATAAAATACCCAAAAATCAATTTGCTCCAAAAGGCCTCAAAATTTCACTAGAGACTAAACATGCCATAACTAGCACATAAAAATTTATCTCATGATTTTTGGAGCTACACATGATTTTCTAAAAATCTAAAACCATTCATTTCTTAATTAAAAGGGGGATTTTTCATTTTCAAACTTTTGCAGAAAGTCTAAGTTTCATATTTTTCTAAAATACTACATGGTATAAAGAGTCTACCATCAAATTTTCGCAATTTTTGGAGCAACACAGAAAATCACACAAAAAAGAAGAAAAAGAAACACTATTCACAACTTCCTAAAAAGGAAAAAGAGCACTGTGCTCTTTCCTCGCAAGGCTCGGGCGAAACGGGCTCGGGCGAGACGGAGACAATTGCTTCGTCCGAGGCCTGGCTTGAAGGCTCGGGTGAGACGGAAACGTCTGCTTCGTCCGAGGCCTGGCTTGGAGGCTCGGGCGAGACGGAAACGTCTGCTTCGTCCGAGGCCTGGCTTGGAGGCTCGGGCGAGACGGAAACGTCTGCTTCGTCCGAGGCCTGGCTTGGAGGCTCGGGCGAGACGCAGGCGAGGCGGACGGCGGACCGGCCGTTCGGGGCTCGCGCTGGGAAAGCCGAGGGTGGGGAAAGGTTCGCGAGCTCACCGTGAGTCGGGAGGGAGGCTCGGCGAGGCGGTGCAGGGTCGGAGGAGGGAGCTCGATGTTGGCGGTGCTTCGGCGGAGCTCTCTGGCGGCGAGCGGCGTCCGGCGGCTCTGTCCACCAAAAGGGATCACCGAGGTGTGGTTAGGAGCGCACGGAGGTGAGGAAGAGAGGGCAGGGGTCGGAGGGAAAAGAGGAAAACTCACGGCGGCGAATTTCTCGCTTAGCCGAAACACGGCCGTTCGCCGGGGTTGGGGACGAAGCTCCTGGCGGGCGGAGGGGTGAAATTGGTTGCTCGGGAAGGTGGAGTGGCTCAAGGCGAAGGCAACGACGGGCTCGACGGGCGCTGGGGAGGTCTGGTGACTCGGGGCGCCGTGGTGGCGGCAATGGCGGAACTCGGCGGCTTCTTATAGCCGCGGGCGGAGCTGGGGAGGGGTCCGGGCGAGGGGTGAGAGCGCTCGCGCGACATTAAAGGAGGCAGGGAACATGGTAGGGCGGCTCGGTGCGGCGGGGAACGCGCGCGCGGCGGGGCGGCTTGCCGGCGGCCGGCAAATGCGCGCTGTCCGCGGCCGAGGGGAAAGAGGAGGAGGGTAGGGGATGGGCGAGGCGGCGGTAGGTAGGGGCCGAGAGGAAAAACGAGCGCCAGCGCTTGGCCGCGCGTGGCACGGGCGCGGGTCAGCCGGGCTCGGCATGGGCGGCGAGGCTCGCGCGCGGCGCGGCGGCCTTGCCGGTGGCCGGGGCCCCTGGCTTTAAGGCTCGTGCACAGTGACGATTTTTAAAGCAAAGCTTCCCCTTTCTGAACTTTTGAAATTACTCCCAAAACTTGAACTACACATGGAAAACTCAAAACACCAAAGTTGTTTAAAATTTTGAGATCTACAACTTTGCCAATGTAAACTTTTTCTGAAACTCAAAAGTTTTTGAGATAATTTTGAAAACCGAAAAAGGGACAAAATTGAAGTTTGAAGGAATGTGAAATTACTTCTGATTTTATATTAAAACTTGAAAATCTGCAAATACCAAAGTTGTTCCTCTTGACAAGATCTACAACTTTGCTAAAAGGACCAACTTCAAATTTTGAGTAGTTTTTGCATTATAAAAAGAGGGGTAAAACTAGAGTTTGGAAATTAGGGTTTTTCAAAAGAAATTCCAATTCTATTCTTGATTTTTGAACTTTGATCAACACAACAAAACATCAAGACACTCAACTGAACAAGATTTACACAAAGCTAGACACAGAGATGAAATTACCATTTTGCCCTTAAAGGAAGATTTGGGCCTTTAGGGTTTTCGAAAAAGAAAGATCACTACACAAGTCACCTCAGGAAAAGGTAAATGCAAAACAAGCATTAGACAAACATAAAAGCATGGCAAGAAAGATTAAAGACTAAAGATGATGACATGTCAGGTTAATTACATATTAATCACCATAGGTGTTACAGGGGACGAGCCAGTTCAGTGGCCGTGTTCTTCGGCTGTTTTGTCTCTGTTTGACCGGCGGACAGTCCGCCGTAGTGATCCGCAGACAGTCCGGGATCACTCAGTGAGGTTTCAAAACCTTTGTGTTTTTGGGAGTTTTGTCGGCGGACAGTCCGCCACTCGCTCGCGGACAGTCCGACAGTACCGCGGACAGTCCGGAACCCTAGGTCCGGACAGTCCGAGAATTGCCTGTAGCTTCCGGTTTTGTGCGTTTGCTCTCCCGGCTTCCTCGCTTGGTTATCGGACTTCTCGTTTGGCCTTGTAGTTGACCAAGGAACCTCTCTAGGTATCTTTGCTACTTGTTAGCATCGGTATTTGGAGATTTCTCGACGTAGCCGTCTATCTACGTTCGGGACTTGGTTTTTTGAGGGTCAAAGTTGTGCTGGTACTTTTGCCGTTCGGTTTGCTATCGCTTTGTGGTGCCTCGCTCTGATCCTAGGGATCATCCACCCTCTTCCAAGGGTCGTGGGCATCACGGTTTCGATCGAAGCTTTCGGGGGTTGATTTTGGGAACAATAGGTCAAAGTTTCGAGAGAAATTTTTGAGCTCTCATTCACCCCCCCCTCTGGTCGCCTTGCTATTGCATTCTCGGTCCTTCAAAACGCCCTTGCCAAACGCAGCCGCGCCCTACCACCCAATATGCAGGTCTTCATCAAAGCCTTCTCTAGCATTTGCCAAGTTAGAAATGATCACCACTCTCCTGCCTTCCTGCTACTATGGAAAATGAGATACTCAACCATGACAATTGAAGCTACATAGATGGAACCGCGGCGACATGCACCAGATGGATCCCCTCCCATGCATATTTTCCTTATATTTTGTGTAATACATATAGCAAAATAATAACTTATCTTATTGATTTGCCATTATCAGCTTGACTAACAATAGAATTCTTGGTCGACATTTTGAAAAGTCGTGCGAATGAATATTTTAACAACTTCATTGAAGATCTCCAAGACATGATTAAGGCCTTGCTCAAAATGTAATTTAGATGGTTAATGCAAGAAACAACTTTATTATACCTGTTAAAAAGAATAATTGTTTTTTAATTCTACCCAGGGTTATTATAATTGTACGTGTCAAAGTTTTCAAATACATTCCTAAAACTTTATTATGCTCTAAGCTATCGTTGAGTTATTTTTAAATACATTTCTAAAATAAAACCGTGGCGTTAGCACGGGCACTAAACTAGTGAACGATAATATGGTCATCATACTAATTTGTTTTAAACTTGCTAGGAAACTATTTATTAGGGACGATAGTACATTTGCCAAGAACTAGAGATGCCATAGAATTAGCCTAAGCAAGGATATAGGGACAAAAAGAAACAAAGGGAAGACAAGATAACATATGTAAGGCCAAACTACTCTCTAGCTCCAATCAAAAATAAGTGGTGCTTAAAATTTTCTCATGTCCACCCTTTATAAATCAGTTAATAAAAAAAACTCCTTTCACAAACCGTGATAATTTAGAAGAAAAAATAGATAGACTAGGTAAGAGACGAAATGACCATGAATGCCCCTATTTGTTAACCATGGTGTCATTTTAAAAGACCTTGTTGCCTAATCTTTTCATGTCAAAATAATTTTATATGCTTTCCGGGAAGTCAAAAGATTTTCTAACTTAATCAAATATATAACAAAAAATATTAAATATTTATAATATATAATAGATATCAACAGATTAATCATGACATATGTTTTCATATTAATTTTAGTTATAGATATAAATATTGATATTATTTTCTACAAAGTTAGTCAAATCAAGCTCATATAAGTTTGAATCCTCGAGAATCAAGTAGTTGACTGATGCCATATATGTCATGATATGGCCCTATTTGAATGGTCTACAAGCATTTTGGACATATAATTGTCTAGATTTATGACTAGAATGACATTCCTTTTAGGATGGAGGGTATAGATGTGGAGGCGCACTCTCTTTCATACAAGGATACTAGATATCACTCTTTTGTTGTAAGCTTTGTCTTTTTCTACACTAGGTAGCGTGCCCGTGCGTTGCTGCGGGATAACATAAAAATTATGCTAAAAATAAACGGATCGCACGATAATAACAATATTATGAAATTAAATAGTCCTCCCGGCGCTTTCCACGCGCGCTCGCTCGCACGCCCTCCCGGCGCTTCCCACGTACGCTCACTCGCAGGCCGCTCGACGGTTCCCGCTGATCCCGCGCTCGCTCGCAGGCCTATCGCCTTCGCCCGGCCAACGTGCACTCTTACTGCGGAAACAGAACTCCTCTTACCCTGCCATTGCGTGCTCGGAAAGTTTCAAAAAACAAAATAGAAAACGCGTGTTCGAAACACTAAAGCTGAACAGAAAAACAAAATTGGAACGGGAACATCTCATCATCAGACAGGCATAGCGGTATTCGAGGAAGGAATACTCGCTTCCCAGCATGTTGCCCCACCACGATTTCTGCATCGATTGTATTTTTTCGGAACCCACGTACTACCAGCCTTGTACCATTGCATAGGCCATTGGCAAGATCAATATTCCTAAGCAATATGACAGGACACCCGAGCTTGAGCTTCAAGATGTGTGGGGGCAGCCCATTCGGGGTCAGACGGTTAAGGAACTCCGATGGGTAGTAATTTTGTGGATCATCTACCGCGGAGTCAAAACTGTGATAATTAATATAAGTATAAACATATGTTGTACTATTACTAAAAAATGATTCTTCAAGATATGGAATCGAAATATTATTACAAGAGTCTTTATGAAGGACAACAATTAAAATATAACCCAAGTTCTCATGTGAAATTAGAACAATCCTGTTCACACCGTTGATTGATATGCTAGACCAAGATCTGTTGATTAATATGCTACAAAAAGATAAAATTTTGATACATGATTAAATCCCAGGCCTTCTTATGTCTAACTGGACACATAAAAACTAAAGCCAACTATCTTTCCCATCTGCACGAATGGAGGTTGATAATTTTGATGTGAACTATTTAAGACGAAACATGCTTTACAAGTTCTTTCTGAGTAGACAACACCTAGAGCTGAATTGTTGCAGGTTCAGGTGAATCACTCTTACTTTAAGAGGAAATTTGCTCTAAGTCGATTGCTAAGTGAACATAGTGTCATTTTTAGATCACGGAGACTTCCAATGTGCCGAACGGAGAGTGAAATATGCATTGATCTCCAACTTCTTGTCCCATTTCTATGACAACAATTATAATAGCCAACGACCAACAGAGCACCCCAATCCCGGCTTCTCAACTCACCATGATATGGGTCGCCTGCTCGCCCCATAATCCGCTCCCGCTGCAGCCACTGATAGCATGATGCTATTAAGCCAAGGGCCGACTGTTGCTGATAAACAAGACCACTTTTTTAGAACATCTTGCCATTGATGCCTACGTTGTAGCTGCCACCTTTAGGGAATTAGATTTTAAATGATTAGTTTAGCATTAAACTTTACAGATGACAAGTTTATTGTTATAAGGTCTCCATTGCAAAAGACCTTAATATAAACAAGACCACCTTTAGCGTGGTTTGCATTATCATGTCATTTCATTGCAATAAATAAGCACTGAAGATCACCTTACAAGTTTTTGATTAAAAAAAGATCACCTTATAGGTAAAGGAAGAGAGAATTGTCTTTACAGGTAGATGAAGAGAATGAGTGGGAGAGAGATCAGAGATGAACCTGTAGCTAGGAATTTCCTAGTATACCACCTTCTATTTCATGAGAGCCTGAGGGAAAAAAACCCAGAAAGAATGGAACAAAAATGTCAAACCAAAAGAAAAATAACAGACAACGTACCTCTCCTGTGGTGAAAATTTAAATAGCCATGTGAATGTAAGGCAATACACATCATCTCATGACATTATTGCTTTAGTGCTATCTTTCTTTTGCCTTAGGCAACGGGAACTATTGAATTTCTTGGTTGCAAAACTATATGCTTTAGTACACAGTAGCCACCTGCTATTATTGTTTTGAGCTAGTATCATTTCCAGAATATAGGTAAATAAACTGGATATCATCATTGGACAATAATATATCAGTTAGAAAAGCAACAGGTAGAAACAAATACAATTACACAATTATATGTCTGCCCTCCTAATGTGACACCACAAAGTTGAAACTGACCTTGGATATTTCAGGAATGGTCATATAAAAATTCAATGCTACGAACCCAACTCACAAGCATGTGGAAATAACCTGTAGAATGACAAGCCAATGTGAATATGAACTGATAACTTATACCTTGGATATGCAAAGTTCTAGGTCCTTCCAATGAGATATTCTTTAGTACAAAAGGTCAAGACCATACCATGCTTATTTTTCTCGGTAGCACAGGAGCATAAGAGACATCTTCCTTTTTTTATTCAAATGTTAGTTCTTCAAACATATTATCCCTTGCTTTTAGAAAATGCATATATTCCTAGAAATCTAGATCAAGAAATCATTTGCAACAGATAAACACTTTGTGTCAATTACTCGATTAGTTAAAGCTAAAATATATATCATGAATATTCCTATTTGTAATTTTTTAGGTGAGTAAACATGTATTAATTACAAATATATGGCCACTGAAAAGCATCCGGTGCTGACTATTGACATTTGCAGGAAAATAATGTAACTCTACTGCATCTCATCAAAATGCAAAGATAATCAACTAAGTAGTGCACGGAGTAACTTATAGACTTTGCCAAATTTTAACTCACTTGGCCAATCAGTAGAATACCCAACTGAGCAAAAGGTGAGATTATCTCTACATCTGCACATGCTTCTTCCAATGTTTCTCTAGAGGCTCCTTCAGCAGTAGACTCCCCCACCTCTAAATAACTGACACGAAGTGTCCTGTTAATGTAACATTGATCGAACTGGAGGACAACAGTACATGATTGCTATGTTCAACAATAAAAAAAATGAAATTTATTCATGGTGTGCAAGACTAAGATCAGTTTTGACAGAAAAAACTTGGAAATTGGTACTGTAATGATTGATGCCACATTAAAAAGATGAGAAAAGCATAATCCTATCAGATAGGGAGTTTGTGCATGAACCAGAAAAGGGTCATTCCTAACATAAAGAAGAAAATAAAAGCACTGCAGAAAACCTATATTATAATATGGCATCATATTCTGAACAGTACAGGCAAAGAGTTCCGGCTAACATATACTGCAAATCTGCATCTGTCATACATAGCCAAAAAATTGTTGCATGAGAATATAAAAACATAGTACAGTTATGCATTTAACTATTATAGCGCAGACCCAATCAAATCAGAAGAAAAAATAGAAGGGAAAACACCATAGGGATCTTAACAAAGACCAAAAGCCGGTTCAATCTTTCTTCTGCATAGGACAACCTTATTATCGAGCTCCACAAGGCAACCAACAACTTGTCCAAATGATGTATATTGTAATTTGTAAATGTCAGAAATTAACAGACAACACATGTTACACATATATAACAAAAAACACTGCTAGTTATAGTCCGTTGTTCAGCACATACCATTTTTGGGTTTTCATAGTGAACTCTTCCACAAGAAGAACAAACAGCCCTCAACTTCTCATCACCATCAGGTATGGCCAATTTCGTCGGACTTCCACAAGCAGGGCAAAATTTGTTTTTTTGAATTGTGCACCTGCAGAAGGAATGGTTACCTGAGATTAAGGCTTTATATTTTTTTTTCTTCATGACAGCTGAACCGGTGTGTGTCTCAGGAGGTAAACATTGCAGAGTCATGGCATTTATGCAGATTCGTACTGATCACTTAACAATTAGTAGTCAGACTACAGGAGTACATATTTAACCTTACGCAGTCCACGGGAGCAGATACAGAACTTTGTTGCGGTCTGCATGCCACAACATTAGACAAAGTAGATGATTGCAGAGTCATGAAATTTATGTGGATTAGTACTGATCACTTTACAGTTAGCAGTCAGACTAATGCATATTTAACCTTAAGCTGTCCAGGAGAGCTGACACAATTTTGCTGTTGTGTGGAGGCCACAACATTAGACAGAGTTTGAACAAAACCAAAAACGAGTTATAATTTACCATCAGAGTGCAGGCTGTTACCACCAGAGCTCTACATGTCAGTGGTTTACCATGGAACCATCTCACTTTATAGCGCTGCAAGTAGTCCACCAGCCCATCGCTATATGTTTGATGCTGCTAATCCCATCAACCGAAGTTGTTGCCAGATTCTCCGACAATCACAATCGTTGAATATGAAGGAAATTACAATCTCAGAATTTCCCGATGTTTAATGAACATCCATCTGATCTGAAAAAACAAGCACTCAATACTAATTTATTTGTGAAGAAATATCCATTACTGAAATAGCTGTAATTGGATTAAGCAAGAGTAGGGGCGTGTTCCCCAATTATATCAAGATGAGATAACGTTTTTTTCTAAATAGAAGGGATCAAACAAATATTTAAAACTTATACATACTCCGCTTATAGCTACATAATCACATAGATCAAACCAAAGATCTAATTGTGGTTGCATTGCATGTGCCTGTTAACTTTTTCTAAGGCCACTGTGTGGACGGACGGCTGTTTATCATTGTCCTTTCTTCTCCAAAAACTAAAGATCAGACCCATTCTTACTAAACCATGTACGAAGCATAACTTGGAGTTTTAATGGGACCATTGGCTTCAGAAGGGGACAGAGATGCAACTCAGAAAAGGTTGAAGATCATCACCCTTCGCACACTCCATTCACAGATTCAGGCACACACAAAGTTAGTAGGCATAATACACTTGTTATTGGATCAGATGAAAGCACAAAGAGCTGCAGGCACGGATCTAATTGTGGCTGCGGCAGCAATTCCTGACGCTCCTCGGCTTGCACAGGTTGAGGCAGGAGAGAGAGGAGCTTACCGGGGGCAGTGCACCTGAGTCCAAGGGAAACCAACTCCAACGTTCAGTGGAGCAGGAACGCCTGTTGGTGACGCAGGCTCGCCAACATCGTCGTTGTCGCTCCGCTTGCCGCCGGGAAGCCGCTCTGCCTCCACCGCCGTCTCCGCTCGGACACCGCTTCGCCGCTGCAACTGGGAAGCCGTTCTGCCTCCGCCGCCTCCTCTGTTCGGTCGTGGCTCTGTCTCCCACCGCTCCGTTTGCAGACAGCAGCCGTCGCCACTGGGATGCGCTGCCTCATGGGAGGGAAGGAGGCCAGGGGCGTGGGAGTCGCGACTCCGTCTGCAGTCCGCCGCCGCCGCTAGGATTCACGGGAGGTGTCGGGCGGGATGGAAGGAGGCCGCGGGGTCGGGGGGCGCGGAGCGAGGTCGGGTTCGTGCGTCGGGTGCCGGTTGCGTGAATGCGTGGGTCAGATCCGTGATGGCCGTGCGGACTAGACCCGCGCCGACGCCGGTCGGTCGGGGGAGCGGGGCCGGTGCTCGGAGCGGGGGCGCTCGGTCACCGAGGGAGGTCGCGTGGTGGCGCTCGGTCGCCGGGGGAGCGGGGTCGGTGGAGGTCGACGCCGGTCGGCCGGGGGTGGCGCGACAGCCATGCGGAGCAGATCCGCGCTCGGCCGGGGGAGCAGGGCCGATGGAGGTCGAGGCCGGTCGGCCGGGGGAGCGCGACGGCCGTGTGGAGCAGATCCGCGCCGACGCCGATCGGCCGGGGGAGCAGGGCTGGCGCTCGTTCGGCAGGGAGAGCGAGGGCGATCGGTCGCCGGGGGAGGTCGCGTGGTGAAGAGGACCGGGCGGCGCGTGAGTATAGGACGAGGCGCAGCGTCGTGCGGCACCGAAGGGGTGGGGAGGGGGGGCGCGCAGCCGGTGGCACCGAAGGGGTGGGGAGGGGGGGCGCACGGCCGGGAGGACGGTGAAGAGAGTGCATGGGTGGGGAGGGGGGATCGTTTCGCACGGAGGGAGAGGACGGTGAAGAGAGCGCATGGGTGGGGAGGGGGGATTGTTTCGCACAGAGGGAGAGGATGGTGAAGCGATATTTTTTCCGCACCAAATTTTTGTCCCATGTTTAGTCTTTTTAGTTGTGAGAGATATATTAGGCTTATTATGTGCCGGGGGTCCACAAAAAGGGTACCCCCAATCAACGCAAAACAAATAGGTTAAACCTAGAACACCAATTAATAAACCCAGCTAAGCTAACCTCCCAAGAAACCAACCCCTCGGAGCCTGCAACGCTGGCACACCACCAGGGAGCTTAGACTTGTCGAGACCTTACCGGCCACCTCCTGGTAGCCCACCCCTCGAACCCGCAACAGTTGTGCATCGCTCCTCGGGACCTCGCGCGGGGACCTCGAGCCCCTCCAGCACGATAGCCTATCCCTCGGGGATCGTCTCGATCTAGGCCTCGAGCTGGAGCTCAACCTCCACTCACCCAAGCCCTCAGCGCACGGGCTCGAGCGAGTGCGCCACTACCCTTCGAAGCCCTCCACGAGGAGGAAGCTTCCTGCTCCCTAACCCCATACCGCGCATTCAATGCGTCCACCTACTCCAGTCACGTCCTCTACAGCCCGACGTGTACCACAGTGACCAGGGCAGAGTCCAGTCTCGTTTTCACCACAAGCATGGGCAAAAAGGTGTCAGTACGGCACTGTTAACCCATACCCTACACTGTCGCACGTCCAAACCACGTCTCGAGGCCCGGTTTCCTGCTGCTCAATCGGGTTTCCCGGGACTTGCCCATAACTGCGGGGACTCGAGCCCCCCGTAGGCGCCACCTCGAGGCCGGCTCTGAGCCCCTCGAGCCCTGACTGCTTTCATGCTATTGGAGGACAGGTACCCCAAGACCCGGAGGGACCCCGCCGTGTCCTGTACGTACCGGGATGGGCGGTGCACGGCCTCCACGTCGCCACGCCTCCACGTCCGCACCCGGGATGGAGGCCACGTTTCAAGGACGCCCCAACAGCAACCCCCACGTCGGCTACAATGTCTTCGACAAGACAGGGTTCCTACCCTTCCCCGTATTGGGCATTGTACGCCCCGACACCTGTAATACCCTTGTGTAACCCTGGCCTCCTCTTGCTCTATAAAAGGGGAAACCAGGGCCCTCAGTCCACGGTTACACACAACTCCAAGTTTCAGACATGTTAGAACGCACATACGCTCGCACACACGCACACTCGAGTCCGGACTCTGGTCCACGCTCATTGGGCTTGTATTCGCCCCTGTACAAGCACTTAGGTGCAAGTAATACAAGAACCTCCTCCCCCGCTGGACGTAGGGCCTTCTTTGCCCGATCCAGGATAAATCCTTGTGTCATCTTGCATCACCATCCAGGAAGAGAGCACGCGATCATATTACTCGTTGGTGTCATACCCCCGGGTTCGAAACACCGACAGTTGGCGCGCCAGGTAGGGGCCTTCGCGTGTCGAGTCGGTTTCTCGCTGTTTCCTGGATGGCTGCTTCGACTCCTTCATTCTCTGCCGGTGCCTTCATCTAGTTCGGGAGCCTCGAGTTCCTGGCCACCGACAACGGCAACGAGCTGACCTTGCTCTCCACGGAGGGCCCGAGTGGAGGGCGTGTCACGCCACCCCGTGCGAGGAGCGAGGCACGTCGCCCACACCACCACGCGTCGCCACCCCGTGAGCAGTGCCGTCGTCACCATCGTCGCCAGGCACAGGCGGTGCCAGCGGCGTACACCCACTTTCCCGTGGCCGGCGCGGAGTTCCCGAGGAGGAGCCTGCCCGGCGCACGACCGAAGACTTCCAGGGCGCGCTCGCGCCCACCCAGCGACTTCGCGTTCATCATGCGCACGGACCAGGAGCCAGGCCAGAGGCCTCCGAGCCGCGCACCGTCGACGCCACCCAGCCTCCTCCCGCACGGGGTGTACCGCGCTCGACGCCGGCGGTTCCCGTTCGGCCTCGACAACTCCGCAGCAGCCTACGCCCGCCAGCTCAACGAGCGCCGTCGGGACCGACCGCCGGCAGAGCAGGAGGAGCGCCCGAGCGTGCTACTACAGGCCATGGCCAACCTGGAGATCGTCCACCCTGCGCACGTCGACCGCGGCTTCTCGCGAGCCATCGAGCCACCCCGGCGAGCCACCGTCGAAGAATGGTACCGCGAGCTGTGGTCCCGGCATCTGCCAAGGCGGCATGCCGTCAACAGCTCCAACTCCGACGAATACGACTACCACGACCCCGACCTCTGGGATCCCACCAGGGAGTGCTTCCAACTCGAGGGGGTCGTATGCGATACCGAGGATGAGGGCGACGACGGCAGGCCGGCGCTCGATCTAGAAGACCCCAGCGACGTGGCCGCGGCAGGCGGATCACGTGTTCAGGGGAGGAACGAACCTCCAGCACCGGCTGCACCGCCTCAGCACGACGACGGCCGGGCGACGCAACTCGCGCAGGTGCAGGAGGCAATCCCCAAAGCCGAGGAAGAACGGCGACACCTGCTGCAGCTCCGGCAAACTCTGATGCAGGAACCACCCCAGCCTCGAGGAGCCGAAGCTCGAGGTCGGGCTCGAGAGGTCCACCGGCAGATCCTCGAGGATGGGGCACTAGCACGCCCCGAGGTATGCTTCTCGCGAGCCGGGCAGAACGTGGTCGCAGCCGCCATGTTGCTCCGCGATCTACCCGCCGTCTCCAACCCTGACGCCAGGTGCATGCTCGGGGAAATGAAGAACCTCCTCGAGACAGCCGCTGTGCAGCTGGCCGAGAGCTCGGCGTCACGCCGGCGCGGAGCAGCCTCGGGGAAGCCGGCGGACACGCCCCGCAACGAGCGCGAGGCATCCGTCCTCCAGCCGGACGCCTCTCGAGCTAGGCTAGTCCGCGAACGGATCATCGACAACCGGCCACCTCGAGACCCCAATGACGCCCGCAATGACATCAACCGACGGTGCAAGGACAAGGGGGCCCAAGAGCGTGGCTATAGCGCCCATCGAGGGGGGCGCTACGACAGTGACGAGGACCGGCAAGTCCTCGAGCCCCCGGGCCCCAGAGTCTTCAGCCGGGCCATCCGCAGCTCAACCCTCCCCGACCGCTTCCGACCACCGACCAACATCATGAAGTATGACGGGGAGGTCGAGCCCAAGCTCTGGCTCTCGGACTTCCGCCTAGGCTGCCAACTGGGCGGAGCGAAGAACGACGACCGTGTGATCATACACCAACTCCCACTTTACCTCTCGGACACCGCCCACCGGTGGCTCGAGGGGCTCCCGCCGGATCGGATCGACGACTGGGCTGACCTAGTCAGGGTCTTCGACGGGAATTTCAAGGGGACTTGCGTGCGCCCAGGCAACCCCTGGGATCTACGGCGTTGCAGGAAGGCAGCGGATGAGCCCCTCCGCGACTTTGCTCGGTGATTCTCGAAGCAGCGCCTCGAGCTCCCCCACGTGCCTGATGAGGATGTCATCTCAGCGTTCCTCGCGGGCACGACATGCCAAGAGCTAGTTCATGAGCTAGGACGCTACCGTCCCAGGACGGTCGAGGACCTGATGGATCGTGTCACCAGCTTTGCCTCAGGCGACGAGGCAGTGGGGGCCTTCTTTGGTCGTTCCACGGACAAAGGTAAGGCGGTGACCGCGCCGGAGGGCTCGAACAAGGGTAACGATGCCAAGAACGACAACAATAACAGCAACAAAAAGAAGAAGAACAAACGCAAAGGTCAGAAGGCGAAGCGCGACGCCAATGACGACGGCGACGAAGAGGTGCTCGCAGGCGCCCTCGAGCCTAAGAAGCCCCGAGGCCCCCCTGACGGAGCTGTCTTCGACCAGATGCTCGAGGACCCCTGCACTTATCACAGGGGCCCCGTAAATCACAAGTTAAAGGACTGCCGACTGTTGAAAGGCTACTACTCCAAGCTCGGCGATAATAAAGAAGACGCGCCTAAGGGCAAGGATAACAATCGGCGCGGCGGTGGGGACGCGGACGGCAACTTCCCCCCGGTGCGCGACTGCTACATGATCTACGGGGGGCCGATCGTCGGGCTCTCAGCTCGAGAAAGGAAGAAGGAGCGCCGGGAAATCTTTGCACTCGGCCACGACGCCCCCCGGTATCTTGACTGGTCGGATGCGCCGATCACGTTCGACCGTGACGACCATCCGGACCGTGTCATAAACCCGGGGGCATACCCCCTCGTCGTCGACCCCGTCATCGTCGACGTACGGTTCTCCAAGGTATTGATGGATGGGGGCTCGAGCCTCAACATCATATACCTCGAGACCCTCGACCTCCTGGGGATTTCAGAGGGTCAGCTCCGACCCAGCGTCGGGGGGTTCCACGGAGTCGTACCGGGGAAGAAGGCCCACCCCCTCGGGCGCATCGACCTGCCGGTTTGCTTTGGCACGCCGGCTAACTTCCGCCAGGAGACGCTCACCTTCGAGGTGGTTGGATTCCAAGGGACCTACCACGCCATCATCGGCCGGCCAGGCTACGCCAAGTTCATGGCGGTTCCAAACTACACGTACTTGAAGCTCAAAATGCCGGGGCCAAAAGGGGTCATCACCGTCGACACATCCTACGAGCACGCGTACCACTGCGACGTGGAGTGCGTCGAGCGTGGGGAGGCAAATGTCCACCTCGACTCGCTCGAGGCCCTAGCAGCCTTGGCCACCGAAGAGGCCCCAGAAGCGAAGCGCCACGCTGGCACCTTCGAGCCGGCGGAGCACACCAAGCTGATACCCGTCGACCCGACCTCGACCGATGGCAAGACGCTGGCCGTCAGCGCCAGCCTCGAGCCTAATTAGGAAGCAGTGCTCGTCGACTTTCTCCGCGCGAACATCGACATGTTTGCGTGGGGCCCCTCGGACATGTCGGGCATACCGAGGGAAGTCGCCGAGCACGCCTTGGAAATCCAGGCCGGGTCCAGACCGGTGAAGCAACGCCTGCGCCGCTTCGACGAGGAGAAGCGCAAGATCATCGGCGAGGAGGTGCACAAGCTTTTAGCGGCCGGGTTCATCAAGGAGGTATTTCACCCAGAGTGGCTAGCTAACCCTGTACTAGTTAGGAAAAAGAATGGAAAAATGCGGATGTGTGTAGACTACACTGGTCTGAATAAAGCATGTCCAAAAGTTCCATTTCCTTTACCTAGAATTGATCAGATTGTTGATTCCACTGCGGGGTGTGAAGTACTTTCATTTCTCGATGCGTATTCCGGCTACCACCAGATTAGGATGAAAGAATCCGACGAGCTCGCTACCTCTTTTGTTATGCCTTTTGGTATGTATTGCTACGTTACAATGCCCTTCGGCCTTCGAAACGCCGGGGCAACGTACCAACGTTGCATGCAGCATATCTTTGGCGAACACATAGGCAAAACCGTCGAGGCCTACGTCGATGACATCATGGTTAAAACCAAGAAAGTCGGGAACCTCATCAGCGATCTCGAGGCCACGTTCAAATGCCTCCGGGCCAAGAATGTGAAGCTCAACCTCGAGAAATGTGTCTTTGGTGTGCCTCGGGGCATGCTACTAGGCTACATTGTCTCACAACGGGGGATCGAGGCCAACCCCGAGAAGATCACAGCAGTCACGAGGATGGGGCCAATTCGAGACCTCAAGGGTGTACAGAAAGTGACTGGCTGCCTAGCCGCTCTCAGCAGATTCATCTCTAGGCTAGGGGAAAAAGCGCTACCCCTCTACCGCCTGCTGAAGAAGACGGAACACTTTGCGTGGACTATCGAAGCCGAGGAGGCCTTAACCAAGTTGAAGGGGTTGCTGACTTCCGCGCCAATTCTCGTGCCTCCGCGACCAGCCAAGGGTGACGATCCCCCCGAGCCCCTCCCCCTCTATGTGGCTGCAACCACTCAGGTGGTCAGCGTGGTCATAGTCGTCAAGAGGCACGAGGAGGGTCATGCGTTGTCGGTCCAACGACTGGTGTACTTCACCAGTGAGGTACTCTCCGAGGCCAAGGTCTGGTACCCGCACATCTAGAAGCTGCTCTACGGCATCATCATCACGAGGCGCAAGCTCCAGCACTACTTCCTCGCTCACCCCGTAACGGTGGTGTCGTCCTTCCCCCTCGGTGAGATCATCAACAATCGGGAGGCCACGGGGCGCATCGCCAAGTGGTCCGCCGAGCTAATGGGGGAGGCCATCACCTACGCCCCGCGAAAAGCCATCAAGTCGCAAGCGTTGGCAGACTTCGTTGCTGAATGGACCGACACTCAGCTCCCGCTGGCGCAGATTCAAGCCGAGCTCTGGACCATGTACTTCGACGGATCCCTCATGAAGACGGGGGCAGGCGTAGGCCTGCTCTTCGTCTCACCCCTCGGAGTCCACGTGCGCTACTTGCTATGCTTGCACTTCCCCGCCTCCAACAACGTCGCTGAGTACGAGGCCCTCATCAACGGGCTGCGCATAGCCCTCGAGCTTGGGGTCCATGTGACGGAACCGCCCAATAATGTGGCCCACTTGCACACGTCATCGTCATAGGGAGCCCAATGACTGTGCAAATGAAACACGTTACTGGAAAGATCCGTCGGGTGTCCCCGAGAGGACCCCGAATTACTCACGAGCCACAGGACCATCATCATGAAGGTTGGAATAATTACAACATTACAACAGTTGATACAAAATACCATCAGAGTGCGGAAGCAAGATAGATAAACTTTACAAATTATGAAGATGTTACTTTTTACATAAAAATAACTGGTATTGCGGAAGTAGAGTAGTATGACAGAACCACACTTAGGCGGAGTACCTAAGTTGGAGAAGAGGAACAACCAGATCACGTCAAGCCCACTGACATGATCATGATCAACACCACCTAATAGAAACCTGCAACAGGGGATTAACAAACCCTGAGTACTGGGGTACTCAACAAGACTTACCCGACTAAAGAAAAAGGGAGAAGACTCAGGAATGAAAGGCTTAGGGTAGTCAAGGTAAGGCTTAAGTATTTTGCAGAAAAAGCATTTTGTAAACCTTGTTTTATTTTGGAAAGATTCAAGCATTTCTCAATTCTTCATTGTCCATGATTCATTTTACATTTCAAAACATACCTAGTTGAGAACCACTCTCCGTTGACAGTCAATGACCAAGTCTCCATAACCGAGGAGCAACGTTAATCCGGATAAATAATACTCAGCTGAGGATCCCTATCCACACTGCATATGTAGCACCCAAGCTTGCATATGCCAACTCGTCTACCACGATTCCTCCAAGATTGGGCCCGGTCCTATGCCACCCGGAAGTACAGTACACCACTCCTATCCAGGTACGACGACCACGTGGGTACATGCTACTTCCGCCATCTCTCCACTCCCAGTGCGCGGTTGTCGGTCCAATAAAGGATTCCTCGGAGCCAGAGCTTTCCGTAGTATGTGAATAGTTGCAAGTCTTGGCCAGTAGGCCCCCATACGGATGGTCCCTAATTTTCCAGCCAGAACTATACCTTGGTCATATCTCACTCAAACGTAATAGTCCTGTCAGTTTTTCAACCCTGTCCCGGTCGGTGTCAACTGTTGAGTCCCGGACTACAACATGACGGCACCGTACGCGCGGACAACCTCTTCTCGACAATGACCACATGCTAGCTAGGCAAGCAGTCATCGAACGGGAAGTAAAGCCAAATTCCCATAAAGATTCTTTAGTGATCACACTTTTGAAAATGGCATTTTATTGCAAATCTATAGTATAGCATCACTAAGCATTTTGCAAATAGTTTTAAAGCAGGGCTGGTGGATCTTCTGGTGGAGGTAAATAATGCAGGTAATAGGTCATCACACAACTCCTATAACCTAATGCAGTAGTTTAACTCAAAAGCATTTAAGTAAAACATTTTATAAAACCAAGGAAGGGTTAAATGCACCGGGGCTTGCCTTCGTTGCAGGGAAGATAAGATCCAAGAAAGATTGACACAAGTTAGTTCGTTTGCTGCTTGAAGTTAAGTCTTTTTCGACGAAGCCTGTCCAACAAGAACCCTCCTCCGAGGCTCGTTCGACAATGGTGAACACCAGAGCTTGATCAACACGACTTCAACACTCTTGGATACTACACGTGGATAAATGATGTATGCTTTAACATGATGCCATGGAATGCATGCTAAGGTGCAGGACAAGACTACTGATTCTAGAGTACAACTTTCTAACATGTGAGTAACTTCTAGGATAGACATAAAGATTAATTATCTTTATCTTTTAAGCAAGATTAAATAAACTTATTAAGCATTATTTACAAAACATTGCAAGGCATCACAATCATCATAGACCAGAGGGGTGGGGTCTATGAACAGCAAACAATCCAAAAGGTCACACCATGATTACTTTTCTGTTTTTCCTAATTTATTTTAAAAGATCATTTTATACAGTTGTCCCAAAATTTACCAAATTAATCTCATAGGTTCATCATGGTGTAAATAGATGACAAAACAAATTTCATGACCTTTGAAGCTATACATGTTTTACTAAAAACCTAAAACTATCCATTTATTAATTAAAAGGAGGATTTTTCATATTTTAAACTTTGCAGAAAAGTAGAGTTTCTTATTTTTATAAAATACTACACAGAGCAAGGAACACACAACATTTATCTCAAGATTTTTAGAACAACAGATTAAACCTCACAAAAAGAAGAAAACAAAACACTATTCATATTTTAAAAGAAAAGGAAAATTGTGCTTCTCTCGAGGCTCGGCGCGCTTGCCTGTAAGGCGGACAGCGGACCGGTCGCTCGAGGTCTCGGCTGGGAAGGCAGAGGGTGGGGATAGCTTCGCGGGCTCACCAGGAGTTGGAAACGAGGCTCGGCGAGGCGGTGCAAGGGTCGGAGGCGGGAGCTCGATGGTGGCGAGGCCTCGGCGGAGGCTTGGCTAACCTCTCGAGGGTAGCCTCGGCGTGCTCGAGGCTCAGTCCGAGGGTGGCTGCGATTCGCCCGAGGCTGAGGGTGGGGCTCGGCTGCTTCGAGGGGGCGCGGTTCGCAGACGTGCTCGAGGGTGAGGCTCGAGGGGACGCTCGAGGGTGAGGCTCGAGGCTGGCCTTGGCATGTTCGAGAGATGCGGCTCGAGGGATGTGGCTCGAGGGGACGCTCGAGGGTGTGCGGTTCAAGGGTTGGCTCGAAGGTTGGCTCGAGGGTGAGGCTCGAGCGATTCGCCGGAGTTGGAGGGGAGTCGCTGCGCCGGCGAAGGAAAGGACGGAGGGGTGAAATTGGTGGCTTGGGAAGGTGGAGAAGCTCAAGGCGAAGGCAGTGGCGGCCTTGGCGGGTGCTGGGGCTGCCTGATGGCTTGGGTTGGCGAGGAAGTGTTGGTGGTGGCAATGGGGAGCTTGGTGGCTTTTATAGGCGCGGGGTGATGCCGGGGTCCGGGCGAAGGACGGTGGGGGTCCGGGCGAAGAGGACGGTGGGGGTCCAGGCAAGAGGACGGCGGGGGTCCGGGCAAAAGGACAGTGGGGGTCCGGGCAAAAGGACGGTGGGGGGTCCGGGCAAAAGGACGGTGGGGGTCCGGGCAAAAGGACGGTGGGGGTCCGAGCAAAAGGACGGTGGGGGTCCGGGCAAAGAGAGGTAGGGGCCGGGCAAAGAGTTTGGAAATTTGGGGTTTTTCAAAAGGAATTTAAATTTTATTTTGATTTTTGAATTTTGGTCCTCATAACACAGCATCAAAACACTTAACTGAACAAGATCTACACAAAAATTAAGCAAACTTAAATGCATGGCAAGAATGATTAAAGACTAATGATGATGACATGTCAGGTTAATTACTTATTAAACACCAGAGGTGTTACAGTCCGACGCCTCGACGTTCGAGGGGACTCGCAGCTCGTCGTCAACCAGGTCATGAAGGCCTCGAGCTGCATCGATCCCAGGATGGAAGCGTACTGCGGGGAGGTGCGCAAGCTAGAAGATAAGTTCCACGGCCTCGAGCTCAACCACATAGCTCGAAAGTACAACGAGGCCGCGGACGAGCTGGCTAAGTTAGCATCCACGCGCGGCACTGTCCCCCCAGATGTGTTGTGGAGGGATATCTTCGAGCCATCCATCAAAATCGGCCCGGGGGCTGGCTCCTCGACGCCACCCCTCGAACCAGACACGGGGGCTCGACCTTCAACGCCACCCCTCGAGAACGACCCCTCGACATCCGCTGAGGCGATGCAGATCGACGCACCTGCCTCTTCGTCATCACGACCCCTCGACTGGCGGACGCCCTTCCTCGACTACCTGACGCAAGGCGTGCTACCAGAAGACAAGACGGAGGCCCGACGCATCGCTCGAAGGGCCAAGACCTACGTCATCTATGGCGATGAACGGGAGCTGTACCGTCGAAGCCCATCAGGAATCCTTCAACGCTGCATCCCCCTCGAGGTGGGACGCAGGCTCCTCGACGACATGCACTCGGGGGCTTGCGGCCATCATGCAACACCAAGGACCCTGGCAGGGAACGCCTTCCGACAAGGCTTCTACTGGCCAACCGCCATCGGAGACGCCAAGCGCCTGGTCCAAACTTGCCAAGGGTGTCAGTTTTACGCCAAGCAAACGCACCAGCTTGCGCACGCCCTGCAGATGATCCCCATTACTTGGCCATTTGCCGTCTGGGGGCTCGACCTCGTGGGTCCCCTCAAGATGACAACCGGAAAGTACACGCATGTGCTCGTGGCCACCGACAAATTCACCAAGTGGATCGAGGCTAAGCCCATAGGCGACCCCACCTCCGAGAAAGCCGTCGAGTTCATCGCAGACATCGTGTACCGGTTTGGGGTGCCTAACGTCATCATCACCGACAATGGCGCCCAATTCACGGGCAAAAAGTTCACCAATTTCTGCGACGACAACAGCATTCGCGTAACCTGGGCCTCGATCGCATACCCTCAATGCAACGGGCAGGTCGAGCGCGCCAACGGAATGATACTCCATGGGCTGAAGCCAAGGCTGTTCAAGACCCTCAAAAATTTCGGAAAGGGGTGGGCTACAGAGCTCCCCTCGGTGCTGTGGGGCCTCAGGACTACGCCGAGTCGAGCCACCGGGTTCACTCCGTTCTTCCTAACCTACGGCGCCGAGGCTGTCTTGCCTACGGACCTCGAATACGGCTCCCCTCGACTTCGAGCCTACAACGAGCAAACCAACGATGAAAGGCTCGCCAACGCCAAGGACCAACTCGAGGAGGCCCGAGACGTGGCGCTCATCAACTCCGCGCGCTACCAGCAAACGCTTCGACGCTACCACGACAAGCACGTGCGCAAGAGGGACCTGGCGGTGGGGGACCTCGTGCTTCAACGGTTGCAAGACAATCGAGGGCGCCACAAGCTCACTCCTCCGTGGGAAGGCCCATACACCGTGGCTGAGGTGCTCAAGCCAGGAACATACAAGCTCTACGACGATCAAGGCAGAATCCTGGCGAACGCGTGGAACATCTCTCAGCTACGTCGCTTCTACCCTTAAGGGCCTCGAGGCCCAGCATATTATGTTGCTTTTGTACAAACATGTCAAATTGAATGAACAAACTTGTGCATTGTCTTTCATTTTGCTTAGCAACTTAAGGTAGCCTCGACCCTGCCATGCTCAGGGTCGAGCCTCCCTTGGGGGCTGACGGGGGGACCCCCCCAGACTCCGGAAAAAACGCGTTTTCTTTTCAAAAATTCGACTCTCATCTCGACTCGTGCCTCGAGTGAACTAGCGACGTCTAAATCCTAAAATACCTCGAGCCTCCAAGGGTCAGGAGGCGTCGACGTAGACGGCCACCTACGCCCCCGGGCTACGGTACCCTACCTACGCCTCCCCTCAAGGGGCTCGCGATGTATCGAAGGAACACAGACTAAGCTAGCAGAAACTCGAGCTTGCAACAAAGAGAAGTGGTCAAACGCATTTGAGAAGAAAACAACTCCTGTAAACAAATAAGTCATATATACATATGGGTCTCGACGGACCCTCATTCATGTCATAAAATTCTTATAGGGGCCTTGACGCCCAAATTTGGCACGCAGGCCCTAATCTTCGTCGGTATGATACTCCTCCCCGAGGTCTTCCACGGCGGGCTCAGCCTCGACACCCGAGCTAGAAGGAGGAGGGTCCTCGACACCGCTGCTGGCGTCAGGAGGCAGCACGTCCTCCTCGAAGATCTTCGCGAGTGACGTCCCCGGCCTCTCCATCTTCTCCAAGATTTTGTCGACACGGCGGTTGTTCCACTCCTCGTCCTTCCCCTCGATCTCGATGAAGCCATTGGCGACAACGTGGACCGGGAAGCGGAAGCCGGAGCGGATGACCGCGAGCGTCTGCTTGACGCCATGGTGGAGAGCTTGCCGGACACGGTCCTGCGCCACTACGTCGAGGAGGCACAAGGCGTCGACCAAGGCGTCGCCTCGGGCCACCGCACCTTCTGCCACAGCCACCGGAGGAACACCCCACATGGAGCCGAGCCGGTCGAGGGAAGTGCGAGCCCGCTCCATCACCATCGTCTCGTCTTGGAGTTGGTCCAAGAGAGCCTGGTTCGTCCCGCGGAGCTCCTCGACCGTCTTCTCAACCCCTGCGCAACGAACGAGGAAGAGTGAGACTGTGGCGTAACAAAAAACTTCGAGGCCCAAGCAAAGACAAGGTGTAAGCCTCACCATCGCAATGTTGCCCCAGTGCGGCGAGGTCGCTGGTAAGGCCCTCAGCGCGCTGCTCGAGCCTGCGCTTCTCGGCCAGCATGAGGAGCTTCTCGGACCTAAGCTCCTCGATCAGCTTGCCCGCCTCCACGAGGGCCAGATCCTTTCGGATCACCTCCTGCCGCGCCGCCCCCTCGGCAGCTCGGGCGGTGGTGACCCCGCTCTCGGCGTCTTTGGCCTCCTTCTTCGCCGCCTCCGCTGTGGACCGAGCGGCGGTGTCATTGCGTTGAGCATCCTCAGCCTCTTTTCTCGCCGTCTCCGCTGCGGCTCGGGCGGTGGCGGCTTCGCCTTGGGCGTCAGCGACATCCTTCCTCGCCGCCTCCACTTCGGCCCAGGCAGAGGTGGCCTCGCTGCGGGCGTCGGCGGCCTCCTTCCTCGGCGCCTCGAGGGCGGCGGCGGCCTCCTCCTTGACTCGAGCGGCCTCGCCTCGAGCCTCCCGGACTTCCGCCTCTGCCTCGTTAGGCCGGATCGCCATTTGGACGTTTCGGCCCAGCTCAGCGCGGAGATCTTGAAGCTCCGCCTCAGCCCTCGCGAGGGCGGCCGACACCTGTGCGGACCGACCCGCCTCCTCAGAGCAGGACCGCTCCGCCTCCGCCATGAGCTCGGCCACCTCCCGGAAGATGGACCGCACCTCGCGCGGGGCCCCCCGCTGGCCCGGTTGCTCGACGGGGACCATGGCAAGGGACGGGCTCGGCGCGTCGGGAAACAGCCATACCGGTCGGTCAAGCTCGATGTCGGGCAGATCCTCCTCCTCCCCGAGCTGCCCCAGCTGCAGCCCGCCGCCCGACGGCACGGACCCTGGCTCCCTCCGTCCCTCCGCCGGCACCTCCTGTCGCTCCGCCGCCTCCCGAGGCGGCGTCACAACCTCGCGTGGGGATGAAGACTCGAGCGGCGGCGAGTCGATCGAAAGAAGGCTCGACCCCGGGCCCTCTTCCCTAGCCGGGTCCTCCGGCGTCTTGTCAGCACTAGCCGGCGCCTCGGGCGCCTCCACCATCATCGAGCCCGCGGCGAGGAGCGGCCCCTGCTCCAGCTCGTTCAGGAGGTCCTCCACCGTCGGCTCCTTCTCCGCCAACGCCTCTCCCTCCTTTCCCTCCTCTGCAGCCCGGCTCGTGTCGGTCGGGGCCTCGAGGGGCGCAGTCTCCTCAGCCCCAGACACCGGCGAGGCCGTGCTCGCACCAGGCGCTTCCCCCGGAACAGACGTCGTGGTGGGGGGAAGGGTGGCGCTCCCAGCTGGCGCCATCGCGGGAGGAGGAGGAGGGGGAGGAGGCAGCGCCTCCGTAGACGTGGTGGTGGCGGGCCCGATGCCGTAAGCTGCGGCCCCTGCAATATGAGATGACAGTGATATCAGAACCGGGAAGGATGCCTCGACCCCTGCGGTCGATGGCGACGGCCTCACCAAAATTCGCGACGATCATCTGGCTTCCTCGAGCCATGGCAGCTCGAGTCTTCTCCAGCCAAGCGGCTTCTCTAGCAGAGGAAGGTGCCATACCTCGAGGTGCCTGTGCCTCGACGAGGCTCGAGGTCTTGGCCCGCTTGGACGCAGCGAGGTCCACCTCCTGGTAGGAGCGCTTCCCCCTAAGAAACCAGAGATGGCATGCATCATCAAAAGTAAAGAGGTAAAGCCTCACTACCGACGAGATCCAAGAAAATTATTCACCCAAAGCGGCGGTTGGGCTTCTTCCCGGAATCGCCGGACCCACTCGGGCGCTTCGAGCCCACCCCACGGCTCGAGCCCTGCGCCTGAGCCGTCTCCGCAGGGCTGGGATGGGGGGAGGGCTCCCGATGACTCTCGTGGCTCGACCTCGAGGGAGAGCCCTCCTTCCGCCCCACATCGCGGGAGGGCGACCGTACCTCCCTCGTGCTGTCGTCGTGGCGCCTGTCCCAGCACGGGCTCCGGGACCTGCTCCGATGCTCGTGCTGGCGGTCGCGCCCTCCCGCGTTCGCTTCTGTGTCCCGGCGGCGGTGCGGCGATGGACTCCGGGGACGCTCACGCCCCTGGTCACGAGACGCCCGGGGGCTCCCTCCCCGACGCTCGTGATGGTGCGGGCTCGACGCCTTCTCCTGACGCCCGCTCCTCCGCGGGCTCGACCCCGACCTCGATGGCTCGCGGCGGTCGGGCCTGGAGCCCCTCCCGATGTGGTCACTGCCCCTCAAGGCTCGGCCCTTCTCGAGACCTCCCGCCTGGGCTGACGCGGGGGCGGCCTCTGTTGGTGCTGTGGCGGAGGCGCTCCGGGTTCGGGGCTTCCTCACGACGGGGGGCGCGTCCGGCCGGGAGCTCGACGTGCCCTGGGCCTCCGACGAGGCGGAGCTGGGCGTGGCCTTCTGCTGCTTCACCCCGCGCGGTATCTTCGCCGGGGGGACCTCGTAGATGTTCTCCTGCACAGGGGAGCGGTCAGCCCAGATGTCGCCGAACCCCGCGCGTCTCAGTCGCGCGTCCATCCCCTCGTCGTCACTCTCATCATCATCATCATCATCATCATCATCATCCTCCGAGCTCGAGGAGCTGAGCTCGGGGGACTCATCCCCAGGCTGCCGATTGCGGTGAGCCTTCGCCAACCTTTGCTCCCGAGCCGACCGACGCAAGTTTTTGTTTTTCTCTTTCTTCTTTTTGGAATCCTTGTTCTCTTTTTCCTTTTGGGCAGAGAGGCGCCTCACCTGTGTCTCCGCGGCGTCCTCCCTCACCGGGGGCCTCGAGGCACGACACATGAACGTCCCCTACGAAAAAGGAAACATGATTCGAAGAAGAAAGAAGGAGGGGAGGCTCGAGACGGGCTAGCTCGACGGGGACCTACCAGATCGAGGCACCCCTCGTCGGGCGCCATGGGGATTAGCTTGGTACTCTCTGGGGTGAACGACCCATGGATCGTGATCGACACCCGGGAGATGCCCTCGCTGCAGGGCAATCCCTCCTCGGCCATCCTCGACCCGCTCAGCGCTTCGGCCGTGGCCTTCTCCCCCATTTGATACAGGAAGAGGGGGCGGTCCGCCAAAGGGAGGACCCTCCGTTGGTGGAACGCCCAGATGACCGCCGGGACGGTCAACCCCTCCTCGTCCACCAGCTTCTTCATCAGCTTCATCAGTTGGGGGAGAAGTGTTGAAGCTCCACCCCGTAGTGGTGGGTTAATGCCCGCATGAAGCGGCTCGGCGGGACGCCAAGTCCCAAGCGGTGGTAATGGGTGAAGCTCACCACGTACCCCTCCGGCGGGTGCGGCTCCCGGTGGTCCTTCGATGGGATGACCCACCACGCAGATCCCTCCTCTAGGTTGGGACGAAGAAGCCCCTGAGCCACCAGCGAGTCCATCTCGCGCCGCGTCACCTTCGACCGTCTCCAGGCCTCGGCCGGCTGCGGCGAGGTCTTGTCGGCCATGGCAACGATGAGGTGGGCTTTGACGGCGGACGAACGGCCGGGGAGGTTGCTGGCTGCGGGCTCAAGAGGAAGGGGTGCGGGAACTGTGGCGGCTATGGAGGCAAAGGCAAAGAGAAGGGCCCTCTCCCCCTCTCTCGGTATTTATACGAAAGAACCCCAACAGGCGAGACGTCCGACAGCGACGAAAAAGGTAACCGCATAGCATTTAATGCGTCCACCTAACTACGTCTCGAGCCGGATGCAGGGTACACGCGGCAGCTCTCCATTCGCTCGACTACCCGGGCCCGCCACGACCGTCGCCCCGGCTTCGCGTCCGTCGCCCTCCCCGGCAGATTTTGCCTAAAAAGGCACGCCCAACGGGCAGAAGGATTCCCAGACGACGGAGGCTTCTTCACGAAGGTAAAAACGGGCCCCGGCCCTAAGCCTCGAAGCAGTGAAGGCTGGCCCTCGAAGAGGGTTCGACAGCCGGCTTCGAGCACCCGAGTCAGGGACACCAAGGGGCGCCACTCGTAGCATCGCTCGAGGGCCAAGCCCTCGAGGCCCCTCACGTGTATACAAGGCGGGGAGCTCGACATGCAGTGAGATCCCCTCGGAGGGAGGCATCGAGCCACCGGGTCCTATCGAATGGGCCCGGCACTCTTGCAGACTGAGCACCCATGCTTTATGAGATCGCCTCCGGGCTACAGTCGACCCCTATCGAACGGGGCACGAGGTCTCACTTGGATTCCCCGTTACCAGCTCACCGGGAACCTCGATACTCGCCCGCTCGTGGTAGTACGAGGCATCCCACCTCGCATCCGATCGAAAGGACTCGCGGGATGACAAGCCAGGGCAACCGGCGTGCCGGACAGCTCGAAGAGCCGGCCGGCCGGTTCAGCCTGGCACCCCTCGACGAAAGAGGGTCTAAAAAACTCGGGGGCTTGACACTCCCGAACCTAAAAAACGTAACTAACACTCGCACAAGAAAGAGCCCACGAGGGAGTCTTAACCACTCCCCCGTGGCCTCCGGGGCTACACCCGCGGGTGTCGCACGCACGACACCCACGGAATCAAAGCAGCCAAACCCTCAGGAACCGGCTAGCTAACCCTCGAGGTCCCAGTCGGGAGCCCCTGCTCGAGTGCAAGCACTCAAACAAGGGCTCGGGGGCTACTGTCGGGGGTCCACAAAAAGGGTACCCCCAATCAACGCAAAACAAATAGGTTAAACCTAGAACACCAATTAATAAACCCAGCTAAGCTAACCTCCCAAGAAACCAACCCCTCGGAGCCTGCAACGCTGGCATACCACCAGGGAGCTTAGACTTGTCGAGACCTTACCGGCCACCTCCTGGTAGCCCACCCCTCGAACCCGCAACAGCTGTGCATCGCTCCTCGGGACCTCGCGCGGGGACCTCGAGCCCCTCCAGCACGATAGCCTATCCCTCGGGGCTCGTCTCAATCTAGGCCTCGAGCTGGAGCTCAACCTCCACTCACCCGAGCCCTCAGCGCACGGGCTCGAGCGAGTGCGCCACTACCCTTCGAAGCCCTCCACGAGGAGGAAGCTTCCTGCTCCCTAACCCCATACCGCGCATTCAATGCGTCCACCTACTCCAGTCACGTCCTCTACAGCCCGACGTGTACCACAGTGACCAGGGCAGAGTCCAGTCTCGTTTTCACCACAAGCATGGGCAAAAAGGTGCCAGTACGGCACTGTTAACCCATACCCTACTGTGGCAGAACCTCCCGGTAATGTGGCCCACCCGCACACGTCACCGTCTCCCTGAGCTCTAATGACTGTGCACATGTACCACATCACAGGAAAGATCTGTCGGGTGTCCCCGAGGGAACCCCGAATTATCCACGAACCACAGGACCATCATCATGAAGGTTGGAATAATTACAACATTATAACAGTTGATACAAAATACCATCGGAGTGCGGAAGCAAGATAGATAACCTTTATAAAACATGAATAAGTTACTTTTACATAAACATAACTGGTGTTGTGGAAGTAGAATAGTATTACAGAGCCACACTTAGACGGAGTACCTAAGTTGGGGAAGAAGAACAACCAGATCACGTCAAGCCCACTGACATGATCATGATCAACATCACCTATAGAAACCTGCAACAGGGGTTAACAAACCCTGAGTACGGGGGTACTCAACAAGACTTACCCAACTAAAGAAAAAGGGAGAAGACTCAGGGATGAGAGGCTTAGGTAGTCAAGGTAAGGCTTAAGCAAGATCAAGTATTTTGTAGAAAAAGCATTTTGAAATCCTTGTTTTATTTTTGAAAAGATTCCAGTATTTCTCAATTCTTCATCGTTCATGATTCATTTTACCTTTCAAAAACATACCTAGTTGAGAACCACTCTCCGTTGACAGTCAGTGACCAAGTCTCTATAACCGAGGAGCAACGTTAATCTGGATAAATAATACTCAACTGAGGATCCCTATCCACACTGCATATGTAGCACCCAAGCTTGCATATGCCAACTCGTCTACCACGATTCCTCCAAGATTGGGCCCGGTCCTACGCCACCCGGAAGTACAGTACACCACTCCTATCCAGGTACGACGGCCACGTGGGTACCTGCTACTTCCGCCATCTCTCCACTCCCAGTGCGCGGTTGTCGGTCCAATAAAGGATTCCTCGGAGCCAGAGCTTTCCGAAGTATGTGAATAGTTGCAAGTCTTGGCCAGCAGGCCCCCATACGGATGGTCCCTAAATTTTTCCGCCAGCAACAAGCACCTTGGGACTCTAACCCAAGAGTACAAGGGTACAGGTTCTGTCGGTTTTTCAACCCTGTCCCGGTCGGTGTCAACTGTTGATTCCCGGACTACAACATGACGGCACCGTACGCTCGGACAACCTCTCCTCGCTGTTGACTAGGTACGGATCAGATACTTAGCCAACAGGCAGGGAGTAAAGCCAAATTCCCATCAAAATTCTTTAAGTGATCACACTTTTGAAATTGGCATTTTTATTGCAAATCTATTGTATAGCATCACTAAGCATTTTGCAAATAGTTTTTAAAACAGGGCAGGAGGATCTTCTGGTGGAGATAAACAATGCAGGTAATAGGTTATCACACAACTCCTATAACCTAATGCAGTAGTTTAACTCAAAATCATTTTAAGAAAAACTTTTGTAAAAGCGAGGTATGGTTAAAATGCACCGGGGCTTGCCTTGAAGAGCAAAGAGGACAGGCTCGGGGTCGGCAGTGCAGGCGTCGGAGTTCGGGGTCGCCTCAGGGGTAGTTCCGTCAGCGGCTGATTCAACTTTGACGTTCTCTCCTTCGGTCACTATACGTATGCAATGATGTATGCTTTATGAGGATGCTGACATGAACAAAACAGCATAGGACAAAACCTACTGATTCTAGAGCACAACTTTCTATCGTGTAATTAACTTCTAGAACAGACACAAAGTTACTTATCTTGATCTCTAAGCAAAATTAATCAACCTATTAAGTATCATTTATCCGACCTAAACACAAAACAGACATGGCATCCCAAACATCATAGACCAAAAGGGTGGGGGTCTATGAACAGCAAACAATCCCAAAAGTCACTCACAGGGCATACAACATGAACTCTACTTGATTTGTTCTATTTTTCCCTAATTATATAAAAAGGTCATTTTATGCAGTTGCTCCAAAATTTACCCAATTAATCTCATAGGTTCATTATGGTATAAATAGATGTCAAAACAAATTTCATAAATTTTGGAGATCATTAAGGTGCTTAACAAAAATCAAACATTCAATTAACAAAAGGCACTATTTAACAATTTAAATAAAAACCCAAAAATCAACTTGCACCAAAAGGCCTCAAAATTTCACCCGAGACTAAACATGTCATAACTAGCACATAAAAATTTATCTCATGATTTTTGGAGCTACACATGATTTTCTAAAAATCCAAAACCATCCATTTATTAATTAAAAGAGGGATTTTACATTTTCAAATTCTTGCAGAAAAGTCAAGTTTTATATTTTTATAAAATACTTCAAGGTATAAAGAGTCTACCATGATTTTTTCAGAATTTTTGGAGCAACACAGAAAATCACACAAAAAGATGAAAAAGGAATACTATTCACATCCTTCAAAAAGGAAAAAGAGCATTGTGCTCTTTCCTCGCAAGGCTCGGGCGAAACGGGATCGGGCGAGACGGAGACGACTGCTTCGTCCGAGGCCTGGCTTGGAGGCTCGGGCGAGACGGAAACGACTGCTTCGTCCGAGGCCTGGCTCGGAGGCTCGGGCGAGACGGAAACAATCGTCCGTCCGAGGCCTGGCTGGGAGGCTCGGGCGAGACGGAAACAATCGTCCGTCCGAGGCCTGGCTAGGAAGCTCGGGCGAGACGGAAGGCTCGGGCGAATCGCAGGCGAGGCGGACGGCGGACCGGCTGCTCGGGGCTCGCACTGGGAAAGCCGAGGGTGGGGAAAGATTCGCGGGCTCACCGTGAGTCGGGAGGGAGGCTCGGCGAGGCGGTGCAGGGTCGGAGGAGGGAGCTCGACGTTGGCGGTGCTTCGGCGGAGCTCTCTGGCGGCGAGCGGCGTCCGGCGGCTCTGTCCACCGAAAGGGATCGCCGAGGAGCGGTTAGGAGCGCGCTGAGGTGAGGAAGAAAGGGCAGGGGCCGGAGGGACGGGAGGAACACTCACGGCGGCGAATTTCTCTCCTTACCGAGGCGAGGCCGTTCGCCGGAGTTGAGGAAGAACCGTTCGCGCCGGCGAAAGGAGGGGCGGAGGGGTGAAATTGGTTGTTCGGGAAGGTGGAGAAGCTCAAGGCGAAGGCAGCGGCGGGCGCGGCTGGCTCTGGGGAGGCTCGGTGGCTCGGGTTCACGGAGCTCGCCGATGGCGGAGGAATGGCAGAGCTCGACGACCTTTATAGCCGCGGGACGGAGCTGGGAAGGGGTGCGGGCGAGGGGTGAGAGCGCTCGCGCGACATTAAAGGAGGTAGGGAGCAGGGTAGGGCGGCTCAGTGTGGGCGGGGAACGCGCGCGGCGGGGCGGCTTGCCGGCGGCCGGCAACTGCGCGCTGTCCGCGGCCGAGGGGAAAGAGGAGGAGGGTAGGGGATGGGCGAGGCGGCGGTAGGTAGGGGCCGAGAGGAAAAACGAGCGCCAGCGCTTGGCCGCGCGCGGCACGGGCGCGGGTCAGCCGGGCTCGGCATGGGCGGCAAGGCTCGCGCGCGGCGCGACGGCCTTGCCGGTGGCCGGGGCCCCCTGGCTTTAAAGCTCGTGCACAGTGACGATTTTTAAAGCAAAGCTTCCCCTTTCTGAACTTTTGAAATTACTCCCAAAACTTGAACTACACAAAGAAAACTCAAAACATCAAAGTTGCTTAAAATTTTGAGATCTACAACTTTGCTAATATAAACTTTTTCTGAAACTCAAAAGTTTTTGAGATAATTTTGAAAACCGAAAAAGGGACAAAATTGCAGTTTGAAAGAATTTGAAATTACTTCTGGATTTTGAATTGAAACTTGAAAATCTGTAAACACCAAAGTTGTTCCTCTTGACAAGATCTACAACTTTGCTAAAAGGACCAACTTCAAATTTTGAATAGTTTTTAAATTAATAAAAGAGGGGTAAAAACCAGGGTTTGGAAATTAGGGTTTTTCAAAAGGAATTTAAATTCTATTTCTGATTTTTAACTTTGATCAACACAACAAGGCATCTAGACACTCAACTGAACAAGATTTACACAAGGCTAGACACGGAGGTGAAATTACCATTTTGCCCTTATAGGAAGATTTGGGCCTTTAGGTTTTTTTTCGAAAAAGAGATTCAATGCACAAGCCACCTCAGAAAAGATAAAAGCAGAACAATTTTTTAGGCAAACATCAATGCATGGCAAGAATGATTAATGACTAAAGATGATGACATGTCAGGTTAATTACATATTAAACACCGGAGGTGTTACACCTACACTGTCGCACGTCCAAACCACGTCTCGAGGCCCGGTTTCCTGCTGCTCAATCAGGTTTCCCGGGACTTGCCCATAACTGCGGGGACTCGAGCCCCCCGTAGGCGCCACCTCGAGGCCGGCTCTGAGTCCCTCGAGCCCTGACTGCTTTCATGCTATTGGAGGACAGGTACCCCAAGACCCGGAGGGACCCCGCCGTGTCCTGTACGTACCGGGATGGGCGGTGCACGACCTCCACGTCGCCACGCCTCCACGTCCGCACCCGGGATGGAGGCCACGTTTCAAGGACGCCCCAACAGCAACCCCCACGTCGGCTACAATGTCTTCGACAAGACAGGGTTCCTACCCTTCCCCGTATTGGGCATTGTACGCCCCGACACCTGTAATACCCTTGTGTAACCCTGGCCTCCTCTTGCTCTATAAAAGGGGAAACCAGGACCCTCAGTCCACGGTTACACACAACTCCAAGTTACAGACACGTTAGAACGCACATACGCCCGCACACACGCACACTCGAGTCCGGACTCCGGTCCACGCTCATTGAGCTTATATTCGCCCCTGTACAAACACTTAGGTGCAAGTAATACAAGAACCTCCTCCCCCGCTGGACGTAGGGCCTTCTTTGCCCGAACCAGGATAAATCATTGTGTCATGTTGCATCACCATCCAGGAAGAGAGCACGCGATCATATTACTCGTTGGTGTTATATCCCCGGGTTCGAAACACCGACATTATGTATCTAGACATAGTGCATATCTAAATACTCAGCAAAACTATAAATCTAAAAAACCAAAACATCATATAATTATGAGTAGTATATTTTTTACATGTCGAGTTTGGATACTAGAAAATAGCGTGAGTATATTTGTTTTTATATTTTTTTCTTTTTCTATGCGTTGTAAATATTCTGCAACAAAAATAGCCAAAACTATGGTTTTTATTTTTACAACAGCCAAAACTATGTTTTGGAGTTCACGTTAACGTTCATGCCATCACTCATTTATTAGCGGGATAAGCTACATTTTTGCAGTCCACTGCTAATCATGTAGAGAACATTGTTGCCAACCAAGATACACTAAGGCCTTGAGATTGAGAAAGTGAGATTTTTTCTCAACTGTAGCACTTTCGTTGTTATTTGACAAACTTTGTCCAAATATGGATCAACAAGACTCAAAAGATTTGTCTCGATAGGTACATATTAAAAGTACAATTAGTTATTTATTTTACCAACATTTAATACTCTATGCATAAGTTCAAACATTGATGTGATGGAGAGAGAGTGAAAAAAAGTTGATAGTTTGAAGTCATCTAAACAAGGCCTAAGTAAAAACAAAATAAGGCGGTCTCCGAAACTAAGGTCTTGTTTAGATGCTGAAATTTTTTCAACTTTGTTATGGTAGCACATTCGTTTGTATTTGATAAATATTGTTCAATCATGTGTTAACTAGACTCAAAAGATTCGTCTTGTGGTTTATAATTAATCTATGCAATTAGTTATTTATTTTACCAATATTTAATGCTCTATGCAGCGTCCAAATATTGATGTAACGAAGAGAGTGAAAAAAGTTAAAAGTTGGACCTAACATGGGGAGGATCAGCCTGCAAATCTGTGGTGGTGCCTCTGCTGTCTCAGCTCTGAGGTCCTGCTTGTGTTGTCTTCTACCGTGGAATCCAGGACGTCAGAGGGCCAGAGCCGTTGCACATGCCCGCTGACCGCACCACGTTGCCTCATCCCGCGGGACTCGCAAGGATCAAGCGCCGCCTGGCTATGCGGCCATGCGGGAAACCGGAAAGGTTCCTCGCATACCTGGGGACGACAAGTGGATTTGGGAGGTAGCAGGGACTTTTCACACTGCCCGATGCCTTCACCCGTGATCTGCGCTTTTGATACGTACTCTCTCCGTCCAACAAAACATGCAACTATGAGTTCCGTGCCACGAAAAGTAGTTTACATTTCACCAAATTTCTAATAAATACTATTCACATTTGTGACTCCAAATTAATTTATTAAAAAAATACATTTCGTAACGAATCTAATATATTTATTTGATATCATAAATATTAATATATTTTTATCTATAATTAATCAAACTAGAGATACTAAACCGTGACACTGTGCTAGAATTGTATGTTTTTATGGACGGAGGGAGCACTAGTAGTATTTCGATGACAGAGGATATGCTACGATAGTAGCAGGAACCTCGAAACTTAGATTTTTTTTTTTGTCTTTCATTGTTATTTGACAAACTTTGTTTAATTATGTGCTAATTAGACTCAAAAGATTCGTCTAATGATTTATAACTAATCTGGGTAATTAGTTATTTATTTTACCAACATTTAATGCTTCATGCATTCGTCCAAACATTGATGTGACGGAGAGAGTGAAAAAAATTGATAGTTTGAAGACATCTAAACAAGGCCGAACAAGAGAATCATTTGCCTTCTTATAGAGAAAATAATTTAAAAATTTGAGGAAAAAAGTAGATTCAATTCATCAATTGTCTGGTTAGTGTAGTTGGTTAATCACCTTAGTCTCACACACGAGCGGTTCGGACTGAATATACCTTTTCTCATTTCCTTTTTCCTTCCTGAAACTGAATGCATTAACCTGGGCTTGTTTTGTTTTTTCACTTCCTGAAACTGATTTTTTTTTCATTTCATTTCCATTTTCCTTCCTGGATGCATTAACCTAGGCTCAGGCATTTGTTTTTCTCATTTCATTTTATTTTTCCTTCCTGAAACTGCTGATTGCATTTGTTTTTTTTTTTCATTCCATTTTCTTTTGCCATACTGAAACTGAACACTATCCACATAAAGAGCTCATGTTTCGAGGAAACCAGATGGTTAGGCACTCATAATGTATACTCTATCATAAAGTCTAAACTTATTTATTATACTCCTATTTATTGTATTTTGTTGATGTGACAGTGTGTTTATTGAGAAGAGATGGAGAAAAACTAAGACTCAAAGTCTTATTTAGACTTTAAGTTTGTGATATCTTTAAGGTAATAAATACATTAAAACTTTAGGTAAAATCTGCATTGTGAGTGACCTTGCGTCTGTAATTGTCAAACACACGTCCTTTTCGCTCTATTTGAGGACATCACAATCGCTCTATTTTAAGACGTGATCCTAGAAATTCAGTAAAAAAAACTAATTGATGCGGACATGAATTGTGGGGCCTTGTTTAGATGCATGTGGTGAGTTTTTTTCTCAACTGTAGCACTTTCATTGTTATTTGATAAACTTTGTCTAAATATGGACTATGTAGACTCAAAAGATTCGTCTCGACATGTACATCCTAAAAGTACAATTAGTTATTTATTTTATCAACATTTAATGCTCCATGCATGCGTCCAAACATTGATGTGATGGTGATGTGATGGAGAAAGAGTGAAAAAAAACTGAAAGTTTGTGGTATCTAAATAAGGCCTAGGTTATATTATTGTGGACGTAACATGCTCTTTACAAGATTAGTAGAATAATATGACCCCTCTGGTCAGTCAGGCACTCATCAAGAAACGGTAGTAGCTAGTCAGTGCATGTGAAGTAGAACTAGTCTTCATCCGACACGAATCAGTTTTCCTCATGGAGTCATGGTTTTGTCGCAGGTCTCGTGCAAGCCATACAATGCTCAACTTCCATGTAGTCGTTTTTACTTTACTTGGGTAGGACTTAGTATTATTTGTTCCATATATCATTCCAAAGCTTATGCTCACCGTCAGGGTGTGAGCAGAAGGAGGCAGTCAAACCATGAAATCATCGGTCCTTCTTTTTCGTCAGTCTGGTATGGAGATTGCATCAGCCCGCGTACCCTGGGTTGGACATGCATACAACAGAGCTTGTTTGTTTACGGAGACTAAAATTTTGGTTCTGTCATATTAACAACACATGATATATCTTTTTATTGTTTGATTTGTTTTTCTAAATACCATAGCGTTAGCACGGACAAATATACTAATTAAACTTAATTAGTCCATGGTTTGATAACATGGTGCTACAATAAACATTTAGTAATGATAGATTAATTTGACTTATTATATTTGTCTTGTTAATTACCGTATGATAGTGTAATTATTTTTATAATTAGCATATTTTTAATAGATTAGATTAGTGTCGCAATATCTGATATGACACGGTTAAAAGTCTTGGATCCAAACACCCTTTAAGTCACACCCCTAATTAAGTCGATTGTCGTCCCAATCTCATTTCCTCGGAATCCAGTAAATTTAAGACCCGGTGAAGTCGTCGGTTCTATCCTCTTGGAATGGTGTTTTTAAGGTTATATTTGGTACAACTTTATAAATTGTTGTGAGTTGTTTTTTATCAAACACTTTTTTATCAAACCAATTTCATGAATAAAGCTATTTTTTTCTCTTCTCACAAAGAGATAAGTTAGGATAAAACTGAAAAATAGTTTTTTATAGTTTTTTCTCTCGTTTCTCTTTGTCTCAATTATGCATAAAGTTGTTTGTGAAGCTGTTTTGACAAATACTTTTTCTAAAACAATTCATCTTTGGGCCTGTTTGGTTAGAGCCCTCTAGAGTTTAGCCACTAAAATTAGTCTCTAAAGTACCAAACACCCCACTAAAGCTTAGGGGCCACTAAAATTTAGGGTCTTTAGTCATAAACAGGTAGCTAAAAGTAACTAAACTTTAGTGGTCTTTAGTGAAAGGTCCAAATTGGCTAGAGGGAGGTGAATAGCCTAATTAAAAAACTACAAAATCACTTAGACAAACACTATTAGTATAACAAATGACGAAGCTTTTTGCGCTAGCCTAATAGTGTGTTGCAAGCCACCTATCCAACAATTCTACCTAATATTTCTATGTCACACAAACAACTAGATCTAATATCTTAATGCGGAATAAAACAATCTAGCTCTAGTACAAGTATGATATACAAAATGTATGTGAGACAAGTATGTGCAATAGATAGACTAAGCAAGCTAATCACAACTAGCTACACAAGGTATATAACAAGAGATATACAACAAGTGATAATATCTACACAAAAGGAATAGCTCAAAGTAAATACACAAAGTAAACAAGCTAGATAGAAGAGATTTCACCGAGCCTTCGGTATCGTCTAGTAGAAAGCCAATCACTGGTGAAATCCACTTGTGATGCCAATCACCAAGAATGTGAATATGAAGACCAATCACCAAGATATGAAAGCAATCACAATAAGCACACGGGACACCAAGATTTATCCCGAGGTTCACCTGCTTGCTGGCACGCTACTCTCAGTTGTGTCGACCAACCCTAGGTGACCCAGTGGCTAATTGGCACAAAGCCAAGCTCACAAAGAGCACCACAAGAATCTACCACTAGCGTGGTAGCTCAATGACACGAGCAATCCACTAAGGATGTCTCTTGCCGCTCCGACGAGGTGAGGCTCCAAAACTTCTCACAATCTCAATCAGTGGTGGCCAAGAACAATCACCAATCTTGCCAACTACACCTCAACGCCTCCAAGCCGTCTAGGCACCGGCAAATGCCAAGAGTAACAAGAAAACTCAATACTGATGCGAAGGACTAGTGCCACTAGATTGAACTCTTTCAAATCACGCACTAGATCACTCAATCTCACTTGGTTTGATCAAATCAACTTGGGAGATGAGTTGAGAGGCTTGCCAAAGCTCACTAGAATGCTTAGGAATCAAAATGTGCAAGAGAGAAACTAAGTGAGCCGGCCAAGCCCCTTAAATAGGTCACTCAAGTTGGCCTAGCCGTTGGGCCAGAGTCGGGGACATCGGACGCGCCGATGCTTGACCATCGGACGCTACCCCAGCGTCCGATGCTCCAGATGGAGCCACGTGTCCCCCCTGATATGAATTCAGCCCGTTAGATCCCAACGGTCAATTCCCTTCGTGCCACGGTTAATGTGACATCGGACGCGCCGATGCCAGGCATCGGACACTCCGATGCCACTGCTCGATTTAGCTCTTTTCTGCGCCACATCGGACGCGCAGGCACCATCACATCAAACGCTCAACCCCTGCATCCGATGACCATGCAGAGAGGTTCCAGACGCGTCCGATGGATTGGCATCGGACGCGGCTGGAAAACAAGCTCGCGCCACGTCACCTGCATCGGGCTCTGCAACAGTGTTTCCTCAGCGTCTGTTGCCAGCGTCCGATGCTCCTTCAACATTTGTCAGAAACTAGGATTTACCATCAGACGCTCGCCCAAGCGTCCGATGCCCCTCGGACCAGCGTCCGATGCTTCTAAACACACTACTTCTCCACAACTTCAGAACACCCCCTTATCCCAAAAGTGCCAACACCACCAAGTGTACATCATTATATGCAAGTGTGTTAGCATTTTGTAAAGCATTTTCCAAGGGGTTTTGTTAGTCACTCACTAGGTCTATAGCATCAGATGTTAGAGAACACCTAGTGACACTTGAACACTGCATAAGCCGTAAATTATCTCCTCTTAATAGTACGACTATGTATTCTAAATGTGATCACACTCACTAAGTGTCTTGATCACCAAAACAAAGAGCCCTATAGGTTATACCTTTGTCTTCAGGCCTCTTTGCTCCATCTCTTCTCTTTTTCATTTCACCAAAAGTACAGCACTTGATCTCTTGAATTGCATGTGGCCATCACCATCCTCCATGGTTGCCAACTTGCTAGCTCCACCACTTGGCTTGGTCTCACTCCTTTCTTATAAGTTACACACATGCTTAGCAATAGGATTAGACCAAATAGGTTTTCATCAATTAACCAAAACCAAACTAGGGCTTTCATTTAGTCACTATATAACCAAATATGGTCACTAAACTTTAAGAAGCACTAAACTTTAGTGGACACTAAACTTTAAGGAGCCTAACCAAATAGGGTCTTTCTCTAAAAAAAATTGTTAATGAAACTATTTTCTAAAAAAACAGCTTCACTACTAAACGTGCCCAAAATAAGAAACCCCTCGGAATTTAAGGGTACTCCATATCTGAATTTGTCACTCATTACCGAATCTCTAAATAATGCCTTTCTTCAATAACTCTAGCCCATGCATGATGGACTGCCATGTTAAGGGTGGGTTGGAACGGAAGAAGGTTGTATTCACTAAGTGTCCTCTTAAAAATATCTTGTTTTAAAAGGGATTGGTTAAAAAGTATAAGCTCCTTTAAACCCAAGCGCCAACATTTTTCAGAACCATTTCGTCCCATGTAGTCCAAGAATTTTCTCTCTTTTTTTTTCCTTAGAAGATGTTCAGGATCAACTTAATCAATAATAGCTCCTCCAAGAGCTTACCAAATGAGCGCACATACGAGAACGACTTCAGAAGCTAAAACAAAAACAAAAAAAATAATGAAAGCGAAGCCATTTTTTTGATAAGATATTGAAACGTCGCCTAAGGGCGTATTTAGATTCCAAATTTTTGCAAGATTTCCCATCACATCAAATCTTTAGACGCATGCATGGAGTATTAAATGTAGGTAAAAAGTATAACTAATTGCACAGTTCGTCTGTAAATGTCGAGATGAATCTTTTGAGTCTATTTGGTCCATATTTGGACAAAGTTTGTCAAATAACAACGAAAGTGCTACAGGAACTTTACACCAAAACTCCTACCAACTAAACACCCCCTAAGTACTTGCTTCTAAAGAAATCCTGATCAAATGGGTACTAAAAAAATGGCTTCGGTTAGAATTATACATGGGCTTGGACTATTAATAAATTCTGAAATTCATAATAAATCTCAAAGGCCTATTCATGTGTGCAAAGAGGGGAAGCAGAACTCTTTAGTTCCACCTTGTTAGTGAAAGAGAAGGATGACTTACTTAAATATGGAAGTGCTCTCCACTTCCTCAAGTCTAGTGTGAGGAGGAGAAAGAGAAGCCCACACGGGCGGGGCGGGTAGTGCGGGGCACCTGCGTGAATGGTCCGCCAAAATTCAGCTTCTCGCCTTGCGGGAGCGCAATCTCTTTTTGCAGTTTTACTTTTTTTGTTTCTTGGCCTTCAAGTTGCAGAGTCCTAAACGGTTACAACTTAAAAATCCTAAACCGATTTAGATCGTGATCGCGACACGAGATCGGTTCAACATGACTATATAAGCAACCTATCGACCACGCCAAAATGCATCTCAACACCTCTCGAGCTAGGGTTTTGTCTCATCTCGCTTTTGTGCTACCGTCTACTCTTCTCTAGTCCGTTCGCTTGCGTGCACCAGCGACCCGGCGAGCAGGTCTCCGGAACCCTCGTCTTTGCGATCCTGCACCGGGAGAAGACGAATAAGGTTTTTGGGAAGCGCTCCTCACGCGACTGCTCTCGTCTTCAACAACAGGTCGTCTACCGTCCAAGGCAGGCGGCGCTACGTCCAAACGTATTCGTCGTCAACTGCTCCGAGCTCTTCCTCCACCGCTCATCGTCGATCAGCCATTACAAGCAACAGAAACGTACACCGCTCGTGATCTAATATCTGTGGTTATATCAGATCTTATGTCTTTATTCTTACTATTTAATCTATCTGGTGTACGAACTATGCTTACACCAGTTGTCATATTTGAGATCATGTTATGCCTGTTTTGTTATGCTAGTAAACAATACAATTTGAGATATCTAGAGCATCAATTCATCATGATTTATATTCTGGTTTTAATCTGAAAATTGTCTATTCTTTTAACAGCCTCGCCCTTGAAACCACAAAGCTCTTTTTGAACTAGAAATCGAACCTATCTTTTCGAAGTGATTTTACCCAATGTTTTTTATATAATGCTTTAGGTCCACCGAAGTTATTTTAGAAGGAGACAAACATTATCAAACTGCACCTTAAAGTAAACTGCTAAATACTTCGTCCAATCTAAGATAAGTTTACATCTCGTTTCTTGAGGAATGATTTTTTTTAACTTTGATTAAATATCTATAAAAATATACTATTCTTATCGTTCTAAATTATAAGACTTTTTTTTCTAACACGTAACTTTTAATATGCAGTTACATATATACTAAAATCAATATTTATATCTAGAAAAATAAAAAAGTCTTATATTTCTGAGCCGATTGAATAATATTTAAGGTGCATAATTATTATTATAATAGTTATTGTTAATTTAACAGTGAAATATATTATAATAAACATTCCCATTTAAATGTTGATTATAAATTAACGATACCTAGCATTGTTTTGGGACGGCGGGAGTGACCTCAAGGCGACTGGTGCCGTGATGCACCATTGCACCCTCCGATCTAAGATTGACCTTCGATCTGAACCGCTTGACACCCGATTGGACGGCCAGAAACGCAAGCCCGTCGTGTATGGCCATGGTTCTCCCTTCGCTTCGAGTTCCCGACCGGCCGAAGCCGAACCGCCGAGGCGCCGACCGGCTTCGACGGACCCACCCTTCCATCGACCCATCTAGAAGCGCCGTCTTCTGCTTGCTAGGGTCTTTTGCCCTTCGGGATTCGTTATCGACGGCGAGCTCGTAGGCGGCGGCGGCGGCGGCGGCGGCGGCGATGGACTGGAGTTCTGTGACGGCGGAGGACCTCGTGGACGCGCTGCGAGAGGTGGACTGGTCAACACCGCCGCGCCCCGTCTCCGAATTCTTCTCCCGCTTCACCGCTCCCCGATCCTACTCCAAGTGGACCAGCCGCCTCAAGTGCAACCTCTACTAGTACGATCCGCCACGCTAATCTCGCCCTCTTGTATGCTTTGATGCCTATCCAATCACCAAGTGAAGAATTGGCGGGATAGATTGTTTTTTCTCCTGTTGTTTTTGGGTGATTTAGAGTTGGGTCGCGAACTCAAGATGATGTTATCAGGTCAGTGTCGACGATGAGCTTGAAACCCTTGTTAGTTTACACAGAATGAAGGCATGTCGCTGTAGGCTGTACCTCGTGGAGTGCTGTTTCACGCTCGATTTGTGATTGGCGTCGATCTGCTTTCAGGCGATGCACTATTTGGAGTATGGTATGGCTGCTGGCCAGCTGGAGATTTCCACATGCTGATCTCCACCTAATTAGACACCATTAGTATGGTATGGCTGTTGGCTAGCTGGGGATTTTAGTTTGATACTTATAATTAGGTGGAACTTCAACTGCTTGTCTTATTTTCGTTGCATGCTAAAATGTTTTGCTAGTAAGCATGTACTTCAGTGACAGCTTATAATCGAGGGATGTGTGCGATACTCCGATATACTTTAGTTATGTTGATGGACAATTAGAAGACATTCTTAAGCATACCATTACCATGAGATACATGGAGGAGGCTTGGGAATTTGTCAGTTCATCTAGTTTAAAGTACAAACTAATTTGTAGAGTATATTTGTACCATTCCATTTATATCTTATCAAGTCTTCTTTCCAACCTTGCCTGTTTGCAGCTACCGGACGAACTACTTCATCTTGGTAATATTCCTTCTTGGTAGGTAACAATGCCTATATGTGGCAGAACAGTTCTTCTTCAGTTATTTGGGCTAGATTTTTGTTTTTTTTAAAAAAATACCTCCTGCCTCTTGTATATGCAGGAATGGGCTTTCTTAGAAAGCCAGTTGCCATCCTTGCAGCTCTAGCAACTGGCCTCAGCATTGCGTTTCTGAATGACAGGTGATTTTGAAATGTTCATATTATGCTTACACTATGGTTTGCAGAGCATTCATAATTCATTAATTCTATTCTCACCATGACCGGAAAAGTCTGAAAGCATATTCATGTCCAGAACCGAGTAGGGTGAGCTGGTATTACAAATCTCAGTTCATTTGCCATACATTTAGGTTCTTGTGACTTGATGCCTTTTACTTCTGTATTCCTGTGTGTCTTCATATTATGTCAAAAGGGAAAGCATCAAATTCACGTTCACCAAACAAATTTCTTTACTTTTGAATATACAAATTTGTAAGCTACGGATATTAGTCACTCTCTCTCCCTCCCTCCCTCCCTCTCCCTCTCTCTGTATTCTCTCGATCAAAATTGATTTTGACCAGTCATGAAGCATGCCTCTATGTTCCCTCACACTGTTCGCACTCCCCTTGGCCCGGCCCTGGTGAAACATAGCTTGTAGCCTTGTACATTGCCTTTTTTATATATTTGAGTAGGCTCAGATGTACTAGAAACTCTGTTTTTCTGATCGAATCGGATGTTAAAGAGAGTACGATAACTTGTTTGGGCTGATCTTTCTACAATTTACTTGTGATACATTATGGTTATTTTCTTATTGCTTTCAGTACAGAATTCCTGGTTCAGATAAACAAACTTCAGTATAATTTCATGCTGAATAACTAGGATGTCACACATGCACTTGTTGTTGCTAATGGCCAAGACTTGTTCATCCACTAAGCAGAATTCGAGACAATCTCAAGTGTTGAACATGTGTTTTCTTGTACTTCTGTACATATTGTTTGACTTTAGTAGTTAAAGCCTTTGATGTTTCATGTTAATCCATATTCTCTTATTTACCAGAATTGTTTAACTGATTGATATGCCGCTGTAACGTTCCCGATTCTTCTCTTTGTTTCTGTTAATTACTTTTCATTCCAACTAAAAAGAGCATAAGTGCTATCTTTAGTCTTTCCCTTCTCTTGTGAGTTACTTTGTTCCCGATTCTTCTCTTTGTTTCTGTTAATTACTTTTCATTCCAACTAAAAAGAGCATAAGTGCTATCTTTAGTCTTTCCCTTCTCTTGTGAGTTACTTTTATTATTGACAGCTGAAATAGGATTATGTTATCTGCAAGTCTTCATGTTATTAATCACTGGTTCCCAAGATTTGTTCAACTGTGTTTCTATTATAAATTATTTACTTTCCCTCTCTATATAGTGCACTTAAACACTTGAAATAATGACAATTACCATCAGGATTATTGTTGTCAGCCACTTCTCATGTCTGAGATTGCAGTTTTGCAGTTACTTTCAATGAGAAAATCACAAGGAGTGTCAGACAATTTTCACCACATTTAGCCGCAAAGATGAGGCCACCCATAACGTGAGGATCTCCACCCCCTCTAATATCTCTTTGATATCCTTCTTTTGCCATGAACCCACAGAGGATACACTAATGCTTTACGTATGACATTTTTCAGGCCTGTCATCCGAGGGCGACCAAGTAAAAGAAGATCAATTCATATATGTGGCCGACCTCGCTGGATCTTTGTCCTGTTGTTTTCTGCAGGTTGATAGAATACCTACCTCCAGACATACCATTTTGCACTCTAGAATGTATTCAGTCATGATGGCCCAAAAAACATTGACTGCTGTTATGTTTCAGTTAGTTGTGTGCTCTGGTTGACCTCCTGCAGCCTCCTCACAGTTTTGTGGGCACTACTTATTGGTCTACTTGGTAAGGCCAACTAGGAGCATGATTTTTTTAGTTAAATTATGCATCTACAAACACTATGCGTAATAAATGAATTCCTGCCTTGCAGCAACCTTGCTACATGCCAGCTTTAGAACACCTAATCTGAAGGCACGTCTGAACACATTCAGGGAGGAATTTCGAGCAGTATGGCGAAACTATAGTGAGCTGTAAATGTCTGGTTTGTCCCATGTGAGTGCCCTCCTACTCTCCTACAATCTTGGCTACCTGATAGTTGGACCTGAAAATGCTGCATTGCGTACGCTGCAGTAACATGTAAATTGAGTGCATCCTCGCAAATCTGTATATTGAACTCCTGGGTTTGTAAATGGTACATGATGTGAGATCTGCATCGGCTTTATTGCTGTTATTTGTAAAAGGAAAGTTTGTTTTAACAGTGCTATTGCTGTTATTTTCATTTTGCTTTTTGATTTGGTATGCAGGTTTCGTTACAAGAGAATGATCAACCAAGTTCCAAAGCTTGATTGTCGTTTGTGGGCCTCAAGGGAGATTTCACAAAGGTTTTTGGTTTCCCATTGAATTGTGTGCGTTTGTATATATCATTAGATGGTGAATAGGTGATATATCTCAGTGCCCGCCACCTAGATAAGCTTCTTTATAACGGGGAAAACTGTACTTAAGGTCGTGTACAAACTATTGTCGAGTGAACAAAGAGGATATTGTTTTTGACTCTCAGAAACTCCTGTCTCGTTTCTGGCATACATTGGGCAAAAGAAAAAGAAAACCCCGAGCATATATAGGTCTATGTTGCTGGTGTTTGTTATCCCTTTGGCTTTATGGATTATGACATGTTTGCAGACTATAGGTAAACCACCGACTTTACCAACAGCATTTCTAAGAAGTGCATTCTACGAAGTTACTCCATTACAGCATTTCTTAGAAGTCCCTATAAGATGTTTTGATGGTTTTTAGATACTTCGTTTTTACTACATGTATATCTAAGTGCATAGAAAGCCTTGTTTCTGTTTTCAGCTTTCCTTTCCTTTCGCTCTCCCTTGTTCTTGGCCTAAACTTTGTAATTCTAGTTCCCTTTAATAAATTTCTGTAGGGGTGCAGTCCCTCCAGTTCATTCAAAAAAATAATAATAATTTAAAACCTGTAAATTAAAGGAGGGAGTAGGTAGCATTGGGTTTCGTTTGGATCCACTCAACTTAAGTTGCCACTAGAAATTAGCTATAGTGTATCTAAATGGACTCAGCTAATTGTTGGCTGGGCACCTAGCTAACAACTTGTACCTATCTCCCATCTACGTGTTGTATCAATAACAAATAAAAAGAAAGGGCGTAATAGACAAAAACCACCAATATGTGGTGGATTAAGACAACATTAGCTAATAGTATCTCCCATCTACGTGCTTTATTATCAATAACAAATAAAAAGAAAGGGCGTAATAGACAAAAACCATCAATATGTGGTGGATTGAGCAACTGCAACAGTTTGCTAAAAGGACTTGACATTCTAGGATTTTTGTCAAAACCATAAAAAACAACCTCCAACAAGTTGACAAAAGTATTTGACAATTTTGAGAGCTTGACATTCTTTTCCCTTCCCGACACAAATTTGCGCGTTCTGACGTCGCTTGCCATCACAACGTACTGGCTTCTAGCTCCACGTGGCAGCTGCAAATGGTCCTGGTCGCGCACGCCCTTCAATTTGTCAAGCCTAAATAGCAAACTGTTGGAGAAGGTCTCTTTTTTCACGTGACATTTGATTTTGAGATTTGGCAAAACTATAAATTCGTCAAGTGAGTTTTAGCAAACTGTTGGAGTTGCTGTCAAGTAACTATTAGCCGTTGGCGCATCCAAATCGATTAATCATCTTGGAGGCTCATGATACGTGGGCAAGAATTTTTAGGTTACCCGCGGGTAATCCAAATAGGTTAATCATCTTGGAGCATGCCCGCACACAAAAGGTAAGAGCATGATGCTTGTTCCTTCCCGGTGAGATGCTAAAAGGTAAGCTCATGTTTCTTAGTTATGCCTTATAAGCTGTTAAAAACAATCAACACAACACAAGTTCAACTCACAGGTAGCGTGTTCCTTATCTATGTAATGTTGCCTCTTAACTTGACTATGCAACTATCCATGATTTCGAATTTTCGATAGGAGTTAAAGATGTTTGATTTTAGGGGTTTTTTCTCAAGACTTAAGTATCGCCAACGCTTGTTGTTTATTAGGAGATATGGCTAAATAGAATGTGGATGCTAGAATTATTTCTAAGGCATTATTGTAATACCTGCTCATATGGTAGTAGCCTTCTTTTATTGATCAAGTTTTTGTTGCACTACAGACCATATTTTAATTCCTGAGCTTTCTAGCTTTCATGTGTTCTTGGTCTATCTGATGCTATCTAAACTTTGGTTGTAAGAGACATCATATTTGACCAGTGAACAATATTACTCCCTCCTTTTTTAGGCATGGAGAAGAGTTTTTCGGAGATCAAGGAATTTGAGAGAATGAGGTGGAGGATTGATGAAACATTGAGTGTTTTGTTGTATCGACACAAGCATTCATGCATTCTGAAAATTCCTGCTCAAAACCATCAAAACCAGCCAGAGCGTGGCGCGCCCGCCACAACCACAACGCCCAAAAAAAACCCACTTTGCATGCAAAAACTACTGGCCTGTTTGGTTTGTAGCATGGGGTGATCTGTCGGATCATCCGAACCTAAATCCAAGGCTGCGGTGTGTTTGGTTTGAGTTACTGGTTCATTTCGTTCGTCATCTATGATCACTGGTAACAACTCAGTTTGTAGAACGAGTTCATTCCCTGAAAAAGTATCGGTCCATCTCATTCCGGATGGATCCATGCCGCACGACATCAATCGTCGAACCAAACAGGCTATACATTTGTTGTGCATGAGTAAGACTCTGGCTCCTTCGGTGAAGCCATATCAAACGGTTTAGCAAGTGAAGTCGTTTGGAGCCGTTTTTCAGCGAAAAAGCCCTACTAAACAAGGTCTAAATTGCCGGGTATTACAATCACGTAAATTAGTTATTATATAATAATTTCCCTAGCAACCAAAATAGCTACAAATTAAAGAGTGTGTTCAGTTCAGTGTTGATCATCATCACGTTCAAATGCACTTTATAGAGAATCGAAGTATCCGAGTACGTTTTTAAGCCAAACTAATAATAGCTAAAGCCGTCGTATATTACCTGTCTCTCTTGTGATGCCCACGCCGCAAGATACATGAACTTGACAAATAGCTGTCCACATCTGTCCCGGGTGTATCGTGCATATATATCCGTCGCTGATGCATTGTGACGTGCCAAATCTCCACGTGCATTGTGAGCACCGTGACCACACTGCACGCTGAATAACTTTGCCCGGCCGTGGACGTGGAGTCGGTGGCTGATTTCGGAACGTGCATGATCGACCCTGTGCCCGTAGCTGTGTGGCCTGCGGTGGTAATAAAAAGCGTTGCTTGGATAAGGAATGGTTGGTGGACGTACAATTACAAATCACTAGCGTCCGTCCAATCTCTGAAGTTTTTTCGCTCGTGTCGTACTATGTTTTGTGTCAAATGGTCACATGCATGGGCTCTCTTGTCCGAGGGCAGGCTGGGGGCACACAGTGTCGGTGTGTCACACAGACACAGCTCACACAGCTGCGTGGATGGTGACCCAGAGCCCTTCTGCTCTCCTATATGAAGGCCTCCATTTTCCATTCGTAACGCCGCGTGCAGGCAGTGCAGAATAAAACACCTACTACTAGCTAGGAAAGGAAATCCAAGCAGCTGTTGCATCGCAACCGGTTCCATCCTGCGAGGAGAAACACAAGCAAAGCAAGCATGAGGCCCCAGGTGCTGCTCGTTGCACTGGCCGTCTTCGCCGTCCTCGTAGCTCTGCCACTAGGCAAAGGTACGTGAGACTTGGTTGGGCATTCTTTTGTCAAATTTCTCCGTCGCCAGAATCATCACATGAAACGAAATGATGGGCGGTCCGGCGGCGGCCTGATCTTTTCTTTGGTTTGGTTGCTGCGGCAGCGCACGAGGAGGAGGAGGGAGGGGATGTCGACGCGATCAGGAGGCGGTGGCCGTGCTGCGACGAGTGCGGCGTCTGCACCAGGTCGAATCCGCCGACATGTGAGTGCAGGGACACGTCGCCGACCGGCTGCCACCCGTTGTGCAAGGCGTGCGCCTTGTCCATCAGCGACGGCCTTTTCACCTGCAAGGACAGGATTGTCAACTTCTGCAGGCGCCGCTGCACCATCCGTCGTGCTGCTGAGGACGTCTGATCGATCTGATTGCCGCACGCGGTCGTCGTCGTCGTCCCATCATATATACTCCGTATCCCAGAGCCGGCAAATGAGCATTTGTCAATAATAAATAATTTCCGTTCGGAGTTCCCTGTGTAGCATTGCATCTTTCTCAAGATGCAGACAGGGATTTAAATAAGCGAAGCGACGATGCTTTGCTTGTCGCCTGTTTAGTGTTTAGTGTGTTGTTTTCTGGAATAAAGAGCATGGGTATGTTATGCTCGGAGCTCTCCCTAGTCATGAGACGTAAAAGAAATGTAATAATCGTCCTTTATGCGCATCTTTAGATGCCATAGACCGAGATATAAAGACTACTTATATCTCGATCTATCTATGACATGTAACGAAATGTAATAATCACTCTATAATGAATCATAGTGATAACTAATAACCGTATGGCTACTTATTGCATCTCTTTGATTCAAAGGACGTGATTGCTATTTCACACACACGTACGCGCGCGTGCGCACACATATGTGTATTATCGAAAACCACCTATGCTTCAAATTTGTCACCTATAAGCTGAATGACTTTGTTCGGTAGGATTTATTGTGACTACGGCTGATTCGTAGCACTGATTTATTATAAGAGAAAAACAACATTCTATGACTAAAAAGTACGATTGATTCTGCCTGATAAGCTCAAGCGAATAAAGTTTTTTTTGTCATGCTAATCTTCACGTGTCGTGTTAGAAAAGAATATAAATCCTAAAAATTCTCACAAATGTCATCATAAAAACTTGGTCTTTAATTAAAAGACTCTAATCATCATTATCATTATCATCACCATCATCAATAAATACTCCTTATCCTCTCAACACACCCCTCAACCAACCACTAGAGGCACGGTAACCCATCGCTAAACGAGTCTTAGATTTGTTTAGCAATCATGTCATCTCTAGACGACTTACTTTCTGGGAATCAAACTTTCGTACTATGTATAGGTGTATCTTGCTCTAACTCGTGGATACGGGAGGTCTAGAGATTTGATCGTATAGTACATTCCAAATCATTTTGAGATTAGGTTCTGCATCATATCGTGACACTTAACTCGTATGAGCATAAGTAAGAGTGGCGGACCCTTGAAAACACTTTATATTCTAATTTGTTTTGGAACCAAATTCTGCATCGTGTTTGGACACGATACTCTAACCTGTAGAGATACTAGAGAGATTGAGTTCATCGGATCCTCATCAGAGAGTTGTGAGCGATGAAGGACGATGATTTTTTTCTTTTTGACAGGGATAGATTAGGCTCATGGTGACTCGTGTGACACATGCATGCATTGTATGAAGATTGTCATATTAAGGTCATTGTGAGCGATGGATGGTGCAGCGGCAATCAGTATAACATTAGGAGGTATCTAAAACGAGGAAAGAAGATGGGTGGAAAAGCAGCAAATCGTGAAGAAACTTGCTGAGGGCACAGTCAAAGGGTCACTACAAGAAATAGTTGGCTTTGTGACATAAAATCTATTTGTGACGTTGGCTTTGTGATGTTAATTATGATAAAGTTATGTGAATTATGACATTAGTTATGTGTATTATGACAAAAGTGCAATGTCAAAAAAATGATTGCCCTTCAACTCATATCATAACTAACGTGTTATGACATAAACTCATGTCATAACTAACGTATTATGTCGTAAACTATATCATAATTAATGTCACAAAGCCAGCGTCATAAATGAAATTTATGTCACAAAGCCAACCAAACAAAATACGTCGGTGACGGTGAGAGGTATGGGATTTTCACCTTTGTAGGCCTATGCATAGTCAGTGCCAAAGCATACGCTGTGTATATGGGAAACATTATGATGTCAGACTCAGCCTAGAACTAGAAATGCCTCATGGAGTCAGGGTAAAGTACTAGTCAAATTTGAGTACCAAAAATTACTAGTCATATGTAAAAAAGGCCAAAGTGACACAGGGCCGGGTGGATAAGGAATGAGGATGCCGTGTGCATCACTGCATCGTTCCATATTGCTCGTGTATACTGCCGACGTGTCATGCGTCCTCATCTAAGATTTGCCTTTTGTACGTGCTTGTCATTTTTCTCATGTTCAGTGCGCAAGCACGTGGACCGTGGACGACGACGACACACACAGCTGTGACGGGCAACCTAACCGTCCTTCTACAAGTGTACGAGGCCCTTCACGACCCGCTCCCTGCCGCCGCCGCCCGTCGCTCCTTTGCGGCCGCCACCGTCCTCCGTTAGTCCCCCTCTCTCCTCCCTCGAGTATGTGCCGGAGGTTAGAGAGAGTGAGATCTATCGCTTTTGATATTTTTTTTCAATAGATCGAATTTCTAGGGTTTGAGTCTCTCCATGCCAAGTATCATGGTATTGGAGTTTTATCTCCTTCTTCTCCTCTTCGGCGACGGAGAAGGGGAAAGATGGAATTGTCCATGGCGGCTTCGTTGAAGATGGAGACAACAACTTCGGCATCAGCATCTTCACCAGCATGACGACATGGAGATTTTTGTTTCCGGATGAAGGCATCAAGGCGGAGATGATGTCGTCGTCATGGAATAATTTTCTCCGGTCTTTTCTCCGTTTTGTTGTGGTTAAATCTGGCCACAATGAAGGACTAGGGAGAATAAGTTTCAGATCAGTCTTCTTCATTCTTCGGTGGCAGAAAGAAGAAGAAGGAAGACACGAGAAAGAAGAAGTTTCTCAAATCCACCTGCAGGAATGTTGGCCATCCGTTGGGCATCTATTGTCTGGCCTAAAACAATTGTTGCCGAGTATTTACCTGTGCGGTCATCCATATGAAGCGTCAAATAGGTTTGGATTTGAGAGTTTGAGCTATTCACAGTGTGGGTACAATATAGATAAAAAACAGTTTCTAGTTATATGTTTTTCCAGAATACTTGTAATATGGTGATGTACCCAGCTATATTTTAATACAATTTTTCTTTCGTCTCAAAAAAAAAAACGTCCTTCTACAAGAAGCCTCGATTCGATGGGGTAATGGTAGCTGGCAAATAGACAGAGACGTGCCTCCGGTTCTTGAGAAGAAGATATAGAAACAAACATGAGACCTCGATCATCAGGTGTTATTGGTCACACTCGCTGTTCTCGCCGTCCTCACTGCTCTGCCATTCAGCAAAGGTGGGAAATCTTTGTTCGCTGCAGCAGGGAAGAACGAGGAGGAAGGAGGGGCAGTGGCCATTGGCCAAGCACGCAAACGCGCATGCGTGGCCGTGCATGCTGCGCGACAAGTGCGGCCTGTGCCTCCTGTAGTTCAATTCCCGCCACAGTGCAATTGCCTAGATTCTTCGCAGCGCGGGTGCCACTGCCACCCGGCGTGCAGAAACAGCCTGAGGTTCACCGCCAGCGCCAGCGTCCACGAACCGCCGTCTTACGGTGTGCGGACATCCACATCAACTCCTGCGAGCGCAGCTGCACGCAGCCTGAAGCTACCTGAGGCCTTGTTCAGTTCGCAAAATATTTGGCGAAATGTTACTATAGCACTTTCGTTGTTATTTGACAAACTTTGTTCAAACATGACCTAGCTAGACTCAAAAGATTCGTCTCGACATGAGCAGACTAAAAGTACAATTAGTTATTTTTTTACCTACATTTAATGCTCCATGCATGCGTCTAAATATTCTGCTGCACAATATTTTTGGCCAAATGTTGGCAACTGAACCAGGCCTCAAGGCCGGCAAATGTCGTTGCTCTGCTTGCTCATCGTTTCGTACATGCTATGCAAGTACATGCAAGTTGTTGTGCGCTTGATCGTAGAATAAGGGTATTGCTACATATGATCTGCTCCGTACATGATATGCAAGTCAATGCGAGCAACCGATCAGACCCTAATATTTTCGGAATAAACATCTCTGCTATATATGCTCAAAGTGTAGGACTCGATTTTTTTTATTAATAACCCAATTAAATAAGATATTTTAAAAATAACACTGTCTATTTTTTTTTTCAAAACTAACTCTTTTGCCGCGCCATCTCGTATGGCGCGGCAAAAGTGCCACCGTGGCGTGATCAGGCTCCACGGCCAGTTTGCCGCGCCAGGCGGGATGGCGCGGCTAGTGGATTTGTCGCGCCAGGCGGTGTAACACCCCGGGTGTTTAATTAATTAAAATAAATTAGAATTTAATAAGGAAATGGCCAAAACCCTAGACGGAGGAAAAATCTAACCAGATGTTTGTTGCATTCATGCCGTTGCATAATTTTTATTGGGTGAAAAAGAATTTATCTAATCCCGAATAGAGCGAATCAGTTTTATTCTATTTAAGAATTAAATAAAAGGTTTATGAAATTTTTACAAAATCAAACTCAAGTTTTATTTCCAAAATCTAGGAAAATATTTTCTAAACTTCACAAAGTTTACTTGGTTTCAAACTGATTTAAATTTTGTTTTCAAATGAATTTAGAAAAGAGAAAAAAAAAAGACAAAGCCCTCTCTCCCCCTCCTCTCAGCCCACAGCTTCCGCCAGCCTGCTCCCCTCCTCGCGGCCCATTCAGAGATCCGGCCCGCTTCGCCACCTCCCTCCCGGGCCGCCTCCCTCTCCCTCCCGCTCCTGGCCTAGCAGAAGCCGCATGCCCAGCTTTCCTTTCCCCCCTCGCGCTCACCGCCATGCGGGCCCCACCCGTCAGTGGCCTCCTCTCTTCGTGGGCCCCGCTGGTCAGGCCTCCCTTCCACCTCCAGCCGCCGCCCCGACCGGATCTCTTCGCCCCCCCCAACCGAACAGACCGAGATCCCCGGATCTCCTCCCTCTCCCTCTCGGCCCTATAAGCGGTGGCCCTTGGGACCATGCACCGCCGCCGCCACCTCCCCCATCCCTGTGCTCCCTCCCTCGCTCCAGCGTCTCCAAGCACCACTGCCGTCACCATAGGTGACCTCGGACCCGAGCTCCGGCATCCACACCACACAGGCCACCTCCAACGCCCCCACTTGACCCTAAGGCACCGCAAGAGCACGCCGCCGCCAAACCGCTAAACCCTAGGCCCTCTCCCTCTCTCTATCCCCGTGACGAAACGCCATCGCCGCCATGGCCGACCTCGGGATTGAGCTCCCGAACTCCCTGTCTAAACCGCCTCCACCTTCACTGTTACCTCTTCCGGCCTTGCAGAACGACCGCACACCCAATCCGACGCTCCTCGCCTGGAGTTCATGCCCGAGCGCGCAATTCCCCAGAGCTCCGCCGGCGCCAGCTCTTCTGCCATCGCCGCCCACCGCCCCTGGCTCATCCCCGCTGCCAGCGCACGCACCAGACAGTGCGCTGGGATCCGCTCGTGCCCTTCCTCCGCTCGTCTTCGATCTCCGGCCACCGGAGCGCCATCTCCGCTAGTCGCCGGCAAGGCCACCACCGACGGCGGTCTCTTCCTTCCTCGTCTCCTTGGTCACGCACAGACCAGAGAGGAGGAAGACCTCCCAGCGCCGTCTGATCGAAGATGGACGGTCCAGATCGCATCTTGACCAAGTCAATACCGGTCAACCAACTCGCCATATCAGCGCCTCCTTCAACCAACCAGAGCACGCCATGTCACCAGCAATCGCCACATCATCAAGGTCAAAGCTGCAATCAGCGTCTTTTCCGATCTACCCCCTATACTTCCCCATATTCCGTGCACTGTTTTCTGAGTCTTAGCAATCTTCCATGCTAACCCTTGTAATCTATGGTTAATTCAGTTTCGATCCAAACAGAGAGGGAATAAGGTTTCTTTTGTTTTAAAACTGTGTTTAACGACTCCGTAATTGATAATAATGTTATCACTTTAATTATAAATGTCATTAATCTGTTTTGTATCACAAAATAAAATAATTTATTTTTGGTTTATTTAAAATGATTAATGTTTTACAAACTTTTTAAAGCCTTTAATGTGTTTTACGTATAAAATTAATTATAAAAATGTCACCTTTGCAAATAAAATAGTTCAGATCAAATAAAATGATTTTGTGGTCCAAATGTTTTATTTTGAGTCACTGATTTTGAAAAGTAATTAAAAGTTAATCTTGTTTATTTACTAAATTGCCCTCCAACTTCAAATGCCCATAACTTTTGCGTTTTAACTCCGATTCGACCCGTTCAACTTGCGTTAGATTCGTCTCGTCGAGCTCCACGCGTTAGATCTCTTTACATTCCATTTTATTATTGTTGATGTACTGTTATTTATTATGTTTGTTTGGGCCATGTGATGATGTTTGATCCAGCGAGTGGGCGCTACGAGGACGCTCCAGACCCTTCTTGTGATCCTGCAGTTTCAACCCAGCCCGAAGGCAAGTGTCCTTGAACATCTTGCACCCATATTTATTTTACTTTTGAGTTAGAGTAGTTTAGATCTTGTAGATGCATGCAGTGTCTAATTTGAATCCCATGATATGGTTTACTAGAATTTGTAATATTATCCTTGTCACCTGGTTTGGGATGTTTTGGGTAGAAGTCATGCTTAGTCCTGCTGTCTTGGGATGGGATGATTAATAATAATTAATTCTAATTACGGATCTATGGAACATGTGGGTTGGTAACTGTTGTAGTATGGTGAGTAGGCATATCCGGCAAGATGGACCGTACTGGTGGTTTTTGTGCCGTGTGACTCGGCAGCTGCATTTGGTTTTTGGTTCTGGGCTTGTGCTAGATTATCCTGTCTGGATCCCTAGGACCCGGTTCTTGGACAAGTAACCCGGCAAAACAGCGCAAACCATGAGGCCTATATGGCTCTGGGACTGGCTAATTAATTAGTTTCCTTCAAGTTGAGGGTCTACACGGGGTTTGTTTTAGTGGCTCACGAGGGGGCCCTGGGGGTCGTAGACCTTTGTACGGGGTGAAACCTTAGAGGTACGTGTGGAACGGACTTGGAGGCGACTTTGTAAAGGCCTTGTAGTGCGACCCCGCTGTGCACCTTGGCAGTGTTTAGCGTGATGGGGAACGCATGACTCATGGATAAAGATGTGCGAACTCTGCAGAGTATTAAAACTGATATATCAGCCGTGCTCACGGTCACGAGCGGGCTTGGACTTCTTCGAGATTAGTTGGTCGGTTTGTTCTAGTTCGTTAGAGAAGCCTTATGTGGTTATTAGTCTCATATGACATGTGTACAGAGGCTTCTTCTACGCGGGTTACTGCTTGGTACGGGAGTGACTCCCAGGCTCGGGCGCAGACCTGGTGTTATTACGGAAGGTAGCTCTCTATGTCGTGACGTATGGAACTAATACACATAGGACTCCTTGTAATGGCCTGGTTCGGGTCATCTGATGGACTTCAGGTGTGGTTTGCCTGATGGACTTCAGGTGTGGGAACTTGGTGCGACTCCAAGTGCGGTTGCTTGGTGTGATTCCAAGTGTTGGTTGCTCGGTGTGACTCCGAGTGTGGTTTGCTCGGTGCGACTCCGAGTGTGGTTACTTTCAGTTGGAGACTGTGGTTATAACCTAGTAAATAGGTGCATAGGAAATAAGATTTAATAGGATGTGTTGCTTTAGGCGCTTGAGTCAAACAGAGTCAGCCTACCCTTGTAAATAGCCTCATAAGCATATATTTCCTACACTTGCGGAGTACATTTCGATGTACTCACCCTTCCTCTTTGAACCCCCTGCTACCCCACCCAGACGTTGCAGTCGACGACGCGGAGCAGGAGTACCCAGAAGACGGTGGATACGACCCAGACGACCTGTACTAGGATGGCGCAGCCCCCGGTCGACCTTCCTGTGGAGATGGCGTCCAGTTTCCGCGAGTCTACATTAGAGTTAGACTGAGAGTCTGTACTTTTTCTTTCAGACCCGAGGGTCATTTTTGTAATAAAGTTCGATATTATTAATAAAGCATTGTTTTGATATTTACTATGATGTGGATATATGTATGAAAATTGATCCTGACATACATATATTGTGCTCCAATTTTATTCTTAAAATTGGGGTGTCACAGGCGGGCTGGCGCGGCAAACCCCCTCCCATCCCCAACAGTTTTGCAAATTTTATTTCCTAAAACTTGGATTTTGGCAAATCCCAAATTAGTATGAGAAAGAAAAAAAAGCTCATCTCCAATATTTTTCCATAATTCACTTTAGAAAAAACAAAAATTATGGATCTACCATATTGTTTTTTGCTTCGTGACAATTTTCATCATGCCACAAATTTAGCGTGATGAAAATCGCCACGAAACGAAAAACAATATGGTAGGTCCATAATTTTTGTTTTTTCTAAAGTGAATTATGGGAAACTATTGGAGATCAGCTATGTTTTTCTTTCTTCCTCGTACTAATTTGGGAGTTACCAAAATCTAAGTTTTAGGAAATAAAATTTGCAAAACTGTTGGGGATGAGAGCGGGGTTTTTGCCGCGCCAGCCCGCCTGGCGCGACAAATCCACTAGTCGTGTCATCCCGACTGGTGCGGCAAACTGCGCCGTGGGACCTCACGGTGACATTTTTGCCGCGCCATCCCGCATGGCGCGAGAAAAAGGGTTAGTTTTTTTAAAAAATTGAACAGTGTTGTTTTTAAAATATCTTATTTAATTGGGTTATTAATAAAAAAAATTCTAGGACTCTAGGATCGACTAGGAGTAGATCCAGTTGGGGTTGACTTCGAATCGGGTAAGAATCAGCAGGCAGTTCATCCTTGTTGTTTCGGGACCGAGACCCCGAAACAGCAGGTTGTCGCACGAACAATTGCACGGAGCGAAAGCGGAAGTAAACGGAAGAGAATGGGAAGTTGAGTGAAGTGAACAGTGTTCTCCCCCCCGCTCCACGGGAGATCGGGAGCTTTTTATATTAGTCTGGATCAACTTGAAAGTACAATGTTGCCCTTTCCAACCACCCTGCTATAATTACAACGATGCCCTGCTCAACTACCCTCGTAGCCGTACACCGCCTCTTCCGGCGCGAGGGGCATCATCGTAACTTCGTCCTCTGACGGACCCAGCGTCCTCCGGCTCTTTTTCCCGACCGGTGGGCCCGCTCCCCTTGACCCAAACTTTTAGCGACCTGCGAAAGCTCACGAAAAGCCAAAGTCATAAAAGACGAAAACTCCCGCCGGAGACGTCGGGTCCATCTCGCGCGAATGGTCCCTTCCGCGTGAAGTCTCAGTCTGGCTTCAAGCCGCGGGCCGAAAGGCGCGCTTCCGCGCGAATGCTCCCTTTCGCGCGAAGGCGCCGCATTTCCTTGGTCGGCGAGCCGAAAAGCGTGCTTCCGCGCGAATGCCTCCTTCAGCGCGAAGGCGCCGCCCTTTCCTCGGCCCGCGAACCGAAAGGTACGCTTTCGCGCGAAAGTTACCTTTTGCACGAAGGCTCCGTCGTCGTTCGGTGCCGCGGGTCAGAGGTGCGTGCTTCCGCACGAATGATACCTTCCGCACGAATGATACCTTCCGCATTGCAGGCCGGAGGCGCCTGCGGTCTGGGTGCCGCCCCAACAATCCTAATGAGCTGCCAGGGAAGAACAGAGAGATGGGGAAAAGTTCATACCTTTCAAGGATTGCTCTCCACTGGTTCGTCGACGAAGATCTGCGCTAGGCAGCGACGGGTGGTGCAGTGGTTGGGCAGTGGAGGCACTGGTGGCGCTTCCCGCCGCTGGCAGTGCCACCCTCGGGATTGGATTAGGGTTAGGACGGTGGGTTACTGTAGCAGCGACTGTCAACCTCTCCTCTAGAGCCCTGCCCCCACCTCCTCTTTATAGGCACTGTGCGACAGGGGCCCACCAGCCTGCTAATGGGCTGGGCATCCCCGATCAGGATGCAGATCAGGGTCCAGTTAGGCCGGCCTAACTGGTGGAGATCAATCCAACATTCTCTCCCTTGATCTCAACTCATATCTTTAAACTTCTCATTCATTTCTTTTACCATTCCATCACAGATCGATGCATAGAGCGTGCCTCATCGTCACGATCAATTGTCGATAGATTCAACAGCTACAATACACGTCTCTGTTTTGAAATAGGTTTTTTAACTTTGGGGCCCTTTATTGTCTAGAAATCATAGGCCTTACCATACAACCCATGTCGACTGTGTATTCCCTGAACACACTGGGTGGTAAGCCTTTGCAAAATGGATCCGTAATACTTTCACATTCTAAAAGTATGATTCTGGACTTTCTCCTTCACAACGTACAACCCAGTGTCAATGTGTTTGGCAGCACACTTGACCCGTTGTCTTAGGAGCAAAACTTCTTAAATGGTTATTGCTGTCGTTTACCATTATGAACTCCGGGTATAGGTTTCTAAACATTTCGCCTGTCCTTTATGCCTCATAATAAGCTATATCATAGGTATGAATCATCAATGACACATAACTATTTCTTAGGAGCTTTTCCACAATAAAACTCCAACTGCGAGTGTTAGTTACTAATGTGGGTTTCACTACACCTCTCGCCAAGATTAACATTTTGTACCCACAACCCTTTGAGGGTACTCAAACTCAGTTAATCATCATGAGGCATAAGAAACTTTGCACAATTGCAACACTTCCATTCCAGTGATCTATATCTGGATTGGACATCTGCCAAAATCCCGGATACATTAACCATGTCAGGGTAAATACTTGTGCACTCATTAAGCTTCCAACAGCCGAAGCATATAGGACGTCCATTTTATCAATTCTCATATCTATTCTTGGAACATTGAAAGTTCCCAAAACTATTACCCTTGACCATAGGAGCAGACATATGTTTAACACATATAGATACTTTATTTCTTTAGAATCTTCTCAAGTATACACTTGAGACATTTCTAATACCCCTTTCTCTTGTCTCGGTAAATTTCAATTCATAGATGAATGACAATTCACCGAGATCAATCTTATGTAATTTAGGGCAATGACTACTTTTCCAATAGTAGATTAACACCATTGCCAGCAACCAGGGTGTCATCCACATACATGTTTAGGAAAATGAATTTCCTATTCTTGAACTTTGCACAATGTCATTGTCCTTCTCATTCTCATTAAAACCCAAACTTTCTAATCTAATGTAGCATCAAACTTTGAATACAACTGTTTAGATGCTCGTTTGAATCCATAAATAGATTCCTTCAGGTGGCATCCTAAACATTCTTTTTCTTTCATGACAAAACCGTTAGGTTGTGCCATGTAAACTTTTCATACAAATCCCCATCAATTGGTACCGTCTTTACATCTATCTGATGTAACTCTAAATCATAATGTGTTATTAACACTCGTTAAAGTGTTTCCTTTCCTTTGTGTGAATCCTTTCATCATAAGTCGCACTATATATCTTTCTACGTTCCCTCCGGAGCCACAATGTGTCTTGTAAACCCATTATAGCCTACTGTTTTGGCTCCATTAGGAATAACTTCACATCTTTTATTCTTTGAGACCTTTTAGGTCCAAAATGACACTCTTTTACATGGGATATTGTTGCTCTTTCATTGCCAAGAGGCAATTGATACTTTACATTACTCATCTTTCTGGAAGAGCTAACAACAAGTGTTGTATAGGCCATACAACATCAACAGGTATGATTGTTCTTGAGTCATTGGAGTGGGCACGCAGTCTCACTTCTCTTCAAGTCAAAGATCTCTACATACCATGCTCCCCCAGATTATCCCATCTTTTGAAAAGATGGAGCTTCCTCAAATTTCTTATTTGGGTTTAATCTGTCAAAAATCATAGGGTGCCTTAAGCATCGCTCGTCCAGTACAAATACTGGCTCACTATGCTATCTTCCTATCATAACCATAAAGGTATAGGAATTTAGCTATTTATTTCTTTACTTAGGGGTATCGTTATTATGATCATTGTATTCCCTCAACGGTCATATTCATCTTTTATAGATCACTTTTGCCTTAATGCATATCATGCATTGCACTTTTGAGGCACAGGGAAATGGAGAGAATCTCTTATCTTTCTTAGTATAATCTCACCATTCTCCCCCTCGAAATATGGCACAAACTTTACTGCCATAATTTTAAAACTATTCTGAACTTTTATGAACGAGGAGACATCTATAATTTGCTTTATCTTTTGATTCTTATGAGAGTATACTTTCCTCTTTCCACTTTAAGAACTTAACGAAGTCCTTACTTAACTTTACTTTTTGCAAGTCATGCTTGAATGCTTTCTTTATCTGGGATTGCTCCCCTCATGGCCTTAGCCCATGATCATGTCATGGTCAACACTGTGATAGCATAAAAGCTACCCAAACTTTTCATTCTTTCTCCCACTCTGGGATATACTTTAGGCACAAGAGCCATCACAAACTTTTTCCCGCCATGCAGGACAATTTTCCATAAGGGACATTAAAGCCAGAATTGACTTTCACATTCCATAATCAAATTCAGAAATAAATCTGAATATTCTGTAACATACACATTTAATCCAACAATCGGTCAAATTAAATATGCATATTCCTTATTACAACTTGTCATAATGACTGAAACTGAAACAAAATTCTTCTTTGTAGGGAGTACATAAAACACATTTCATATACTAAACTTTTACTTTGGACCAATGTCCCTGAATTCTTTTCTTTTCAAGTCATTCTCTAAAGAGAACACAATCTCTTTATGTAATAACTTTCATTTTCTATCTTCTGAGTCACAAGTACCCAGCTCTTTGAAAGGATCAAGATGCCCAAGAGGGGGGGGTGAATTGGGCTTTTCTAAAACTTCTTGCGATAATAAAACCTATCAAGCCTCAATTAACCCCCTTGTGCTTAGAAGTGTGTTTGACAAGAATCAAATGCACAAAAGACTATTGCTAAACCATTTCTACTCTAGCATGGCAATTCAACTTATGAAAGAACAACAAGTAAATGTGAAATTGAATTATTCAAAGATAAATGCGTAGAGAAGAGAGTAGAGATGACACGACGATCTTTTTGCCGAGGTATCGAGGTGTCGGCACACCCCCCTAGTCCTCGTTGGAGCACCCGCGCAAGGGTATCGCTCCCCCTTGATCCGCACAAGGATCAAGTGCTCACTATGAGCTGATTCTTCGCCTCTCCGGCCCGGTGAATCGCTCGCTACCGGTCACAACTTGACTTGAGTCATCCACAATGCCTCCGGATGATCACCAAGCTCTCCGATCGCCACCAAGCCGTCTAGGTGATGCCGATCACCAAGAGTAACAAGCTAGAACTCTCACTTGACCGACACAAGGCCAAAGAGATGGATGGATGCACACTTGCTACTCAATTCTCACTAGGAGGTGTCTAATTCTCACAATTAGCAAATCACTCAACCTCACTAGGGCTCTTGCACTCACTCACACTCACAAGGTGTTTCTCAGCTGATGGAAGTGGCAAGAACACTCAAATGGATGGAGGGGAGGAAGTATATATACTCCCCCAACCGGCCATCCAAAAACAGCACAAGACAGGCATTCTGCGGTGGCATCGGACGCGCCGATGCCTAGCATCGGACGCTCCGATGACCTCGTCCAACGGTCTACTGTACCTTCTTGTCAGACTGTTTAAAGGGACATCGGACGCTGAGCAGCGTCCGATGCCACCACATCGGACGCGTCCGATGTGGGTTTGACCTCTCTGGAACCTCTCTGGATGGCCATCGGACGCTGTCTCTCAGCGTCCGATGCCAGCGTCCGATGCGGCCTCCAGTTCACGTCCAGGTGAACAGTGGCATGGGCGCGTCCGATGTGAACACACCGGCGCGTCCGATGCCACGCACCAGACTAAACCCTAGTCGGGGTGAGCATCGGACGCGTCCGATGCCCACCTGGCCAGCGTCCGATGCCCGTTACAAGGGCAGAATCAACTCGGATCGCGACGCGGCCTAAACGACTTTTGATCCTCTCGACTCAAGGCATCTCTCTGAGCTACCTAGGGCTATGAAATAACAAGTGTGCACCACACCTACCTCAAAAGACTCATCTAGGTCAAGCTACTGATTCACGCTCCCCTTTATAGTACGGCCAAAGGAAAAAACAAAGACCTAAGACTACCTAAGTGTCCTCCAACACCATATGACACTTAGCCTAGTCTACCACCATCTTCGTCGTCCATCCTTTGAAAACCGAAACGATATCCATCGCTACGGGACATGAACTCTATATGCCCGTATCGTCGCCATTACCGTGACCTAACTCATCCCTGTTTCTGCAAAACACACGTTAGTCACAGTAATCTTGTGTTTCATCCAATCACCGAAACCACTAGGGGCCAAGATGCGTTCAATCTCCCCCTTTTTGGTGATTGATGACAACACGATATCAAGTATAGAGAGAAGAGATTTTTAAATCATGACATGTATGAACTTGCGATGAATAAGAGAAAAATGATTAGGGGCAAGTTCAAACATGTCATGCCATCATCCTGCACTCAACAAGTTAGAGAGAAAAACAAGTGCAAGAGTAAAAGAGCTCATGAACATAGACAAGTGAGAATTAAGCGCAAGTAAATGAGCGAAACGAAATGACATGTCATATAAGATAACATAGTGAGCACATACATGTCATCAAGGTCCATAGCACAAGAATATCACATAAACATGCACAAAAGATGCGATAAGTAAAGAGCATATGTGAACATAACACATCATAAGATATCGAAACCCTCTCACATCGCTCCCCCTATCGCTATACTCGGCCACTCTCACCCTTTGGCATCAAGCGCCAAACTAAGCGTCGGAGGGCGGAGGTGGTGCAGACGAGTCAGTAGCCGTCTCTGGAAAGCGCTGAGTGAACTCAAACTGCTGAAGATACTCCTCAGAGTCGGAAGAAGTAGTGCCGGTAGCCTGCTGACCCTCTGGAGCTGGAAGCTGTGGTGAAGCGGTCCGGGTCGGCTCGGGCACTGACTGCTCTGGCTGCTCTGGCTGCTCTGACGCTGTCGCAGTCTCAGTCTGTGTAGCTGTAGCCGCCTGAGCCTCGGAGTGCGGAAGCTCTAGAATCGAAGATAGCTCAGGCTGTGCTGGCGTGGTAGTCTCAGACTGGACTGGCTCGGTCTGCTCAGAGGACGCGACGGAGCTCGGAAGGGTCTCTGTGGTGGAGGTCACAGGAGCCGTCGACGTCTGCACCGGATCCAGAAGATCTGGAGTGGGGAATCTGGTAAGCTCACTGAAAGAGGCGGACAAGTCTCGAGTCACAGTGGTCGTCGTCGCAAACAAAGACTCTGTCGGCCTAGGGGTGAAGCCGGTCCGTAGTGGACTGAAGAGCGGGGCCCCGCCTGGAGGAGTAGAAAAGCTCGTAAACTGCGAGGAGCTGGGGCTCGGAAACTGGTGCTGCTGCTGACCAAACTGCGGTGGCTGACCGAACGACTGCGGAGGGACTGGTGGCTGCCAATGGATCTGCTGCTGAGGTGGAGGCTGCTGCCACTGCCACTGGGGAGGTCCGCTGGCTAGTCGCTCCATGAAGCTGAGCGTCTGCTGCTGTAGAGCCAGCATCTGTCGCTGAAGGGCATCAGACCGCTCCTGTGCCTGCTGCTGAGCTAAGGCCTGTGCCTGGGCCAACCTCTGCTGCTCCTGGGTGAGTCGCTGGACGTCCTGAGTGACTGTCCTCTGCTGCTCCTCCATCCGTGCAAGTATAGCAAGTAGCGCTGGGTCGGAGGAGGCAGTACCAGACGACCTGGCCTGAGAGTCGTGAGCTCTAGGCAGGTAGCGAGGCGGGAGCTGGTAGTCCTCGTCCGAGCTGTCTGTGGGGTCCTCGGCAACAAAGGTGGCCTCGCCCTCTAACTCTGCAAGCTCCTGCTCGGCGAGTGCCTGGACAGCCTCGTCCTGCTCCTAGAGTGACTCAGTAACCGCTGGCCTCTAGCGCAAGGTAGACGGGGCGTCCTGCTGCTGCGGCGGCTGCTGCTGCTGCCTGCGGTCCCGACCGTGTCCCAACAGCTGACTCATGTTATACTCGGGGAACACGGTCGCGGAGTGGGTAAGTGACTCAACAGGACGACCCCCTGTAGTGATAGCTACCTTCCATAGAATATAAGAGATCGAGTGAGCGTACGGTAGCTGCCTGCGGGCCTTAATGCCCTCTGCCACTGTATTCTCCATCTCACAAAGGATGACGTCCCAGACGTCGAACTCCTGCTGTCTGACTAGGTAAGCAAGTAACCACAACTGAAGACGGGACAGACCCTCGCGGAAACCAACCCTGGGAAGCAGGGTCCGCCTAAGAACCTCGTTGAGGATCCGAGTCGTAGGGGTGAGATCCCTAGGCGCTCGACTCGAACCCTCACCGAAGGGCTCACTGAAGCAGGGGCGGACCAAGTCTGTCGACGGCTGGGCACCACCGTCAGGGCGGCGGGGTGGCTCCGTCCGGTCGTAACACAAGTCGTGGATCCGGGTCTGAGAGTGTCGCAGGCCGAACCAACACCGGATCTCTGACGAGAAAAGTATGTAGTGCTCTCCCTGAAAAGCAAACTCTATGGTCTCTCTGTCCGGGTGCACCCACAGTGACGCGTAGAACTGGAAGACCCAATCCTCGATATAGGAGCCAGACCGCCCCAGAAGGTCTGCTAGACCAGGTAGGTAAGTGAGTATGGGGCGCATCGGCTCTCCTGCTGCTGTGACAACTGCCTCCAGAGGACAAACACGCTGAGAACGAAGACTGGTCCCAGCGTTCCTGTAACCACGGTGGAAATCCTCCTGCAAGACCGTGTAGAACTCTGCCCCTGCCTGCTCCTGGCGCTCCCTCGGGAACCACTGCTCCACTGGGACTAGCCGTAGTGCCTGAATCTGCGAGCAGGTGGCCGCCCGGAGGTCCAGTCGTGGGATCGGCGGGGGCGCACGCCTCGATGGAGCACGTGCTCCCCGCAGAGGGACATCGGGCCGGGGTGGCACCGCTGTCCTACGACGCGTGGACCGACGCCGGGGAACCTCCTCAGGAACCGCCTCCTCTGCCTCAGCCTCAGGTGCCTCTGCCTCTGGTGCCTCTGCCTGTGCTACCTCGGCCTCTGCCTGGCCCTGCCTTGAGCTCTCAGGCTCGACGCCAAGCGAGGTGAACGTCGTCCGACGACCGGCAGCCATAAGCGTGCCAGTCGGTGAGTGGTGGAAACGCTCAACCTCCTCAATAGCTCTGCGCTGTTCGGGGGACAACTGGTCCTCAATCCTGAGTCCGCCCGAACTGCCTCCCTGCTCTGCTCGCTCGGCTGCATCGGCCACTACCTGTGCCTGAGCTGCCTCTCTCTCGGCTCTGGAGCGCTTCCGGCGCATGATCAACTTCGCCTTCCCTGGCCGCTGACTGGGAGGGGGACGAGGAGGGGAGTCCCCAGGGCCACCACCAATGTTCTTGCAGCGCGGCATGGCTGACAAGAACGAGAAACAGACGCTGAAAGAGCAACTGCCACTGAAATGCCTCGTACAAGTCCAACTGCCCCTGAAAACCCTGATAAAGAAACCCCAACTGTCACTGGTCCTCAGGTGCTGTCACTTGCGAGGCTTGGCCTCGATCCGTACCCGCGGGCTTGGCCCCGGGTTATCTGACACTGCCAACTGTCAACTGCCACGAACTCGGACTCGCTGCGAGAATAGAGAGGATATATAAGCATATATAGTCTAGAGGTAAGCGAGACCTATGGAAGCAAAGCAATTGGATAAGAGATAGAGAGTGGCTTTGCTACCTGACGATCGACGAAACGAGCTCAGCAAAAGAGAAGCACTGACGTTCCAGGGTCCACACGACACACGGAGGGGTCTGCAAAGGGTTCGGGTGAAAACGGGTGTCAAAACTTGATGAACGGTCTTTGAAACATTACGTCGAGCACCTTATGAGCAAGGTATATGAAAGAGGGGGTGGTAGGTGCTCACTGCGAGGGTAGTTGGCCGAGGAGATCGCCAGAGATGGAGGGAGGTGCTCGGGGACGACGGGGAAGACCTCCGGCGAGGGAGCTCGGTTGCTGGCGAGGAGTTCCGGCGAGAAGGGGCTCCGGTGGGGTTCGGGCAAGAGCGCGCGCGCGGGTGCGAGGTGCAGGCGGCGGCCGGCGTGGGGGCAGCGGCCGGCGAGGAGGGGCACGGGCGCGGCGGAGCAGCCGTCGCCGGCGGCGAGGGGTGGGGCACGGCGGCGCTAGGGTTTTGGTGGGGGCGCGGCGGATCGGGCACGGGCGGAGGAAGACGAAGGGAGGTATGACGTGTGGGGCCGGACTATCAATGTAAGAACGCAACGCGCCGCATAAAGGGACATCGGACGCGCCGATGGTTATGCATCGGACGCTCCGAAGTCCGTCCAGAGAGCTCCAGAAACGCTCATTGCGCATCGGACGCGTCCTATGCCTCGGCATCGGACACTGGGCAGCGTCCGATGAGACACCGGACGCTCCGATGAGATCGCATCGGACGCGACGCCAACACTGTTCCAGTCGGGGCTGTGTGCAGTGGGGGCAGCGTCCGATGCAGCGTCCGATGCTGCACTTTGGCCTGTTTCGAAGATCTCCGTTGCGGCTCCCTCTCCCAACCAAGTTCCAACTCAAATAAGAGGCAAATAAGCACCAGTTGGAACCTTAGTATGTGCATCCTCGCATAAACCCTCAATTTTATAAATATTTTGCCATAGGCTACATACCATTTTTAGTGAAAATAGGCAATAAAAACCGAGGAGACAACATGTGGCCACCAAAACTAGGGGACTTAACCATTAGGAGGCTCAAATGCTCCCCCTAGCGGTGGACGAACACAGCGATTGCTCAAAACTTAACCGAAAAGAAACGACAAAGCAACAAACATGCATATGCAATGCAATACGGAATTTGAATCTAGGTTGCTTGTCAAGTTTGCTCATGGGTAAGCTTCTTCACACGCTTTTTAGGGCGGTTATCTTAACCACGTCTGACAAGCCTATGTGCATAGCATAAATTGAACATGGCATATGATACAATGCAATGCAAAGACAACCCCTTTCACCTTTTGACAAAGTTACTTAGATCAAGCACATTAAGCTCACTTCGCAATCTACAAAGGGTGTTCTCATCTAGGGGTTTTGTGAAGATATCCGCCAATTGATCTTGTAACACCTCTGGTGTTTAATATGTAATTAACCTGACATGTCATCATCATCTTTAGTCATTAATCATTCTTGTCATGCATTTAAGTTTGCTTAATACCTGTGTAATGTTTTCTTTTTCAAAAACCCTAAAAGCCCTAACCTTCCTATAAGGGCAAAATGGTAATTTCACCTCTGTGCCTAGCCTTGTGTAATTCTTGTTCAGTTGGATGTCTTGAAGTTTTGTTGTGTCGGCCAAAGTTCAAAAACCAAAAACAGATTTCAAATCCCTTTGCAAAACCCTAAATTCCAAACCCTGGTTTTTACCCCTCTTTTAATAAGTTAAAAATTATTCAAAATTTGGGGTTGGTCCAAAAAGCAAAGTTGTAGATCTGGCCAAGAGAAACAACTTTGGTATTTACAAATTTTCAAGTTTCTGTACAAAGCTTGAAGTAAATCCAAATTCATTCAAATTCCAGTGTTTGTCCCTTTTTGAGTTTTCAAAATTATTTCAAAAACTAATGAGTTTCAGAAAAAAATGTGTATTAGCAAAGTTATAGGTTTTGACAAAAGAAACAACTTTCATATTTGCAGATTTTCAAGTTTCAGTTTAAAATCCAAAGTAATTTTGAATTTATTCAAATTTCAAAAGTGTCCCCTTTTCTGATTTCAAATATAGTTCAAAAACTATTTGGATTTTGAAAATGTCCATATTGACAAAGTTGTAGATCTCTTTTTTCTGAACAACTTTGATGTTTTGAGTTTTTGTTGCCCAGTTCAAGTTTTGGCAGTAATTTGCAAATTCAGAAATCAGCCCATAGTCAAACCCTAAGACCTAGTCCTGTTTGTCTTCAACCTACAGCTAGGGGGTCCCGGCCATGGCCGCACGCCAGCGCCGCTTGCGCCACGCGTCTGGCAGCCGCCTGACCACCCCGCCCCGTCGCCCTCAGAACAGCGCCATCATTCTTATCTGCACGCGCGCGCCAGTTGACCTCCGCGCCCGTCCCCCACTGTTCCCTGCACAGCGCCGCCGCGTGGCCGTCGCCGGCGAGCTCACGCCCGGTCCCTTAGTGCACGCCCGTCCTTCTTCATCATGAGATCGCAAGCACGCGTCGCGGACAACCTCATCCGCACCTCCGCGCGCCCCCTAACGGCCCCTGGCCGCGGCTATAAAAGGCCCGCCGGCCGGCCGGAGCTCCGCACTCACCCCGCCACCGTGGCCAGCTCACTCCAGAGTCTCCCCCGCTCAACCAACTAGCCCAGCAGCTCTGCCTTGAGCCCGTGCAGCTTCCCAGCTCCTCAATTCCATCGCTACCGCCTCCCACCGCCAAGTGCGAGCCCTTCTTCCTCAGCGCCGGTGAGAAGCCGACCGACTTGGGTCGACGGAATTCGTCGCCGTCGCTCCACCTCTCTCCCTCTGACCTCTGATCTTCATTCCTTGCCTTCTTGCGCCCCTAACCGGCTACTGGTGGCCGTGCCTGGTGTACAGGGTCGCCGAATCGCCGGAGTGCCGCCGCGGCCGTCTCCTTCCTCGAGCCGCATCCCTCGAACGTGTCGAGCCTCGCCCTCGAGCCTCACCCTCGAGCACGTGTCGAGCCTCACCCTCGAGCACGTTCCCGAGCTACACTCTCGAGCACGCCTACGAACCGCGCTCCCTCGAAGCAGCCGAGCCCTGCCTCCGACCCGTGGTAAGCACTCGAAGCCCCCGGTCTCTGCTTCCACTCCGCTTCGCCCGAGCCTCCCGGTCAGGCCTCGGACGGACGCTTGTCTCCGCTTCGCCCGAGCCTCCCGGCCAGGCCTCGGACGGACGCTTGTCTCCGCTTCGCCCGAGCCTCCCGGCCAGGCCTCGGACGAAACGCTTGTTTCCGCCTCGCCTGAGCCCTGCTGTCCGCCTCGCCGCGATTCGCCCGAGCCCCTGCGAGGAAGGAGCACAGCGCTCTTTTCTTTTTTCCTTTTTGAAAGAGTGTGAATAGTGTGCTGTTTTCTCTTTTTTGTGTGAATTAATTTGTTGTTTCTTAAATCCTGATAAATTTTTGGTATGCTCCATGCACTGTGTAGTATTTTAGAAAAATATGAAACTTGACTTTTCTGCAAGAATTTGAAAATGTAAAATCCCTCTTTTAATTAATAAATGAATGGTTTTGGATTTTTAGAAAATTATTTATAACTCCAAAAATTATGAGATAAATTTTTGTGAGCTTCCTATGCCATGATTAGTCTCTGGTGAAATTTTGAAGTCTTTTGGAACAAGTTGATTTTTAAGCATTTATCTTTAATTGTTAAATAGTGCCTTCTGTTAATTAATGTCTGATTTTATTTGAGCACCTTAATGACCTCCAAAAATTATGAAATTTGTTTTGCCATCTGTCTACACCATAACGAACTTATGTGATTAATTTGGTAATTTTTGGAGCAACTGCATAAAATGACCTTTTTAAATAATTAAGAAAAAACAGAAAGGTGATTAAGGTTCATGTTGTATGCCCTGTGTTGCATTGTTCATACTAGCATACTCATGAGCATGCATCATTGCATTCGTATAGTCACCGAAGAAGGCGTCAAGATCGAGGCAGCCGCCGACGAACCTGTCCCTGAGGCTACCCCGAGCTCCGACAACTGCCCTGCCGCCTTCGAGCCTGCCCTCTTTGCTCTTCAAGGCAAGCCCCGGTGCATTTAACCCTTTCCTTGAATTTATAAAATGATTTCCTTAAATGCTTTTGAGTTAAATTATTGCATTAGGTTTATAGGAGTTGTGTGCTATCCTAATTGATGCACTATCCACCTTGACCACTGATACACCCGATACCTGCTTTTCAAAAGTATTTGAAAAATGCTTAGCAATGCTTATTGAATTAGACTTTGCAATAAAATGCCAATTTCAAAAGTGTGATCACTTAAGGAATGTTTATGGGAATTTGGTCTTACTCCCCGGCTGTTGACTAGGTATCTGATCCGTACCTAGTCAATAGCGAGGAGAGGTTGTCCGAGCGTACGGTGCCGTCATGTTGTAGTCCGGGACTCAACAGTTGACACCGACCGGGACAGGATTGAAAAACTGACGGGACTATTACGCTTGGGTGAGATATAACCAAGGTATAGTTCTGGCTGGAAAATTAGGGACCATCCGTATGGGGGCCTGCTGGTCAAGACTTGTAACTATTCACATACTTCGGAAAGCTCTGGCTCCGAGAAATCCTTGATTGGGACCGACAACTGCGCACTGGGAGTGGAGAGATGGCGGAAGTAGCATGTACCCACGTGGTCGTCGTACCTGGAAAGGAGTGGTGTACTGTACTTCCGGGTGGCGTAGGACCGGTCCAATCTTGGAGGAATCGTGGTAGACGAGTTGGCATATGCAAGCTTGGGTGCTACATATGCAGTGTGGATAGGGATCCTCAGCTGAGTATTATTTATCCGGATTAACGTTGCTCCTCGGTGATGGAGACTTGGTTCACTGACTGTCAACGGAGAGTGGTTCTCAACTAGGTATGTTTTGAAATGTAAAATGAATCATGAACGATGAAGAATTGAGGAATATTGAATCCTTCCAAAATAAAATAAGGTTTACAAAATGCTTTTCTGCAAAATACTTGATCTTGCTTAAGCCTTACCTTGACTACCCTAAGCCTCTTATTCCTGAGTCTTCTCCCTTTTCTTTAGTCGGGTAAGTCTTGTTGAGTACCCCAGTACTCAGGGTTTGTTACCCATGCTGCAGGTATGACAGAGTCCCCGATGTGTCTTGCACCCTGCTGCGTGACCATCGTCCAGGAAGAGGCCGATGAGGCCGAAGAATAGTTGTACACCCTCGGGCTGGGTGATTATAAGTATCTTTGTTGTTCTCCACTATGTTGCCTATGTCTATCTCTATTATCAGAACTTGGTTTGTAATAACTGCACCTTAATTTCTATTTGGAACCCTGCTTTGTAAAACTATTGTTATTTAAGTCTTCCGCTCTTTATTCCGATGTTATTTGTAAAAGTATGCAATGCTGTAACCGAATTGTGAGATGATCCTGCGGACATTGGGCACTGATGTAGCCCGGTGGCGAACAGGTCTTAATCACATGGAACATGGGTTCGGCTGTCAGAGGTTGACAGGGACACGTGGGCCATGGGATTAGGGTCGTTCCGTCACAGATCTTCGGTTCTAACTCCCTCTAAGGATATATCTTTCTTTGAAACATGATATCTAAGGAAGTGATGGCGAATATCTATGTGCTTTGTGCGAGAGTGTTGAACTGGGTTGTTAGCAAGCTTAACCGCGCTCTCATTGTCATACAACAAAGGTACCCTTTCTAGAACTACACCATAGTCTAAAAGGGTTTGTTTTATGTAAAGGATTTGTGCACAACAAGCACCCGTGGCTATGTATTCCGCCTCGGCGGTAAACAAGGCCACACTATTTTGCTTCTTTGAACTCCATGAAACTAATGATATCCCAAGCAAATGGCACCCTCCGGATGTGCTTTTTCTATCTACTTTGCAACCCGCGTAATCGGAATCGGAATACCCAATGAGTTGGAAGTTAGCTCCTTTGGGATACCAAAGGCCAATGCTTGGGGTGTGCTTTAGGTACCTAAGGATTCTCTTCACCGCTATGAGATGTGATTCCCTAGGATCTACTTGAAAATGAGCACACATGCACACACTAAACATGATGTCGGGCCTAGATGCGGTCAAGTATAACAAGCTACCAATCATAGAACGGTAGAGAGTTTGGTCAACCGGGTTACCTCCCACATCTAGGTCGAGATGTCCATTTGTTGGCATTGGAGTCTTGATAGGCTTGCAATCGTCCATCTTGAAGCGCTTGAGGAGGTCTTTTGTATACTTCTCTTGAGATATGAAAGTCCCCTCCTTCAATTGCTTGACTTGGAAGCCTAGGAAGAAAGTGAGCTCTCCAATCATGGACATTTCGAACTCCTTCGACATCAAGTCACCAAATTCCTTGCAATATGCTTCATTTGTTGACCCGAAGATGATATCATCAACGTAGACTTGACAAATGAAGATCTCTCCATCAAGCTTCTTGGTGAATAGTGTGGTGTCGACCATCCCAATGGTGAAGCCCTTCTCAATGAGGAAGTCCCGGAGGCGCTCGTACCATGCTCTTGGGGCTTGCTTGAGCCCATATAGCGCCTTGGACAACCTATAAACATGATTAGGATATCTAGGGTCTTCAAAACCGGGAGGTTGATCAACATAGACTAGTTCATTTATGAAGCCATTTAAAAATGCACTTTTCACATCCATTTGATATAATTTAATGTCATGATGTGATGCATATGCAAGGAGGATACGAATGGCTTCGAGTCTTGCAACCGGTGCAAAGGTCTCTCCAAAATCCAAACCTTCAACTTGAGAGAACCCCTTTGCAACTAGCCTTGCCTTGTTTCTAACAACCTTGCCTTGATCATCTTGCTTGTTTCTAAACACCCATTTTGTTCCAATGACTCTTGCGCCTTTAGGTCGCTCTTCAAGTGTCCAAACTTGGTTGCGGGTGAAGTTGTTCAATTCTTCATGCATAGCATTCACCCAATCCGGATCACCTAGAGCTTCATCTACAATGGTAGGCTCAACAAGAGACACAAAGGAGTGATGTTCAATAAATAAAGCAAGTTTTTGAGATTGAGTCATTACACCCCTTGTTGGACTCCCTATGATGAGTTCTTGAGGATGAGCTTGTAGTAGAGGCGTAGTCCTTTGATCAACCACTTGAGGAGCCGCTTGTGAAGCATCAACATCTTGAGCTTGTACCACCATTTGATCATGGGAGACATGAGTATCTTCAAATGGATCCCTCCCATCTTTGTCATCAACATGTGGTACATTGGATGATGATGGCTTGTCAATGACTTGCACATCATCATCATCATCATCTTTAGGCTTGATGGCTCCAACCGGCATGTTCTTCATTGCTTCCCTCAATGGTTCATCACCTACATCATCAAGATTTTCATGCTCTCCTTGAGAGCCATTAGATTCATCGAATTCGACATCATATGTTTCTTCTACCATCCCGGTGGCATGGTTGAATACTCGATATGCTTTGGACTTCAATGAGTAACCAACAAGAAAACCAATATCACATCGGCGTTGAAACTTCCCTAGGTGTTGGCGCTTCTTGTAGATGTAGCATTTGCACCCAAACACTCTAAAGGATACATCCGGCTTCTTGTTGTTGAGTAGCTCATAGGGGGTCTTGCCAAGTAGACGATGGGGGAACAATCGATTTGATGCATAGCAAGCGGTGTTGATTGCTTCCGCCCAAAATCTTTCCGGTGTAGTGTACTCATCTAACATAGTCCTTGCTAGGGTGATTAGTGTTCGGTTCTTCCTCTCAACTACCCCATTTTGTTGTGGTGTGTAGGTTGCGGATACTTCATGCTTGATCCCAACTTCATCACAATATTGCTCAATGTGGGTGTTGTCGAACTCTCTTCCATTGTCACTTCTTATCTTTTTGATCTTCAATTCAAACTCATTTTGGGCTCTCTTGGCAAACTTCTTGAATGAAGGGGTTGCTTCGGATTTGTCATGAAGAAAGAATACCCAAGTGTATCTTGAATAGTCATCAACAATCACTAGACAATAGAGATTACCACCCAAGCTAGCATATGTTGTTGGCCCAAATAGATCCATGTGGAGTAGCTCTAACTCTCTTGATGTTGATACAAAGGCTTTGGTTGGATGAGTGTTTGCAACTTGCTTGCCGGCTTGACATGCACTACACAATTTGTCCTTCTCAAACTTGACATCCTTCAAGCCTCTAACCAAATCCTTCTTCAATAGCTTGTTGAGAGTGTTCATTCCAACATGAGCCAATCTTCTATGCCATAGCCAACCAAGTGATTGCTTAGTGAATAAACATGTCTTCAAGTTGGCATCTTCGGAGGTGAAATCCACTAGGTAGAGATTGTTGTATCTAAAGCCCTTGAATATCACTTGTGCATCATCTTTCTTGGTCACAACCACTTCCTTGTCGGTGAACAAACATTGAAAGCCAAGATCACATAGTTGCCCAACGGATAGCAAGTTGAAGCTCAATGATGCAACTAGTAGCACATTGGAGATGGTATGATCATTTGATATAGCCACTTTGCCCAATCCCTTGACATTGCCCTTTGACTTGTCACCAAATGTAATCTTTTCTTGATCATTGATATTCTCTTCTAGTGAGGTGAACATCCGGGGATCACCGGTCATATGTTGTGTGCAACCACTATCAATCACCCAATGAGATCCACCGGTCTTGTAGTTCACCTACACACACAAGAAATCAAGCTTGAGCTTTTGGGACCCAAACTTGTTGCGGTCCCTTAACCTTCTCAACTAGTGACTTAGCAACCCAAATTTGCTTTGGTCTACTCTTGTTAGGTGGCCCCATAAACATGACCTTCACTTTGCCACTAGAATCTTGTCTAAGCATGTAGTGAGCATTGAAAGCAAAGGGCCTAGCATGCTTGGGCAGGGGTGTGGGCTTTGGCTCTTCACAGTCATGAGCAAAGTGACCTTCCTTTCCACACTCATAGCATCTTCCAATCTTCTTCTTCTTTGGCTTAGTGATGCTCTTGCGTTGCTTCATCTTCTCTTCAAGAAAGCCAATGCCATTTCTATTTGTCTTCATGACAGTGTTCATGAGAAGCTCACTTTGAAGACATTGGCCCTTGGTGAAGTTCCTCAATCCGGTGGTGAGGTGTTCCTTTTACCTCTTGAGCTTGTCATTCTCTTGTTGGAGCTCTAATTGAGATGGTGTCATCTTGTAATCTCTCTCCATCTTCAATCTCTTGTTCTCTTCTTTTAGCATGTCAAGCTCAAGTGTCATGCTATACTCATCATCTTGCGTCTCAACGATGACTTGCTTTGTGGTTGTAAGCTTCTCTAGATCAACCTTGAGCTTTGCATTCTCATTCTTGATCTTGATGTAATCATCATAGTGATCGGCCACAACCACACTCTTGCCTTTGCCACTAGCTCTTTGCTCATCATGCTCACTAACCAAGTCCTCACAAGATGTTGCTATGTCACACTTAACAACAAGGTTAGGAACATCATGTGTCTCATGTGAAAGCATATCATAAGAAATAGTGAGAGCATCGTAGTCAACTTTCACTTGAGTGTATTGTTCTTTTAGCAAAGCATAACTAGTGGTAAAGTCACTATGCATCTTATCAAGTTTTTCATTTTTAGCTTTGAGCTCCTTGTTAGAGGACTTGAGCTCCTTGATAGTGGATGACATAGTTGCAAGTTCATCTTTTAGTTCATCACTAGCATGAATAGCATGATCACATTTCTCAACAAGAGATTCATTTTCATCAACAAGCTTTTCATTTTTAGCTCTAGTCTTTCTTATGATTTTAGAGTAGTCGTTTAGCAATTTGACAAGCTCATCATAAGTAGGTGCCTCAAATTCACCATCACTATCACTATCACTAGAGTCATCATCGTTTTGTACCTTCCGGTCACCCTTGGCCATAAGGCATAGGTGTGTAGGTGATGATGGCGACGGTGGTGGTGGTGGTGTAGAGGATCCAATGACCAGAGCGGCCACCTTCTCCTTCTCATCATCACTATCTTCATTTGATGAGCCACCGGAGGAGTCAATGTCGGTGAGCCAATCACCAACAATGTAAGCCTTCCCACCTTTCTTGTGGTATTGCTTCTTCTTGCCATCTTTCTTCTTGTATGGCTTGTCATTCTTCTTCTCATCTTCGCTTGATGAGTCATACTTCTTGCTCTTGTTCTTGTTCTTGTAGCTCTCTTTCTTGGGCTTGGTGCATTGATGAGCAAGATGGTCAAGCTCACCGCAATTGTAGCAATCCATTTCGGAGATTGGCCTCCTCTTGCTACTTGTGAAGAACTTCTTCTTTCTTGAGTCAAAGTTGACTCCATTCTTGTGAAGCTTCTTCAACATCTTGGTGGTCCTTCTCACCATGAGAGCGATGTTGGAATCATCTTCTTCTTCACTTGAGCTCTCATGATGCACCTCAATAGCCTTGGACTTGCCCTTCTTGTCATGGCTAGCTTTGAAGGCCAAGTCCTTCTTCTTGTCGGTGGAGGAGCCACCACTTGGTGTGATGTGCATGTACATCTCATGCGCATTGATCTTTCCCAAGATTTGAGTTGGTGTAGCGGTGGAAAGATCACCTTGATGTAGCACCGTCACGATGTGTCCATACTTCTCAATTGGAAGGACACAAAGAATCTTCCTCACAACATCGGATGATTGCATTTGTGTGAGGCCAAGTCCATTGAGTTCCTCTACAAGAACATTCAACTGTGAGTACATTTCATTTGCACTTTCATTAGCATGCATATCAAAAGAGTGAAGTTTTTGCATAACTAAATGATAGCGTTCCTCACGCTCACTCTTAGTTCCCTCATGGAGCGCACAAATGTTTTCCCATAGATCATGGGCATTTTTGTGGTTCCGAACACGGTTGAACACATCTTTGCAAATGCCTCTAAAAAGGATGTTTTTGGCTTTTGCATTCCATTTCTCATTTTCCTCCTCATTAGGAGTAAGACTAGTGCCTTCTTTGGGCTTGGCAAAGCCGGTAATCGCGGCATTGAGGCATTTAACATCAACCGCTTCTAGGTACGACTCCATACGGATTTTCCAATATGGGAAGTCATCTCCCTCGAACATGGGAGGTGGTCCATCACCTCCGGACATCTTAACTCTAGGCGGTTAAGCCTAAATCGAGAGCACGAGGCTCCAATACCAATTGAAAGGATCAAGATGCCCAAGAGGGGGGTGAATTGGGCTTTTCTAAAACTTCTTGCGATAATAAAACCTATCAAGCCTCAATTAACCCCCTTGTGCCTAGAAGTGTGTTTGACAAGAATCAAATGCACAAAAGACTATCGCTAAACCATTTCTACTCTAGCATGGCAATTCAACTTATGAAAGAACAACAAGTAAATGCAGAATTGAATTGCTCAAAGATAAATGCGTAGAGAAGAGAGTAGAGATGACACGACGATCTTTTTGCCGAGGTATCGAGGTGTCGGCACACCCCCCTAGTCCTCGTTGGAGCACCCGTGCAAGGGTATCGCTCCCCCTTGATCCGCGCAAGGATCAAGTGCTCACTACGAGCTGATTCTTCGCCTCTCCGACCCGGTGAATCGCTCGCTACCGGTCACAACTTGACTTGAGTCATCCACAATGCCTCCGGATGATCACCAAGCTCTCCGATCGCCACCAAGCCGTCTAGGTGATGCCAATCACCAAGAGTAACAAGCTAGAACTCTCACTTGACCGACACAAGGCCAAAGAGATGGATGGATGCACACTTGCTACTCAATTCTCACTAGGAGGTGTCTAATTCTCACAATTAGCAAATCACTCAACCTCACTAGGGCTCTTGCACTCACTCACACTCACAAGGTGTTTCTCAGCTGATGGAAGTGGCAAGAACACTCAAATGGATGGAGGGAAGGAAGTATATATACTCCCCCAACTGGCCATCCAAAAACAGCACAAGACAGGCATTCTGCGGGGGCATCGGACGCGCCGATGCCTAGCATCGGACGCTCCGATGACCTCGTCCAACGGTCTATTGTACCTTCTTGTCAGACTGTTTAAAGGGACATCGGACGCTGGGCAGCGTCCGATGCCACCGATGTGGATTTGACCTCTCTGAAACCTCTCTGGATGGCCATCGGACGCTGGCTCTCAGCGTCCGATGCCAGCGTCCGATGCGGCCTCCAGTTCACGTCCACGTGAACAGTGGCATGGGCGCGTCCGATGTGAACACACCGGCGCGTCCGATGCCACGCACCAGCCTAAACCCTAGTCGGGGTGAGCATCGGACGCGTCCGATGCCCACCTGGCCAGCGTCCGATGCCCGTTACAAGGGCAGAATCAACTCGGATCGCGACGCAGCCTAAACGACTTTTGATCCTCTCGACTCAAGGCATCTCTCTGAGCTACCTAGGGCTATGAAATAACAAGTGTGCACCACACCTACCTCAAAAGACTCATCTAGGTCAAGCTACTGATTCACGCTCCCCTTTATAGTACGGCCAAAGGAAAAAACAAAGACCTAAGACTACCTAAGTGTCCTCCAACACCATATGACACTTAGCCTAGTCTACCACCGTCTTCGTCGTCCATCCTTTGAAAACCGAAACGATATCCATCGCCAGGGGACATGAACTCCATATGCCTGTATCGTCGCCATTACCGTGACCTAACTCATCCCTGTTTCTGCAAAACACACGTTAGTCATAGTAATCTTGTGTTTCATCCAATCATCGAAACCACTAGGGGCCAAGATGCGTTCACTCTTTTCTTTCTGCCTCCAAGAATGAAAGCATGAAGATCTTTTCTGAAAACATTAATCAATGATAATCAACAACAATGAGCATGAAAATAACCCTACGTTGGTCTGGTTAGAACATGCACATTGAACTTTAAAACTTGTAGATCTATTCTATATCACCGTTGGGCAGAAAATAGAATAAAACAACATTCTTTAACATTAATTCTACATCACCGTTGGACAGAAATAGAATTAACGTATGCGAACTCAAATAAATTGATGATAATCAACATCATTGCAGCGGAATACTTTTTTCATTTATCAGGAACATTCATTGATTCTTATATAGTCTCTGGGAAAAATTGGTCACATTGACGCAAAATTTACCAGAGATTCAAACTTTACATTTAAACTTACAATATTGTTATCATCAACGTTGGTCAGAAAATAACAATATCATAATTTTAACTTAAACATGTGACTATTCCTCTAATTAAATTTTCCCGTTGGTTCCAATTTAATTAGAAGATAATCAATGTCAACTTTGCAGCAGAAACATGAAAATCCTTTTATAACATTTTCCAGAAGCACTTAACATACTTTTCTATTTTCAGAGAGAAACATCGTTGGATAGAAATGCTCAGAAGCTTGCATCAAAATTCGATCAAAATTCATTTGAAAACTGCTTCTGGAAAATAATAAAACAAAAACACCTTCTTTACTAAGATTTGGCCCGAAGGCCCTGTTGAGCACTGCCTTACAGCGGCCCAACGACGCAACACGGCCCGACCCAGCCGCGCGGCGTGCTCCTTCCCCGCGCTCAGGCCACAACCTGGGCCTGGGCCGGGAATGTGCTCGCCCACCTGGGCTCAAAACGGCCCAACTGGCCGCAGGCGTGATCTCGGCCGTCCATTTGGATCGGACGATCATCCGCTTTTCTCGCGGGATCAAAACGGTGCCCGACCGCCGTCTCCCCCAAACCCTAAGGCCATTTGCATCTCCTCTCCCTCTCTCTTCTCAGCACAGCGGCGGCGGCCGCGCTGCCGGCCACCTTGGCCGTCGGCGCCTATGGCCCCGCTGCTACGCCCGCTCTTCTCTCTCTCCCCCGCTTTGCTTGCACGCACAGCCGCCATCGACCGCATGGTGACGGAACAGGAGACGAGGTCGCGATGGAGAGGCAGCAGCCGCGCCCACCCGAGGTGGCCGGACGAGAAGAAGGCGGCACCTCCGCGTGTCCCTTCGCCGGCGCGCGCGTCCACCCGATGGTGAGCGCGCCGCCGTCGAACGGTTGTGCGGCGGTGCTAGCGGCCTGGTGTCCAAGAACAGAGAAAGAGGTTGTGGCGGTGCGGGCTTCTTTCCCGCTCGACGGCGGTAGCACCAACGATGAGGTTGGCCCAGGTAACTGATAGGGTTAGGGTTTGATCCGAACGGATGGAGTCCCTCCCCTCTCTGTCCTTTCTTTGTCATTCTTTAGGGTTAAGGTTTGGATTCGGGTTTCCCCATCCGTCCGTGCGCCGGCAAGGGACCTCGGCGGTGGTTACTGCGATGGCGGAGGAGCCCTGGTGAGGCCATCTCCTCCTCTCCCTTATCTGCTTTGCCGAACCCCTAACGAGTTAGGTTTTGACTCCATACCGCACGAGATCTAGGGTTTCCCCTAACTGTTTCTATGCTTTAGGGTTCGAATCCAATCCTCCCCCTTCTCTCTGTTTCATTTGCCGAAACCGGCTCTGTTCCTCACGCCGACGAGCGGCGGCGGGCACTGTAGGAAGAGATCTTCCTCTGTTCTACCCCAAACTCAACCTACACGCTAGATAGTGGCTCTGATACCATTGTATTACTCTAGGATCGACTAGGAGTAGATCCAGTTGGGGTTGGCTTCGAATCGGGTAAGAATCAGTAGGCAGTTCATCCTAATGAGCTGCGAGGGAAGAACAGAGAGATGGGGAAAGTTCATACCTTTCAAGGATTGCTCTCCACTGGTTCGTCGACGAAGATCTGCGCTAGGCAGCGACGGGTGGTGCAGTGGTTGGGCAGTGGATGCACTGGTGGCGTTTCCCGCCGCTGGCAGTGCCACCCTCGGGATCGGATTAGGGTTAGGACGGTGGGTTACTGTAGCAGCGACTGTCAACCTCTCCTCTAGAGCCCTGCCCCACCTTCTCTTTATAGGCACTGTGCGACAGGGGCCCACCAGCCTGCTAATGGGCTGGGCATCCCGATCAGGATGCAGATCAGGGTCCAGGGCCTAACTGGTGGAGATCAATCCAACACAAAGATCTGTGATCAGCTATGTGCTGAAATAACAATATAAGCTTTGGCTAGGCCAGGATATGACTTCTTATATTCCCTCCCTCTCCAAAAGAATGCAATTCTCATATCCCGAGGAGTTAAATATCATAAACTTTGACTACAATTATATAAAAAATACTAACATTTATGAGACAAAACAAACACCATTAAATTAGTTGTAAAATATATTTCCATAATAAATTTTTTTAAAGACATAAGTGCTAATACTATTTACTAAATTTGGTTAAAGTTAAAATAGTTTGACCGACGTACAGAGACATCGATAAAACGTGCACACAACAACAGAAAAAAAAAAGGAATGCATTGCTGTAAATTGTTCGTTCTATGCTTTATTCAGGGGCCTCTTCACTAGATCTTCTGCGATGCAACAATATGCTGACGTCACTTAGCCCTTCCAAAAATGCAACACATGCCCCCTTGCTAGTAGTAGTACTTCACAACGACGGCACGATGCATGTTTCTTTTTTTTTTTTTTTTTGCCCCTTCAAAAACAAGTGTCCCTAGGTTTTGTTGTAGATTTCAGCTCTGGTCAGAGATTGAAATTTCATACTGAAAATGACCTTCATTTAGATCTCACCATCCCAGAGTTCGTCAATTGTTTTGTAAACACTCTGAGGGTGCACAAATGCATCATTTCTGATTTGCTTAACCTGTTCACCCACCAAAAAGCAAAAGTGCCAATGAGTTCATATGGGTAGAGGGCTAGAAGCACTATTGCAAAGATAAATGATAGTCAACCTATACTGTGAAATTTGTATATGCAAACTTGATATGTCCATATGTATCAAGAAGATGGTAAACGATCATTTCCTGCGCTCACGATCAAGGATAACTGAAAAAAGAGATTCTGTACCTGTTCAATTTCAGAAAACTTGGCACACAGCTCTTCAGGAATGGACCAACCGAACAGGTCAATGTTCTCCTTCAACCTCGATTCATTGGCACTTTTGGGAAGCACGCTCTGACCCTGCTGGATACCCCATCGCAGAGTAATCTGTGCGGGCGTTTTCCCCAAGCTCTCGGCAATGGATGCAACCACCCGGTTACTCGCAACGGCTTTCATCCTGCCCAGCGGCGCATACGCCTGCATAAAGGACATGAGCAAATTGATTGCCCGAAAAGAATCATAGTACGTATATGGGAAGCTTTCAACAAATGTCGGCTTACGGAGAAATGAACTCCATTGGAGCGGCAGAACGCTCTGAGCTTGGCCTGTTGCCAGCCGGGGTGGCACTCCACCTGATCAACAGCTGGAGGGACACGGGCGACAGCAAGCAAATCGGCCAGCTTCTTGGTCGAAAAATTGCTGACACCTACTGCGCGAGCTTTGCCTGAACCGTACAGCTTCTCCATTGCCTGCCAGGTCTTGGGCATGTCAAGCTGGACGAAGTTTTCCGGACTGAGTTCGCTGCCTTTCTTGATCTGAAAGGGCCAATGTATCTACGAAGATCCCAAAAGTAGTCATCGCTTAGCTCGTTGCTAGTAGTAGCAAAGAAAGGGCAAATTCCAAAAGTGTGCACATTCAGCTTACCAGGTACAGGTCAAGATAATCCAGCTGCAGATCATTCAGAGTGCTGTCGATTGCCAACGGAACATCTTCAGGTGCGAGATCGCTGCACCTGCATAGCTTGACTCTCCAGTTGTTACGAGATTGTTGGACACGAGCAAATGGCTAAAGTAGTAGCAGTATCCAAGGTAGTACCATATCTTTGCGGTGATGAAAAGGTCTTGTCGCTTGACGACGCCGTCATCAAAGAGCTTGTTCAGAGCAACGCCAATCTGGGAACACGTTAAGGTCAACTATAGCCAAAGCCAAACTGCCATCGCAGATGCGAATCGAAGATACTAGTTGCAGGGTGGGTTTAAGGCTACCTCCTTCTCGTTCTTGTATAGCGGCGCGCAGTCGATGTGCCGGTACCCGGCCTACCATGACAAGCAAGCAAGCAAGCAGGATTGTATGACCCGGGCTCAAGCAGCACGCATGTAAAGCTCAGAAGTCAGAACAGAAAGCGCTCGAGAGAGGTGCCGGTACCCGGCCTACCATGACAAGCAAGCAAGCAAGCAGGATTGTATGACCCGGGCTCAAGCAGCACGCATGTAAAGCTCAGAACAGAAAGCGCTCGAGGGAGGGGCGAACGGCGAAGACCTTGACGGCGGCTGTGACAGCGTCGGCGACGACGCCGGGGCCGGCCTTGTAGGTGCCAAGCCCTACCGAGGGGATGCGAGCCCCGGTGTTGAGCGTGAAATAGCTGGCCATCTTCTCGGCTCCACTAAACAGCGAACGTTCACCAGATTCAAATCTGACACAGACAGCTCCCACAACTTTCCTTTTTTGATAAAAAAAAATTTCCGTAACTTTCCTTTTTTAAAAAGTTTTTTATTTTTAGAAAAAAATCATAATTTTTTTAAAGCTACAAAGTTATATGTAGTTATATGAAAAATATGAAAACATAAGAGTTATAAAATATAACTTATTTATGTACAACTTATTTTTTCCGTATAATTATATATGTTTTGAATTTTTTTTTCTAGTAACAATTTATGTGTACTAACTTGTAACATATAACTTATACGAGAAACTTAAAAACTGAGGAGTTATGAAACACAAATTATTTACATGTTATGAAACAAAACTTATGTATCGATATTATTAAACACAAAGAAACAATTAACTTATAATTATGCCGAAATTTTAACACACAAAAGTTATTAAATACAAAGGAACAAATTAACTTATAACTTATGTCAAAATTTACAAACAAAAAAATTATTCACACATAAAGGAACAAATTAACTTATAACTTTTAAAAAAACTTGAATACAAAAGTTATCAAACAGAACTTATAGATAAGTTATTCTATCCAACCTATGTACATAAGTTATTCAATACAACCCGTGTGTATAAAGTTGTAAGTTACAAATTAATATACACATAAATTGCTATTAGAAAATCTTCAAAACATATGCAAGTGAGATCTAGTTCTATTCGTCTCGTTATATAGAACACATAAGTGCAAACGAAATTAAAAATAGATACACCGTTTAGAAGTTATAGCATGTTAAAATAAATGTTTTGTTTTTTTAGTATGACATCAGCATAATGAGAAAGGAAGCAGATATGCTACGTGGACGAGGGAGGGTGGAATGCACGTACATGAAGTGGATATCGTTGCGATCGTCTGGGTGCGCAAACTCAGCGCGCTGACAGAACCAGAAAAGGGAACGGAAGCTGCTCGTGGTCGGATCGTTTGCTACAATCAAAACGGGTGAATGCTCGTGGTAATGGAATTGGGGAACAAAACGAGCCTGTACACATGAAATATATTCGCAACGGTAGGAAAAAAGAAAAAAAAAATCCGCAACTGCATGCAGACCATCAAAATTCGATTAGAAAATGTTGTCAGAAAAAACATTCGATTAGAAAAGAAAAAACAATCGTATCTTCTCTAATATGTGTGCTCGTGTGTGTCTAACTGAAGCAGAACAAGCGCGCGCGTCTAACCGAAACGAAGCAGGAGACGGACCGAGACCGTTCGCTCAACTCAGAACGAGTGAACGCTCGCTGAAATGGAATTGAGTTTCTTTCACCCGTTCCACGCAGACAAAGTTCAGAGTTTCAGACAAAGCGCGAAGCTCCGGCGGTGGTGAACTGGTGATGGGGCGGGGCCTTTCTGCTCAAAATCAGTTTCACCGAGCACATTGCCGAAGAGCAGCAACCGACGAGAGGAGATAGCGATGCCCCAGGTTGCAGGCGAACCAACGGCGGTCTGGTCGATCCACCCATCCACCGAGGATACGTTGAACAAAGAGGAAAGCCACATCAGACTACCTGCACCGGGCTCCGGTAAACGGAGCCGGTAAACGCCACGCCAGCGTTTAGCGTCTCAAAAACACCACAGCGGGAGCCGCTACCCCATGCGCTACGCTCGGGGAGCGTTAAAAATGGCAGGGTAGAGGAAGCCCGCTACAGGGCATGGGGCCCGCGGGCAGGAGCTCCCACCGCGCGCAGGAAGGGGAGAGAGAAGAGGGGGAAGAAGAGGAGAGAGGGGGCGGCGTTGGCCGCCTCGCCGAGCTCCGTCGTGCCCGCCTGCTGCTCGCCGGCCGCCGCCTCCGCCTCCGTCGTGGCCACGGCCCCGCCGCCGAGGAAGGAGAGGGAGGAGAGGAGGGCGAGCGCCATGGTCGGATCCGCCGCCGCCGCGTCCGCCTCCGCCGTGGCCCGCCCGCCTCGCCGTGGCCGCGCCGGGGCCGGATTTGGCCGCGCGCTCGCCATGGAGGGCGAGCTCGCCATGGAGGCCGCCTGGATCCGGCACGTGTGAAGGAGGCGGAGGAAGAAGAGGAGGGAGGGGGCGGCGCTCGCCCGCGGCCATGGCGAGCTCGCCGGTGCCCGCGCGCGGTGCTCTGCTTGGCTCGCATGGAGGAGGAAGTAGAGGAGGGGGCGCTCCTGCTCGTTGCTCCGGAAGAGATGGGGAAGGGAGTGCCGGGCGGAGAAGAAGAGGAGGGGGAAAAGAAAAGAAAAGTGAGGAGAGAGAGAGGAGATGGTAGTTGGGATGATTGAATAAAATATATGGTAGTTGGTATAGAGGATGCGATAGAATATGGATGAGTGCAGAAAGACTTAGGGTCCGTTTGGTTGGTGACCGGAACTTGCCACGCCTGACCTTCGGCAAACTGTGGCTGCCACAGAAAGTGTGGCGAACAAAATCGAAGCCACACTTCTGGCAAACTTTGGCACGAAAATGAGTCTATGACGTGTGGGACATGGTGCTAAGAAAGTGTGGCGTGCCATAGCTGTGGCAGTGAACCAAACGGCTGCCAGAAAAACTGTGGCACGACGAATCTGTGGCGTGGCAAGTTCTGGTCACCAACCAAACGCACCCTTATATTTTGTGATGAATAGGATGAAATATTCCTTTTAGTATAGAGGTTGAAGAGTGCGGGTAGTCTCACACACACCTTGGAACCGAGTGGGTGAATCTTGAAAGCCCCATGCTGTTCAGGCGTCTGCGTTTAGCATTAAGGCATCGCCCGACACCGTGAGTGATCATCGACGTACTTGTGGCAGTCAGGCAGTGGCTACGTGGCCGCTTCCGGGCCCGACGTACCCGTCAGTGACTCTGGCATCGGTGATGCGTTTCAGGGAAAAGGAGGGGCGAACTTGTGATCCCGTCACTGCTTACGCTCGTGAATCGTGATCGTGATCCCGACGATTCGTTCGCCTATCCCATTTGAGAACCAGGCGAACTTGTGATCCTCTCCGTTGCCTGCCAATTCGGCTGGACCCTGGCCCTCCATGGATGCTGATGCATGCGACTCGTAATAGTGCGGATGATGTGTTACATGGTCAAAGAGCTCTACGATTGCGGACAAAAAGGTTTCTCCACTTCACCCTCCTTGCGTAGATGCCAAAAGAAGAACCCGGGACACGGCGCAATCGACCAATAGTAGGAAATGGGTAAACCATAATTGTCATCCTCGTGTGACCGTGTCAGCCACATTCCACAAATGACAGATTCCAGACCCTCATCTCTGATACTAGTAGCTACTCTTGCTAGCTGCCCAATAAATTTGTTGGGGCAGCACCCAGACCGTAGGCGCCTCCGACCCGCATTTACCGAAAGATTACAATGCTTTCGTGCGGAAGGTACCATTCGCGCGAAAGCAAGCGCTTCCGACCCGCAACACCGAGCGACGACGGTCTCTGAGCGGAAGGCAACACTCGCGCGGTAGCGCGCCTTTCGGCTCGCTGGCCAAGTTAAGGCATCGCCTTCGAGCGGAAGGCAACACTCGCGCGGTAGCGCGACATTCACGCGGTAGCGCGCCTTTCGGCCCGCGGATCAAGGGAAGGCAACGCCTTCGCGCGAAAGGATGCTTTCGCGCGGTAGCGCGCCTTTCGGCTCGCGGCCAGGCGTACGACGGAGGCTTCGTGCGGAAGGGAGCATTCGTACGAAAGGAACCCAGCGTCTCCGGTGGGAGATTTCGTCTTTATGATTTTGTTCGTCCGTGAGTTTTCGCAGGTCGCCGGAAGCATGGGTCAAGGAGAGCGGGCCCACCGGTCGGGAAGAGAGCCGGGGGCGCTAGGCCCGCCAGAGGCCGAAGTGACAATGGTGCCCCCAGCGCTGGAGGGAGCGCTGAACGGCTACAGAGTAGTTGAATAGGGCATCATTGTAATTATAGTAGAGTGATTGAGAAGGGCAATCTTGTACTTTCACGTGGATCTAGTTCAATATAAAAAGCTCCCGACCTCCCCCGGGGAGAGGAGGAGGAACACTGTTCCCTTCTACCATTTTCCATACTTTCCTGTTCGTCTTCCGCTTTCGCTTCATGCTTTCGTTCGTGCGACAACCCGCTGTTTCGGGGCTTTGGACCCGAAACAACATTGGCGCCCACCGTGGTTGTCGCCCGAGCTTACCATGCCTCCAAGGAAAGCGCTGAAGACGGTCGACAATTTGGAGACGATCGCCGCGAAGAAGGATGCTTTCGGCACCGTCGCGGCTTCAGTTCCAGCCAATCAGGTTCCACCAAACTCAGCCCCAGAGCCGCCAGCTTTTGGCGGCGCTCTAGCGATAGAGACCCAGCCGCAGCCGGGAGCATCAACGAGCCAGAATGTACAACCCCAGGATCAGCGGACTTTCGGCAGAGATGGAACACCGGAAGGATTTGTCGAGGACGAATTCGGCGAAGAGGATGACGATGATGATGAAATCACAAGACACGCCCAAGCAATCAAGACGCTGGCACAACAGCAAGAGGAAATCGAAAAGCTGTTGTCACAAAGAGACCAGCTGCAGCAGCGGTTAGCAGCAAAAACAAGAGAGGACGAAACTCGCAACGCCATTCGGCGAGCTGAGGCGCAGAGAAGGCAACTCGAGAAGGAAATTCAGGAGCTGCAAAGGGCCGGGGCGGACCCAAATCCGATAGCACAAGAAAACGTATTCATGCCAAGGCGAGAGCAACCACCAGCTTTCGGCAACGCCATCGACGAAACCTCTCCACTCTCGAGGGAGTTGCAAGCTCATCCGTGGCCACTCAATTACAAGCCTCGCATTCCGACTTTCGACGGTAAAGCGAACCCACGCAAGTTCTTGGCAAGCTACGAGACAGCTGTCTTTTCGACAGGCGGAGACAATCAGGCTTTGGCAAAATCTCTCATCCTGGCAGTCGAAGACGTGGCCCACGATTGGTACACCACTCTCAAGCCACTGTCCATCTATTCGTGGGCACAGCTGAAAGCCGAACTGCTGGCCACTTTCCAAGGATTCCGACCGGATGTCAAGACCACGCGGGACCTCATGAATTGCACCCAGAAAGACGACGAGCCACTTTCGGAGTACCTTAAACGTTTCATCCAGCTGAAAGCTCAAGCTCCGAATGTGCCGGAAGCCGCTGTGATCGCAGCAGCCATCGAAGGCTTGGGGACTGGGCAGTGCGCCGCTCATCTGTCCAGGGAGCCGCCGAAAGATGTCAAGGAATTGTTCGACGTAATGAATGCGTACGCGAGGTCAGATGATGACTTTCGGCGACGCAAGGCCGCCCGCCTGGTGCAAAGGCAAGCGACGAAAGCAAGTCGACCGCCGCCCGTGCCAAATCAAAGGATTGTCAGGCCTTTTCGTTCAATCAACAATTTGCAGGAAGAACCGGCACAATCAGCAACAGGCATAGGGAGGCCCGACATGCCTAACTTTCAGCCCCAAAGAGGGTTTGATCAACCGTTCCGCGGAGGGCGCGGTGGAAGGACAGGACGCGGCGGTCGAGACGGCAGAGGCCGCGGAAGAGGGCCTAGGCCACCGTATTGCGTCATTTGTGACGGTAATTTCGGTCACACCACTCGGGACTGCAAATACAGCAGGATGGCGAAAGAGCTGAAGGATAAGGATCAAGCTTCAACCTCTGCCGAAAGCTCCAAACATGTTTTCCACAATTCGCAAGACCCGACAGCAGTGACAGCAGCATACAGCAATTACGTGGGCGCGCTCATGCATCCTCCGCAGTACATGCATCCCCAAAATTTGCATTGGTATAATCCAGCGTATCAGGGCTATCAGCTTCCGGTCTTTGCACCGCAGTCGGTGGCAGTTTCATCACCCATACACTATCAGCGTCAGCCAACGCCGCCACCGGCGCTTCCGGCTCAAACCCAGCCTCAGGGGCAGCAAGCACAGCCCGGCTATCAGCAAGGGCAGGAAATGGAAAACGAAACTGGCGCGGTCAACAACATCCTCCCGTCAAGAGGCCACATTTTTGCCATCACAGGTGGGTCTAACCTCGAGCACGAAAGTAAGAGAGCTAGAAGGGACTACCACCGAAGGGTCCAGACAGTATCACCGAGACTTCCACTAAACAGGCCAGCCTGGTCACTAGCACCAGTATGCTTCGATGAGTCCGATTTCAATGTCCGCGACTACCCGCATTGTGACGCTTTCGTCGCTACGGCCAACGTGGCCGGTTTCACCTTGCATAACATTATGATTGACACCGGAAGCTCAGCAGACATCTTGTTCGTCAAAGCTTTCGAGGCAATGAGATTCGACAGGCGCAGTCTGGACCCCGCCGGCAATTCACTGTACGGGTTCGGAGGAAGAAAGATCGATGCCATTGGCAAAAAGCAAATCCCTGTATCCTTCGCCGAAGGAGAAAGAGTCCGCACCGAAACACTGACATTCGACATAGTAAACATGGACTATCCGTATACCGCCATTTTCGGCAGAGGTTTCACCAACAAGTTTAACGTTGTCATCAAGCAAAGCTACCTGTGCATGAAGATGCCATCTCCTTTCGGCATTATTGCTGTGCATGGAGATCAGCAAGCTTCCAGAAGAATTAAGGGAAAACCAACCCCAGGCTACAGCCTTATCAATGAGGTGGCGAATAAAGACGAAATGCAAACAACCACCGAAGAGCATGCTATCGTCAGCCCGTCGGAATGCAAGGTTGGGGCAGCCGAAGAAACGGTAAGAATTCCGCTCGCGGCCTCCTGGCCCGAAAGAGCCGTGCACATTGGGTCAAGCATGCCGGAAGAAGAAAGGAACGCTTTGGCATCGTTCCTTGCGAACAACGATGACATTTTCGCTTGGTCAGCAAGCGACTTGCAAGGCGTTAGCAGAGATCTCGCCCAGCATAGTTTGAACATTGCAAGCGGCGCTAAGCCCAGAAAGCAAAAACTGAGAAAGATGTCAAACGAAAGGGCAGATGCGGCGAAAGCCGAAGTGCAAAGATTACTCGATGCGGGAGTAATCCGACCAGTCCAGTATCCCGAATGGCTGGCGAACGTTGTCTTGGTGAAAAAGAAGAATGGAAAATGGCGAATGTGCGTCGATTTCACCGACCACAACAAATGCTGCCCGAATGATCCGTATCCTTTGCCTCGTATCGACAAGCTTGTCGACATCGCATCTGGTTGTGAAATAATGAGCTTGCTAGATTGTTTTTCAGGATATCACCAGATTTGGCTTCATCCCGACGATGAGGAGAAAACCAGTTTCATCACCCCTACGGGTACATATTGCTACCGGCGAATGTCGGAAGGGCTGCAGAATGCAGGCCCTACCTTCTCGTGGATGACTGACAAGGTGTTCGAAAGCCAGAAGCAAAAGAAAAATTTGTTGGCTTACGTCGACGATATAGTGGTCAAGAGCGATAGACAGGAAGATCATCAGGCAGACTTGCTCGAGACTTTCGGCAATCTCCGAAAGAGTGGTTTGAAGCTCAACCCTGACAAGTGCATTTTCGGAATCAAGAAAGGCAAGCTCCTCGGTTGCCTGGTATCGGCAAGAGGAATTGAAGCTAATCCCGACAAGATAGCGGCAATCATCAACATGCAACCGCCCTCAAACCGAAAGCAGGTGCAAAGGTTGACAGGAAGGCTGGCTTCTTTGAACAGATTCATCGCAAGGTCCGCTGAAAAAGGGTTGCCTTTCTTCCGAACTCTGCGTAGCTCCGACCCTTTCGATTGGGGGGAAGAGCAGCGGCAGGCTTTTCAGCAACTAAAGGATTATTTGACAAAGCTGACCACGTTATCCAAGCCGTCGTCGGAAGCGACACTCTTGTTGTATCTCGCAGCATCCCACACCACCGTAAGCGCAGTACTGGTGGAAGAGAAGGAGCATGCAAACAAGATGACGCAGTTCCCAATCTACTTCGTTTCCGAGGCCCTTTCTGGTGCAAAACTGAACTACTCAGAGCTGGAGAAGATAGCTTACACAGTAGTAATGGCTTCTAGAAAGCTAAAGCACTACTTTCAGTCTCACCACATCATAGTCCTTTCGGCTCAGCCATTGGAAGCCCTATTCCGCAACAATGAAGCTATTGGCCGAATTGGCAAGTGGGCGGCGGAGCTAAACGAATATGTGATCGACTTCCAACACCGATCTGCAATCAAGTCGCAGGCATTGGCTGATTTCATAGCAGACTGGACTCCCGCCGCTTTCGACACAACACTCGAATTCGAGGAGCCCGTATGGACAGTGAATTGCGACGGCGCATGGGGAATGGCTGGAGCCGGAATCTCGGCGATCCTTACACCACCAAGAGGACCGAAGGTCAGATTTGCCGCAAGGCTGCAATTCCTCACAACCAACAATACCGCCGAATATGAAGCCGTGCTTTTGGGTTTACGAAAGCTCCGAGCAATCGAAGTGAGAAGATGCATAGTCAAGTCGGATTCCCAAGTCGTTGTTGGTCACGCCGAAAAGGACTTCACAACAAGAGAACCAGAGCTAGCCAAGTATCTGGCAGCAATCAGAAGAATGGAGAAGTATTTTGCTGGTTTCACCTTACGTCACATTCCAAGGGCCGAAAACGCAGAGGCAGACGAGCTGGCCAAAGCCGCAGCACAAAATCTACCACTTCTACCAGACGTGTTCTATCAAGTGTTTTCGGCCAAAGCAGTGAAAGAGGAGGAAGAACATCCAAGTTCGGTACATGCTATCGCCAGTGATGACTGGAGGTCGCAGATATTCGCCTATCTATCCGGGACATACGAGCCAGAGTCTAGGAAGGATGCCGAAAGGATGGCCAGCAGAGCGAAAGGTTACTCAATCATCGGAGAGCAGTTGTTCAAAAATGGGATAACAGCTCCTCTTCTGAAATGCATAAGCAAGCGCGAAGGCATTCAACTACTCAAAGAAATGCACGCCGGAATGTGCGGAGCGCACAGAGGGCCTCACGAAATAGCACACAGAACAATGAGGCAACGATTCTACTGGTCGTCCGCTGCATCAGACGCCAGAGAGCTGGTCAAATGTTGCAAATGTTGCCAGATATTCGCCAAAAACCAGAAAGCCCCAACAAATGAAACAACGCCGATAGTACTGACCTGGCCCTTGCAAAGATGGGGCATCGACATAGTCGGCCCGTTACCGGCAGCTCCAGGCAACTTGCGTTTCGCAGCGGTTGCTCTCGAGTATTTCACCAAATGGGTGGAAGCGAAGGCCCTCGCCAGCATAACTTCCACCTCTTTAACCAAATTCGTCTGGCAAAGAATAATCTGTCGTTTCGGTGTTCCGTCATTCATCACCTGCGACAATGGGAAGCAGTTCGATTGCGCCAAATTCAGGAGTTTTTGCGACGAACTCAGCATCAAGCTTAGCTTCGCCTCAGTAAATTACCCGCAGGCAAACGGGGCTGTCGAGAGAGCGAATGGCCTAATCTTCTCGGCAATTTCGAAAACCTTGTACGACTCGCCGAAAGGCAAGTGGGCCAACACCCTAACAACAGCTGTATGGGGACACAACATCTCACGGTCCAGGGCCACCGGTTTCACCCCGTTCCGATTGCTTTACGGCGAGGAAGCAGTTACCCCAGAAGAGGTAAAGCTAGGTTCCTTCCGAACTGAAATGGCTCCAACTACTCAGGAGCAAAGGCACCTCGAACTCGAAACCATCGAAGAGGTAAGGTTGGAAGCTACAGATAATCTCGAAAAGTACCACGCCGAAACGAAGCATCACAGGGACAAGACCATAGTCCGAAAGGACATCAAACCTGGTGACATGGTCACCATTCGGCAACCAGACAAGCAAGGTAAGCTCCAATCACAGTGGCAGGGCCCTTTCATCGTGGCAAGCATGGCGGCACCCGGGGTATTCCGGTTGCTGAATGATAAGGGCGAAGAATCAGCTCACACTTGGAACGCAAGCAACTTGCGCCGTTCTTACCCTTAGTCTGAACTTTCGAACTTGGATGTAATTTTTTCTTCTTTTCTTTACTTTCTGCAATCAAAGTCAGCTGCACTCTTTTTCCTCGCCGGGGAAGCCCTTCATCGGGGTGCGAGGTTTTTTAACGAGGCAGCCGAATGTAACCGCTACATTATGAAGCATCCGCAATCCCCAAGAAAAGTTGTGTGGCCTGACTAAGGACGAAGTCAACCAAACATAAGGTTGAGACATTCGTCATTTCGATCAAACAAATGAGAATGTCGGCTTGCTGGTAGAAAAGAATCCTCCACAGCCGCCGACAATCTCAGAAATCCTGCGGGCTATACAAAAACCGACCCTCCGACAAAATGAGAGGGCGGAACGAAAGCCTGTGGGCTATACAAAAACCGACCCTCCGACAAAACGAGAGGGCGGAACGAAAGCCTGCAGGCTATATGAAAACCGACCCTCCGACAAAACGAGAGGGTGGGACGAAAGCCTGCGGGCTATATGAAAACCGACCCTCCGACAAAACGAGAGGGCGGAACAAAAGCCTGCGGGCTATACAAAAACCGACCCTCTGACAAAACGAGAGGGCGGAACGAAAGCCTGCGGGCTATACAAAAACCGACCCTCCGACAAAATGAGAGGGCGGAACGAAAGCCTGCGGGCTATATGAAAACCGACCCTCCGACAAAACGAGAGGGCGGAACAAAAGCCTGTGGGCTATATGAAAACCGACCCTCCGACAAAACAAGAAGGTCGAACGAAAGCCTGCGGGCTATATGAAAACCAACCCTCCGACAAAACAAGAGGGTCGAACGAAAGCCTGCGGGCTATATGAAAACCGACCCTCCGACAAAACTAGAGGGCAGAACGAAAGCCTGCGGGCTATATGATAACCGACCCTCCGACAAAACGCGAGGGCGGAACGAAAGCCTGCGGGCTATGTGAAAACCGACCCTCTGACGAAACGTGAGGGTGGAACGAAAACCTGCGAGCAAGACGAGCATCCCTTGTCAGGAGACAAGGACAACTGGATAGCATCAGTAGATGCAGGAGTACAAATGCTGCATTAACTCTTTCACCCACCAAACGCCAAAAAGTACAGCCAAGGGACTAAATGCAGTGTTTTCACAGCATGGGCGAAGCAATATAAATAGACATCCATATGCAAGCCTCCCAGCCATCCAAAGCCGTCGAACCTTTTCAAACATCAGTCCCAAAAGCTTAGCCCAGAAGCAAAGTACGAATAGGAAGCACCATGAATCGCGGTTTCGCTTTGATGATTGTGTCGTCAGCATCGCATTTAGCTAGCGTCACCAATCCAGTAACTTTAGGCGAAGGCCCTATCAAGTGACATGTCCATCCCAAGCTGCGGCTAGGAGACGAGCGAAAGCAAGCATGCTGCTAGATGACAACAGGAGCAATATCATAATCATAGTCGATTGTACGCTCCCCGTGTTGCGTTCACAAAGACATTTTCGTCAACCGAATTATTAAGCACCTTCGCGCGAATGCTAACGCCCCTCGCCTAAGTGAGTGGGGGCAGGCGCGTCTTTACTACCGGCCGAGGGGCTCGCACCGAAAGCTCCCTCGCGCGAATGTTAACGCCCCTCGCCTAAGTGTGTGGGGGCGGGCGCGTCTTTGCCATCGGCCGAGGGGCTCGCACCGAAAGCTCCCTCGCGCGAATGCTAACGCCCCTCGCCTAAGTGAGTGGGGGCGGGCGCGTCTTTACTACCGGCCGAGGGGCTCGCACCGAAAGCTCCCTCGCGCGAATGTTAACGCCCCTCGCCTAAGTGTGTGGGGGCAGGCGCGTCTTTGCCATCGGCCGAGGGGCTCACACCGAAAGCTCCCTCGCGCGAATGCTAACGCCCCTCGCCTAAGTGAGTGGGGGCGGGCGCGTCTTTACTACCTGCCGAGGGGCTCGCGCCGAAAGCTCCCTCGCGCGAATGTTAACGCCCCTCGCCTAAGTGTGTGGGGGCGGGCGCGTCTTTGCCATCGGCCGAGGGGCTCGCACCGAAAGCTCCCTCGCACGAATGCTAACGCCCCTCGCCTAAGTGAGTGGGGGCGGGCGCGTCTTTGCCATCGGCCGAGGGGCTCGCACCGAAAGCTCCCTCGCGCGAATGTTAATGCCCCTCGCCTAAGTGTGTGGGGGCGGGCGCGTCTTTGCCATCGGCCGAGGGGCTCGCACCGAAAGCTCCCTCGCGCGAATGCTGACGCCCCTCGCCTAAGTGTGTGGGGGCGGGCGCGTCTTTACTACCGGCCGAGGGGCTCACACCGAAAGCTCCCTCGCGCGAATGCTGACGCCCCTCGCCTAAGTGTGTGGGGGCGGGCGCGTCTTTACTACCGGCCGAGGGGCTCGCACCGAAAGCTCCCTCGCGCGAATGCTAACGCCCCTCGTCTAAGTGAGTGGGGGCGGGCACATATTTACTACCGGCCGAGGGGCTCGCATCGAAAGCTCCCTCGCGCGATTGCCAACGCCCCTCGTCTAATTGTGTAAAGGCGGGCGCGTCCAAGCCATCGGCCAAAAGGACCCGCAACGGAAGCGCTATCGCGCGAACTGGTAGGACGACAGTGACTAAATCACTCGGCAAAAGATTCCTGCTTCATCTATTGAGCCAAAGACACAGCGAATATCAGCAATCCGCGCGAGGCAGCAAATCATACAATTATCCAAGTAACAAGCGAGCGAGAAAGCGTATCCGCAATCAACTACTAACACCGAAAGACAGAACCCTCGGTGACACCTTCCATTAAACTGGACCAAGTGAAGTTTGTACAATGTAATTCAGGGCCGCGAATTACTTTCGCGACCAAGGAAAATGTTGTATCGCCTTTCGTCTGGCGAAGACACAGCGTCTTCGGGTTCCAACTTAATAAACACGGCACCATCGAAGCCTGGTGGCGCGCGCGAAGCCTCGCGCCTCATTCGCCTCGACTCAAGTTCGCGTGGGTCGAAAGTATCATAAAAAGCGCGTAGCCGCTCTTCTGTGCGTCTAAGTTTCTTAGCGCGTTTTCTCATGTAAGCCGAAAGCGATGCCGCCGGAAACCTAGATCGGAAACTCCTCCACAGGTCACCACCAACATAGATATCGCCGGACCTAATCATTAATGGGCAGATATCGAGAACGTCCGGTGTTCCCGCATCCGCGCCCTGTTCAAGATACAACATTCGAACTTAAGTTCCAAATCTTACACAAGGTCCAAAGAACAAACTACCATCGCATTAAAAATGGGTCCTAGAAAAAGTCATTCGTCTACCGCTGCGTCTTGAGAAGCTGTTAACACCGAGTTTTCGCACTATGACAAGTGGACCGGCACTATGAAGATTCGGCGAACGCCGCCGCTTGAAGGATTCGGCAGACAGCGAACGCGGTCGGCTAACTCAATGTGTTCGGCAAGGCTGTGAAAGCAACTAGTTAACGGCGAGCAGATTCGGCAACGTGACGCTGCGGTCGGCTACCTCAAGCCAAGTCGGTTTGCGTTAGAAGATGACGAATACGGCATGTCAAGAAGACTTAGCGATGGGGATCTCGTCATTTTAGTGCATGCCGGTTATTAAAGGAAGCTTGGAGCAAAAGGCATCATGATTTTGATAGTTTCCTAATTTTATCATTGTAATCGTATCCTTCTAGGACTCAGAGAACACCAGGGTATAAATATAAACCCTGAGACTATTGTAAAAACGTTCACAATCAATACAACCAACCCGGCCCCGTGCCGTCTTCGAGTCCAAGTCGTGTCGTCGTGTTCTTCGAGAGGGGCCATCGATCCGTCGACCTCCGTAAGTTCCGGCAACCTTGTTATCATGTCTAGTATCGTGCGGCGGATTTAGATATGGTGCAAGTAGTCTCGTACGTTAAGCTTAGTATCGTGCGGCGGATTTAAGCTTATGACGGGAGGTTTTTGCTTATGCCTTGTATCGTGCGGCGGATTGAGTCATGAGTAAAAATAGTTATCGGCTCTGTTAGATTTGGCAATCTGATAGATTCATTAAGTTACCCTGTGTTATGTGTTTTGTTATGTTTATCTCACCATAACACTTTTGCCCAATCTAGATACCGCTCGGTTCGGCTCCATCTTTATAGATCTGCTCTGTTCTTTCATGTTTATTATTGAAAGGTCTTTTATGCAGTAGATCTATTGTTCGTAATAGCCGATTGGATCGTATCTGGATTGCCACGTGGTGAGGGTTCATGCATGTTAAGTGTGTTTGATCTATGATAAGGCTAGGTGTCGTGCGGCAGGCGCAGGCTTTAGATTAGCTCAGTCATGCTTAGTTTGTATGTTCAATCTCCATGGATCCCAACTCGGTTGTACAATCGAGATTGGTTAAGTTTTAACTTATATCCAATACATCACGCAAGTACGATTTTTATGCAAACGTGTTCGGCAACCTGTTATTCACGTAACTCTGTTCATATTGCCGAATAATCTTTAAACCTGTTGACAGATAGCTTTCATAGCTATATGTCGTCGTAAGTGGCTTCAGGGCCGTATATTTTGGAACTGTCTGGTCATACCCGACATGTTCCAGCTTTGTATTTAACAGTTTATCTCCCTTGTTAGTTGCAGGGCAAACTGACTGGCACGCACCGGACTTCTGAGCACCCGGGCCACGTTTGAAGTCAGCTTCTCCGGCTTGCTGTGTGATTGGCACAGTGCGCCACTTTTGGTGCCAACACACTTTTTGGCACACTCGGTGGGACACCCTTTTTCCTGCAGCGATGGTCGAAGTCACTGAAGCCGAGGCCAGCAACAAGGCGGGGCTCGTGCAGGTGCAGCTCACTGAATTACCCGACGAGTACAGAGAGCAGGTGGATGATGCTTGTGCCGAATTCCAGGCCAAGTGCCTAGAAGCCTTTTCCAAGAACAAAAGCGGGAAGGTTCGCCATTTGCACGATCTGCCGAAGCCCGTCCAGCTCAACCCGAATGATCCCGGGGAAGCAGAGGCAGTGTTGAAAATGTCTCATATGATCAACGAAGCTATCTCTGGTGCCATCGGTCGCATGCATGGGGCGTTTCTCAACACTTTCCGCACCATCATGATCGCCCAATTCGGCCCCAAGGCCGATGAACTTATGGAGGCCGAGTTTGGCCCTATAGCAGGACCACATCTTTTCAATCTGCCGAATCACCTCAAGGGGGCAGGAGCTGCCGGTGAGGAGACCCCGCCTAAGGCTCAATCAAGCGGGATGACCATTCAGGAGAAGCACACGCCAGAAGGCCAATTGCCGACCATGGGGCAGCTCACGTTCGGCACTAAGGGTCAGCCGCCAGAGTCAACACGCAAGATCTCCCCGCAAACCTATAGGCTCATAAAGGACTACTACGGAAACGGGTACCATGAGATGCTTGAGCCTCACAATATAGAGGGTGCCCCGCATCCAGGATATGGGAAGCCGACGGCCGAGAAAACCGCCGACTCTAATGTCGATGTCATGTTAGAGAAGATGGCGGATATGATGCAGCGCACTTTCGGCCTGAAGCCTAAGGGCACGTATGCTTACAGGTCTCCGTTCCCTGAATGGTTCCACCGTGTGGCTCTACCTCCCAGAGTCAAAGTGTCGACGGACCTATCTAAGTTCTCCAGCTTAGACGACACCAGTACGGTGGAGCACGTCAGTCGTTATCTGCTCCAGCTTGGGGAGGCCAATACCGAAGACGCCTTCAGGGTTCGGTACTTCCCGTCGTCACTCACTGGACCGGCATTCGCATGGTTCACGTCACTACCGCCGAGCTCTATTCTCTCTTGGGCGGACTTGGAACAAAAATTCCATACACACTTCTACACGGGCACCAAGGAGAAGAAACTAGTGGACATCATGTACGTACGCCAGAAGCCAAATGAGACACCGCAGGACTACCTGCGCAGGTTCAGGGAGGTCAAAAGCCAGTGCTTCGGCATGCACCTGCCGGACGATCAGCTTCCGCCATTGGCCGTGGCAGGCATGCTCCCGAGCATCAGGGACAAGCTGTTCGGTCAGGAGTTTGAAGACTTGGGTCATCTCTCCCGCCGGCTGAATGAGATGACTATCCAAGCGCAAGGCTTCCGGAGGGAAGGGCGTTTCCAGAAGGACAATGTCGCGGCACAGATGTATCAGGCTTTCCTGGACGAAGCCGATGACTATACCGACGCGGAAGATGAGGTGGCCGCTGCAGAGTTCAACTGGGACAAGGAGCCGACCCAAGCCAACAAGCAATGGCTGCGCCAGCAGAAGGGGGCATACGACTTCGACGTCACCAAAGCTGACAAGCTCTTCGAGTTCCTGGTTGCCGAAGGGAGAGTCAAGCTACCCCCGGATCACCCGATGCTGCGTCCCGGAGGAGTCAAGGACAAGAAGTACTGCAGTTTTCATAACACCAACACTCATTCTATTAATGATTGCCGTGTGTTCAGGACAAGAATCCAGAAAGCCATCCAGGACGACCACATCAAGTTCAATGGCAAGATGAAGATCGATGCAAACCCCTTCTCCCAGAACGCCGTGTTCTTCTTAGTGAACATGGTAACCCCAGCGGATCCCAAAGGCAAAGTCAAAGTCCTCACCTCCGATAAGGCACGCGAATCTGGCGCAGTGGATCCCGATCGGCAAATCACTGGCGATGAGCTCCGGCAGCGCGCCCAAGCCACGAATAGTCGATACGAACACGGAGACTCATCTTCCAGGCACAGGCCTACCCACAGAGATCTCCTTAACAAATGGCGCCGGCAAAATGAGAAAGAGCAGAGGCGTCTCCAACGCGAAGAGCGAGAACTCGAAGAGGAATACCAGCGTGAAGACGGTCACACGGGAGAGCACCGGTATCGTCTGGAGGAGAGGGCTTACCACAGAGAACAGGCCCATCGTTGGGAACAAGAACACCGCCAAGAGCGGGAGCAAGAGCACTGGGGCTGCCCGTTCTTCCGCCACTGCTGGAACGAAGGCTTGAAATTGTCTGCCGTCAACAACTGCCCCGAATGCAGCGATCAGTACAGGGGGTATAGGCAGGATCGGGTCAACCGCCGTCCCGTTCACGAAAGGTTGGGAGCTCGCGTCCCGATGAGCGATCGGCGCCTGAAAACGGAAAGCCCGGGCCGGCAAGCCAAGAGATATGCCGATCGAGAGTGGGTGCACCACCAGGACGACGGCGAGGAGGCACAGCCTCGCCCATATAGGTGGCAAAAGGGGCAGTGGTGCCCACCAGGGCTCAGAAAAAGCCAGAAAAGGAGAGTGCAGCGCCTCCGGAACGGGGAGTTGGAAGAAGCAGCCGCCAATGGGAAGAAGCAAGAATGGCGCCCGAAGGAAAAACCAGATGACACCAACAAGGGCGCTGACGTGGCCATGACTTTCTTCCTTCCCCTGGAGTTCATGGCTCCTGCCGGCCGGGGGGCACAGGACGAGGTGTATTCGGATTCCGACGAGGCCGAGCACGGCGAGCTCGCGACACAGCTCATGTTGTCTCATAAGGCAGCATTTGACAAGCCAGCCAAGCATCGGCATTTGAAGCCGTTGTATGTCAAGGGGTACGTCAACGGGAAGCCGCTAACCAAGATGTTTGTTGACGGCGGCGCAGCAATCAACATCATGCCTTACGCTACGTTCAGAAAGCTGGGCATGAACGATGAAGACCTACTCAAAACAGATATGATACTCTGCGACTTTGCCGGCAATCCCTCCAACACTCGGGGTACCGTGCACGTGGAACTGATGATTGGATCCAAGACGCTCATTACGACCTTCTTTGTCATTGATGGCAAGGGGGCATATAGCTTGCTTCTGGGCAGGGATTGGATCCACGCCAACTGCTGCATACCTTCAACCATGCATCAAATACTCATACAATGGGTTGGAGATGACATCGAGATTGTCCAAGCTGATGACTCGGTGAGTGTTGCCACTATTGAGCCCACCTACTGGGAATTCGACGGGGTAGACTGCTTCTCCGATCGCGTGTGGGGAGAGGGTCCTGTCAACGTCTACGGCAGGGATCAACAGCCGATCCAAGCAATCGGCTCTCAAAGCTTCTTTTAGATGGACAACCCAACCGACAGCAGCGAGGGCAAACTGGGACGTGGTTTCACGTCGGCCGACAAGTTAGAGGAGGTGGATGTTGGTGATACGAGTAAGAAGAGGCCGATGTTTGTAAGTTCCAGTTTAGACCCTGATTTCAGAGTGCAGCTAGTAGATCTTCTAAAGGAGTTCAAAGACTGTTTTGCGTGGGACTACACAGAGATGCCCGGATTAGATCGGTCCATTGTTGAGCATAAGTTGCCGATCAAACCTGGATACCGCCCATACAAGCAACCTCCGCGCAGGATCTACAAGGAGGAGGTGTTGGCCGACGTGAAAAAGGAAGTGGAAAGATTATTAGAAGCTAACTTCATTCGGCCGTGTCGATATGCGGAATGGATCTCCAATATTGTTCCGGTGTACAAGAAGAACAGGAAGATGAGAGTCTGCATCGACTTCAGGAACCTCAACAAAGCCACTCCTATGGACGGTTATCCAATGCCGGTGGCCGATTTGCTAGTAGATGCTTCGGTCGGTTTTGAAATCATAAGCTTTATGGACGGCAACGCAGGTTACAACCAGATCTTCATGGCTGCAGAGGATGTGGCAAAGACCGCCTTCAGGTGCCCCGGCCATATAGGATTGTTTGAATGGATGGTCATGACTTTTGGTTTGAAAAATGCCGGTGCCACTTACCAGCGAGCCATGAATTACATATTCCATGAGCTGATCGGCAAAATCGTAGAGATCTACATTGATGACGTGGTGATCAAATCCAGAAGCAAAGAAAGACACTTAGCCGATTTAAGGAAGACCCTGGAGTGCACAAGGAAACATGGTTTAAAGATGAATCCAACCAAGTGTGCATTTGGGGTGTCGGCTGGTGAGTTTCTGGGATTCCTGGTCCACAATTAGGGGATCGAAGTCGGCAAGAAGAGCATGGAAGCAATTGATAAGGTAGTGCCGCCGACCAATCTCAAAGAACTTCAATCACTGCTCGGCAAAATCAACTTTGTCAGAAGGTTCATATCCAACTTGTCCGAGCGCGTGCTGCCATTTTCTCCACTATTGAAGCTCAAGAAAGATCAGGAGTTCGTGTGGGGTGGCGTGCAACAAAAGGCTTTCGATGAGATCAAGGAGTACATGAAGGCACCACCAGTATTGGTTCCTCCACAACTCGACAAGCCTTTCAAGTTGTACGTGGCGGCCGACAACCTAACAATAGGGTCGGCCCTCATGCAGGAATTCGAAGGAAAAGAGAGAGTCATAGCCTATCTTAGCCGAAAGCTGCTGGACCCCGAAACGAGGTATTCGGCTACGGAAAAGTTGTGCTTGTGTGTTTTCTATTCCTGTACTAAGTTTCGGCACTATCTATTGAATGCCGAATGCGTGGTAGTATCAGAGTTTGATGTAATCAAGCACATGTTATCAATGCCGATTTTAAGTGGAAGGATCGACAAATGGGTTTTGGCCCTTTCTGAATTTGATTTGCGTTTTGAATCGGCAAAGGCTGTTAAAGGCCAGATTATGGCTGATTTTGTCACTCACCACCGTGATCCTAATGCTAACATGGTAACCATTATCCCTTGGGCATTGTTTTTTGATGGATCCTCGTGCAGCAAAGGTGGTGGAGTCGGGATCGTGTTGATTTCTCCCAAGGGGGCACCCTTCAAGTACTCTATACCGATCGAGTACCCGGTGACTAATAATCAAGCAGAGTACGAAGCACTGCTCCGAGGGCTGCGGTTGCTTGTGGACATTAAGGCAGACGCCGTGGAGATCTTCGGTGACTCGGAATTGGTGATCAAGCAATTGACCGGCAAATACGAGTGCAAGAACGACACGCTGCAGGAATATCTCGAAGGTTGCCAAGAGCTCCTCAAACAGTTCCGGTCGGCAACCTTGCAACATATTCCTAGGGGGCAAAACGAAGAAGCAAACCAGTTGGCTCAGGCAGCATCCGGGTATAGGGAAAATCAAAACATTTTTGCACTTGAGGAAGAGCAAGCAACCCCAGAAGATGATCAAGCAGTCCCAGGTGATAATCAGGCAATTGAAGACTGGAGAGACAACATTGCCGATTACCTCAGGGACCCATCCAAGAAGGTCTCCCGAAAACTCAGGTACAAGGCTCTTAAGTTCACGCTCTTGGACAATCAATTGTACTACAAATCCATAGATGGGGTTTTGCTTAAATGCCTGAACCAAGACGGGGCTAGGAAACTGATGTATGAGGTGCACGAAGGCGTATGTGGTGCACACCAGTCGGCTCACCGTATGAGATGGTTAATCAGGAGGACTGGATATTTTTGGCCGACTATGCTCGAAGATTGCTTTGAGTACTACAGAGGTTGTCAGGATTGCCAGCGATTCGGCAATGTGCAAAGGGCCCCAGCATCGGCCATGAATCCGATCATTAAGCCTTGGCCTTTCAGAGGATGGGGCATTGATTTGATCGGCCAGATCCACCCTCCATCTAGCAAGGGACATAAGTTTGTTTTGTTAGCCACAGATTATTTCACTAAGTGGGTTGAAGCCATCCCATTGAAGAAGGTGACATCAGAGAACATGGTATCCTTCGTCAGGGAGCACATCATTTACCGATTCGGCATTCCCCAGTCCATCACTACCGATCAGGGAACTCAGTTCACTTCCTCGGAGTTTCGTGACTTTGCCGAAGGGATGGGGGTTAAACTCTATAATTCTTCCCCTTATTATGCACAGGCCAATGGGCAGGCAGAAGCTTCTAACAAAATCATGATTAAGATTATTTAGAAGAAGATCGAAGAAAAACCTAAAAGGTGGCACTTGGTACTCAACGAAGCTTTGTGGGCTTACCGAATGGCTTGTCATGGGTCGACTCAGACGTCGCCATACGAGTTGGTCTACGGGCATCACGCAGTGCTACCATGGGAGTTGCAATCGGGATCAAGACGAATTACATTGCAGAGCGACCTAGCTAAAGAAGATTATAAAGATTTGATGATGGATGAGCTAGAGGATTTGCATTTGATTCGTCTCAAAGCCTTGGAAAGTATTGAAAGGAACAAGATACGCGTTGCCAAGTACTACAACTCGAAAGTGAGAGAAAAAGGATTCGAAGAAGGAGACTTAGTTTGGAAAATTATCTTGCCAATCGGTACCAAAGACAAGGTATTCGGCAAATGGTCCCCTAACTGGGAAGGGCCTTTTCGAATTCTGAGACGTGCTCCGGATAATGCGTACATTCTGAAAACCCTCCAAGGAGAAGAGTTTACTAGGGCAATTAATGGACGTTATCTAAAGAGATTTCATCCTAGCGTGGAGGTCGGCGCATAACGGAATCAAGGACTAGCGGGCACCAACGGCCGATACAAGGTTGTATCGCCCTTAGCACAAAAAATGGCCGATAGGTTCTATCGCCCTTAGAGCAAAAAACAGCCGGCACGGCATGCGTCGCCTCTAGCGCAAAAAACGCAGAAATACAGGGCCAAGTGCACGCGGTGCTGTGCAATCGGCTAGATAAATCAAACGCTCAACAAGCGCAGAACGGGAGAACAGATTGTGCGCATGAACATAGCAGAATAGAACATTGTTCATGAGTTGGGGCGGTACGAAAGTGCAGATCAGTTACCAAGCACCTTGTTGATGACCGTCTGCGGATTGGTGACTGCGGCGAGGGCGTGAGCATGATCCTCGTAGGAGTCCAGAAAATCGTCGATCTGCTCGACGTCCTCCGGACATGCCCCGCCGGGGAAGCCAACCGGCGTCACAGAGAAGTCCTCCTCTGTGCGGACCGTTAGCGCCGACAGCCCCAGCGCCACGCCGTGGTGCACACCCTGCAGGGCGACCTGCTCGACGCGGCCATGCACATTTGCCAGGCGCGCCTCGGCGGTGTCGCCCTGGGCGTTCACCCGGTCTGCGACGGCGTTCGCCGCCATCTTCAGGCGCTCCAGCTCTTCAGACAGCGCTGTGAACGACGAGTTGAAGTGGATCGGTTAAAAGATCAACAAGAACGACCGAAAGCCGATCTAGGATTGGGTGTCCATACCCGTGATTGCGTCGCAGAACTGCCGGCGCTGGTCCTCCCACTCCAGCTGATTGATCCCGTACTGCTTCGAGACGGCGGCCAGCTCTTCCCGGGACTCGTCCCGCAGCGCCATGAAGTTCAAAGCGTCGTTGTGGTCGTAGAGGCCGTCGTCGGAGTCCCGGTCCGGGCTCGCCTCCCAAGGATGGGAGTGGTAGGAGAGGCTGTCGGAGGAGCTCGACGAGCCCGATGGTGGAGCCTCTGGCCTCCTCGGTGCTGGAGAAGGCCGGGCATGCCCGCCGGCGGAAGAGATAACGAGTACCCTGTCGGCGAGCAGTAACAGAGCGTGAGCGAGGTTTTCAAGAAACTGCCACAAAGGACGTAAGCGAGGATGTCCTACCCGCGCTGACGGAGGCGCCGAGCGCGGCTCCCTTCGGCCTCCTCAGCCGCCGGGCGCTTGCCGCGGTCATCATGGCTCGCCATTGCACTCGGAAAGTTAGGGTTTTCTGGGGCGGAGCGAGCAAGGAAGCTGAGGCGGCGAGAGTACTACAGGAACGGATGCAAGATTGGGAGACGGCAGGACTCCAGGGACGATTTATGCCGAATATCAACCGGCGGATTGGGGTTTTTTCTGCTTCCCAAGATGGGCCTCTACAGTGATGGGCAGTGCAAATCGTCTGAATGCACTCACGTGTTCGGCGGGGAACAGAGCGCCTGGCTTCGGCAAAACTGCCGATTTAGGTGTTCGGGACAAACACTGGCCAGATAGCTGAACAGGTTCACACGGTTAAACACGATGTCATCAGAACGGTAACCGATTGGATGCAAAATACAGATATATTACAAGATACAAATGGCCAAGTACATGGAATGGAATACGCTTTGATCCCGAAAGATCAGTCACAGATTGATTTCAAGAAAATAGATAAAAGGACTTCTTATTCACATGACAGGAGTCGATTACAAATGAAGGATCAGTTCGTCCATGTCATTCTATTTCTAATCGGAAGATCAGAATCGAAAGAGTCGGCCAAGTCTGTTCCGGCTTCTTTCATATCCTCAACAGAACGTGCTATCCTAAATTCTAGTCCTCGCTCACAAACGTCAAAATGGCGGTAGTCGGCGCCAGAATGGATCCGGACGGCATTGAAGGCAAGTGCTGCGCCGTAGCCCATGCCGGCCCTAGAAATGTCAGGAAGGACCCGCTTGATCTCATTCACCTGCCTTAGAGCCACCGTGCCTGACACATTGGCTGAAGTAGCAAGGTCGGCAATAGCGGCTTCGAGGGAGTGGAGCCTAGTCTCCAGAGCTGAAAGAAAGAGGGGTCAAGCAAAGGAAAGGGATAAGAAAAGGACAGTTGGGGGATGCTTACCGATGGCTTGTTCCCGAAAAGCATCGCGCTCCTGAGAGATTTGAATAATCTCCCGATTCTTCTTTCCTAGATCAGACTGGAGGTCTATGACCTTCTGAGCCAGGTCCTCGGTGAGGTCGTCGCCAGTCCTCCTGAAGGGAAAACAAAATGAGGCATAAACATCCAAAGCGAAAAGATCAAAGAAGAAGCAACCTTCTCTTAGAAGTGCTGGTGTCGCCGAGCTCGAGACTGTAATGGCTTGCTTGGGAAGACATTTTCCGGTTCAGGGCAAGGGAAGAGAGGATTTTTCTAGATAAAGAAGCTGAACAGAGGAATTCGGGAAGCTCAGGCCGAAATGGAATAGAGAGGAAGTTTTAAAGGATCTCGAGTGCATCGGGAGGCGAGTCGGCAGCTGTGATGATTAATGACGTGGGAAGTCGGATGCTTCCAGAGACTCTACAGTGGTGCGAAAAGGAAAAAATGAATTTTAGAATAAAACATTTATCCCAAAATTAGGGGGCATGTGTTAACACTGAGTTTTCGCACTATGACAAGTGGACCGACACTATGAAGATTCGGCGAACGCCGCCGCTTGAAGGATTCGGCAGACAGCGAACGCGGTCGGCTAACTCAATGTGTTCGGCAAGGCTGTGAAAGCAACTAGTTAACGGTGAGCAGATTCGGCAACGTGACGTTGCGGTCGGCTACCTCAAGCCAAGTCGGTTTGCGTTAGAAGATGACGAAGACGGCATGTCAAGAAGACTTAGCGATGGGGATCTCGTCATTTTAGTGCATGCCGGTTATTAAAGGAAGCTTGGAGCAAAAGGCATCATGATTTTGATAGTTTCCTAATTTTATCATTGTAATCGTATCCTTCTAGGACTCAGAGAACACCAGGGTATAAATATAAACCCTGAGACTATTGTAAAAACGTTCACAATCAATACAACCAACCCGGCCCCGTGCCGTCTTCGAGTCCAAGTCGTGTCGTCGTGTTCTTCGAGAGGGGCCATCGATCCGTCGACCTCCGTAAGTTCCGGCAACCTTGTTATCATGTCTAGTATCGTGCGGCGGATTTAGATATGGTGCAAGTAGTCTCGTACGTTAAGCTTAGTATCGTGCGGCGGATTTAAGCTTATGACGGGAGGTTTTTGCTTATGCCTTGTATCGTGCGGCGGATTGAGTCATGAGTAAAAATAGTTATCGGCTCTGTTAGATTTGGCAATCTGATAGATTCATTAAGTTACCCTGTGTTATGTGTTTTGTTATGTTTATCTCACCATAACACTTTTGCCCAATCTAGATACCGCTCGGTTCGGCTCCATCTTTATAGATCTGCTCTGTTCTTTCATGTTTATTATTGAAAGGTCTTTTATGCAGTAGATCTATTGTTCGTAATAGCCGATTGGATCGTATCTGGATTGCCACGTGGTGAGGGTTCATGCATGTTAAGTGTGTTTGATCTATGATAAGGCTAGGTGTCGTGCGGCAGGCGCAGGCTTTAGATTAGCTCAGTCATGCTTAGTTTGTATGTTCAATCTCCATGGATCCCAACTCGGTTGTACAATCGAGATTGGTTAAGTTTTAACTTATATCCAATACATCACGCAAGTACGATTTTTATGCAAACGTGTTCGGCAACCTGTTATTCACGTAACTCTGTTCATATTGCCGAATAATCTTTAAACCTGTTGACAGATAGCTTTCATAGCTATATGTCGTCGTAAGTGGCTTCAGGGCCGTATATTTTGGAACTGTCTGGTCATACCCAACATGTTCCAGCTTTGTATTTAACAGTTTATCTCCCTTGTTAGTTGCAGGGCAAACTGACTGGCACGCACCGGACTTCTGAGCACCCGGGCCACGTTTGAAGCCAGCTTCTCCGGCTTGCTGTGTGATTGGCACAGTGCGCCACATTTGGTGCCAACAGAAGCATTCGCGTCGCGGGAAGCAGCGGCGGCAGAGCTCTCGGGGGCTCCATCATTAGGCGGGGGCGGACTCGCCTTGTCGTCTAGCTCGGCCTCGCGCGCTCGTTTTTCAGAAATATAATCCAAAAACACCTGCCGAATGTGCGCCTTCTCCTCCGCAGTCTGCGCAGAAGAGCCAAATCTCAAAAGAGGCAACACTTAAACCACAGGACACTGCAGAAAGAGCGATAGTTGGCGGAGAAGTCAAGCGAAAACTTAAGTGGTTGGTAGAAAATACCTTCCCGCGAGCCACTGCAGATTGCATGAGTGACATATCATTCCCGCCGGCTAGCCAGAACTCGTCAAAAAATCTTTTCCCTAGGACTTTCGCCGCTTCGGGGGTGCGCCAATAGTAGTCAACTTCCTTGACCGAAAGCTCTGCGATATGGGAGCAGCTAGCGTCCACAAGACTATGGCCGATCGCCTTGATGCCGGCAACGGCGGCGTAGTCTCGGCCAAGGGCCATGTGTCCCTCCAACGACTCCATCTCGGAGCGAATCCAGCCAACGAGGCTATCGACGTTGCGTTCTGAGGGAGCATCCGCCTCAACGCCGATGCTGCGAAGGCATTCGCAGAAGCGAGCCGCGGCCTCTTCAGCAGAAGTTAAAAGCAGATTTTCCATTTTGGCTTGGCCGACCCGTAGCTGCGAAAGCTCTTTCTTGAGATTTTCAACCTCTCTCTGACTTGCTTTCCTTGAGGTGCGCTCGGCGTCAGCCCTCTTGGTTTGCTGTTCAACGTCGGAGGTGAGTCTCTTCACTTGTGCATCGAAATTCTTCACTTGGGTATCTAGCTCCTGCTTTTCGCATTCGAGTTTGCGAGTATAGAGGTCCCTTTGGTTGATCTGGCTGCGAGCGACAACAGCGGCCTGCGAATAACAGTAAAACGCAATCAAAAACACCGAAAAGAGATCAAGAAGAAAACGACGAATGTTCAAAACTTACGCTCGCCAGATGAAAGGACAACGCATCGTCGAGTTTCAAGCTGCTCACTTTCAGGAGATCTCTCTCCATCTCCGGTGCAACGAATGCTTTCTGCGAGAACTCCACAAATTTGGTGGCCTCCTCGCTGCTGCCGGGAAGGATTCCGGCTCGGCGATAGTCAAGCCGGCAAGCGAGTTGGGCGTCCGAGGGCGCACCTAAAGAACGAGCAATGCGATAAGATCCCTCTTTCGCCTCGTCAGTATCATTTGACGAGCTCAAGCCAGTATAAAAGCATGGGTTCTCGTAGTCCGATGGCGCCCCGTCGAGAACCAGCCGACCAAAGCCCAAAAGCTGCCCTTCCACCATCTCCTATGTCAGTCGAATGCAATGTGGCGAAAGGTGTAGCCTACCTTTGTCAACGGCGGCAGGGGCAGGCATCTTCAAGGACGCACTCTGCTTTTCGCCAGCAGCGGCTTTTTCGCCCGCCGCCGGCACAGGCGCATCCGGCCGCGGAGTTTTCGCCTTCTTCACCGGACGCTCCGTGGTTTCGGTCGGGCCAGAGGGCCTCTGAGCCCCGACCTTCGCGAAGGTTGGCATGTCGGCGACTGAGGCATCATCGTCAAACGCCACGCGCGAAAGCGGCACATTTGGCTTCTTCGGAGCCATACCCCCAGCGTGCGATGCACTCTGTTAAAAAGATGTAAAACGTAAAAAAATGCGTATAGTCATTAAGACAATTGATCGAAAGGTTCCAAAACGTTAACAAGATGCGAAAGCCGAATTCAAATGCACACGAGGCGAAGCCCAAGCGGAGGCAAAAGGCAAAGAAACTAACCACCCTCGGATGATCGAAAGGATCAACGTCGGGGATCGACACCAGCGCTCTCCCTCGGCTCGTAAGCATCGGTTTGGCGACCAATCGCCCGATGCGAATTTCACCGACTTCGGTGCTCTTTCGTCGGGGGACCACGCCGCTCCGCCCACCACGCCGAGCCACGCTTTTCCATTTAGCCTTCGAACTTTCAGCCTCCTCCTTGCCTTCGTCAACTAGAGGCCTCTCAGCGTAATCGACACTCATAGCATCGAAAGCTCGGTTCAGGCGGCGACTCCGGCCGAGGTTGCCGAGTTGGAACTCGCTTTCCTTGCGCAAGTACGGCCCACAAACCTTCCTGGCCTCCTTTTCGATATATTTCACATAGATTTCATCATCATCGAAATCCGCAGGCCTCTCAAGCAGTAGCGTGGGGCCCCAATAACCATCCTTCTCCGAAAAGCCTTTGAATGAAGTTGCGCTGCAGAGCGGATTCATCCCGATGGCCATCCATTCTTCAACCAAATCCCGGCTGATCTGAAACCGCGCAGTGAGCGCGAAAGCATCCCCACATCGAATGGCTTCCAGGTCATTTAAAACGACAGGCGGAAGGTGCCTCCCAGGGCATTTCTCCAAGACCGATACAAGCGGATAACCCTTCTTCGCCCCTTTACTTAGTTCGATAGCAACGGCTTCGTCCGAGCACACGCGATAGTAGAACCAAAAGCGGTTCCAGTCCGCCCATTTGTTCCGATATGTGAGCGAAATGGAAACACTTCCCCGTGTTTTCCGTGGAACGAAATTGATGCACCCAATCTCGCTGGGTAGCTCGCATCCAAGAAAGGGATCATTCACTTTCGTCGGGCGACGGTGGATGTCGTAGAATCGCACGAAAACGTCAGCCCGAGGGGTGCAATCTAGCATCTTCATTGCATGTGCGAAAACACTGAGCCTGGCAAACGCATTCGGCGTGAGCTGATGAAGCTGTATTTCGAACCCCGACAGAACATCCGAGATAAATTCTTCGAGAGGAAAATCAAGACCAGCTACGAAGTAGTCGCGAAAGACAATGGCTTCGTTATGATGTGGAATAGGCACTTCCTTGTCTCCAGGGACACGGCAATTCGCAAGATGATCTCTCCTCAAATGCCCTTTTTCGGCCATTGTTTGCAAGCTGGCAGCCGTCATTCGCGATACGCCGAGATAAAAAGAACAGTCCGTCGGGACCGAAACCAAACTGGAGTCCCCATCGTTAGAAACGCTGCCGCTGTGCTCTGGAACTCGCGGAGCAACCCCCGATCCGATGGACACTTCCGCGCTATGTTCGCGGCGGGAGGACTCGGTATCACCCGTACTTTCGCTAGACGAGCTCGAGGTCGACGTCGAGCTGGAAGACACCATCTAACAGGGCGCGAAAGATAAATAAACAAACAATGCAAGCGAGGAGAAGAAACGAAAAGGACGACAATAGAAGCGAAATTAAGCAACCTTAAACAACCAATTTGCAGGACTTAAGTCTAAAGGAAATAAAGAGAAGGGAAGTGACCTGCGTACCACGAACTATCGCCCAGCGAATGACGAGAAGCAAACAACAAACAGCTTTCGCCAAGGAGAGCGAATGGCGTCAAGCGAACAGCGACAGACTTCGCGAAAGAGGCGGCGAGTGCAGGGAGGCGTTGATTGACCAAGTGCCCTCCTCAACTGAAGCCTCCACTTTTATATACGATCAGCCTCGACACGGTTTCCGAGGGAGACGAAGAGGCGCCCGGGCACAAGATTCGAAGCGTCGCAGAGGTTTTACATCATGACACACGATTTTCGAGGAAGACGAAAAGACGTTTGCGACGCGACTTAAAATAAAAATATAAATAATAATAATAATAATAATAATATATTTATATATATTCCAAAAAAACCTCAGCTTCGGGACGAAACGAAGGTTTTTTGGGCGGGCGTAGGCGCCTAGCGAAAGGACACGGTCGAACTTCGCGAGCTGCAGATTCAACCGTAAGGGGCTATTGTTGGGGCGGCACCCAGACCCCAGGCGCCTCCGACCCGCATTTACCGAAAGATGACGATGCTTTCGTGCGGAAGGTACCATTCGCGCGAAAGCAAGCGCTTCCGACCCGCAACACCGAGCGACGACGGTCTCTGAGCGGAAGGCAACACTCGCGCGGTAGCGCGACATTCGCGCGGTATTGCGCCTTTCGGCTCGCTGGCCAAGTTAAGGCGTCGCCTTCGAGCGGAAGGCAACACTCGCGCGGTAGCGCGACATTCACGCGGTAGCGCGCCTTTCAGCCCGCGGATCAAGGGAAGGCAACGCCTTCGCGCGAAAGGATGCTTTCGCGCGGTAGCGCGCCTTTCGTCTCGCGGTCAGGCGTACGACGAAGGCTTCGTGCGGAAGGGAGCATTCGTACGAAAGGAATCCAGCGTCTCCGGCGGGAGATTTCGGCTTTATGATTTTGTTCGTCCGTGAGTTTTCGCAGGTCGCCGGAAACATGGGTCAAGGACAGCAGGCCCACCGGTCGGGAAGAGAGCCGGGGGCGCTGGGCCCGCCAGAGGCCGAAGTGACAATGGTGCCCCCAGCGCCGGAGGGAGCGCTGAACGGCTACAGAGTAGTTGAATAGGGCATCATTGTAATTATAGTAGAGTGATTGAGAAGGGCAATCTTGTACTTTCACGTGGATCTAGTTCAGTATAAAAAGCTCCCGACCTCCCCCGGGGAGAGGAGGAGGAACACTGTTCACTTCTACCATTTTCCATACTTTCCTGTTCGTCTTCCGCTTTCGCTTCGTGTTTTCGTTCGTGCGACAACCCGCTGTTTCGGGGCTTTGGACCCGAAACAACAAAATTCATATCTAAAAATAGCTACTCCCTCCGTCCCTAAATAGATGACGTTTTCGCTTCCCGAGAAACAACTACCGGCAATTTTTATAAATAACAAGTATCATCTATTAGTCTCATAATTGATATCATTGGAAAGATCTTTGAATCTAGTTTTTTAACAAAATTATTTGGAGATATAAATATTGCACATATTTTCTACAAATCCAGTCAAACTTGTGGCACGAATACCGAAAACATCATCTATTCGCGGACGGAGTAGTAGCTAACTACTACTGTTATTAGTTGATTATTATTTGGAATTTTGGATCCACCAGCACTCTTGAATTCTCTATTTGTTGGATGAGCGTATACGTAAATATACGTAAGATAAAAAAAAATCTTCTTACAATATATTTGCTGGAGTACTTGTGTTACTAGAAATGTTACCGAGCTCGTGAAGGAGTGCTTGTGTTGTGTATAACGATTAAAATCAACTCCTATCGTGTTGTCAAAAAAAAAAATCACCCTACCGAAATGGAAATCACGGGGGGCATTGCCGCATTGGAATGCTCTGGAGAGGCGAGAAGGAGGATGCTCTTTCGGGTAGTCAAAGATCCGATCCCGCCCATGCTGACATGCATGCCGTGTCAGTACTTCAGTAGTGTGGCCCGTGGCCGGTCGTTTTCACGGCCGGGAACCAGAAACGCCGGCAAAGCCACTTGGCGCACCCGCACCAGCCCAGTCCACTAATCGGAACGAAGCGCCCCGAACGAGCGAGGCCAGGCCACCGGGTGCCCGACCCTAATTTTTTATTTTTTAGCCTTTTTTTCGAAAAATATTCACAAATAGTCCTTTTTAGGTTTGATTTCAGTTTATGGACCCTGACCTCGGCGCCATGACTTTTGGCGCCGAGGAAACACGTCTCGGCGCCGTGACCATTGGCGCCGAGGTCTTCGGAAAGCGTCAGACGTGGCAGTGACCTGGTGCTGACATGGACAAGGGTTCGGCGCCATAGATCTTGGCGCCGAGCTTGGCGCCGTAGATCTTGGCGCCGAGCTCATTGCCCTAGATCCCGGCGCTGAGCTGTTAAACTTTAGATTTCGGATAGTTAATAGAACAAGTACTGTAGTTCTTTGCTATATGTAACAAATAATGTCTGGAGCAGTTGGTTAGCACATGCACTTGTTATCCAAGGGGTCCTGGGTTCAAGCTCCAAGTCCAACATTTTTTTTTTGCACTTTAAAAAACTTGCATCTATTATAGTTGGTTTTTTTGTACTTAAAAAAACTTGCATCTATTATAGTTAGTCAGGATGCTTTGCTTTAACATAAGACACATATATTCAACCCTTTGTTAATTATTTACGGAGGTCGACATTTCACTCCTTAATTGTTATTTATAATTTACGGAGCTCGATATTTCACTGTAGCAACATATAAGTAAAATAAAAATTAAATTTATAATATACTCCCACCATCCCTAATAATACTAATTATGTACCATAAATATTAATATATAAAGGTTATATTTACTCTTACAATTTTAATAGAACATTAACCTATATTATTAAATGTGACATGGTCATTATAAAAAAAATCAATATTTGAAATTTGCACAAAAACAGATTTTCAGGTATGCAGAAAAATCAACGTTATTGTTATTATAAAGGTGACCTGGGTTTCAATAATCAATAAAGATTAAAAAATGGACAAAAAAGATTGTTAAACTGCAAAAACAAAGTGTGCAGTTTGGTTTGAACCCAGGTCTCAAGGATAATGAGGGCATGCGCTAACTGGCTGCACCACGCAACATTTGTAGCATATAGCAAGGAACTACAGTACTTGTTCTATTAACTATCCGAGATCTAAAGGTTCACAACTCAGCGCCGGGATCTAGGCCAATGAGCTCGGCGCCAAGATCTACGGCGCCAAGATCTATGACGCCGAGCCCTCGTCCATGTCCGCACCAGGTCACCGCCACATCTGACGCTTTCCGAAGACCTCGGCGCCAATGGTCATGGCGCCGAGACATGTTTCCTCGGCGCCAAAAGTCATGGCGCCGAGGTCAGAGTCCATAAACTGAAATGGAACCTGAAAAGGACTATTTGTGAATATTAAAAAAAAAGGCTAAAAAATAAAAAATTGGGGTGCCCGACGCCCTCCCCGCGCCCAGCCGGCCTCGCCGCCCGGGCCTGCCGCCCTATATAGCCACACTGACCCGCTCCCGCAGTCCCGCTCCTCGCGACCACCGCTGCTGCGCCCGCCCCCTCTACGTTCCCCATTTCCGGTGCTGCTGCCGTGTGACACAGAGAGCGCCCAGTGGCAGAGAGAGAGAGAGAGAGGCAGCGATGGCGCGGCACTTCCTGCTCAACACCGGCGCCAAGATCCCCTCCGTGGGGCTCGGCACCTGGCAGTCTGACCCCGGCGTCGTCGGCAACGCCGTCTACGCCGCCGTCAAGGTCCGCATAAACCCGCGCCCGACTCCTGTTCCCCCCCCCCCCCCCCCCCCCCCCCCCAATCCCTTTGCGCAATCCTGTTTCCTGCGTTGTGGGACATCCTTCTTCTCCGAGGTATTTTACATGATTGCTTCCGGATCGTGCAGGCGGGTTACCGACACATCGATTGTGCCAGAGTTTATGGCAATGAAAAGGAGGTAACAATTCCTCTAACTAGTTTTGTACCACCCCTTCCAAATTGTGCCCTTTTTATTAGGTACTGGTACATAGATTTTGGTTGGTCACTCACTCATGCGTTCAAAGCGTGTCGGCCAATAGATTCACTTCCTTATGGTTCTGTTTTTTTTTGTACTGTATGTATGTATGACTTGTTATTTATTCTCCTGCTCATGCATCTAGAAAAACAATGATACGAGTACCACAATCTAGGAGTACAACCGTATCCCTCCACGTGAGAACCATATCGTTATACTGGGAATTTCTTCTGTCCATTCTACCATTTATATGGGCAAAATATCGCTGTCCAGTATGAGCCTACAGTGAACCTGACTTAGGGTGTAAATAAAGGACTGTTTTACAGTTTTAGGACTATTTTGAAGCTCAGTGGCCAAATTTACATGACAACATGGCATCCATAGCTCGCAAGCAGAGTGTTGCCTGCAATATTGTCTTGATTCATATTGCATAACAATTGGAGCAATGAAAGCTTCATATCTATTTTTGGATTGCCCAGATTGGTTTGGCGCTGAAGAAGCTATTTGAAGAGGGTGTGGTGAAGCGAGAAGATCTGTTCATCACCTCTAAGCTATGGTATGCTCAAACCTCTGATGATATTCCGATATTTATGTCTTATATGCATCTCAGGTTGTCTATTATATATGCCTATTTGAAATTTCCGATGATTCACGTCTGCCTGAATTGTGGATGGCTTATGTTTCCAGGAATGATCACCATGCTCCTGAAGATGTGCCTGAGGCACTACATGAAAGCCTGAATGATTTGCAGCTTGAGTACTTGGATCTTTATCTTGTATGCATCTCCACTTTACAGTTATATTTCAATACCTGCTTTCCTCTATTCTGGTCTCTATATCATTAACATCTCCTTTAGTGTGTACTTCTGTATATTTTCTTTCATTTTTCATTAAGAAAAGTCTCCTGCAAGCTGAACTAATTTATACTTAAATGTTAATCATAGTTACTCGCAAAATTGTATATCTATGCCCGTATATTGCGTGCTATTATGTATGATTTCTAATGTGGAAACTGGAAATATGGTTTTCTATGCCATTTATTGAATTTATGTGCTCCTATTCCCTGAATTCTGTGTGCTCAGTTGGCCATATTTCTTTCAAAAAAAAGTTGGCCATATTTCATTCATGGCTCCATCTTATTTGGTATGGATCGATTGACATGGTGTTCTTGATTTCTGTTTTGAAATTGTTTATTATTTCAAGGTCATTTTTCTGTTTGTTTTTGGTATCTTGAATTCATTGCAGAAAATATTATGTGCATTTTATGAATTTTGGCGTTTGATGATTACGATTGAAAGTTGAAACTGTTTAGTTTAGTATGATGTTTACGAATGATTCAGTTAAAATCTCTGATCATCTGTGTATTTTGTAGATCCATTGGCCATTTAGAGTCAAGAAGGGAACAAACCACAGTCCTGAAAATTTTGTTACACCTGACATCCCTGCTACTTGGGGGGCAATGGAAGAGTTATACGATGCTGGCAAAGCTCGTGCTATTGGTGTGAGTAACTTTTCCTCAAAGAAATTGGGTGACTTGCTTGCTGTAGCTCGTGTACCTCCAGCTGTTGATCAGGTGGAATGTCATCCTGGTTGGCAACAAACTAAGCTTCATAGCTTTTGTCAGTCAACTGGTGTTCATCTTACTGTAAGTCTGATTAACGCACATTTTCTTTATAACTAAACAAGCTAGATTGCTTTCTTTTGCTGAATAAAATTTTCCCATTGTTCGTTTTTAAAATATGTATGTATATTGCAGGCTTACTCACCACTAGGTTCACCTGGTACATCTTGGATGAATGGTAATGTCCTTAAAGAACAAACAATCATCTCAATAGCTGAGAACCTCGGGAAAACTCCTGCACAAGTGGCTCTGCGCTGGAACATTCAGATGGGTCACAGTGTACTTCCAAAGAGCACAAATGAAGAAAGGATAAAGCAAAACCTTGATGTTTATGATTGGTCAATTCCAGATGATTCGCTTGCAAAGTTCTCTGAGATTAAGCAGGTATGTGTGTGCTGAGTACCCTTCACAATACTTAATAAGGACAAAATTGCTTTGATATTTGTTGATGATAATTAAACATCTTTATAGGACAAGGTATATTTCAAAACGCTACCTTGTTATGCTCTTTCCAAATTCATATGATTTGGATTTGTTCTGATAAACAAAACACTTGGAGCATTCTAAATTGCTAGGGTTAAGTAGCATTTGTACTTTTCTTAGCTTTCTTGGAGCTTGGAGCACCAGTGGTGCTGTGACAGGAATCTAGTAATAAGGGCCTACTTCTTTTTGTCTTGATCGTGCATGTGCAAAGAAACAAACACAGCTGCAGTATTTGTTATAAAAATATCATTTGCATTTAAGTAGAATTATGTTTCAGCACAATGCTGTTCCCTGCCCCTTTATGCACCCACACATACCAGCTGAAAATTTGGTCTGGTGCTGTAGTCACACTGGCAGCCTAGGATGTTTTATAGAATAATACGGAGTAAAGATTATCAACCCCATAATCGGATTGCTGCGTTATATTCTTTTCATAGCCCTGCTCAACCTTGATATATGGTACTATATGTACAAACTCCATGGGAACAAATATTCCATCACATCTTCCCCCCAAGCCCTTCTTGCTTGTGGCTTGCTAATTCTTCCTTGAAATACTGCCACAAGATTTACTTATGCAGTTATGCTTCATGCCTTGATTATTATAAGGTGGGAACCTTTCCCTCTAATATTCTAAAAAAGAAAAGAAAAGAAGAGAAAAGACGTGCGAGTTCAAGAATAATTGCTGTAAGATTTATAGAAACATCTTTATAACTTTGGATTTTTGAATATTGTGATGCTTACCTGGCATGAAAATCCTTGTAGATGCTCAACTTTGTGCTATTAGCTGCTGACACATGACCAGTCTGGATAGAGTGTTGTTTCATGCCTTATTATTCACCTTGGGTAGAATAGAAGCCAATCCACGCCATCATTGTCCAATAATCATTTTTGCTTGTTGCATAGGGCAAAGCTATACGTCCCTTGTCTAGTTATCTATATTATTCAATGTAAACCACTTAATGTCCGTATACACAAAAAAGTTATTCGACCTCTGTCATCAATTCTTTTTCTAGAAAAATATCAGTAAAAAATTCTGAACCCTTTTTCATGCAACCCAGTTCATTAATCAATAATATTGAACTATTAATCTGCATCCATATTTTTTTTTTCCTTTAAGACATTTACATAGCGTGAGTGAATGCATCTGACAATTTTATTTTGTGATCTTCAGGCTAGGCTACTTAGAGGCAACTTTATTGTTAATCCGGAGAGCGTTTACAAGACCCATGAGGAGCTCTGGGATGGTGAACTTTAGGAAGGACACCGTTGTTCATCCTTAGCACGGAGCAGCGCGCCGTTGCGGCCTGTCAGATCATTTTACCTTCAAATTTGCTCTTCGGAAACGAAGGTTCAGTGCTCGGAAGATCTGATGCCGTCCTGTATCACGAACTGTTCGGAAATTTATCGGCGGTTTACTTTGCCCTATGGGATGTGCTGCTGCAGTCCATCCTAGTGTCACTGTCACTTGATTTTCTGGTAAATGTGACCAAATAAAGCAGTTAATTCTCCAGGCACATTTACTTTCCACAATGTTCTTGTATATCTACTAGAAATCCCCTATTTATAAATCTGTTGCTTTTCTGACCAGAGACGTCATAGAATTTGCTGTGTCTGTCTGCACATGAATCCGAGGAGGACTTCCGGGCGCTATCGGTCAGAAGATCCGCAACAGGATAGAGATACATGAATCTGATTAGGACTTTTCCGGCGCGGTCGGTCAGAAGATCCGCGACAGAATCTGAGTAGGACTTCCCCAGCACGGTCGGTCCGAAGATCCGCGACAGGATGGACGGATATGTCGTCACATGTTCGATCGACTCCTATATATATACTGTACACAGGAGCCAAGAAAACCAATCCTCTAGTCCGCAGCGCTAGGTCGAGATCAAACGATGGCGAAGCGAACAAGACCGTCTGGTGCGGCCAATCTGCCGGAGGAGATCGTGAACGAGATACTGCTGCTGCTCCCGGCCAGGTCCGTCCTCCGCTCCCGTGCCGTCTGCCGCAAATGGGCCGCCAGTCTCGCTTCTCCGGGGTTCGCAGCCGCCTATGCCGCAAAGGCCAAGGCCCGCCGGATGGCCAAGTTGGTCTTGTTCGCGCCGTCGCCCGCCTCACCTAAGCGTTCCACGGCAGTTTACTCCTGCGGCGGGGGCGGCCAAGGAGGCGCCGTCGTGGAGCCGCTCTTCACCGTGGACCGTGTGTGCACCGATTCCCTGCGATTGTCAAGCCGGCCGTGCAACGGCCTCGTGCTGTTTTCGGACACCAATTACGAGACCTACTGGGTGTGCAACCCCAGCACCGGGGAGTGCCGGCGGCTGCCGCAGCAGCACCATCGCGGTCTCATGTACTCGAGCGTCGGCCTGGTGTTCGACGGCCGGGCCAAAGAGTGCAAGGCTGTCCATCTCTTTGTCAAGGGAGAGGATCGTCTTGGCTGCGAGGTTTGCTCGCTCGGTGACGGTGACCCAAATCGCGATCGTCGGTGGAGACTGCTCACTGGGGCAGTCGAGCGACTGGGTATCAACATGATGAAGCTGCTGAAAGCCCTGCAAGCTGAGAGCACGGTGACGAGAGTGCCACCGGTGTTTGCGAATGGATGCTTGCACTGGCTACTCTACCCTAGCAGGAACTCCGTCTCACCGCAGCTCGGCCGAGACGCCATCCTGTGCTTCTCCGGAGAAGAGGAGACCTTTGGCTTTATGAGCGCCCCAGCGGGTGTTCAGATTGAAGATTACATACGGCTGGACGAGCACCTTCCGGCCGTGCCCATTCACCTCGCGGAGATCGACGGCTCGCTGTGCATGGTCCATGACCTTCGTACTCGCGACGACGACCATGGCGAAAGCTGGCTCCATGTCTGGGCGCTAAGGGATCGCAGTGCTGGAGAGTGGTCACTGGACTATCGTGTCGCCCTCACTCCACTCCTGGCACGCGATGTGCATTGCCCTCGGTTCATCACCGTCCTCGGCCGTCGTGGTAGTAGCGAAGCAAGCCGCCTGCAGCAGAGTGAGGAGATGAAGCAGCCGCTGCTGATGATAGCTACCTCGCAGCACAAGGTCCATGCTTACGACCCGGTTACAGGAGGCGTGGAAACAGTCTTGTCTGTCGAGGAGACTGACATTGGCTTCCAAAAAGAGGCTGCCGCGGCGCTTGGGCTCGCCCTCTATGAAGATAGCCTAAACCTGATCGGGACAGGAAACCAAGGTCCTCGGGACAAAGAGGTGATGTCGGCAATGACCGAGATACTACTCCGGCTTCCCCTAAAATCAGTGGCCCAATCCATGTCAGTCTGCAAGAGGTGGTGCAGCCTGATCCAGAGCGACGCTTTTACAACACGGATGGTGACCATGAAGAGGCGGGGTAGTAGGATCTCGATGGTCACCAACGACACTGACCAGTTCTTTGGCTTTGCATCTCTGCAGAGTTGGCTTCAAGCTGGTCCGGCAATCATGGACACTTTTGTCAGCAGCAAGATCGTTTGCTCCAAGCCTTGCCATGGGCTCAATCTGATAAGCACCAACAGCGATGACTACCTATGCAACCCTTGCACCGGCGCCGTCTTGTGCCTGGGCATCCGTCACAAGCCGCATGTTGTTGTTAGCCCAGGTACTAGTACCCGTGGCAACGCCTTCACTGTCGGCAGAAATGTCGGGTTCGGTTTCGACCAAGCCACTGGAGAGCATGTCGCGGTCGAGATCGGCTACGTCCGCGGCGCCTTGGCGTGCATCGCCAAGACGAGCCGCGCGGACGCCTGGAGCTACGTTGGCAAACCGCCGAGGCCGGTAACTGACATGCCGCCGGCGCATGTTGGCGGGACACTCTACTGGATGGGCGAGCACGAGCAGACACCGCAGTCGGCGTCCCAAGAGCGCGTCGTCGTGGCGCTTGACATCTCCGCGCGAGCGTTCCATGTCCTCCCATGCGAACCCTGTCGGCGGCGGCGCAGTCGCAGTCGCCACGATGCGTTCCTTGTGGAGCTGAACGGAGCTCTGTCTCTTGTCGTTGCCAACGCCGAGATGGAAGAGTTGGAGGTATGGACGATGCACAGCCCTGGCTCATGGGCTAATGATCACAAGATGTGCCTACAGCTACAGGGGCACCCTGACTTCTCACTGAAAACTGAGGTGGTAGTACCAATGGAGGTCGACTGTAAAGGCGGCAGGATCCTCCTCAACACCGGACGAGCTTTGGGCTACTACGATGTCAGTACAGGAGCATTGAGCACCCTTTACTCACTAAACCAGCTGCAGCTTCCTAGGGGCTGCCTGGCCTTCCCCATGCTGCTCGAGGAGAGCCTAGCTCGCATCCCGGACGACGAGCTAATAATCGACGACCAGGCCACCTCCTCCCGAGTTGCCCTTGAAGAATCCTGGCGGCGCACCGACCATCCAGGCAACGGTGGCGTAACCACACCCAGATTCATATTTCACAGGTGCCAGCGCACTGGATGCCAAGGCAACGCAGGTATCTACTCGGGATGCTGCAGGAGACAGGTGTGCTGGGAGTGTATTCGCAGATGCCTCGACGACCACCCACACTATGGATTTCACGTACCCCTCTTGCAGGGCCGCTACAGCGATGTGGTCGCGGGGATCCAGAGGAACGGACTGCCCTTGGAGCACCCGTCGGTGCCGGGTCCCGAGTTCTGCTACTATTATTCCACCATCGACGGTGATGTTGCACGCCACGTCTTCGTGTCCGTCAAGGACCTGGTGCAAAACAAGCAACCGCGGCATCTGATCGAGTGCGGGTACAGGATGAACGGCCGTGACGTAAGGGAGACCTGGTCTTGCAGATACCTCGAGGATGACGAGGGAGAGCCTCCGTTGGATTAGGACAGTCTCAATGCATAGTTTCATCTCTCGGTTTCTAAGACAAATAAAACCACAGATAAAATATATCTCTCCCTCAATGTACAGTTTCAATGCACAATTTCATATGCTTCGTGGTTCGTGGTTCTATGATTCCTCTTTCTCTCTTCTTTTTCTCTCGAACCGCGCATATTGTATGAGATGAAACATCAATGACGCTCTCAATGGGGGTTTTACCGTTTTGGACAACGTTCAAAGGTTTCACGGGGATGAAACGTTCCTCTTCTCTCTCCTGCTAGTTTCATGCAAAAAGCTAATGTGACACCCTATTTAATATGCATGAAATCTCTCATGAAATTCCATTGAGACTGACCTTAGTTCTACTAAATTCCCGTACAGAATTAATTACATTACTGAACGCATGGGCAGATTGTTTTTTTATTGTGACCCGCATAGATTATTGATGGCACAACCGATACAAAGAGACATCATCATCATCATCATCATCATCTATAAATAAAACAAAATAGCATCATCATTGTATTATGCTTGCCAGACTTCCATCCAAATACATCGTTAATCTTTTCATAATATGGAGAAAAAAAAATAAAGTTCATTGTATTGTTAGAAATGTGTTGAATACATGAACAATTTGGTTAAGTTGGCCTTTCCATTGGTGACTATTGTAGCCATTAAATAAATTGTCGGCTGGCTTGGGAACTCAAGGTCGTGGGAGTGCTTGGATGCTGGTGTTCCAGACCCGTCACGCCAATGCAGCATAATACAACCTCTACCCCCGCGGGGTAGGCTACTGTAGTTTTTTTTCTTTTCTTTTCTTTTTTTCTTTTACTTTTTATTTTTTTTTATTTTTTTCTTTTTAAGATTTTTGTAGGTATCTTTTTCTATTAAAAACCGGTGTGACGATAGCGCGTCTAATAATACAAACGCTAATTGTGGGATGACGTCCTCTCAATACTTACGTGTGTTTTATACTTATATAGTGACTGATATATTTAGAGATTGTTCCAAATTAAAAAGTTTTGGGCTGTTATATCGGGTGTTTAACACTAATTTAGAGTATTAAATACTATTAGCAAAACTAATTACATAATTAAACCTATGACCGCGGGAGGATTGGCGGTCTCTCAGCGCTTGATGTACTATAGCTTTTTTTTTGCTTTTTTTATTTCATTTTTTCCTTTTCTTTTATGTTTCTTTTCTACTTTTTTTTTCCTTTTTTCATGATTTTCGTTCTAAAAAACCGATGCGCGGTAGCGTGTTCAATAGTACTATAAGATATAATAATATTTTTAATGCGGAGTTATTTTTTACCTCTTCATGCCTTAGTCTACTGTCCATTTCATTTTTATTTTCTTTTATGGTTATTGTTTTTCTCTTTTTCTCTCATTTTAGCATAGGTTTCTTAAAAAACTTCCGTATAGGTTTTTTCCTTTCAAAAACCAGCGTGTTCATAGAGCGTTCATAATAGTATCCCTGAACCACGAGTTTTTTTTCTCTTTTCCTTTCATTTAGCACATATTTTTTAACAAACTTTCACATAGGTTTTTCTCTTTCTAAAAAAATGGTGTGACGTCAGGCTATGAGTTTTTGAGAGCTTTCACAGCTCCAGGGACTGTAACACTACTGTTCATTCCTCTTTTTCTGTAGCGCTACTGTTTATTCCTCTTTTTTGTCTTTTCCTCCTCCTTAAGGTTATTTTTCCCTTTCCTTTTATGTTCACTATTCTTTGTCTTTATTTGTATAATTAGTTTTATTAGTAGCCTATTTTTACTACTCTAAATTAGTGTCATAACATTTCGATGTTACACATGTTAAAATTTAGTCACCAAAAATAAACACCTTCTAAATATAAATTATTTTATAATTAGATGCTTTTGATATTATCTGTTTATTAATTTAATCTTCGCTTGCGCAGCGAAGCGCACACTATCAAGCTAGTTGTTCAAAACGGGCAATTGTTTTGTGCAATTGTGCAATGCTAGGGCTTGTTTAGATTGCTTCCAACTTTCACTCTCTCTCTCCATATGATTATACTAGACGCAATTGTGCAATGCTAGGCCTTGTTTAGATTGCTTCCAACTTTCACTCTCTCTCTCCATATGATTATACTAGACCTTCTAAAGTACCAAATATGTCAAGTATGAAAGCATACATTGAGTATATGGTCATACTTATTTTATATATTATTGTAGTGACATTTTAGTAATATAATAAAAAGTATAAACTCTTTTGAAATTTTTTGCGTAAGTAAGATTTAAAATATCTTAAAATAAGTATATAAACATACTCAAACTGATAAATAATTATATACGAATACGCAATGTGGTTTATTGAAGATGAGAGTAACTACTCCCGGGAGTATAGAAAACTCACCCTATACTCTCTAGGAGTAGTTACTCTCATGTGTATATCTCTTGATTTATGTAGTTTATGACCCGACGAAGTGTATGTACATGAAGTATATGATTATACTAGACCTTCTAAAGTACCATATATGTCAAGTATGCAAGCATACATAGAGTATATGGTCATATTTATTTTATATACTATTATAGTGATATTTTAGTAATATAATAAAAAGTATAAACTCTTTTGAATTTTTTTGCTTAGGTAAGATTTGAAATATCTTAAAATAAGTATATAAGCATACTCAAACTGATAAATAAGTATACACACATACACAATATGATTTATTGAAGATGAGAGTAACTACTCCCGAGAGTATAGAAAACTCACCCTATATATAATTGATACCTTTTCTAATATTTGTATAAAGAATTTACATTAAATGCTTCATTATATATGTAAATAATATATTTTCTCATGTATATTTTTATCACCCTTTTCTTTATATATATATAGGGTCATTATTTCATACTTCCAGGGAGTAGTTACTCTCATGTGTATATCTCTTGATTTATGGAGTTTATGACCCGACGAAGTGTATGTAGACAAAATATATGATCATACTAGACATTTTAGAGTGTCATATATGTCAAGTATGCAAGCATTACATAGAGTATATGGTCATACTTATTTTATATACTACTGTAGTGGTATTTTAATAATTTACTATTGTAGTGGTATTTTAATAATATAATAAAAAGTATATGCTTTTAAAAAAATCATGTGAGTAAGATTTGGAATATCTTAAAATAAGTATATAAACATACTCAAACTGATAAATTAGTATATACACATACACAATATAGTTTATTGAAGATGAGAGTAACTACTCCCGAGAGTATAGAAAACTCACCCTATATACCTAAGAGTAGTTACTCTCATCTTCAATAAACCACATTGCGTATGTGTGTATACTAATTTATCAGTTTGAGTATGTTTATATACTTATTTTAAGATATTTTAAATCTTACTTACGCAAAAAAATTGAAAAGAACTTATACTTTTTATTATATTACTAAAATATCACTACAGTAGTATATAAAATAAGTATGACAATATACTCTACGTATGATTGCATACTTGACATATATGGTACTTTAGAAGGCCTAGTATAATCATATACTTTGTGTACATTCACTTCGTCGGGTCATAAACTACATAAATCAACAGATATACACATGAGAGTAACTACTCCCAAGGAGTATTGTGAGGGAGGTTAGTTGTTGAGTCCCTTTGGCCTAACCGCATTCATAAGGGGCATTTTTAGCATTGCAGTGCATGTAGTCTGTTTTGATCTCAGCAATTATAAGTATTCCTCTATCACACTAAGGTCCATTTGGTATGACGGTTGATAATAGGCCATCCTAGACCATATAAGCCAAAATAGTGATGTCTTATTCAATATATAATAAATGTTAAGTCTTATGCTTTGATCGATTTTGATACCACGTGATGCGAGCCACTTTTGTCATTTCTAGCAAAAACTTTATCACCTATCTTTCCTGTTAATTTGAGTTCCAGTACATTAGTTGACTCGAAATATGTTTGTTAACTTGCAGCTTATCCAATTTAGATATTTAATCGTTAACGCTTTTGGTATAAGCAGATCATTGTAAAATTTTGATGTGCATACTGTTGTCCTCCACCCCTTGTTTTTATGATTTTCCAGTTTGCAACGAATTAGGAAGTTTTCCCCAAATGCAAGGGCTTTGCCATTCTGGATATCAAGATAGTAATTCATCAAACAAAAGTTCCTTTTGAGCCTTTTCCCTGTGTGCCATTATGAAAGTTGGCATATTCGTCTGTGCCCCTCCAAAGTTGGGTCATCTCTCTGTGCCATAACGTTTTTTATTTCTTTCCCTCCACGTCATTCCGTCTCTTCTCCATCCAAAATCCACCGTTAACTCGCCTGACATGTGGGCCTGGTTCGTCAGATTGACCACTTTACCCCCTCGGCCATGATCCACTCGACCAGCGTCACCGTCGTGTCCGTCCCGCCGTTGAGGAACTCGGAGCAGAGGCTGACCATCTCGGCGTCCGTGAGCGGGCGGTCGCCCTCCTCGGGCACGCGCAGCGCGCGGAGCGAGTCGGCGTAGCACGGCGGGTCGCCGCCGCGGCCGCGCGCGGCGTGGACGAGAGGGACGAACAGCTCGTCCTGCCTCCGCCGCACCGCGACGTAGGCCTCCCACCGGCAGCGGAAGAGGCGCTTGGTGACGGCGGGGAAGAAGGCGAAGATGGGGAAGGTGGTGAGCGACAGGAGCACCTGGTGCTGCAGCTTCTCGATCTCGTCGAGCGCGTCCTGGCCCAGCCGCGCGCCGAAGCACATGTAGACGAGCAGCTCGAACATGGCGCGGCGGAGGAACGGCCGCAGCGTGACGACGGCAGCGGCGCCGCCTGTGCCTGTGGCGTCGCGCTGCCTCCGTAGGCCGTCGACGAGGCCGTCGCAGGCCCACCGCCTGGCGGGCGCGAAGAGCGCGACGCGGGCGGGCTGCAGTGCCTCGGCCGCGAGGTTGCGGCGCACGAGGCGCCAGTACGCGCCGTAGGGGGAGGAGCTGACGTCGCGGCCGCCCGCCGTGAAGAGGCTGCCCGGGTCGACGGGCGGCGGGCGGTCGGCGAAGGTGGCGCCGCCCTGGACGAGGAGGCGGTGCGCCAGGCGGCGGTCGGCGACGAGTCCCCCAGTGTCCCTCGCAGCCCATCTCCAGCGCCGCAGCGGGGGCCTAGAGCTGCGCGGCGCACAGGCACAGCGATCCTGAGCGAGGGCCGGACGCCGGACCGGGGACCGGAGGGCGTCGGTGCACGCGCCCCCCTACTGGACGTCGCGTTGTGCGCACTACGGCCGATGGATGGATGGGGATGGATCGAACGCAGATTGCCCGGCACGCTCCGGCCTCCCCGTGCGGCGGTGGATCGGAGTCCGCCAATGAACTCGGGATTAGGAGGGGGTTTGGCGCGGCGTAGCAAGCAAGCTTGCGTCGTCGACGGTTGCTACGTCGTGTCATGCGGTGGTGCCCCGCGCGCCGCCCCGCGGAGCCGCATCAGCCAACAGGTGGAGGTGGGGGTGGGCAAACAAACAAACAAGGGAGACGCATGATGCACCGCGCGGTGCGTGGCGCTAAGAAGAAAAGGATAAGGAAGGGAAGAGAGAGGCAAAGTGGTTAATCTGACGAACTGGGCCCACATGTCAGACGAGTTAACGGTGGATTTTGGATGGAGAAGAGACGGAATGGCGTGGAGGGAAAGAAAAAAACATCATGGCACAGAGGGACGACCCAACTTTGGAGAGGCACAGACGAATAGGCCTACTTTCGTAATGGCACACAGGGAAAAGACTCCTTTTGTATTCTGGTCTGCAGGACTAGCATATCATAACCAGCAGCATCGTATGTGATGCTTTCTTTTAGCTCAAAATTTAGCCCTTCAGTCCATAGCCAAGATTCCAAGAGTCCTTTTACCTAAGTGAGGCATGGAGTGCACTGTGAAAGAGTTTTCCCCACTCTTTTGTCTCACCACTTGCATTATGCTTGCAGGTTGCAAATGTTCAGTGTCCCCGTGACACTCATTTTTGGGTTTATGATGACGGTCGTTACGAGGAAGAAGGACAAAACAACATAAAAGGAAAAATATGGGAATCAGTATGTATCTTGGTTAAAAGTAATTTTATAACAATGCTATTTCTTTCAAAACCTAAGATAGGTATGCTTATCGCTGATGATGACATGACGTTTCCTAAACTGTGACCAGGCTCTGACACGTTTTGCGTGTGCATTATTTTCACTACCGGTGCCTCCAAATGGGTCAAATGGAAACAGAGATGAAATTCCATATACAGCTAGAACTGTCCCTGATTATTATTTGGACCAAAAAAGAATACAGAAGCTGCTTCTTCTTGGACCAGCTGGTGCTGGCACGAGTACTATTTTTAAGCAGGTCTGTTCTGATTCTGTTCATTGATGTCTTGAACTCTACAACACTTACTTTTTTTTTCGAAATCGTGCATTTGCACATGCTGCTTTAAGGGAAAAAAGAGTTCGGATACAGTACCTGTTGTGCCAAGGGCGAGGTGCCGTTGGCAAGACAAGCGGAACGCAAAGCACGAAAAACAGAAGGCACCGGCTGAAACGGTGGTACTAAGAGGGTGTACTAACTAAGAAAACCAGTCCACTAAAACATGTGAACTACAACCGCGGCCTAGACAGCAAGGGCGGCGAACACCCAGAGTCCCTAGTAGCCGGCTGCAATCCAGGGGAGTCCCCAGTAGCCGGCTGCAATCTAGGAATTGGCCTCCTCTTTGATGCGTTCCACCAGCTCGGTCGTCGATCTGAAGTAGGCATCGAATGTCCTTCGATTCCGTTCCTTCCAAACCTCCCCGGAGACCAGCAGCACGGTGGTGTCGAAGCCTTCACGCATTGGCTCTGGAACGGAGCCCCTGGTGTGTAGCCACCAGACGGCGCACGAGAACGAGGAAACGTCCCAGATATCCCTCCGCCAGGAGGTGCAAACACCACCCGCCGTACCAGACGCCTGAAGGTAGGCAAAGTCGTAGTCGAAACCGGTTATGTCAACTTTATAGCGGTAGAGAAATTTGCAATTTTGGTTTCCTGGATGCAAACAACGGAAGCACGCTGGACGGAGACGATGTTGCAGATGACATTGCAGCGTGCTTGAATGTTGAGGCCGCGAGCGTTCCCTATAGTAAGATGGTTGTCACTCATTGTGAGACACGTCTGCAGAGGTCGGGCGCGGGGCTCAGGACCTGCACGAGGCAGGACGAGCCGCCCTGCTGCCCAGTAGAGGGAAGAGCGCACGCATGGAGTCGCAGCGCTCAGGCGGGACGCTGTAGCCGAAGGCCCCCTGGAATCTTGTGGCGATGGTTGGGTCCGGGGTGTTGGATCCATCGCCGTCCACCCGCCCGGCCCACTTGTTCAGCAGCACACGACGTGCCTGCTTCTCGGGGTGCAGATCACGGAATGCCGACTTGGCAGCCAGCCTCTCGCTCCTGCGTGACCGCCATTCGTCGTGCGGGATTCTCGACTGTCGCATGCGGGGAGGCGCTGGAAGCACCGGGGCTTCAAGTGGCAGGATCATGTTGCCGATGAAGTCGGCCACGGACGCCGCAGACGGCGGCCCAGGCGAGGCAGCAGCATCCTGTACGGGTTGTAGCGCTGGGGGATCGAGCACGACCATGGCACCAGTGCTAAGAGCCTGCTCTGGCTCGCCCCTGGCTTCGGCACCAAGTGTCGTAGGGGCGAACTCGGCAGATACAAGCTCCGACCACCAGTCCTTTGCCGTCAGCACAAGCGCGTCGTCCGTCCCCTCCCTCGAGCTGAAACCAGTTGCGCCGGCCTCACCCCGCAGCCCACCAGCCGTTGGAGGCGGAGGAGCAAGCTCGGCGTCGATACACATTGTCCACCAGTCAGCATGACCTGGTTGGGGCGTGGCCACGCTCCCACCACCGTGCAGGAGGTGCGGCACGGTGTCCAGGAAACGGCCGACGATCCCCATGAATGTGGCACAGGGTCCCCTAGAAGCCTTCTCGGATGGATTGTATAGCAGCAGCGCACGCCGACATGAGGATTGCGCCAACGTCCGCTCGTAGGGTGGAGTGTCAAACCTGGGGTCTAGTGCTGGTGGGGGAGGCGTCTTTGGCGGTGAATGGGGCGCCCAGCGCGCCTGGAACATCGCACCAACGCCCGGCCGCGCGTGGCAAAGCACCGCGCCGACCAGCACCGCAAACTCGCACCCGCTGGACGTATCAGGCGAGAAGTAGCCGCCAGGGTGGTTGTTGTTTTGCCGAGGACCAGAACTTGCAGAATCTTCACCTGAGTCTCGGCGTGGTGTAGGCCAGTAGTCATCCCAGTCGTTCCCACCACCGGCATTCCCCGCCCCTTCGTCGTTGTTGTCGTAGCCACCATCATTCGCCTCATCCGGTGACCCCTGCGGGGCCTGCATGTTCTGGTGCGTGATGTAAGGAAAATGGACCTCGACCCATTTAACTTTGGATTTTGGTGTTTAATGATCAACATAACCAAATTGGACTAATGTGTTTGTGAGTGTTTGTTTTATAGTCCAATAGGGTGCAAACGTGACTTGGACGAAGGCAATATGGTGATCAAATGATCAACACCTCAAGCAAGACCCTATAAGATGTATTGAAGGATTACAAAGATCAAGCAAAGTCCAAGACACAAGAAACAGAGGTCCGGACGCAAATAAAGTTGAGCCGCTCAAACCGAGACAAGAGTTGATTGAATTAGAACTGTCTCATAATTTTGGATTTGCTCAAACTGAGATGGCATTAGCATAAAGCTGTAGAGCATTTCATTAGCTTTCCGAAAAGTCCAAGATCATCGAAATCGGAGTTCGGAGCTAAGAGTTATGCCCGCTCAAGCCGAGACAAGAGCTAATTGAATTAGAACTGTCTCATGATTTTGTAATTGCTCAAACTGACATGGCACTAGCATAAAGTTATAGAGAATTTCATTAGCTTTCCGAAAAGTCCAAGATCATCGAAATCGGAGTTCGGAGCTAAAAGTTATGCCCAAAATACGAAAGCCTCTCTCACTGGAAATGGAGCAACGGACGCTCCGATGCAGAGCTCCGCGACGGGATGAAACCCCTTAAGAATCCTGAGAAACCTACCGCGGGTGATGAAAAAGAGCTTCATTTTAATGCTAGAGCCAAAAATTGCTTGTTTGAATCTCTTAGCATGGATGTCTTTAACCATGTTTTTACTTTACAAACATCTCATGAAATTTGGTTAAAGCTACATGAGCTCCATGATGGTACAAGTAATGTACGTGAGCAAAAACATCACCTAACTAAAACAAGTTATGATTCCTTTAAAATGAATGATAATGAGCTTGTTCGTGATATGTATTCTCGTTTGAATCTAATTATCAATTAGCTCAATTCTATAGGAATCACAAAGCTAGGTGATGCGGATATTGTGAGGAAGATCATCTCCGTGCTTCCAAAGAACAAGTATGCAACCATCATCACCATCCTCCACAACATGGAGGACTTGAGCACCATGACCCCGGCCATTGTCATTGGCAAATTGGTGGCATTTGAGATGTCACGCAAGATGGGTCAAGAAGAAGCCACTTCATCAAGCAAAGGCATAGCTCTCACATGTGATGAGCACAAAAAGATGAAGGGCAAGAAGCTCAAGCTCCTCAAGTGAAGATGAAGAAGAAGAAGAGGATGATGATGATGAATCAAGTGATGATGATCGAGCCTCCACCTCATCCAACTCCTCCCTAGATGAAGAAGAAACAATCAAGCTAGTTCGAGAAGTGGAGAGGATGATCCGCAAGCTCAATGTCAAGGGTGTGCCCATCACCATTGAGGATTGCCTCTTCACCAATCAAAGAAGAGAGCAAAGAAAGAATGGTTGCTATAGATGCGGCAAGAGAGGGCATTATATGGAAGATTGTCCAAAACAAAAGCCCACACCCAAGGACAAGAAAAAGAAGAGATGCAAGGTCAAAGCCCTCACTACTATCAAGACATGGGATGATTCATCAAGTGATGATGAAGCCCAACACAAGAGGCGCGACCACAAGCACTCATCATCAAGCTCCTCACGAATGTGCCTTATGTCACGAGGTAACTCGAAATCTATCTCTAGTGATAGTGATAGTGATGATGAGCTACCTTCTTATAATCAACTTGTGCAAGATAATCTCAATTATGCTAAAGCATGCACTAGTCAACAAAGGAAAATCAATGATTTAAAAGAAAAATTAGATAGTTCTCAACAAGCTTATAACACTATTCTTGATCAATATGAGACTTTTTTCAAATCTAAATGTTGAGCTATCTAATAAAATTGAGAAACTTGAGGCTAGTGCAAGCACAAGTAAGAGCACAAGTAATGATGAGCAACTTGTTAAGAAAAATGAAAAACTAAAAGCAAAGTTAGCTAGCACATAAGATGCCTACAAAAGTTTGCTTGCTAAAATGGAAATCATGCGCAAACATTGTGATGAGCTAACTAACAAAGTTCCTAATCTTGAAACCATCAGAGCAAACTCCACCGAGGCACCTAAAATTGAGAAATCAATCTTTGATATGCCTAAAAAGGATGCCTCTACTTCTTGCATTGATTTACTTGATTTAGACTCACCCACGTGCAAACAAGCTTGTGTTGAGGATGTGATTGTAGAAACATGTACACAAGAAGTTGCAATGGAGAATGAGCTACTAAGGCAAGAAGTGGCTCGCCTCACCAAGGACTTGACTCAAGCAAAAGGCAAGACAAAGCAAACCCGAACTCATCAAGATAACACCGTCAAGGGAGTGAAGAAGCTTGATGAGGAGCAAACTGTGGTTTGTTATGTTTGCCACAAGGAAGGCCACAAGTCCTATGAGTGCAAGGTGAAGCATGGGGGAGAGAAAAAGAAGAAAGAGAAGAAAAGGCAAACAAGCAAGCTCTCCAACACCTACACCAACAAGGTGAACAAGAAGGCATCCACATCTTACCTTTTGAAGAAGAAGAAGAATGACAAGGTGGTGGCCATCAAGGTGAACAAGCAAGTCAACAATGGGGCCAAATGCATTTGGGTGCCTAAGGACATTATATCAACCATGAAGAGCACCAAAAAGTTTTGGATCCTGAAAGGGAAGTAAGTAGTCAAGTGGACTACGGGGAATTTGGAGACTTGACAAAGGTTGGGTGCATATCATGGGATGCATCACATTGGATCCTGTCATTGCCAAGTATGTTAGTGGCTACTATGGACCCAAGTTCCCCTTCCCATGTGAGGTAACTAGATTTAATTTCTTGCTATTTATTTTTGGCATGTATTTCCTCTCATTGCCTAGGATTGCATTTGCATGTTTAAATTCTTTGTCATGCATACACTAGGCTTATCATATGGTAGTTTTGCTCGGTATCACTCTCATCCTTGGAGCAAACCTGCATGTTTTATATTTTGCTTAGGAGCACGACACATAGCTTCTCTTACTTGTATTTATCTTATATGTGCCAAAGTCCAAATAGTAGATAAACTACCCCGATTACCATCTTCAATTGGTGTCACATTTCTAGTGATGTCAACTTGCAAAATGGTAGTTTGACCTTACAAGTCAATGTGCATGTCTCCCACAAGTATTTCAAACTTGTATGCACACTTTTAGGGGGAGTTTACTCTATAATTTGGAAGCTTTGAGACTAACACTACTTTCAAGTTTATCATGTGTGTAGTAGTCTCATTGCAAGGAAAATGGAGTCCTCGGAGACAAGCATCATGTGTGGCGATAATCCAATTGGTATCTACATGTGGTATTCCTAACCGATATCATTATGTTGATTTCAATTTGATACTCTTATATGCTTTCTCCATGCATTATATAGATTAAACTCCTTTGTGCATTAATTTGTCGGTTATGCATATGCTTTGCCATACACCATATGTATGCATACACTTAGGGGGAGTTTAGTTTATATAATGTGAGAGTCAAATTTTGTGATCAATTTCACTCCACATAAAAAAGGATCACAAAATTTGACCCTCCCTTGTGCCACTAATGTCTTCCTTTTTGGTGTTTGATTCCAAAGGGGGAGAATTTGAAGGACCAAAAGCAAGCCCAACTCAAAATAAATAACCAAAACCAAATTCAAAACTTTTTTAGTTATCAATTTGGGAAGTTTCATATTTTGGGATGGTCCTAGAAAGGGAGGAAGTGGAGTATGGATTTAGGGGGAGACTTAAATCCATAATGCCACAAATGGACTCTATGGCAAGGGCAAGATAAGTTATAAAAGTAGTTTTCACTTTGGTATCTTTTAACATCATATGATCTTATCTTTGCATTACATCCTAGCAAGTAAATTGCATTTTAAAATTATGTATCTATTATTTGCTTGCTTCACCAAAAAGGGGGAGATTGTAAGGAAAATGGACCTCGGCCCATTTAACTTTGGATTTTGGTGTTTGATGATCAACATAACCAAATTGGACTAATGTGTTTGCGAGTGTTTATTTTATAGTCCAATAGGGTGCAAACGTGACTTGGACGAAGGCAATATGGTGATCAAATGATCAACACCTCAAGCAAGACCCTATAAGATGTATTGAAGGATTACAAAGATCAAGCAAAGTCCAAGACACAAGAAACAGAGGTCCGGACGCAAATAAAGTTGAGCCGCTCAAACCGAGACAAGAGTTGATTGAATTAGAACTGTCTCATAATTTCGAATTTGCTCAAACTGAGATGGCATTAGCATAAAGCTGTAGAGCATTTCATTAGCTTTCCGAAAAGTCCAAGATCATCGAAATCGGAGTTCGGAGCTAAGAGTTATGCCCGCTCAAGCCGAGACAAGAGCTGATTGAATTGGAACTGTCTCATGATTTTGGAATTGCTCAAACTGACATGGCACTAGCATAAAGTTATAGAGAATTTCATTAGCTTTCCGAAAAGTCCAAGATCATCGAAATCGGAGTTCGGAGCTAAAAGTTATGCCCAAAATACGAAAGCGTGTCTCACTTGAAATGGAGCAACGGACGCTCCGATGCAGAGCAACGGACGCGCATCCGATGCAGCGTCCGATGACCTCCGAAATCAGCCCAGAATGAACAGTGTGATGGTAGAGTCCGATGCCAGCGTCCGACGCATTACTGTAGCGTCTGATGCCCCCGAAAAATAGGTCTAACGGCTAGTTTTCCAACGGCTACTCATCACATGAGCATAAGACGCGTCTGATGCCATCACTGTAGCGTCCAATGCTCTACAGAAATCTGATTTCAGCCCCTTCAACGGCTCTATTTGATTGGGGGCCTATATATACCACCTCTAACCGGCCCAATGAGGTGTGGAGAAGTGAGGAAACATACCAAGGGTGTTGCTACACCATATTAGTGCCTCCATATGCATAGTGTTTAGTGTTTTCACATGATGATTAGTGTAGGTGCTTTGCGAAGTGCTTAGGCTAGTTAGACCACCGCTCATGCGCTTGCTCTAGGTTTAGGCCTAGTGTTTAGTGAGGTTTGCATACCTCTTGCTACTCGGTGCTTGCGCGCACCATTGTTGTACATCGAAGGGGCTTGTAGTCTTGCGAGACCACACCAACCGCGTTTGTGGTGTGGCCGCCACCGTGTACCGAAGGGAACAAGGCCCGCGGCGGTTCGGCCAGAAGCTTGATAGTGGAGACGGCGGGGAGCATCCGGGAGAGGCTTTGCCACGAGTGGCTTAACCGGAGACCCACTTGTGTGTGGGGAAGGACCGGAGCTATCCACGGAGTTACCCGACCGGGAGCTTGGCCCTTGCGAGGGATTCCTTGCAAGGGGCTCCAACGAGGACTAGAGGGAAGCTTGCGTGCTTCTCGATACCTCGGTAAAAATACCGGAGTCGTCGACGGGAGTTTGCATCTCTACCTTGCTCTTTAGCTTCCGCATTTACTTTGCTACCTTAATTATGTGCTTTACCTTTCCTAGTTTAGTTGATAGGCTAGTTGATAGGATTGGAAATTAGGTCGCATAACTCTTTTGCGGTAGAGATAGCAACACACCTAGCAAAACCATAGTTGCACATATAGATGGTTTACATTCTTGCATAGGTTTTGACTAGGTGGTAATTATATGCCTTAGTCAGAGTAAAAGTTTTTAGTTGCCTAATTTACCCCCCTCTTAGGTGTCACGGTCCTTTCACGTGACAATGCGCACACAAACCAAGTACTGCAGGCCGCGCCGCAGGTCTTCCTCTTCTGAACCAGCATTGGGAACGACCGTTTCTGGGATGAACACGATCTTCTCAGGATCGATGTACGATGGGTGCCAACACCAAGCTTGCACAAAGAACTCACGGTCGTCGTCATTTGGCCGATCGCAAATGTTAGTCAGTTGAACATCGCAGCAGCAACGGCCAAGCACCACCTGCGCAGTCTCGACGCTCCTGGCGTGCGCCGGGACGTTCCCGAGGGCAACAACGACCCTGCAGGAGAAGGTCCCGGCAATGGCACATGCAACCCGCGTCCACGGCCTCCAGCGTAGGGGCATAAGGGACCCCCAGGGCCGCGAGGCGAGGACGCAATCACGGTCCACACGACGATGGAAGCGCGCAATAAAATCCTCGGGCTCGTGTCTTCTAATGTCGACCTCGTCACTCCTGATTTTAAATCGGTTGAGGAGGGCAGTGTATACCATCGCCGTGGAGACCTGTGGCCGCGTCCCGCCAACAACGGCCACCAAGGCTAGGTCCATGTCATACTCTTCTGCTTGCAGCTATGCGGAGCATGGCATCACGACCATCGCGGTGTGATCGCACGGAGCCCCACCGGGCGCGACGTCGAGCTCCCCAGCGTGGCCGCCCCGCTCCCCGGGAGGAGGCCGGCCTGAAGCTGTTGGTGCCGGTTGCTGGGGTGGCGGCGGAGGAGGCGGCGAAGTAGGTGGTGGCGGTGGGGCGGGAGGAGGCGCGTTTCGTGGCGACCTGGGCTCACCGCTGAGCTGCGGGGTGGAGGCGGAGCAACCAGAGACCGTGTCGGCATACTCAGTCCGGTGTCGGCGCGTGGGGGAGAGCCGCGAACGGGGCTGTTGCAGCGCCTCAACGCGTCGGCCCACCACGCCGAGTTGCGGCGACCGGGAGCGCTTCACGCCGGAGTAGCGCGTGTTGCTGTTGGTGCGCCGGTAGCGCGCTGGGCAGTCTGCCGCGTGGTGGCCCTCGGGCCAGCACTTGTAGCAGCGAGCCGGGTGGGGGCAGCACGCCTGGACGTGGCCGGGCTGGAGGCAACGGTAGCACACCCCCGAGAGTTCCGGCGGAGGAGAGCGCGGCGTTGTCCGGCGCGTCCGCCGTGGCGGCGAGGGGGTCGCCCGGCCGAAGCGTCTGCTTCTAACGGTGAAGAAAGGCAAAATTTGCCAGGGGACACCGAAAAAATATGGCTTTTGCTAGAAACCACTAAAAAACATGTATTAGCTAAAAGACATCAGTAATCCTGAGAAATATGCTACCGGACATCCAACTCATTATTATATTCAGTTTTAATAGACAGCCACGCGAAATGACGCAAATGCCCTTGCCTCTTTATCCCTTAGAATAGATCGTGACTTTCGGTCTCCAGAAGCCAGCCGTGCGTGCGGCCGCCCACTACTCGCACACGCTCAAGACAGCAGGAAGCGGCCGTGCCTCGCCGGCGGTGCCCAGCGACGGCAACGGCGGCAGCGCCCACAGACGGCTGTGTGATGACGGCGAGGCTCGCTTCGCGCGGCGGCAGCAACACTCGCTTTCTGTAGCAGCCGAAGGGAGCGACGACGACGCCTAGTTCCGAAGGTAGCGATGGCGATGGAGTCTCCACGATTCCTGAGCGATATTTTCCCTGAGGAGCATGCTGATCTCTCATGGATTCCCGATGGGTAACTAATTTCTACCATTATCCTCTACCCTAGGGTTCATTCAGATTATCCCCAACACTAGCCTCAATTGAAAGCATATGTGGTTTTCATTCAGATTATGTTTCTATCTATATCTGTATATGTAGGATGGATCCCAATTCGTCCTACAGGTTTGCTGGACGTGTAGGTGCTTTTGTTAAATTAACTGAAGAGGTCAAGCGCGAGTATTGTGATGCTTGTAACATTGCTAAGGTTTTAGACAGAGATACCACAAATTGGAATGATTTGCTACTTGACATTGGTATAGAAATTAAGCTAGGCTCTAGACATAAGTTGTTGGTCACCTATTGGGATAATATGAGTCGTAGCTATGAAGAAATAGATTCTGATAATAAATTGCTGCATGCAATTGACATGTATTGGGAGATAAGAAGGCTCTCAGTGCAAGTGCGAGTTATGATAAAGGATGATTTTTGTTCCATGCATGATGTTCGGCGACAACAGAACATGCCTTTTGTGTTACAGGGTAGCACTGATGCTCCTGCCAACCAGTTAATTACGCAACCTACTCTTGAAATTACATCATCCCTGGTAGATCATCCAGTCCAGAACAATCCTGAAGTGAATTGGGTCAATGATGATGTAGAGTATGTTGGTCTAGATGATGAGGACCCCTACAATTCGTTGCTTTCTGATTTATCGGATTCAGATTCAGATAGTGATGTAGAGAATAATGAGTGTGTTGGTTTGGAAGATGACTTGCTAATGGAGGATGCACGAGATTGTGAGACCATTGTACATGCAACTGACCTAGAGAACCCAACAATAGAAGTTGGTGTAACCTTTGGGGATGGTGATACTTTTAAGAAGGCTATTAGACAGTATGCAATAAAAGGTGAATATGAAATTGGAGTTGCCTATTCTGAGTCAACGAGATACAGAGGCTACTGCAAGGCTAAACAGTGCAAGTGGAGGATACATGCTTCACAGTTGCAGGATGGAATGGCTTGGAAGGTACTGACTTATCCAACTTCAATTTTGTACAATTTTAGATCTATATAGTTTCAGATTTATACAATTTTGTACAATTTCAGATTTATACAACTTCAATTGCATCTATTTATTGTAGATAAAAAAGATACCTCATGTGCATACTTGTCAAAGCACTGGAAAAGTTGAGAAGAATTGCATGGCAACCAATCATTGGGTAAGGGATAGGGTACTTCATTGGCTTGCGAAGGATCCTACGATTGGGGCTGCAGCACTGAAGAAAAGACTAGAAGAACAGTATCACTTGAAGTTGCCATATTATGTAGTGTGGGATGGTATGAATATGGCTTCAGAACAACTGAAAGAAAAGTGGGATGACAGCTTTGAGCATGCTTTTAGTTTCAAGGCTGAGGTGGAGAAGACCAATCCAGGGAGTTTGGTTGACATTGAGTATGAGCAAGTGGGAAAGAAGATGAGATTTACTAGGATGTTTGTTGCCCTAAAAGCTTGTGTAGATGGTTTTATAAATGGTTGCAGACCTTTCCTTGGCGTAGACTCTACTCATTTGACTGGGAAATGGAAGGGGCAACTTGCATCTGCTACTTCTATTGATGGGCATAATTGGATGTTTCCAGTGTGTTATGGAGTGTTTGGATCAAAGACAACTGAAAATTGGTCTTGGTTTTTTAGCAGGCTTCATCAAGCAATTGGATCACCTACAGGCCTAGTGATCTCAACAGATGCAGACAAAGGAACTGATTCTGCTGTTACTCAAGTATCCAAAAATGGAGTTGAGCATAGGGAGTGTATGAGACACTTAGTTGCAAACTTCCAAAAACGGTTCAGAGGTGAGGTCTTCAAGAAGCACTTGTGGCCAGCATGTAGAGCTTTTCAGAGGCATCGGTTTGAAGAGCACTACAATTTGATGTATGAAGCATGTCCTGAAGCTATGAAGTGGATACATGAAAACCATAAGCGCCTATGGACACGACACCTATTTTCTGAAGCAAGCAAATGTGACTATGTAACAAATAACATAGCTGAAACATTCAACAGTTGGATTAGGGATGAGAAATCGCTGCCTGTAGTGGATCTTATGGATAGGATAAGGCAATTATGCATGGAAAAAATGTTTTTGAGAAGAAAAATTGCCAAGAATCTTAAAGATAAGATATTACCTAATGTCATGAAGGACCTCAATGCAAGGAGTAGGGGGCTGAAATATATGTGGAGGTATGCATACAAAGATGGTGGTAGAGATAATGAAATGTTAGGTGAAGTCGAAGGTGTCACAAGGGATCTAGTTCATTGGAGGAATATTGTTGATCTTCAAGAGAGGAAGTGCACCGGTAGGCGTTGGCAAGTTACTGGTCTGCCATGTACACATGCCTTTGTGTGTTATCACCTCCATTCGAGGTTGTAATATTGAAGGTTATGTTCATGAATACTACTCTGTTGCAAAGTTTAAGAAGACATACCAAAAGTGTGTGAAGCCAATAGCAGATAGGAAACAATGGCCTCAAGTGAACCCTGGGTTTAAGTTGTGGCCTCCAAGTCTGAAACCAGCAGCTGGAAGACCAAGGAAGAGGAGGCTTAAATCAGCTGTAGAAGGTGGATCTGGAAAGAGAGCCACAAGATGCAAAAGGTGCAAACAACTTGGACACATGGCAAAAATCTGCAATGAATATGTCTATGATTCTGATGCACCACCACCAGCTGCTCCAAAGCAAAAGAGAAAGAGAAGCAAGAAAAGTGTCACAGTAGTGCCATCTAGTGCTATTGAGCCACCACAGGGACGACCATCACATGTTGACCCATTGTATGCTTTTTCAACTTCTTTATAGATTTTCAATTTTCAGCTAACTTACACATAATCTTATATATTTAAACAACTTACAGTGCTACACCACCAAGACCCATTACTTCTTCTCATACACCAAGCCCTATTACAAGAAGGTATAATTGCAATTTTTATATTTGAGATATTTGTCCACTTGTCAAATCTGTGCAATATCATATCATTGTATTTGCATGTAGTATGACAAGGAGGTTGTTGGACCAATCATCTACACCAACTGACTCACCACCCCAGTTTCTACCCCGAGTCCTATGACAAGGGGGTATAACTCTTGCACATTTTTATTATCTGTTTCTGATGTCATTTCTATTTACTAACATGCTTCTATACTCGTCTACAGTCGCAAGAGGTTGCTGGAACTTGAAGACGTCATAGAGCCTGTTGAATGTCCAATCATATCTTCATTTAGTGTTGAAAAGGGAAAGGCAAAGAAGTTGCAGGTTGTTAGGTCTAGAAAAGCATAGGCTATGATGCACTATATCATGTGGCTGAAACTTGTTATTAAGCCAATATTTTGTTGTTCTACTTGACTCACAAGTGTGTGAAATGTTGCTAGAATATGTTATTTTGTGGACCTGTATCTGCTACATTCTTATGAACATGTCATGTTCAAGGATCTGTTGAAATCTTGCTGCAATGTACATGTTATGGTGATGAAATATGACGTGTTATGTTGTTGGAACCTTGAATTGAAGGGCAGGAGTAGTTTTGTCTATATTTTATGTTTACTTACCTGTTTGAGTGAGAAATCATATTATAAGAGTTATAGTGTCCAACAGCGAATGACCGTAGGATTCTATAGTGGTCTGTGAAGGCATTCTTTTTTAGTGGTCTGTGGCAAATGCCACGATTTTTCGATGTCCGCTGGCAAATTTTGCCGTGAAGAAACCATCCTTGTCCGGAGGCCCGCGCGCCCGGACCGGGTGCGCAACCGGGGAGGTGTGGCGGCGATGAAGCGTCTCCGGCGACCGTGGCACCATGAGGCGTTCCGCAGCCTGGGAGGATGGGTGGGAGTGGTGGGCAGCGTCCATGAAGCCGACCGTCCTCTTGCGGCGACGATGGCGACGGACGCGGCGGCGCTTGCGGCGACGGGGTTGGACCTCCTTGCCTTTCCGCACCGACGGCGTCCTCAGGATCTGAATCTAAGTCCGAGGAGGCCTCCGAGTCACTGAGGGCGACGCAGCCCCCAGGACCACGGTCGAGGAACTCCCGGAGAGGCGAGCCGGTGAAGAAGACCTGCGGCGGCGGCAGCGCATCGTCATCGAGGTCGACCCATGCGCAGCGAGAGGAGGGCCCCACGGCGTCCGTGGCCACGCGTCCCAGCACCGCAAGGATCTGACCCGGGGACCCCGCCTCCAGCGCAGCTTCCAGCTCATGTGCCCGACCGAGCGAGGTGGAGGGGGAGCAGTGTTCCATGGCCGCCGGCGCGGATCTGAGCTTGACGGGGCGGGGAGGGAGATGGGGATGCAGGGAGGAGGGAGGAGGGCAGTGGGGAGCGGGGGGTCGGCACGAACCTAGCGGCCGGCCGGGCAGCTATGGGCCGCGCGCGCCGGCGGGGAGGCGGCCGCCGCCCGGACGCCAAGATCCCCTTCTCCACCAGCTTGGCTAGCCGCTCCCTCACCGAACGGCTTCTCCTACAACACTTACTGCAACGTAACTTTTTGTAACTGGCCCTATGTGAGATGGCACTGTTATTTAGTAATTTATCTGTGGGGTCTATCTTTGTTCGGTGATTTTCATTCCATCATTTGTTCTTGTTTGCTTCATGCTGATCTTATTTTTAATGTGTCTTAGGCTAAATACTTGTATGGGACTAGGTTCACCCAAGAAGAACTTGAAGGTATCAAACTGATGATCCAAAGCAATATGTTCAAGTATCTTGGGATTTTGCTAGAGGGCCGCGAGCGTTTTGGGGAAGAGGCTTTGTCTAGACTGAATTACACAATTTCTCAGGGTGAAGAAACTCAGCATGGTAATATGATCAAGTCATTTACTCCTGTTTTTTCCTCCTCCAGACACAGATACTGTATCATTGAGCTGTTTCTGGGTGCAGATGAAAATAAAGTCAATGGATCAAGTTCCTGTATATACTCCATAAATGCGAGGCTAAAGAAATTTTCAGATTGGCTTTTGGATATCATAGCAATGGGTGACCTAGATGCATTCTTCCCTGCTGCAACGCGTGAATATGCCTCCGTTTGTTGATGAGATGTGGAAGCCCTGCCATACAAGCAACATTTAAAAGAAAGGAAGAATTGCATTTTCTCCCTGATGTGGCTGAGCACTTCTTGAGCAGGGTATAATCCGATAGCTTTTAAATTAATAGAGCTCCAACATTGACCAACCTAGGAGCTGAGCTTTTTTCTTCTTCAAGTTTTCATGAGTGACTTTTGGTACTATTCTTTGCATATCCACTGCAGGCCATTGAGGTGTCAAGCAATGAGTATGAACCTTCAGAGAAAGATGTAATCTTTGCTGAAGGAGTAACACAAGGAAATGGGCTAGCCTTCATTGAGTTCACACTTGATGATCGCAGCCCAATGTCTAAACCTTATATTGACAACCCTGAGGCACATTCCCAGCCTCTCACCAAGTAATTTCTAACTTACCTTCTGCCTGTGTGTAAAAAGTGCATCTGAATAATGTGCTCCTGTTCTTCATCAGATATCAGCTGATCAGAGTTAGTGCAAAAGGCATGAATGATGGCTGCAAATGGGTGGAAATGTTTGAAGATGTCCGCATGGTAATATTCTGTGTAGCACTCAGTGACTACGACCAATTGGGACCCCCTGTAAGTGGCAGCAGTCGGCCTCTTGTGAACAAAATGATGCAAAGCAAAGAGTTATTTGAGGCTACAATCCGGTACGCTAACATTTTCTGTCATGTGTGGGAGAACCTACACGAGGAGGCACCGAGCCAGAGATGTGCGTCGGGCTGCAGAACACGCGGGCGCACGCGCGGACGCAGAGCGCGCGGTGACCGCCGACGCGGTGCATGGAGGCGACGAAGAAGCGCTCGGTTCAAGTGGTTGAGTTAGGAAATATATATTTTTAATTGCTAAAATATTATTAGTTACCTTTTGTTAGTTCCCTGATTTGAGGAGTCTGTTCCTCCGTTGGTTTGGCCGATGGCCTTATATATTTGTAAGCCGGAAACATTAAGGGCAAGCAAGATCAATTACTTTCTCCCCTACCTATCGCTCTCAAGCCCAGGCAGCCGTGAGGGGCAAAACCTCCGCTACTGGAAGACACGGCAGGAGACTACGAGCTTCGTAGTCGAGGGCCAGCTACCCTGGATCGCCACGCCCTTGACATTTTCCTTCTGAGGTTATATTTTACTAGTCAATAACTAACTATAGCATAATGGTCCATGAATCATCTTGTGGGAAGCAATAAAATTTGAATATATGTTTGATCAGGCAACCATGCTTCTGCGATACTCCATTTGTTCTGGTTCTGAACAAGTATGACCTTTTTGAGGAGAAGATCAACCGTGCGCCCATTTCTAGCTGTGAGTGGTTCAACGACTTCTGCCCGGTGCGGACGAACCACAACAACCAGTCGCTGGCTCATCAGGCATACTACTACACACCATGAGCCGGAAGCTTTTCGTATGGCAGGCTCGCGCCCGGGAGCGCCAGACTGTGGAGTGTGGATGAAGCATTCAAGTACATAAGGGAGGTTCTCAAGTGGGAGGAGGAGAAAGACGAGAACTACTACCAGGAGGAATCGTTCTACAGCACAACTGAGATGAGCTCCTCCCCATTCATCAGAGCGGAATGAGATAGCGGGCACTTGCTGATTGATTTTTTTAGCTGATTTCGTGTGGTACATACAGACGCAGGTGTATATATTATTTAATTGATTGATTGATTTTTTTAGCTGATTTCGTGTGGTACATACTGACGCAGGTGTATATTATTTAATTGATTTTGCTTATTCGTATCGTAATTGGTATGCTGCTGTTAAACTGTTGGTGCATTGTATTTACCAGTACTAATTTTACGCAGCTGGCAGATACAGAAAGAAAACAAAAAATCTATGCCCCTTGGGCTGGCAGAATCATTCATTGCCAACATCAGCCTACACATATCCTGTTTAAGATTGGGTTTGTGAACCAACATCAGCCTACACATATCCTGTTTAAAGTCGGGCTTGCGAATTTTTGAGCAGTGACCAAACATCCTGTTTGAAACTGGGTTTGAGACTTTTTTTTTTACCAGTGCCCGGGGTGTACTTGCCTTGCAACCAAAGGATGGCAAGTGCATAGCTTGGCTGCTGCGCAGTGTCGTGCTTGCTTTCCAAGCACATTCCCAAGGAGCACAAGTACGCTATGTCGCGACTTGCGTGACCGATCCTCGATCCATACTGTCTAACAAAATTTTTTTTTTTTTGAATGAACAGGGGGATCAAAAGACCCCTACTGAAAGAATCTATTAAGATAACCACGGGAGTTGCAGAAAAAAGGTGGTAAGGTCCGCAACCGAGAAACAAAACTAGGAAGTTCAGGGCATACTGTCTAACATTTTCAACACCAATAAGAGAAAAGAGAAAAAGAAAAAGAGAGCAGCACTATCATCATAAGTATTTTTCAGCTGTCATGGTTTACTTGCACTTGATTTTCATAATTTGATGCAACAGTAGCATCCAACTCATATCTTGGAACTATCGTAAGGTAAGATTCTGTCTGTCGCTGCGATGCACACTGCTGCAGATGGAGCGAAGGGGAACCTAAACTCCAAACAATTTAGAATCCAAAACCTGAAAAGAAAACCAACACGAATTAACACCACCATTCCCATTGCTCAACCCATCGGATGGACAGGCAACCCACACGTACCTGAGCCACCACCCATTGGGTTTGCAGGAGCAGGTGCTTGCTCAGGCACCTTGATGTCAACGACAACGGCATCAAAAGTGATGAAGGTTTTTGCCACCGATGCAGCATGCTCCAAGCAGCACCTCACGACCAGTTTTTGGAAAACAAAATCTTCACATCATCTAAATCTTTCTTTGCATAGCAACAAAAGGCATGGCTTCTGCAAAAACACACCTTGGTGGGATCAATGATACCAGCAGCCATCAAATCGTCATACTTCCCTGTAGCCGCATTGTACCCATACCTGAAGCTCTCATTGGCAAGAACCTGAATGTCAACAAGTTCCAAACTTGTTAAGCACAAGTTGCACAACCACTGACAAATAACAGGCACAATTTGAGCACAAACCTTCTCAGTAACCACACTGCCATTAACACCTGCATTCTTTGCAATCAATTTAAGTGGATAGCTCAAGGACTTCCTTACAATTTCAGCCCCAACCTTGTATAAAGGGGAAAAAAGGGGGCAAAAAGATCACCATCGATGGCATGTAAAATAGAACCTTAATCAAAGGGTAACATTTTTTTTAGGAGAAGGGTGGCATTAAACAACTAAACTTTGGAACCTACCTTCTGTTCATCATTCTCAAGGGTTTCTATAATTGCATCAACTTTAGATGCAAGCCTAAGAAGGGTACAGCCACCACCGACAACAATACCTTCCTCAACCGCTGCCTGAAAATATAGAGAACTATCAACTAACAAGGACTGATACAAATAGAATTTTAAGAAATCAACACGGTGCAAATAGTGCATCAGAAGGCTATGTGAATGGGAACATACAGGTATACTATGCAGTGGCGAAGCCAGAATTCAAAACTTGGGTATTCCCGCTTCAATGTAAAAAAATCATCCATAGGTTAATTCAGAGTAGTAAGTTATCGAGTTGTTTGTGTTCATCATTTTGCAAACCACTACCGATAGCGTTGTAGTTGTGCATAGAATCAGTTAAGCTCAGTTGGACATCTGAAAATCAGTAGTAACAGAGGAGAGCAAATTCTGGACTCTCGGCGCCAGCACTCCCAGCAGCCTATCCTAGGCCGACCGGGAAACCCCCACCTGGTGCCCGACCACCACATAGTGCGCACACGTAGCCACTGTTGCTGCTCGGCGGCCGTGTCGTGCTCCGTGCGCCTGACGCCCGACTTGCCCTTGCTAGCTGCGGAGCCACGAAGGCCGCCAATGCTGATTCCCTTTGCCGCTGTCGGCCGTTGCCAATTCTCAGACTAGGGTTCACTACGTTAGGATTCACACATGCGGGAGACAACCTAGGCGCACGTAAGGCTCTCGATTTTTTTATGACAACGCAAGACTCCCAGTGGATCGATTTTTTTATGACAACGCAAGGCTCTCGGTGGATGGTGGATTCACACGGGAGAGCCAAAGAGGGGACTTGAACCTTAATTGGCTTGCGACCTGCAAAGGTGGGAGAGGTGGAAGGCTGGAAGCCAACCAATGTATTGTTTTCTGGGTCGCTCTTGGGCTAGAATAGCGAAAATGTCACTGAATACTCATTATACATGTATAATGTATACATGGATACATATATATACTAAAATCTGCGCAAAAAAATTGGGTATTCCCGGGAATACCCAGGAATACCATTGAATCCGCCCATGATACTATGCCTAACACCAGATGCATTTCAGCAACACGAATAGCATTTACCTTTGTAGCATTCAGGGCATCCTCAACCCTCAGTTTCTTTTCCTTAAGCTCAATTTCTGTCTGTGCTCCTACCTACAAAGCAACACATATCATGTTCCAGTTGTTTTATTCTGCTAAGCATTATAAATACACCAAGAGGCACCTAAGGTTTAACATTGGCTTTACTTGAATGACAGCAACACCACCAGAGAGTTTAGCTATCCTCTCGTTTAGTTTTTCTTTCTCATATTCCTGATCAGTAGCCTGAAAAATTGATGTTTGGGAACTAACCATTAATAAAAGCATTTTTTCCAAATACAAAATGACTTATGGGGACATGTGTTGACGTCAGAAGTGATCCGAATCACACACCAGCAGGGCTAGAACGCTCGAAGAGGTTGCGGATCAACCTGAGACAGCAGGGACCCTGGCTAAACCGACGATAACCGATCGAGGGACCGGTCTAAGTCGATCTAGGGTTTTAGACCCTTGTGTTGATAACTCCAGAACTCCTCCCGGGAAGACCCGTCGGGGAGAAGCACGTAGAGGTTGCTCTAGGACTAGCAAGGCCGCCTAGAACCCCGTCGAGCCTCGCCGGGAGACACGCCGAACAACAAGATAGAGGGAAAAAAGGGGTAAAAGGGATAGTAGATTGATTTTGATCGATTGGTGTTGGATGCCTCAATCGGCCATGATCCTCTCATATATATATATAGAGGGGGCTGGTTGTTGTTTCGGGTCCGAGGCCCCGAAACAGCGGGTTGTCGCACGAACGAAAGCCCCGAGCGAAAGCGGAAAACGAATGGAAAAATAAGGAAACAATTGGACTGAACAGTGTTCTCCCCCCTCCGTGGGGGGCCGGGAGCCCTTTTATATTAATCTCAAACTGTTTGAAAGTACAAAGATGTCCTTCCAACCACTCTGCCATAATTACAAAAAGGCTCTCTCCTAGTCTGCCTTGCGGCTTCTCTGGCTTTCTGGGCCCGCGGGGCACCACCGTAATTACGCGCGGGAGCGAAGCAACCCGCGTGCCCTTCCTTCTGACCTGCGGGCCCCCTCCGCGCCATCGTCCGGAGAACCCTGCGAAAAGAAAACACGCGGCCATAGACCGAAAGGAAGAAATGCAAGTCTGTCGCAAACATTCGGCTTTCGCTCGAAAGCCCAAATGGCGCGAGCGCCTTGAAGCTCACCATGCTTTCGCGCGAAAGCAGCTCCTTCGAAGCCTCCTCCCAACTAGTCCTCCTTGCGGACCTCTTATATTCGCGCGAAAAGCGCACGAGTCCGCCTTCCGCGCCGAGCATGTTCGCACAAAAGGCGAACCCGCGAGACCGCTAGCTGGCGGCTTTCACCTTCACGGCTGTGTGGCTTTCGGCTTAGGTGGCGAAAACTCCGCCAGGCGAAAACAGGTAGCTCACGTCCGGGCTACCGCCCCAACAATAGCCCCTCAACGCCGTACCGCGCGTGGCCGCGGGTCGACGTTGCTTGCTTGTGGTACGCCCGCCCGCGAGAGGATATGCGAAAATATCTCCTGTTTTCGCCTGTCCTTGACGCGCGTTTTTATTTTACTATATATATATATATATATATATATATTAAGCGCACGTGGTGTTACGGTTGTTGTATCAAAGAGCGACGGTTGACGTTTCGAGGCGCGACGGTTGGCGTTTCGAGGCGTATTTAAACATCTCCTCGAGTTCCGAGCCGCTCCGTACTCCTCGGGTTCCGGGCCGCGCCCGTACGCGTGGGTATAAAAGGGGGGGCTTGCCCCGCGCCGCCGGAGGGTGCGCGCTCTCCGGGCTTTTTAATCCCTGTCTTTTCTCACCGCTAATCTCACTTTCGGCGCTTTTGCACTTTCGGCGCTCCGAACTTCCGCTCGAGGGTTTGCTTGTGCTTCCACTTGTTCGTCAGGTGAGCTCCCTTTACTTCTTTCGCTTGCTTGACGTAAATGTCGCGCTGGTTGCGAGCTTTCGCTTTTACCTTTGTATTGTTCCCCTTTTTAGCTTCTTTGTCTTGGCGATTGCTACTTTTTGAGCGCTTACATATGCATGCACTTTTTTTCTAATTCGCCGCCATGCTAGATGGCGTCCACGAGCTCGTCTTCATCCACGTCCACATCCGACTCGACTAGCGAGAGTTCCAGCGTTTCGGAATCGAGCAAGACCGTGTCGATTGTGTTCGGCAATGTCGGCGAACGGGTAGAGGGGCGCGCTGGGAGCGTCCATTCGGATGAAGGGGATTCGGTTTCGACTCCGATCCCGGAGGACTGCTCGTTCTATCTGGGCTACTCCCAAGTTACCCCCGTCTGTCCTGCAAGGTTTCGCTGAAAAAGGCATCATAAGCGAACGTGTGCTTTCGCTGTGTCGAGCGCCTGGAGAAGAAGCGATCCCAAGCCCCAGGCCGTATGAAGCTATTGTTTTTTGGGACTACTTTGTGGCCGGGTTGGACTTTCCTCTGGAGGATTTTGTTGGTGGCGTGCTGGACACATTCAAGATCCAGCTTCATCAACTCACGCCGAATGCCTTTTCGCGGCTGAGCGTATTCGCGATGGCCCTGAAGATGATGGGTTGTAAGCTGCGTGCCGAGGTTTTCGCGAAGTACTATGACATCCACCGTCGGCGTAGCCAAGTGGTGGACTATTTTCTGCGAGAGGAGCTGCCCAGCGAAATCGGGTGTATCAACTTCGTTCCATGAAAGGCTCGGGGCAATATCTGCATCTCGCCGACTTATAAGAACAAGTGGCCGCAATGGACGGATTTTTGGTTCTACGTCTGCGTCTGCTCGAATGGAGCTGTTCGGGAGCCGAAAGAGCAAGGCTTGGATAGGCTGTCTCCTCTTGTGTCTGTGCTGAGGGAGTTTGTCGGACTTCACGCGCCGCCAACGGCTTTGACGGATGACGAAAGCATTGCGTGCGGTGATGCTTTTGCTCTAACTTCCAGGTTTCAGATCAGCCGAGATCTTGTCGAGGAGTGGATTGCTGTCGGCTGAAACCCCCTCTGCTCGGAGACTGAATTTGAAAACTTTGTCAGTGTTGGGGGCTACCGAGGGCCGACGCTTCGGGTTGGGCGTCCGGCGAACTATCAGAATGACGCCGCATTTGTGAGTCATGTCGAAAAGGAGGCGAACAAGATCTGCGGTTCTTACCTAAAGAAAGAGAGCGAATTTAAGATAAATTCTATAGGCGGTCGAGGTCGACTGAACCGTGTTTTCGATGCTATGGGAGTCGTCTACGGGGAAAGGCCCCTGCTAGCTGACGATAACCGGGCGAGAGGGAGGCAGGCCGTGGCGGCGAAAAGTCGAGCCCCGGCATCGTGAAAACGCGAACTCTCAGAGCCCGGGGATGTTCATTTTTGCCACGCTATCGCGAAACCGGTTGGTAAATGCCGAAGAATGGCGCCGCGTTTGATCCGTAACGTCGACACGATCCACAGCGCTGAGGTAGAGCGTGACTTCACGTTTCGGTGCTTTACCGCTTTCGCTTTGCTTTTACCCTTACCGATTTGTTCTTGCACTTTATTTCGCTTTCGCTTGGCGAAAGTTATCTCTGAATGCTGCAGCCCACCTTATTTGTCCTTTTCAGGGTTCGCTCGGGTCAGCTGACATGGCGTCTCGCAAGGCTGGGGCTGCTTCGTTCTTCGACGACGACGTTTCTTCCGGCGCGCCCCCTCTTGCGAAAGCTGGGGTTCGTAAACCTGCGCGCCCTGCTGCAGTTGAACCGGCGCCCAAGCGCGCGAAGAGCTCCCTGGCTCCCGCGGAGAAAGGGAAAGGGGTGCCGGTCGAACGGGCGGTGGAGAAAGGTAAGGCGTGGTCTTATCGAAAGTCTATTTGGCTGACGCAGTCTATGGTGGATGAAAAGTTGTTGGGCCACGGTCGCATCGAGTTAGATAGTCGGCCTGAGGACTACTTAAATCCCTGCCTTTATACCAGGCTAAGCTCTTCGAGCGAAATGGATGACGCCCGGGAAGAGTCTTATCGGATTGCTCGTTTTTTGGGTGCAGCTTCCGACTCTCATCTTGCTTCTCATTTTGACTGCCGGAAGCTCGGCATCCTGACCGCTGAGGATGGCGAAATGAATAAGTTTATAGAGTGTGCTCAGAGAGCTTTCGTCGCTCCGGAAGTCGAGTGCGATCTGTTGAAAGCCGGGAGCAGGCACCTTGGCGACGCCTTGTCTTTCCACCTGGCCAGCGTAAACTTTTTGCCTATCCCGCTTGATCACTTCTGCTACGGCTTTGCCTTGTCACTAGTTTCTAACATGTTCCGTTGTTGTTGTTGTTTTCTCTACTGGCAGGCGTTGGTGCTTGCGCGAAGCCAGACTCGCCAAACCGAGCTATTCGCAAGCCAAGCTGAAACGGAAAAGCAAGACAAGGATCGCCGCCTGAAGGAGCTGGAGAAAGAGAACGCTGCCTTGAAAAAGGCGGCGGAAGACGAAAAGACTGCCCGTCGGCTGGCCCAGCGCGAAGCCGAAAGGCTGAAAGAAGAACTTACCACGCTGAGGAGCTCCTTCGAAGAGGACCGCACGAACATTTCGGCCCTCGCTGATGGCCTTGTCACGAAGTATGTACAATGCTTAAAAAGCACTGACGTACTTTCGGATGGGCCGGGCGAAGGCGACTTACGCGGCTGCCTGGCTTGGCTTCGCACAGAGCTGGACGCGCTGGAGGGGCATATGTCCCTTTCGCGCGATTATGCTTCCGCTGCAGGCATCAAGGCCATCGGTGTCAGCCTGCTGAATGTCGGGTGTTCGCATACCGCCGACCTTGTGGTGGCGGATGTGGACGCCTGCTGGCGGACTCCTCCCGAGGTGAAAATCCTCGGCAAGAAGTTTTTCGAGGAGTTCTGGCTCGCCGGCGGCAATGACATGGCTTTGATCCAATCCGCCGTCGGCCGCGCTAAGGTTAATTTGAGGGGGCTTCTTTTCTCCCTTTCTTTGCTTGTAGGATTTCTTCATTTGCGAACTTAATAATGTTTATGCGCAGACTTCGGAGGAGCGGGCGCAAATCCGGCAGATTTTCAATGCCTACATCTCCGAGCGCCAGAGCCAGGAAGTCGAGAAGGACGAGGGCGACGCTACTGGTGCCACTCCTGAAGCGAACCCCAAAAGCTCGGTTGCCGAAGCTGCGCGCGCTACGAGCGAAAGCCATGATAGGGTAGCTACATAGTCGACTGGGAGGCGGATGTTTTGTACTTTTGGGCGAAAAAGAAGAGAACGTCGAAAACCTGTGTAATGTACTCATTAATCTTGGCACTATGTTCATCCAGGTTCCGGGCGCTGGAACTACGGAGGTTCTTGACGTCTCCTCTGATGATTAGATCCGGTAACTTGTGTGTTGGCGGCGATTTGTGGCGGAGCTTTCGCGCGAGGTTTCCCGCGGCGATGCTTTCATCATACTTGAGCAAGCGCGCCCGGAAACTCCAACGGGCCGAGGAGAGACTTCGGGAATTCTACCGTGGTTTCGATCCTCGGCGACTAGAAGAAAGGCGGAAACGGCGCGATAGCAAACGCGCGGCCCTGGATGCTTGCGAAGGGCCAGCTATAAAACAAGAGCCGGAGGACTATTCTTTTTCACCCGACGCTCGCAGATATAACATGTCCCTAGGCGCAGCGGGTGACACTTAGGCTCTTGTGTGCTACGGCTCTTTTTGTGGAGTGTAACTTTCGCCTTAATAAAGTTTTGTTTTCGATCACTGCGTCCTTTTTCGGGTGTTGAGATCATCAGCATGCATCTTGCGCATATATTTCGTGCTTTTCTGGAGGAGCCTCCGCAGCGGTGCTTTCGCGCGACTAGGCTTTCGATGCGAGCCTTTCGGTGAGACTGCGAAACGCCCGCCCCCGAACACTTAGACGAGGGGCGAAGGCATTCGCGCGAAGGAGCTTTCGGTGCGAGCCCCTCGGCTGATAGTATAGACGCGCGCGCCGCCAAACACTTAGACGAGGGGCGGAGGCATTCGCGCGAGGGAGCTTTCGGTGCGAGCTCCTCGGCCGATAGTATAGACGCGCCCGCCCCCAAACACTTAGACGAGGGGCGGAGGCATTCGCGCGAGGGAGCTTTCGGTGCGAGCCCCTCGACCGATAGTATAGACGCGTCCGCCCCCAAACACTTAGACGAGGGGCGGAGGCATTCGTGCGAGGGAGCTTTCGGTGCGAGCCCCTCGGCCGATAGTATAGACGCGCCCGCCCCCAAACACTTAGACGAGGGGCGAAGGCATTCGCGCGAGGGAGCTTTCGGTGCGAGTCCCTCGGCCGATAGTATAGACGCGCCCGCCCCCAAACACTTAGACGAAAGGCGGAGGCATTCGCGCGAGGGAGCTTTCGGTGCGAGCCCCTCGGCCGATAGTATAGACGCGCCCGCCCCCAAACACTTAGACGAAGGGCGGAGGCATTCGCGCGAGGGAGCTTTCGGTGCGAGACCCTCGGCCGATAGTATAGACGCGCCCGCCCCCAAACACTTAGACGAGGGGCAGAGTCATTCGCGCGAGGGAGCTTTTGGTGTGAGCCCCTCAGCCGATAGTATAGACGCGCCCGCCCCCAAACACTTAGACGAGGGGCGGAGTCATTCGCGCGAGGGAGCTTTCGGTGCGAGCCCCTCGGCCGATAGCAAAGACGCACCCGCCCCACACGCTTAGATGGGGGGCGGTAGCATTCGCGCGAGGGAGCTTTCGGTGCGAGCCCCTCGGCCGATAGTATAGAGCGTCCGCCCCCAAACACTTAGACGAAGGGCGGAGGCATTCGCGCGAGGGAGCTTTCAGTGCGAGCCCCTCGGCCGATAGTATAGACGCGCCCGCCCCCAAACACTTAGACGAGGGGCGGAGGCATTCGCACGAGGGAGCTTCCGGTGCGAGCCCCTCGGCCGATAGTATAGACGCGCCCGCCCCCAAACACTTAGACGAGGGGCGGAGTCATTCGCGCGAGGGAGCTTTCGGTGCGAGCCCCTTGGCCGATAGCAAAGACGCGCCCGCCCCACACGCTTAGACACGGGGCGGTAGCATTCGCGCGAGGGAGCTTTCGGTGCGAGCCCCTCGGCCGATAGTATAGACGCGCCCGCCCCCAAACACTTAGACGAAGGGCGGAGGCATTCGCGCGAGGGAGCTTTCGGTGCGAGCCCCTCGGCCGATAGTATAGACGCGCCCGCCCCCAAACACTTAGACGAGGGGCGGAGGCATTCGCGCGAGGGAGCTTTCGGTGCGAGCCCCTCGGCCGATAGCAAAGACGCGCCCACCCCACACGCTTAGATGGGGGGCGGTAGCATTCGCGCGAGGGAGCTTTTGGTGCGAGCCCCTCGGCCGATAGTATAGACGCGTCTGCCCCCAAACACTTAGACGAAGGGCGGAGGCATTCGCGCGAGGGAGCTTTCGGTGCGAGCCCCTCGGCCGATAGTATAGACGCGCCTGCCCCCAAACACTTAGACGAGGGGCGGAGGCATTCGCGCGAGGGAGCTTTCCGTGCGAGCCCCTCGGTCGATAGTATAGACGCGCCCGCCCCCAAACACTTAGACGAGGGGCGGACTCATTCGCGCGAGGGAGCTTTCGGTGCGAGCCCCTCGGCCGATAGCAAAGACGCGCCCGCCCCACACGCTTAGACGCGGGGCGGTAGCATTCGCGCGAGGGAGCTTTCGGTGCGAGCCCCTCGGCCGATAGTATAGACGCGCCCGCCCCCAAACACTTAGACGAAGGTCGAAGGCATTCGCGCGAGGGAGCTTTCGGTGCGAGCCCTCGTCCGATAGTATAGACGCGCCGGCCCCCAAACACTTAGACGAGGGGCGGAGGCATTCGCGCGAGGGAGCTTTCGGTGCGAGCCCCTCGGCCGATAGCAAAGACGCGCCCGCCCACACGCTTAGACGGGGGGCGGTAGCATTCGCGCAAGGGCGCTTGATAATTCGATTGACAAAAGTGTCTTTATGAACGCAACATGGGGAGGCTTACAATCGACTATGATTATGATATTGCTCCTGTTGTCATCTAGCGGCACGCTTGCTTTCGCTCGTCTACTAGCCGCAGCTTGGGATGGACATGTCACTTGATAGGACCTTCGCCTAAAGTTACTGGATTGGTGACGCTAGCTAAACGCGATGCCGATGACACAATCATCAAAGCAAAAAGGTGACTCCTGATGCTTCCCATTCTGCCCGATGCGACTAGACCAACCCTTTCGAGGCTTGATGCTTGTGACTGGGTAATTTCTGGGTGGCTGGGGGGGGTTCGCCCCCGGGTGTCTATTTATATTGCCTCACCCTTGTTGCGGTAGGATTGCATTTACTCCCTTGGCTGTACTTGTGGGCGTTTGGTAGGTAAAAGGTTAGCATGGCATTTATGCTCTTAAAGGCTACCGGGGCCTACTAGTTGTCCTTGTCGTCTGGCGGGGACTGCTCGACTTGCCTGCTGGCTTTCGTTCCGCCCTCGCGTTTTGTTGAAGGGTCGGTTTTTGCATAGCCCGCAGGCTTTCGTTCCGCCCTCGCGTTTTTGTCGGAGGGTCGGTTTTTACATAGCCCGCAGGCTTTCGTTTCGCCCTCGTGTTTTGTCGGAGGGTCGGTTTTTACATAGCCCGCAGGCTTTCGTTCCGCCCTCGCGTTTTGTCGGAGGGCCGTGAAAGCCCTAGTTTGTTTTTGGTTAATTGATGAAACCTATTTGGTCTAATCCTATTGCTAAGCATGTGTGTAGCTTATAAGAAAGGATTAAGACCAAGCCAAGTGGTGGAGTTAGCAAGGTGGCAACCATGGAGGATGGTGTTGGCCACAAGCACTCAAGTAATCAAGTGCTCTACCTTTGGTGAATCAAGAGAAGAAGAGAAGAGATGGAGCAAAGAGGCCCGAAGGCAAAGGTATAACCTATAGGGCTTTTTATTTTGGTGATCAAGACACTTAGCGAGTGTGATCACATTTAGGATAGATAGCCGTACTATCAAGAGGAGATTATTCACGGCTTATGCGGTGTTCAAGTGCCACTAGGTGTTCTCTAACATATCGATGCTATAGACCTAGTGAGTGACTAACAAAACCCTTGGAAAATGCTTTGCAAAATGCTAACACACGTGCACAAGTGGTGAAACACTTTGGTGTTGGCACATGGGAGCAAGGGTAGAAGTTAGAGATGAAAAGATGTCAAGTTAGGGGCATCGGACGCTGGCGTCGGTAGCATCGGACGCTGGCCGAGCGTCCGATGGCAAACCCTAACTGCTGTCAGAAGTCGAGGTAGCATCGGACGCTGGCAACGGACGCAAGTGAAACACTGTTGCAGAGTCCGATGGTCATGACGTGGCACGAGCTAGTTTTCCAGGGAGCATCGGACGCTGGCCTGCGTCCGATGCAGGACCATCGGACGCGTCCGATGCGTTTTGTCCCTCTCTGGAACCTCTCTGCATGGTCATCGGACGCTGGGGCTGAGCGTCCGATGTGATAGTACCGGAGCGTCCGGTGTGACGCAGAATAGTGCTGAATCGAGTAGAGGCATCAGAGCGTCCGATGCTAGGCATCGGCGCGTCCGATGCCACTTTAACCAGCGCGGGAAAGAATATGACCGTTGGGATCTAACAGGCTGAATTCATAGCAGGAGGACACGTGGTGCTCATCGGAGCATCGGACGCTGGGGCAGCGTCCGATGGCCCCGACACCGGCGCGTCCGATGGTGCTGTTTCGAGCCCAACGGCTAGGCCGACTTGTGTGGCCTATTTAAGGGGCTTGGCCGGCTTGCTAGAGGGCTCTCTTGCACATTTTGATTCCTAAGCATTCTAGTGAGCTTTGGCAAGCCTCCCAACTCATCTCCCAAGTTGATTTGATCAAACCAAGTGAGATTGAGTGATCTAGTGCGTGATTTGAAAGAGTTCAATCTAGTGGCACTAGTTCTTCGCGTCGGCATTGAGTTTTCTTGTTACTCTTGGCATTTGCCGGTGCCTAGACGGCTTGGAGGCGTTGAGGTGGTTGTTGGCAAGATTGGTGATTGTTCTTGGCCACCACCGATCGAGATTGTGAGAGGTTTTGGAGCCTCACCTCGCCGGAGCGGCAAGAGGCATCCCTAGTGGATTGCTCGTGTCATTGAGCTACCTCACTAGTGGTAGATTCTTGTGGCGCTCTTTGTGAGGTTGGCTTTGCGCCGATTAACCACCGGGTCACCTAGTGTTGGTCGACACAACGGGGAGTAGCGTGCCGACAAGCACGTGAACCTCGGGATAAATCTTTGTCTCCCGAGTGCTTATTGTGATTGTGTCCCCATCTTGGTGATTGGTCTCCATCTACACATTCTTGGTGATTGGCTTCACAAGTGGATTTCACCGGTGATTGGCTCTCTACGTGGCAATCCCGAAGGCTCGGTGAAATTCCCTCTATCTAGCTTATTTACTTTGTGTATTTACTTTGAGCTACTTCATTTGTGTAGATATCTTTTCTTGTTGTATATCTTTTGTCATATACCTTGTGTAGCTAGTTGTGAGTAGCTTGCTTAGTTTGTCTATTGCACACCTCTTGTCTCATGTACATTTTTGTATATCATACTTGTGCTAGAGCTATATTGTTTTATTCCGCATTTGTTATTAGCTCTAGTTGATTGTGTGACATAGAAATATTAGGTAGAATTGTTGGATAGGTGGCTTGCAACACACTATTAGGCTAGCGCAAAAAGCTTCGCCGTTTGTTATACTAATAGTGTTTGCCTAAGAGATTTTGTAGATTTTTAATTAGGCTATTCACCCCCCCTCTAGCCAATTTGGACCTTTCAGGCCGGTTTTTACATAGCCCGCAGGCTTTCGTTCCGCCCTCGCGTTTTGTCGGAGGGTCGGTTTTTACATATCCCGCAGGCTTTCGTTCCGCCCTCGCGTTTTGTCGGAGGGTCGGTTTTTGCATAGCCCGCAGGCTTTCGTTCCGCCCTCGCGTTTTGTCAGAGGGTCGGTTTTTACATAGCCCGCAGGCTTTCGTTCCGCCCTCGCGTTTTGTCGGAGGGTCGGCTTTTACATAGCCCGCAGGCTTTCGTTCCGCCCTCGCGTTTTGTTGGAGGGTCGGCTTTTACATAGCCCGCAGGCTTTCGAGATTGTCGGTGGATGTGAAGGGTCTCTTTGGCCCTACCTCCCCGACATTCTCTTTTCATTACATTTTTCTGACGAATGTCTCAACCTTATGTTTGGTTGACTTCGTCTTTTACCGAGCCACGCGATTTTTGGGGGAATTACGTTGACTTTCGCAATGTAGCGGTTACATTCGGCTGCCTCGTTAAAAAACCTCGCACCCCGATGAAGGGCTTCCCCGGTGAGGAAAAAGAGTGCAGCCGACTTTTGATTACAAAAATGGTGAAAGAGGGAAAAGAAATTTACATCAAAGTTCAAAAAAGACAAATTACGGGAAGAAGCGGCGCAGATTGCTCGCGTTCCATGTGTGGGCTGATTCTTCGCCCTTGTCGTCTAATAACCGGAATACACCGGGTGCTGCCATGCTTGCCACGATGAAGGGGCCTTGCCATTGCGATTGCAGCTTACCTTGCTTGTTTGGCTACCGAATGGTGACCATGTCTCCAGGCTTGATGTACTTTCGGACTATCGTCTGTCCCTATGATGCTTTGTTTCGGCATGGTACTTCTCGAGATTATGTGCAGCTTGTAGTCTTATTTCTTCGATAGTGTCGAGTTCGAGGAGTCTTTGCTCTTGAGTATTTGGGGCCATTTCGGTTCGGAAAGAGCCCAGCTTTACCTCTTCTGGGGTGACTGCTTCCTCGCCGTAAAGTAACCTGAACGGGGTGAAGCCAGTAGCTCTGGATCGTGAGATGTTGTGTCCCCATACAGCCGTTGTTAGGGTGTTGGCCCATTTGCCTTTCGGTGAGTCGTACAAAGTTTTTGAAATTGCCGAGAAGATTAGGCCATTCGATCTCTCGACAGCCCCGTTTGCTTGCGGGTAATTTACCGAGGCGAAATCAAGCTTTATGCTGAGTTCATCACAGAAACTCCTGAATTCGGCACAATCGAACTGCTTGTCGTTGTCGCAAGTGATGAAGGACGGAACGCCGAAACGACAGATTATTCTCTGCCAGACGAACTTGGTTAAAGAGGAGGAAGTTATGCTGGCGAGGGCCTTCGCTTCCACCCACTTGGTGAAATACTCGAGGGCGACCGCAGCGAAACGCAGATTGCCCGGAGCTGCTGGTAGCGGGCCTACTATATCGATGCCCCACCTCTACAAGGGCCAGGTTGGCACTATCGGCGCAGTTTCATTTCCTGGGGCTTTCTGATTTTTGGCGAACATCTGGCAACCTTTGCAGCGTTTAACCAGCTCTCTGGCGTCTGACGCGGCGGAAGGCTAGTAAAATCCCTGCCTCATTGCTCTGTGCGCTATCTCGTGAGGCCCCCGGTGCGCTCCGCACATTCCGGCGTGCATTTCTTCGAGAAGCTGAATGCCCTCATGCTTGCTTACGCATTTCAGAAGGGGGGCTGCTATCCCGCTTTTGAACAGCTACTCTCCGATGATTGAATAACCTTTCGTTCTGCTGGCCATCCTTTCGGCGTCCTTTCTAGACTCCGGCTCGTATGTTCCGGCTAGGTAAGCGAATATCTGCGACCTCCAGTCATCACTGGCAATGGCATGCACCGAACTGGGATGATCTTCTTCTTCTTTCACGGCTTTGGTCGAGAGGACTTGGTAGAACACGTCTGGCGGCAACGACAGATTTTGTGCTGCGGCTTTGGCCAGTTCGTCTGCCTCTGTGTTTTCGGCCCTTGGAATGTGACGTAAGGTGAAACCGGTGAAATACTTCTCCATTCTTCTGATTGCTGCCAGATATTTGGCTAGCTCTGGTTCTCTTGCTATGAATTCCTTTTCAATGTGACCAACAACGACTTGGGAATCTGACTTGACTATGCATCTTCTCGCTCCGACTGCTCGAAGCTTTCGTAATCCCAACAGCACAGCTTCATATTCGGCAGTGTTGTTGGTTGTGAGGAATTGCAGCCTTGCGGCAAATCTGACCTTTGGTCCTTTTGGTGGTGTCATGATCGCCGAGATGCCGGCTCCAGCCATTCCCCATGCGCCATCACAATTTACTGTCCACACGGGCTCCTCGAATTCGAGGGTTGTGTCGAAAACGGTCGGAGTCCAGTCTGCTATGAAATCCGCCAATACCTGCGACTTGATTGTGGATCGATGTTGGAAATCGATCACATATTCGTTTAGCTCTGTCGCCCACTTGCCGATTCGGCTGATAGCTTCGTTGTTGCGGAATAGGGCTTCCAATGGCTGAGCCGATAGGACTATGATGTGGTGAGATTGAAAGTAGTGCTTTAGTTTCCTGGAAGCCATCACCACCGTGTATGCTATCTTCTCTAGCTCTGAATAGTTCAGTTTTGCTCCCGACAAGGCCTCAGAGACGAAGTAGATCGGGAACTGCGTCATCTTGTTTTCGTGCTCCCTCTCCTCCACCAGTACTGCGCTTACAGTGGAGTGAGATGTTGCGAGGTACAACAAGAGTGTCGCTTCCGGCGATGTTTTAGACAACGTGGTCAGCTTTGTTAGGTACTCCTTAAGCTGCTGGAAGGCCTGCCGCTGCTCTTCTCCCCAATCGAAAGGATCTGAGCTGCGCAAAGTTCTGAAGAATGGTAGCCCCTTTTCTGCAGACCTTGCGATAAATCTGTTCAAAGATGCTAGCCTTCCTGTCAACCTTTGCACTTGCTTTCAGCTTGAGGGTGGTTGCATGTTGATGATTGTCGCTATCTTGTCGGGATTGGCTTCAATTCCTCTTGCCGATACCAGGCAACCGAGGAGCTTGCCTTTCTTGATGCCGAAAATGCACTTGTCAGGGTTGAGCTTCAAACCACTTTTTCGGAGATTGCTGAAAGTCTCGAGTAAGTCTGCTTGATGGTCTTGCTGTCTGTCGCTCTTGACCACTATGTCGTCAACATAGGCCAACAAGTTTTTCTTTTGCTTCTGGCTTTCGAACACCTTGTCGGTCATCCGCGAGAATGTAGGGCCTGCATTCCGCAGCCCTTCCGACATCCGCCGATAGCAATATGTGTCTGTTGGGGTGATGAAACTGGTTTTTTCCTCATCATCGGGATGGAGCCATACCTGGTGATAACCTGAAAAACAATCTAGCAAACTCATTATTTCACAACCGGATGCAATGTCGATGAGCTTGTCGATACGGGGTAAGGGATACGGATCCTTCGGGCAGCATTTGTTGAGGTTGGTGAAATCGACGCACATTCGCCACTTTCTGTTCTTCTTTTTCACCAAGACAACGTTGGCCAGCCATTCGAGGTACTGGACTGGTCGGATTACTCCCGCATCGAGTAATCTTTGCACTTCGGCTTTCGCTGCGTCTGCCCTTTCGTTTGACATCTTTCTCAGTTTTTGCTTTCTGGGCTTAGCGCCGCTTGCGACGTTCAAACTATGTTGGGCGAGGTCTCTGCTTACGCCTTGCAAGTCGTTTGCTGACCAAGCGAAAATGTCATCGTTGTTCGCAAGGAAAGATGCCAGAGCGTTTCTTTCTTCTTCCAGCATGCTTGACCCAATGTGTGCAGTTCTTTCGGACCTGGAGGCCGCAAGCGGAATCCTTATTGTTTCTTCGGCTGCCCCAACCTTGCAATCCGACGAGCTGACGATAGCGTGCTCTTCGGTGGTTGTTTGCATTTCGTCTTTATTCGCCACCTCATTGATGAGGCTGTAGCCTGGGGTTGGTCTTCCCTCAATTCTTCTAGAGGCTTGCTGATCTCCATATACAGCGATGATGCCGAAAGGGGATGGCATTTTCATGCACAAGTAGCTTTGTTTGATGACGACGTTAAACTTGTTCGTGAAACCTTTGCCGAAAATGGCGGTATAGGGGTAGTCCATATTCACTATGTCGAAAGTCAGCGTTTCGGTGCGGACTTTTTCCCCTTCGGCAAAAGATACAGGGATTTGATTTTTGCCGATAGCGTCAATCTTTCTTCCTCCGAACCCGTATAGCGAATTGCCAGCGGGGTCCAAACTGCGCCTGTCAAATCCCATCGCCTCGAAAGCCTTGATGAATAATATGTCTGCTGAACTTCCGGTATGGATCAGAATGTTGTGCAAGGTGAAACCAGCCACATTTGCCGTGGCGACAAAAGCGTCGCAATGCGGGTAATCCCGAACTTTGAAGTCTGACTCATCGAAGCATATCGGTGCTAGTGACCAAGCTGGCCTGTTCAGTGGGAGCCTTGACGATACCGTCTAGACTCTTCGGTGGTAGTTGTCGGTGTTTCGAACCCGGGGGTATGACACCAACGAGTAATATGATCGCGTGCTCTCTTCCTGGATGGTGATGCAAGATGACACAAGGATTTATCCTGGTTCGGGCAAAGAAGGCCCTACGTCCAGCGGGGGAGGATGTTCTAGTATTACTTGCACCTAAGTGCTTGTACAGGGGCGAATACAAGCTCAGTGAGCGTGGACCGGAGTCTGGACTCGTGTATGTGTGTGTGGACAAGCGTGTGCGTAACCGTGGACTCGCGTGTCGTCTTTTGGAGTTGTGTAACCGTGTGCGTGAAGGGCCCTGACGTCCCCTTTTATAGAGCAAGAGGAGGCCAGGGTTACACAGGAATGACATGTACAACGCTCGATATGGCGAAGGGTAGGAATCCTGTCTTGTCGGGGCCACTGGAGCCGACGTGGGCGTTGCTGTTGAGGCGTCCTTGGAGCATGGCCTCCATCCCGGGCGCGGACGTGGAGGCGTGGCAACGTGGAGGCCGTACAGCGCCCATTCCGGCATGTACAGGACGCGGCGGGGTCCCTCCGGGTCTTGGGGTACCTGTCCTCCAATAGCGTGAAAGCGGTTAGGGCTCGAGGGGCGCAGAGCTGGCCTCAAGGTGGCGCCTACGGGGGGCTCGAGCCCCCGCAGGTATGGGCAAGTCCCGGAACGCCCGGGCGTACAGCGGGAACCCAGGCCTCGGGATGAGGCTCGAGTGTGCTACAGTGCAGGGCATGGCCCAACAGTGCTGTACTTGCGCCTTTTTGCCCATGCTTGAGGTGAAAGCGAGATTTGACTGTGGCTCTGGTTTACTGTGGCGCACGTCGCCGTGCACCAGAAGACGTGACCGGAGTAGGTGAACGCATTAAATACACAGTATGGGGCTGGTATCCGGTGTTCGTGCCGCTCGAGGGAGGCGTGAAGCGTCTCGAGGGATAGACTGTCGCGCTAGAGAGGCTCGAGGTCCCCGCGTGGGGTCTCGAGGAGCGATGTACGGCTGTGGAGGGCTCGAGGCCTATGTACCGGGGCTCGAGGGTTTGGCTTTTTAGAAGGTTATACTTGCTAGGTTTTGCTATTAATTGGTGTTCTAGGTTTAACCTATTTGTTTTGCGTTGATTGGGGGTACCCCTTTGGTGTTCCCCCGACAGTAGTCCTTACTCGCTCTCTTACTTTCGTGTTCGAGGTTGGATCCGCCCGTGATGGCGAAAATGTGGCCCCTTGACGGGAGGATGTTGTTGACTGCGCTAGCCTCGTTTTCCATTTCCTGCCCCTGCTGGTAACAGGGCTGTGCTTGCTGCCCCTGAGGTTGGGCTTGAGCCGAAAGCGCTGGCGGCGGTGTTGGCTGACATTGATAGTGCATGGGTGACGAAACTGCCACCGACTGTGGCGCAAAGGCCGGAAGCTGGTAACCCTGATACGCCGGATTGTACCAGTGCAAATTTTGATGAGGCATGTACTGCGGAGGATGCATAAGCGTGTTTGCGTAATTGCTGCATGCTATTGCTTCTGCTGCCGGGTCTTGGGAATTATGGAAAACGTGCTTGGAGCTTTCGCCGGAAGCTGAAGCTTGGTCCTTGTCTTTTAGCTCTTTCGCCATCTTGTTGTATTTGCAGTCCCGTGTGGTGTGGCCGAAATTGCCATCACAGATGATGCAATACGGTGGTCTGGCTCCCCTTCCGCGGCCTCTGCCGTCTCGGCCGCCTCGTCCTGTCCTTCCACCGCGTCCCCCGTGGAAAGGTTGATCAAATCCTCTTTGGGGCTGAAAGTCGGCCATGTCAGGCCTCTCCATGCCTGCCGCTGATTGCGCTGGCTCTTCGTGCAAACTGTTGATTGACCGAAAGGGCCTGACCATCCTTTGGTTCGGCACGGGCGGTGGTCGATTTGCTTTCGTCGCTTGCCTCTGCACCAGGCGGGCGGCCTTGCGTTGCCGAAAGTCGTCATCCGACCTCGCATACGCATTCATTACATCGAACAACTCCTTGACATCTTTCGGCGGTTCTCTGGACAGGTGAGCGGCACACTGCCTAGTCCCCAAGCCTTCGATGGCTGCTGCGATCACCGCAGCTTCTGGCACGTTCGGAGCTTGAGCTTTCAGCTGGATGAAACGTTTGAGGTACTCGGATAGAGGTTCGTCGTCTTGCTGGGTGCAATTCATGAGGTCTCGCGTGGTCTTGACGTCTGGACGGAATCCTTGGAAAGTGGCGAGCAATTCGGCCTTTAACTGAGCCCACGAATAGATGGACAATGGCTTGAGGGTGGTGTACCAATCGTGCGCCACGTCTTCGACTGCCAAAATGAGGGATTTTGCCAGAGCCTGACTGTCTCCGCCTGCCGAAAAAACAGCTGTCTCGTAGCTTGCCAAGAATTTGCGTGGGTTCGCTTTACCGTCGAAAGTCGGAATGCGCGGCTTGTAATTGAGTGGCCACGGATGGGCTTGCAACTCCCTCGATAGCGGAGAGGTTTCGTCGATGGCGTTGCCGAAAGCTGGCGATTGCTCTTGCCTTGGTATGAATACATTTTCCTGGGCTATCGGATTTGGGTCCGCCCCGGCCCTTTGCAGCTCCTGAATTTCTTTCTCGAGTTGCCTTCTCTGTGCCTCAGCTCGCCGAATGGTGTTGCGAGTCTCGTCCTCTCTTGCTTTTGCTGCTAACCGCTGCTGCAGCTGGTCTCTTTGCGACAACAACTTTTCGATTTCCTCTTGCTGTTGTGCCAACGTCTTGATTGCTTGGGCGTGTCTCGTGATTTCAGCATCACCGTCGTCCTCTTCGCCGAATTCGTCCTCGACAAGTCCTTCCGGTGTTCCATCTCTGCCGAAAGTCCGCTTATCCTGGGGTTGTACGTTCTGGCTCGTCGATGCTCCCGGCGGCGGCTGAGTCTCTATCGATAGAGCGCCGCCGAAAGCTGGTGGCTCCGGGGTTGTGCTTGGTGGAACTTGGCTGGTTAGAACTGAAGCCGCGACGGTGCCGAAAGCATCCTTCCTCGCGGCGATCGTCTCTAGATTGTCGACCGTCTTCGGCGCTTTCCTTGGTGGCATGGTAAGCTCGGGCAACAACCACGGTGGGCGCCAATGCTGTTTCGGGTCCGAGGCCCCGAAACAACGGGTTGTCGCACGAACGAAAGCCCCGAGCAAAAGCGGAAAACGAATGGGAAAGTAAGGAAACAATTGGAGTGAAGAGTGTTCTCCCCCCTCCGTGGGGGGCCGGGAGCCCTTTTATATTAATCTCAAACTGTTTGAAAGTACAAAGATGCCCTTCCAACCACTCTGCCATAATTACAAAAAGACCCTCTCCTAGTCTGCCTTGCGGCTTCTTTGGCTTTCTGGGCCCGCGGGGCACCACCGTAATTACGCGCGGGAGCGAAGCAACCCGCGTGCCCTTCCTTCTGACCTGCGGGCCCCCTCCGCGCCATCGTCCGGAGAACCCTGCGAAAAGAAAACACGCGGCCATAGACCGAAAGGAAGAAACGCAAGTCTGCCGCAAACATTCGACTTTCGCTCGAAAGCCCAAATGGCGCGAGCGCCTTGAGGCTCACCGTGCTTTCGCGCGAAAGCAGGTCCTTCGAGGCCTCCTCCCAACTAGTCCTCCTTGCGGACCTCTTATATTCACGCGAAAAGCGCACGAGTCCGCCTTCCGCGCCGAGCATGTTCGCACGAAAGGCGGACCCGCGAGACCGCTAGCTGGCGGCTTTCACCTTCGCGGTTGTGTGGCTTTCAGCTTAGGTGGCGAAAACTCCGCCAGGCGAAAATAGGTAGCTCACGTCCGGGCTACCGCCCCAACACTGGTCTTATCCCAATAGGAAACATCTCCAGATACGATCCGGACTCTATCAAAATATAGAATCCAATTTCCGGACATGACAAGGTAACCCTGATCTCACCGATCCTTGGATCGATTAGACCGGTTTAATGGGCTTTATCAGCCCATACTGATCAACGAATCATCCTTACAAGAGAAGGATCTATATATTAGCGCCAGACTCAACATTCATCACCACCGTAAGGCCTTCGACCAGCATCCTGATCGGACATAATATGACTGGTCGGAAGTCCAAAATAATCAAACCCATTTAGCTTAGAATATGCTCATTTAACTTAGAATATCCGACCTTTCAATATTAAAAGACAAATTCGACTCTGATATTACAGGCCGAAGACCTTTTTCTAAATTCATCTTTACCTGTGACACTTTTGAGTGTCAACAACATGCAAAAAGGGAATGCAGATTATCTCTATTAGCAAATGACATGTCAAAAGGAGTTGATAACCAGAGCAGAACCACAAGAAGAGGAAATGAAAATTTTGAAAGAAAACAGAGGAATATAGGATTTAAGGCTGTAGCATCCAACTCATATCTTGGAACTATCGTAAGCAGCACTATCATCAGAAATACAGCTGTCATGGTTTACTTGCACTTGATTTTCATAATTTGATGCAACAGTAGCATCCAACTCATATCTTGGGACCTCATACCTAAATGGACAATAACACATTAGCTGAGAGTAAAGCAGGTACAACACATGGAATAAAATGTTTTATTTACAGAAAAACATGTATTGACCGTTGTTGAGTGCTCTCAAATACAAGCGTTTTTGGGTTGTCAGGCATCTTATCAACTAGCTCCAACCGGATTCTAAAGTAAATGATTTAGAATGTATTTAGAATACTGTATTTATATACTCTATAGTTTAAATTTACAAACGCTGAGTCAATATTAGTGTATAATAAAATAGAATAATATAATAGAAATATGAGGCAAAGAACTTTTTAGTTGATGGACTAGGACCTTTTCCGGCATGGGTATCCTCTATAAATTCAGAATAAATAGAAAAAGGTTCATTAAACTATAATCACACCATAGGTAGAAAAAGACGTGTATGACATTCCAGGCCTAAGGATGAGGGCAGGATCAATATTTTGTATATATATACAACTTAAGTAAATTGATATTTCTATTTTTCACGTAGAGTTTACAACACACCCAGTTATTGGGACCGGATACAATACATCGTGAAGAGATCTTAGGCGGTACAGAATAATAAAAGACCAAGACGCAATGCGATATTGCTCAAATTTTTATCTCAGACATAATAAAATGCAATGAATTTCAGCCTTTATAAGAAATGAACATGACTGGTACTGCCTATTAAAGGTTATGTCAAGTCTGAATATTTATTTATTTTTTAATCTTTACAGCTAAAACTACCAGGTGATATGGTAATAGTCCCGCTCCTAATATTTTCCGGTGTCATCTCCCACCTTCGCGACAAACTGTTCCCTGGCCACGACCGCACGCTCGCACTCCCTCCGCCCGGACGCCGCCGCACGCTCGCACTCCCTCCGCCTGGATGCCGCTCCCACCTCCGTCCGGCAGCGCAAGCACCGGGCGGCCGCGAGCTCCGCGCGCTGACCCCGCCCGTCCACCAACTGTCCGCGCCACCGCCGCCCTCTCCCGTCCGGCAACGTCGCCCTCTCCCATCCGGCACCGCCAACATCTCGCTCCATCCCCAGTCGCCGATCCACGGTGCCGCAAACCCCTGCACGCCACCCACCGTCGCCGCCACCGGCCCTGCAGCATTTGCCCCTTGTTATACAGGAGTGTCAATATGTTGGAAGATTTTCTGTACAGAAGTACATTACACAGTACTATTTTCCCCTTGTTATACAGGTATTAGATGTTTCTTTCATTTTAAATTTTTTTAATGTGGATACAAACTAAGGAGAGTTATCCCCTGCTATGTCAGTCCTCTGATCTCCATTAAAGTGTTGTAATAATTATATATACTATACTAAAACAGATTCATTTAATTTCATGGCTATCTCATGGATGTAGCTCTGAAGACAATGTGTAGATTTTTAAACTATCAATAGTAACAAACTGAAATAAACCTAAGGTACTAAGGGTGAGAAGAGCATTCATGAATTGGATGGATCAGAAGCAGTCTTACAAAGAAGATTACTAAACATGTCTGATAAAAATCTACACATGTATCTTGGACTGATAAAAATCTACACATGTATACAGTTTGCTGCACTTTAAATTTCTCAAGATATAGATTGTATAGGACTGAGAAAGTAGCAGCCTTACATCTTGAGAAATAAATTAGCACTTTAGCAGTCCTGAATTTGACAAAACCTTAAAGCAAGATATAGATAATTAAGGATGAAAATGAAACCTGGAGGACCAGACGACTCCATCCCAAATGACGCAAGATCGGCAATCAAGGGGCACAACGCTGGGAGCGACGCGGCGGGTACAGAGGCAGGGGCAAGCCGTTTGAGCATGCCAGGACAGACGACGCGATGTGTGCGCCCGCACAACGAGTTGCGAGGGGACAGGGCAGATGGCCGACTGGGCGTGCGGCGTTGTGCCTGTGGCCGGACGGCGCTGGGGAAGGAACGGCGGGGCGCACGACGGAGAGGTAACCAGCGGACCATCAAGCTCGGCGCCTACAACATCACCTTCCAGGGTCGCCAGACCATTAAGTCCCAAGCTCTCATTGATTTCGTAGCAGAGTGGACGGACATCAAGACCCAGTGCCGGTGGAGGCACCCGAGCACTGGGTCCTCTTCTTCGACGGGTCCCTGCGGGTGCGGGCCTCCTCTTCACGTCTCCGTCTGGCGAAAAACTTCGATACGTGCTCCGGCTGCTGTTCCCGGCTTCAAACAACGCCGCTGGATATGAAGCTGCTCTCCATGGTCTCCGCATCGCCAGCGAGCTGGGTGTCAAGCGCCTCATGGTCTACGGTGACTCCGCTCTCGTCATTAATCAGCTTAATAAAGACTGGAGCTGCTCCAGCGACAAGATGAGCGCCTACTACGCGGTCATCCGAAAGCTTGAAGACAAGTCACAATGGCCTAAATCAACCCATGGCTTTTTATGCATCCACCCTTATTGACAACAGTAGCGGGTAGGCCTAAAATTGAAAGGCATATGGACATCATTGGCATAACTGCAAGAAGGGCAAACTAGAAGACATTGAAGCTATGAAAGCAATCAGATAATGCTATGTCTACTTTTACTAACATTTATGTTTTTCCTTCCCACAAAATATAGTGATGACATGTGCTATTTTTGTAGGGGACCACCTAAGAAGAGGGTCAAAGCTGCTCAAAGTTCTATTGTTCCTTTGGAGGACGATGCATCGACTACATCCATGTCATTTCCACCAAGTTTTGCAAATTACTACTTCCTCTATCTAGTTGTTATTTGAGATCTCTTGTTATTTCAAACTTGGCATCAATACTAAATATTGGCTTTAGACCTCTAGTCAAAACTTGGAAACAACTAGCAACAAAAGACATAGCGATGGTCGTACTCTTAAGGCATCTAAAAGGTAATTGACACTAGTGCTGAAATTTGTGTTACTATTAATGACAATTTGGTTATGAAACTAAATATATGCTCTCTATAATAACAACCAAAGCTTAGAGATTTGAAGTAAAACTAAGAAAAAATTAACTAAATCTAGCTCTAGACTATAAAAAAGGTATTTGATTTAATTCTGATTTTTTTCTTTTTTCTGTTGTGAATTAAACTAATATTATTTAGTGCTCAAAATATGTAGGTCAAGAAGTGACTCAAATCAGATGGAAACACTTTCCATCCAGCATCCCTCGCACATAGAACCACATGTTAAGACCAAGGTTACCAAGAAGAGATAAGCCACGAAGAAAAAACAAGTGTTAGGTAGTAAGAATGTTAGAAGTATAAATGTGTCACTTGACAACCCATCTATGAGCACTAGGAGCAAAAAAAAAAAAATACAACCACCTAGCCCTGCAATGAGCACAAGAAAATAAGGCTTAGTCTTTGATGTTAGATATGTGTTTGTTCTCATATTTGATGTACGCTTTGTTCATGTATAATGCTGTCATGTGAACCTAAACATCTTATGTATTCGTAAACTTATTATTGTGGACGTGTGCTCTTGAATTATAATTAGATGTGTGTATTTGATGTAGCTTTGCCCCTGAATTATTGTGTATTTGATGTACTGAAATGCATAAATATACTTGGATTTTAGTGTGATGCTGTTATGTGCAAATATATATATAAAATATATTGATACTATGCAAATATATGTTGTTATGTGTGGATTTAAATAATTATTGTGCTGCTCGTTATGTTCAAATGCATATAAAAAGTAGTGATTCCATGCTTAATTAAATTATTATAGATTATTTTGCATAATTATTGATACTAAGGCCAATCTCAATGGTGAGTTTCATTTTGTTGTTTCCAAGACTGCCATGTCATATGAAATAAAATGAAACTTGAATGATGTAAAGTTTCATAGGCATTAAATTTCATGACTCATATAGAGTTGGTATTCGTGCCAAGAGAGTTTCATCATTTCTTCTCTCACTTCTTAAATACACCGCCATGTCATCAAAAATGCCTATGTGGCAACCTATTTAATACAAATAAAACTCAAATGAAACTCCCATTGAGATTGGCCTAAGCAACCTGTAAGACATATACAGTGTATCGGTAGATTGTTGTTTTCTTTCATTCGGTGCCAAGGGTATAATAGTAATTTTACGTATAACTTAACTCCGTTAACTTGCCAAACTGACGCAAGGGTAAAAAAACTAATAAAAACTCGTTTTTAGGTCAGATAACTGAGTTCAATAAAAAGAGGGCTAAGAAATAAAAGACACTTTTTTTAGGGTTAAAAAAATAATTCTCTCAACACAAAACCTTCTCGAGCTCTCCAAACCTCAACTGAACGCTTTTTGTTCCTGTGTTTCTCCTCGCACTCTCGTCTCGCAGTTCACTCCCCAACCCAAACCCCCAGTCCCAGCCCGCGTCTGCGCCTACCCATCGCCGTCCGGTACCGTCGTCGATTAACCAGCCCAGTTGGGCGGGGCGCGGCGGTCGGCGGGGCGCGGCGGGCTCTTCCCCTCCTCAGCCCCAGTTCGGCAGCCGCCGCCCCAGTTCGGCGCGGTGCGGCGGCTGGCGGGCTCTTCCCCCTACAGCGGCCTACCAGGCTACCACAGTGCCACCTGTGGGGACACCGATTGGATCGGACATCGGAGGCCGCGGCCATGAAGTGCGCGCGTCCTCCGGCGGCGCCACCGCTGCCGCCGAAGCTCCGACGTCCAAAGTGGAGATCTCGTTCCCCATGGAACACAGTGGAGTGGGCCTCCGTCGCCTGGCCCTTATTTCTCGGCCCATCAAAGTTAACTGAGCACGGCCCACGGGAACGTGTCCTCTCTCTGCATAGAAAGCCCCTTGTTGTATAATAAATTCGAAGCTGTTTGACGGAAGGTCTCGCGGGCTCATTGCAGAAGCGGTGGGTTCATCGACGGCGTGGGCGATAAAGGTAACTCGCTCTCTCCTCTCCAGCAAGCATTCTCTGGGTTGAAGTTTGTTGGGTTTTTGCGTTGTTTGGATTCTTGCGCCTGTCTGAGTCTTCTTGATTTTTCAAGCCTTCTCAAGCAGACGTTGAGGCACTAGAAGTATTCTTCCGTCGAGAAATCGGAAGTGTTCCTACGCCGGTATGGATCAAGGTAAATTGTCTTACTCTGGCGGGCGCATTGTAGTTGTTTGCTGACTTGAGTCTCGTTGGATTTCTCCGTTCTTGGCATTTCTCCGAGTTCTTTCTTGATTTTCCTTTCTTGATTTCTGAAGCGTGTCCATTCTTGATTTCTGAAGGCGACCCAGGAGACAAAGAAATGGCTTCGTCGACCAGTGTATCCGACGAATACAAGTCAACTTTCAATCAACGTAAGTCTCCCTGGAAGGCTGTGCTTGTTTACTGCATTGAAGTTTCTATGGGGTTTTGGGGTTTTCAATTCTTGGCATTTCTCTTACTCGTCCCTCTTTTCTGACTTGCGATTTCCGGAACGGATTCGTCATTTGATACAGCCATGCCTCAGTTGGATACTGTGGATACTGCTATGCCAGAGTTGGATACTTCTATGCCAGAGTATGGTAGGTTGCCCGCTGGGTCGAATTTGCTGCGTTGGATGGTTTCCCGTTCTTGGCATTTCTCTTACCCGTCGGGTTCTTGTGTTCTTGGCGTATCTATGATCCCGCCTCTTCCTGATTTTGATGCAGACATGAGGGGTAAGAGGAAGTTACAAGATGGGCTTCAGGGGTCGGAGATGCCTCAGGAAGATTCTTTTCATGGTGAGTATTGCACACAGTTCTCCTCGTGGCATTTCTCCAAGTCCTTTCTTGATTTTCCTTTCTTGATTTCTGAATCGTGTCCGTTCTTGATTTCTGAAGGCGATGGAGGTGAGGAACAATTGGCTTGCTTGACCCGAGTCTGCATTTACAAGGCAACTTTCAATGAACGTAAGTCTCTCTGGAAGGCTGTGCTTGTTTGCTGCATTGAAGTTTTTTCGAGAAAATTGCAATTATAATGAGCTTCACAATTATAAGACTTCAATTGTCGACTTCGCTAAAACGACCCTTGAAACGTTACCATTTTGTTATACATGACATTTGGTGATTTTAATTACTTTTCTCATCTAAAATATATGTATTTTGTCATGGTGTGACCGTATTGCTCTCAAGACTTCAAATGACGTGGGAAGGGGCAGCGGCCAGCCAGCCCAGGCCATGACCAGCAGCCCCATCCCACGTTGTTTGAAGCCTTGAGGGCAATACAGTCACATCATGGCAAAATATATGTATTTTAGATGAAAAAGTGATTAAAATAATCAAATGTCATGTATAATTGTGAAGCCTACTATTTCGCGTCCCATAAATGCAAGTTTGGGTTTTCGATTCTTGGCACTTCTCTTACTCATCCCTCTTTTCTCAAGCCGACGGTGGAGCTGACGGTACAGGGCTTGCGATTTCTGGAATGGATTCATCATTTGATACTGCTATGCCAGAGTTGGATACTTCTATGCCAGAGTATGGTAGGTTGCCCGCTGGGTCGAATTTGCTGCGTTGGATGGTTTCCCGTTCTTGGCATTTCTCTTACCCGTCGGGTTCTTGTGTTCTTGGCGTATCTATGATCCCGCCTCTTCCTGATTTTGATGCAGACATGAGGGGTAAGACCGTAAGAGGAAGTTACAAGATGGGCTTCAGGGGTCGGAGATGCCTCAGGAAGATTCTTTTCATGGTGAGTATTGCACACAGTTCTCCTCGTGGCATTTCTCCAAGTCCTTTCTTGATTTTCCTTTCTTGATTTCTGAATCGTGTCCGTTCTTGATTTCTGAAGGCGATGGAGGTGAGGAACAATTGGCTTGCTTGACCCGAGTCTGCATTTACAAGGCAACTTTCAATGAACGTAAGTCTCTCTGGAAGGCTGTGCTTGTTTGCTGCATTGAAGTTTTTTCGAGAAAATTGCAATTATAATGAGCTTCACAATTATAAGACTTCAATTGTCAACTTCGCTAAAACGACCCTTGAAACGTTACCATTTTGTTATACATGACATTTGGTGATTTTAATTACTTTTCTCATCTAAAATATATGTATTTTGTCATGGTGTGACCGTATTGCTCTCAAGACTTCAAATGACGTGGGAAGGGGCAGCGGCCAGCCAGCCCAGGCCATGACCAGCAGCCCCATCCCACGTTGTTTGAAGCCTTGAGGGCAATACAGTCACATCATGGCAAAATATATGTATTTTAGATGAAAAAGTGATTAAAATAATCAAATGTCATGTATAATTGTGAAGCCTACTATTTCGCGTCCCATAAATGCAAGTTTGGGTTTTCGATTCTTGGCACTTCTCTTACTCGTCCCTCTTTTCTCAAGCCGACGGTGGAGCTGAGGGTACAGGGCTTGCGATTTCTGGAATGGATTCATCATTTGATACTGCTATGCCAGAGTTGGATACTTCTATGCCAGAGTATGGTAGGTTGCCCGCTGGGTCGAATTTGCTGCGTTGGATGGTTTCCCGTTCTTGGCATTTCTCTTACCCGTCGGGTTCTTGTGTTCTTGGCGTATCTATGATCCCGCCTCTTCCTGATTTTGATGCAGACATGAGGGGTAAGAGGAAGTTACAAGATGGGCTTCAGGGGTCGGAGATGCCTCAGGAAGATTCTTTTCATGGTAAGTATTGCACACAGTTCTCCTCGTGGCATTTCTCCAAGTCCTTTCTTGATTTTCCTTTCTTGATTTCTGAATCGTGTCCGTTCTTGATTTCTGAAGGCGATGGAGGTGAGGAACAATTGGCTTGCTTGACCCGAGTCTGCATTTACAAGGCAACTTTCAATGAACGTAAGTCTCTCTGGAAGGCTGTGCTTGTTTGCTGCATTGAAGTTTTTTCGAGAAAATTGCAATTATAATGAGCTTCACAATTATAAGACTTCAATTGTCGACTTCGCTAAAACGACCCTTGAAACGTTACCATTTTGTTATACATGACATTTGGTGATTTTAATTACTTTTCTCATCTAAAATATATGTATTTTGTCATGGTGTGACCGTATTGCTCTCAAGACTTCAAATGACGTGGGAAGGGGCAGCGGCCAGCCAGCCCAGGCCATGACCAGCAGCCCCATCCCACGTTGTTTGAAGCCTTGAGGGCAATACAGTCACATCATGGCAAAATATATGTATTTTAGATGAAAAAGTGATTAAAATAATCAAATGTCATGTATAATTGTGAAGCCTACTATTTCGCGTCCCATAAATGCAAGTTTGGGTTTTCGATTCTTGGCATTTCTCTTACTCATCCCTCTTTTCTCAAGCCGACGGTACAGGGCTTGCGATTTCTGGAATGGATTCATCATTTGATACTGCTTTGCCAGAGTTGGATACTTCTATGCCAGAGTATGGTAGGTTGCCCGCTGGGTCGAATTTGCTGCGTTGGATGGTTTCCCGTTCTTGGCATTTCTCTTACCCGTCGGGTTCTTGTGTTCTTGGCGTATCTATGATCCTGCATCTTCCTGATTTTGATGCAGACATGAGGGGTAAGAGGAAGTTACAAGATGGGCTTCAGGGGTCGGAGATGCCCCATGAAGATTCTCTTCGTGGTGAGTATTGCACACAGTTCTATTCTTTTAAGTATGCTTATTTTGGTAAGATTGTTGTCCCCCCCCCCCCCCCCCCCCCCCCCGAACGTTCTTGCTATTCTTCCCTGTAGTGACTTCAATTTGTTTCAGCTGTTTTTTCTTTGATTTGAGGAGGATTGCGGGAGGGAAAGGGAGATCCTTGTAGTGACTTCAATTTCTTTCAGCTGTTTTTTCTTTGATGCGGAGAGGGAGGGGGGTGGGGAGAAGTTTGTCCAACACGGCCCGCGTGATGATTCTTTGAAGAGAGGGGGAGGGGCGAGGACAAGTTTGCCCAACACGGCCGGCCTGCATGATGATTATTAGAGGATGTTCTCTGTGCACGTACTTCTATGCCTTGTAGTTGTAGTACGTTAGGATTGCAGTCTGTTATTGAACTGAATAAAAATCAAAATCTGATCTGCCCAAAACCTTCATAGAATCTTTTCTTCAGTTTTAGCTCATATTTGTACGGGGCTATTGTTATAGTACTTTTGTGCTTCGTTATTTTGTAATTTGGTGTCTATATGCCCCAGTGTTCGAATGGCCCAAAATCCTAGCAGCTTTTGTAGAAACTTTCAACTGTGGTTTATTTAAACTGAACTATATTGCACAAAAGTCAAAATGTAAAATAGAATGTCTCTTCGTAACTGGGAGTTGGCAATATGATGTCACAAAGTTTTGGGAGCTTTGCAAATTGCAACATGAATTTATTAGGCTTGAAACCATCAACTACTTCTGACAATAGCTTCTTGCAGCAAAACGGGGGCGGACCAAGGATGGTGATGACATGGTTGCTGAAGCAAATGTGGTGGCTCGTGTTGCTCCACCACTGCATATTTTGGGAATCGATCTTCTAGGGGAAATACTTGGATGGCTATCTGCTGAAGATTTTGCGCGGGCTTGTACAGCTTCTAAGTATCTCCTGGCAATTTCAAAGATGCCTTCTCTCCGTCGCCAGCTGAGGATAAATCATAGTTCCAGAAGAAGAACTGGCCCCTTCTTGGGTGTTGTTGTGCAAACTGGAGCACAAATTTACCTCTGGTCCCCAAATTTGAGCAGCCCCTTGAAAAGCGCGGCAGTGGCTCTTGCTGAAATTCTGCAAACAGAGAGCAGCACTAGAATCAATTTTACATTAAGGGACTCACGAGATGGAAGATTGCTAGTAAGCACGGATCACCTAGGCACTCAATTCTTGGTCTGCACGCCCTTTGAAGAGGATCGCTGTCACTGCTTGCCGCTATGCCCTGCTCTCACACCAAATGCAGAGGACCTCATATGTGCAGCATTTCTGCCACATGAGGCAACACGTGACTATACTGTAATCGTTATAGCAGTTAAGATTGCAGATAGATCTGTAGCATGCCTGAAGAAGTTTGTTTCGAAAGATGAGGCATGGTCCTGCTCAGAAGTTCAGTGTGCTTTCCAGTTTCCTGCTACAGCCAAGCTTTGTGCTTCAACAGTTCACTCTAATGGTCACCTGATAATCTTGAATCCAGCAGTCGGAATGATCACTGTCAACATTCAGAATTTGATGATGAGTAAGCTTCTTTGTTTCTATTTTTTCGCCTATCTATTTATTTGGTTCCTGTTTTTAGCCTGCATCTCTTGATGCTCTTCCTTGTACATATTGACACTCCTTTCTACTAAATGAAAGGGCAGAGCACCTGCCATTAATGCTAAAAAACAAAGTCCACATCATGAGTTGTCTTTCCTGAACCATAGAATGAGTGCTTGTTGATCTCATGATACTATTCTTTGGTCTAAGCAGGTGTCATCCCATTACCATCGTTGGGCTCTGTAACACGAAGACAGCTTATTTGTCAGAACAGACAAGGTTCGCTATGTTTTGCTACAGCTAGAGTGGTAGCAGGTCTTCCCGGAAGGTGCAAGAAGACCATAATATTCATCTATGTCTTCGATTGGGAATCTAAGCTTTGGATTCTTAAACATCAGTGGCCTGTCCCGAAGAGCATGCCATGCTCGAGCTTTCTTGGTTTTGCTGCAGGACATTGCGCTATTATAGTAGGGACTGGATGGGAGTCATTGTACTTACTCACCATTGATGATGGCCGTTTTTCACATGAGATGTCCGAGACTGGAGCAAGAAATGCAGTTCTGGCGTATGAGATTGAATACCCATCAACAAGTTGGTTGTCATTTAGTAAGTAGATGTTGCAAGAGGAAACCTTGGATTTAGCATTTAGGCGAGGGCATTGTCTTTCTGTATTGGAACTTCCTCGTTTATCTCATCACACTATTTTGTATGCTCCAATTATTCTCTCTGTGAATTTGATGAACGTGCTAAGTTGCGCAGCCTTATAAACAATTGTGAATGACTAGTTTGGTTTGGTACCGTGGTGTGAATTGTTTTTTTGAGGTCAGCAACGGGGATCCCCGCCTGATATATACTATTTATAACCACAGATGCCGGCTTGGCTGGGCTGGGCGCCCGAGAATTACATAGTTCGCAATGCCGGGAGTCGTGCGTGCAGTCTCTCTCTGCAAGCAGCAACTAGCCGACCACAATCCGGCGGCATTGATCGGAATACCACGTCGTGGCGGTGCTTCCAAATTTCCCAGCAACATAGCAAGATCAAGGATGAGTGGGCACATCTGGTCACACCTCTCATTGAGGACGATGTCCATCTTCAAAGCAGCACCTTACTGCAGAGCCAGACTGCCTGAAGAAGGTCAGAGGCGAGCGCATCAAGCTCCAGGGTCGTTTAGGGGGTAAGACGGCGTTGAAGTTGCTCTTCCAGGGGAGCCGACAATACTTTCCATACTGGTGCTCCATGGTCGACGAAGTCCACTGAACAGCTAGCGCTGGCATGAGGGTGGCCAAGGGCGCCTCCCGCAGCCAGATGTCAACCTTTGAGATGAGCGGAGCAAAGGCTGAGAGCTGCAGCTTGACGTTGAAGAGCGGCAAGGCAACCCAAGGTAGGTGCGGGAATGACCCCTCCTTGCATTGTAAAGTTGCAAGCAGCTGCTGGGAACGTCGATGGCGCGGCACATCCATGAGCTAGGCAGAATGAAAGTCGCTGCGAGTAACCCGGTGGTTGCATCCATAGCCGAGAACTTGGGGGAAAAACGCCCGCACAGATTGCTCTGCGATGGGTACGGATACGCCCGGCATACACTGATATTTATTAAATATAAAAATAGAGAAAAATATCATACTAAGAACAGAATAAAAATAGAGCAAATAACAACTCACATATTTATAATAATTTATATATTTATTGCTAGCATGAAGAATTTAAGATAATATAAGGCTCCGAAGTATTGGAGATGTATCGGTCAAGTATCACCTAAGTATCGGAATTTTATTTATTTATTTTTATTTCTCTATTTTTTCGATACTTCCCCGATACCCTATCGGCGGTGTATCGACGTATCGGATACGTATCGCGATATCGATATGACAAATCATGGAAGTATTGGTGTAACATATGTACTCCTTCCGTCTCATTGAAAGAGTCATTAGAAAACCGTGTTCTCCTCACAAACACGCTTTTCGGGCGACACTCTCAATGAGACGGAGGGAGTATCCAGCAGGGTCAGAGCGTGCTTCCCAAAAGTGCCAATGAGTCAAGGTTGAAGGAGAACATCGACCTCTTCGGTTGGACCATTCCTGAAGAGTTGTGTGCCAAGTTTTCTGAAACTGAACAGGTGAGTGCAGGAGTGATCGTTTACCTTATTATTCTTGATACATATGGACACATCAAGTTTGTATATACAAATTTCACAGTATAGGCTCACTATCATTTTTATCTTTGCAACTTCTAGGCCTCGACCCATATGAACTCGTTTCCTATAGACTTGACTCATTGACACTTTTGCTTTTTTTGAAAGGAAAGAGGGGTGTGCATCCCTATAGCAAATTTATTGAAAAGACAGAAATAAAAGTGTTACAAGTACATAGCGAAAGAGAAACAGAGATAACCCCCTCAGGGTACAAGGAAAGAAAGAAAGAAAAAAAGAAAACAAGTTCCAGCACCGCTGCAGACCAAGCTAAAAATGATTGTTGATCCATTGATTAAACTGAGCTAAGTTCCTTCTCTTCATCCTTAGGGAAAGCAGGTGAAGTTCTTCTCTGAGATTGCCCTTTGCCCTCTGTAAATCCGGATTTACCTGATTAAAAATCTAGTCATTCCTTAACTTCCAGATTATCCAGCACATCAGGATCATGATGTCCATAGAAAAGGGGGCTCGAAGCTTAACTTTCAAATTCTGCAGATTCCGGAGAGGGTCAAGCTGATGATTTATCTGAAGATTTATACTTGCCCAGCATTGGATCGCAAAGGGACAGTGTATGAACACATTACTGACTCCTCCACTGCCCCAACACATAGGGCACAGCTGTAATCTGGTAACTCCATGTTTTTTCTTCTTAGAATTTCTCTTGTGCTCAATCTGCCCTTAACTAGTATCCATGATGAATTTTATAACCAGCCATAAACTGGATGTAAAACTGAATGGCCCTTCAACTGTCTATATGCCTCTTTAACTGAAAATGTGCTGGAGTTCCAGATGTATGACCACCTGTCAGAGTCTCAGAGAGGTGCACCCTCAGAGTATTTACAAAACAATTGACGAACTCTGGGATGGTGACATCTAAATGAGGACCTTCTCGGTATGAAATCAATCTCTCTGACAATAGTTGAAATTTACACGGGACACTTTTGTTTTACGAAGAAACATGCTTGATGCCGTTGTTGTGACGTACTAGTAGCAACGGGAATGTGTTGCATTTTTGGCTGATTTCCAATGGAAGCAATGGAAAAGTTGTATGATATGGAAGCAATGGACCGACTGGTATGTCAGGTGGAAGAAAGTTTTCAAGGCTACTCCAGTCGGTCCCCTTCTTGAGTCTAAATGGCCAATGTATCTACAAAATCATTCACGGATTATTATTTTTTAATAATTTATTACAACAATAATATTAAAGCAACTTCAATAGGCAATCATATAACTCTACCTCAAAGAAAAACATAATTCAATTAAAATAAAGCGGTAAAATTCACCAAAACATATCATATCTTTTCTATAATGTAGGAGTATTCATGATGCCCAGAGTAACCTTGAGATAATGAACCAATTCACACCAAAAGTTAAAACATAACATAATATGTAGCAAAGGATTTGGAGAAATTTGTTTAAAAAAGGATTTGGAGAAACATGTATGGGTGTTAAATGGCGAATATTCGAACATAGTTCGTTGAGTTGGATGTGGATGTGTGATTAGATTACAAGAATCGGAATTCAGAACCCACATATCCATGGACAATAGAGGATCCTGTTTCCAGATTACAAACGCAATGCACTAGCATGGATAACATATATGAGTCGATAAACCTAGTAAAATTTTAGGTTTATTGTAGTCCAATTGAGATCAATACCCCTTTGCTTGCTGAAGTGCCTTATTAAATAAAGAAGTAAAAAAAGGGAGTATCTAAAAGTAGAGTAGAAATCTTAGTGTTAAGTAGACAGAGTGAAACATGACTTGATCTGAAATAATGGCAGATGCGTACAAGGTAAAGATCCAAGTATTCGAGCTGCAGGTCGTTCAGACTTTTGTCGAGTGACTCCGGCACATCTTCTGGGGCATGATGATCATGCCTAAAACATACAGCCAAAAACGGAATCAATTAGACACCAGGGATTAAAACCCTCCAAACAAGCATCTGGATACTCACTAAAGTTGAACGGCAAAGAAATTCCTGCAAGAAAGTGATGAGTTAATAAACATCTGGATACTCAGCCCGGCCTGAAGCTTTGAGCTTACCATAGCTTAGAGGTGATAAACAATTCTTCGCGCTTGACCACACCCTCTTCAAATAGCTTGTGCAGCGCCAAACCAATCTGGATAACCCGAACGAAAGTGGATGTTAGCGCTCTCCATACTCCAATAATTGCTACTCAATTTGAACCGAGACAATATTATTGCACACAAGCATATAGACGACTATGGGCCTGTTTGGTACAGCTCATAACAGCTTCATGAGCTGTTTTTTTTGCCAAACACCATTTTACAAAACAGCTTCACCCATGAAGCTGTTTTATCCTCTCTCTCACAAAAACAGCTTCACCCATAAAACTGAAAAAAGTAGTTTTTCATAGCTTACACCTCCATTTCTCTCTCCCAACCATGCATGAAGTTGTTGGTGAAGCTGTTTTGTCAAACACTTTTTCCAAAACAGCTCGGCTTCACCTAGGAAGTTGTTCATGAAGCTATTTTCTAAAAAAACAGCTTCACTAGTGAAGCTGAGCTGTACCAAACCGGGCCTATATAGAGAGTACTGTAGTAGTTAGCGTAGGAGCTGTAGATGACGCTCGTGAACCATACATGTCTGTGATGCTGTTGGAATGCAGAAGTGATTACCTCCTTTTCGTTGCGGTACGCCCTGGCGCAATCGATGTGTCGGTACCCTGCCTGCACGATCCGGGAAAAAAATGAAATCTCATACCCGTGATCCTCTCGGAGGAACTGGGGGGGGGGGGGGGGAGAGGGGGTGGAGGCGCGGGCTGTGCGAAACCTTGACGGCGGCATAGACGGAGTCCCCGACCACGTCCGGCTTGGACTGCCAGGTGCCCAGCCCCACCGAGGGGATCTCGGCGCCGGTGTTGAGCACGAAGCGCCTCGCCATCTCCCCGCCTCACACACACGACAGCACTTGAGACAGACTGACGCACAGCACAGGCCGCTTCGTCGCAAGCACAGTCAGCATGAGCGAGTGGTGGCAGCTGGTCACTGCTACCATGCAGCGTGACGACTGACAAAGAGCTTCGGACCTGGGCCCCGTGACAAAGAGCGGCGCGATACACTAGTAGCTGCTAGTCTGAATTTCCTATCCAAAAGGAAAATGTTGGAATTTCCACTAAGAAAAGGCTAATCTAAACTTTGTGGCGTTCGTGCAAGGAGCCGAACGCATAAGATGGCACCTGCATCTGCATACATTATTATTTGATTTGATGATGAGGCAGTGGGCAGCCGTGGCTCTACGAAGAGCGACGGCTCGATGAATCCAGGTTGATTTGGTTGACGAGTTTATCATGGAACGGCGTTGCGTTACGTTGATCGTGTTGACGAATCACCAACGAACACACACAGACACAGACACAGACACAGGCCCTGCACGGCATCACGAGTGCTCCTGGAATTTCGTCGCGTAGGCAATTATAATATAGGCCGGCATCACCAGCGTAAGCACTCCAGCAGTGACGGGACAAAATCACCATCGTCCCGCGGCCGTGCCGTGCCCGTCCGTCTTCTGATGAAGAAAGCGCATCAGCAGATGCCGACGTGTTGGGCACTAGTGTGTTGGAGTCACAAGTGACTGCGTGCGTCACAGCATCTATCGGAGACTCCTCACAGAGCAACCGACAACGGATGATGCATAACCGTCGATTTCTGCAGCCTTCCTCCTCCGTGCGATTAACGAGGGCCTTATTTAGATGCATTCATTTTGCAAAATGAAACATTGTAGCACTTTCATTGTTATTTTACAAACTTTGTCCAAACATTGACCAACTAGACTCAAAAGATTCGTCTCGACATGTACGTACTAAAAGTTTAATTAATTATTTTTTTTACCTACATTTAATGTTCCAGACATGCGTCCAAACATTGATGTGATGGTTGATGTGATGGAAAATTTTGCAAAATATGGGCATCTAAACAAGGCCGAGACGTCGTCAATTTGTGTCAAACTTGCATGCGCATGTACTACTCCGTCCCATAAAAAAAGTCGCTATAGAATGCGTGCAACTTTAACTGAGTTTATACAAAATATGTGTAATATTTTTATCTCCAAATAATTTTATTATAAAAGTATATTCAAAGACCTATCCAATGATATTAATTATATACATAAATATTAATATTTTATTATTTTATATATTTGGTCAAACTTGAAATCTATTGACTTTTTAGGAGGTGAGAATGACCTTTTTTTTATTTTTAGGACGGAGGGAGCAAGTAGTAGGCAGACCAGTCGAGCAGGTTTCCCTTCGTTTGCAGTGTGGCTTCCCAGCGCAGCCCAAGCACGAATTTGTCAGTGTTGTAGAGACTTTGAAGCCTTAATTTAGTCTATTAAAAATATATTAATTATAAAACTAATTTATTAGTAAAATGTTAATTCACGAGACAAATATATTAAATTTAATTAGTTAATAATTTGGCAATGTGATGTTACAGTAAATATTTACTAAAAATGAATTAATTTAGCTTAATAGATTTGTCTTGTTAATTACCATACGATAGTATAATTAGTTTTATAATTAGTCTATTTTAAATAGACTAAATTAATAATATTGTAATATTTGATGTGACATAGCTAAAATTTTAACCTTAAATCCAAACAGCCTTTGGGTGCCTTTGGTTGAGTTGTGGCTGTGGGAAAAAAACTGTTGTGGCTGTGAGCTGTGCAAAAGATGTTGTGGGCTATGAGCTGTAGAAAAGTTGAAAGCTGTTTGGTTAAACAAGTATAAAATATATCATTTAGCTTTATTTTTCTTGAAACAATTATGAAAATATTTTTTATTTGACCTATTTTGAAAAGCTGAAAGCCAAAAGCCAAAAGCAGGGTCACAACGGTTTTCAAAAATGAACTACGGAAAAACACATGCTTCTGAAAAAGCGCTTCCAACAGCCTCCCTTTGATTAGGTTTTTTTCTTTTGAGGCCAAAAGCCGAAGCCAAAAGTCCAACCAAAAGCAGCCTTTGACAGTTCATTTCCAACAAGCTTTCTCCGCCATGAATCGAATCCTCCAGCCCCAACGAAAAGCATACATGGGCGCACTTTGGCTGCATGATCTGCTGCAGTGTAGTGGTCGGAAGATCGAAACGGAAAACATGCGCGCACGTACGGAGTCACCCTGGCCATTTGGTTCTTCGGTTTGGTTTGTTTCCTCGATACATGTGTAAATTCAGTTCTTTAGAAAACTACTAGTACCGATCGGTTTCTAAAAAAACTCGGTACTGATAAAATTCGGTATCGGTATTTATCGAACAATACCGTATTGATCACAATAGCAGGTTAAAAAGCTAATTTTGACATGATTTTATAAAGAATAATAGTGTAAATACATATTATACATATAACAAGGCCTTTGGTTTGTGAAAATGTAACATTATCTGTTATCGGAGGGGAATGGAAAGCTATACTCACGTTCGGTCATGTTCAGGCTGCAAAGATACAACGTAATCAAATACTCCCTCCATCCCTTTATGTTTGTCGCTCAAACCTTATGCAGAGATCAATAATCGACCTGACAACCCTATAAAGCAATTATTTAGAAGATGTAGAATATTGTCATTAATGTGTTGTGGTGAGAGGAGGAAGAGAAAAGGTTGTTGCACAGGTGACATGCAAGTAGTGTGGTAGGATGAAACACCTACTCCCTCCGTTCCTAAATAAATGTCATCGTTGCTGTGCGTGTCACCTGTTTGACTCAATTTGTAGAAAATATATTCAATATTTATATCTCCAAATAATTTTGTTGAAAAACTAGATGTAAAGATCTTTCCGATGATAATAATTATTTAGCATAAATATTAATATATTTTATTATATAATTATCGATAATTTTTTCTTAAGAAACGAGAATGACACTTATTTAGGAACGGAGGGAGTATGTCCTAGTGTACGAACGACAATTATTTGGGGATAAGCTTTTAGAGGTAGAACGACCACGGGACAGAGGGAGTACGGCTGTTCACCGCCGATTCCTCCTCTTCTTAGACGGTATCACATTACCTGCCTCTGCCACTCAGCTCCCAATACTGCAATTACGTTACCATGTCAAACCAAACAAAGAAAGTAATAGTCTATGTCAGCGTTGGTTCCTCCACAATTATTTCCTATTTCCTTTACGTTACCGCAGAGAGAACCAAACACCTCGTTGGTTCCTCCACAATTTGTTTCCTACTCCGTATTTCCTTTACGTTACCACAGAGAGAACCAAACAACTCGTAAAAGTCTACAAGACTATAAGGGCGTCCGCAATGGTGTTCAAATCGCTAGCTATTTGGTTTCTAGGAAGAATGTTATTGGGTCTCAATGACAACTTACAAATAGCTAGCTAGATGAGACATATAAATAAATACTATTTTGATGAGACAACTTACAAAAGTAGCACTCTTATTGGCTATCGAGGAGAGAGATCAAATAGCTAGATATTGGGAAGTCGCTAGCTATTTGATCTCTCTTCTCAATAGCAAATAAAAGTGCTACTTTTTTATTATTTTTATACATCATCTCGCTAGCTATTTGTAAAGTGCTATTGAGAGCCAATAGAATTTCTCCTAGCTAGTTATTTGATAACCATTGCGGAAGTGTGAGTACCAAAATACATAATATAATATTAATAATCCAATAGTACAATCAATAATATAACTATACCTAAACTCATCACATTTCAAGTAAATATGGTAAATTCGTAAGTTCAGTAAATTTGGTTCAGTTTTGGTATTTACCTCAGTAAATTTGGTTCCGGGGAACTCGGAACTAAACAGAGAACTGAATTTTTTGATTACGGTGAATTTGGTTCATTTCTCAATAAATTCATAGTATTTTTTTTTGTGAGTTTCAAACTGCATTCATAACATCAGGGATTACAATCAGCAGAGATCAGGTGAGCGATACAGGATGGAGCTAGCTGCCACTCTTCCACCCTATTATCCTGTGATACCTGCTTAGCTAACGTGTGAGCTACTCGGTTACAAGATCTGCTAGAAAACATGAAAAGAAGAGCGTCAAAACCAGTGCTAAGTTCCCGAGTTTCCCTGATGATCGGCGCTATCCGCGAGCGCTGATTCGTCCCTGCTTCCCAAATTTTAACAAGTTCTTGGCTGTCAGTTTCCAGGTGTAAACACTGCACTCCTTTGTCTCTTGCAAAAAGCAAACCATCCCTCACTGCCAATGCCTCCATAGACAAAGCATCCAGGCCATGGCGATACCACTGTGCTCGTCCTCCACAGAAACGACCAGATGCATCACGAATCACCACTCCCGTGGCTCCCCTGCCTTGCCCCTGATCAAAGGCGCCATCACAGTTGCATTTGGCCCAGCCGACCTGCGGAGGCTGCCAGGCAGGAACCAACCTTCTTGGCCTTTCCACATGTGGAACAGTGATCATCGTCCATAGATCGAAAGCTATATCAAGCGTCCATTGAACAGCGATACGAGTCGGTCTGGTTGGCTCACCATGACGCCGCTGATTCCTTTGCATCCATAGTGAATACATCCCGATGATGAAGGCACATCTATCCTTCTCAGAACAGACATCTTTTAGCAGGAGGTCGCTTGCCCACGAGAGGGGATGCAGACTAGGTAGCTTCAACCCTGTGATTGCTTTTAAATTCATAGTATTTTGTGCCCAGGGTGAATAAGCTAGACTGCTTTGGTTGGCATCAATCTGTAAGCCGCCATGCGTCATGGGATTTTGCTTGTCATGACATGCTTGGAAAGTTGATGCAAGTGTACGCCTTGTTTAGTTCGTGCGATAAAAAAAAATAGATGATGCCACATCAAATATTATGATACTAATTTAGTCTATTAAAAATAGATTAATAATAAAATAAATAACATATTTTGTAAAGAAACCGTGAGATAAATTTATTAAGACTAATTAATATTTTATTAGCATACATTTACTGTAGCACAATATTATTAAATTATGGACTAATTATATTTAAAAAATGTATCGTAAAGTTATCGTAGTCTATGTAATTAATTATTGTTTAGTATATATTTAATACTTATATATATATATATATATATGTGTGTGTGTGTGAGCCAAAAGTTTTTGGGTGGACTAAACAGGTCTTAACTTGGCAGCCATTAGTGCCGATGACCTGATGGGGTTGTCATCCTCTTAAGTTGAGCGGCAGACTGACTGACTGACGAGTGACGAGGCAAATGTCACTCTCAATTTCAGTTGACCCGACGCACCCAGTTTTACTCTCTTTTCCCCCCCTTGAAAAACAGACGTACCAAGATCATTACACTCAAGCAAGTCGGCAATCCGCTGCCTGCGTGATCGGCCGGCGGTTACGGATGCCTCCACCCCTGGATTGCTTGACACCTTGAGTCACCAACGCCTGCTCGCTCGCCAACGATCTCAAAAGCTGAAAGCTCCCAGTGGTCACCCATCCGCCATCCTTGAAAGTTGAAAGCTCCCAAATCGTCTTGAGTCCCCAAGCACCGAAAACCCTAGCTTCTCGCCGCTCTTTCGTGCAAGCGCGAGCCCGCGTTGCCGCCCACCGAGACCCGCGCCGCCGCGCGCATCCATGGCCGTCGACCAACAAAGCGGCTTCGTTTGAGAGGAAGCGGCTGGAGGACCTGCCACCGGCTAGATGACGGAACTGGCCGGACGCCCCGGGACGTCGGGGGGCCTGGCGCTGCGGGCGGGCCAGTTCGTCTTCGCCGCCGCGTCCATCTGCGCCATGGCCTCCGCGCCCGGTTTCACCAACTACACAGCCTTCTGGTACCGTCCCAGTCTCCCAGACTGCTTGCGGCCTGTATCCCCTGAAAAATCTGAAATCCTGAATCTCCGATTGGTGACTGCTTGGCGTAGCGCCTATATGGTGGTGCTCTGCCCGCGAACATTGTGGTTTCTGTTGGAGGTCATTGCACAGGATCATATCGCGGTCGATCTGCTCCGTATCTGCCTGTAGCATGATTATTTTGCCTGATTACTTGCTTTGTTGTCTGCATTGAACTACCTGCCGTGTGATAGGATATGGACGGTTCTCTGTGGAGTGTGGTAGTCTTCTTCGTGTTCATAATAGTTTGTGCATGTGGGAAAATTGAAGCGAAAACATGTCTTTACCTTAAACATTGGTACCTGACCAGAATTCCTGCAAATTGCCAGCACTGAATCTAGGAGTAGGAGGTCCAGATTTTGCAGTATGCACATACATTCACAAGAATTTATTGTGTCCATCCTACCATTTCTCTCTGTACCGAATTAGTGAATTACTTATCAACACTTCACCATTTTTTCTTGTAGTGATCAAATTGAAGATTTGTCGTTGTTAACTATAAGAACGCAAATGTGTAGTTCATTTCAACTGTATTATTTTGTATACCATGTTTTATTTCATTCAGCTTGATGAATGGCCTTTCTTTCATCTCTGTTAGTTGTAGAAATTGGCTTTACAATGCATCTGTCCATTTATGGCTTGGTTTTCAACTGCATAACCCATCTTTGCCGCTTGTACCAAATTTCAGCTATTTGATTGCATCTATGGGACTACAAGCACTATGGAGCTTGGGGCTTGGATGTCTTGATTGCTATGCCTTGATATTGAGAAGAGATCTTCAGCAAGCTTTTCTCATGAGCTTATTTGTTGTTGGCGATTGGGTAAATTATTTAAGGCATCTTTTTATCCATGCTGTATATCACTGAACCTCATTTGTTTCTGCTACCATCCATTCATCCAAAGTCACCAATTACTGTATCCTATAACTAAATCGAGTACCCATTTTTTTTTCTTCAGTGTTTTCAATCTATAAACCTTATCACCTGGATGTAAAATATTACTGCAGTACTTGGAAACATGTTGAGCATTCCACGCATTCATGCTTTGTTTTGTTTCTGTTCATGTTTCACATTATATTATATAAGTGACTGTAAAATTATCCCATTTTTGTTCGATTGTTGCAGACATGTAAAATATCAGGTACACTGTTGTACCTAGCACTGCCTGGCTTTAAATGTTCATTAAGTTGAAGCATGTTTTCCTAGTTTTGTTAGTATTTTTTGTATCACCTTGATCAGTACCAATTTGACCCTGACTGAAACATATGTGAAGTTGTAAACTTCAAGTAACCATAGTGGGCATTGTTTTGTGAAGCACGTTATATCTCTGAAATTGAACTTTTGAAATGTGGCTTTGTGAAGTTCTGATTGATTGCAATATATGATGCAGGTAACGGCAATTCTTTCATTTGCTGCTGCATGCTCAGCTGCAGGCGTAGTTGTACTTTTCGAAAGGGATGCATACTTCTGCAGAAGGGATCCTCAACTCCCTTGTGGAAGATTCGAAGTTGCTGCTGCATTTGCATTCCTTTGCTGTACATTTAGTGCTGCATCTGCTCTGGTAATGTTTTGGCTGCTTGCTTCCTTGTGAAAAATGACCTTGTGTAAGCTGTCTGTAATGCTCTCTTTGTTGCCTAAGCTCATTTTTTTTTAGCAGAACACATGCTAGAAATTCTAAGAAATCTGGGACTTGAGTTCCATGAGGTCTTCTTACAAGAAAATTTGTTCGATTTGCCATTTTGCCGAACCACAAACATTTGTTCCTAATGTTTTTGAAAAAAAAAATAGCTTTGTTGCTGGGGGAATATACCTGGCCACGGACTCACGGCAGCATCTGTTTGTGGTACCTGAGCGCTGCATCTTCATGGAGTTGGCCTTTGCTGACCTTTTTGAACCATAGATTCCTGATGTCAGTTTCGAACTCATGTTGCCCTGAGAGGCTGAGAATGACACATCGAGCCACCTCATACATCTCTCTCTGATAGGACATTCAGATCTAGCAGGTCTTCCAAAGGGCCCAAAGACAAGGATTGCAACTGAAAGAGATCTTATTTCAACTTTCTACCGCAGAAATATTGTATGATTATCTCATGATAGGCATTTATCCCAACAAGAAAATAGGAAAAAGGGATACAAATTTATGATGTTGCCTTTTGTACTCAGTCCACTGCACGCACGTCTCCAGGCCATATTATCATATGCGTCTATAACCAATTCTGGAATATATCTGGAAAATAAGTAAGGAGCAGACCAGTTCCAATCCACACAATTTCTCTGAGGTTCATAGATGGACAAGTAGCACGATGTGAAACCCCTAAGTACGGTTCCTCATTTTGTTGGCTACAATTCCATGATTGACTGTTTGACTAGCTCAGAACCAATAATCCATCACTCTTTCGGCACAATAATTCCAGACTACTATATTAGCATGATTTAAAGAAAAGACGACGACGATGATAGAAACAGTTACCTATATAGAGAGGGAAAATACCATCGGCACGTCGCTTTCTAAGACATCGTACAGCATCCCATGCATAATGCATTAATGCCATGGTTCCCGCATTTTTAAAAAATGATTCCGACATTTTATCCAAACTGAAAACCAATTCCTACAGCCCTCAGGAGTCAGGTCTCAGGTGCCGGACTAAAACAGGAGCTACCTCTATGCTCACCACTAGCCTGCTCCTGCCAAAATTATTTTTAACATTAAAGAAAGTACTAAGAGTTGGGAGCCATGGACAAGATAGCAGACCGACAGTATATTCATTGGTAAGAGACCGGCAGTATAATTATTGGTACAAGATTAAATACGAACCATATTAAGTTACAAAACACATGGGTTTATGTGTGTATATTTCTCCGGAAGAGCATTTGCCACACAACATTACTACTGAAAGTTACCTTGGACCACAGTTTTTTTAACTTATTCTTGCTATTGTATTGAACTTCTGCGGATCAGGGGTCCAAACTCCAAAACCTCCAAGCTCAGTATATTACAATCACTTGTGAAATATGATTGACACTGAAGTACTAAACTTTTTAACAAAGAACAATGATACATTGCAATAGCTTAACAAGCGGACATGTATGAAGCTGTTTGCATTAGGCCGAAGATACCAAGCAATATTGTTTATAAAAGAGGATCTGCAATCCTCTGTTTGTCAAAGAACTTAAGAATGTACTGTAGCTAAAACTGGAGAGCTCACATGACGATCTCAGGCTTCAGAATGCTTGACTTGATCTCTTTATGTGGGAGAACAACACCGCCATTGCTGTATACCTCATCACACACATGAACATCCTCCCCAAGGATTGTCATATTCTCTATCCGTGCCCATTGTCCAACAGTTGAGTGCCACCCGATAATGCTGTTTGAGATGCAAGCATGCTTCTTGATACGCACACCACGCATGACAGTGCAGCGGGAAAGCCTGACGCCATCCTCCACAACACATCCAGGTCCAATGGCAACATCAGGACCAATCAGACAACCTTCTCCAATCTTGGCGCTCTCATGCACCAGCACATTACCAACAAAATGTGCTCCAGTAGCTAGCCTGGCAGCTGATTTCTTCCTAAGTGAGTCTAGATAAAGACGCAAGCCAGTAATGTAGTCCCTTGGCTGACCAACATCCATCCAAAAACCTGGAAGGACCATTGCATAGAGCTTCTGATCAGCTGCAATTTTAGGGAAGACCTCTTTCTCAATTGATGTTGGCCTCAGTTCAATGCGGTCAAGGACAGATGGGTTCAGTAAGTAAATCCCAGCATTGATCTTGTTGCCCACATATATTTTTGGCTTCTCAACAAACCTTTCTACCCTGCCAGTTGCCTCCTCCATAACCACAACACCATATTTTGATGGTTCATCCACCTATATGAAAAGAAAAGTCAGTTCAGATGTACGGGCTGATTCCACAAGAAAATGTCCAAAAGGATTTACCTTGGTGACCATAATTGTTGCTTCACCACCGTGACACTTGTGAAATTTGATGAGTTCATCAAATGGGTATTCGCTTATGACATCGCTGTTGAGAACAAAGAATGGCTCGCCAGATCCATCCGCAAGCTTGTCCCTTGCTAGAGCAAGAGGGCCAGCGGTTCCTAAGGGTTCAGTCTCTTGGGAGCATGTAATTGTGATGCCAAGCTTATCCTCAAAGTCCTTCAAGAAATTAATCATGACCTGGAAGATATATATAACACACACCAGTTAGATCATAGAAGCCAGACACAAGTGCGACAATAGAAAGGATGAGTTGTCTGTTATTTCTACCTCTGGGCGGTAGTTGATGGCCAAAACCACCTCTGTGACCCCAACTTCTTTCAAAGCTTCGATCTGCACAGAATGAATAAGTTTTAATTCTTCCAGCCACCGTCACACACATAAAAAGGAACACTTTTGTTGTTTAAATATGTACTTGGACGGAAAGCAAAATTCCTAGATGGCATTTTTTATGGAAAAAATGAAGAGAGGAAATTACATGATAATTCATAATGATTTTCCCAAGTTGATGATAAATCTTATAAATAAAAGAAGAGGTGACTACTAAGGAAAGTAATAGTTGAATGAAATTGTTTCTAAGCTAACTTCTGGTGCAGCAGCAACTAAAAGCTACTGGTGATGGATGCTGACACGATGTGGGCTTGGGTTAAAAACACCAAAGCAACTATAAATCCGTAATCATGTATACTCATATTGAGCCCAGTATTACTTTCGAGGCCACTGATAACATACTATACAAAGAAAATTGGTGCTCATGCCTGGTATCACAATGCTTATTCCCGCTCTAAAAAAACATATAAAGGCTCATTCTGTATCAGCTTAAAAACGAGTATCTTTACCTGATGCAGAATCATAGGCTTGTTTGCAAAATCCACAAGGGGCTTCGGGAAGCTAAGAGTCAAAGGCCGAAGGCGGGTCCCGAAACCCCCAACAAGAATGAGCGCCTTCATGGTGGAGCACCTCCTTCCCTTCCTCCCTCAGTCCCTATTGCCACACATCACAAGCCAGATATGAGAAAAGGTAGCATCGTGCTGTCAAGTCCGAATCAGAAACAAAACGAAAGAATCGGAGAATGGGAACAATCGATCTGCAAGGGGCTTAACTGAACCCTTCAAATTAGTTTGGTAAACAAAGGTCGCGCGCGCCCTGGGTACCAAACCCTATGGCGCCAATCGAAACCAATCGATCTCGGCGCGCCTAGTAGGAAGGCTAAACAAATTCGGTAGTAGCTGAAACGGAGGAGAGGATCCAGGGCTACAGCCTACAGGGCGAACAGAGGAGGAGAGGTACCAAGGGGGAGAGGAGACGGTGGAACGAGATTTTGGGGACGCCGGTCTCTCCTTGAGTCGGCCTGTCGCCTTGCGTCCTCCGGGCTTCCCCCTTCCCTTCCGGCCACCGGCGAAGAGGACCACCAGACCGCTGCGCGAGGCTGCTGCCCGCTGCTTCTGGCGATTGGTTTCTCTTCCTCAACGGTTGGGCTCGGACTCGGAGGCCCAGCTCCAGCGAGAGGGTCGGCTATATAGGGCCCACGGCTGCCCCCGCCATTTTGACCCCACTCGGGGCGGCCACGTCAGCGCGGTGCAGCGCTGGCAGTAGCCTCTCCGCTCGTCGCACGTCGGATCGTTGCCACCACCGTCTGCAACGCTGTCACTTTTTTTTTTCTCTCTCTCTCTCCCGTCGCTCATCTTGCGTGGCTGCCATTCGCAGCTGACCTGGGCCCGTCCGTCGACGAGACATCGCCGGCTTTGCGCCGAAGCAAAGGCAAAAGGCATGCGTCTTCTGTCTGTCCATCGGAAATACTACTGTACTAGCGTGTTTGTCTTCTCCGGGCGGCCGGTGGGCGGAGGAGGCATCACACGCATTCCTTCGGCTTCGTCGACGGAAAAGCAGGCGCTTTGCTTCTTCCGGTCGGTCCAGTTTGCCATGGCTACTTTCCCGAGCCCAAGGCACCGACTACCGAGTCGCCCTGTCTGTCTCTGTCTGTGCATGTGAAGCTTTGCTGGAGTGAAGCCGAGCTAAAGTGCTGAACAAGCGCGGCCCTTTTCCGTTTTTTTTTTTCCTTTTTTCCGATGATGACAACGAAGGAGTGCTACGAGGCCACCAATGGTTTGGATCGGCATATTCTGAATTCTGATAGCTGATTCCTCGACGCCGGCGGACATGGACCACCTGTTTGGGGCTGTGATTATCTTATCTCGTGCAGGTGCAGCTCGCAACAGCCGCGCCATGCACGCACCTTGTGGTGCGTCGTGAAACCCGGAAGATCTCGGGCCTTCTGAGGTCAACCCTACTGCAGTGTCGGTGAATCCAAGGAACCGGCCGGGTTGCTTGCGAATGCAAATAGCAAGCACGATCTGCGACCGACGGGCTATGAATGGATCTGCGTTTGGTTGGAGGTCCAAGTTAGATGAGATATAATGATGCATGACATGATTCATGACAAATGTATGAGATCGGAATAGTTAACTAATTATACTCCCTCCACCCCCAAATTAAAAGGCATTCCAAGAATCTTGGAGAGTCAAAGTTCTTCAACTTTGACCGAAATTCTAGAGAGAAACACAAAGATCTATGACATCAAATATGTATATTATGAAAATATAACTAATGAAAAATCTAATTATATTTAGTTGGTATCATAAATATTATTACCTTATTATATAAATTTGGTCAAAGTTAAAAAACTTTGACTCTCCAAGATTCTTGAAATGTCTTATAATTTGTGATGAATGGAGTATCTATTATTTGAGAATAATAAAAAAATAATTAGGTACTAATAAATATACACTAATACTATTTATGTTATGATAATCATTAATAAAAAATAAATATGTTAATTAGCACTACTAATAACATAATTACCATACAAAACATGCACTAGTCGATGTATTAACACTTATTAAAACTAATTCTATCATCATAATTACTAAGTAATAATATAATATACTAATAATCCTTAATTTATTTACTAATAACAAAGATTAAAAGATATGGATGAGCCGCTCCGCTACCGAACCTATGTTTCTTCTGAATTCTAAAGTACGTATTGTATTACTTGCGAGTTGCGCGCCATAGCCCAAGCCCTGAACTCTGAACTAGTTAGCTCAATCCTGTAATTTCATTCTTCTCTTTGAGCTATGTTTTTTTTTAAAAAAAAAAAATCTCTTTGAGCTATGTTTTTTTTTAAAAAAAAAAAGATCTCTTTGAGCTATGTCGTCAAACCAGCCTGAATGTGCTGGGACGGTGGGACCACAAGTGAATATGCAGAAATATGGCATGTCTTGTTGTAAATGGAAGACATATATGGTTAGCTTCTCAGTTTGACCGGCTCTTACAGTTTCAATTAGTTCGTTACTTTGCTGTTGTACGAAATTGGGTGTGCCGCGGTTTTTGTTTCACTAGGCTAGATTTCTTTAAACAAAGAGCATCTCCAATAGTTTGCCAAAATTTATTTGGCAAATCTTGTGATTTGACAACTCCTTATAATATATGCCAAGTGAAAAAAATAGACTCTCTCCAATAATTTGTCATTTTAACTTGGTAAAACTAAAAAAAATAGGCTCATATCCTCTCATCTGGTATCGATCAACATCAAAATGTTGCTACGTACAGTACGTATTACAAGATTGTTTAGCTTTGTATTTGGATGCATGGGCATGGGCACGAAATTTCAGCTCATCTTGGGACAGCATCGATGAGTACACAAGTAGTAGAGCATCTCCAATTGTTTCGAAAAAATGACTTGGGAAAATTTGTCATTTAGCAACTTCCTAAAACTTTTGGCAAGTAAATTTTTCATGTATCTCCAATAGTTTGGTAAAAATAACATAGAAAAGTATTCCAACTTGGTAAAAATAACATAGAAACGCCGGATAACAAGTGAAGATGACTTGGTAAATATAGCAATTAGATGACCTCCGATTCCAACTTGGAAAAATTTAGCAAGTCATATACCAATCTGTTGGAGAACGTTTTTTCTTCTTTTCCCAATAAAACAAGGATAGCAAATCATTTTTCCAAACTATTGGAGATGCTCTACCTGTAGCAACTTTCTAGCATGTCCTTATGTACAGCAGCAGCAACATTGTGCACAACGTCGTGTACAGTAGCAGCATAGCAGTTGTATCAATCGTCATCTTGTACAGCAGCACAGTCATCCCGCCCTCGCCCCGTCACATCCACACTGTCTGCCAACAGCAGAATGACGCACCGGTCTCGCGGTGGCGATGGCAAGCACGATGCGCGCGCGCAAATATGCGTGCGGAGGGGGAGAAATAGCAAGTTGCTAAAATTTTTCAAGTGCTTTGCCAAATGTTGGAGAGTAAATTTTCTTATTTTGCAAAAAAAAACAAGGATGACAAGTGCTTTTAGCAAACTATTAGAGAAGCTCATGCACTGGCCGCCGCTGCCCCTAGGGTGTGAGTCGCCGCCGCCGTCGTCTCCATCTTCTTCACCGTTGGTCCCCCTCCCTCCCCCTCAGGTATCTCGCCGGAGGTCGGAGGGAGTGAGGATCCATCGTTTTTAATAAGTTTTCTAGTAGATCGAGTCATCTAGAGTTAGGGTTTCTCTATGCCAAGGTCTTTGGTATTGGGGATGTTCTTTCTCCTCCTTCTTCCTGGCGACGGCGAGAAGGTAGGATGGATCCGGTCTCTCCATGGTGGCTCTATTGAAGATGAGGGCGACAACTTCGACGTCAACATCTACATCAACAAGACAACATGGAGACTTTTGTTTCCGGGCTTCGGCATCAAGACGGAGATGATGTCGCCGCCATAGAATAATTTTCTCCGGTCCCTTCTTCGTTTTGTTGTGGTTGGATCTGACCACGATGAAGGATCAAGGAGAATAATTTTCAGATCCATAAGGAAGAAGAAGAAGTTTCTCAACTCCGCCTGCAGGAATGTTGGCCGTCCGTTGGCCATCTGTTCTCAGGGAATAAACAATTGTTGCCGAGTATTTGCCTGTGCGGTCATCTATACGAAGCGTCAAACAGATTTGGATTTGAGAGTTTGAGTCTTTCACAGTGTGGGTATAATTTAGATAAGAATCAGTTTCTGGATACATGTTTTTTTCCAGAGTACTTGTAATACGATGATGTACACAGCTATAATTTAATATAATTTTTCTTTCGTCTAAAAAAAAGTTAGTTACATGCACAAGAAAGATGGGCTTTTTTCACACGCCTTGATGTGCAGAGACTGCATCTTCTTTGTCTTGCTGACTTGCTGTATCATGGACTCAGAAACTGCTCCGTTTAATCTCTGGACCTATGGCCCATTGGGCTTAACTTTGTTACGCGTTAGGACTCCGAAACATGCTTTCAATTGGGCCAGCAGCGTCCCGGCGTGGGACAGAAAAGATAAAAGGAAAAAGTCTACTTTCTCTCCCTCAATTTTTGAGGAAGTCCGATTTTCCTCTCTCAATTTCAAAACCGGACAAATAACCTCCCTCAACTTTTGAATTCGTGCATTTTACCTCCCTAACCGGTTTTGGACGGCGGTTTTGCTACAGTAACAGTGGTTTGCTACAGTAACATTTGTTTTGTCTTTTTCAATTTATTTTTACTGAATTTTTGAAAAATCATAGTAAATCACAGAAAAATCATAAAATAGAAAATCTAATTTTGTTAGACTCCATATGAGTAGATCTATACAGTGAACATATAATATGATATACTTTAGTACAAAGTTTTTTTTGTAGATTTAGATCTATGCTTTTTGTAATTAAAATAATTTATAACTAAGTTATACATGATTTAATGAGTATAAATTTTTTAATATAGTTGAAGCATACAATAATTAGTCCACCATAAAAATTTAATCACAATTAGACTACATAAACTGTAGCTATGAATTAATCCAAATAATTACAAAAAACATATTATCGTATGGAATTAATTGTAATAATTCATAGCTGCAGTTTCTATAGTCTAATTGTGGTCAAAATTTTATGGTGAGATAATTATTATATGCTTCAACTATATTAAAAAAATTATACTCATTGGATCATGGAACTTAGTTATAATTGTTTTTAGTTACAGAAAAGCATGGGTCTAAAGCTACAACGAAAACTTTGTACTAAAGTATACCATATTATATGTTCATTGTATATATCTACTCACGTGGAGTCCAACAAAATTGGATTTTCTATTTTATGATTTTTCTGTGATTTACTATGATTTTTCAAAGATTCAGCGAAAATAAATAAAAAGAAGAAAAAGACAAAACCATGACCACGGTAGCAAAACCACTGTTACTGTAGCAAAACCACCGTCTAAACCGACCAGGGAGGTAAAATGCACGGTTTCAAAAGTTGAGGGAGGTTGTTTGTCCGGTTTTGAAAATAAAGGAGGAAAAATGGACTTCCTCGAAAGTTAAGGGAAGAAAACTGGACTTCTTCCAAGATAAAAAGACAGAATTTCCACCCAAAAAGAAGACGATATAAGTAACAATCATCCTGCGTTGAGTGATGAGATAATCATATATACAACGGTGTTCCTGCAACCATGTGATATATTACATGCCTCAGATGCTGTTGCGCACATGCCGGCTATTATTTGTTGCCTGTTTTTTTTTCCACGCTACAGAAACCCTTGATGCTTAACTTGCGAAGCCTCCTTTGAGACTTGTGCCTCATTTTAGCGAGGCATAAAAAGCTCATTTTACAGAGCAAAGAAAAAGGGCACATAAGCTAAAAAGATGCATACAGAAGTTGAAACTAGTATGTTGGTTCTCAACGCGTACTCTCACCGGTCACCATTTCCACATGTACTCCCTCCATCCCAAATTATAAGGTATTCCAAGAATCTTGGAGAGTCAAAGTTTTTCAACTTTGACCAAATTTATATAATAAGATAATAATATTTATGATATCAACTAAGTGTAATTAGATTCTTCATTAGTTATATTTTCATAATATATATATTTGATGTTATAAATCTTTATATTTCTCTCTATAATTTTGGTCAAAGTTGAAAAACGTTGACTCTCCAAGATTCTTGGAATGTCTTGTAATTTGGAATGGAGGGAGTATATAGGTACTTGGTTTTATCTTGCGACTTGCAAGGCACCGCTTAGTGTTACCAAACCTGCAAAATCCACACCGCCCTAGGCTCGCCGGCGCAGCGTTGAGCATCGGAGCGGAGACGGTCTCGCGGTGCAGGTGGTGACGACCTCGGAGTCCACGGACGCCGGGCAGAGCTGCCGGCCGCCGTCCCTCTCGTCGCGGTGGCGCCCGTCAGAGTCACCGGGAAGGAGCACGTACGTCGCCGACACCAGAGAGGGCTCGACAGAATCGCCGGAGGCCATGCCTCCGAAGGAGGCGGCCTGCCCTTCTTCTCTGTACTGCGCCATGACCTTGAAGATGAACGGGATGATGCCTTCCATGGGTTTTGAATTGAACTTGAAAGAGGCTAGAGCACTACTAGCTAGATAGAGTGGTTTCGAGAAATCTCAGAAGCTATCTAGCTGTTTGTCCCTGTGACTTTTGAATTGAGGGAGGTGATGACTACTGACTATAGGATGATGAGTAGTAGTGTGGCCAAGGACGCTTGAGAGATGAGAGGGGGTATAAAAAGGGCAGGCAATGCAAATTGCAAAGTCGCCATGGAAGAAAGGGACGTGAACAAGAACAGCTAATCCAATTGCCCGTCAAGAAAGACTGCATTGGAAACTACTGTTTGAGCTGAGACCGACTGGAACAGTGGAACCCAGACAATGTATCCAATACCGCTCTGAACCTTCTTAACAAGACTCTGGAGTCTGGCCATGATGTGCACATCTCATTGATCGATGGACACAGCTCATTGGTTTTTGCGCTTTCCATCGCCGCGGAATGGACAGCCGACGGGTTTTATTTGGGGGCATCAGTTCATCCCTGGGTCCCCTTGGAAGAAAATGGTTTGCGTAGCGTAGTCTTACACTACGAGCTTGGGGATTGGACGGCGATCATATCAGTTGTGAACCTTTTTCAGCTCACGGAAATCTACAGCTTACCTGCTCCGCTGGAGAAGAAAGACCGTTTCAGAATCATTATTTCGACGATCGCCCTGTTTGGATCGAAGGGCTAGAGCTAGTTTGAGCTATTTGGAGCTCAACTAGCCCTAAAGTATCCAAACAAGAGGGCTAGTTTGAGCTATTTGCAACTAACTCATCTCGAAAAACTATCCCCACCAAGAGGTGATTATTTGGGCTAGTTGTACTTGGGACCACTAGAAAAGTGGTTTTTCTCTCTATCTCCACCCCATCAAATGATTGGGAAAGTACATTTATTGTCAATCTAACTCTTCTATCCAAACATCTCTTTGGCTAGAGTTAGTTTAGAGCTACTTGTAAGCTAGAAAATAACTCTAACGTTTAGCTGTGCTAAGTATGCAAACAGGGCCGATGTCGATCGATGGATGGAGTGGAATATATCCAGGCGATGATGCCACTGCAGTGGAAAGTTTCTACTGCCGGGTCCGGGTGGCGTAAAATCCACTGGAATCCAGCGAATTAATAACTGGAGAGGCCCCCGCCCCCCCCCCCCCCCCCCACCCCCCCCGGCCGGTTGTCCTTTTCTCCCTCTGAATAGGAGAGTGAAGATAAGTACTTCTTTTCCTGGCTTAAGATTGTGTACTAAATTCACTTGTCTGAACGAACTTTGATTCTCTTGGTTGTACTAGTTGGCAGGTTCCGTTGTAAATACAGAATTGCCAAAAAAAAAATGAAGCTACAGTGGTTGGGAATACACCTTATGAAGCTGTGGCTGTTGTTTTAGAAGAGTAGACAGAGGGTTTTAGAGAGAAAGAAAGAGTAAATTTTGCCACACTTTTTTTCATTTTATTTATGACATGTGAAGGCTAAAAGAAGCTTATCTAGGTTTTTAGCTGATAATTTGTGAATTTGAATAAACTTGTCTAATGTGAGATGTGGCAAGGTATAGCTACTGTGCCAACCAAATACCCTGGCTCTTTTAAAAAAACGGCATTGGCATTGTTTTTAGATAGAGGAGAGGAGTATACTAACAGAAAGTCTCGTTGGAACTGTCCTCTCAAGGGGAGCCGACACCGGGGCAGGTTTGTTTAGTTTCCCCAACTTCCCCTAAATATTTCTAGATTTCCCGTCACATCAATTTTTAGCTGCATGCATGAAACATTAAATGTAGGTAAAAAAATAACTAATTATACTTTAATATCTACATGTCGAAACGAATCTTTTAAGTCTAGTTAGTCCGTGTTTGGATAAAGTTTGTCAAATAACAATGAAAGTGCTACAATGGGTTTCCAAATATTTGTCGGAACTAAACAGGCCCGCAGACGCAGAGTCTGTCCGTCAAAAGCAAAATCCAGGGAGCGGCCGCGGGTTTCGGTTGGCGCAGGCGTATATGCCGTGTACGCGCGCGCCGCGCGGCGACGAATTCGATTGCTGACGCCGCCGGCACGGGGTTGGAAAAGAAGCCCGGGCTCACTTCACTTGGCTGACTTCTTTGGATGGGGGATTATGGGACCAGCCGCCAGCGTGACGTGGTCGCGATGCCACTGCCACCGGCTCGAAGCCCAGGTGCACTGCCACCGTGCACGCATGACGCGTCGACCTTTTGCGGGTCTTCTTGGCCCAGGTTTTACCCGGTCCCGCCGGCGCGGCGCCGGTCTCTGGCCGGGCACCTGATCCCGATGGCTGACGCGGACGCCGGCGGTGAATTGGTCCTGACGCGACCTGCCGTGCTTCGCTCGTCGGCAGTGACCACTGACCAGTGGGGTGGGTGGGGGGTGGGGGGGGGGGGGGGCAGGGCGCAGGCAATCCACAGCGGGGATTGGGAGGCGAAAGCATCAAAGGGTAGCCGTGCTCCCCAGCGCACGACCAAGGATGTTTCGATCTGCCGATGGATGATGTTCGATTCGATGTCCTTTGATCAGTCGGTTTCTTGACATGTTCAGCGGTGCTTCTGACGTACTCCCTCCGTCCCTTTACGTGTGTCGTCCGGAAAGCGTGTCTGTGAGGAAAACACGGATTTCTAGAGACAGACATTTAGGGACGGAGGGAGTAACCTTGGAGGACTGGGAGAATTTTTTTTTGAAATAATATTATTTAAATAAATAATTATAGATTTAGATATTACATTTTAAAAGTTGCAAGACTAGCACCCAATCGGCTATTGAGCAGCCGATAGGATGCATATCGGCCATTCACTGGCCGACAAGCTCCAACTAAAAAGTGTCAGGCACTAATCGGCAAACTAGAAGCCGACTGAAGACCTATCGGCGCATGCCATGCCGATTGGGCCTATCGGCTCATGGTGGGCCGATACAGCATCACACATCTTTTTTCTCAGTTTCTTTTAGCCCATCCAAAACCTTGTTTAGTTACTTCTCAAAAACATTTTGACCTATCATATCAAACATTGGGACATATACATGGAGTATTAAATATAAACTGATTATAAAACTAATTTGTCAGTCAGAATCTACTTCGCGAGACGAATCTATTGAGCCTAATTAGTTCATGATTTGATAATGTGGTGCTACAGTAAACATGTACTAATGACATATTAATTAGGCTTGATAACTTTGTCTCGTTAATAACTTTCCAAAAAAATTTGCAACAACTAAACAAGGCCTAATCAATGTGCACACTAACTTGATTATCCAATTGTCACTAAAACAAATACGAAGAGGCATATTCAACAGGTATGCTATTCTAATATGATGTACTCCATCCGTCAAGAGTCTTTTGGCCTTATCAGCCGGCTTATCAACTGTGATTCGACTTATTCTCTCTCACAAAACACTATTGAAACAGCTGAAATCAGCCATACAAACGACCAGCCAAACAGCAATTATCATTTCCCATAAAATCAAACATTTTTAATTTTAACTAAATATATATAAGAAAATATTAATATTTATGGTACACAATTGGTATCATTAGTGTTGGCGCAAAAAGTTGCTAGCCTACTCCTGTCACCTGCAAAGGTTGCAAGTACTTCCGAACCAGGATAAATGGTATTATGTCTTAAGTGTTAACCCTCGAAGTTTCATGCTTCGACCATGTAATCACTAGCTGGTTTATATGCGTACGTTTGTTTTGCTTGAGAATTGAGATACAGACCTATATATTTATTAATGAATTATACGCAACCTGTGAGCTCAAACTAGAAAGGCTTACTTCCTCCATCTCTAAATAAGTATCGTTTTAGGATCTGTGCACATCAAACTTTTTTAAGACTGGATTTATAAAAAAGATTAGCAATATTTATATCTCCAAATAATTTTATAACAAAATATATTTCCTAATTAATCTAATGGTATTTATTATACTCCCTCCGTCCCAAAATCATGACTAAACAAGGCTCCTTGTTTAGATGTCTTCCAAAAAAATTTACCTATCACATAAAAAATTGGGACATATGCAAGAAGTATTAAATATAGACTAATTATAAAACTAATCTGTCAGTCGGAATCTACTTTGCGAGACAAATCTATTGAGTCTAATTAGTCATGATTTAACAATGTGGTGCTACATTAAATATGTGCTAATGATAAATTAATTAATTAGGCTTAATAGCTTCGCCTCGTTAAGTACTGTGCGACGGTGTAATTAGTTTTATAATTAATATATTTTAAATAGACTAAATTAGTGTCGCAAACTCCGATGTGATACTTCCCAAAAATTGTTACCAACAGCTAAACAAGGCCATGTGAAATGAAATAGATTAGATAAAAGAAAAGAAAAAAAATAGACATGACCAACCTTGTGTCAGTACCGATATGCCCATTTGGACGGAGTGGGGAACGTATCGGCTTCCCACTTGCCGATATGCCTATTGCCCATCCTTGCCATCACCTGTCGGCCACCTGTCGGCAATAGAGTGGCCGATTAGGCACCTATCGGGCGCTCAACTGCCGATAGGCACCTAATCGGCCCCCACCTGCCGACTGACCACTAAAAACACATTTTTTCTATAACAGCTTCTACTTTTACAATTATAAATAAAAAAATATTATTTTAAAAAAAATTCCGGAGGACTGGAGGAGAGCCTGCAAATGTGCGCTCGAAGAACTAAGATACTCCTTGACCAGAAGCGCTGCCATGCTACGGTGTCGAACAACGCGGCCTCGTCGGATTCAGAGTACGCATACGCACACCTAATGTCGTTAAGCAGAGTGTTTGATCCCGATACAGCCATACAGGTGAGTACAGACACGCACCTACTAGTAAACCAGAAAGTCCTTTTTTTGACGAGATCACGAAAGGTGTTGCTCCTGTCATGCTGTGCTAGTGCCGCTGCCTGCTATACTCGCGGTATCTCCTCACCATGAACCCAAAAGGTTGCTCAGATGGGCCCGATCCGGGCTCTTATCCGCTAAATGATCCTGTGGGGCCCGTCCGCCAGTGACCCTAAACAGCGTCTAACCCTCCTCCCTTCTGACTCAACAGCGAAAAGACTCCGCGCACACGTCAAACTGTCCCACACGACCCGTACCTGCCCGGCCCCCGACGCAACCGCGTCCGACCACCGCCGCCGAAACCCTACACGCGGCCCCCCGCGCTCGCCGCGCCATGGCGGATCCGCCGCCCGTGGCCGCCTCCGCCTCGCCGGCGCAGCCCGACCAGCTCGCCGCCGCCGCGGCCTCCGTGTCCACCCCGCAGAACCCCAACCCTAACCCCCTCCTCTCCCCGCAAATCCCACCGTCCCCGACCGTCTCCGACCTCTCCGCGCACATCTCGTCCCCGCAGCAGCTCGACCCGGCGGCCGCGGCGGCAGCCGCAGCAGCAGCTGCCGCTTCGGGAGGCGGAGGATCCATGGATTACCCCCCGCGCCCGCCGCAGCTGCAGGCGCCTTCGCCCACGCAGGCGGGGGCCGGCGCCGCCGGGTTTGGCCAGATCCCCCGCTCGGGGTCGGCCTCGCGCATCTCCACGGCCAGCCAGCTCCAGCAGTACGCGGCTAGGATGTACGGCGGGCAGATGAGCTTCTCGGCTGGCGGAGGGCTCGTGGGCCAGCAGCAGCAGCAGATGGCGGGGCGCGCCCCCATGCTTGGGCAGGGCCAGCTGGGGATCCTGCAAGGACAGGGTAACGCCGCATCTGCGGCACATTTTGGGCTTCAGTCGCAGATGATGGCGGCGCAGGTGAATTACTCAATTTCGAGGCTCGGGACCTCCCCAAGTAAACATAAATTTGCAATCTCCTCGACCTCGTGCATAGTGTCCACCATAACCGCCAAGGACAAAACGTCAGGGGTTTTCCCACTTCTTCTTTAGATTTCTCATGCTATCGAAGCAGTCTCAATAATTTCATATATGAATTTGGTGTTACAAATTTCTTGCCTTTTCCTCCCTTCGATCAGGTTGGTTTTTATGGGTACAAACAGCTTCAATTTTTTATTGCGAAAATCACTTTTTATGGGTACAAACAGCTTCAAATTTTTATTGCGAAAATCACTGAGCCAAACAAATGGAATCATGAAAGAATATGCATCCGTAGTTAAAGCTTTTTAAGTAAAGTTGAATAGATTTCCTTTACCCATCTGTGCTCAGTTAAAAGGAAATGAGTAGCAAATCAACATGATATCTAATTCTATTTTAGGGCATAATATCTAATTCTTTCAATGTTATTTATTATGTGAGATCATGACAGTGGCAAATAAAAATACAGATGGTTCTTACTATTGAATGTGAAGGTGGACTGTGAAAGAATGTAAATTATCTAAACTTGGTTATGATGTCTCTTAGCAATAATGTTCATTAGTACAGTTCTACTTGTGGTAGTAAATAGTACTTATTTTACTGTTAAAAATGGCACAATGAATTGATGGCGGCCTATTAAAAGGAATGATAAATGTCCCCAGTTTACCTTTGCAAATTTTGATTACGAGAGGGAAGTGTTTCATTTCAAAGTAGCTACATCTAGCTGGTCTTAGATTAATACAGGGAGAGTATTTTGTTTCTTACTTTCTTTATTTCTTTATATTACTAATAGAGTAATTGACTTTTCCTATTCCTGCAGGCTAGGCAAAAGGGCATGACACAAGGCACACAATTGAATAATGCTAATACAGCTCAAGCGCTTCAAGGGATGCAGCCCATGGGTGTCATGGGTACTATGGGGATGAACCAGATGAGACCGAATGGAACTATTCCCTATGGTGCTCAACAAAGGTTTGCCCATGCGCAAATGAGGCCACAAGCATCTCAACAACCTGCACTTTCTCCACAGGTACTCTGACAGCTTAATGCCTATCTACAAGAGATAAGGTTCCACAAATTCGTATGCATGGTCTTCTGGCCGCTCTAGTATTAAGGAATGCTGCAGTGTGTTAAGATTCTAGTTGTAAGCACATTTATTTATGTTCCAATTCTGAAAGAAGTAATAAACAGTACGTTGGTAACATGTCTTTTCTTTCTTTAATCCACTGTGTTAGGAAAACAGTTAGTTTTGAGATCAGTGTGCCTTTATTGCTATTTCCCATTTATCTTTGAACAAACCTGAGTTGCACATGGTACATGCTGAAAGCTGCTATATGTATCTTGTCGTTTTTTCCCATTTACCATGTATCTTGTTTATGCAGTGTTTGCTATTCTCCGGAGGAATACCATAACTTTTTACATATGATTGGTTTACAGAAGGTACCTGGTCAAGGTCTGTCAAGGACAGCGTCAATTACAGCATTAAATTCGCAACTGTCTGGATCATCACAAAATGGACAGATGGTGGCAATGTCTGTGCCTCAGCAACAGCAGCAGCAGTGGTTGAAGCAAATGCAGTCATCCATGGGCTCACCAGTTTCCCCACAGCAACAGTATCAGCACCAGCAGAGGCTCCTGTTGATGCAGCAACTTCAGCAGAAGACAGGATTGACCCAACAACAACTTCTCCAAGTCCAACAACAGCATCCACATCTCAGTGCCCAACAGCTGATTCAGCAGCAACATTTTCTGCAGCAGTTTCAGCAGCAGCAACCACTACAATCTCCACGTGTTTCAGCATCTGGTTCGCAGAAGTCTGCGAACCTTACAGGTTCACAACCGGGTACACCTTTGTCAGTTGGAACTATGACCGGTGGAAGTGCAAGTCAGGGAGCTGAAGGAACTAGCCAACTTCTTGGGAAAAGAAAAATACAAGATCTGGTTGCACAGGTGACTTCTGGCTCTTTTCTTTTCTGTGCTCCTCAACTTCACTGTCACTGGTGTGATTCATGTTGCTGGTCATAATCAACTCTCCATTTGGATTGCAAACAGATTTCTTATTTTTATAGTTGAATATAATACTGTGGTCTGTTCTTAAACAATAGTATTATTACAGGTAGATCCCCTAGGCAAGGTTGACCCTGAAGTGGAGGATTTACTTCTAGAAATCGCTGATGACTTCATTGACTCGGTAATGTTGTTGCTTTGCTATTTGTTTAGAGAGTATAATTTTCTATTTCAAATTCAGAATTTGAGCATCTTCCTCTTCTAAGTTTGAGCATTATCTGTGGAGATATCTTGTGACTCAGCTGACATGAGTTTGTGGTTAGGTGACTGCATTTGCGTGTACCTTGGCAAAACACAGGAAATCATCAGTTGTGGAAGCCAAGGATGTGTTGCTGCACTTAGGTCAGTAGGTTCACCATGCTCTCATGCACACCTGAGCTACTACCTCTTACCTCTTATTTTACTCATTAATTTTCAATTTTATATCTTGCAGAAAGAAATTGGCATTTATCTGTTCCTGGTTTCTCAAGGGAGGATAAGAATCCTCAAAGAAATTCTGTAAGATCACATCACTTTGCAATTACTATTGTTCTTCATTAATCTGTCTTGCACATAGGCACAATTTTCTCTTTAGGCCTGCTTGGTTGGCTTCCAATTCTTGCCAAACCAAAAACACGGCGACCCAAAACTTTTAGTTATCAATTGGTTCATTGGCACACCTATGTTTATATGGCCAAATTTAAGTCTCAATTGCATGAGAGAAGGTACTTTCTACTATTGTTATGACATTCAACCAAATGCACACCTGTGTTTTTTGCCCTAATTTTGGAAAGCCTAAGTTTTGGCTTGCCATGATTTTGGTTGGGCAAAATTTGGAAGCATTTGTGCTATACAAGTATACAATAAGCCCCACTGGATTCTACTCACATCAATTCATTATGGTTGTGAATTTTGGTTGAGTTTATTTTGTAGGCTTTACAAGTTATTTTTGTAAGGTTGAAATCTATCATGAATGCTCAAACAGAAGGTTCATTGAATTGTAATTTGCAACAGGTAAAGCCATTGGTAGATCCACAACAATCAGAAAGTGATGCTACTGGTATCAGAGGCACAAGCAATAAACTTAGTGCTAATAACTCGGTTGGGAACCATCAAATACGACCTCCGATGGCAGAACCTTCAGCAATGCCAACAGTGGGCCCTCTATCGAAAGCCCCCCGCTTCTAAGGGTTATGTTGCTCTTCCCAATTGAAGGAAAATTTCCTGTAAGTTCACCAAGTGACTAAATGCTGTGCTCTCTTGTTTTTTATGTCAATATTTACCCTTGTTTACTAGTATTGTTATCTTAGTAGCTGCTTCCATTTTGTACTTTCGACTTTTTGGATTATGTATGCATGGTACTTAAAGATTGATTAACCCTGTAGCAAAAAGTTCAAAACAAGCCGCATCCTTGTTTGAGATTAAAGCAACTTGTGCATCCAAGCTATCTAGTGTATGATGTGCTCTAACAATCACAAGATTTGAATAGCCAAAGTCATCAACTTTGTATGCTAAATATTTGTAGAGTGTGTCAGGGTACTGAATGTTCTGATTGTTCTTACAATTAGCCTTCTGGAGGTTTCAGGACAATCTACATCGAAAACAGCCCGTAGGCTCTAACTCAAGGATTGCTAGCAAGTGGAAGCACAATAAATCCACGAGCATCTGTGGCAAACTGCGGATGCTTGTGTCTTACAGGAAAGCAGTTGCTGACTTACCGATCGTCTCCGGCAGATCCTCTATCTGTAACTTTATTTCTTTTTGTGCCTGTAAATGCCCCCATCCGTTGTATATAAATGTTTTTGCAACGGGGCATTATCGTCTCCAGTTTTGATGTTGCTATGTAGGTGAACAAGTACTAAAGTGTATGCAACTTATATATAAGTTAATGACGTGTAAAATTGGTGTCATTTTTCGTTACTGGGCAATCATGGCTTATAAAACACGCTGGCAAATACAGCAAAAATACTTTGGAAGAGAAGCCAGGAAAAGCGACGTATGTGTGGTTTTGTTTGTGCTCCAAAATGTCCGCTTCTCAGTTTTTGACTTGGGCCCTCTTTTGCTGAGTTTTTGTCAGCTTTTCCAAGGGCTTAATTAGAAGCGCTATCAAATGGATACAGATAAGAATGACTTGATTTTTTTTTAAGTAAAAATGGTGAAACTAAAGCTGTTAAAGCTAGATCCACTAAAACGGTGATTTTCTCTTTTTTTACGCGCGTAAAAAGGGATTTTCATTTAACTAAGACGAGGATTACAGTCCTGGTCGCCAAGAACGCACGCATGCGCTTGCTCTTACTTCCCAGTCAGAACGCACGCATGCGCTTGCTCTTACTTCCAGTATGTATAGTACGCATAGCTAAATGAGCAAGCTCTCTATTACAATCCCTCTTAACCTTTCTAACATACCATTCAGTCAATAGTTGCAAGAGGTTTTTTGCTTCTAGCACAGTCCATCTGATCTCTGACTTATCATCTTTGTTGTCCCCTATAGCTCGCTGAATCTGACTCCAAAATAGCCGGGCCAGGACACCATTTAGAGACCAAACGAAGGTCTTCCACACAGGCCTGGCCCTCTGCTTCCTCTGTTGTGGCACAGTGAAAAAGTATGCGCTAGCTCTGTTGTGGCACAGTGAAAAGTATGCGCTAGCCTGTTAGCAAGACTTTGGCCCTGTTTGGTTGAGCTGTGGCTGTGATAAAAAGTTGTCGTGGCTGTGAGCAGTGGAAAAGCTGATGTGGGCTGTGAGCAGTGGAAAAGCTGTTGTGGGCTGTGAGCAGTGGAAAAGCTGTTGTGGGCTGTGAGCAGTGGAAAAGTTGAAAGCTGTTTGGTTAAACAAATATAAAGTATATCTTCTAGTTTTGTTTTTTTAAATAATTATGAAAACGTTTTTTATTTCATCTATTTTGAAAAGCTGAAAGCCAAAAGCCAAAAGCAAGATCAAAGCAGCTTTCAAAAATATACTACGGAAAAGCTCCAGCTTCTGCAAAAGCCACCTCTAGCAGCACCCCTTTGGTTGGGCTTTTGGCTTTTAGGGCCAAAAGCCAAAGCCAAAAGCCCAACCAAACAGGGCCTTTGTCATTGTGATCCCTGATGATCACTCCTACACCAGCTTCACCTGTATCATTGACGAAGGAACTATCAACATTAACCTTCAGCCATCCTAAAACGGTGATTTTCTTGGATTCTTACAGAAACACTATCTGGCACGGAGCTAGACAAAAAAGCTCCTCCCTTATAGCACAGAAATAACCCAGCTTGGTCATCTCGTCAGCGGCCCTATTTCCCCTCTAAACACACTCAAAACTGAGAAAGTTCAAATCTACGAAGAACTTCACTTCATCCAGCAAATAGCCTACTGCTGTGTCAACGTAACTGCTGGTTCTGATGGCAAACACCACCTCTTGTGCACCTGTCTCCAAAATTTGATGGCCAATGCCAAGGTTTATGGCCGCTTGAATGCCCTGGATACATGCAACCACCTCCGCATGATAACATCCCCATCGTGATCTCGGATTATGAATTCCTAGCTACTCCCTCCGTTCCAAATTATAAGTCATTCCAAGAATCTTGGAGAGTCAAAGTTTTTCAACTTTGACCAAAGTTACAGAGAAAAGCACAAAGATTTATGACATCAAATATGTATATTATGAAAATATAACTAATGAAGAATCTAATGATACTTAGTTAGTATCATAAATGTTATTATCTTGTTATATAATTTTGGTCAAAGTTGAAAAACTTTGACTCTCCAAGATTCTTGGAATGACTTATAATTTGGAACGGAGGGAGTACCAGATATGAGTTCAGTCAAATAAGAAGCATTGAAGCATCACAATTCAATTTCAACACCTACTGTGGAGGCTTGGTCCACTTGGCCGGATGTCTGCCTGATTACATTTCGTTACTTTTGAGAAGAAACTATTCACACTCGCAACCAGCACGATATTGCAGATATCTGTTCTGTAAGAGCATCTTTTCCAGTTTTACTAAAGCTTACTCTCTACATACTTATTTAGAGTAAATAAATAATATAAAACTCGATCCACAAGGTATAACAGTCCTCAACATTATGCTTAAAAGATCTCTTTACACAGATCAAGAAAACCTTCGAACCTCTGTCTATCCTTATCATAGACCTGTACTACAAATATAGGACAGACGGGTTGTACTTTGAACGATACTTATGGGACATACGGGCTACAAAGAGTGAATCCGTTGAAACTCATCTCTGACCACCCTACAAAAGAAGTATCGAGCCAGATTTAATAAATTATATAGAAAACGACTTCTACATAATTATTTAGAGTAACTTATATAGAAATCGACTTTAAATTATATATAGAAAGCGACTTTTACTCGGATGACACTCTATGATGCTAACGAGGAACACGTGCGTCCGAAGTCGGCAGTCTCGTAAACCGGCTACCCTGTCTTTGCCTGTGGAAAATATTTCCACTAGTAATTAAGGGGCGGCGTAACCTCTTGTCAGGAGTTATAGAGCCCAGTTTCAAGCACAATCAATTTGTCGAGCCAATCCAACTCAAACTGTATACGCAGTGCGATACAAGCTTTGTCTACGTTGCACGGGTTGAAGAGCGCACCGCAAAGAATGAATACACATATCTGTATGCGCTGCCATGTATGTACACGATGAAATGCAGCATCACCGGACCTGCACGAGCCTACAAGTTCCTAACAAAATTGTCAATCTAAGGTAATTTCTTTGTCAGGTTTCAAGCAGGCGACTCCGCGAGCACCAAGGTGTGCCACCACCCACAGGACACGTTTAGTGGGTGGTAAGAGTCCACAGGAACACTGCAAGGTACGTTCCTGTCCATTGAGTCGCCAAGGCCAAGCTGCATAAGCCAACACAAATTCGATAAATCGCAGCTAACTTTACATTTCAATATGTAAAAGGTATGTTAAGGGGCACCCACCTGTCCATACTTGTTCCATCCCCAGCAGAATACCTCGCCTTCATCTGCATAATTGTGTGTAACCCTTGTCAGATGGGGAAAAAAACTAGTTACCCACTTTCCAGTTCTCTAGATACATTTTTTTCGCTGCCTTAGTTCTGCCTCTGGTCTACTTCCAGTAAACCTGAGGATCAGTATGTATGTGTAAATGACTGCAGAACTATAAATTACCTGTTATAATAGCACTATGGCGAGCTCCACAAGAAACAGATCTGGCATTCTTATTCTCCAGGCTTGTAGCATCTACCAATTTTGGAACAGTCTGCATTTTGAAATAAAAAGATGTTAAATGTCATCAGGTAGGTGGACAGGGCATCTCTATGGACCAAAAATGTGTCGACTGTAGTGGCATCTATTAACATCGGAAACTTTATACCTCAGCTTGATCAGAACCAGTGCCAAGCTGCCCAAACTGGTTTCCTCCAAACGAATACACATCACCATCTACAGATGTACATACAGTGTGCCACAAACCCGCGGCAACGTCTTGCATCTTGATTCCCAGGATAGACGATACACACGTCGGACTTAAAACATCATCTGTATTCCCTTGTCCGCACTGAAGAAGAGAGAGCATGGTTGTGACAAATGAAGCACATTGGTTCATTACAATCCTATGTAACATATATAAAGCAAATGAAACAGATACACACAGCAAAACAAGAAAAGTGTGAAAATACGATACCCATCGTTTTTAATAATACAAATTTCAACATATACATACAGGCTACAAATAATGAACTAAAGGAATTAACACATGGATTTGTTATGAAATGTGTCAATTCGAAAGAATATCAAGATTACTATATTCTCCATACACAAATGAAGGTGGCAGTTTTTTTTAAAACTAATTCCCGTTCTCATTGAACTAGTTGAATCATTGACCCAACACTAAGACATAGAATGCTGCTCACTGAGCATATATGCTTTGTTAGATACTTCAATGTGTGTGTTTGGTTCAAAGGATCAAAATTTTGTTTGACCAAATAACGGGCTAGATAGAAAAAGCTAACCTGTCCATACAGCCCCCATCCAAATGTAAGAAGAGCTCCTGAATCTGCAAGCAGGAATTGAGCGTTAAAAATAAGTGCAAATTTTGACTACAATTGGATGTATACCGGAAAAACTTCAATTTCAAATGAAACTAAACCTTGCTACAATCTGATAACTATAAAGTTGCAGGTGTTTGAAAATTAGTATTGTGGTTTTAGCGGAGAAAGCCCTTTTAGTAGCAACTCAGATCCTCAGACTAGATTCCAAAACCATATTTCCACTTGTATAGTAAAAAAACAAGTGATAACCGTCCCAAAGATATGATTCTCTTAAAAAAAAGAGAGAGAAGTATTGCCAGGATTATGATATTATGTCTACTTAACACCTTTTTGTCTGAGTTCTTGCACTTTCTACAATCTCACAAAATGGTAAATATATGTTTACTAGCCTGGAAACTCAAAGTGTCTGTCCAAAGACTAGGTCATACTGTTACAGAGCAGAAATAAAATGTTGATTTGAAATTTCTTGTTTTCCAAAGAACCTTGAGATCCAGAATGACAGAGATGTCTCTACATTTTTTCCACACGAGGAAACCACCATTTCCTTTACGTCATAACAAAAATACAAGCATGTTCAGAAGAAGACAGAAAGAGATGTCTCTACATGAACATGATAAATTACTAACAGGATTACAGGAACAAACTAAAAAATATATAACTGACCTGTTACTACAGCACTGTGACGGCCTCCACAAGCAATGGCCCTCACGCAATTTCCAAAGACTTTACTGATATGTCCTTCAGCAGTCTTGTTACCTTTCATAGCTGATGGCCGATCCTTGCTGTATAGTGCTGATTCAATGCACGGTACAGGATGGGGAGAAGAAACAGTTCGGATTCTAGAACCCAGACCTAGTTGCCCTTCTCCTCCATATCCCCAACCCCACACCTGACCTAAATCTGAAGCTTCGGAGAAAAAATATTTTAGTCAGTAAATAGCCTTACAGGGCAAATGTCAGTATCATAATGACAAATGCAGGTTACCTGATAGTGCCAATGTATGACGACCACCAGCTGCTACAGCCACTATTTTCACTCCTGTATTAAATGTCACAACACAAGGGGGTGCTGAAAGACTTTCATCACTGGATGTTGAGCTCTCAGGTCCATGTTTTGCTGAAGACAACCTTCGTCGCTTTGTACTATCATCAGTGCCTCTGCTTTCAGAAGGACCAGATGCTGCTCCGCTGCTTGTCCTAGACACCTGCGACCTGGGGCTCACTGTAATGGAGTTGCCTTTGTTATATCTGTAAACAATTGGTGTAGAGAAGCTTATATTTTTTAGGCAGGAATCAGATGAGGGTAGGAAATAAGCACTACCACCTTGGTCAGTGGCCATTGCCATTTGTCTTTCATCCTTCTCCATGGTTCCAACTGAAGACTGGTCTCCAATAACCCTTCCAGTTGGGACACATTCCTTCCAACCCCATGTATAAACATCACCTTCATCTATTCCAGCAAAACAATTATAAGAACAATACGACAATTATGAGCAATGTTTAGATCAAAACTAGGAGCTTGGATCGCTAAATACCTGTTATTGCAACACAGTGAGCCCATCCAGCATCTGCACGCACTATTGCGACGCCACTAGGAAGAGGAAAAGCCTCTGGAGTCTCCTGAGAGGTATAATATTCTATCTTTAGTAATAGGCCTGAGCTTTCTCACATGTGGCAGGAAAGCATAAAAGCATCAATGCTATATCACCTCGTGCTTCCCAGAAGTCACATAACTTTGGCCCATGTCATCAGCAGAACCCCAAGTGAGGAGTTTTCCAGACTCTGAAGAAAATGAGAAAAAGAAAAGGAAAATAAATAGGTTCAGAGTTTGGTCGAACTGGATGACCACAAATTAACAACTACTTCTTATGTTCCAAATCGTAAGTTTTGTTTTTTTTTAGGTCACGCAGGGGAAGGGGACCCCACCTGAATTTATATTGAATTGCTCAGAGCCTTAAGGCTAGCAGTTTGCAAATTACATCATTTGAACTTTGTGTCTTCTACTAAGGTACTTATTACAAGTATTTATTTAATATTGTACTCCCTCAAATTATAAGTCGTTTTGGCTTTTCTAGATACATTGGTTTTGCTATACTATGTATCTCGACATAGTGTATATCCAAGTGCATAGCAAAAGCTACGTATCTAGAAAAGCTAAAACATCTTATAATTTGTAATTGAGGGAGTAGATGTTAATATATTTTTCTATAAACATGGTAACAAATTAGTCAAGTTTGACTTTCAACATAGCTAAAACGACTTATTATAATTTGAAACAGAGGGAGTATAACAAAGGAAATACGCATTTTGACAATTTGACATATACGGCAACAAATGGAGTCTTCTAGTTGTAGCTACAAGCCTAGAGCTAGTAATTTGAATATGAAACTTGAACTTTGCATGGACTTTGTGGAAGATGATATAAGCCATCAAGGCACGTAGCACGAGCAAACAAGGAGGATTGTCATCATGTTTAAGAAAGAAGTAATCGCATTCCAAGACCTTGTTTACCCTACTTTGTAGGCACAGCCAGTTACTGTTCGATCCTGATGGAATAATAGGAATCAGGTTTGAAAACTAAGGAAACTTTACTCAACAATGTTGCTTTGCCTCCTGTACGCTTACCTTCAGCATTGAAACCACTTTCCACTAATAATCAAATCCCTGCTTCATTACTAATAGATTCTTATACCTAAAGCAAAATCACACTTAGGAAACCTCTCCTCTCTGAGCTCAGCCTTTAAGCACCGATTCAATTCAAGAGGAACATACCCCAAAAACGAAAACACGAATAATCAAGGGTTAATACCATACAGTTCGCAAAAAAATCGCCAAAATCCTTCATCCAAAACCCTCCCCCAACGATTCCTACGCAATCCGGGGCAAAAACCGCACAGGCGGACACCCCCGACAGATCTACCACATCCCACGCGAAGAACCAACGAACTGAAAGTCAGCAGAGAATAAGCACGGGAACAATGAGGAAGAGAAGAGGCTACGTCACCAGAGATGGCCATGGCGAAGCCGCACCCGCCGCCGCACACGTCCCTCCACCCATCACCGGCGGCTGCCGCTGCCGCCGGGGGCAGCCTCACGGGGACCGGCCCGAGCAGCGGCGAGCGCTGCGGCGACACGCCGGGCAGGTACCCCCACATCAGCACCACCCGCTCCTTATTCCCCGCGCCCGCGCCCGGCCCCTGCGCGCAGCCGGGGCCGCCGTCCTCCTCCATCTCCTCCTCCCCTCCCCCTCCTCCGCCGCTGCCGCGGCCGTTCATCTCCTCCAGACAGGGGACCCCTGGCCTCTCCGAATCCACCGCTGATTTCGATCGCTGGCGGCCGAGCCGCGGAGAGCGGAGCAAGCAAGCAAGGCCTCGGTGTTGGTTGCGGCGGAATGGGCAGCGGCGGCCACTTGCTTTTCGGAGCGTGAGGCTGTGAGCCGCGAGGTTTGGGGCCGTATCAGTTTCTTCGGGGGCGGGGGCGCCACATCGGACGCCGACGTGGCCGGTCCCTGACACGTGGCGCGCGCTGGGCCGCTGGATCGGGACGGGCATTCGTGGCCAGGAAGCGGCAGGAAGGTTCTGGAAGTCAGAGGCCCAGGGCCCTTGCGGCCGGACGTGTCGGTCCTGGGAAGCGGCCACATCGCAAGGATCGGGGCCAGGAGAGGAGAGGGTGCGAGGGCCGGTGGAGCCGTGGAGGAGAGACGTGGCCGGCTGCGATTTGACCAACGGCGCTCGTCGCATCCACCAAAAAAGTATAGTATAGGCCGGAGAACGGTGGTGAGGTACCGATGGCTAGCTTTCGCGCTCGAATTAGAACCCCAGACAGCCAGGCTACCTATAGAATACTACACGCTCAAATGATACGATGATTACTCTGAGCTAGTGAGCTTTCAACATCATAAGTTCTTTATGTTTTGGCTTATCACGTACTCCGTAGACTGCAGGAGAGGATGAAAAATCAGTAACCACGTTCTAAGTAGGGTTTAAGATTGGATGCAGCTAATGCACAGCCCACCAATCGTTCTTTTTCTTTCTCCCTTACCTTCTTTTACGAGGAGACCAACCGTTCAATTAGCTCTCTAGCATGTACGTACGTTTGTCTTTTTTCTTCATTTATCTTCTCTTTTCCCTATATCTTCATCTTGCATCCTTCGGGTCCCGCGTTCATGTCACCTCCACCGTCGTCCTTTGTCGTTGTCCTCCTTAGGTCTAAGAAAGCTTACCTATACCGCCATGAGATCTTCCGCCTCCCATGGCACTCCGCTGGTCTCGGCCATGCGCTGCCACCATCACTGATCCTAGTTATCTTCTCTTCACTAGTCGATTCCCTCATCACTGTCACTGACCAACAGTTTTCTCCTACTGTACAGTGGTGACGCCATGAGAATTTTTTATTATTTTTTGGTACATATACACTAGAAGACATTTTCTTAGAATTTCATATGACTACATTCTAGAAATCTCAAATTTTGTGACAATATACATCTTTGTGCATTGTTTCATTTTTATTTTGAAAACTTCTAAGCCTATTTTCCTTAAGGGTTCATTTGGATACCTGGAATTAAATTTATGTTAAGAATCATAATTTAGACATATTTTAGTTAAGCTAATATGATTATAGATTATATTTGTATATTACTGTTGCCTATATGAGAAAGGTACACATGTGTTGTATTCCTACCATGAGGGAATGAGATGAAAAAAATGTTATAAATTACAAATTATAAATATAGCATGGTGATCTCTAGAATCCATTTTCCCTCTTCCAACCTATGAATTTGAGATAGGCTTACATGTAGACTTGGGAAAGTGGTGGAATATTAAATTTCAAGTCAAAAAGCATAATTTATTGAGTGAAATTCAATTCCTTCAAAATGAAGGGATCCAAACGGCCCCCTAAGTATTTTCACGATTCCACAAAAAGATGGTTTGCACCCAGTATTTTCCCAAATTAGTTTTATGATTAAAAAACATCAATACATTTTATTATATTTAATTTGGAATTATTTGAGCATATATATCTATGCAAAATCTCAAGCAATCAATAGTACATTGTAGAAAAAATAGTGATAAATACATTAGGAATTTCAGGCGCTTTCACGGCGGTCGGCGGCCGGCGGGAGACTCACGAGTCACGACGAGCTGCGAGCCCACGGGCGCCACCAACTCCAACCCCAACCTCCACGTTCGGTTGTGGCGGGCCCTGCCGCGGCGGAATTTGCGTGCTCAGCGATAGGCCAAAAAACCCTGGAACCTTCCCGAAGCCGCGCGTGCGCGCGGTGCGTCGGCTTTCGGCTTTCCTATACGCGGGCACGCGGCACAACTGCACAACCCAGAAAAAAAAAAAAAGCCATGTGATCCTGTCTCAGCTCGACAGCTCCGATGTTCCGATCCGGCCTAGCAGCCAGCCCCTAGCTACTACCAATGCCCCGGCACAGCCGCGCCGCGCTGCAAGCGGGAACGTCACGCTCCGACCCACCTGTTTTTGTACCGTAACCGTAGCCAGCTCTGGATTTCGCGCGGGCGACGGCGACGCGCCCGGGATGCGCCACGAGCAGCTAGCAGAGCCGCGCGGCGCGCGGCGCGCTAGGCGAGGGCGACCGCGACAGCGACGCGCGTACGATGTTGTTGTTGCCCACGCCACGCTCCTGGCCGCCCGTCCTCGTCCTCCCTTCCGCTCCGCTTCACCTGGTTCCGGCTTTCAGGCTCTGCTGCCTGTTCTGTTTTGCTTGCTTGCTGGCCAGTGTGCAGTGCGGCCGCCACTTGTGAGCTGTGTTTTGGCCTTCTTGCTTTCCTGACGTGTGTACTAGTAGGTACGGATGTGGGATGCCAGCTGTAGTAGATAACAAGGCAGTTGGCGAAACTGAGAGCGATCATCTTGTCGTTTACTCCTTCCGTCCCAAAATAAGTGCCTAAAGTTTAAAATTTATCCCAAAATAAATACAGTACATATTTACATAAAAGACAAACTAGTACTATTTATCTTTTTTCTACTTTTTTATTTTTCAAGGCATAATGATTACATCTTTCTAGGGGTATAAATGTAATTTTACACTAACCGTAGCATCTTCATTCAAACTCTAGAAGTACACTTATTTTAGGACGGAAAGAGTATTTATTAAGGGTGTGTGTTTGGTTCCACCCTTTAAACTTTAGTCATTAAACTTTAATCTCTTTTATAGTGATGTTTGATATTTTAGCCACTAAAAGAGACTAAAGTTTAGTGTCTACTCTGTAAATCTTAGAAGGGTGGAACCAAACACAACCTAAGCAGTTTAGTGTCTACTCCGGAACCAAACACAACCTAAGCTACGGACCTACGGTTGGTGATGGAACATACGCATGTATTCTTTTTTATTCTCTGGGATAGAGAAAAAGGAACTATCAGATCATCAACATAAGGTTGCATGAGTAGAATGCCTTGAAAGTTGTTGGGACACCATGAACGCATCACGAAAGGTGCATTGTCCTACAGGCTACAGAGATTTATGTTCGTCATCACAGCTAGACGTACAAGCGTGAAGCGTGCGTAACAGACTAGGGGTGCTGTTGGGGTGAGTAAGCTTCACTGCAAGGCGAGGAACCTAAAACTCATGTTAACGTTACCGAGCGGCAAATGAAGCTACGTAGGAAGGAGTTTTCTCACAGCTCGATGCATCAATACCTCATTCATATAGGACACGCAAAGTTCACTCTTTTTAAGGCAAGGTTCGTAACTGCGAGATGTTTTGTTATTCCGTAGAATAATCAGAGACCCGTTAGGATGACAATCGGAAATTCAGAATGCAGGAGCGCCTAGAGGTCGTAGACGAGATTAGTAGAGAAGTTAAACAGGCCTGAACTTCGCAAAGTCTAAATAGACGTTGGGCCGTAGGCAGGCCTGATGACCATTGGGCCTGTGGCCTGTTCACAATTTCCTCACGAGATACGAGCCCAGATTCAAGCATCGCAGATCCTCCCTCATCCTCATCAGACAATGAAAGACGTGAATTGACAAAAGGGTCTGTGGTCCGATGGTAGGGCAGTCCGGTGGGACGTTACCTACTAAGAGGGTTCAAACCCTAGCGTTGCATTTTTTTTCTGGATTTTTTTTTCAGATTTTACAGGTACACGTACGTGTGCGCTAGGGATGCAAGTATAAAATGTTTTGGGTCATTGGGTCGACCCAAAAAAATTGATCAAATGAACTAGAGTGACATTTTTGTAGTTTGAGAAAAGTGAAAAAATGAACTAGAATGACATCCAATCGTAATTAGTTGGCTGACCCAAAAAAGACCATTGGGTACCCACTTGCATCCCTAGCGTGCGCATTCGGTGAGGAAAGTGAAAAAATGAACTAGAATGACATCCAATCGTAATTAGTTGGCTGACTAAAAAAACACCATTGGATACCCACTTGCATCCCTAGCGTGCGCATTCGGTGGTACTGCGCGTTTCCCGCGCACCGGAGGCGGCGACCTTCCCATTCTCTCTTGTTGTTTCAGGACCGGGTCCTTGAAACAGCGGGTTGTCGCACGAACGAATGCACACGAACGAATGCGCAGAGCAAAAGCGGAAGTGAACGAAAGAGAGTGGAAACTTGGGTGAAGTGAACAGTCTTCTCCACTTCCCCTTGGGAGGCTGGGAGCTTTTTATATTAATCCAGATCAATTTGAAAGTACAAGAATGCCCTTCCAACCACTCTGTTATAATTACAATGATGCTCTACTCAACTACTCCATGGTTGTACGCCGCCTTTTCCGGCGCGAGGGGCATCATCGTAACTTCGTCCTCTGACGGGCCCAGCGTCCCCCGGCTCCTTTTCCCGACCGGTGGGCCCGCTCCCTTTGACCCAGGCTTCCGTCGACCTGCGAAAACCTATGAAAAACCAAAGTCATGAAAGACGAAGACTCTAGCCGGAAACGCCAGGCTCCTTTCGCGCGGATGCTTCCTTTCGCACGAAAGCTCCGTCCTACTCCGGTCCTGCGGACCGAAGCCAAAACGCGTGTTTCCGCGGGAATGCTTCCTTTCGCACGAAAGCTCCGCCTCCCCTTGGTCCGCAAGCCGAAACGCGTGCTTCCGCGCGAATGCTTCCTTTCGCACGAAAGCTCCGTCCTACTCCGGTCCTGCGGACCGAAGCCGAAACGCGTGCTTCCGTGCGAATGCTTCCTTTCGCACGAAAGCTCCGCCTTCCCTTGGTCCTCGAGCCGAAACGCGTGCTTTCGCGCGAATGCTTCCTTTCGCACGAAAGCTACGTCATCCTTCGGTAAATGCGGGTCAGAGGCGCCTGCGGTCTGGGTGCCGCCCCAACAATAGCCCCTTACGGTTGAATCTGCAGCTCGCGAAGTTCGATCGTGTCCTTTCGCTAGGCGCCTGCGCCCGCCCAAAAAACCTTCGTTTCGTCCCGAAGCTGAGGGTTTTTTTTAATATAGACGTATATATATATTTTTTTATTATTATTATTTATATTTTTGTTTTAAGTCGTGTCGCAAACGTCTTTTCGTCTTCCTCGAGAACTGTGTGTCATGATGTAAAACCTCTGCGGCGCTTCGAATCTTGTGCCCGGGCGCCTCTTCGTTTCCCTCGGGAACCGTGTTGAGGTTGATCGTATATAAGAGTGAAGGCTTCAGTTTGGGGGGGCACTTGGTCGATCAGCGCCTTCCTGCTCTCGCCGCCTCTTTCGTGAAATTTGCCGCTATTCGCTTGACGCCCTTCGCTCTCCTTGGCGAAAGTTATTCGTTGTTTGATTCTCATCATTCGCTGGGCGGTAGTCCGTGGTACGCATGTCACTTCCCTTCTCTTTATTTCCTTTAGACTTAAGTCCTGCAAATTGGTTGTTTAAGGTTGCTTAATTTCGCTTCTATTTTCATCCATTTCGTTTCTTCTCCTTGCTTGCCTAGTTTGTTTATTTGTCTTTCGCGCCCTGTTAGATGGCGTCTTCCAGCTCGACGTCGACCTCGAGCTCGTCTAGCGAAAGTACGGGTGATACCGAGTCCTCCCGCCGCGAACTTAGCGCGGAAGTGTCCATCGGATCGGGGGTTGCTCCGCGAGTTCCAGAGCACAGCGGGAGCGTGTCGAATGATGGGGACTCCGGTTTGGTTTTGGTCCCGACGGATTGTTCTTTTTATCTTGGCGTATCGCGAATGACGGTTGCCCGCTTGCAAACAATGGCCGAAGAAGGGCCTTTAAGGAGAGATCATCTTGCGAATTGTCGCGTCCCTGGAGACGAGGAAGTGCCTATTCCGCGACATAACGAAGCCATTGTCTTTCGCGACTACTTCGTAGCTGGTCTTGATTTTCCTCTCGAGGAATTCGTATCGGATGTTCTGTCAGGGTTCGAGATACAACTTCATCAGCTCACGCCGAATACGTTTGCCAGGCTCAGTGTTTTCGCACATGCAATGAAGATGCTAGATTGCACCCCGCGGGCGGACGTTTTCGTGCGGTTCTACGACATTCACCGTCGCCCGACGAAAGTGAAAGATCCCTTTCTTGGATGCGAGCTACCCAGCGAGATTGGGTGCATCAATTTCGTACCACGGAAAACACGGGGGAGTGTTTCCATTTCGCTCACATACCGGAACAAATGGCCGGATTGGAACCGTTTTTGGTTCTACTATCGCGTGTGCTCGGACGAAGCCGTTGCTATTGAACTAAGTAAAGGGTCGAAAAAGGGCTCTCCACTTGTATCGGTCTTGGAGAGATGCCCTGGGAAACACCTTCCGCCTGTCGTTCTGAGGGACCCGGAAGCCATTCGATGCGGGGATGCTTTCGCGCTCACTGCGCGGTTTCAGATCAGCCGGGATTTGGTTGAAGAGTGGATGGCCATTGGGATGAATCCGCTCTGCAGCGCAACTTCATTCGAAGGCTTTTCAGAGAAAGATGGTTATTGGGGCCCCACGCTACTACTTGAGAGGCCTGCGGATTTCGATGATGATGAAATCTATGTGAAATATATCGAAAAGGAGACCAGGAAGGTTTGTGGGCCGTACTTACGCAAGGAAAGCGAGTTCCAGCTCGGCAATCTCGGCCGGAGCCGCCGCCTGAACCGAGCTTTTGACGCTATGGGTGTCGATTATGCTGAAAGGCCTCTAGTTGACGAAGGCAAGGAAGAGGCTGAAAGTTCGAAGGCGAAAGGAAAAGTCGTGGCTCGGCGAGGTGGGCGAAGCGGCGTGATCCCCCGGCGAAAGGTCGCCGAAGTCGGGGAAATTCGCATCGGGCGATTGATCGCCAAGCCGATGCTTAAAAGCCAAGGGAGAGCGCTGGAGTCGATCCCCGACGTTGATCCTTTCGATCATCCGAGGGTGGTTAGATTCTTTGTCTATCGCTTTTGCTCGGGCTTTGCCTCGCGTGCATTTGAATTCGGCTTTCGCATTTTGTTGGCGTATTGGAACCTTTCAATCGATTGTCTTAATGACTTAACGCCTTTTTTACTTTTTACGTCTTTTTTGCAGAGCGCATCGCACGCTGGGGGTATGGCTCCGAAGAAGCCAAGTATGCAGCTTTCGCGCGCGGCGTTTGACGATGATGCCTCAATCGCCGATATGCCAACCTTCGCGAAGGTCGGGGCTCGGAGGCCTTCTGGCCCGACCGAAACCGCGGAGCGTCCGGCGAAAAAGGCGAAAACTCCGCGGCTGGATGCGTCTGTGCAGGCAGCGGGCGAAAGGGCCGCTGCTGGCGAAAAGGAAAGTGCGTCCTTGAAGATGTCTGCCCCTGCCGCTGTTGACAAAGGTAAGCTACACCTTTTGCCACATTGCATTCGGCTGACACAAGAGATGGTGGAAGGGCAGCTTTTGGGATTTGGCCGGCTGGTTCTTGACGGGGTGCCATCGGACTACGAGAACCCTTGCTTTTATACTGGCTTGAGCTCGTCAAATGATACTGACGAAGCAAAAGAGGGATCTTATCGCATTGCTCGTTCTTTAGGTGCGCCCTCGGACGCCCAACTTGCTTGCCGGCTTGACTATCGCCGAGCCGGAATCCTTCCCGGGAGCAACGAGGAGGCCACCAAATTTGTGGAGTTCTCGCAGAAGGCATTCGTTGCCCCGGAGATGGAAAGAGATCTCCTGAAAGTGAGCAGCTTGAAGCTTGATGACGCTTTGTCCTTTCATCTGGCGAGTGTAAGTTTTGAACATTCGTCGTTTTCTTCTTGAGTTCCTTTCGTTGTTTTTGATTGGGTTTTACTATTATTCGCAGGCCGCTGTTGTCGCTCGCAGCCAGATCAACCAACGGGACCTCTACACTCGCAAACTCGAGCGCGAGAAGCAGGAGCTTGATACTCAGGTGAAGAATTTCGACATGCAAGTGAAGAAACTCACCACCGACGTTGAGCAGCTAACCAAGAAGGCGGACGCCGAGCGCACCTCAAGGAAAGCCAATCAGAGAGAAATTGAAAATCTCAAGAAAGAGCTTTCGCAGCTACGGGCCGCTCAAGCCGAAAGGGAGAGACTGCTTTTGACGTCTGCTGAGGGGGCCGTGGCTCGCTTCCGCGAATGCCTTCGCAGCATCGGGGTCGAGGCGGATGCTCCCTCAGAACATAGCGTCGACAGCCTTGTTGGCTGGATTCGCTCCGAGATGGAGTCGCTGGAGGGACACATGGCCCTTGGCCGAGACTACGCCGCCGTTACCGGTATCAAGGCGATCGGTCATAGTCTTGTGGACGCCGGCTGCTCCCATATCGCGGAGCTTTCGGTCAAGGAAGTTGACTACTATTGGCGCACCCCCGAAGCGGCGAAAGTCCTAGGGAAAAGATTTTTTGACGAGTTTTGGCTGGCTGGCGGGAATGATATGTCACTCATGCAATCCGCAGTGGCTCGCGGAAAGGTATTTTCTACCGACCACTTAAGCTTTCGCGTTACTTCTCCGTCAGCTATCGCTCTTTCTGCAGCGTCCTGTGGTTTAGGTGCTGGCTCTTCTGAGATTCGGCTCTTGTGTGCAGACTCCAGAAGAAAAAGCGCACATTCGTCAAGTGTTTTCGGATTACATTTCCGAAAAACGGGCGCGCGAGGTCGAGCCGGAAGACGAGGCGAGCCCGCCCACGCCTAACGATGAAGCTCCCGAAAGCTCGGCTGCTGCCCGCGATGCGAACGCTTCTCAAGACGCCACGGTAGACGAATGATGTTTCTAGGACTCGTCTTTAATGTGTTGTTAACTTTGCTTCTGGACCGTGTGTATGATTTGGAACTTAAGTTCGAATGTTGTATTTTGAACAGGGTGCGGATGCGGGAACGCCGATCGTTCTCGACATCTGCCCATTAATGATTAGGTCTGGCGATATCTGTGTTGGTGGAGACTTGTGGGAGAGAATTCGCTCTAGGTTCCCGACGGCGTCGCTTTCGGCTTATATGAGAAAACGCGCTAAGAAACTTAGGCGCACAGAAGAGCGACTACGCACTTTTTATGAAAACTTCGATCTACGCGAACTTGAATCGAGGCGAATGAGGCGCGGGGCTTCGTGCGCACTGCCAGGCTTCGATGGTGCTGCGTTCGTTAAGCTGGAGCCTGAAGACGCCGTGCCTTCGCCAGATAAAAGGCGATACAGTATTTTGCTTGGCCGCGAAAGTAGTTCGCGGCCCTGAATTGCATTGTACAAACTTTGCCCCACAAGTTCGATGTTATAAGAAGTGTCGCAGTGTGTTCTGCCTTTCGGTGTTAATCATTATTTGCGATTGTGCGACTTTTTCATTCTTTCGCTTGAATGTGACTTGGACGACCGTGTGCCGTGCTAAGTCGTGCAGATTGCTTAGGTTTCGGGTACTCTTTGCCGATAGACGAGCCCGCCCCCACACACTCAGGCGAGGGGCGGTAGCATTCACGCGAGGGTGCTTTCGTTGCGAGCCCCTCGGCCGACAGTAAAGACGCGCCCGCCCCCACTCACTTAGGCGAGGGGCGGTAGCATTCGCGCGAGGGTGCTTTTGTTGCGAGCCCCTCGGCCGATAGTAAAGACGCGCCCGCCCCCACTCACTTAGGCGAGGGGCGGTAGCATTCGCGCGAGGTAGCTTTCGGTGCGAGCCCCTCGGCCGATAGTAAAGACGCGCCCGCCCCCACACACTCAGGCGAGGGGCGGTAGCATTCGCGCGAGGGCGCTTTCGTTGCGAGCCCCTCGGCGGATAGCAAAGACGCGCCCGCCCCCACACACTCAGGCGAGGGGCGGTAGAATTCGCGCGAGGAAGCTTTCGGTGCGAGCCCCTCGGCCAATAGTAAAGACGCGCCCGCCCCCACACACTCAGGCGAGGGGCGGTAGCATTCGCGCGAGGGCGCTTTCATTGCGAGCCCCTCGGCGGATAGCAAAGACGCGCCCGCCCCCACACACTCAGGCGAGGGGCGGTAGAATTCGCGCGAGGAAGCTTTCGTTGCGAGCCCCTCGGCCAATAGCCACGACGCGCCCGCCCCCACACACTCAAGCGAGGGGCGGTAGCATTCGCGCGAGGGAGCTTTCGGTGCGAGCCCCTCGGCCGATAGTAAAGACGCGCCCGCCCCCACTCACTTAGGCGAGGGGCGGTGGCATTCGCGCGAGGGAGCTTTCGGTGCGAGCCCCTCGGCCAATAGCGACGACGCGCCCGCCCCCACACACTCAGGCGAGGGGCGGTAGCCTTCGCGCGAGGGGGCTTTCGGTGCGAGCCCCTCGGTCGATAGTAAAGACGCGCCCGCCCCCACTCACTTAGGCGAGGGGCGGTAGCATTCGCGCGAGGGAGCTTTCGGTGCGAGCCCCTCGGCCAATAGCAACGACGCGCCCGCCCCCACACACTCAGGCGAGGGGCAGTAGAATTCGCGCGAGGGAGCTTTCGCTGCGAGCCCCTCGGCCAATAGTAAATACGCGCCCGCCCCCACTCACTTAGTCGAGGGGCGGTGGCTTTCGCGCTTTGATAAATCGATTGACGAAAATGTCTTTATGAACATGACATGGGGAGGCTTACAATCGACTATGATTATGATATTGCTCCTGTTGTCATCTAGCGGCACGTTTGCTCTCGCTCATCTCCTAGCCGCAGGTTGAGATGGATGTGTTACTTGATAGGGCCTTCGCCTAAAGCTACTGGATTGGTGACGGTAGCTAGACGCAATGCCGATGACACAATCATCAAAGCGAAACCCCGATTCCTGGTGCCTCCTATTCGTACTTTGCTTCTGGGCTAAGCTTTTTGGGACTGATGTTTGAAAGGGTTCGACGGCTTTGGATGGATGGGAGGCTTGCATATGGATGTCTATTTATATTGCTTTGCCCGTGCAATGAAAACACTGCATTTAGTCCCTTGGCTGTACTTTTTGGCGTTTGGTGGGTGAAGGAGTTAATGCAGCATTTGTACTCCTGCATCTACTGATGCTATCCAGCTGTCCTTGTCGCCTGACAAGGGATGCTCGTCTTGTTTGCAGGCTTTCGTTCCGCCCTCAGGTTTCGTTGTAGGGTCGGTTTTCACATAGCCCGCGGGCTTTCGTTCCGCCCTCGCATTTTGTCGGAGGGTCGGTTTGCACATAGCCCGCAGGCTTTTGTCCCGCCCTCTCGTTTTGTCGGAGGGTCGGTTTTCACATAGCCCGCAGGCTTTCGTCCCGCCCTCTCGTTTTGTCGGAGGGTCGGTTTTCACATAGCCCGCAGGCTTTCGTCCCGCCCTCTCGTTTTGTCGGAGGGTCGGTTTTCACATAGCCCGCAGGCTTTCGTCCCGCCCTCTCGTTTTGTCGGAGGGTCGGTTTTCACATAGCCCGCAGGCTTTCGTCCCGCCCTCTCGTTTTGTCGGAGGGTCGGTTTTCACATAGCCCGCAGGCTTTCGAGATTGTCGTTGGATGGAAAGGGTCTCTTTTGCCCTACCTCCTCGACATTCTCTTTTTATCACATTTTGTTGACGAATGTCTCAACCTTATGCTTGGTTGATTTCGTCCTCTACCGATTCGCGTGACATTTTTGGGGAATTACGGCTACTTTAGTAATGTAGCGGTTACATTCGGCTGCCTCGTTAAAAAACCTCGCACCCCGATGAAGGGCTTCCCCGGTGAGGAAAAAGAGCACGACCGACCTTTGATTACAAAAATGGTGAAAGAGAGAGAAATTACACCAGAGTCGAAAAAGAGATAAATTACGGGTAGAAACGGTGCAGATTGCTCGCGTTCCATGTGTGAGCTGATTCTTCGCCCTTGTCATTCATCAACCGGAATACACCGGGCGCTGCCATGCTTGCCACGATGAAAGGGCCTTGCCACTGCGATTGCAGCTTGCCTTGCTTATCAGGCTGCCGAATGGTGACCATGTCTCCAGGCTTGATGTCCTTTCGGACTACCGTCTTGTCCCTGTGATGCTTCGTTTCGGCGTGGTACTTCTCAAGGTTTTCTGCAGCCTGCGATCTTATTTCTTCGATAGTGTCGAGCTCGAGTTGTCTTTGCTCTTCGGTGTTTGGAGCCATTTCAGTTCGAAAGGAGCCCAGTTTTACCTCTTCCGGGGTGACTGCTTCCTCGCCGTAAAGCAATCTGAACGGTGTGAAACCGGTAGCTCTGGATCGTGAGATGTTGTGGCCCCATACGGCTGTTGTTAAAGTGTTGGCCACTTTCCTTTCGGCGAGTCATACAAAGTTTTCGATATTGCTGAAAAAATTAGGCCATTGGCTCTCTCGACAACCCCGTTCGCTTGCGGGTAATTTACAGAGGCGAAGTTAAGCCTGATGCTGATCTCGTCGCAGAAACTCCTGAATTCGGCACAATCAAACTGCTTGCCATTGTCGCAAGTGATGAAAGAGGGGACGCCGAAACGGCAGATTATCCTCTGCCAGACAAATTTGGTTAAGGAGGTGGAAGTTATGCTGGCGAGGGCTTTCGCTTCCACCCACTTAGTGAAGTACTCAAGAGCGACTGCTGCGAAACGCAGATTACCCGGAGCTGCCGGTAGCGGACCGACTATGTCGATGCCCCACCTTTGCAAGGGCCAAGTCGGCACTATCGGCGTGGTTTCGTTTGCTGGGGCTTTCTGGTTTTTGGCGAACATCTGGCAGCCTTTGCAACATTTGACCAGCTCTCTGGCGTCCGATGCGGCGGAAGGCCAGTAGAATCCTTGCCTCATTGCTCTGTGTGCTATTTCGTGAGGCCCTCTGTGCGCTCCGCACATTCCGGCATGCATTTCTTCGAGTAGCTGAATGCCTTCGCGCTTGCTTATGCATTTCAGAAGAGGAGCTGTTATCCCATTTTTGAACAACTGCTCTCCGATGATTGAGTAACCTTTCGCTCTGCTGGCCATTCTTTCGGCATCCTTCTTGGACTCTGGCTCGTATGTCCCGTTTAGATAAGCGAATATTTGCGACCTCCAGTCGTCACTGACGATAGCATGTACCGAACTTGGATGGTCTTCCTCCTCTTTGACTGCTTTGGCCGAAAGGATTTGATAGAACACGTCTGGTAGTAGAGGCAGATTTTGTGCTGCAGCCTTTGCTAATTCGTCTGCCTCCACGTTTTCGGCCCTTGGAATATGACGTAAGGTGAAACCCGTGAAATACTTCTCCATTCTTCTGATTGCAGCCAGATATTTGGCTAGTTCTGGTTCTCTTGCTGTGAAATCCTTTTCGACGTGACCAACAACGACTTGGGAATCCAACTTTGTGACACCCTAGTGTCAAGCACTGCATTAAGGCACTGCATTTAGCTACTAAAGAAACATAAGCAATGCATTGCATCATTTCATGAGCATGAGAGTGTTTTGTCTTTTGTTTATTTAATTGGATTTGGATTTCTATTGGACTTGGTTGTTTGAGTGGATTTCTGTTTTGGCAAAGAGTTTTATAAAATAGAGAATATTGAGTAGAGTGCTTTTCATGTTGGAGTTTTGACCTAGTTCAGATTAGTTTGTAAATAAAAATAAGTCAAACAAAATGGTTTATACTTTAAAATTGGCTTTGTTTATGTGGAGGATTTAAAAATAGTTTTCAGAAAAAGTGTCATATATGAAAGTTGTAGAGAAAATTATTTCAAGAAACTTTTATATTTGGGTTAAAACCTAGTTTGGAGTTTTTGAAACTGTTTTTGAGTGGTCAAAGTTTGAAAAGAATTTGGAAAAAGAAAAAGGAAAACGATTTCTTCCACGCCCCACCTTTCGGCCCAACTCGCGCGCGCCGGCCCAGCTCGCCCGCTCGCGTGCGCCGGCCCGCTCCCGCGCTCGCCCGCGTACCCCGCGCCGCTCGCCAGCGCTCGCCCGCGTGCCGCGCGCGCCGCGCGCTGCCGCCGCTGACATGTCGCGCCGTACGCCGGCCGCAACCGCCACGTGGCCGCCGCATTCTGCCGAGGATCTTCGCCGGCCACTCCTCGCTCGATCCTCTCTCACCCGAGCACGCAAGCTATCTCCCCCGGCCACTCTCCGCTCGCCTCGCCTGCCGCACCCGCTCACCGTGCACGGCATCACCGCGCTGCCTCGCCGACCGCGCCGCCGTGGCCCCGCCACGACCACCGGTCAAGCCGATCAAAACCCCGAGCACCTCTTCACTCCCTCGCTCTCCCGCACACACTCTCTCAATCTCGCTCGCACTGTCCTCCCCTCGCCACCAAGCCAGAGCAAGCGCTCGGCTCGCTCTCGCCGCGACCTCCACCGCAACCTTCCCTCTCCGTTCTGACCTCGTCGGAGCACCTCCCTTCGATTCCCTCCGTACACCGCTCCGCCTACACCGTGCACACGCCGTGCGCACGTTGTCGTCCCCGACCGAGCCCCTTCGCCGCCGGAGGACGAAGCGCCTCTTTCGGTCCGTCAGTCGCCACCGCCGAGCCGCAACGCCGTTCTTCCCAAACCCGAGCTCCACCGACTCTTCTTCTTCATCTTCGAGCTTCACCAAGCCAAGGCAAGGTGAGAACACCACCTAGCTTCAACGCTACCGCTCTCTCCCACATCTTCTTCCCCGGCCGAACGCCATGGCCGTCCGCCGCGGACCTCGCTCGTGGCCAAGCTCCTCTGGAGCCACCCGAGCCAAACCAACCCCGTAGCTTTGCTCCTTAGGGTTCTCTCGAGCTTTTGCCTCCTCCAATTTCTCTGGCCGCCGCCGGAAACGGCGTAGCCGCGCGTTGCCGCCATCACCGTGCGCCGCCACTCGCCGCCGGCATGCTCCGGCCGTGCGCTAGCCAAACCACCTGCACCACTCGATGCGCCTCGTCGAGACGAGTTCGCAAGCCTAGCTTACCCGCCGGCGACCTCACCGTCGGCGAGGAATCGACGGTCAAACCTCTCCCCTGTTTCCGTCTCGCCCGAGCCCTCGAGCCAGGCCTCAGACGGGCGTTTGTTTTTCCGTCTCGCCCGAGCCCTCGAGCCAGGCCTCGGACGGGCGTGTGTTTTTCCGTCTCACCCGAGCCCTCGAGCCAGGCCTCGGACGGGCGTTTGTTGTCCGCCTCGCCCGCGCCTCGAGCAAGGCCTCGAGCGAACCCTCGGGCGCTGTCTCGTTCGAGCCGGGCCTCGAGCGAGCACACCTATTCCGTACGCCGAGTGTTTTCCGGAAAACGTTTTCCAAAATGTTTTTCTATTTCCCGTAAATGCTTGTTTATTTTGTAGATCCTGTTTTGTTAGTCCAAATGGAGTGCTTTCAGTTTTGCTAGTTTGTTTATGAGTAGATCTACCCTGAAAAATATAAAAGTATTTTTGGTAGGAGTTAATTTTACTGTTTTCTTTTATTTCAGTTTATATGCTTTTGCTAAGATAAATAGTTATATATGTTTTATGGTTGAGATAATTCTTGTAAAATTTTGTGTAAGTTTATTATCCTGTTTTATACATGTGAAAAATATATAATGCACTGTTTATGTAGAAAAACTTTCTGTTATGGTTAAAAGTCCTTTTTGGCTGATTTCTTTGAATAAAGGTTAAGGTGTTTTATATGTCGAGATAAAATGTGGAAAAATTTGTACAGTCTCTGTTTATAAGGTTCAAGCTAAGAAAAATTAAAGCATGACCTATTGTGTGGAGAAATCTGAAGTTGCTTTACAAAGGTGTTTTTCTGTGTTTTCCTTTGAAAATTCGTGTAAGAAATAATATAATGTTTCTGTTCATGGGACTTTATTAATAAGCATAAAATATGAAATAGAATCTGGAAAAAATATGAAATAGAGTGGTGCACCCTTTTACAGTAGGGTTGTAGTTCAAAGTACCTTTTTGGGCAGTTTGCTTGTTATTTTTATATCTGCAGTTCTGTATTTTATTTTTGGCTGAAATCTGTTCAGTGGAGTCCAGCAACTATTGTTTGCCTTCTGGAAATTTCGTGGATTTTTCTGAGTCCAGAAAAGTGCACTTGCAGTTCAAACCTAAGCTTCTTTTGATTTACTAAATGAGAAATAGGTGAATAAAAGGATTTTGTTTTATGAATTAAATGAGTATTTACCTCAATGGTTCAACAAGTTGGTTTTGTTGGTTTGCAAGAAATGTTCTTTCTCATACCACACATCTCGCACCCCGCATTTAAATATTTATTATTCGTCGCATGCAATAGGATCGACACTCCCGGAACCCGATTAGGAGCCAGAGGCAAACGTCGAGCAGCAGATCCCGGAGCTCCAGCAAGCCGAGGAAGTCGACCCCGCCAGCGACACTAACTTGCCCGAGTGCCCCTCCCACGAGGCCTCGGTCTTCACCCAAAGCAAGCCCCGGAGCATTCTAAGTCTCCCAGTATTTACAATTAAAATTACTTGAGTCCTTTTATATTGTGATGCATTAGGTCTAGGAGTTGAATGAATCCTATTTGCTGCATTACCATTCCTTGATGATTGATTAATATCTACCTTGTTATCCTGTTATTTATTTACAATGTAGAATTGCTTAGCCTGCTTAATAAAAGTAGTAGTTAAGGATGTCTCCGTAATACCCTGATGGGTAGTTACCGGATCACGGTTGGCTATATTTGCTATCGTGGAAAAGAACCTGAGTAGTAATGAAATACGGTCAACTGGAAGGCAAGGCACCAAGTTGGAACTTGGGGGCAGTCCGTCCGTTGGATCGTGTAGGTTTGTATCGATGTTGGCCCTCGTTCATTTTTGAACGCGCCCTTTTACTTAGGGATATGTCGGTGCCGTAATCATCGACCCCAAAGCCGGTTAGAAGCTGTTCGGGCCGGTCTCAACCCATGTCGTGCCCTCTAGTATGGAAATTGTGATCTGCCGCGTGAGGCCATCGCCAGGTTCCAATTGGGCGGTCCGTGCTTGAACCGCGGCGATTACCACCACGAACAAGCGTCGAGCGGTTGCCCAATGCATGGACCCGATGGGAAAGTGTGGGCTGGTATTAAAGGTCTTTCACCAGCTGGTTTGGAATTCGATTCGAGTCGCCGTCTCCCCCGGTTAGTGGGAAACTATGGCGAGCTTCACCACGATACAACTCCATGTGATATCTAAAGGTTCAACTAAAATGTGGACAAGTCAACTGGATATGGTTATATTATTTATCTGCTAGACTCAAGTGTGTGCAATAGTTCAGGTGCAAACCTAGAAGAAGGAATAGGTATAAAAGATGACAGCTCATTAACTTCACTAATACTTCGCTTATCTTAAATTGAGCTTTCCGCGAATTCAAGATCTCAGCTCCACCCAAAAAGGCCTTGCATGTCCTTGGTGTCTTTATTTTCAGTTGGACGGGTAAGTCTAGCTGAGTACATTCCAGTACTCAGGGTTTATCCCGTTTGTTGCAGATGGTCAGGTCTACTTCGGCTATTGTAAGCACTGCCTCTACCCAGTGGAAGGTGATGAGGAGTAGGCCCAGGGCAGGGTCGTCCAGAAGCTTTCCCCTTTTCTTTTGCTGGATCAAGACTACTAGTGGCACATTATCTTAAAAAGGGAGGAGTGAGTTGTGTCGAGTGGATTTATCAAAACAATGTTTTATTTGGACCACATGTGTGGTGGTCGTGCTTTAAACTATTTCAGCTTCCGCACTTTTAAACTCGGTATTGTAATAACTCCGTTTTAAATTCGCACTCTAATATTTTAAATTCGGTTTCGTTTTCGTTATGATGTATCTTTACGAATGTAATCCTTGAACGATGCGATCTTGTATGATGTATGGTGTTAGAAATCCTTCGAGATTTCCGGACTACCGGGGTTGTATGGGTTCAAGTATCAGTCGAAGTCAGACAGATTTGGCTAAGATAATACTTGAGCTCTTATAATCAGGACGGTTCCGCCACAGACTTGACCACGCATCTTCTCGCTCCGATTGCATGGAGCTTTCGTAATCCCAACAGCACGGCTTCATATTCGACTGTGTTGTTGGTCGTGAGGAATTGCAATCTTGCGGCGAATCTTACCTTCGGTCCTCTTGGTGGTGTAAGGATCGCTGAGATTCCGGCTCCAGCCATTCCCCATGCGCCATCACAATTCACAATCCACACGGGCTCCTCGAATTCGAGTGCTGTGTCGAAAGCGGCGGGAGTCCAATCTGCTATGAAATCCGCCAACGCTTGTGACTTGATTGCGGATCGGTGCTGGTAATCGATCACATATTCGTTGAGCTCTGCCGCCCACTTGCCAATTCGGCCGATAGCTTCGTTGTTGCGGAACAAGGCTTCTAATGGTTGAGCCGATAGGACTATGATGTGGTGAGACTGAAAGTAGTGCTTTAACTTTCTAGAAGCCATTACCATTGTATATGCTATCTTCTCTAGCTGAGTAGTTTAGTTTTGCACCCGAAAGGGCCTCGAAAATGAAGTAGATCGGGAACTGCGTCATCTTGTTTCCATGCTCCTTCTCTTCCACTAGTACTGCACTTACGGTGGTATGAGATGCCGCGAGATACAACAAGAGCGTCGCTTCCGGCGATGGTTTGGACAACGTGGTTAGCTTGGTCAAATACTCCTTTAGCTGCTGAAAAGCTTGGTGCTGCTCTTCCCCCCAACCGAAAGGGTCGGAGCTACGCAGAGTTCGGAAGAAAGGCAACCCTTTTTCGGCGGACCTTGCGATGAATCTGTTCAAAGAAGCCAGCCTTCTTATCAAGTTTTGCACTTGCTTTCGGTTTGAGGGTGGTTGCATATTGATGATTGCCGCTATCTTGTCAGGGTTGGCTTCAATTCCCCTTGCCGATACTAGACAACCCAGGAGCTTGCATTTCTTGATGCCGAAAATACACTTGTCAGGGTTGAGCTTCAGGTCGCTCTTTCGGAGATTGCCGAAAGTCTCGAGCAAGTCCGCTTGATGATCTTCCTGTCTATCGCTCTTGACCACTATATCGTCAACGTAAGCCAACAAGTTTTTCTTTTGCTTCTGGCTTTCGAAAACTTTGTCAGTCATCCTTGAGAAGGTAGGGCCTGCATTCCGCAGCCCTTCCGGCATTCGCCGATAGCAGTAAGTACCCATAGGGGTGATGAAACTGGTTTTCTCCTCATCGTCGGGATGAAGCCAAATCTGGTGATAGCCTGAAAAACAATCTAGCAAGCTCATTATTTCACAACCGGATACAATGTCGACAAGCTTGTCGATACGAGGCAAAGGATACGGATCCTTCGGGCAGCACTTGTTGAGGTCGGTGAAATCGACGCACATTCGCCATTTTCCATTCTTCTTCTTCACCAAAACAACATTCGCCAGCCATTCGGTATACTGGACTGGTCGGATTACTCCCGCATCAAGTAATCTTTGCACTTCGGCTTTCGCCGCATCTGCTCTTTCGTTCGACATCTTTCTCAGTTTTTGCTTTCTGGGCTTAGCGCTGCTTGCGACGTTCAGACTGTGCTGGGCGAGATCCCTGCTAACGCCTTGCAAGTCGTTTGCTGACCAAGCGAAAATGTCATCATTGTTCGTGAGGAAGGATGCCAGAGCGTTTCTTTCTTCTTCCGGCATGCTTGACCCAATGTGCACAGTTCTTTCGGGCCTGGAGGCCGCGAGTGGAATCTTTACGGTTTCCTCGGCTGCCTCGACCTTGCATTCCGTCGGGCTGGCGATAGCACGCTCTTCGGTGGTTGCTTGCGATTCATTTTTATTCGCCACCTCATTGATAAGGCTGTAGCCTGGGGTTGGCCTTCCCTCAATTCTTCTGGAGGCTTGCTGGTCTCCGTGTACAGTGATAATGCCGAAAGGAGATGACATTTTCATGCACAGGTAGCTTTGCTTAATGACGACGTCAAACCTGTTGGTGAAGCCTCTGCCGAAAATGGCAGTGTAGGGATAGTCCATGTTTACTATGTCGAATGTCAGTGTTTCGGTGCGGACTCTTTCTCCTTCGGCGAAAGATACAGGGACTTGCGTTTTGCCGATAGCGTCAATTTTCCTGCCTCCGAACCCATACAATGAATTGCCGGCGGGGTCCAGACTGCGTCTGTCGAATCCCATTGCTTCGAAAGCTTTGACGAATAAGATGTCAGCTGAGCTTCCGGTGTCAATCAGAATATTGTGCAAGGTGAAACCGGCCACATTGGCCGTGGCGACAAAAGCGTCACAATGCGGGTAGTCGCGGACTTTGAAATCGGACTCATCAAAACATATCGGCGCTAGCGACCAAGCTGGCCTGTTCAGTGGAAGCCTTGGTGATACCGTCTGGACCCTTCGGTGATAGTCCTTCCTCGCCCTTTTACTTTCGTGCTCCAAGTTGGATCCACCCGTGATGGCGAAAATGTGCCCTCTTGACGGAAGGATGTTGTTGATTGCGCTAGTTTCATTTTCCATCTCCTGCACCTGCTGGAAACCCGGCTGTGCTTGCTGCCCCTGGGGTTGGGTCTGAACCGGAAGCGCTGGCGGCGGCGTTGGCTGACGCTGATAGTGCATAGGTGACGAAACTGCCACCGACTGTGGTGCGAAGACCGGAAGCTGGTAACTCTGATACGCCGGATTGTACCAATGCAAGTTTTGGGGATGCATGTACTACGGGGGGTGCATAGGCGTGCTTGCGTAATTGCCGCATGCTGTTGCCGCTGCTGCCGGGTCTTGGGAATTGTGGAAAACATGCTTGGAGCTTTCGGCAGAGGCTGAGGCTTGGTCTTTGTCTTTCAGCTCTTTCGCCATCTTGCTGTATTTGCAGTCACGGGTGGTGTGACCAAAATTGTCATCGCAAATGACGCAATATGGTGGCCTGGGTCCTCTTCCGCGGCCTCTGCCGTCTCGACCGCCGCGTCCTGTCCTTCCGCCGCGTCCTCCGCGGAAAGGCTGATCAAACCCTCTTTGGGGCTGAAAGTCGGCCATATCGGGCCTCTCCGTACCTGCCGCTGATTGCGCTGGTTCTTCCTGTAAACTGTTGATTGACCGAAAGGGCCTAACAATTCTTTGATTTGGCACGGGCGGTGGTCGACTTGCTTTCGTTGCTTGCCTCTGCATCATTCGGGCAGCCTTACGTCGCCGAAAATCGTCATCCGACCTCGCGTACGCATTCATCACATCGAACAATTCCTTAACATCTTTCTGTGGCTCTCTCGACAGTTGAGCGGCGCACTGTCCGGTCCCCAAGCCTTCGATGGCTGCTACGATCACCGCGGCTTCCGGCACATTCGGCGCTTGGGCCTTCAGCTGGATGAAGCGTTTGAGGTACTCAGATAGGGGCTCGTCGTCTTGCTGGGTGCAATTCATGAGGTCCCTCGTGGTCTTGACATCCGGACGGAATCCTTGGAAGGTAGCAAGCAATTCGGCTTTCAACTGGGCCCACGAATAGATGGACAGTGGCTTGAGAGTGGTGTACCAATCATGAGCCACGTCTTCGACCGCCAAGATGAGAGATTTTGCTAGAGCCTGATTGTCCCCGCCTGCCGAAAAGACAGCTGTCTCGTAGCTTGCCAAGAATTTGCGTGGATTCGCTTTACCGTCGAAAGTCGGAATACGCGGCTTATAGCTAAGCGGCCACGGATGGGCTTGCAACTCCCTCGAGAGCGGAGAGGTTTCGTCGATGGCGTTGCCGAAAGCTGGCGGTTGCTCTTGCCTTGGTATGAATATATTTTCCTGGGCTATCGGGATTGGGTCCGCCCCAGCTCTCTGCAGCTCTTGAATTTCCCTCTCGAGTTGCCTTCTCTGGGCCTCAGCTCGCCAAATGGCGTTGCGAGTTTCGTCTTCTCTTGCTTTCGCCGCCAACTGCTGCTGCAGCTGGTCTCTTTGCAACAACAGCCTTTTGATTTCCCCTTGCTGCTGGGCCAGCGTCTTGATTGCTTGGGCGTGTCTTGTGATTTCGTCAACATCATCATCCTCTTCGCCGAATTCGTCCTCGACAAGTCCTTCCGGTGTTCCATCTCTGCCGAAAGTACGCTGATCCTGGGGTTGTACATTCTGGCTCGTCGATGCTCCCGGTCCATGCTGTTGCTGGGTCTCTATCACTAGAGCGCCGCCGAAAGGAGGTGGCTCGGTGGCTGTGCTTGGTGGGACTTGGCTGGCTGGAACTGAAGCCGCGATGGTGCCGAAGGCATCCTTCCTCGCGGCGATAGTCTCCAGATTGTCGACCGCTTTCGGCGCTTTCCTTGGTGGCATGGTAAGCTCGGGCGACAACCACGGTGGGCGCCAATGTTGTTTCAGGACCGGGTCCTTGAAACAGCGGGTTGTCGCACGAACGAATGCACACGAACGAATGCGCAGAGCGAAAGCGGAAGTGAACGAAAGAGAATGGGAACTTGGGTGAAGTGAACAGTCTTCTCCACTTCCCCTTGGGAGGCTGGGAGCTTTTTATATTAATCCAGATCAATTTGAAAGTACAAAAATGCCCTTCCAACCACTCTGTTATAATTGTAATGATGCCCTACTCAACTACTCCATGGTTGTACGCCGCCTTTTCCGGCGCGAGGGGCATCATCGTAACTTCGTCCTCTGACGGGCCCAGCGTCCCCCGGCTCCTTTTCCCGACCAGTGGGCCCGCTCCCTTTGACCCAGGCTTCCGTCGACCTGCGAAAACCTATGAAAAAGACGAAGACTCTCGCCGGAAACGCCGGGCTCCTTTCGTGTGGATGCTTCCTTTCGCACGAAAGCTCCGTCCTACTCCGGTCCTGCGGACCGAAACCGAAACGCGTGCTTCCGCGCGAATGCTTCCTTTCGCACGAAAGCTCCGCCTCCCCTTGGTCCGCAAGCCGAAACGCGTGCTTCCGCGCGAATGCTTCCTTTCGCACGAAAGCTCCGTCCTACTCCGGTCCTGCGGACCGAAGCCGAAACGCGTGCTTCCGCGCGAATGCTTCCTTTCGCACGAAAGCTCCGCCTTCCCTTGGTCCTCGAGCCGAAACGCGTGCTTCCGCGCGAATGCTTCCTTTCGCACGAAAGCTACGTCATCCTTCGGTAAATACGGGTCGGAGGCGCCTGCGGTCTGGGTGCCGCCCCAACATCTCTCCTTATTAATCCTTTGCAAGTGATCGTGATAATCCCTGTTCCACACTAGGTGCGGCTGATCAAAAAAGCGGGAAGCCGGGAACCGACGATGAGACTTCTGATGAGCGGAAGACACAACAGGATCGCGCAACCAAGCCTGGCAATGAGTCGTGGCCCGCTTATTTTCTAGAGGAGATGGCTCGATCCTGATTCAATCCATTGGTCAACTTTATATTCTAATCCAGCTTGGGCCCTTTAAAAATATAAAATCTCACTTCTATCCTAATCCTAATTAAATCCTAGGGCCGGATCCGTTAACTCAGCTCCTACAGATTACCCGTTTGCATGTACACAGAATACCCTTGGGCCCTGCATAGGCTACAACTTGCACACTTGCATGTATACAAAAATACAATGCTTGCACCTTTGCATGTACACAGAAATACAATGCCACAGATGTCAAAATTAGAAATAAAATGTTGCATACGTCAAAACAAAACAATGTAACATTTGCACGTCTGAATCATGACAAAAATATCACATTGGGTGTGTTCCATAATACACAGAAGTAGCTAAAAGTATTAATTAAGTAGATAAAAGGATTAATTATGATTAATCATGAATCAATATGCTAAAACAAAATTACAAACTTCTAGCCATGCGATCCGATGAATCCAAGAAGAACAACAAGAATTGATTAGTATGACTTGCAAACAATAAGCAAAGGTTCAATGATCAGTGAGCCTGCACCGCACATTAGAGATCAATAAGCTCTTGCTAGCGACAACTATCCGCCACAACCCCACAGTCTGAAAAGATGACATCTACAAAGACACCAAGCACGAAACTCAAACTTAGAAATTTACTATTTGATCATATACATGTTACTTCCAAAGATATTTGGATCATTTGATGTTCTGAGCCCATGCATTGATGATTGATCACTGATCACAGTAAAGCAACAAAATTAAAATTTACACAAATATGAAGAGGAAGCTTTAAGAACAACTAAAATTTCATCTCCATAATAAGACAATTCTGAAAATAGATATATTTTACTATTACAGTTCAATAACAGATGAGTAAAAACCAGGGGCGATGTTGATGCACAAATACTATTGCAGATGTAAAAAAAATTCAATGCTGGACGTTGGGCAGTGGGCACTACACAAAACATCTGTACGGCTGAATCCTGACAGAAGTAGTATGCTGGATGTATTCATACTTTCATAGTACACAAAAGATAGCAGCAGTTAAAAGAAGGCTAGAGACTATCTTCTAACCTCTAGATCCTGTAGTCACTCACTACAGGGAACGCCGGCTTTGCCGAGTGCTGGCTGCACTCGGCGAAGGGCCTCTCGCACTCGGCGAAAAAATTGTCGGCAACGATATCTTTGCCGAGTGCCAAATATCGGGCACTCGGCAAAGGCTTCGCCGAGTGCCAGGTCAGCACTCGGCGAAGCAAACGGGAGCCGTCACTTGACGGCCTCTTTGCCGAGTGCCACGTGGGCCGCCACTCGGCAAAGAGGGCCCTCTTTGCCGAGTGCCACGCGGGCCGACACTCGGCAAAGGGGGCCCCTTCGCAGAGTGCCACGTGGCTGGCACTCGGCAAAGAGCCCTCTTTGCCGAGTGCCACGTAGGCCGACACTCGGCAAAGACGGCCTCTTTGCCGAGTGTCATGGTCAAGGCACTCGGCAAAGAGGTCGAGCTGGGGAAAATTTGCCCAGTTTTGTCGACTGCCATGACCTCTTTGCCGAGTGTGGCACTCGGCAAAGCTGGGGAAAATGGAATTTTTTTTCTATTTCCATTTCCCTACACAGAAAACATATCACACATCCATATTCTATTTCAGACAAATATCACATGCATATATATCACACATCCATATATCACATGCATATCCATTTCAGACGAATATCACACGTTCAGTCTCCATGCATCACAAGGTCACAAGTTTATTACAAGTTCATCACAAGTTCACAAGTCCATCACATCCATCTCACAAGTCCATGACAAATCTAAGTCGGCCCTCACTGCTCACCTTGATGCTCAGATTGTGAAGAACCCTCACCTTGCCACGCGTCCCACGACCCGCCCGAAGGACCACCTTGCCAACCTTGCCACGCGGGCGGCGGAGGTCCAGATGGCCACCCGGTGTACCCCGACTGGCCAGGAAGGTAACCTGGCCACCCATAGGGCGGAGGAGGGCCACCCAGGTTGCGGAGGAGGGCCACCAGTGATGTGCAGAGTGTGCGGAGGAACGCCAGGTTGAGGAGTCGGTGCTGAACCCTCCGACTGTGAGTGCACAAAGGAGAAACAAATTCGTTAGCGCCTGGAGGACATCCGTAAAAATTAAAGAAATATAAACAACCATATATACTCACCGGAGTGTCTGTCGAAGGAGTAACAGGAGGCACAAAAGGAGTGAGCAGCGAGGGAGGCACGACAACACCCGGGATGTTCAGGCTCCCAAAGAAGTGAGCTATGTCCTGCGTCCTCTGCGCCTCCCGCTGCTGGACTGCGTCCTTTGCATACTTCTACTAATATTACTACTCTACTACTAACACAACAACTACTACTACTAACTAACTACTTACTACTATTACTACTAACTGCTTACTAATATTACTACTAACTACTTACTAATTACCTTGTCGGCGACGGACGATGACGTTGACAACGGCAAGATGACGACGGGGATGTCCTTCTCCTCCCTCCTCCTTCCTCTTCTCCTTCTCCCTTCTCCTCCTCCTCCTCCTCCTCCTCCTTCTTCTTCTTCCTCCTCCTCCTCCTCTTCTTCTTCCTCCTCTGACTCCTCCTTTCCTCCTCCTCCCTCGAGGTGCGGGCCGGTGGCCGGCGGCCGGCGGCCGGGCGGGGGCGCGCGGGACGGCGGCCGCCGGTCGGGCGGGGCGCGCGGGGACGGCGGCCGGGCAGCCGCGCCGGTGGCGGCGGCCGGGGGCCGGGCGGGGGCGCGCAGGGACGGCGGGCCGGGCAGCCGCGGCCGATGACGGCGGCCGGGCCGGGACGGCGCGGGGACGACGCGAGGACGGCGGCGGGGGCCGGGACGGCGCGGGCGCGACGACGGCGGCGGCGGGCGAGCGGGTGGTGTGGGAGCGGGGCACGCGTGGTGTGTGTGAGTGTGTGCGTGTGTGGGTGGCGGCCGGGCCATTTTGTATTTTTTTTCTTTTCGAACGTCTTTGCCGAGTGTCAGCCGATCTGGCACTCGGCAAAGAGTGGACACGTGCAGGCCCACGTGGACCTCTTTGCCGAGTGCCAGCTGGCCAGGCACTCGGCAAAGAGGGAAACTTTGCCGAGTGACAACTGGCCAGGCACTCGGCAAAGAGCCTCTTTGCCGAGTGCCAGAGCTGACACTCCGCGAAGTTTTTATTTATTTATTTGGTTTTTGCCACCAAGTTTTTTTTGAGGCACTTCCACACTAGCACTGTCAACATGTTCAAATTTGACACTTTTTGAAAACGTTTCGTTATATTTTTTGACTTTATTTCGTTTTTCTTGAATTTTCCCGGAAGACGCAAGTTTGAACTGCGGGTGCATCGAATAATGGATTTTCATGATTTAAAAAATATTATTGTTGTTCTTAACCATATGTTGAGGCCAAATCCAAAAACTGACCCTAGGTTTCGATCAACGTGCTCATGGGGCAACACCTCCAAATTACGTGCGAGCGGTTTTTTAATTATAGAAAATGCAAATGAATTCCGAAAATCGCGAAACTTGGCGAGATGTTGTTACATCATATGCGTATGCCAAGAAAAAAATTTGAGAAAGTTTCAAGCAAGTTGGTCACGTACGATGCTTACAAACCTGGATATCTCAACATATGATATCAGATATCACATGTTAATTGATCCAGTACGATGCTTACAAATCTGGACTTGCTTGCTGGTGTCTGTTCTTGTCTGCCGTTCTCTGTTAGTCTGTTCAAGTCCAAGCAAGTAAAGAATCGAATCACCAAGAACAAGAAATTTGCCTAGCAAGCAAGTTCCAAGTTGCAGAATGCAGATGGAGGGAAGGGAGGGTATTGCAGTACGTGGCCGCAGGTGGCCATGAATAATCCGGCCACGGCATGTTCAGAGCAGCAGACATCGTCATGGCAGAGGCACAAGAAGAAGCAGCGAAGGGGTACCCGTACCAGTCCTCTCCGTCCATGTCCCCCACGCCGTCGCCGCCGCCGGCTGCGGCTGGCCACGCATGAGCTCGATGCCGTGGGGCGCGGCAGGCGGCAGCACCGATCGACGTGGGCAGATCGAGAGAGATCGTGGGAGTAGCGGACCTGTCTGGAACCAGATACGAACCGGATAATCGTAGAAACGTTCGGCGACGTAGCCACCCCTATATGTACTGCCTACTACTCCGTATAAGCGAGCGATGGCGTGGTTCCGCGAGAGGTAGGGACTGTACCGTAGGAGGCGGGAAGGAGCCGTAACAAGCGAACCAACCCAAAACCCTGGCCGTCTCGCGGCGCCTCTGCACGCCGCAGTGCCGCACCGTCGTCCTTCATCCTCCGGCCGAACGGCGCCTTCCCTCCAGTCAAGGTCCGCTTCCGTCCACATCCAGGTTCAAGAAATTTTGCGTTTTTGTATGTATATATATATATAATAATATGTAAAAAAAAATCCCCTGTCAAGCCCAGGTTTAAAATCCATCAGATCGGATCGGGTCCGACGGCTTGTGAGTTCGGCAAGATGGGGCAGGAGAAGGCACGAACACCGCCTACCGCCTGCGAAAGGAGGATGTTCCGAGGTCAATTTGAGGACGAGGTGACGAAGGAGGACGAGGACGATTTTGACATCGTTGCGTTCCGTAAAACATGGGAAATCTGCTATGCGAGTGACTTCGGTTCCTTCGAGGACATCAGTAAGCCAAGCCAACTCTTCATCTTATTCCATCCAGCCCGATTATCTCGCCTAGGTCGATTAATCTAGTTATCAATCGAATCCTTCCCTGTTGCAGCTGTGCCCTCCATGCGCTATACGTTTATACCCATCCCAGAGGGTGCTGTATGCGAGAGCGGAGTGCAGTTCTTCTCCGTTAAAGTCGCCCAACTTAAAGAGGAGGAAGGTCTCCACTGGCCACTGCACGTCTACGGCTCGATTGCCACCAGGGACACCCCAGATCCAAGACGAAACCTTCTCTTCAACCGCACTAGGGATAGTTGCCAAATCATAACTCAAGAGGTATATGCCATGCAATTTCTCCCTTTTTTTCGTCCCTTTTCTTTTCTGTATGCATTTTTCTACTCTTAATTTTCATTCATGTTGGATTATGTCTATCCCATTAATGATTGATTTCTTATATTGTTCTTCCTAGCTCATTGCTTATGTAGCCTTCTTCCTCTTGTTCCTTTTTTTTTGGAATAAAAATCTGGCATCACGAACTAGCAATAATCATTTGATAAATGGTGATGCTTGCAGGATCCCTTTTTGCAGTTGACAGGCCCCTCTCGTGCTGTGGTGTTAATTGATCCAGTTACTATTGAAGTTCAACTCAAAGCAAAGTGCAAAACTGAGTCTGAAGATAAGGTGCTCAACTTCAGTGTCTTTGAATACTACCATCAAGCTTTTGAGGAACCTCCTTTCATAACTACAATAGACACCTCCTCCAAACGTAGTGAACTTGAGTTTGCAGTTGCGCTACTTGTTCGATCGGTTGAGGCCACTCTCTGTGTGAGAGTTGTTCGTGGGTCATGGCCGGATCATTTTCGAGGACAAGTTATGTCCCGTACAGCCAGTATCAGTCATGGTAGTATCGTGCTACTAGATTCTCGATATGGCAAAATGAATTTCAACAAGCATGGTGTAATTGAGCTTTCAAGATGTGTTGTTTCCGTGGAAGCAGCTGGACAGCTGAAAGTTGACGTGGTGGCTTCACAAGTCGATGATGACAGAAATGTTGTTGCGCAAGGTCTCGTTGATTTCAGACCCAAAATAGCCGGCGTCAGTCATGGTATATGTGACCTAGGCTTCTGTGTGCTGAAAATCAGCGTTCTTTGGTCCCTTCCCTGCCAGCCTGGTGAGCTTGCGGGCTCGATTATTACAGAATAAGGGTCTCCTTGGCTCTTGCCGTACCAAATGTTGGCGGACAAAATGAGCCCCAGATTTGGCAAGCTTCAGTGCCCAAATGCGAGGCTGAGCACAATTGTGGCACGCCGCATTATTGGAATTGGAGCAAATAGCTAGCTACGTCTGGCACAGGTTGCCTGATTTTCAGCGAGTTTTTTTTTCATTTTCTCATGTGTCTGTTTTGATGAAATGTCTATATTGTCTATGATTTGCTTTTTTTGGTGTCACATTTTTAGTTTGGAAAAAGTCTATTTACCCATCTGAACTATTGATGTGTGTCTAATCTAGGCCCTGAACTACAAAACCGTCTAACCTACATGTTAAACTTTGAAAACCGGGGCAGGGAACCCCCAAGGCGGTTTTGCCGACGTGGCCGCCACCGTGGACGGGCTGGCGAGGACGTGGCCACGGTATTACACGCTGGCGAGGCGGTGGACGGGTTGCTCAAGTCCCTCCCGCTGACCCGCCCCCTCGAATACCCCGGCCCCTCATTTACTCCCGCGGGTGTTTCCTTTCGTCTTCCCCGAGTCGGCGGCGTTCATTGAGGCGACACGGGCAAGGTGGACATGGTCGGCGGCGGGTAGCACTGATCGGCTTCGAGCTTCTTGTCCAGGTGCGACTACTACCTCGTCTCTGGCCGGATGTGTAGCAGTGTTGTCTTCCTCCTCTGTAGTCGGTGGTTTCACGGGATTGGGGGAGCTGGGGTTTTCTGGGTAGGTAGTTGGAAGACCATGCATGTCTGCAAATGTTCTATTTTAGTGGCATTAGAGTTGATTTCATGAAGAATGAGTGCTAAATGCTTGTGCTTTTGTCACCCGATTTCACTGGGTCAATGTTAGGGTTGGAGGACCATGCATGTCCTTTACCTCTTAGGGTTCTTGAAGATTAATGTTACTTTTTTCAGTAAACAGAATGATGTTGATGGATGCAGTTTGTAACGATAGTAATTTGTTGCCATTGTCAGGCCTCACAATGGTGAACATGGACGTGATATGCATTAGGTTTTATTTTGGTGGTACGTTTCAGACAGTAGGGGGTTATGTGATCTATTTGGGTGGAGATGTAGTAGAATCATGGATTGAAGTGGACAAGTGTTGGTATAAATTAACGCACACTCTACTTTATCTCCAAGCGCACAGATAAAATCTACCGATGTAGCACTTCACCGGAGTAACCCAGTTTTAATATCGAACCCAAAGGAACGGACAGTGTTAAGTCTTAAAGTCTATCCCCTGAGTAGCTAACAAGGACAGAGAATCTAGAAGTATAGAGGAGATCATTAAGGCTGTCTAATTCCAATTTAAGAGTGATATGTTTATATTATTCTTAGTGGGGAAGTTGCCATAAAAGGTCACAAACAGAGTATGAGTCTTTTATTCAAATGTATAATCCTACCGAGCCTACACACAGGTAAGTGAACTATAGAAGAATCAACAAGGCTATTAGAGTCACCCTTGCGAACAACCACTACTACCGGCGTTATAGGAGGCAATTATGAGCTATCAAGTCTAAGCACAACGCTTACACTATCCAACTACTCTAACTCTAGAGCGACTTAGAATTAAAGTACTCAAAAGAGAGTCATAAACCTTAAGAATAATAAGAACAATGGCTCAAACTTAAATATAGACGTTGATTACCGAAACAATCGCTGAAGCAAGTTAAAGATGAACTTGAATCCGCAGGTACAAGATGAAGAAGTTGATCTGACAGGTCGGAGCTCCTTCTTGATCTCTTCCTCTCTCTCTCTCTCTCCTAGTTCTAGTATAAGACTAGGTTCTAAACCTAAACTAGAGGGGTATCTAGTCTTCTACTTGAAAGCTAGCTCTTGAAGTCTTCTTCTAGGGTTTCTAAATAAGGCGTAGACTTTTCTGAAGAGAGACTTGTTCTTCCCTGGGGCCTGGGGGGCTGTATATATAGCCCTGAGGGATCAACCGCGTCTGTTAGATCAAACCGACTTCACGTAGGGCTGAGATGGATCCTCAAAGGCGGTGGAGGAAGGTTCTAGAAGACGGAGGCCATCGGGCCCAGGGGGTGACCGACCGGTCATAGGGTGGGACCGGTCGGTCCCACCTGGCGGCCTCTCGGGGTGCTCGACCTCCTGGTGTCCTCTAGGTCCTTCTGGAGTATTCCTGAGGCGTCTGTTCTGTTATCTTCCGTCGGGTTCCTTCTAGGAGAAGTAATCGGTGCTGGTTTTCCTATTTAGTCCCTGCAGAATCACAATTCACCAAAACTCGTGGAATATTATCAATTAAGCCCCTAAACCTTTGTTGGTGATTGAATTCATGCCATTTTCATATTTATTTCTCTATTAATTTTGATAGATAACTAGTGTCAACAACAAGCTATCATATTTTGAGATCAAGGGTCATCTGGAAGATCATTACAAGACCAGCAATGTCATCAGGTTGTATTGGTTGAAGCCACAGATGGATTTGACCTCTGGACTAGTGATGTTGGTTGATGATGCAGGTTGTCAGGTAATGCTAGAGGCTCACAATGTTTCTGATTACTATCTAGAAGGTTTAGTAGTGGACATGTATACAGAGAGTGTGGGCACTGAGTTGGCTGTAGATGACCAAGAAATATGGGCAACAGCTGATGATGATGTAGTAGATGATCAAGCAGAGGAGGTGGTGGCACCAATGGATGAGGGTGATGCCAATGCAGGTGAGGAAGCATGTACATAAAGTGCAGATAGTGCAAACAGTGCAGGTAGTGCAGATGAAAGAGAAGTGAGGACTGGCAAGTGTTGGGAGGAAGACAAGGACATGAGATCATTCTTGGCTTTCTACAAGTCTCCTTCCAAGGCAACAATTGATGATAAAGGTAAAGGAAAGAATGTGATGGATTATTCTGAAGGAGGCAGCGCTGAAGATGAATCAGATGAAGATGAAGACTATGTGCAGCCCCTATTTGAGGATAGCTTTGTAGAGGATGAAGAGGCAGCAGAATTCAGGAAGTATGCTCATGAGGTAAAAAGGAGTAATAAAGCAAAGAAGCTTGGGATACATGGTTCTCAGGTGGGACCAATTGCAGCTGAAGCTTTGGTTGATGAGGTGCCTGAACTGGATGATCAAGTTAGCCCATACATGGACTCAAGTGAAGAGTACTCATATGGAGAAAACAGTGATGGCAAGACCGAGAGGTTGAGGAGCTTGGAGAATAGGTATGATAGTAAGGCTCACATTCCTATGTTCTCCCTTGGGATGGCTTTCAGAGATAAAAAACAGTTTAAGAAGACACTAATCAAATATGGCTTGAAGACACATAGGCATCTCAGGTTTGACAAAGATGAAGCCACTAAGGTCAGGGCATTCTTTACTTGGCCAGCATGCAGGTGTATGATATATGGATCCAGAAGTAGCAGATCAGATTGGTTCAAGGTTGTAACTTTTGATGATAATCATTCATGTGCTCCAAGAAGGGACAACAAGCTTGTGACATCTAGTTTGATTGCCAACCATTATTTTCAAGAAATCAAGGACAACCCAACATGGAAGGTAGGGCAGATCCAGGCAAGAGTTCAGAAAGATTTACTTGCAGATGTGTCCATTTCAAAGTGCAAGAGAGCAAAAGGTCTGGTGTTGCAGCAAGCACTAGATGCTATGAAAAGAGTATTGCAAGGTATTTGACTACCAGCAAGAGCTATTGAGGACCAATCCAGGCAGCACTATTGTGGTTTGTTTGGATCCAGAAATAGAGGATATGAAGGTATTTGATAGATTCTATGTGTGCTTTGATGCTTGCAAGAAATGTTTCTTGGCTGGTTGCAGGAAAGTGATAGGCTTAGATGGATGCTGGTTCAAAGGTGCCCACAATGGCAACTTGTTGTGTGCAATAGGGAGGGATGCCAATAACCAAATGTATCATGTGGCATGGGCAACAATACCAATTGAGTGTTATGACACATGGCATTGGTTTCTTGGTCTACTACAAAAGGACTTGAACATCAACAATGGAGGTGTTGACTGGGTTCTCATATCAAACCAATAGAAAGGGTTGTTGAAGGCAGTGAATGAGTTGGTGCCCAATGCTAAGCACAGAATGTGTGCTAGGCACATTTATGCAATTGGAGGAAAGAGTACACAGACAAGAAGCTACATAAAAAGTGGTGGAGATGTACCAAGGCTCCATGCAGGCCCCTTTTCAACTTGTACAGAGCATGGCTGGCTCAACCAACACCTGAAGGGGCACAAGACATGATGAACACAGACCCAGAGCATTGGAGTAGAGCATATTTCAGGATAGGATCCAATTGTGATTCTATAGACAATAATATGTGTGAGAGTTTCAACAACAACATCATGGATGCTAGGTACTTCCCTATTATATCCATGAATGAAGCTATCAGGAAGAAAGTCATGGTTAGAATCCAGGAGAATAGGACCAAGGCAGTCAACTGGACAGGCACCATATGCCCAAACATTTTCAGAAAACTAAAGATCAATATTGAGAGGTCTGGGTGTTGTCATGTGCTGTGGAATGGTGCAGATGGATTTGAGGTCCAAGAAAATGAGGATAAGAGGTATGTTGTCAACTTGGATCAAGGTACATGCAATTGCAGGTACTGGCAGTCATCTGGGTTACCATGTTGTCATGCTATAAGTTGCATTTACAAGGCATCTAGGAAATCGGATGACTTCATAGCTCAATGTTACTATGTTGCATCTTACAAGTTGACTTATGCTCATGTGTTGCAACCAATTGAGGGACCTAGAAACTGGCCTATATCTGACATACCAAGACCTGAGCCACCCCATTATGTTAAGATGCCTGGTAGGCCAAAGACAGAAAGAAGAAGGGAAGAAGGAGAACTGTAACACCTCTGGTGTTTAATCTGTAATTAACTTGACATGTCATCATCTTTAGTCATAATCATCCTTGTCATGCATTATGTTTGTCTTAATGCTTGTTGCATTTGTTCCCTTTTGTGTGTAGCAATTCCCTTTTCAAAAACCCTAAAAGCCCTAACCTTCCTATAAGGGCAAAATGGTAATTTCACCTCTGTGCCTAGTTTTGTGTAATTCTTGTTCAATTTGATGTCTTGGAGTTTTGTTGTGTCATTCAAAAATCAAAATAAAAATCAGATTTCAAATTCCTTTTGAAAAACCCTGAATTTCAAACCCTGGATTTTATCCCTCTTTTTTGTAATTAAAAAATTATTCAAAATTTGGAGTTGGTCCAAAAAACAAAGTTGTAGATCTGATCAAGAGAAACAACTTTGGTATTTACAAATTTTCAAGTTTCTGTACAAAGTTTGAAGTAATTCCAAATTCATTCAAACTCCAGTTTTTGTCCCCTTTTTAGTTTTCAAAATTATTGCAAAAACTAATGAGTTTCAGAAAAAAATGTATAATAGAAAAGTTATAGGTTTTGACAAAAGGAACAACTTGCATGTTTACAGATTTTCAACTTTCTATATAAAATAAAAAGTAATTTTTAATTTATTAAAATCCCAAAAGTGTCCCCTTTTCAAATTTCAAATGTGATTCAAAAACTATTTGGATTTTGAAGATGTTCTTTTTGAAAAAGTTGTAGATCTCCTTTTTCTGCACAACTTTGGTGTTTTGAGTTTTTATTGCTCAGTTCAAATTTTGGGAGTACTTTGCAAAATACAGAAATCAGTTCTAAAATCAAACCCTAGACCTAGCCCTGTTCATCTTCAACCTAGAGCTACGGGGGCCCCGGCCGTGGCCGAGCCGCCGGCGCTACGCGTGCCGCACGCCTGGCCGCTCCTCGCCTGCCACCAGTCTGCCGCCGCTGACCCCGTGCTCATTCCGCACCCGCACGCGAGCACTGACCCTCTCTCCCGTCCCCCACTGCTCCCAGCACGTCGCCGCCGCGTGGCCGTCGCCGACGAACGCACACCCGGTCCCTGCGCGCACGCCCGTCCTTCCGCCAGCGTGCAATCGATTGCGCACGCTTCGGCCAAGCTTATCCGCCTGCACGCGACGCTCATCCGTCCCCGCGCACGGCTATAAAAGGGACAGCCGGCCGGCAGAGCTCCTCATCCCCTCCGCCACCGTGGCCAGGCCAGTCCAGAGCCTCCGCCGCTCCACCACCTAGCTCAGAAGCTCCGCCGTGTCCTCGCGAAGCTTTTCCCCTTCTCAATTTCACCCCTCCGTCCTTCCTTTAACCGGCGCAGGCAGTTCTTCCCAAACTCCGGCGAAACACCGGTGAGCACGGGATTGAGAAATACTCTCTCCCCGGCCGTGATCTTTCCTCCCCGACCCCTGCTTCATCTTCCTCATCTTGGTGCGCTCTTAACCCGCTCCTGGTGACCGTGTCTGGTGTACAGGGTCGCCGGCACGCCGCTCGCCGCCGAGAGAGCTCCGCCGAAACACCGCCACGTCGAGCTCCCTCCTTCGACCCTTGTTCCGTCCCGCCGAGCCCTGCCTCCGACCCGTGGTAAGCACTCGAAGCCCCCGGTCTCTGCTTCCACTCCGCTTCGCCCGAGCCAGGCCTCGAGCAAGCACTCGCTCGAGCCAGGCCTCGAGCAGACACGTACCTTCGCCACTTCGCCGAGCTCAGCCTCGGAGCAGACTCACACACCCTCACCGCTTCGCCCGAGCCTAGTCTCGAGCGGACTCACGCACCCTCAGCTTCGCCGAGCCTAGCCTCGAGCAAGCATGCACCCTCCGCTTCGCCCGAGCCTCCCGGCCAGGCCTCGGACGAAACGATCGTTTTCCGTCTCGCCCGAGCCTCCTGGCCAGGCCTCGGACGGCCGATTGTTTCCGCCTCGCCCGAGCCCTGCTGTCCGCCTCGCCGCGATTCGCCCGAGCCCCTGCGAGGAAGGAGCACAGTGCTCTTTTCTTTTTCCTTTTTGAAAAAGTGTGAATAGTGTTCTGTTTTCTCTTTTTGTGTGAATTAATCTGTTGTTCCTTAAATCCTGATAAAATTTTGGTATGCTCCTTGCACTGTGTAGTATTTTAGAAAAATATGAAACTTGACTTTTCTGCAAGAATTTGAAAATGTAAAATCCCTCTTTTAATTAATAAATGGATGGTTTTGGATTTTTATAAAATCATTTATAACTCCAAAAAATCATGAGATAAATTTTTGTGAGCTTCCTATGCCATGTTTAGTCTCTGGTGAAATTTTGCAGTCTTTTGGAACAAGTTGATTTTTGAGCATTTATTTTAATTGTAAATAGTGCCTTTTGTTAATTAATGTCTGATTTTATTTGAGCATCTTAATGACCTCCAAAAATTATGAAATTTGTTTTGCCACCTATCTACACCATAACGAACTTATGTGATTAATTTGGTAATTTTTGGAGCAACTACTTTAAATGACCTTTTTAAATAATTAAGAAAATAGAAAAAGTGATTAGGCTTCATATTGTTGCCCTGTGTTGCATTGTTCAAGCTAGCATACTCATGTGCATGCATCATTGCATTCGTATAGTCACCGAAGGAGAAGTCAAAGTTGAGGCCGCCGCCGACGAACCTGCTCCCGAAGTAACCCCGAGCTTCGACCTCTGCACCTCCAACCCTGAGCCAGCTGTCTTTGCTCTTCAAGGCAAGCCCCGGTGCATTTAGCCTTTCCTTGCTTTTATAAAAGTTTTACTTAAATACTTTTGAGTTAAATTACTGCATTAGGTGATAGGAGTTGTGTGATGACCTATTACCTGCACTTTACCTCCACCAAAGATCCCCTACCCTGTTTAAAAACTATTTGCAAAATGCTTAGCATTGCTATACAATAGATTTGCGATAAAAATGCCAATTTCAAAAGTGTGATCACTTAAAGAACTTTTAAGGGAATTTGGCTTTACTCCCCGACTGTTGGCTAAGTATCTGATCCGTACCTAGTCAACAGCGAGGAGAGGTTGTCCGAGCGTACGGTGCCATCATGTTGTAGTCCGGGACTCAACAGTTGACACCGACCGGGACAGGGTTGAAAAACTGACGGGACTATTACGCTTGGGTGAGATATAACCAAGGTATAGTTCTGGCTGGAAAATTAGGGACCATCCGTATGGGGGCCTGCTGGTCAAGACTTGTAACTATTCACATACTTCGGAAAGCTCTGGCTCCGAGAAATCCTTGATTGGGACCGACAACCGCGCACTGGGAGTGGAGAGATGGCGGAAGTAGCATGTACCCACGTGGTCGTCGTACCTGGAAAGGAGTGGTGTACTGTACTTCCGGGTAGCGTAGGACCGGTTCAATCTTGGAGGAATCATGGTAGACGGGTTGGCCTATGCAAGCTTGGGTGCTACATATGCCGTGTGAATAGGGATCCTCAGCTGAGTATTCTTTATCCGGATTAACGTTGCTCCTCGGTTATGGAGACTTGGTCACTGACTGTCAACAGAGAGTGGTTCTCAACTAGGTATGTTTTTGAAAGGTAAAATGAATCGTGAACAAATTGAGAAATACTGGAATCTTTCCAAAAATAAAGCAAGGATTTCAAAATGTTTTTTTTCTGCAAAATACTTGATCTTGCTTAAGCCTTACCTTGACTACCTAAGCCTCTCATTCCTGAGTCTTCTCCCCTTTTTCTTTAGTCGGGTAAGTCTTGTTGAGTACCCCAGTACTCAGGGTTTGTTACCCACTGTTGCAGGTATGCCTGAGTATCCGACGTGTCTTGCACCCTGCTGCATGACCTTCGTTCAGGAGGAGGCCAATGAGGCCGAAGAATAGATGTGCACCCTCGGCTGGGTGAAGTATCTTTATATTGTTGTATTCCGCTACGTTGTCTACTTTGAACTGACAGAACATGGTCTGTAATAACCGCATTTCTTTAAGTTTATTTGGAACCCCCAGTTTGTAAAACTATTGTTATTTAAATCTTCCGCTCTTTATTCCGCTGTTATTTGTGAAAGTATCAAATGCTGTAACCGAAAGTTGAGTGATCCTGTGGACATCGGGCGCTAATGTAGCCCGGTGACGAACAGTCTTAATCACGTGGAACATAAGTTCGGCTGTCAGAGGTTGACAGGGACATGTGGGCCTTGGGATTAGGACCGTTCCGTCACAAGAACAACCTAAAGGAAAGAAATTGAGCAGAGTAGGCATGAAGACGAGGTGCGGATTATGTGGAAAAGATGATCACAATGCAAGGAGGTGCCCCAAAAACCTAGAAGCTGGAAAAAAGGCCAATGCTCACATTAAAAGGGCCAAATCAAAGAATAAAAGAGAAGCAGAGAAGTCACAGGATGTTGGTACAAGTGCTAAGAGGAAGAAATCTTCAGCAGCCAAGGTATGAATTCATTCCTTCATCCATATAATCAACCAAATGTATGATTAGAATATAGTCTCTAAGAGTTATGACTTCAAACATGGTACAACTAGTACAACAGACACCAAACACACCAACTTCAGTGCAGTTGGGTCCAAGCCAGCCACAATTGAGCCAACAAGGTCCAAGCCAACCTGATGGAGGAAGCCAAGCTTCAAGAGGTACCCAAGCCGCAAGAGGGAGCCGAGCTGCAAGAGGGAGCCAAGCTGGAAGATGGAGCCAAGCTGGAAGGGGGAGCCAAGCTGGAACAAGCCATGCAAGGAAGCCATGCAAGCCATGCTAGAGGCAGGTTAGGAAGGAGCAGCATACAACACTTGTTGTTTGGTGATAACTACTGATGGAGCAAGCTAAGGAGGATTGTGCTTTTGTGACAGGAATACGAATTTCCTGTTCTTTTGAATTATGTAAGATAATATGCCACTAGGATGTGAAGTTGGATCTGGTGTTGCTTTCATGCACACAAAACACTCTTTTGGGCATTGCAATGCCACTCTCTTGTACATATGGAGCTTTCTGTAGTCAGAAATGCCCAGACCTGATCCTGCATGTTCAAACATGCTACTTCAATGCCAAAATGGAAACACCATCTATTGTCAGCTACTTATTCATGTCTTCTGTCTTGTGTCTTTCAAAACCATCTTAAAACAACAATGAAATGGAAACTGAGCACTCAACAATGAAGCTGAAGCAACAAAGCTTACTTATTACATTACCATCATGACCATGTTCTAACCAAGTTCAGCATTCCATTTACATTTCCATCAGGATTCAGGAACATGTGTCACACAAAAGACATTAAACATGTTCGAAACCTGATACACCAGTTACATACTAGAACCAGTCCATGATTTCATTGATCCAAACCTACCAGATCAGTCCACAAAAGTACCTTAACCCACTAACCAGTCAACTAACTAAGTACTAAGCTACCACCATTGCCAACCCTACTTTGCATTCAGCATAACGACGATCAGGATGACCACCAACACCAAATAGAACACAACAAGAACATCAAAGTAGTGGTCCTTCATCTTCAGCTTCTCATGCAGTGCCTGCAGAGTTACAATGTTGGTGTCCAACTCCCCCTGCTTGGCGGTAGCCAACTGCTGCACTTGGTTCAGCTGGAGCTCCTTGGCCTGTAACTCCTCTTTCTTCTTCCCCAGATCTTTCTTCAGGTTCCAAACCGTGTCCCTGAGGTCACCCAGAAGCTCCTTAACCCAAGCCGAGGATTCCTTGTCGACCCATTCGAAGAAGCCACAATCGCCTTCACCTCCTCCCTGCATGCACCAAAACTAATTGGTAACGCCACAAATGCAGTCAAACCAATGAAATGCAAATGTCAGATTTTGGTGAAGTTCTCTTACCCTAGCCTTGTTGCAACGGTAGTACCTGCGCTCTGGATGAGAACTGCTCCATGATATCCATCGACATACCTTCATCTTGCACTTGCACATCACCGACGGTTGGTACGCCAGCGGCCCGACGCGGTACGGGACCAGCGAACCCTGCCCGTCGTAGCCCACGCCGCCACCGACCTGACTGGTCGAACCCGACTGGGAGCTCGAGGATGCCATCCCGCTTGCAGCCGACGGCGACAACCCACTGGCTCCCCACCGCCGCCGCCGAGTGCCGCCGAGAAACCCTAATCGCCTCTGTGAGCTCTAGCTATGAAGAGTGCGTCGTCAGGGAAAGTGGAGGGAATAGTGGAGGGAAGAGGGAGACAAGCAGGGGCCGAGCTGGGTTATTCGAGGGGGCGCGCTAACAGGGGAAGGAGTTGAGCAGCCCGCCCACGTCGTCGCCAGCGTGTAATACCACTGTCCACGGTGGCGGCCACGTCGACAAAACCGCCCAGCAAAACCGCCCTGGGGGGTTTTCTACCCTGATTTTTAAAGTTTAATGTGTAGGTTAGACGGTTTTGTAGTTCAGGGCCTAGATTAGACACACCTCCATAGTTTAGGGGGTAAATAGACTTTTTCCTTTTTAGTTTTATCCGACTTTTTCCTGTACTCAAATCACCAGATGCATTCGTAGTATTAATACATCAGCCTGCTGTTATTTGTAAGATTGATTACTAGGTTTTGTTATTATTTTTAGATGGTTTGTTGTCTTCTTTGTCCGTTGCACAGAGCAATAGCCTTGTTTTGCTTATTGTTGTCAGCTGATATATGTCGCCAGCTACGCTGTTTTGCTTTGTAGAAATTGCATGTTGTGTGCTTGTGTCCGTATATTCAGGTATTGCATTTGGGACTTATACACAAGGGAATTGCTAAATCACACATGCCTGATTTTTTTCTTTTCTTTTAGGCGATGAACATCAGCCATCTAATCTAATTCTAACCATCGGTGCTTGAATAAGAGATACATCATAGAGAAACCTTGAATAACTCGGGGGCTTGACGGACCAGGAACCCGGAGGATCATCATAATGATTACTTGAATTATACCTGGGAAGTTTGAAAAGATGGCCTAAAGACATAGAGCTACATGACTGATCTTAGTACATTTGCCTTAGCTTAGTCGGATTCTTAAGAAAGTTATTTTATCTATACTTAGATACGAACTCCTCTATTGTGACCGACTAGACCTCGGGTATGTGCCCTGCTCTACAGAGGCAAAGGCATACCCCAGACGATGAAATCAATCCCAACACAAAGGCACGCCACAAGGACTAGGCTATTTATACTATTTAAGCGGTCTGAACTAGTATAAATCGTTGTTCTTGTGTTCCCGCCGAGTCATACGAACGTCGAAACCCACTGAACAAATCGTCTCAGGTAATCCCTGAACGAGTTACTGGTTAATAAACACCGACACTAGGGCAACATCTTATATTCTCCTTTCAACTTCTATCTTTCACCCTTGCTTCCACAAGTCAACACCAAAGTGTTTCGCTACTCGTGCACGTATGTTAGTATTATTCAAAGCATTTTAAGGGTTTTATTAGTCATTCACTAGGTTTAATACATCAACATGTTAATGAACATCTAATGACACTTGAATACCGTATAAGTCATAAATTATCTTCTCTTGATAGTATGAGCTATCTATACTAAACATGATCGTACTCGCTAAGTGTCTTGATCACCAAACCCAAAAACCCTATATGTTATACCTTTGCCTTCGAGCCTCTTTGTTTCTTCTCTTCTCTTCTTTTCTCTATTTCACCAAATGTGGAGCACTTGATCACTTGAGTGCTTGTGGTCAACACCATCTCTATCATGGTTCACTACGTAAAAAAAGCTCTTAGGGGACACTTAGGCCTTCCACTGTAGGGGCGGTTGGTGATGTAGCCGCCCCTATAGTGGCGTGCTCGGGCCGACGGTTGTTAACCGTCCTTACAAATGCCCACTGTAAGGGCGGTTGGTGATTGAACCGCCCTTACAGTGGCATGGTATTTGTAAGGGCGGTTGGTTCCAACCGCCCTTATAGTGGACATTTGTAAGGGCGGTTCAATCATCAACCGCCCTTACAAATGTCCACTGTAAGGGCGGCTCAATCACCAACCGCCCTTACAGTGGGATCATTTGTAAGGGCGGTTCAATCACCAACCGCCCTTACAGTGAGTTCTTTCACAAATCTCACTTAAACTCTATAAAAGATGTGCCCACTTGTGAAGCATCTATGATGCCATTTTGTTGAAATCGTTTCATATTTTTTCCTGGATTTTAAGAGGCCAATACTTGTCACTACAACAAATTTTACGATTTTTTGAAAAACTATTGAATTACTGATTTTTTTTAAGTTCTAGGAATTTTAAAGCCCTATAGCTCGCGGATGAAATTTGAGACACTAAATGACCTCTAATAGGAAAGTATTGAGTACCAAATTTGTAGGTACCAACGTCATGCACATCTTTTGTATAGCCCATCTCATCATTTGACGCTTTTTTATATGATCGAAGATTTGAAATTTAAATTTTGAGAGAGTTTTGCGCCGCTAAGAAATTTAAAAGTGGCCCTTATGAAAAAGTTTTAAATAGCAAAGTTGAAGAAGAAAACATGATCTAAAACTTTTGTTTTGGTCATTATTTCATTTGACACTGTCGTAGCACGCACTGTCCATATCTACTCTAATCTTTCACATAACTCACTTAAACCCTGTAAGAGATATGCCCACTTGTAAAGCATCTATGATGCCACTTTGTTGAAATTATTTCATTCATTTTTTCTGGAGTTTAAGTTGCCAAGACATGTCATCACACAAAATTTGAGGATTTTTTGAGAAACTATTGAATTACTGATTTTTTTTAAAGTTATAGGAATTTTAAACCCCGACAGCCCGCATATGAGATTTGAGACACTTAATGACCTCTAGTGAGGAAGTGTTGAGTACCAAAGTTGTAGGTATCAACATCATGCACATCTTTTGTATAGGCCATTCCTTCATTTGGCGCTTTTTTATATGGTCAAAGATTTGAAATTCAAATTTTGAGAGAGTTTTGTGCCGCTAAGTGATTTAAAAGTGGCCTTTATGAAAAAGTTTTGAATAGTAAAGTTGAAGGGGACAACATGATCTACAAATTTTGTTTTAGTCATTCCTTCATTTGACACCGTCATAGCATGCACTGTCCACATCTACTCCAATCTTTCACGTAACTCACTTAAACCGTGCAAAAGATGAGCATACTTGTGAAGCATCTATGATGCCACTTGGTTGAAATCATTTCATATTCTTTTTTGGAGTTTAGGTGGCCAAGGCATGTCACCACACCAAATTTGATGATTTTTTTGAAAAATCAGTGAATTACTGTTTTTTTAAACATTAGTGAATTACTCTAATGATTAAAATATGAAAAAGGATAATAATATATAAATATTTAATAATATATAGGTCATCCCATCATTTTGTGTTTTTTTATTATTATCCTATATATTTAATATAAATTATCCTATATATTTAAACATTAGTGAATTACTCAAATGATTAAAATATGAAAAAGGATAATAATATATAAATATAAATTTTACTTTTGTTTAATATAAATTATCCTATTTATTTAATATATATACTATCCTATATATTTATTATATTAAAAAAGTTAAAAAACATTTGTAGGAGCGGCTTGCTTACCTAACAGCGGAGGGCTCCGAATCGACTAAGTGCTGGGCGCATTTCATTTGGGTCGACATGCCGCCAGGCTGTCGGATTTCGCCGCCGGCGCCGCCTCCACCGCCGCCGCTTCTTGCCCCCCGCTCACCTCTCTGCCCCGTCTCATCACTCACCCTGACCTCGCCGCGCGCCACTCGCACAGCCCCATCTCGCCCGCGGGTCGCGGCGTCGCGCGCACGGTTAGGGTTCACCGCGCGCGGGTCTTAGAGCTCGACGGCGGCAGTCTTGGAGTGCTCCACGACGCCCGTCTTGGAGTGCTCGACGGCGACCGTCTTGGAGTGCTCGACGGCGACCGTCTTGTAGTGCTCCATGACCGTCGTCTTAGAGCGCTCGACGGCGCCGTCCGGTCGGCCTCCGTCTTCCCCATCTCGTCTCCGACCTCGTGATCCACTGCGTCGTCTGTGGTTCTCCACTGGCGTCCCTCCTCCGTCTTCCCCACCTCATCTCCGACCTCGACGCATGCAGTTAGGGTTTCCCGCCGCTCTTGGAGTGCTCGACGGTGGCCGCCGGTCTTGGAGCTCGACTGGAACCCTAGCGCCGCCTGGAGCCACCCTCTTTGACGCCATCCACTCCGACTGGAACCCTAGCACGCGCCGGGAGCCAACCTTTCCGAAAGGTTTACTCCCTTCCTACTCCACCCCTCTACTCCATGCTTACTGTTTTTCTAACAATTCTTTTCTTAGCATGTTCGGATTATGTGGATGTTTCTTAGCATCTGTGAATAAATTTCGGTAAACAAATAACCAACAAAATGTTGTCAGTCTTTTGCTATCTAGCTATGCCATCTGAATCAAAGTAGCAATGTTCTGTGAATAATGTGAATAAATATCTATGAATAAATAGCATTGTCAGTCTTTGAACAAGTCTTTCAAAGTAGCATTGTTAGTCTTTGAACAAGTCTTTTGCTGTTAGATACATTATGTGAATAAATATCTATGAATAATTATGTGGAAGTTTCTTAGATGACAGGGGATGTCAGATACATGTTTCTATTATACTGTGTAATCAAAATGGGAAATGCCTCAATTCAGGAAAAAAATAACCATCAAACCACATTTATTAAACTTGATTTCTGTCATGGACAACTATGTAATGGATATCTGTTGTTGTTAGTCTTTTGCTGTTAGTCTTTCCTGTTGTTAACATCTACTCCAACAATTCTGAATCAAAGTTGTCTTTTCCTGTTAGTCTTTTGCTGTCTAGCTATGCCATCTGAATCAAAGTAACAATGTTCTGTCCTACTACCTCTACTACTCTGCCATTTTGATTTTCCATTTTTTTAAATTTGAGAGGGTAGTGTACTACACTACTACTGTACTACTACCACTACTGTCCTCATTAGACACTATGTTTGGGAAGCAACAGCTGTTGCTTACAAGGCCACTATTCCTATCCTATCTTTGGAAAGTAGCTGCTGCTTTTTCTGACATCTCTCTATGTTTGTTAAGCAGTTGTTACTTTGTCCCCAACTCTTCCCTTCCCTCTACTCTCCTCTCCTTTGTTTTGCCAATGATGAATTTGTCTAAAATCCATACATAATATGGAATATGAGCTGATGATCAAGAACTTGTGAGGAACTAGGCATCATCACACCAGCCGCCCCTACATTACCTTCTCTCTTATCTGTTTTGATGCCTAGATGCTTCAAGTTCATGATCATATGATGATTGACATGTTACTGAGGCCTTTTTTAAAACCTTTTCCTATCCTAACCTCTCCTCCTTCCTCTCTTCCCCTTCTATCTCTCTTCTCCTCTCTTCTCTCTTATCCTCTCTCCTTCTATGCTCAGTGTATGATCAAATGATGATTGACGTGCTTCTAAGGCCTTATTTTTTAAAAAAACTTTTCCTTCCTTTCTTCTCTCTATTATACCAGCGGCGAAATCTGGCAGCCTGTCGGCGTCACACAAATGAAATTTTTCCAGCACTTAGTCGATTGGGAGCCCTGTGTTGTGATAATAATCCACCACTGTGGTTTGGCTTTTTTGGACATAATGGTTTGCCATTGGTTTGCCAACCAATGCTAATGCTGAGTTGTACTGGCCTTTGAGTTGTACTCCTACAAATCTACTGCTACCACTACTGTCCTCTATGTTTGGGAAGCAGCAGTTGTTGCTTACAAGGCCACTATTCCTATCCTCTATCGTTGGGAAGCAGCGGCTGCTTTTTTCGACACCTCTCTATGTTTGTTACGCAACAGCTGTTGCTTTGTCCCCAACTCTTCCCTTCCCTCTCCTCTCTTCTCTTTTGTTTTGCCAATGAAGAATTTGTCTAAAATCCATACATAATATGGAATATGAGCCTTATGCACCTCTACTACTGATATGCTTGTTAACCGGTGCCACAAACTGATATGCTTGTATAGGCCTTATGCAAATTTACTACTGCTACATAACTGATATTTGTATGAGCTATTTTTGAATTTGGCTATATTTTTGCTGTCCACTCATACTACTACTGTTGCTGCTCTGCTGGTTACTACTCTTACTTGTGGTGGCTAATGGTGTTAGCAATGCTCTGTTCCTACTCTTTCTACTCTGTTGGTTACTACTCTACTACTCTATCCACTTCCTCTATCTACTACTTGTTGGCTGCTGATTTTTGGGCATATGCAATGATTTTTAGGGATACAACTTACTACAACTCCTACTGCTGTTGGTTGCTTGTTGCTAGCTCCTATACTACTTACTACTACTCTACTACACTGCTGAGGCAGCTGTTGCTTCTTCGTTCCTATACTACTTACTACTACTACTTGGTGGCTGCTAGCTCCTACTATTGTTGGGAAGCAGCAGCTGTTGCTTCTGCTCTCCCTTTGTTTAACAACTCTTCCCTTTCCTCTTCTTTTTTTGGCCCATGATGAAATTGTCCAATCCATACATATGGATTATGAGCTGGTGATTAACACTTGTGGAGGAACTTGGCATCATTAAACCCTTATCCTCTCCCCTCTACTCTACTACCAGTTGTTGCTTTCTTTCCCTACTCCCCACTCTATTCTCCTTTGTTTTGCTGATGATGAAATTGTCTAAGTCCAAACATTAAACCCTATATGAGCTGATGAGCAAGAACTTGTGAGGAACTTGGTGTGGCGGAACCGTCCTGATTATAAGAGCTCAAGTACCGTCTTAGTCAAATCCGTCTGACCTCGACTCACACTTGAACCCATATAACCCCGGTAGTCCGGAAATCTCGAAGGATTTCTATCATCATACATCATACAGGATCGCATTGTTCAAGAATTACATTCGTAAAGATACATCACAGAGAAACGGAACCGAATTTAAAGTATCAGAGTGCGGATTTAAAACAGAGTTATTACAATACCAAATTTGAAAGTGCGGAAGCTGAAATAAGTTTGAAACACGACCACCACACATGTGGTCCAAATAAAACATTGTTTGATAAATCCAACTCACACAACTCACTCTTCTCTTTTTAGATAATGTGCCACTAGAAGTCTCAGACCAGCAAAAGAAAAAGGGAAGCTTCTGGACGACCCTGCCCTGGGTCTACTCCTCATCACCTTCCACCGGGTAGAGGCAGTGCTTACAATAGCCAAAGTAGACCTGGCCATCTGCAACAAGCGGGATAAACCCTGAGTACGGGAATGTACTCAGCTAGACTTACCCGTCCAACTGAAAATAAAGACACCAAGGATATGCAAGGCCTTTTTGGGTGGAGCTGGGATCTTTAGTTGCGAAAAGCTCAATTTAAGATAAGGAGTATTAATTGACAAAGAGGAGCTGTCAGTTTTAGACCTACTTCTTTACTCTAGGTTTGCACCTGAACTATTACACACACTTGAGTCTAACAAGCAATAGTATAACCATATCCAGTTGACTTATCCACATTTTAGTTGAACCTTTAATCATCACATGGAGTTGTATCGTGGTGAAGCTCGCCATAGTTTCCCACTAACCGGGGGAGACGGCGACTCGAATCGAATTCCAAACCAGCTGGTGAAAGACCTTTAATATCAGCCCACACTTTCCCCGTCGGGTCCATGCATTGGGCAACCGCTCGATGCTTGTTCGTGGTGGTAATCGTCGCGGTTCAAGCACGGACCGCCCAATTGGAACCTGGTGATGGCCTCTCGCGGCAGATCACATTTCCATACCAGAGGGCGCGACACGGGTCGAAACCGGCCCGAACAGCTTCTAACCGGCTTTGGGGTCGATGATTAAGGCACCGACATATCCCTAAGTAAAAGGGCGCGTTCAAAAATGAACGAGGGCCAACATCGATACAAACCTACACGATCCAACGGACGGACTGCCCCAAGTTTCCAACTTGTGCCTTGCCTTCCAGTTGACCGTATTTCATTACTACTCCGGTTCTTTTCGACGATAGCAAATATAGCCAACCGTGATCCGGTAAATACCCACCAGGGATATTACGGAAACATCCTTAACTACCACTTTTATTAAGCAACTAAGCAATTCTACATTTGTAAATAAATAACAGGATAACAAGGTAGATATTAATCAATAACCAAGGAATGGTAATGCAGCAAGTAGGATTCATTCCAACTCCTAAACCTAATGCATCACAATATAAAAGGACTCAAGTAATTTTAATTGCAAAAGATAGGAGGCTTAATATGCTCCGGGGCTTGCCTTGAGAGAAGATTGAGGCGTCGTGGGAGGGGCACTCAGGAGGTTAGTGTCGGCCGCGGGGTCGGCTTCCTCGGCTTGATGCAGTTCCGGGATCTCCTGCTCGACGTTTGTCTCCTGCTCCTGGTCTTGATCCTGAACTGTCGATCCTATTGCAATGCGGTTGAAAATGATAAATAAATAATACGTGGTGCGAGATGCGGTGGTAAGAAAAGTAACATTTCTTGCAAACCAACAAAACCAACTTGTTGAACCACTTTTGACATTGAGGTAAATACTTATTTATTTCGTAAAACAAAATCCATTAATTTACCTATTTCTTATTTAGAAATTCAAAAGAAATTCAGGTTTGAACTGCAAGTGCATTTTTCTGAACTCAGAAAAATCCACAAAAATTCCAGAAGGCAATTAACACCTGCTGGACTTCACTGAACAATTTTCAGCCAGAAATAAAATACAAAACTGCAGATATAAAAATAACAAATAAACTGCTCAAAAGGTGCTTTGAACTAACTTTTTACACAAAAAGTGTTCAACAGCAGATTTCATAATTTTTCTAGCTTCTACTACTCATAAACATTCTACTGTAGAAAATTTACTGTCAGAACATAAATATACAAGCCTACACAAAATAAACAAATCTACTCCAAATTAAACCATTTGAACTACAACCCTACTGGAAAAGGGTGCTAAACTCAATTTCATATTTTTTTTTTCCAGATCCTACTCCATATTCCATATTTATCAAGAAAGTTTCATGAACAGAAACTTTATATTATTTCTTACACGAATTTCCAAAGGAAAACACAGAAAAGTACATTTGTAAAACAACTTCAGATTCTTCCATACAACAACTCATGCTTACATTTTTCTCAGCCTGAACATGACATACAGAGACTACACAATGTTTCCCACATTTTATTTCGACATATAAAACACCTTAACATTTATTCTAAGAAATCAGCCAAAAAGGACTTTTAATCATAACAGAAACTTTTTCTACAAAACAGTGCATCATATATTTTTCATAGGTGCAAAACATGGTAATAAACTTACACAGAATTTTCCAGGAATTATCTCAACCAGAAAACATATATAACCATTTATCTCAACAAAAGCATATAAACTGAAATAAATAAAAACAGTAAAATAAACTTCTACCAAAAATACTTTCATATTTTTCCATGATAGATCTACTCATAAACAAGCTAACAAAACTGAAAGTACTTCATTTGGACTTGTAAAACGTGCTACACAAAAATAACAAGCATTACTGGAAAATAAAAGTAAAAAGAAAAACATTTGAATCTTCCCGGCCCACTGTGTGAACTCGGTCCATGGACCAGTGGGTGACTGACGCGCGGGGTCCACGGGTCAACGGGACCCACCTGTCGGTGAAAGCCGAACAGGGGAGAGGTTTGACCGGCGAAAGCTCGTCGGCGGCGAGGTCGCCGGCGGTGAGGCTAGGCTAGGAAGACTCGTCTCGACGAGGCGCATCGAGTGGGGTAGGTGGTTTGGCCAGCGCACGACCGTAGCGTGCCGGCGGCGAGCGGCGGCGCACGGCGGCGACGGCAACACACGGCTATGCCGTTTCCGGCGGTCGCCGGAGAAATTGGGGAATGCGCCATGCTCAGGGAACCCTAGGGAGGCTACGAGGTGGGGTGGTTTGGCTCAGATGGCTCCAGGGAAGCTTGGCCACGTGAGCGGGCCGCGGCGGCGCCCATGGCGCTCGGCCGGGGAGAAGAGAGAGATGGGAGTCGGTAGCGTTGAGGCTGGTCATTGTTCTCACCTTGCCTTGGCTCGGTGAAGCTTGAGGACGAAAAGGAGGAGACGGTGAAGCTTGGGTTGGGGAAGAACGGCGGCGCGGGCTCCGCGGTGGTGACTGGCGTCCGCGGCGGCGCTCTCCGGACTCCGGTGTCAGCGAGGCTCGGCCGGTGGCGCTAGCGCGAGCACCGGGCGTGCAACAGCGAGGCGGAGCAGCTTGCGGAAGGAATCGGAGGGAGGTGGACGGTGATGGTTGGAACGGCGGTGCGGCTCTTGGAGCCGAACGCGGCGAGCAGTGAGGTGCTCGGCGTGTTCGCGGGAGAGAGAGAGAGGGAAGGGAGCGAGGGCAGGAGCGAGTGAGGGGGCTATGAGCGCGGGTGAGTGAGGGAGCGAAGGGTGCTCGGGTTTTGGCTCGGCCGGCGGCAATGCGCGGTCGTGGCGGGGGCCACGGCGACGCGACGTCGCGCAGCACGGCGCGAGCGGCGAGGCGGCGCGACAGGCGAGGCGGCGCGGGAGTGGGCGAGGGAGATTGCTTGCTTGCGCGGGCACGCGAAGATCGAACGGGGAGTGGCGGAGGCAGATTTGGAGCAGAGGCGGGGCGCCACGCGGCAGGCCGACCGGCGTACGGCGCGGTCGGCGACTGGCGCGGCGCGCGCGCGGGCGAGTGCGGGAGCGGGCCGGCGCGGTGCGGAGCTGGGCCGAAAAAGGCCAGATGGGCCGGAAGTGAAGGCGCGGGAAAAAAAATTCGTTTCCTTTTTCTTTTTCCAAAGATTTTCCAAAGTTTGACCACTCAAAAACAGTTTCGAAAACTCCAAACCAGGTTTTGACCCAAATATAAAAGTTGCTCAAAATAATTTTCTCTACAACTTTCATATAGGGCACTTTTTCTGAAAACCATCTTTAAATCCTCCACATAATTAAAGCCAATTTTGAAACATAAAACATTTGCTTAACTCATTTTTATTTAACAAACTATTTTGAACTAGGTCAAAATACCAACATGAAAAGCACTCTACTCAATATTCTCTATTTTATAAACTCATTTGCCAAGATAGAAATCCACTTAAACTATCAAGTCCAATAGAAATCCAAAATCCAAATAAACAAAAAGGCAAAAAACACTCATATGCACATGAAATGATGCAATGCATTGCTTATGCTCTTTTAGTAGCTAAGTGCAGTTCCTAATGCAGTGCTTGACACTAGGGTGTCACACTTGGCACCATTACCAACCGTCCCTACATTACCTTCTTTCTTCTCTGTTATGATGTCTTGATGCTCCAATTCTGGTCAAATGATGATTGACCTTTTTCTGAGGCCTTTTTTTTAAAAAAAACTTTTTCCTTTCTCTATTCTACTCCTCTCTTCTACTCTCTCAATGCTATTTTGTTAAGCAGAATATACTACTTTCTACCAGAATATACTATCTACTACCACTGCTCTTCTAAACTACTACTACGTGATCTAAACTGCTGAAGTTGCCTCCGTTGACTTCCGCATTGGGGTTTTCCTAGATCTGCTCTCTATCAGGTAATAGTGCTTCAATGCTTCTCATATTCACTGTCTTGTGAAGTCCGGGATACAGGTTCGTTGTTGCTGCGCCGATTCTACGATTTATTAGTATCTACTATCTAGCAACTCTAGATAGTTATTCTGTACTCAGAGTTTGCAAAAGACATGTTTAATTGTCATGAGTAAATAGGCATTGTTACTATATTATTAGGCCTAATCTGTATACATTTAAGTCAGCAAGATATTTATGTGTGTGCTTTTCCTCTTTTTCTTTGAGTTAACTAGCAATGAATTATATTGTCTCCACGATTCATATGGAAGTGCTCAGGTCCAGCACTTGATACATTCTCTAAATTCTATTTAAGTTGCGGCCTTTCTTCTTTTTATGTTCTAAATGGACGGCTACCTTAAGTGTTTATCATATTTTTTTCATGTTTGCTCGTATGGTTATTATCACAAATTAAGCAAATGGATAACCACTCTATCAAAAGACATTTGAACGATGAACTCTGTAGCTTTTTGCATTGAAACATCGGATGCTTTGAATATGTCCTTTTTCTATTCTGTAGCTTAAGTGTTGTAGATGTAATATATATATTGTGGTCATATTTTATATAAATGCATTTATTTTTTTTCTTCGAAAATGCACTGTAGGGGCGGCTAGTGATGGAACCGCCCTTACAAATAGCATTTGTAAGGGTGGTTGGAGATAGAACCGCCCGTACAAATGCATTTGTAAGGGCGGTTCTATCACGAACCGCTCTTACAAATGTATTTGTAGGGGCGGTTCTATCACCAACCGCCCTTACAAATGCATTTGTAAGAGCGGTTGGGGAGCCGCCCCTACAGTGCTATGATTTGTAAAAGCGCATGCGTAGGGGCGGCTCCCCCAACCGCCCTTACAGTGCATCTGGAGCCGCCCCTACAATGCTGTGTTGTAGTAGTGGTTGTTATCTTGCTAGCTTCATCACTTAGCTTGGTTCTAACGCGTCTTAAAATAAAGCTACACACATACTTAGCTATAGAATTAGACCAAATAGGTTTTATCAATTAGGCAAAACCAAACTAAGGCTTTCACATATTACAATTCTAAGATAGTTGCACGAGCCACACTTAACTTACTCAGGGACATTCTGCCCGTACCATTATAATTCTTATGTCTTCTATCTACAGGCGTGCAATACAAATTCACTCGTTGTCTGGTTTCCAAAACACTGACAGCTATGGAGGTCAGCACCGCACGCTTGCAGGTGGTGCCCGAGCACGGAGCCGATGAGCTAGTGGTCGCAGGCGGAGGTTGGACTCGTGATTTGAGAGCGGAGGCCGTCCATGGCAGAGGGCCATGGCTCGACTGCTGTATAGCGCGGGTATGCGAAGAACACATAAGTGAACTCGAAGGCCAGCTTTGAGAAAAGAGAGGATAGAGAGAGGTGTGCACTCGCAGCTGTGGACGGGAGGTTCGGTGCCTCTCGGCGAGGATTGATTGTGTGGACGAGAACACTCGTCCGGTTTTCCATTTTTATTTAAGACAAATTTTTTATTTTCTTCATCGTTGGTTCCAAAGTGTGATTTCTTTTTAGTACTTTTTCTACGTATACACTAATCTAAACATCCATTCCAATTAAAAAATTATTTATTTTATAGGATGATATGTTTCTTATATTTTCTTAAAAGCTAAGTACATGTTTAACACTATATATAATTAATTACCTACACCGTTGTCGAAATATTTATGACAGTTATCCTAACGAATGGATTTGGGGCATTTTAACCAATATATGGCTCTAATCCAAACGATTATCACAACTTTTTGTCTAGTATTTATAGAAATAAACCAAACAATAACCTTATTATTTTTATCATATTTAGTTATCAACCAAATACTTTTAATGTAGCACATAATATGGCTAGCCATAAGTATGACTTATACATAACCTTAGACGTGATAAACTATGACCAGCAACTAAACCCTAAATCTCACTGCCGAGCCGTGTGCCTCTCTCCCATACATAGACACCATGCTCGCTAGCCTCCCGAACATCTCCGATTTTATTAGATTAAAAAAGATTTTAAAGTTTTAACTGCATAATTTTTGTATGTAAAATATTTACATATTTTTTTTAAAAAAACTAACCCAAACTGCTCGGAAAAGTCTACTTAACCTCCTCACCTATTAAAGTTTATCTACTTAACCTCTAACCTATAAAACCGTCTGTTTTACCCCCTGAACTTTATAAAACCGGTCAAATTACCCCCCTTATGCAGTTTTAGACGGTGGTTTTGCTACAGTAACAACGGTTTTGGTTTTTTCCTTTTTATTTATTTTGGCTGAATCTTTGAAAAATCATAGTAAATCACAGAAAAATCGTAAAATAGAAAATTCAATTTTGTTGGACTCCACATGAGTAGATCTACACAATAAATATAATGTCATATGCTTTAGTATAAAATTTTTGCTGAAGATTTAGATCTATTCTTTTTTATAATTAATTAAAATAATTCATAATTATAATTTGTATGGTCTAATTGTAGTGAAATTTTTATGATGGCCTAATTATTGTATGCTTGAACTATAGTAAAAATTTTATACCCAGTGGATCATGTATAACTTAGTTAACTAAGTTATATATGTTGCAATAAGTATGAAATTTTTACTGTAGTTCAATCATACAATAACTAGGTTACCATAAAATTTTCACCATAAATGGACCATAGAATCTACCGTTATGAATTGTTTCAATTAATTTTAGAAAAAAACAGATTTAAATCTAAACAAAAACTTTGTACTAAAGTATACTATATTATATATTTATTGTGTAGATCTACTCATGTAGAATCCAACAAAATTGGATTTTCTATTTTACGATTTTTCTATGATTTACTATGATTTTTCAAAGATTCAGCCAAAATAAATAAAAAAACCAAAACCACTGTTACTATAGCAAAACCACCGTCTAAAACCGCCTGAGGGGGTAATTTGACCGGTTTTATAAAATTCAGGGGGTAAAACAGACGATTTAATAGGTTGAGGGTTAAGTAGATAATCCTTAATAGACGAGGAGGTTAAATAGACTTTTTCCCAAACTGCTCTATGTGCGAAAGAACAAATGATTTTAAAAATTGTGATGTAGGGCCGTAGGGGGTTTAAATTTGGATTAAATCAGAGCATCGTGAAAGTTGAGGAAAATAAAAGATTCTTTTCATCAGAAAATAAAAAAAGCCATCGGTTAAAATTGGTCTGGTTCCTCACTCTTCCTTCCTTCTCCCTTCCGAGACAGACGAGTAAAAAACCTCCTCCAGCGCTCGTCCACGTAGAACTAAACCTCCTCCAAACTTTAAATTTCGTCGGCCGATTTCCCTCCCTCCCTGGATACGGGCCCACCCGGTGGCTTCCGCACGCGCCAGAAGAGGAACGAAGCCTGGCAAATCCGCGCCCGCCCTCGCCCTCGCCGTCTGCCGGACGCCGCCTCGACGCCCTGACGCCGCCGCCTCGACGCCCTGACGCCGCCGCCTCGACGCCCTGACGCCGCCGCCGGACGCCACGTCGCCTCCCCGACTTCATCCGCGTCCTTCCCGCCCTCCTACTCACGCTACGCGCCGCCGCCTCGACGCCACCGGACGCGCCGCCGCTTCCACGACCTGCCCCGCTGGACGCGCCGCTGCCGGACGCGCCACCGCCTCCACGCCGCTGGACATACCGCTGCCTCCACGACTGCCCTGCTGACACCGCCGGACCGACCCTGCCAAGTCAGGCGCTCAGGTCTCCGCCGTGCCTGCAGTCCTGTTTGCTTTGATCTGTTTTGCTGGCTATTTTTATTCGGATCTGATCCAATTACAAGTGTATACATGTATTATTATGTTCACTAACTTTGATCCCTTTCAATTATTATCAGTAGTACATGTAGACACCCAATGTCCTTCAATGCTTGCGGTTCTGTGTGCTTTGATTTGCTTTCCTCTGAAATTTCATAGCCCTTGTGGTCCTCACCCTCCCCACCTTGGTGGCATTTGGATAGGCAGTGTGAATGGAACCATTTTGGACATGGAAATGGGCCCGAATCTGTGAATGGAGTGTTGATGAAGGGTGATGATCTTCAACCTCTTCTGAATTGCATCCCTCTCCCCTCCTGAAACCTAATTACCGGCGGTGTGGGGTTGTGGCCAGTGTGCAGGGCTCTCGCTTGATGACGGCTACATACCACGACGTGGCAACAGGCAAAGGGCCATAGAGTTTTTTTTTTTTTCTGTGATAGAGATGTGGCATCCTAATCAGCAATCATCAATACATAACTAAATGAATATATGTGCTGATGACAATTTTGATAGCTAAATATTGAAACTAGTCTTTACTTTGTGCTACATACATATCGTTCTATTTTAATTGAGCTGAAATTTCTTCTGTTGATTTGTAGTGTGGTATTTGTTAATGGGATTGTACTGCTAGGTTAGTTCTGTTTGGTTGAAGAGGGGATAGTAATTGTTCTTCCAAATCTAGTCAATTTCAAAAATCCTGAAATCCTAGAAGAGGGGGCATCTTCCAAATCCTGCTAGCTTAGTTGTTGTTGCATGCAGCGTCAAACTGCAGTGAGGTATTTCCTTTCCCCTTGCTCCAAATTATTGCTTGGGTATGAGAATTTGAGAATCAGTCACTTGAGAAAAATAGTTCCGGAATGCATCAGTGACTCTGGAGTTTTTTGTTTGATGGCAGAGATAGAATCGTGAATTGGCATTAAGCTTATATGGATGTGGTCTATTGTTCTCTATGTCAGCTGGTCTAATAACAGAAATGCCTAATAAATCAGTCTGTAGGTACAAAGTAACCAGAAATGGCCAAATACCTTACTGAATAGATAAGATGCCAGCATGTTTGTTTCAAAAAGAAGAAGAAGAAAAGATGCCAGCATGCAGTCATCCGCTGGCTGCACAGTAGGAACGAGGTCTCCGGCCTCTATCTGTACATTTTCAAGGCCGACCAATTTCATTTCCTCTGTTATTTTAGTTTGCCCATGCATCTTCGTTCTTGTCAGGTTTCCCATCTAAATATTCAGTTTAAACTTTCAACAATGGCATTATTGGACATGAACTGGAGGATCAGTTATCCATGTGCTGCATATTAACAAAATATGTTATGCATTTTAAATAATGGCATTGGTACTGAATTAACACTTTGACTGCTTGGTGTTCATATTGTATTAAAGTCCAAATCAGAGAGATCTTAATCCGATCAAGAAAATATCCATTCAGAAAAGTAACTGTGTGACCGCCTAGGGTGGTACTGGCCGGCCAGAACATTGTCAGCAGTTTACTTGTAAGTGCACAAGTTGTTGCCAAGCTGAAATTTAATTTCAGAAGGGCATGTTACAACACATACTTAGTTAACAATTTATTCATTTGTCTTTGGATAGCAAATAAAAATAAATGGCTAATGGCTTTGCTATTCAGGTCAGGCAACTCCTGTTGGTGGCCTCTCCGCCACAGGCAACAAAGGGCATCCACAGTGATTAATCTCGCCACAGGGATCTTTTAGTGAACAATCTTGCCAGTTTCCAAGTATTGGCTACCCTCTATATTCACGGTAAAAGGTGCACTTATCTTAACATTTTTTGTACTTATCTGAACATTTTTGTGGCTGTAAGAAAATAAACAAAACTGTTCATATAATTACAGACATGATCTAACGATGAAATGTTTTATGAGTACTACAACCAATTAAATAAATTCATATAAACCATTTATACCTGTTGTGGAGAAACAAACATGTTTTTAACTAGGATTATGCTGGTGCATTACAACGGGAGTCAACATTTTATACTTTTGCTATATTGTTTTAGAGTGAATTTCTTGGGCTACCACCCGAATTTCTGGAGATAAAAAATGCCTTGAGATGCGTGTTCATTTACTGGATAACTATTGTTGGTTGATTGAGATTCATTTGGGTCGTTTTTGAGCTAAAGTCGACTGTCGATTATGTATTTCACGGTGCTACCCAGGATTTTCAAACTTAAGTTACAGTGCCTGTGCAGCTGAGTCACTCGTTTGTTCGCTTTAATTTTTTTAGTTTGGTGTCAAATCATTTGATTTTACTGCTATCATATTATCGGTGTATCTGCAGTAAGTCAACAACAATACACAAATAAATGCATGGAGAATGGAAAGAGAGCTGTTGGTGTTACTTGAGAAAATAAAATAATGCTCTGTCATGATAATACAAACATTTTACCAATCTAACTGATAATTGGCTGAATTTTTTCTTCAAATTGAATTTAACACCAGTCATTCAAAAGTACAATTGTTATTCCAGTGTGCATTCTATTACATAGTTTTAAACCTATTTTTATTGATAAAATCAGAGTAGTGATAATTGTTCAGAACTATTAAACCAGGGAGAACTATTGATAAAACCAGGGTGCAGTTGTATTTGGTTAACCTGATTATAACCAGCAAACACACCATTAATCCTCCATTTGATGGTTTAATTAATTCTTCCATACTTGCATTTACTAAGAAGAAAAAAATCATAGTTCTGGGTGTACCTTTCTGCAGTGATTTCCACTTTTCTTAATGAAATGACACGCAGCTCTCTTGCGTCGTTCAAGAAAAAGTGATTTACATTTTTAGTTGAGGGAAGCCGCCTTGTGCTGGAGTTGTGGTAGTTTGTTTTGGACAGTAGCACTATGCACTATAACTTGTTTTTTTTCTTAGTTGAGTACAAATCTGTAGCAAGCTGAATTTTCATTGTTGCATCTTGTGTGGCCAGTCAAGTATGATGAAGGCATCCGTAACTTTATAGAATTTGCCTCTGTAAATATATGTGGCTACTTGGTTGTGGTGGAAAACATGAAAAATAACTAAAACATTGTTCTTCTTGGTGTCTTAGTGGATAGTGTAAACAATGTTCTCTTGATGCTCACATTTAATAGATAAGGGTTATGTGGGGGTGAACTCTTATCCTAATATTTTATGAAGTGTGCTTATCACATAGTATCTTTATTCAAATGTGCTTATTACCTGAAGATCTTAGCTCTCAGTTATACTTCTAAAGCTCTCCTACACTAAGTACTAATACTCTGGGACATGTTTATTTGGATTCAAATGTGTTTCTTCACTAATAGACCCATGAAATTGTCCTCAGTTCTGCAGGGGCATGATGAGTTTCTACATCCAGTGCTGAAATCGTTCAATACCTACCCAAGCTTCCATTGATCCAGGTGAGTCCTGCTGCTGTCACCCTTTGGTTGATAGCCAATCACATTTATGTCTGGACCTAAAATTGCTTACTCTTTACAGAAAACAGTTCAGAAATTTGTTCTTCACTGTTTGCAAACTTACAGTCATCTAGACTAAGCCCACAGCAATACACTTCGGCAAATTGTTCTTAAACATGATTAAGTTACATTGTTAAAATTAAATCAAGTATCAGTCGTCCATTTAATTCCTGTCAATTGGGGCTTACGAATTATGGTAGTTTTAGACCATAAGTTAAGACCTATTATTTTTAGGACTGGTCTGTTTGTACAGGCAGATATAAATTTAGTCACATACTCACATTCAATATTTCGTGAACACATAGGGGTACCATTGTCTGAAGTTTGCCATTTTCAGAAATTGTGTTCTGACCTATATAAGTTTTCACAACAGTGATAGTATCATGGAATTTTGTGGGCTTATGTAACTCTTGTTTGATATGTATGTATCTGCTAATTGGGGAACACTACCCTGCTCTTGCTTGATCCAATTGCAGCTATTTCAGTACTGGATATTTCTTCACAAAAATATCAGTTGTGATTGTGAATGCCTGTTTTGTCAGACCAATTGGGTGTTTGTTAAAGATCAGAAAATTCCGAGCTTGTGCTTTCCTTCATATTGAGTGTTTGTGATTGTCAAGTTCTTCAATCTTCAATTTAGCATCAAAATATCATTTGAAGTCCTTAAAGGTTACCTATCAAAGGTTTAGTACAAACTGTCAGAAATCTAGCAGCAAAGTTCAATTGAGTGCTTACATTCACTATCCAACAATATCTTCCTGCATGCACATGTCAATTGAGTGCCTAGATTCATCAAAGCCATGTAGTCCATTTCTTTTCTTTAAACATAAGTACATAAAACTTTTGCTTCTTCTATTTAATATTTGTAGGACAGGGGAAAGTGTTAAACATCACATGCATGCAGATTTTGTAAAACTGTAATGAACATGAAAAACATTATCAATTAAACTTCAAAGGGCACTGTAAATCATTATCAATTGGTGGAAACTTTTTTCTTGTACAACTGAGGCTATCTATGTGTTAAACTGTTAATACAGTATCGGGGATCGTGCCTCCGTCTTGAGATGGCGAACCCAGCGGAGAAGAAGAAGCTACGACAGCTGAAGGAGGAGCTTGCCAATAGAGAACGCTTACTCGAGCAGGCACATGGCAAGGTGCAGAAGCGTCTACAGCACTCAATACAGGTACATCTCACCCTTTTCAATTGGTTAACGCTCAATATAAGCCAAAAACTGACGCCTTTTTGATGCACAAACAAAATTCCCACTTGAGTAAATTTCATTAGTGGCCCTTGACTTTGTCTCACGTTCTCACTTAGGTCCCAGTATTCTCAACATATAAACTCCTAAACTTGCTAATTGTATCACATATTCACATGAGGTCCAAATCTTCTGAATTTGTGTTAAACCATTCACGTGTCGTGCTCATCGACCACACATGGATGATTTAACACAAATTCTGAAGATTTAAACCCCATGTGGTACAGTTAGCAAGTTTAGAGTGCTAAAAAAGAATTTTGACAATACTGGAACCTAAGTGAGAACACAGACCAATTTAAGGACCACCCATGAAATTTACTCTTTAATTTTCCAGGAGATGGAAATGTTTGTAATTGGTGCAAATGCTGGCCCTAGAGCATTTCATAAGCTGATGATAAGGAGATATAACAGAATTTTAAATATTTGCTCAACAAAAGTGGCTGGTGTGCCGGTGTTACCACCCCTAATCCCACTCGAGCAGGGTGCACCAGAGAAGCGGTGCACTTATCACATTGTCAAAATTATTGGGAGGTTTGGACGACAAGTCTTGTTACTTTTTCAAGAAAATGATATGTACCTCATTGGATTCAAACCTTTCCACCAAGACAACAATATTGATGACGCAACACCTTGGTTCAGGTTTGAGGGTGAACCTTTCCCCTCTTTCTTGAATTCAGTTGAGATTGGGTACAAATCAAGCTACAAGAAGATGTAAGATATAATTTACCTACTAGTTTGCAGATTAGTTCACTTTACATCAAACACAGACTATAATATATTGTTTCTTCCTTTGATTTGCAGTGACGACATTGAGATTGGATATAATTGTCTTGATCACATATGTGAGGTTTTATCCAGATACAATGTGAATAATGCAATGGAGTGTAATAAAGAGAGGCGCAAGGTCCTTAGGTGTGCTTGCTTTATGTTGAGTGAGGCGCAGAGACTAGGAGAAGTGCAGGTGTTGATAAAGCAACTGCTGGCCACAAACAGAAGAACATGCATTCCATATTTGGTTAAAAAGATACACTCATGGCAACTTTTGAGCTCATGTACCCTTCAGCATGTATGTGGCAATGGTACTGCTTTGAAAATGGTTGAGTACCTAGTTCCAGGATTATACAATCCCCAAAAGAAAACATATGAGATGTGGAGGTTGGTGGGAAGAAAAAAAGAACAAGAATCTGAAGAATGCAGATTTGGAAGGAGAGTGGGGGAAAGAACTGTTGATCTTATGCTGGGAAGCTGACTATGCCATCGGAGCCATTATGAAGCAAGAGGCTGCAGCAAGAAAGGTGAAGCCTAGGCTAACATCACTTGCAATATTACATAATTATTACATTATGGGTGCTTGATGTTCTCCACATATATTTTGCAACTGAAATTTGTATGCAGGAGAAACCAAACCACAGAGTGCTTAAAGATTCTTGCGCTCGAGTCCCACCACTGCCTCTCAAGGATAAGGCATCAGCAGAAGAATTTCTGATCTCAGAAGAAGTGAAGCCTAAGCATCTTACGGTAACATCACTGGCAATATTCCACAATTACATTATGGGTGCTTGATGTTCTCCACTTATATTTTGCAACTGAAATTTGTATGCAGGAGAAATCAAATCAGATAGTGCTGAAAGATTCTTGCGCTCCAGTCCCACCCTTGCCTTTGAAGGACAAGGCTTCAGCAGAAATTGTTCTGATCCCCGAAGAACGACTTGATCAGAAGGTCCATGGCACAACCGGACATGCACAAATTGTAGCCAAAGACACAATGAAGCATAGCCAACTGTCAGCTTCCTGCCACGATGCTCCTCCAGCTCCTTCCTCAGACAAGGCTGTGGAAAGCCACGGAGGCATTTCCCTGTACGAATCTGATCTTGACTCTCTTCGTGGCCCGTCGTGGCTAACAGACGCAGTGATCGGATTCACCTTTGCCAAGCTCTCCTCCAGCATCACCAACATTGAAGATGTGCTGTTGCTGCCCCCTAGCATAACAGGGTTGATGAATGGCGGCTCTTCCAATATCGCACAGCTGGACAACAGTCTCAGACTTAGGTCACGCTCACTGGTGCTAATGGTAGTGACTAACAGTAAGGATGCCAGCATCTCAGACAGTGGAAGTCACTGGAGTCTCCTAGTGCTAGATAATACCAGGAACCTCTTTGTTCATCACGACAGTCTCGGGGTTGCTAATTTGGAGGCTGCTGAAGATCTTGCAAACATGATCCGAGAGGCGCTCCCCGATGTACAAGATGCGCAGTTGATCAATGCTGCAACACCACAGCAGAGGAATTGCTATGACTGCGGCATATATGTCATGGCTGTGGCTGAAGTAATCTGCCGATGGTGGTCAAGGAACCGTGCTGGAGTTCACGTCACAGATTGGGTTGACAAGGTGTTAAGAGAGTGCAAGGACCCTGATAAGGTGGAAGGTATGAGGACGAAACTTCTTAGGCAGATTGAGTCGAACAAGATAAAGGTAACATCACTCACAATATTCCACAATTACATTATGGGTGCTTGATGTTCTCCACTTATATTTTGCAACTGAAATTTGTATGCAGGACAAATTAAATCATACAACTGTAGGGTCGGCGGCTCTGGGTAAACCTGCATCACCAAACAACAAGCCTCAAGGTGGATCACTAATCATGTAAGTTGCAGCAGTTCATGTAAGCTTTAGGGCGTAAGATCTCGGCAAAGCATGATGAAAATTCAGTGTTGAAATTCTCCATCCTCAAACAAGATATCCACTAAAAACATCAAAAAAACATTAGACAACATTAGTATTAGACATGTAAATGTATAGTCTTGTATACAGTATACATTATATTTGGACATGTACCCTAAGCTCAATTGGGCTATATATATATATATATATATATATATATGAAAAGTCACCCCCACCCAATCACGGTGTGGGGTGTTCTCCCTATTCATGTGTCATTCTACATGGTATGAATCCGATCCTAGCCTCTGCTTCCGCTCCTTTCCCTCCCTCCCTCGCGCGCAATCAGCGCTCGCGGTCTCCTCCCTCTGCTCGCGCCGCGCACGCGATCCCTTTCCTCCGCCCGCGCCGCCAGCCGCGCGACCCGCTGCTTGCGCCGTCCCACCGCTCGCGCCGCCAGCCGCGCGACCCGCTGCTTGCGCCGCGCGCGTGGCCCCCTTCCTCCGCCCGCGCCGCCAGCCGCGCGACCCGCTGCTCGCGCCGCCGTAGCCTTGCGACCTTCCCTTCATGATCTCCTCCTCTGCTCGCGTTGCAGGCCGCGCCTCCCGCCACTTCACGCGCCACGACGTGTCCACCTTCCCCGGCAGGTCGCCCCTCCTCCAATGGCAACGAGTGCTGCTCTCGGCTCCAGTTCCTTGTCGGCCACCGGTTCAGGCACCATGCCCGCAACAGGTGCCCCGACCCTCCCAACCATCGGTGAGGCCACCATGGGTGCCATGGCCGCCGGCGTTACTGCACAAATCGTGGCTCATTTCTACGCCAGGGTGAACGTCAAAGCCCATGTTCTGATTACGCTGGAGCTCACCTCCAACTATTCGAAGTGGCGTTCTTCTTCAAGTTTCTGTGTGGCAAATTCGGGCTTCGCTCCCATATCGATGGCACTGTTCCTCCTCGCCCCAATGACCCGTAGTGGGATGTTGCTGAGTGCTGCATTGGTGGCTAGCTCGCCGGCTCCATTGACGACTCCATCCTCAAGGGGTGGTAAAGGCCCTATAATTTAGCCTAGCAAATTTAAGGATCGGGCTCAATAAGGATCGAACCGTAATACTATATGATTTTGATCTAAAAATGGAAAGGGCCAAGTTGGATTGTGAAGAAATGATAAGGGCCATGATCCATTACCATCCTCGACCTCGCTATGGAGGACGCTGATCTGACCGCCAGCGACTTGTGGGTGGCCATCGAGGTGATCTTTCGCGCCAACAAGGAGCCACGTGCCATCTTCCTCAACGAGTTCCACTCCATGGTGCAGGGTGACTCCACCATCTCCGCCTACTGCCAGCGCCTCAAGATTAAGGTTGCCGCCCTCCGCGACGTCGGCCATCCCGTGGAGAACTCGCAGCTCGTCCTCGCCCTTCTGCGCGACCTCAACCCTCGCTTCTCCAACCCTGCCGATGTCATTGCAAATTCCGTCGTGCTCCCCATGTTTGCCAGAGCCCATGACGTGCTGGTTCTCAAGGAGGTTCGCCTTGCCAATGACGAGAAGACCATCGTCAACACCGCCCTCCTCGCCATGGCTGGTTCTGGCTGCACCAGTCTGGGCGAGTTTCGCTCTACCACCACCAGGGCCACCTCTAGTAGTTCACACAACCCTCACATCACCGGCTATAGCAGCGGCAAGTCGACAACAGGAGCGACAACGGTGGGAAAGGCAGGCAAGGACAAGCGCGGTTCGGATGGCGGTCAGCACTGCGAAGCTGGATACTACAGTGCAACTGGTGCCCCTCAACATGTCAACTAGCACCCACAAGCTAGACACCACGCACCCATGAGTCCCTGGGTTTGCTACAACCCATGGGCTCCACAGGGCCCTCCTCCGCCTCAGCAGGGCCCAGCAGCTGGCGCCCCGGTGTCCTCGGCACCCCACCTCAGGCTCACACGGCGTACGTGCCAGTGCAGCCACTGACAACCTTCGCACCACTTCAGGTCTCCCAGTCGGCTCCTATGTGGAACCAGGCTGGCCTCGTCGCCATGCTCAACCATCTGCACCTCTAGGACCAGCAGCATTGGGTAATGGATTTTGGTGCCTCATCTCACATGAGCACCTCAGATGGTATACTCTTTTCCCACTGCCCCTCCTCTCATTCCTCCATTACTGTTGGCAATGGTCACACTCTTCCTATTTCATGTCGTGGCGAGTCTGTCCTTCACACACCAACATCCATTTTTCCACTTTATAATGTTCTAGTCGTTCCATCCCTAGTCCACAACTTGCTCTACGTTCATCAGCTCACTAGCGATAATAACTGTTCTATCGAATTTGACGCTCTTGGTTTTTTCTGTCAAGGATATCTAGACCCGGCGTGTGATGCTTCGCTGCAATAGTGCTGGCGATATTTACACCATTCCTGCCACACCTCCTGCTCCACGCGCCAGCATCGCCATCGCCATCTCCACCGACCTCTGGCATCACCATCTTGGACATCCCAGCTCTGCCACCAGACATTCTTCGCCATAGCGCATCCATCAGTTGTAATAAAGTAGCCCATACTCTGTCATTCATAGAGTAGCACCATCCGTGGCCATAGACGACGGTCTCCCGCTCCAATGCTGAGGCTGAGTACCGCGCGGTTGCCCACTCCGTGGCCGAGTGGTGTTGGCTTCGTCAGCTTCTTCAAGAGCTTCACACGCTGCTTGCCTCTGCGACCATCGTGTACTGTGAAAATGTTAGTGTCGTCTATATGACAGCTAATCCTGTCCATCATCGCCGGACAAAGCACATCGAGATTGACATTCACTTTGTTCGCGACCAGGTTGCCTTAGGACAGGTTCAGGTGCTTCATGTCCCTTCAATTCATCAGTTCGCGGACATCATGATCAAGGGCCTACATGTACAGTTGTTCACTGACTTTAGGTCCAGCCTTTGCGTCCGGGATCTTCCCGTTGCGACTGCGGACGGGTATTAGACATGTAAATGTATAATCTTGTATACATTGTATTTGGACATGTACCCTAAGGCCAATTGGGCTATATATATGAAAGGTCACCCCCTTCCCCGCAACCCAATCAGGGTGTGGGGCGTTCTCCCTATTCCTGTGTCATTCTACAATTAGATTTCGGTAATAAGAATAATGACACTTCCAGCTTTTGAAATGTTATACTTAGCACGAAGCGTTTGGCAGCATGAATGATGACACATACATTTTGTGAAGTATTTATCAGAGAACATGGGGAAAGAAAACAAGATGAACATACACTGAACTGAGTTGAGCTCCTCTTCACTTTGTGCCCTTATTTCCTGAATATATGATATGAAGATGTCAGGGCAGTTGTTGCTGAGGGATAGATTGATGAGCAGAGGGTTGTGTTGCCCATAGCAGCCGGCTTAGGCGTGCAGCAAGTTATTGTATTAATAATGACATCTTCACGTCTCCTGAGTGCTGGCTGCATTATTAGGCAATTGAACTTGCTATTGCACAATTGTTTTGAGCAGTCTTTCATACAAAGAGTATGATGATCAATCTTACCTGATTCCTCAAACTTTGCTACTACAAGTCCCCAAACTTTGCAAAGACTTAATGGTGGCATGATAATATTGTAATTTGGGATTCAAAATTCTGGTGAACAAAGAGTCATCTCATCTATAACTACATTGACTACTACAAGTCCCCAAACTTTGCTATTATTCATAGACCTGGGAGCCAATCGCCGTTGGATCTCAGCCAAGCGTCTGATGTTATTATTGATAGACTTGGTTTTCTTTGAGTCAAGTAGCTTAAACTGAAGCTATCCAACCCTGTGTAAAACTAGTCATGCAGCATGCATAATTCTGGTGCTTTGATAGTTTGATCAATTAATTGACATATGAGATTAACTCTTACGATGGCCACATTCTTTGAAAACTGTTTGCATATTGTTATTGCCAATATCTATGCTGCTGTTGATCCAATTCAAGATGATAAAAGGTGTATGCTTACTTGCAGGAGGAGAAAAGAAAGGTGATTTGCATTCACTGAGAAGTAGAGGGTCTCAAATACATGTGATGCCAGTTGACAGCGTGTAAAATGCAAGGACCATTTTCATTTTCTAGGCTGACAAACATGTATCTCCAAAATAAATATGAAGGATATAATTTTGTACGTTACTGATGCATGCAATCGCAATAACTGTGTTCAAAAGTGCTGTTCTGATTTTCTGCGCTAGTGAACCTGAGCGGTGTTTTGATTTTTCAATTTCTGATCTTACAGTAATGGCTTCTCGTTTTGTGTAGTTTGTGGACTTGTGTTCAAACGCTTCTGCCTTGCACAGCATCAGGTTCTTGCTAGTTAAGCTTTGACAATGCATGGAACTGCAGCGTAGCCAGGGAAATACTATGTATTCGTCAGTTCAGTTATCAATTTACTTGCTGCTTTACCTGTGTGTGGTTAAAAATGATAAAATATTTAAATATACAATAGTTCAAGGCAAAATAGTCATTTCCATCCCTAAACTATTGCCTAAGGCTCAGTTTGGTCCCTGAACTTTCAAATTGTCCATCTTAGTCCTTAAACAATGGATTTGCAGCTCAATCTCGTCCACCCCCCTTCGTATCTCGCCATGTGGTGAACACTACATGCGAAATATCGCTCCTAGCCTTTGCTCCTTTCTTTACCCGTTGGTTTGGCTCACGATATTTCTCTCTCCTTTTGGTCCTTAAAATAGATTTGTGATGTGCCAACATATAACATGTTCTAGATCACTAAAGTTCATGGCTTGAAAGGATCTAATTGGCCTAGACGGGGAGGGGGGGGTTTGAATAGGCGTATTTGAAATTCCTGAAACTCACAAACTCAAAAGCAGAAGTTAAATGTGAACCGGAAGTTCCGATGGTTTGGAGCAAAAGTTTCGGTCGATGACCAAAACTTCCGATGCAAACCCACCTGCACTTCTAGTGCCCTACAAGGCTACGAAATCAAAGTAAATTGAGTTGTTTGTTTCAAACCAAATGTTCACCACACCATCTTGGATGTTGTTGATGAAGATGTTGAGCTCTCCAAGGCTTTGTTCCTCACGAACCGATGGATGTAGTCCTTTAACCTATGAAGTGGAGATAAAGGAGAGAAACACAAATAACAAGGGTAGTCGAAGCTACCACCACAAAACAAGCACATGAGACATGATTTATTCCGAGGTTCGACAATCCCCACAAAGGAGTTCCTACGTCCTCGTTGTTGAGGTGACCACTAAGGTCCGACCACTTAAGTCTCCTCCCTCAAGCAACCTCAAGCAACCACACAGGAAGCTTGAGATGTCCACTAAGAAGAAGGGCAATACAAATACTTCGGGATGCCCTCACAAGTGAATTAACACGGGCAATCACGAAGAACACCTTCTAGATGAGGGCATCCCTAGCCCTCACAAGTGAATTAACACGGGCAATCACGAAGAACCCTAGATCTCACAAATGAATTAGCCGGCTAGGGTTCCAAGAACCCAAGAGTAAAAGACACAAACCAAACCAGCTAGATGAGGAATTCAAGTGCTCAAGTCGAAGATTGATGTTACCACTCTCTAATCTCACGTCCCTAGCTCAAATCGATGGAGGATTGAAGCTTGGAAGCAAAGGGAGGAGAGTGGGTGAGTCAACGCTAGGAAGCTGATGGAGAGAGCAAACACGCAGTGTAAGAATTGTTAAACCTTTTGAAATGGACGAGGGAGAATATATATACTCGAGCTTCAGATGGCCTACCAGAAGTTCTCGTGGCGACCACCGGAACTTCCGGTCAGTGGAAAGTTAACAGATCTGGTTGCGGGCAGGCGAAAAGGCCTGACCGGAACTTCTGGTCAACAGAGAAGGTCGTTAGAAGAGGACGGTCCCCGAGCGGAACTTCCGGTCAACTGATTGGAACTTCCGGTCGGTCAAGCGGTACTTCCGTTCACGGACCGAAAGTTCTGCCCGGAACCTCCGCTCAATCCCTGCGCACTCAACAGAACTTCTGCTCACTGAGCGGAACTTCCGGTCAGAGACCAGAACTTCAGCTCCACCCTGGCAATCAACTAAAAAGCTAAGTGCCCGTGAGAATTTGTGTTCTCGCAAGCGATCTAAGACAACGACATGAGCACTTTTATCTCCATCTAGCTAGCTATGATTTGTGACCATTTTGATAGTACGACGTTTCCTATAACTCAACTTAAAGTATAAAATGATGAACCGCTTGAGTCAAGACGCCTTCTTTTTCATCAAAATTTAGGGTGTTATGATTCACCAAATTCATCTATTTAAATTTATTGATTGACTAACACCTGTAGATATCACTTTATGAATATGTTAGTCCCTAATTTGATTGTAATTAATTATCCAAAACCCACATCAGGGGCGAATGCACTTACACGTCTCAATTAATATGTTAAATTTTTTTTATATATGTACTATATTTTAATAACTAAATAAAATGTGATAGTTGTTGACTTGTTGTATACACAGTACACACATCAATCATTTGCTGCTATCCTAAGTCCTAAAATATACTGAAAGGAAGGTTGCACGATCAACGAGGAAGAGCCATGCTACTGAAGGCCGCTTATCTCTACCGTGCATGAGGGGATTTGAAGATATTTTCCTTTTCTTTTTCTGTCACACCCCAAAATTTCCATTTTGGGATGTGAATAGAAAACACTTAACAAAACATATGATTTTGTATTTTTCTAAAATTTTCCCAACCTTTATTTAGTTGTTGACAATTTATATATTAGAAAATGTGAGTTTTCAAAAGTTTTAAGAATCTAATCTAATGGTTTGTTGCATATCGTGCCTTTGCATAGTGTTTATGTATGAAAAATGAATTTAAAGTTTTTTCAAATGCGCATAGGGTTTGAATCAAAGCAAATCTCTCTTCATCTTTAACCAAGTTTCCTTGACCCCAAAACCATGATGAAACCCTTGGAAACCATACACTTTGATTCTTGTTCCAAAAACCTTGATGGATCATCAAACTTCATCTTGTCAAACATCCAAACTTCTGCTCTCTGAAATCCCAACTAGTCATATCCTAACTTGCTCTTTTATCTTTCCTTCTTCGCCTTATATTTGAGCACCTAATCCATTTTGATTGAGTCTTATCCAAAGCCCAAAGTCTATGCTAGATGACCAATCATTGTACATCTTCTCTCTCACATAATTCAACCATCGACTTGTTCGGGTCAAATCAATGCATGTCTTGCACCTAAGTTAATCTCAACTTCAACTTTCTCTTCTTTTCTCACCTTGGGCAATATCTACATAGTCGCTTTTCCCTCAACCTTTTCTCATCTTGATCGAAGTCAAACTTGTTTTCTATCTATCCTTAAAATCTATATGGCCTTGGTCCCGCCTTTTTGAAACCCTAAGTTCCCAAAAAACCCTAATCGCCTCTCCGAGAATTTAGCAGGTCGAGCTCAACTCTTCCCTTCCATCTTGTCTTCCATTGAGGACAAATTCAAAGCTTAACTAAATGGTAAACCATCCTCTCCATCTCTCCTTTTGCTAATGGGTCAACTCTAGTCATTCCATTCCCCGACATCGCTCTGGGCCAAACCCGGTCCAAACCTTGCCTTAACTCTCGTCATGGATCAAAGCCCAACCATCCTCCCATCTTTTGTGGTCCACAAGCAAGCCCAACCAGCCCTCTATCTCTCCCTCTCCCCTCCCCCACGTCAACCCACTGAAAACCCTCTTCATGTTGCACAAAAAAAATATCCACCAAGCAAGAAAATATCAACAAATGACCCTTTGGCTTCCCACCACTTGGTCTCCCCTCCATTCCCCTTCAAATATAACTCCCCCTCAGCCCCCTTATGCCTCCCCCTTCCTTTCCCATGTCAAGAACAGAGGAGGGACGCCCCTGCACCTCCTCCACCTTCCCCATGGCTGCCCCAATCAACCACAACAAGAGAAGGACACCCGATTGCACCACATCATCGTCACCGGCCGTCGCGATTCGCCTCCTCGCTCCACCACACCATTCCCCATGGTGAGAACACTCCATAATCTTCCCTATTCTGTTTTTATGTTCCTCTATGCAAATCAAGTCACTTAGATGATGTATGGTTGATCCCCGGCGAAGATTACTCGTTGTATGTGTTGCTGTCATCGGAGCCAGCTTTGCTGTTGTTAATGGAATCACGTTCCTCGCTGTTTCGATGGTCTAATCATCAAACCCTTTGGTGAAATTGTATATAGCATCCTTGAACACGCCTCTGCAAAATGGTTTGACCATAGGTGTTGAGAAACTAGAGATATAATCATCTCCATGCCTGCTGTTCCTGCTGTTAGGTCAGTTTGCAGCTCTGAGTTGTTTTGGCGTTCCCCGCTAATCCACTGTCCGAATCACCATGCCCTTTGACCTACATGTTTATGACATCCCTGCACATGATCCCACAAATTGGCTTGGCTATGAAATCCATAATGGCCGAGATATAGAGTCCCAAGTGTCTACTACCCCTGTTGTCCGTACAACAGTGACCCCGTTTTTGGCAACGGCGTTCCCGTTGGTCCATTGAACCACTTGGTCCATCCTTTGGCAAGAACACCTTTTATATAGTTGCACATGCCTTTGCAATTTTTCATGGCCATATGATCAAATATGAAAGAGATATCATCATGTTTTGTGTTTGTTGTCCCTGCTGCCTTGCAGTCACGCTGATGCCGGTTGGCATGCGCGTTCCCGTTGATTCGCCGCTCCGATGGTCAAGCCCTTTTACCACAATGTGTACCATAGACCTAAACACATCCCTGCAAGTTGGATTAGCCATATGAACTATGACATTGGATTTATAATCATCGTCGTGTCGCTGCTCCGATCATGCCAAACATTTTATACAGTGCCCTCTTGCAATCTTGTTCCCCGCCTAACCGATGGTCAAAACATCGTGCCCTTTCACCAAAACATGTTCCATACAGTACCTAGCAACCCCACAAAATGGATCACCATTTGAATTTGTCATACCATGCAAGCAATCATCAAATCCGCCATTGTCCGCCACCGAGTATGCTCAACCGATGCACTAATCGTCATAACCTTGTTTGCCTTTGACCTAGCATCCACTTCAGTGCACATGCTGATCATGATATGTTCCCAAGTAACATATACACATAACCAAAATCTCACCCATACATCTATAAGTAACAATTAGAACATGAGTTGTATGTGCAACCTCTCTTTTCGCCTTAAATCCATAGTTGGCGTACACTTCACAAGTTCATGTTATTCCAAACCACCACCACCATATTTGTCATGAGATGTTCCATGTTCAGAAATAAATACTCTTGCCACTATCATAACATGATATCCATCAACCAATCCTATCCTCCAATAGCGCTTATTGGCATGTAAATCTATCATGTCCCAAGTGCATCTCTAATTGACATGCTCTCTTCGTGTAACATGCCCCCATGTGTTGCACACATGTTTCATACATCTTTTGATAATCAAAGACATAGTCCAACTAGAATCATGAGCTACATGTTACCTAATCCTTTCATGTTATACCTTTCGAACATGAGCAAGTGATAACCAAATACACCCGTCCTATTCAAGTCATGCTATATCAACTCTCCACATCCACACTATCACCACAATGTCATAGCTATCTCATCTACCAACCTCGACATCTCACTCTAGCTCAGTCATGGGACATCATAACTTTGACGTTTAGATATCAAGATATCGTGTCACGTGATGTATATCAATTCAATCTCATTGTCCTATATATGCAATCTATTCTAGTCTATCAACCCATCTCTATATGTACTCCGTGATATATACCATGCTCTCCCAAGTCAACCTCTATGTTTATGTTAGAACCTAATACATGTCCAACCCTTTTTGTTTTGACGAATATGTTTCTACTAGTCCAAACTCCACCTTGCTCATCCGAATCCAATCCCTTGTAAGTCTCACATCTTTTAATCATAGCTGTTGTTGTGCTTAGTTTTTGCGCTGGAACGATCATAGAATGGCCCATATGCTTTCAAAACCTTTATAGCTTATTTCTTGTAATGTTTGGTGTACTGTTTTTAGGGTCATCTTCAGGTGTTTGTGCTGGTTTGTTTCTATCGATAGAAGAAGCTATGAGAGGATGATCCAGAAGGAAAGTTGGACAAGTTTAAGCAAGCGTTTGAAGGCAAGTGTAACATGAGTTCCTTTGTTACCCAACAACTTTTAATCACCTTTTCATATGCATGTGTCTAATATGATGAACCCCTAAAAAATTACAAAGAACTTGTTATCCTGCATTCCTTGTTACCTTGGGTTGTGCATATGAGTAGTTCTGCTTAGCCTGCAACTACCAACTATTAAAATGATAATCTCGATTAATGACTTTTGACGATAATTATAGCATAAAAATACATATCAAAATATCGTCAACAGGCTTGAAAATAGAGAAGAATGACATGACAGACATGTTTTATCAATAAAAGGTTCCACTTGTACTCTTAGTATTTGATTTGCAGGTATAACAAAATAAGAAGGAAATGGACACCTAGAAACAACCCAAGGTGGGGTCGGCCGACCCCACCATGGGAGCTCCTCGGGCTTGGTGATGTGGCACTATCCAAGTGAAGCTTCACCAAGCTACTTTCCACCATCAGATCGGAAATGTGTTTGCATTCAACGGTGAAAGATGAGAAGCACATGGATCCATGGGCCCACACAAGAAAGCAAATGCAACCAACATATGACACCATGCTCCATGACATGTGGGGACATCAGGGGACACAAGTCGGTGGGCCAGCCCTGTCATAGGAGGGTCGCCCGACCCCCCATGGTGGGCCCTGGCTACACTATTCAGCCTGATGACATCAGCACCTTCTAGAAGCAAAGTGGTGGGCCCACCTGTCATTGGCTGGGGTCGGCCGACCCCAGGGTGAACCCCATCCAATGTCGGTTGCTTGCACATGTTTCACACGTGAAGAAATCAAGGCCATCCATCCATGGCGGTTACAATGACGGTGGATCCAAGGGAGAGAGATGGGGAGCACGCGGATCGATGATGTGGCGCGGAGTAGCCCCTACTCCACCTTCCCCTATAAATAGAGGCTTCATCCACCCTCTCAAGACATGGTTCATTAGAGGATTCACTTCATATGAGATACAAGTGTTAGTCTTCTAGTTGTAGTGTAGTCTAGTGTGGGAGTTAGAGTGAGTCGAGCAAGCTCGGGGTCTCCGGAGTCGTCTTCTGGGAGTCTGGTATTGCTCTTGTATCTTTCTCTTTCCATAATTATTTATTATATATATATTCTTCTTTTGCATTTCAAAGTGTTATCCTTTGTGCAATATTATTCTTGCAATAGTATTGTAGTGCTCTAGTTAGTCTTGTATTAGTTACATACTAGATTGTGATCCTTACACAAACATCTTGGTTGTTTATCATCGCCCGTAAAATAGTGCTTTAGTTAATCGTATATTAGCTAGAGCAATAAGGATTAGCATAAGCGTGGTGCTTAGGCTAAGACTTATCTTTGGTTGCCGCTGGCTTGCACGGACAGTAGGGGCGCATGGGCAAAAGGTGACAGATTTTGCCTGGCTACCTAGATCCCCTCACATGAACTCAGGCTAGTTTTTAAAAGGTAAGGCGTCCATAAGCCAAATATCCGCTTGAGTACTGGGTTAGGTCAACAACCTTCTATCGCTTTACTCTCTCGTTTATCCCTGGCAACCAAGGTGAAGGTAATCAATCCTAGTTGTATCTACTATTTGATTAATTAGAACACGGGAGTGGATTAAGAATTTCACAGGAACCTTTCTCACTCGTTGTCCTCCCACCTAGCTATACTACGCTAGTTATCTTTAATTATCTCAATTAATTATCCTGAATCATCACCTTCCTTTTACCCTTCGTTTATCACCCTCTACATTAGTTGTAGCTAATCTAAGATAGGATCCCTTTTCTTGTTGAAGGATCGAAAGTGCTACCAGAAAGCGACCAGAGGGGGGGGGGGGTGAATGGGAGCTTTAAAAATTCCTTTCGGAAACTTATCGCCACTGTCCCTGAGAATCAACCCCAAAAGCAAACCGATGCGCGTGATGTCCACGACCCAAGAGAATGGGTGGATGTTCCCTAGGAACACAACGGGACACCACAAAAGATCCCTCGCCCAAGTTCACGCAGGTCAACTAGTGACAGGATGAACTTTGGGTAACCTCAACCTCCCCCGAGCAACGCGAGGGGGATTCAGGCTATTTTGTAAGGCGAGAAGTTCGATTTCTGAAGAGCACGAAGTCAGGAATCCAACGCAACAAGCGGATCTCAAATCGAAAGTTGGACGAACAAACTGCGGACGAAAACGTGCAAAACAGCACTGACCGGACTCTGCCTGCGTCCGGTCACTGACCACCGGACGCGTCCGGTCAGGCGAAATCCGATTTTGGAGCTCTCTGTAAATGACCGGACTCACAGCGAGAAGTGCGTCCGGTCAAGGTCAGAGCGTCCGGTCAACACAGACAAAAACCGTGAACAGTGTGACAGTCGAGTCCGGTCAGTGGTCAACTGGTGCGTCCGGTCCACATCTCGAAAAATACAGTGAACATTCAACGACCGGACTCACGTTGCCAGCGTCCGGTCGTCACGATGCGTGCGTCCGGTCACTCCGAAACTGCTCCGTTCGTTCACCGATTCGACTCGATCTCACCCAAAACAAATCCTCTAGGGATCAAACTTGGTGAGAGGAGTCACAAGGAGGATAGTGAGCTATCTCTAAGAGATCATGGCTCGAACCTATCTCCAAATCGATGAATAGAAGAATTTTGGGAAAGGGAGAAAAACTTGACCCGAAACTAAAATCGATCGATCTCCTAGACCGTGAGGTTAGAGGTGAATTCCTTCAGTGGAAAGAAGTGCCTCATGACCTAGAACAACTTGGTTCAAACGGATTTGCAAAAGATGAACCGAGCAAAGAGATCGAATGACAGGAAAAACGTGGAGAAAAAGTAATCCGCGAAGAACACAATCAAAACACGATTCACAACCACGGAATTGCAACCGTGTGGCTACCACACGCTACAATAGTGAGATTACGGTCTCACTTCCTCAAAATCTCACGGGCACAGAGGTATTGTTCTCTTCTCTGTGGATCTCAGGTTCGCTACAGCAGGGATGTGGGAGAGCAGGAAACCCTAAGACAGAATAGCAAATGACTGAGATGAATGGGGAGGTGGGTGTCTCCCCCTACTTATCCTAATTCTAACTATTCCTAATTCCCACTCTACCCCTAACTACTTACAGAGCGAACCAGCTAAACCCTAAGGTTATTCTGGACCAACTCGATGGTAGGTGGATCAGACGGCCACGCCCGCACAACTCGTAGCGTTGCCTTGACGCAACCTCCCGATTGCCGCCACGTGCCGCCACCGCTCTGCGTCCTTTTTCCCGGACGTCGCACCCCCGGTTTTGTGGCCCAAACCGGGAAACCAGCCTTCACAGCCAACCCCCGGTTTTGAGGCCCAAACCAGGAAACCAGCCCACGTAGCCTGAGTTTTGTGGCCCAAACTCAGCAAACCTGCAGCACCCAGGTTTTGAGGCCCAAACCTGGAAACCATCCTCAGCCCGAGTTTTGTGGCCAAACTCGGAAACCATCCGCGCCCAGGTTTTGAGGCCCAAACCTGGAAACCGTCCACCCGATGGTTTTTCTCTGGCTCTACCACCAAACCGAAGCTGTAGAGGGGATGCACCCCCCGTGCACCCTGTCCACCGACACGTGTCCCCAGGTCACTATCCCATGTCACAACATATGATCCACCCTTCTTCTTCTCCTTCTTCTTCTCCTTCTTTTCTTTCTTTTCCTTCTTGTCCTTCTTCTTGCTCTTCTTGCGGTCATCATCATCTTCATCACTAGAGTATGGACAATCCGCAATGAAATGATCCTTGCTCTTGCATCTATAGCACCTTTTGGTAGTGCTCTTGTTTGCATCTCTTCTCTTTCTAGCTCCATAGCCCTTCTTCTTCATGAACTTGCCAAATCTCTTGACAAATAGAGCCATTTCTTCATCATCCATTTCACTCAAGCTTGTGTTTGCTTCATCATCACTTTCCTCCTTCTTAGCTTTACCCTTGCTCTTGTTTTTGGAGGATGAAGCCTTGAATGCCACAGTCTTCTTCTTCTTCTCTTCCTCTTGGGCTCCCCCATCCCTTTCCACACGGTATGTGTCTTGTGTGACCACATCACCTAGTACTTGGTTTGGGGTTACCGTATCCAATCCTTCCCTCACTAGGATAGTCACCAAAGTATCAAACCTTGGTGGTAAGCATCTCAAGAACTTGTGAGAGAAGTCCTTGTCCTCCACCTTCTCTCCTAAAGCCTTCAAGTCATTGATGATCACTTGCAACCGGTGAAACATCTCCGGTATGCTTTCATCGTCTTGCATTTTGAACATGGCGAGCTTGTCCTTGAGGATATATAGCTTGGCTCCCTTGACCGCCTTGGTGCCTTCATATGTTTCTTCCAATCTTTCCCATATCTCACTTGCTCTTTCAAGGTCCTTGATTTGCTCAAAGACTTTTGTATCAAATGCTTCATAGAACAAGTTGATTGCTACATCATTCCATTGAAGCTTCTCTTCTTCTCTAGGAGTGAGACTTGTGGGATCAATTATCGCAAAGTCATGCTCAATTACTTCCCAAATCTTTCTATTCATTCCTCTTGTGAATGCACACATCTTCCTCTTCCAACAATCGAAGTTGGTGCCGTCAAAATGTGGTGGCTTCCCCATATAGTTGATTTGAGCCATTTTTAACACTGGAGGATGTTAAGCCTCAAAACAAACGGTGACCACGGCTCCGATACCACTTGAAAGGTCCAAGTTGGCTAGAGGGGGGGGGGTGAATAGCCTAATTAAAAATCTACAAAATTACTTAGGCAAACACTATTAGTATAACAAATGGCGAAGCTTTTTGCGCTAGCCTAATAGTGTGTTGCAAGCCACCTATCCAACAATTCTACTCCCTCCATCCCAAATTATAAGTCATTCCAAGAATGTTGGAGAGTCAAAGTTTTTCAACTTTGACCAAATATATTTAATAAGATAATAATATTTATGATTCCAACTAAGTGCAATTAGATTCTTTATTAGTTATATTTTCATAATATACATACTTGATGTTATAAATCTTTGTATTTCTCTCTATAATTTTGGTCAAAGTTGAAAAACTTTGACTCTCCAAGATTTTTGGAATGTCTTATAATTTGGGATGGAGGGAGTACCTAATATTTCTATGTCACACAATCAACTAGAGCTAATAACAAATGCGGAATAAAACAATATAGCTCTAGCACAAGTATGATATACAAAAATGTATATGAGACAAGTGTGTGCAATAGACAAACTAAGCAAGCTACTCACAACTAGCTACACAAGGTATATGACAAAAGATATACAACAAGAAAAGATATCTACACAAATGAAGTAGCTCAAAGTAAATACACAAAGTAAATAAGCTAGATAGAGGGAATTTCACCGAGCCTTCGGGATCGCCATGTAGAGAGCCAATCACCGGTGAAATCCACTTGTGAAGCCAATCACCAAGAATGTGTAGATGGAGACCAATCACCAAGATGGGGACACAATCACAATAAGCACTCGGGAGACAAAGATTTATCCCGAGGTTCACGTGCTTGCCGGCACGCTACTCCCCATTGTGTCGATCAACACTAGGTGATCCGGTGGCTAATCGGCGCAAAGCCAAGCTCACAAAGAGCGCCACAAGAATCTACCACTAGTGAGGTAGCTCAATGACACGAGCAATCCACTAAGGATGCCTCTTGTCGCTCCGGCGAGGTGAGGCTCCAAAGACCTCTCACAATCACAATCGGTGGTGGCCAAGAACAATCACCAATCTTGCCAACAACCACCTCAACACCTCCAAGCCGTCTAGGCACCGGCAAATGCCAAGAGTAACAAGAAAACTCAATGCTGATGCGAATAACTAGTGCCACTAGATTGAACTCTTTCAAATCACGCACTAGATCACTCAATCTCACTTGGTTTGATCAAATCAACTTGGGAGATGAGTTGGGAGGCTTGCCAAGGCTCACTAGAATGCTTAGGAAACAAATGTGCAAGAGAGAAACCTAGCAAGCCGGCCAAGCCCCTTAAATAGGCCACACAAGTCGGCCTAGCCGTTGGACCCGAAACAGGACCATCGGATGCGCCGGTGTCGGGGCCAACGGACGCTGCCCCAGCGTCTGATGCTCCGATGAGCACCAGGTGTCCCTCTGCTATGAATTCAGTCCGTTAGATCCCAACGGTCATATCCCTTCGCGCGCTGGTTAAAGTGGCATCGGACGCACCGATGCCTAGCATCGGACGCTCCGATGCCTCTGCTCCATTCAACACTTTTATGTGTCACACCGGACGCTTCGGCACTATCACATCGGACGCTCAAACCCAGCGTCCGATGACCATGCAGAGAGGTTCCAGAGGGGGCCAAAACGCATCGGACGCGTCTGATGGTCCTACATCGGACGCAGGCCAGCGTCCGATGCTCCCTGGAAAACTAGCTCGCGCCACGTCATGACCATCGGACTCTGCAACAGTGTTTCGCCTGCGTCCGTTGCCAGCGTCCGATGCTACCTCGACTTCTAACAGTAGTTAGGGTTTACCATCGGACGCTCGGCCAGCGTCCGATGCCAGCGACGCCAGCGTCCGATGCCCCTAACTTGACAACTTTTCATCTCTAACTTCTACCCTTGCTCCCATGTGCCAACACCAAAGTGTTTCACTACTTGTGCACGTGTGTTAGCATTTTTCAAAGCATTTACCAAGGGTTTAGTTAGTCACTTACTAGGTCTATAGAATCGATATGTTAGAGAACACCTAGTGGCACTTGAACACTGCATAAGCCGTGAATAATCTCCTCTTAATAGTACGGCTATGTATCCTAAATGTGATCACACTCGCTAAGTGTCTTGATCACTAAAACAAAGAGCCCTATAGGCTATACCTTTGTCTTCGGGCCTCTTTGCTACATCTCTTCTCTTCTTCTTGCAATTCATCAAGGGTAGAGCATTTGATCACTTGAGTTGCATATGGCCAACACCATCTTCCATGGTTGTCGCCTAGCTAGCTCCACCACTTGGCTTGGTCGTAATCCTTCCTCATAAGCTACACACATGCTTAGCAATAGGATTAGACAAATAGGTTTCATCAATTAACCAAAACCAAACTAGGGCTTTCACCCTTCCAATATGCATATGAGTCAAAATGCAAGTTAGCAGCTTTAGGAATATAGTCAAGAAAATGCAAAGATGCTCTAAACAGTGTAGCTCCAATGACTCACTGGAAAGCATACAAGCTAGCGAAGGCTCAAACTGATCACCAAATATGAAATATGAACATATGAGCAAAGTGAGTAGTTTATAGCCAAAAAGGTATTCACCATCAAAATAGCACTACACATGTATAGACAGGAAAACGGACAAGTGCTAACCATGAATGCAGGGTGAACTACCCCTAGCAAAGTTCAACCATCATGCTATGGAATGAAGCATAACTTGTGATTTCAAAATTTTAGATCGGAGTTGCAGCGGTGAAATAGCACAAATTCAGAATTTAGCATGTGATTGCGAGAGGTTAAAAGCTTGTCATTGCCTAACTTTTCAACTGTGCGAAGCCTATGCAGAAGCAATCAGAAGCTTAAAGCAACAGTTTCAGTCATACACTACACAGCTCAAGTTTAACTCAAAGTGCAATGAGAAACAGTCTCGAAACTGTGATGTGTTGACAAGCAATCCCATCTCGATCTTTTCATTTCACTTAAAAACTTGGTTCAGATTTTATTAACAGAATATGAACAGACCAAGCAAGTGACAGACTCAGAACTAGAGACATAGCAACCTTGCATATATGAAAAGCACGAGTGAATTCAACACATCCTACACATGCTAGTTGCATATCTCAATGGTGAACATTTTCAATTTTAAGTCCATTAGGCAGGTTCACCATTCGAAAATAGCTCAGCTCACAACATGTATCAGTGATCAGAAAGAGCATAAGCTACTAGCGTCAACATAAAGCATCAGAGCATACTAAACAGAGCATAGTTATATTTTAAAGATTATATGCATGAAGCTTAGAATGTAAAAGCGTATGCTGAAATGCAAAAGAAAACAAAACGAAAAATAGTCAGTTTATGATACAAGAACCAAAATGTTTCCCCCATCTAAAAGGGGAAACACACACCAAGCTCACCCCTCAACCGATTAAAGGCTGATTCGTCCAAAGGCTTGGTGAAAATATCAGCCAACTGATGATGAGTATCGACATGGCGAAGGTCGATATCACCCTTCTCATAGTGGTCTCGCAGAAAATGAAAGCGCACATCAATGTGTTTGGTCTTCGAGTGAAGCACGGGGTTCTTAGCAACGCTAATCGCACTCGTGCTGTCACAAAGCAAGGGAACACGAGTAAAGCTCAGACCAAAATCACGCAAAGTGGCTATCATCCAAAGCAACTGGGAACAACAGCTAGCCGCAGCGATATACTCAGCCTCCGTGGTAGACTGGGCGACACTAGACTGCTTGCGAGAAGACCACGATACAAGAGAAGAACCAATAAATTGGCAAGTCCCAGAAGTGGACTTGCGCTCAATGCGACAACCAGCAAAATCGGCATCGAAATAACCGCAAAGGGAGAGGGTGGAGGAAGCTGAATACCAAATCCCGAACTCAGGTGTGAAACGAAGGTACCTGAATATGCGCTTCACCGCCTGACGGTGAGAAGTGCGCGACGACGCCTGAAAGCACGCACACAGACACACCGCGAACTGGATGTCCGGGCGTGTCGCCGTCATGTAGAGCAGCGACCCGATCATGCTTCGGTACTCCTTCTGGTCCACAGCTTCTCCATCCTTGTCCGCATCCAGGGCCGTCATGGTCGACATGGGTGTTGGAAGAGACTTGGCCTCACCCATATCGAACCTCTTCAGCAAGTCCTTGGTATACTTGCCCTGGTGCACAAACGTCCCTTCTCGGGATTGCTTAATTTGCAATCCGAGAAAGAAAGTCAGCTCGCCCATCATACTCATCTCGAACTCCCTGCTCATAGTATCTGCAAACTTGGCAACCAAAGCGTGAGAAGAACCACCGAAAATGATATCATCCACGTAAATCTGGACCAAGAGAGTGTCTTTGCCTTGCTTGAGGAGAAAGAGCGTTTTATCCACACATCCCATTTTAAAACCCTTAGCAAGCAAAAAGGTTTTCAACCTATCATACCAGGCTCTAGGGGCTTGTTTCAAACCATATAAAGCTTTGTGGAGTTTGAAAACATGGTTTGGAAACTTGGGATTTTCAAAACCGGGGGGTTGTTCAACATAAACTTCTTCTTCTATGTAGCCGTTTAAGAAGGCACTCTTGACATCCATTTGAAAAAGTTTGAAACCTTTGGATGTTGCAAAAGCCAAGAGTATCCTAATAGCCTCCAAATGAGCTACAGGAGCAAAAGTCTCCTCATAGTCTATCCCCTCCTTCTGACTATAGCCTTTCGCTACAAGCCTGGCCTTGTTTCTAACAACGTGGCCATCCTCTCCTTGCTTGTTTTTGAAAACCCATTTTGTCCCAATAGGCTTACAGTCTGGAGGAGGTGGAACTAAAACCCAAACCCGATTTCGCTCAAAGTTCTCTAACTCCTCATGCATGGCATTGACCCAATCCGGATCTGTCAAAGCGTGTCCAACATCTCGGGGCTCAAAATTAGCAACAAAAGCAGAATGAGCAAAGTGAGAGATTTGAGACCTGGACCGAGTGACACGTTCGTCGATGCTATCAATCATCTGCTGAGGAGGGTGTTGGCGTTGGATGTGTCATGGCGCCTCTCTTGCAGAAGTGATCTCCCCCTCAACAACAGCTGGTGCCTCCCCGGGTACAAAAGGTACCGCTCGGGGTGGCGGATCCCACGGCCCCCAGGAAGAAGACGTGTCGGGGCCGTGAGTCGTCGTAGAAGCCGCTCCTTGCGGCACAGCAGGTGGAGGGGGTGCTGGATCATCCATACCTTCAGCACCCTCGTCCTCGTCATCAAAAAGAGGCTCACCAACCTCATGATCACCTGCACGCTCAAAACGAGAAGAAGGACAAACCATGGTCTCGTCGAAGGTGACATCAGATGTCTCCATGACTCGGTTAGTGTCAAGGTTAAGTACACGATATGCACGAGTATGAGCGCCATAACCCAAAAACACACCGTCAGAAGAACGAGACTCAAATTTGTCCAAGTTGCCTTTCTTCAATATAAAACAGTGGCAACCGAAAACTCTAAAATAACTTACCTTGGGCTGTCTCCCAAATCGCAACTCATAAGAAGTCTTTTTCAAGAAAGCTCGGAGAAAAATGCGATTGGAAATATAGCATGCAGTGTTCATAGCTTCGGCCCAATATCGCCTAGGAGTCCTATGCTCATCGAGCATCGTCCTGTCCATCTCTACAAGGGTCCGATTCTTCCTCTCTACAACACCATTTTGGGGCGGTGTGTAGGGGGAAGAAAACTGATGCTCCAAACCCAAGGAGTTACAAAATTTCTCAAAATCCGAATTTTTGAATTCGGAACCATTATCACTCCTAATAGCTCGCATCGAGTTCAAAGGGAACTCGTTCTGAAGACGTAAAATCAGATTGCGAGCAAAGGAGAAAGTCTCGGTCTTCTCAGCTAAAAAGAAGACCCACGAATATCTCGAAAAGTCGTCAACAACAACAAGCACATACCACTTCCCCCCAACCGAGCTCACCCGAGCCGGACCAACAAGGTCCGTGTGCAAAAGCTCTCCAGGGCGCTTGGTCATGACCTGAGTCACTAGATGGTGGGGAGCGGCAACCATCTTCCCATGTCTACAAGAGTGGCAAACAAGATCCTTCTCTACATGCAACTTGGGCAATCCTCGGATTAGGCCAAGTGAACTAAGCCTTGCAAGCAAGTCGAAGCTCAAATGTCCAAGTCTCCTATGCCACTTCCAAAGATCAGAGGAGGAAGGTCCAGCCACAAGACAACGAGAAGTGCCAAAAGACTCCGAGAAATTCGCACGAAAGACTTTTCCAAAGGGCGAAATCAAACACACAAGATTGCCCTGAGGATCCAAAATACGACTGAGATTCGGTTTAAAACGAATCTCATAGTCATCATCGAAAAGTTGCGAAACAGAAAGAAGGTTAAAATGCAAGTTAGAAACAAGAGCAACATCGCGCAACACAAAGTGCTCATTAACTCGCACCGACCCACGAGACAAAACCTTACCTTTGCTATTGTCGCCGAAGGTGATAAACTCCTTCCCGGCGACCGGACTAAGACTGGAGAACCACTTGGCGTTTCCGGTCATGTGCCTCGAACAACCGGAATCCACCAACCAAACGTTCTCCAATCGTTTTACCTACATCAATAAAAAGACATAGGGTGAGCATAAGGTCCAACACTGGGGTTAGTGAAGTAGGAGGAATACCAGTGTTGGGCCGGCTGCTCAAAAGAACGGTTAGTAGAAAAACCATTCCTAGCACGCCTACGGGGGAAGTGATCACCACGTTGAGGAAAACGTGGTCCGCTAAGGGACGAGCGTCCATCGCGATACTCAAAACGCGGTGGGGGAAAACGCTCAACTACAAAGCCACCGCCACGGGGTCTATATCCTACAACTGCAGGCTCCCGCCGGGCACGTCCTCTCCGCTGCCTAGGCCTGGGAACTTGAGGTTCTGGACCTCTGGGCCTAGCAGCACGCCTCTGAACATTCGGCGCATGCACATCATGGAAAGGATGTTACATGTCCGGATTGTTCATTTCCCTAGCACGGCGCGCCTCTCTCTTGCGCCGAAAGCAGAACTCACTCAAGTGTCCATCTCTCCCACAATGCTCACAATGGTACCTCACCGCTCTCAAAGGGGGTTGTTGGTACACACGGTTGTGGGTTTGGATCACTTTGCCCTTCTGCGGCAAACACTCCTCCTGGATAGGTTGCATCATATCAAGCTTGTTCTTCAAGTGGTTGGGTTTGGGATGCCACACTTGGTTCTTGGGTGGAGCTCTTGGAGGTTCATCAAAGACCCCATCCTTGGTGTTAGGCTTGAGAGGCTCTTTGGGTGGAAGCTTGGTAAGTTTGGGAGTAGTGGTGGAGTTGGGCTTCTCACATGGGTTAAGACCACTCGACTCTCCAATCTTCCCAAAAACAGAAAGATCAACACCCGGTGCAAAACCTACACCAGGACCTCCAGCAGCACGCTTGAACTGGGAGATCATCATCCCAAGCTGCGGCTCACCACAAGACACCCATGACAAGATGGTCCGAAGGTATGTGTTTTCTTCCTCGGTTTGCATCTTGTCATGCTTCACATTAGCGATCTCCATCTCCAAACCCTCACACAAAGCGCACCTAGTCACACAAGTGCTTCCCGAGCTGGCCTTCTCAAGAGACTCAATCTTGGCATTCTTTTCTGCCAGCTCGGTTTGCAAGCCAGGACAAGTCTTGCACGCACCTAACAACATGGGCCTAGCCCGGAGCTCATCCACCTCTCCAACCAAAGCTGCATACTAACCTCTAAAGTGGAGAAGGTCAGTCATGTGCTTGGTGCACATCTCACACTCAACCTCCTCGGAAACGACCATGGTGGACTTAGCGAACTCTAGCTCCTTCACCGTGTCCTCCCACTTCTGCCTAAACTCCTTGCGCTCTTTAGCGGCACGCCTAAGCAGCTTATCTTGACTAAGCAAGGCGGCAGTAAGCTTCTCGACCTCAGCAGAAAGCTCATCGTGGGTCAGAGATACCTGGGAGGTGTCATCGTCGTCGTCGTTCCGAGGGGTCTCCTCCAGCTCGCCGTCGACCTCCTTGCCGAGGGCCATGGTGCAGAAGCTGTCGTTGTCGGCGAAGAAGCAGAGACCGTTCAGCTTGTCCTCGATCCTCTTCTTCTTCTCGGACTCGTCATCGCTTGAGCAAGTGGAGTCGTCATCCAAGCCATCGATGTCGCTGAGCGTGGCGAAGAACGCACGCTGCTCAGCCTGGGCCTTCTCCAAGTACTTCTTCTTGATGTACTCCTTGTCGAAGCCGCCCCTCCTCTTGTGCCTCGAGGGGACGTAGTTCTCCTTGCGCTTGCCGGAGTCGTACTTGTGCCCATGATCGCCCTTCCCAGATGTGTTCTTCTTCTTGGGACAGTTGGCGATGAAGTGGTCGGGGTCGCCGCACTCAAAGCATCCTGAGCGTCCTCCTTCGCGGCAACGGTTCATGCGGTTGTTGTGAAACCGCGTGAACCGGTTGGCAAGCATAGCTAGCTCGTCGTCCCCCAAAGACTCCAGCTGATCCTCTGTGATAGAAAAGAGTGAAGATAAAGCAAAACCTCCAGAGGGGTTAGCAGAAGAGCCAGAAACCAAAGCCATAGTCGGGCCAGAAGGATTCTCATAAGAAGCCCTCGACATGGCGTCAATCTCACTAGACTTGAGCTTACTAAAGAGCTCGTCGCAAGTGAGGGTCTCATAGTTAGGCGATTCGATGATCGCTTGGACCTTTGAGTCCCACACCGATCGATCAAGAGTGTGCAAAAGCTTGAAAGCCCTCTCATGATCGTCAAAAGGCAACAGTTCCTTGTTCGCTCTCATCTTGTTGACAATGACCTGAAAGCGAGCGAATAAACTCTCTATGCTCTCGCCAGACATGTGTCGAAAGTTCTCGTACTCCCGCTTGTGCGACTCGTAGAGACGAGATTTGACTTGAGAAGTTCCCTCATGGAAGCGCATGAGGGTCGCCCAAATCTCATGAGTCGTGGGGAGTTGAGAAACGCGATCAAACTCGGACATGCTCAAACAGGAGAAAAGAGCGTTACGTGCTCGGCTATTGGCATCGTGCTCATCCATCTGAAGCTGAGTAACACGAGCAGCCAAGACAACATAATCATCCCTGTTGCAAATCTCCCAAACAGAAGAGCCCATGCTCTGGAGATAGGCCGACATGCGTATCTTCCAATACGCATAGTTCGTCCCATCGAAAAACGGCGGTTTGCCCAGGCCGCGATCCATGTCGCCTTCTGTGGATCTGGAACCGGCTAAGGTGGAAGATCCTTAACCTGCTCTGATACCAATTGAAGGGCCGAAAGTGCTACCAGAAAGCGACCAGAGGGGGGGGGGGGTGAATGGGAGCTTTAAAAATTCCTTTCGGAAACTTATCGCCACTGTCCCTGAGAATCAACCCCAAAAGCAAACCGATGCGCGTGATGTCCACGACCCAAGAGAATGGGTGGATGTTCCCTAGGAACACAACGGGACACCACAAAAGATCCCTCGCCCAAGTTCACGCAGGTCAACTAGTGACAGGATGAACTTTGGGTAACCTCAACCTCCCCCGAGCAACGCGAGGGGGATTCAGGCTATTTTGTAAGGCGAGAAGTTCGATTTCTGAAGAGCACGAAGTCAGGAATCCAACGCAACAAGCGGATCTCAAATCGAAAGTTGGACGAACAAACTGCGGACGAAAACGTGCAAAACAGCACTGACCGGACTCTGCCTGCGTCCGGTCACTGACCACCGGACGCGTCCGGTCAGGCGAAATCCGATTTTGGAGCTCTCTGTAAATGACCGGACTCACAGCGAGAAGTGCGTCCGGTCAAGCTCAGAGCGTCCGGTCAACACAGACAAAAACCGTGAACAGTGTGACAGTCGAGTCCGGTCAGTGGTCAACTGGTGCGTCCGGTCCACATCTCGAAAAATACAGTGAACATTCAACGACCGGACTCACGTTGCCAGCGTCCGGTCGTCACGATGCGTGCGTCCGGTCACTCCGAAACTGCTCCGTTCGTTCACCGATTCGACTCGATCTCACCCAAAACAAATCCTCTAGGGATCAAACTTGGTGAGAGGAGTCACAAGGAGGATAGTGAGCTATCTCTAAGAGATCATGGCTCGAACCTATCTCCAAATCGATGAATAGAAGAATTTTGGGAAAGGGAGAAAAACTTGACCCGAAACTAAAATCGATCGATCTCCTAGACCGTGAGGTTAGAGGTGAATTCCTTCAGTGGAAAGAAGTGCCTCATGACCTAGAACAACTTGGTTCAAACGGATTTGCAAAAGATGAACCGAGCAAAGAGATCGAATGACAGGAAAAACGTGGAGAAAAAGTAATCCGCGAAGAACACAATCAAAACACGATTCACAACCACGGAATTGCAACCGTGTGGCTACCACACGCTACAATAGTGAGATTACGGTCTCACTTCCTCAAAATCTCACGGGCACAGAGGTATTGTTCTCTTCTCTGTGGATCTCAGGTTCGCTACAGCAGGGATGTGGGAGAGCAGGAAACCCTAAGACAGAATAGCAAATGACTGAGATGAATGGGGAGGTGGGTGTCTCCCCCTACTTATCCTAATTCTAACTATTCCTAATTCCCACTCTACCCCTAACTACTTACAGAGCGAACCAGCTAAACCCTAAGGTTATTCTGGACCAACTCGATGGTAGGTGGATCCGACGGCCACGCCCGCACAACTCGTAGCGTTGCCTTGACGCAACCTCCCGATTGCCGCCACGTGCCGCCACCGCTCTGCGTCCTTTTTCCCGGACGTCGCACCCCCGGTTTTGTGGCCCAAACCGGGAAACCAGCCTTCACAGCCAACCCCCGGTTTTGAGGCCCAAACCAGGAAACCAGCCCACGTAGCCTGAGTTTTGTGGCCCAAACTCAGCAAACCTGCAGCACCCAGGTTTTGAGGCCCAAACCTGGAAACCATCCTCAGCCCGAGTTTTGTGGCCAAACTCGGAAACCATCCGCGCCCAGGTTTTGAGGCCCAAACCTGGAAACCGTCCACCCGATGGTTTTTCTCTGGCTCTACCACCAAACCGAAGCTGTAGAGGGGATGCACCCCCCGTGCACCCTGTCCACCGACACGTGTCCCCAGGTCACTATCCCATGTCACAACATATGATCCACCCTTCTTCTTCTCCTTCTTCTCCTTCTTTTCTTTCTTTTCCTTCTTGTCCTTCTTCTTGCTCTTCTTGCGGTCATCATCATCTTCATCACTAGAGTATGGACAATCCGCAATGAAATGATCCTTGCTCTTGCATCTATAGCACCTTTTGGTAGTGCTCTTGTTTGCATCTCTTCTCTTTCTAGCTCCATAGCCCTTCTTCTTCATGAACTTGCCAAATCTCTTGACAAATAGAGCCATTTCTTCATCATCCATTTCACTCAAGCTTGTGTTTGCTTCATCATCACTTTCCTCCTTCTTAGCTTTACCCTTGCTCTTGTTTTTGGAGGATGAAGCCTTGAATGCCACAGTCTTCTTCTTCTTCTCTTCCTCTTGGGCTCCCCCATCCCTTTCCACACGGTATGTGTCTTGTGTGACCACATCACCTAGTACTTGGTTTGGGGTTACCGTATCCAATCCTTCCCTCACTAGGATAGTCACCAAAGTATCAAACCTTGGTGGTAAGCATCTCAAGAACTTGTGAGAGAAGTCCTTGTCCTCCACCTTCTCTCCTAAAGCCTTCAAGTCATTGATGATCACTTGCAACCGGTGAAACATCTCCGGTATGCTTTCATCGTCTTGCATTTTGAACATGGCGAGCTTGTCCTTGAGGATATATAGCTTGGCTCCCTTGACCGCCTTGGTGCCTTCATATGTTTCTTCCAATCTTTCCCATATCTCACTTGCTCTTTCAAGGTCCTTGATTTGCTCAAAGACTTTTGTATCAAATGCTTCATAGAACAAGTTGATTGCTACATCATTCCATTGAAGCTTCTCTTCTTCTCTAGGAGTGAGACTTGTGGGATCAATTATCGCAAAGTCATGCTCAATTACTTCCCAAATCTTTCTATTCATTCCTCTTGTGAATGCACACATCTTCCTCTTCCAACAATCGAAGTTGGTGCCGTCAAAATGTGGTGGCTTCCCCATATAGTTGATTTGAGCCATTTTTAACACTGGAGGATGTTAAGCCTCAAAACAAACGGTGACCACGGCTCCGATACCACTTGAAAGGTCCAAGTTGGCTAGAGGGGGGGGGGGTGAATAGCCTAATTAAAAATCTACAAAATTACTTAGGCAAACACTATTAGTATAACAAATGGCGAAGCTTTTTGCGCTAGCCTAATAGTGTGTTGCAAGCCACCTATCCAACAATTCTACTCCCTCCATCCCAAATTATAAGTCATTCCAAGAATGTTGGAGAGTCAAAGTTTTTCAACTTTGACCAAATATATTTAATAAGATAATAATATTTATGATTCCAACTAAGTGCAATTAGATTCTTTATTAGTTATATTTTCATAATATACATACTTGATGTTATAAATCTTTGTATTTCTCTCTATAATTTTGGTCAAAGTTGAAAAACTTTGACTCTCCAAGATTTTTGGAATGTCTTATAATTTGGGATGGAGGGAGTACCTAATATTTCTATGTCACACAATCAACTAGAGCTAATAACAAATGCGGAATAAAACAATATAGCTCTAGCACAAGTATGATATACAAAAATGTATATGAGACAAGTGTGTGCAATAGACAAACTAAGCAAGCTACTCACAACTAGCTACACAAGGTATATGACAAAAGATATACAACAAGAAAAGATATCTACACAAATGAAGTAGCTCAAAGTAAATACACAAAGTAAATAAGCTAGATAGAGGGAATTTCACCGAGCCTTCGGGATCGCCATGTAGAGAGCCAATCACCGGTGAAATCCACTTGTGAAGCCAATCACCAAGAATGTGTAGATGGAGACCAATCACCAAGATGGGGACACAATCACAATAAGCACTCGGGAGACAAAGATTTATCCCGAGGTTCACGTGCTTGCCGGCACGCTACTCCCCATTGTGTCGATCAACACTAGGTGATCCGGTGGCTAATCGGCGCAAAGCCAAGCTCACAAAGAGCGCCACAAGAATCTACCACTAGTGAGGTAGCTCAATGACACGAGCAATCCACTAAGGATGCCTCTTGTCGCTCCGGCGAGGTGAGGCTCCAAAGACCTCTCACAATCACAATCGGTGGTGGCCAAGAACAATCACCAATCTTGCCAACAACCACCTCAACACCTCCAAGCCGTCTAGGCACCGGCAAATGCCAAGAGTAACAAGAAAACTCAATGCTGATGCGAATAACTAGTGCCACTAGATTGAACTCTTTCAAATCACGCACTAGATCACTCAATCTCACTTGGTTTGATCAAATCAACTTGGGAGATGAGTTGGGAGGCTTGCCAAGGCTCACTAGAATGCTTAGGAAACAAATGTGCAAGAGAGAAACCTAGCAAGCCGGCCAAGCCCCTTAAATAGGCCACACAAGTCGGCCTAGCCGTTGGACCCGAAACAGGACCATCGGATGCGCCGGTGTCGGGGCCAACGGACGTTGCCCCAGCGTCCAATGCTCCGATGAGCACCAGGTGTCCCTCTGCTATGAATTCAGTCCGTTAGATCCCAACGGTCATATCCCTTCGCGCGCTGGTTAAAGTGGCATCGGACGCACCGATGCCTAGCATCGGACGCTCCGATGCCTCTGCTCCATTCAACACTTTTATGTGTCACACCGGACGCTTCGGCACTATCACATCGGACGCTCAAACCCAGCGTCCGATGACCATGCAGAGAGGTTCCAGAGGGGGCCAAAACGCATCGGACGCGTCTGATGGTCCTACATCGGACGCAGGCCAGCGTCCGATGCTCCCTGGAAAACTAGCTCGCGCCACGTCATGACCATCGGACTCTGCAACAGTGTTTCGCCTGCGTCCGTTGCCAGCGTCCGATGCTACCTCGACTTCTAACAGCAGTTAGGGTTTACCATCGGACGCTCGGCCAGCGTCCGATGCCAGCGACGCCAGCGTCCGATGCCCCTAACTTGACAACTTTTCATCTCTAACTTCTACCCTTGCTCCCATGTGCCAACACCAAAGTGTTTCACTACTTGTGCACGTGTGTTAGCATTTTTCAAAGCATTTACCAAGGGTTTAGTTAGTCACTTACTAGGTCTATAGAATCGATATGTTAGAGAACACCTAGTGGCACTTGAACACTGCATAAGCCGTGAATAATCTCCTCTTAATAGTACGGCTATGTATCCTAAATGTGATCACACTCGCTAAGTGTCTTGATCACTAAAACAAAGAGCCCTATAGGCTATACCTTTGTCTTCGGGCCTCTTTGCTACATCTCTTCTCTTCTTCTTGCAATTCATCAAGGGTAGAGCATTTGATCACTTGAGTTGCATATGGCCAACACCATCTTCCATGGTTGTCGCCTAGCTAGCTCCACCACTTGGCTTGGTCGTAATCCTTCCTCATAAGCTACACACATGCTTAGCAATAGGATTAGACAAATAGGTTTCATCAATTAACCAAAACCAAACTAGGGCTTTCACCCTTCCAATATGCATATGAGTCAAAATGCAAGTTAGCAGCTTTAGGAATATAGTCAAGAAAATGCAAAGATGCTCTAAACAGTGTAGCTCCAATGACTCACTGGAAAGCATACAAGCTAGCGAAGGCTCAAACTGATCACCAAATATGAATGAGCAAAGTGAGTAGTTTATAGCCAAAAAGGTATTCACCATCAAAATAGCACTACACATGTATAGACAGGAAAACGGACAAGTGCTAACCATGAATGCAGGGTGAACTACCCCTAGCAAAGTTCAACCATCATGCTATGGAATGAAGCATAACTTGTGATTTCAAAATTTTAGATCGGAGTTGCAGCGGTGAAATAGCACAAATTCAGAATTTAGCATGTGATTGCGAGAGGTTAAAAGCTTGTCATTGCCTAACTTTTCAACTGTGCGAAGCCTATGCAAAAGCAATCAGAAGCTTAAAACAACAGTTTCAGTCATACACTACACAGCTCAAGTTTAACTCAAAGTGCAATGAGAAACAGTCTCGAAACTGTGATGTGTTGACAAGCAATCCCATCTCGATCTTTTCATTTCACTTAAAAACTTGGTTCAGATTTTATTAACAGAATATGAACAGACCAAGCAAGTGACAGACTCAGAACTAGAGACATAGCAACCTTGCATATATGAAAAGCACGAGTGAATTCAACACATCCTACACATGCTAGTTGCATATCTCAATGGTGAACATTTTCAATTTTAAGTCCATTAGGCAGGTTCACCATTCGAAAATAGCTCAGCTCACAACATGTATCAGTGATCAGAAAGAGCATAAGCTACTAGCGTCAACATAAAGCATCAGAGCATACTAAACAGAGCATAGTTATATTTTAAAGATTATATGCATGAAGCTTAGAATGTAAAAGCGTATGCTGAAATGCAAAAGAAAACAAAACGAAAAATAGTCAGTTTATGATACAAGAACCAAAATGTTTCCCCCATCTAAAAGGGGAAACACACACCAAGCTCACCCCTCAACCGATTAAAGGCTGATTCGTCCAAAGGCTTGGTGAAAATATCAGCCAACTGATGATGAGTATCGACATGGCGAAGGTCGATATCACCCTTCTCATAGTGGTCTCGCAGAAAATGAAAGCGCACATCAATGTGTTTGGTCTTCGAGTGAAGCACGGGGTTCTTAGCAACGCTAATCGCACTCGTGCTGTCACAAAGCAAGGGAACACGAGTAAAGCTCAGACCAAAATCACGCAAAGTGGCTATCATCCAAAGCAACTGGGAACAACAGCTAGCCGCAGCGATATACTCAGCCTCCGTGGTAGACTGGGCGACACTAGACTGCTTGCGAGAAGACCACGATACAAGAGAAGAACCAATAAATTGGCAAGTCCCAGAAGTGGACTTGCGCTCAATGCGACAACCAGCAAAATCGGCATCGAAATAACCGCAAAGGGAGAGGGTGGAGGAAGCTGAATACCAAATCCCGAACTCAGGTGTGAAACGAAGGTACCTGAATATGCGCTTCACCGCCTGACAGTGAGAAGTGCGCGACGACGCCTGAAAGCACGCACACAGACACACCGCGAACTGGATGTCCGGGCGTGTCGCCGTCATGTAGAGCAGCGACCCAATCATGCTTCGGTACTCCTTCTGGTCCACAACTTCTCCATCCTTGTCCGCATCCAGGGCCGTCATGGTCGACATGGGTGTTGGAAGAGACTTGGCCTCACCCATATCGAACCTCTTCAGCAAGTCCTTGGTATACTTGCCCTGGTGCACAAACGTCCCTTCTCGGGATTGCTTAATTTGCAATCCGAGAAAGAAAGTCAGCTCGCCCATCATACTCATCTCGAACTCCCTGCTCATAGTATCTGCAAACTTGGCAACCAAAGCGTGAGAAGAACCACCGAAAATGATATCATCCACGTAAATCTGGACCAAGAGAGTGTCTTTGCCTTGCTTGAGGAGAAAGAGCGTTTTATCCACACATCCCATTTTAAAACCCTTAGCAAGCAAAAAGGTTTTCAACCTATCATACCAGGCTCTAGGGGCTTGTTTCAAACCATATAAAGCTTTGTGGAGTTTGAAAACATGGTTTGGAAACTTGGGATTTTCAAAACCGGGGGGTTGTTCAACATAAACTTCTTCTTCTATGTAGCCGTTTAAGAAGGCACTCTTGACATCCATTTGAAAAAGTTTGAAACCTTTGGATGTTGCAAAAGCCAAGAGTATCCTAATAGCCTCCAAATGAGCTACAGGAGCAAAAGTCTCCTCATAGTCTATCCCCTCCTTCTGACTATAGCCTTTCGCTACAAGCCTGACCTTGTTTCTAACAACGTGGCCATCCTCTCCTTGCTTGTTTTTGAAAACCCATTTTGTCCCAATAGGCTTACAGTCTGGAGGAGGTGGAACTAAAACCCAAACCCGATTTCGCTCAAAGTTCTCTAACTCCTCATGCATGGCATTGACCCAATCCGGATCTGTCAAAGCGTGTCCAACATCTCGGGGCTCAAAATTAGCAACAAAAGCAGAATGAGCAAAGTGAGAGATTTGAGACCTGGACCGAGTGACACGTTCGTCGATGCTATCAATCATCTGCTGAGGAGGGTGTTGGCGTTGGATGTGTCATGGCGCCTCTCTTGCAGAAGTGATCTCCCCCTCAACAACAGCTGGTGCCTCCCCGGGTACAAAAGGTACCGCTCGGGGTGGCGGATCCCACGGCCCCCAGGAAGAAGACGTGTCGGGGCCGTGAGTCGTCGTAGAAGCCGCTCCTTGCGGCACAGCAGGTGGAGGGGGTGCTGGATCATCCATACCTTCAGCACCCTCGTCCTCGTCATCAAAAAGAGGCTCACCAACCTCATGATCACCTGCACGCTCAAAACGAGAAGAAGGACAAACCATGGTCTCGTCGAAGGTGACATCAGATGTCTCCATGACTCGGTTAGTGTCAAGGTTAAGTACACGATATGCACGAGTATGAGCGCCATAACCCAAAAACACACCGTCAGAAGAACGAGACTCAAATTTGTCCAAGTTGCCTTTCTTCAATATAAAACAGTGGCAACCGAAAACTCTAAAATAACTTACCTTGGGCTGTCTCCCAAATCGCAACTCATAAGAAGTCTTTTTCAAGAAAGCTCGGAGAAAAATGCGATTGGAAATATAGCATGCAGTGTTCATAGCTTCGGCCCAATATCGCCTAGGAGTCCTATGCTCATCGAGCATCGTCCTGTCCATCTCTACAAGGGTCCGATTCTTCCTCTCTACAACACCATTTTGGGGCGGTGTGTAGGGGGAAGAAAACTGATGCTCCAAACCCAAGGAGTTACAAAATTTCTCAAAATCCGAATTTTTGAATTCTGAACCATTATCACTCCTAATAGCTCGCATCGAGTTCAAAGGGAACTCGTTCTGAAGACGTAAAATCAGATTGCGAGCAAAGGAGAAAGTCTCGGTCTTCTCAGCTAAAAAGAAGACCCACGAATATCTCGAAAAGTCGTCAACAACAACAAGCACATACCACTTCCCCCCAACCGAGCTCACCCGAGCCGGACCAACAAGGTCCGTGTGCAAAAGCTCTCCAGGGCGCTTGGTCATGACCTGAGTCACTAGATGGTGGGGAGCGGCAACCATCTTCCCATGTCTACAAGAGTGGCAAACAAGATCCTTCTCTACATGCAACTTGGGCAATCCTCGGATTAGGCCAAGTGAACTAAGCCTTGCAAGCAAGTCGAAGCTCAAATGTCCAAGTCTCCTATGCCACTTCCAAAGATCAGAGGAGGAAGGTCCAGCCACAAGACAACGAGAAGTGCCAAAAGACTCCGAGAAATTCGCACGAAAGACTTTTCCAAAGGGCGAAATCAAACACACAAGATTGCCCTGAGGATCCAAAATACGACTGAGATTCGGTTTAAAACGAATCTCATAGTCATCATCGAAAAGTTGCGAAACAGAAAGAAGGTTAAAATGCAAGTTAGAAACAAGAGCAACATCGCGCAACACAAAGTGCTCATTAACTCGCACCGACCCACGAGACAAAACCTTACCTTTGCTATTGTCGCCGAAGGTGATAAACTCCTTCCCGGCGACCGGACTAAGACTGGAGAACCACTTGGCGTTTCCGGTCATGTGCCTCGAACAACCGGAATCCACCAACCAAACGTTCTCCAATCGTTTTACCTACATCAATAAAAAGACATAGGGTGAGCATAAGGTCCAACACTGGGGTTAGTGAAGTAGGAGGAATACCAGTGTTGGGCCGGCTGCTCAAAAGAACGGTTAGTAGAAAAACCATTCCTAGCACGCCTACGGGGGAAGTGATCACCACGTTGAGGAAAACGTGGTCCGCTAAGGGACGAGCGTCCATCGCGATACTCAAAACGCGGTGGGGGAAAACGCTCAACTACAAAGCCACCGCCACGGGGTCTATATCCTACAACTGCAGGCTCCCGCCGGGCACGTCCTCTCCGCTGCCTAGGCCTGGGAACTTGAGGTTCTGGACCTCTGGGCCTAGCAGCACGCCTCTGAACATTCGGCGCATGCACATCATGGAAAGGATGTTACATGTCCGGATTGTTCATTTCCCTAGCACGGCGCGCCTCTCTCTTGCGCCGAAAGCAGAACTCACTCAAGTGTCCATCTCTCCCACAATGCTCACAATGGTACCTCACCGCTCTCAAAGGGGGTTGTTGGTACACACGGTTGTGGGTTTGGATCACTTTGCCCTTCTGCGGCAAACACTCCTCCTGGATAGGTTGCATCATATCAAGCTTGTTCTTCAAGTGGTTGGGTTTGGGATGCCACACTTGGTTCTTGGGTGGAGCTCTTGGAGGTTCATCAAAGACCCCATCCTTGGTGTTAGGCTTGAGAGGCTCTTTGGGTGGAAGCTTGGTAAGTTTGGGAGTAGTGGTGGAGTTGGGCTTCTCACATGGGTTAAGACCACTCGACTCTCCAATCTTCCCAAAAACAGAAAGATCAACACCCGGTGCAAAACCTACACCAGGACCTCCAGCAGCACGCTTGAACTGGGAGATCATCATCCCAAGCTGCGGCTCACCACAAGACACCCATGACAAGATGGTCCGAAGGTATGTGTTTTCTTCCTCGGTTTGCATCTTGTCATCCTTCACATTAGCGATCTCCATCTCCAAACCCTCACACAAAGAGCACCTAGTCACACAAGTGCTTCCCGAGCTGGCCTTCTCAAGAGACTCAATCTTGGCATTCTTTTCTGCCAGCTCGGTTTGCAAGCCAGGACAAGTCTTGCACGCACCTAACAACATGGGCCTAGCCCGGAGCTCATCCACCTCTCCAACCAAAGCAGCATACTAACCTCTCAAGGTGAGAAGGTCAGTCATGTGCTTGGTGCACATCTCACACTCAACCTCCTCGGAAACGACCATGGTGGACTTAGCGAACTCTAGCTCCTTCACCGTGTCCTCCCACTTCTGCCTAAACTCCTTGCGCTCTTTAGCGGCACGCCTAAGCAGCTTATCTTGACTAAGCAAGGCGGCAGTAAGCTTCTCGACCTCAGCAGAAAGCTCATCGTGGGTCAGAGATACCTGGGAGGTGTCATCGTCGTCGTCGTTCCGAGGGGTCTCCTCCAGCTCGCCGTCGACCTCCTTGCCGAGGGCCATGGTGCAGAAGCTGTCGTTGTCGGCGAAGAAGCAGAGACCGTTCAGCTTGTCCTCGATCCTCTTCTTCTTCTCGGACTCGTCATCGCTTGAGCAAGTGGAGTCGTCATCCAAGCCATCGATGTCGCTGAGCGTGGCGAAGAACGCACGCTGCTCAGCCTGGGCCTTCTCCAAGTACTTCTTCTTGATGTACTCCTTGTCGAAGCCGCCCCTCCTCTTGTGCCTCGAGGGGACGTAGTTCTCCTTGCGCTTGCCGGAGTCGTACTTGTGCCCATGATCGCCCTTCCCAGATGTGTTCTTCTTCTTGGGACAGTTGGCGATGAAGTGGTCGGGGTCGCCGCACTCAAAGCATCCTGAGCGTCCTCCTTCGCGGCAACGGTTCATGCGGTTGTTGTGAAACCGCGTGAACCGGTTGGCAAGCATAGCTAGCTCGTCGTCCCCCAAAGACTCCAGCTGATCCTCTGTGATAGAAAAGAGTGAAGATAAAGCAAAACCTCCAGAGGGGTTAGCAGAAGAGCCAGAAACCAAAGCCATAGTCGGGCCAGAAGGATTCTCATAAGAAGCCCTCGACATGGCGTCAATCTCACTAGACTTGAGCTTACTAAAGAGCTCGTCGCAAGTGAGGGTCTCATAGTTAGGCGATTCGATGATCGCTTGGACCTTTGAGTCCCACACCGATCGATCAAGAGTGTGCAAAAGCTTGAAAGCCCTCTCATGATCGTCAAAAGGCAACAGTTCCTTGTTCGCTCTCATCTTGTTGACAATGACCTGAAAGCGAGCGAATAAACTCTCTATGCTCTCGCCAGACATGTGTCGAAAGTTCTCGTACTCCCGCTTGTGCGACTCGTAGAGACGAGATTTGACTTGTGAAGTTCCCTCATGGAAGCGCATGAGGGTCGCCCAAATCTCATGAGTCGTGGGGAGTTGAGAAACGCGATCAAACTCGGACATGCTCAAACAGGAGAAAAGAGCGTTACGTGCTCGGCTATTGGCATCGTGCTCATCCATCTGAAGCTGAGTAACACGAGCAGCCAAGACAACATAATCATCCCTGTTGCAAATCTCCCAAACAGAAGAGCCCATGCTCTGGAGATAGGCCGACATGCGTATCTTCCAATACGCATAGTTCGTCCCATCGAAAAACGGCGGTTTGCCCAGGCCGCGATCCATGTCGCCTTCTGTGGATCTGGAACCGGCTAAGGTGGAAGATCCTTAACCTGCTCTGATACCAATTGAAGGACCGAAAGTGCTACCAGAAAGCGACCAGAGGGGGGGGGGTGAATGGGAGCTTTAAAAATTCCTTTCGGAAACTTATCGCCACTGTCCCTGAGAATCAACCCCAAAAGCAAACCGATGCGCGTGATGTCCACGACCCAAGAGAATGGGTGGATGTTCCCTAGGAACACAATGGGACACCACAAAAGATCCCTCGTCCAAGTTCACGCAGGTCAACTAGTGACAGGATGAACTTTGGGTAACCTCAACCTCCCCCGAGCAACGCGAGGGGGATTCAGGCTATTTTGTAAGGCGAGAAGTTCGATTTCTGAAGAGCACGAAGTCAGGAATCCAACGCAACAAGCGGATCTCAAATCGAAAGTTGGACGAACAAACTGCGGACGAAAACGTGCAAAATAGCACTGACCGGACTCTGCCTGCGTTCGGTCACTGACCACCGGACGCGTCCGGTCAGGCGAAATCCGATTTTGGAGCTCTCTGTAAATGACCGGACTCACAACGAGAAGTGCGTCCGGTCAAGGTCAGAGCGTCCGGTCAACACAGACAAAAACCGTGAACAGTGTGACAGTCGAGTCCGGTCAGTGGTCAACTGGTGCGTCCGGTCCACATCTCGAAAAATACAGTGAACATTCAACGACCGGACTCACGTTGCCAGCGTCCGGTCGTCACGATGCATGCGTCCGGTCACTCCGAAACTGCTCCGTTCGTTCACCGATTCGACTCGATCTCACCCAAAACAAATCCTCTAGGGATCAAACTTGGTGATAGGAGTCACAAGGAGGATAGTGAGCTATCTCTAAGAGATCATGGCTCGAACCTATCTCCAAATCGATGAATCGAAGAATTTTGGGAAAGGGAGAAAAACTTGACCCGAAACTAAAATCGATCGATCTCCTAGACCGTGAGGTTAGAGGTGAATTCCTTCAGTGGAAAGAAGTGCCTCATGACCTAGAACAACTTGGTTCAAACGGATTTGCAAAAGATGAACCGAGCAAAGAGATCGAACGACGGGAAAAACGTGGAGAAAAAGTAATCCGCGAAGAACACAATCAAAACACGAATCACAACCACGGAATTGCAACCGTGTGGCTACCACACGCTACAATAGTGAGATTACGGTCTCACTTCCTCAAAATCTCACGGGCACAGAGGTATTGTTCTCTTCTCTGTGGATCTCAGGTTCGCTACAGCAGGGATGTGGGAGAGCAGGAAACCCTAAGACAGAATAGCAAATGACTGAGATGAATGGGGAGGTGGGTGTCTCCCCCTACTTATCCTAATTCTAACTATTCCTAATTCCCACTCTACCCCTAACTACTTACAGAGCGAACCAACTAAACCCTAAGGTTATTCTGGACCAACTCGATGGTAGGTGGATCCGACGGCCACGCCCGCACAACTCGTAGCGTTGCCTTGACGCAACCTCCCGATTGCCGCCACGTGCCGCCACCGCTCTGCGTCCTTTTTCCCGGACGTCGCACCCCCGGTTTTGTGGCCCAAACCGAGAAACCAGCCTTCACAGCCAACCCCCGGTTTTGAGGCCCAAACCAGGAAACCAGCCCACGTAGCCTGAGTTTTGTGGCCCAAACTCAGCAAACCCGCAGCACCCAGGTTTTGAGGCCCAAACCTGGAAACCATCCTCAGCCCGAGTTTTGTGGCCAAACTCGGAAACCATCCGCGCCCAGGTTTTGAGGCCCAAACCTGGAAACCGTCCACCCGATGGTTTTTCTCTGGCTCTACCACCAAACCGAAGCTGTAGAGGGGATGCACCCCCCGTGCACCCTGTCCACCGACACGTGTCCCCAGGTCCTCGACCCGAGCAACACCATGTCCCGCAAGTCTTCGCTCGTCGCTGTCCCAGGCTGCCAGCCGCCACAGCTGATCCTCAGGCCACCGGTCCCTCAGTCCAAGCCTCAGGTCCGCCCTTCATCGCTCCCGGTCCGTCGGCACGGCACGTCTCTACTTGACCTTCACCTTGCCCTCGACCACTGTCTCTGTGCTCGACACCTGCACAACACAAGCCAAAGAACCTGCGATCAAACCCGTTGACAATCACTCATCACTCGAGACTCGGCATACACCCATGTATCCGCACTTGTTAGTCTTTCTAGTCATCGCTTCCTTTGGGATAAAATAAATACGATACCTTGGAATACTCCCGGGTGAACTGTTGCATCGGTAATTTCTGTGCGCTTGCGGAATTATCCAATAGTCATTAGTTTTACCAACCAGACACTTCTAGCGCCGTTGCTGGGGTTAGGCTCCATAGTCTATTTCTAGTGATTGCGTTAAGAAGTGCCAACAAGCATTTCTGGCGCCGTTGCCGGGGATAGATTAAAACTCTATTCTTAGTAGCGACGCTAAGAAATACCAACAAGCATTTCTGGCGCCGTTGCCGGGGAAGCATAGCCTAGAAATTTTTAATAAGAAGGAATCCGGAAATCTATCTTTAGTTTAGTATCAATTAGTTGTAGGGGGTTTTACCCCTCTGCCTTTGCTTCTCTATATTGTGAAGCAAGGTAGTGTATGAGTGAGTACCAATTCAAGGCAACCACATCAGAAAACCTTGAGATATCCCGAAGGAGAATTAGACGCTGTTTAGTATCCCATCGGAGATTCAGCTCACACTTGTATTCACTCAAGGAAGGAGGCTCAGCACCATCGTTCAAGCAGCCAGTGGCTAACCCCTCAGTCTCTGACTTCTCATCTCCCTCAGTCACCCAAATAACTTTAGGACCGAGAGTAGAAGTAGAAGAAGTAGACTTCGAGCTTAAGCCATCGCTAATCTCTATGGTGCAAGCCAGTACATTTAGTGGAAAGCCACATGACGACGCAAATGCACATCTCCAGCACTTTCTAGAGGTGTGTGGCACCATTGCCATCAAAGGGGTCACAACTGACGCCATCCGTCTTCGCTTATTCCCATTCTCTTTGATTGGGAAAGCGAAGCAATGGTTTTACGCTCAACCCGATGATGTTAACACCTGGAGAAGGTGTGCCAATGCATTTCTCACGAAATTCTTCCCAATGGGCAAGACATCTGCTCTACAGGCCAAGATTTCGAGCTTCCAACAGCAGGCAGACGAGACTATTCCCGAAGCATGGGAACGTCTTCAGGAGTACATCCGAGAATGTCCACATCATGGAATCAAGGAATGGCTCTTGATTCAAGGTTTCTATCATGGGCTAACTCCAGTAGCCCGTAGTCACCTTGATGCCGCTGCAAGAGGATCGTTCACCTCCCTGAATATCACTCAAGCCAAGAATCTCATTGAGAACATAGTGACAAATCAAGGGTGGAGTGGAGAACGTCCTCAACCTAAGAAAAGAGGCATGAACACCATTGAAGAAGTGAATGCCATCTCCAACAAGATGGAGCTCTTGATGAAGAAATTGGACGAACGAGCCAAGTTCAAGAAAGATCGAGAGGCCATCCAACAGTACGCCTCAGCACATGCATACAAATCAAATCAAGAGAGCGAGGTGCAAAATATAAGCCATGAAGTTGTGTATGCCACCAACAACGGGCAACCTCAACAAGGAGGAACGACTTCGCGCTTCAAAGGCCAAGGTAGCCCCAATTGGCCTTCACTTAAAGATCTTGTCATAAAGCAAGCTAAAATCAATGAAGAAATGAATAAAAGATTGCTAGCTAATGACAAGGTTCTTGAGTCTTTAACTTCTAAAACTGATTCTCTTGCTTCTTCTGTCAAAGATCAATTGAACTTTAATAAAATATTAGAGTCTCAATTAGCACAAATAGCTGCTACTATTCCATCTTCTGTAAATTCTTGCAACACCTTAAATGCAGTGACCATGAGAGGGGGTAAGACCACTCGTGATCCACCAAATCCTAATATAACAACAAGGAGGAGTACAAGAAAGGACAAGGAAGATGAGGCAGAAGAAGAAGAAGAGGAACAACCATCCAAGGAAGATGACACCATGTTCCATGGAAATACGGCTCCACACGAGTTCTACGACACCAGTAGATTGCTGCCCTTTCCAAGGACGAGGAAACAAACAACCGACGAACAATTCGGCAAATTCATCGAGGTAATTCGTCAGTTGTATGTCAATATTCCATTACTTGATGCAATGCAGGTTCCAACCTATGCCAAGTACCTAAGAGACATTCTCAACAACAAACGCCCGCTGCCTACAACTAAGGTAATTAAACTAACCGAAGAATGCAGCGCGGCTATATTAAACCAAGTGCCAGAAAAGAAGAAGGATCCTGGATGTCCCACCATTGAATGCTCCATTGGAACACAACATTTCGAGAATGCACTGTGCGACTTGGGAGCAAGCGTCAGTGTCATGCCAAAGGTAATCTTTGATAAACTAAGCCATGCTATTTTGTCCCCTACATCAATATATTTGCAGTTAGCGGATCAATCAATTTGCCATCCGGCGGGGATAGCTGAGAATATTCCAGTCCAGATACGTGAATTCTTCATCCCCGTGGATTTCGTGGTACTGGACATGGAGGTAGACAAGAAGAATTCACTTATCCTCGGAAGACCATTTCTCAGCACCGCCAATGCACATATTGATGTTGGAGCCGGAGAAATTCAGTTCAATATTAATGGGACCCAAGAGAAATTCAACTTCAAACCCAAGCTTGCACAATGCTCACTAATCATGGCCGTGGATGTGGAGGTAGTCAGTCTCATGTATAGTACAAAGAAGAAGGCCAATCCAAAACCATGGGCAAAAAGCAAGCGAATATGGAAGAAAAAGGTGACACAACCGGTAACACTTCCAAAGAAAATTCCTGCCCCGGTCCAAGGACCTGCTACAGGAACCTGAGGAAATCACTCTTCCATCAAGGTAAGTAAACTAACACTTAATTTAACTTTCATTTACTCCATTTTTTCATTAATTTCTCACTACCCTTTTCTTGTTGACTTTAGTTAAAATATAAAACTGACTTAATCATCTAGTTTAACACCACTAAAACTTGGACACCAGGTGGGCCCCTGGGTGGGGTCGGCCGACCCCTCCCTGGTGACCATCACCTGTCAACTTTTGTCTATGTTAAATCTATGCCATGCCTTGATATGCTCCCTCGTTACATAGCCAATCACATAGCATGTCACTTCACTTAGCCTATTTGATCATTCAAATGAACCTAGCATGGCAACCTCTCAACTTCTTTTAGTCTTTTCCCAAAGCATACACCTGTCTTAGTGCACCTAGATTATGGGTAGCATCTCATAGGGTGTATGGTGGGGTCGGCCGACCCCACCTAGGTGCTTGTCACCTACCAACTTGCATGTCATGAGATGCTCCCCATGCAACATTTGCTACATCCACGACAACACTTAAGAAATTGCATGATAATCTACATTGCTCTAATTGAACATGTAAATAAAGCTAGTATGCTAATCTTTCAAGATATTTTCAGTCTCCCTGTGTGCACTTTCATATTCTAGTGCTAGTATACTCTGCTCATAACAATTTAAGTGGGGATGATGGGTTCGGCCGACCCCATGGTAGGCCCCACCTCATCTCACCTTCTGGCATGAGCCATCTAGACAGAAATGCAAGAATCAACAAACATATACTTGTCGACTTGTATTCTAGGACCTAGAATAATGATCCCTCTCTCATCTCTTGCTTAAATAAACTTGATGAGAGGAGTGCACATACTCAATCATTCATGAGTAACCTGAGGAAGTAGGTAAGTCTCTCTTCCTAATTTCACTCATGCAACCCTTAATTCTATCACTCCTTGCCAACCTTGGTTAAGACATTTGCTTAACTCCTTAAGCAAACCACCATTTGGACAATGCACCCCGTGAGCACACCATGCACATCATGCCAACTAGCCAAGGTCATGTCTTGCTCCCTCCTTTTGTTCTTTCTTCCACCCATCACTCACTTCAAGAAAGAAGAGCAAGCATCCAAGGAGACATGTTCTTTTGCAAAGATGCTGGACAAGGATTGACATCCACCATGCATGTCACTTTGCAAAGAGGGTTGCCAGAGGGGGGGGGGGGGGTCGCCCGACCCCTTGTCCTGCACCTGCAACTCTCTCTCTTCCTTCCTTTTTATTCACACACTCCTTCCTATGTTGCTTCACCAGAGCCACCAACAGAAAATCTTGACACTCTCGTTCGTTGTTTCAGTGATCAACACTCAACGAAATCAAGAGAGGTAATTGGCGGGTAAGAAGGGTTATCACTTACCACTAACCTCTCTTGCTCAATTAGTGTTCATCATTTTACCAGGCATGAAGAACCCACTCAAATCCGCTGCGAAGAAAATGCGCGCAGCTCTCAGCAGGAGCTCATCATCAAGACCCTCTCAACCCACTAGCTCCAGTGGGCAGTCGGTGCATGACACAGAGGACTCGCAGCAACAACCCGACAAAGAGGCACAGTCCCTGAGGATTCAAGACCCAGGAACTGGGTTATGGTTAACCGCTCAAGAATTAGCCACTCTCAACTCCATCCGCAACCGCAACTTCGAGCACACCAAGGTATTCGATCCCGATCTCCTCTACTGCACAGGTATGGATGAGGAGTTCTCCGATGTTTTTTCTGCAATAGGTTGGGGTGATTTCTGGGATTTTTCTCAGTATCCGGGCAGCAAGCTTCTTACTCTAGAGTTCATGAGCACCGCAAAAATAACTCAAACTACCATCTATTTCCGGTTGTGCGGTAATGAATTTAATTTTAGCTGGGATCAATTTGCAACATGCCTGGGCTTTGTTAACCGCGCAACAAATATTGAGCTAGCCACGCCAGACTTTGACAAATTAGAGTTTTGGTATAATATAACTAGGGATAACATAATTGGGAAAGCACAACCACGCACAAGTCATATTTGTCACCCCACTTTAAGATTCATGCATAGGTGGATAGGCATCACGTTGTTTCCTAGAGATGACATAAGAATTGTTAGGGAGATTGATGCTAGGATTCTATATGCCATGGTTAATCAAATTCGAATAGCTCCAGTAAAAGCCATGGTACAACATTGGTTAAGTGCACCATCAAGATTAGGATCTTTTGATTTCACATCCATAATCACAAAATTTTGTAGTCATGCAAACATTCTTGATGGGTTTAATGATTTCATAAGAACTCCTAGAACCATCTTAAGAAAGGAGCACTTCATCCAAGCACTTGTCATTGCGAGTGGTCCCAACAACACCATTGAATTTAAGTTCCGTAAATCGGAAACAAGACTTACTTTGCCATGTCCGGAATTAAAATTATATGGGGGCCAACCGCTAATCCCTAACATTCCTGGAGTGGGAGGTCGTCAAAGTTTTTCAGGACCATACACACGTGGGAAGTCTCAGGCAGCTCAACGCCAAGACTCTGATGATGACAGCGACTACGAGAGAGACGCCATGCACACTTCACAGCCCGGAAGTAGACGCAGGTCTGGGGTACAGAGTGCCCGAGTTTCTATGTCTTCTTCGCAGGAAACCAGGTCCAGCAGCGAGCGTCATGACATGGACCTGCTTAATAACCAGTTCGGCATGCTGCGCACCAGCCATGAAGCCATACACAACACTGCAGTCCAAACCCAGCAGCAGCTCATGAGTCTCCAGGAAGCTAGTGGCCGAAACTGGGCCAACCTTTATGCACACCACAATATCCCCGTACCACCATATATTCCCCAGTATCCACCACAGCATCTACATCCATACCCGCCTCCGCAATATCCTCCACAGTATCCTCCACAATACCCGCCATACTATCCACCATATCCACCCCAGTGAAAAACAAAAATCATAACAAAAAGACAAGCTTGGGGGAGATTCTCTCCCCCACTAAGGTAAGTATTCTATCTTAGCATTTTTTATTTCTTTTATCGTATCTTAATAATATAAATAAATAAATAATAAGAAAATGCCAAAAAAATATTTCCCATGCTTATTTATGTTTTCTCATATGTCATGCATGTCTACTTTTCTTGGAAATGATGAACAGTTGCTCTGTTAATATTTCCTTAGTACCCAGTATACAGCTTGCTATTTTCTAAGTATGGATCACTTAGCTCACATAAGACCGCCATGAACTTGAACACTTTTGTGGGTAGCAAGTGCTAGAACTAAGTCTAAGTTGTTGTGAGACATGATATAGTGAGACAAGAGCTGCTATAATATTATTCTAAGCATGCATGATTACCGAAGAATTTATTCTTAAAATAATTAAAACCTTAATTGTTTCTCAATGGTGATAAATTCCTATCACAGCCTTATATATATGATGTAGTGAAAAACCTTCCACATAAGCTGCTTGCTTAGTGTTGAGTCTTGTTAAGTCTTGTTGATCCGTGTTAAGAGGTTTTTCATACTCCTAAGATCAAGATCACGTACACACACCATATATACATCCTTGCTGCTTCTACAACGCACAAACATGCCATTTATTCACTACACAAAAATAGAGTGCTCCATGTTTTTAGTATATCTCTCTCCAAGTATGAATCAATAAATGAGACACAAAAGGGCTAGGCAAAATAAATATTTATGGACATATGAGAGTCTATGCAAAAAAAAATTGCTAGCCATGTCTCAATAATAATAATAAAAAAAGAGAGAGATTTATCAAATAGAGAAGCACTCTAGTCCACTACATATCACACACTTGCACATCTTGATCTGGGGCTATGACACGTCTCTTCTTGGATCCAAGCTTTAACTTGACAATACATGCTCAGTAAGTATGCTATTCTTTGTCACTCCTACCTTGAGCTCCATATAAACCTTTTTAGAAGTAAGATGAATTAGAGAAGGCAACACTTACCATATGCCTTGGTGAGGAATCATACACCCTTTGAGTGACATGAGAGAACCATATGAGGAACATTAAGATTTCTTTTGAAAATATTGCAAAAACCTCTGGTATGAAAGTTGAAAAGAATGAGAAAATAGTGCTCGAGTTTAATTGTTCTGTCTCTCAACTTCCCAAGACAAAGGAAAGGCCATAAGCCCCATGAAAGACTAAGGTAATATGGGTGAGTTTTACTTAGCTAAATTTTCCATGCTTAAAGAGAAATATCTTGTTGCATACATGGTACTCTTGAAATATGAACATTGTAGCAACTCCTGATCCACCGAGACTAAGTTTAATTATTTGCTCGGGACGAGCAAAGGTTAAGCTTGGGGATCTTGTTGACGATAATTATAGCATAAAAATACATATCAAAATATCATCAACAGGCTCAAAAATAGAGAAGAATGACATGACATAGACATGTTTTATCAATAAAAGGTTCCACTTGTACTCTTAGTATTTGATTTGCAGGTATAACAGAATAAGAAGGAAATGGACACCTGGAAACAACCCAAGGTGGGGTCGGCCGACCCCACCATGGGAGCTCCTCGGGCTTGGTGATGTGGCACTATCCAAGTGAAGCTTCACCAAGCTACTTTCCACCATCAGATCAGAAATGTGTTTGCATTCAACGGTGAAAGATGAGAAGCACATGGATCCATGGGCCCACACAAGAAAGCAAATGCAACCAACATATGACACCATGCTCCATGACATGTGGGGACATCAGGGGACACAAGTTGGTGGGCCAGCCCTGTCATAGGGGGGTCGCCCGACCCCCCCTTGGTGGGCCCTGGCTACACTATTCAGCCTGATGACATCAGCACCTTCTAGAAGCAAAGTGGTGGGCCCACCTATCATTGGCTGGGGTCGGCCGACCCCAGGGTGAACCCCATCCAATGTCGGTTGCTTGCACATGTTTCACACGTGAAGAAATCAAGGCCATCCATCCATGGCGGTTACAATGACGGTGGATCCAAGGGATGAGAGATGGGGAGCACGCGGATCGATGACGTGGCGCGGAGTAGCCCCTACTCCACCTTCCCCTATAAATAGAGGCTTCATCCACCCTCTCAAGACATGGTTCATTAGAGGATTCACTTCATATGAGATACAAGTGTTAGCCTTCTAGTTGTAGTGTAGTCTAGTGTGGGAGTTAGAGTGAGTCGAGCAAGCTCGGGGTCTCCGGAGTCGTCTTTTGGGAGTCTGGTATTGCTGTTGTATCTTTCTCTTTCCAGAATTATTTATTATATATATATTCTTCTTCTGCATTTCAAAGTGTTATCCTTTGTGCAATATTATTCTTGCAATAGTATTGTAGTGCTCTAGTTAGTCCTGTATTAGTTACATACTAGATTGTGATCCTTACACAAACATCTTGGTTGTTTATCATCGCCCGTAAAACGGTGCTTTAGTTAATCGTATATTAGCTAGAGCAATAAGGATTAGCATAAGCGTGGTGCTTAGGCTAAGACTTATCTTTGGTTGCCGCTGGCTTGCACGGACAGTAGGGGCGCATGGGCAAAAGGTGTCAGATTTTGCCTGGCTACCTAGATCCCCTCACGTGAACTCAGGCTAGTTTTTAAAAGGTAAGGCGTCCATAAGCCAAATATCCGCTTGAGTACTGGGTTAGGTGAACAACCTTCTATCGCTTTACTCTCTCGTTTATCCCTGGCAACCAAGGTGAAGGTAATCAATCCTAGTTGTATCTACTATTTGATTAATTAGAACACGGGAGTGGATTAAGAATTTCACAGGAACCTTTCTCACTCGTTGTCCTCCCACCTAGCTATACTACGCTAGTTATCTTTAATTATCTCAATTAATTATCCCGAATCATCACCTTCCTTTTACCCTTCGTTTATCACCCTCTACATTAGTTGTAGCTAATCTAAGATAGGATCCCTTTTCTTGTTAGTCTTTCTAGTCATCGCTTCCTTTGGGATAAAATAAATACGATACCTTGGAATACTCCCGGGTGAAGTGCTGCATCGGTAATTTCTGTGCGCTTGCAGAATTATCCAATAGTCATTAGTTTTACCGACCAGACACTTCTAGCGCCGTTGCTGGGGTTAGGCTCCATAGTCTATTTCTAGTGATTGCGTTAAGAAGTGCCAACAAGCATTTCTGGCGCTGTTGCCGGGGATAGATTAAAACTCTATTCTTAGTAGCGACGCTAAGAAATACCAACAATGACTTATGGAACAAATGCTGGCTCTGAATCTTAAAGTGGAAACCCAGGATTTACAGTACAACCACGAGGACTACATGGCTCTGGTCTTAGCTAAGTACTTTGATTGTTCTAGCTCGTCTGTAGCTTATCAAAAGGGCAAGAGGGGTGTACCATGTAGTTATGGCCCGGTCTCACTAGGGTAATTGCTTTGGAGGATGGGGGCTACCTTAGTGGGGAGGTGTTCATAACTCTTGGGAGACAGAAACCTTAGCGGCTACAACTTGTTAGTCCAAGTTTGGAAATGCTTCGTAGTGATCCCTGCCGACTTACCTTGGTAGTGAGTCAAGATGCTGATCACCTCGGGCAAAGGGCAATCACGACTCGTGGGTAAAGTTGTACACACTCTGCAGAGTTAATTATAAACTGATATATCAGCCGTGCTCTCAGTCATGAGCGGCCTGGATCCTTTTTGAGACAGTTCTATGAAATGATTTGGGCTAATGATAATCTGGATGATAACTAATTATACTTTCACCATGGGAGCTTAAGCATAACCTAGAGACGTAGGTTTAATAAATAAAATATAACCAACTAAAAATGCTTACCGCAGTTCAGCCGTGTCTAGCCTTTTGAGCTTTGCATCCCCTCATGTTATACTTGTTGAGTATGGTGCGCTCACCCTTGCTTTGTGTACAATCAATGAAAATCCTGGATGGGTACCAGATGGTGGATTCAAGTGAGGAGTAACAGAAGACATTCCAAGGGTTCTAGGCAAGTGTTCCCCCAATCAACCGTCCCTGTGGAGTTTGGAGTCCCGAAGAGTAGTTTCCGCTATGCTTTGTAATAGATGTAAATCTTGTTGTATCTATGTTTCGATATACAATAAAGCATTGTCTTTGAGAAATTCCATATTTGTTGATATATGTGTCTTGTGGACTTCCTGGGCACACATATAGTTGACACTTGGTATTCTTCAGAAAATCGGGTGTTACATTTTCCTTTTTCTAGGCTAATTAATTATTTTTTTAAAAAAATAAAAATCAACGTCTCAGATTTACTTGAGATATTACCTCATAGTTGCAACAAATAAAAGGGTACATAGCATTGCCTGGTGCAACTTAAAACATTGCTCGACCAGCGGGGGAGAGGGAGAGGGAAACATTGTGAGCCTAGATATTAGGTAAATGAGAGGGAGCAAGGGGCAGGAGCAACATTTCACATGCAGGATTGGCTAAGTGGATGAGATTGAGCTGCAAATCTATTGTTTAAGGACTAAAGTAAACAATTTGAAAGTTCAGGGACCAAATTGAACCTCGAGCAATAGTTTAGGGACGAAAAGGCTATTTTGCCATAGTTCAAGAAACTGCAGGAAGGCAACAATTATCATAGTAATATGTAAATAAAAATTTATCTAGCTAGAATCAAATGTAAAAAGTGCATGCTTCTCACTAGGAGAGTGTATAATCAATATAGAAATAATGCATAGAAAACCAGAAATCAATTTCAATTCAAATTACATGTGAAGATAAAAGTTGACACATGCATAGTATTAAAGCATCTACACTTTAGTCATGCATAAAACTCTATTTTTAATGGCACATAAACCAAAAGAACTTTGCTGGAAATTTAAAATGCACAACTAATCTAGGGATGTATATTTATCAGAGAAACATCACATAAAACTCCTACAAAACATCCCTCCCCTCCTGTGGGTTTATTATTTCAAAACTCATGATAGCTCCCACCCAAAACCTGCTTCTCCAAGTCAACAGGAGAAAAAAGACAAAGTGCATAAATAACAGAATAACATTACAACAGGAGAAAAAGACATGTAAACATATTTGTGGACACAACAAATATGTAGAATCGTGTACAAGAATATGTAGAACTGTGTAGAAATATGCAGATAACTATTCCAACATTATATCAAAGTGTTTTAACAATGCATAGCAGTGCACTAGAAATGATTTAGCCAAACAGTACACAAAATAACTGTGAATTGTAGGTCTACAATGCATACTAAAACAGATCTATTGTTATTACCTATTCGTCAAATACACGAGATATGAGAAGAAAAGCTTTGTGCAGATACAAAAATTGTAGGTAGCTAGTACAAATAATAAAGATCGCAACAGTTGTACCTGTACAAGCACTAGTGTGACACCCTGGTGTCAAGCACTGTATTAGAAACAACATTAGCCACTAAAGAACATGAGCATTGCATTGCATCATCTCATATTGCATTAAAGTGTTTATTTTTCTTTGTTTATTTATTTGGAATCAATGTTTTCCTAAACAGTAAACGGTAAACAGTCGGTCACTCTTTGTTTAGCGTTTAGGCCGTTTAAACGGTGTTTAAACGGAGTTAAACGGCCTAAACGGTTTTGTATGGTAACACTAAAATATACATATTTATGTATGTAAAAATTAAATTTGCTAGAAACTGTACATATTTGCACATGTAAAAAATAAATATTATACCAAATAATATTTTTGGAAGAAATCTAAATCCCACAACATTTCATATACTCACAATGTTAATTAGTTTTGTGTTGATTATGGTAGTCGTAGTCCTCTAATTAACCAAATTATGGATTAAATGGTTGTTTAGATCATTTAATCATGTCTAACCTGATTTTCTTTAGACCATTTAGACGGGTTTAAACGGTTTAAACGGGTTTAAACGGTCCAACCGTTTAATTCACCGTTTAGGGCCTAAACAAAACAGATGGCCTCTGTTTACCGTTTAAACGGTGTTTAAACGGACTAAACGGCCGTTTAGGCGAACAGAGTTTGGAATTAAGGTTCTATAGGACTTGCTTATTTAAATTAAGTTCTATCTTGGCAAATAATTTTATAAAATAGAGAATAATGAGTATAACACCTTTCATATAGACACTTTGTCCTAGTTAAGTATAGATTAATAATTAAAAATGTAAAAGCAAAAATGATTTCTAGACCTAATATTAGCTTTAATCATGTACAGGTTAAAGAGATGATTTTTAGAAATTATGTCCTATATGAAAGTTGTAGAGAAAATTATTTTGAGCAACTTTTGTTTTTGAGCCAAACCCTAGTTTGGAGTTGTTGAAACTGTTTTAAAATAAACAAGTTTGAGAAAGGAATTTCGAAAAAGAAAAAGGATTGATTTTATTCCGGCGCCCCACTTTTGGCCCATTCGGCCTTTGTCGGCCCAGTTCACGCCCGCACCGGCCCGCGGCAGTCCACGCCGCGCTGCTCTCGCCCCCGCGTGCGCCGCGCGACCGCGGCCGCACCGCACGCCGGCAAGCACGCGATGTGGCTGCCTTTGGCCCAGCGTGATCTTGCTTGCCCTCTCACCGCGCGCCCGCATCCGGCTGCATCACGTGAGGATCCCCCTTGCCCTCTCGTTGCTCGCCTCGCCTGCCGCGCCTGCGCACCACCCCCGGCCTGCCTCTCGCCGATTGCCGCCGCAGGACCGCGACGACCAGCCGCTCCGCTCGGTCGGGGGCAAAAGGAGAGCACCGCCTGCCCCTTGCACTCACCCGTCATTCGCTCACTCGCACTCCCTCTCTCTCTCTCTCTCGCTCTCGCTCTCTTCTCCCGCACGCCAGTGCAAGCCAAAGCGCTCGCACTCGCCTCCGCCCGCCACCACAAGCCTCCATCGGCGTTCCGGCCACACCAAAGCCTCCCCATCTGATTCCTCACACCTGAAGCTTCGTCGTCGTCGTGCACACGTTAACATCACCAACTGAGCCTCCTCACTGTCAGAACAAGGAGTCTCCCCTTTCGGTCGCCGTCGTGCCCGAAGAGAACACGCCGTCGTTTCGCGACCACCGAGCCACCCACACTCTTCTTCTCCGACGAGCTTCACCGCACCAAAGCAAGGTGAGAACACCCAACTGCCAGGTCTCTACCGCCCTGTAGCTCTCTCACCGTCACAGCCGAGCACCATGTCTGCCGCCGTGGCATGCGCACGAGGCCGAGTTTCTTTGAAGCTCCCCCGGCAAAGCCAACCCCCTTAGGGTTTCTCTTTAGGTCCTCTGGACCTCACGCGCACACCAATCAAGCCGATAATCATCAGAGATGGCGTAGTCGAGCCACACCACCATCGCCGTCCGTCATTGCTCGTCGCTGGCGAGCTATGGTCGCGCGCTAGCCAAACCAACACCACCACTCGACTTGCCTCGACGAGACAAACACGTCAAGCCAACCCACACCGCCGGCGACCTCACCGTCGGTAAGGACCACGCGGTCAACACCCCTCCTCTGCTTCGTTCTCACTAGCAAGTGGGTCCCGTTGACCTGCCGGCCCCACGCGTTAGCCTCACTTGGCCCATAGACCGAGCCCATGAAGCCCTGGCTAGAGATTTCAAATGTTTTTCTTTTTCTTTATTTCTTTCAGTGATACTTGTTTATTTTGTAGAGCATGTTTTATTGATTCAAATAAAGTACTATAAGTTTTATTATTTTGTTCTTGAGTAGGGCTATCTGGAAAAAATAGGAAAGTATTTTTGTTAAAGTTTATTACACTGTTTTTATTTATTTCAGTTTATGTGTAATATGCCAAATAAATGTGTTGATGTATTTCCTGGTCAGATAAAATGTGGTAAAATTTGTATATACTATTTGTCATGTGTAGAAGCTAGGAAAAATAGATTAGGGTCTATTTCTGTAGAAAAAGTGTCTGTTTAGGTTTAAATATCTTTTTAGCTGTTTTCTTAGAATATTTCTTAGAAGAAATATATGCAAAAATAAATTGTGAAAAAACTTTGTGTAGTCTCTGTGTATCTTAATGAAGTTAAGAAAAATATTGGATGTGGTCAGTTATATGGGAGAAAATGAACTTGTAGTACAACTGTGATTTTCTATGTTTTTGTTAGGAAATTCATATAGAAAATAATATAACATTACTATTCATGGAACTTTCTTGATAAATATCAAATATTGGTTAGAATCTGAAAAAAATATGAAAATGGATGTTTCAACCTTTTCCTGTAGGGTTGTAGTTCAAAGGTTTAAATCTGGATAAAATTTTGGAAATTTGTATAGGGTTATATATGCATGTTCTAGCAGTCATTTTTCTAGAGTAGTGTTGTTTTTTATAGGAGAGGTCAGGAAAAATCTGAAATCTGCTGTTTGACACTTTTTAGAAGAAAAGTTAGTTCAAAGTATCTTTTTGGTAGTTTATTTAATCTTTTTATATCTGTTGTTCCCTATTTTGTTTCCTGCTGAAATTTTTACAGTGAAGTTCAGTAAGTGCAGATTAGCTGCTGTAATTTTTGTAGATTTTTCTGAATATAGAAAACAACACTTGCTGTACAAACTTGAGTTATTTTGAAATAATAAGTAAGAAATAATTGAGTTAATAGTTTTGTGATTTCAATAAAATAAATATTTTCCCCAATGTCAAAAGTGGTTCAACAAGTTGGTTTTGTTGGTTTGCAAAGATAATTTGCTTTTGCATACCATCATAATGCACCATGCATTATTGAATTATTTATTGCCGCATTGCAACTAGGATCGGTAGTCCCGGAGAACGACCCCAAGCCGGAGCCAAACGAGGAGCCCGAAGCACAAGAAGTCCAGCAACTCGAGGAGATAGCAAGCGCTGACCCCGTCATTGACTTGCCCGAGTGCCCCGCACACGAGGCTTCTGTTTTCTCCCAAGACAAGCCCCAGAACATTCTAAATCTCCCAGCTTTTATAATTAATTTAATTGAGTATTTTATCTTGTGATGCATTAGGTATAGGAGTTGATTGAATCCTACTTGCTGCATTACCATTCCTTGGTTATTGATTATACCTGTCTTGTTATCCTATGAGTTATTCAAATATAGAATTGCATAGTCTACTCAATAAAAGTAGTAATTGAGGATGTTACCGTAATACCCCTGGTGGGTATTTACTGGATCAAGGTTGACTATATTTGCTTCGAGAAGCTTAGTTGTCTGTTGGCTTGATTCTCTGTAACTCCACTCCCCCTCCCCGAGTTTAGTCTAGTGTAGCATCTTAAGTTTCCCCTTCTTTCTCCTCTTTGTAAGTTTTCCTTCAACTTGTACTCTTTTCCCTGTTCCTTTAATATATTCTCTTGCACTATGGGGAACTCCCCCACGATCTTTCATGTCAAAAAAGGTTGGATATATTTGCTATCGTGGAAAATAACCTGAGTAGTAATAAAATACAGTCAATTGAAAGGCAAGACACCAAGTTTGGAAACTTAGGGACAGTTCGTCCGTTGGATCGTGTAGGTTTGTATCGATGTTGGCTCTCGTTCATTTTTTTAAAGCGCCCTTTTACTTAGGGTGCCGGTGATGTATTCCCGACCCCGAAGCCGGTTAGACGCTGTTCGAACCGGTCTCAACCCGTGTCGCACCCTCTAGTATGGAAACACGATCTGCCTCGGAATGGCCATCGTTTAGTTCCAATTGGGTGATCTGTGCTGTGAGCCACGACGATTACCACCACAGACAGTATCGAGCGGTGACCCAATGCATGGACCCGACAGGGAAGTGTGGGTTTGTATTAAAAGTTTCTCGTCAGCTGGTTTGTAATTCGATTCGAGTCGCCGTCTCCCCCGGTTAGTGGAAAACTATGTCAAGCTTCACCACGATACAACTTCATGTGACATTGATGGTTCAACTAAAATATTGACAAAGCAAATCTGATATGGTATTATACTATTGTTTGCTAGATTCAAGTGAGTGCTCTAGTGCAGGTGCAAAACCTAGAATTTAAGAAATAAGTTAAAAGAGGACCGTTCATTCATTAATTAAATATTACTCATCTTAATTTGAGCTGTTCCGCAACTAAACTCCTAGCTCCACCCAGAAAGCCTTGCATATCCTTGGTGTCTTTATTTTCAGTTAGACGAGTAAGTCTAGCTGAGTATATTTCCGTACTCAGGGTTTATCCCGTTGTTGCAGATGATCAAGTTTACTTCGGTTATTGTAAGCATTGCCTCTACCCCGTGGAGGGTGATGAGGAGTAGGCCCAAGGCAGGGCCTCTGAAAGCTTCTCCTTTACTTTTGCGGGACTAAGACGACTTGTGGTACAATATATTAAAAAGGAGGAATTAGTTATCAAAAATAATGTTTTATTTGGACCACATGTGTGGTGGTCATACTTCCAGACTTATTTATGCTTCTGTTATTTGGACTCAGTGTTGTAATAACTTTGAGTTTTCGCACTTTGATTTAAATTTCATTATCAAACTGTTATATCCTCGTGAATGTGGTACTAGAACAATGCGATCCTGGCAAGTTGTTTGAAATCCTTCGAGATTTCCGGACTACCAGAGTTATATGGGTTCAAGCATGGGTCAGAACCCGTTAATTCGGCTAAGACGGTACTTGAACTCTTATAATTTGGACGGTTCCGCCACAGCTAGTGTGCTCCCACATCAATTGTCTTCACACAAGGATGATAAAGAAAATACTAATAATGTATGTAATTAATAGAGATGTGGATGAAATACAAACCTAAATAATGCATAGAGACATCTCACACAATCCTGTGTACCAACAATGCGTAGAAAACTGCTCTAATAATATGTTTAAATTATGTACCAACAATGTATATAAATTATATAGAAATGCTTAAATAATTGATCCAACAATTAATGTATGTTAAAAGTGTTCGAACAATATATAAAAATGTGCTCCAGGAATGCATAGAAATTACGTAGAAGTGTACAAATAACTGTTTTAACAATATATTAAAATGTGTTCTAATAATGTATAGAAATTTATTCGAGCAATATATACACATTACTATGATTAAATACAAAAGTTAACAATATCATATGATTTGATTTGCTGGTAAAAAAACACATCAGATCAAAACTAAAAAAATATGCATAGAAAATTAACCAAGACGTCACGACACCGCTCCTTCCCGCCACGACACCGCTCCTTCCCGCCACGACACCCGCCACGACACCGCTCCTTCCTGCCACGACACCGCACGGCACATTGGATCAAAACACATTAGATAAAAAGCACATCAGATCGAAATTATGTAGAAATATATATCAAAATATGTGTAAAAATAATGTACTGACAGAAATATATACCAAATATGTATAAAATTATGTAGAAATAAAATTGTGTACCAACGAGGTGATCTCATACAAAACCATGATTTTTACAAGTTTGTGTGTGCTAGTCATATGGTAATTGTGTACATCATTGGCAGCCTGATCACCGGTCAGCTGCATAGAAACTTAACATTAGAACAACACATAGAAAATCAAAAACAAAATGCATTTAAGAAATTTTAGAACACTATAGAACGAGGCATCGCTAGGGAGTGGTGCCACATTGGGAACAACGCCGTTAGGAGTGATAGCTGCTGGTGAGATAGGAGCGACCATTCCGAGCACCCTATATTATAACAATGACATAGAAACATGTTTTTAGGATATGTAAAAACCTTACATAAAAATAAGAGATCGATTGTATAGAAATCTATTCATTTGCACAGCATACCAAGAAGATGCATAAAAAATCAAAACCAGGCACTGCATGGTAGCTCTTCATTTTCTCCAAACCAACCATTCATACAAACATCCAAAATAATTTCTATGTGCAACCTATCCATCTTTACAGTTGACATAGAAACTTATGTATTCAAGCATATAGGAACAAGCTAATAAGACTTCACAAGCTAATAATTCCAGCAATGTATAGAATTGCATTTCAGTAATGTACATAATAAAGTAAAAGCATACAAATAATTATGTAAAAATGATATGACACTTGGTTGGGTGTATAATTGATAAAGAAACAATGCATAGAATCCAATACAACCCTCTCCTCTGAGATTATTTTATCTAAAACCATGAAAGCCCTAACCCATGACCTTGATTCTCATTTTGGGGCATATAATAAACAGTGGAACACTGCATGAAACTCCAACCCGAACAATGCATAGAACAATCCATCAATGTTAGAGAAATCTCATACAATCCTGTGTACCAACAATGCAGCTGCTCCAACAATGTATAGAATTTGTGCCAACCATGTATTCATACCTCTTGTGATAAAAAATTAAGGCTTCAATTTCACTGCACGTTATATTAAGGAAAAGCATAAATTAACAGAGGAGCAATATATGAAACTACAACTCATAGAATGCATAGAACAATCCATTAATGTTAGAGGAATCTCATACAGTCATGTGTACCAACAATGCATAGAAAGCTGCTTCAACAATATATAGAATTATATGCCAACCATGTATAGAAATTCATACCTCTCATGACAAAAAAATAAAGCTTCAATTTCATTACACGTTGTAGTAAGGAAAAACATAAAAATGGTAATAAAAGGATGCATCCTCGATTATCGGAGCCGGTAGTTGCTGCCCACACGAACTGGCTGGAGCAGACACCGCCACCGTCCATGTGAACTCCTCTAACAACACAGTTGCATCAATATCAAGCTACATTAATAAAAAAAAATCAAGGTCAAAATCTAGAAAAAAAAACTACGGTTTTTTGGTTGAATTTGCGTTGCCATTACAGCCATCGACAAACACTAATATAACTGCAAAACAAACAAAGCATAAAAACATAAGCACAACACATAAAATATCTAGACTAGTGGCCGACGTTCCTACAAATAATCTAATTCACAGTTTATATTTAAACCACAGACACACGGTCATAAGAAAGCATAAAAAATATCACACAAAAGGTCTTGCATGTTGCTAGTTGTTCGATTTAACAATTTGGGTGTGGTGCCTATATTGTAATTGTGCATAGAAAATAATATGTTAGATAACCTGCAGTGGACAATTGAACAAAAAATGATTTCCTACAAACTATTACCGCAACAGGCAATTGAACCTAGAGTGGGCATAGAAAATGATTTTCTACAATTTATTATCACACAAGAGGCGGATACAAAACAAATAAAAAAGAAATGGGCCAGCTACGTACAATAAATCAATCTCTGACAGTTGTACACCCCGCTCCTCTCTCAGATCTGCATGTTTAAGTGCATGTTTAAGAGGAAAGCCTGCATGAGACCACCAGATACATGAGGAGGAAGGACATGGAGAGATAGAGCTGGAGGAGGGATGGGGCTCCTCTCTTAGATCTACATGTTTGGGGAGGAAAGCCCGCATGAGGCCACCAGATACATGAGGAGGAAGGACATGAGGAGACAGAGGTGTGGAGGAGGGATGGGGCTCGGGACCGGACCTGTGTAGGACGCCATTGGCAATGCCATGAACCGCTCCACCACGCTGCTTGGGGCCGAGGCCGGTCAACATCGAGCACCGTCGGCGACTGCACCTCACCGAGCGGGACCCGTTGGCCCACGCGTGGCTGGGTGCACACCGCCTGCTGCTGCCTACCGGTGACTCTGGACTAGCCGGCTAGCTTCCTTCATTTTATTGCACTAGGTCCCACGTAGTTGAAGGGCCGAGATGACAAACTAGAGGGGTCAATAGTCTCTTCTAAAATTAATCGCACCGGCTAACCGAAACAAATGCAGAATTAAAACTATCGGTCTAGCCAAGACAACACCCCTCTACTTATACTCTATGACACCTACAAAAGATCCTAAACAATGCAAATAAGGTGTCGGGCTAACTAGAGCTCACCTAACCAATTCTAAAAGTAAGGACATACAAACCTATGCAACTAGTACTTCAAACACGGGGAAGCTCCTACACAATCTAGTAAGCAAAGCACAAAGCTCCTAAGCTCACTAGCAATGCTTAATAACAAGGATACACAAGCCAAATTAGAGAACTCAACTTAGCTACATAAACTAAACAATTTAACTAGCAAGACTATAAGTCAACTAGTCACTCATGGGATCAACTCTATGCTACACAAGCAAAGAATGTAACTAGCAAGCTACACAAGCTAACTAATTACAAGAGCAACTACACAAGCACAATATATATGAAAGTAAATATAAGCTTGTGTAAGGGAAATGCAAACAAACGGGATGAACAAGGTTGACACGGTGATTTTATCCCGAGGTCTACTTGGTTGCCACCAAGCTAGTCCTCGTTGAGGCAAGCCCAAGGTTGCCGCCGATCCTCTTGCTAGTGGTGACCCTAAGTCACACTCTCCACGATGGAGTGCTCACCAAGAGCTCTAGCCTCGATCCGGCCAGACCACTTGGAGCTCTTCGCACCTCTCTCTCTCCACTAGAATTGCTCTTCGTGATCTCCCGCGAGGCGAGCACAATGCCCCTCACAAAGCTTCTCCGGAGCCACGCACAATCTTCACGCGGGCTTCACGATGGAGACTGGATCACTAAGTCGTCTAGGAGGTGGCAACCTCCAAGAGTAATAAGCACCACCGACTCGCAACTCGACCTCCTAGTGCCACTCGATGCAATCTCTCAATGCAACGCACTAGCGATCACTCACTCGCTATCGATTCGCACATTAGCAAGCACAAGCGAGTTAGAGGGCTCCCAAGCACATCCACACAAGCCACAAAGGCTCTAGAGTGCTCAACCCGCAGCCCAAGGCCGGTTACCAACGATATATATAGCCCCAAGGGCTAACTAGTCGTTGCCCCTTCACTGGGCAACCTGCGGCACCATCGGACGCTCTAGTCGGGTCCATCAGACGCTGAGGCCAGTGTCCGATGCTCGGATGCTCGCCAGGTGTTCCCCACGTTCAACTTCGGCCGAGCGATCCCAACAGCTAGTTCATCTCCCATGCTAGTTAAAGTGGCATTGATGCCTAGCATCCGACGCTATGATGCCTCTGCTCAAACCTGTGCATGATCGCCCTCACATCGGACGTGCCGGACCCCTAGCATCGGACGCTCAACCTCAGCGTCCGATGACACACCAGAGAGGTTCTAGAGAGGGTCGAAACACATCGGATGCGTCCGATGGTTCGACATCGGACACAGGCCAGCGTCCGATGCTCCCTGGAAAACACACTCACACCACGTCATCATCGTCGGACTCTGCAACAGTGTTTTCCCAGCGTCCGTTGTTAGCGTCCAATGCTCCTTCAACATTTGTCAGAAGCTAGGGTTTGCCATCGGATGCTCGGTCCAGCGTCCGATGCTTCCTGAGCACAACACTTCACCTCCGAAAACCGCTAAATCCTGCCTCGCAAGCTCGGCAGGAGGGAGAGGGACTATCCACTAGTTTCTCCCACTTCTCCACAACTCTTTTCAACACAACTTCTTTTCAAAACAACTTCTACTTTGCAAATGTGCCAACACCACCAAGTGTACAACATCATGTGTATGTGTGTTAGCATTTTCACAATCATTTTTCAAAGGATTAGCACTTGTACTCACCATGCCACTCGATCCTAGTAACATCACAAAGTTAGATCGTTCAAGTGGCACTAGATGACCGATATGCAAACAAGTTTGTTCCTCTTGATAGTATGACCATCTATCCTAAACCCGGTCATCAACTTCTCTACACACCTATGACCGGTGAAATGAAATGCCCTACAAGTATACCATTGCCTTGCACATTCCATCCCATCTCCTCCGGTATTGATGCAACACATGCACCAACCTATCTCCAAATGATATGATCCACTTCATATCATCACATGGCCTCCATGGTCCATCGATCTTGACCTCACTTGCTCTTCACCATTGCTTCGGTCCTTCAGCGCCAAGTCTTGCTTAAGCCTCCCGACACTCGGTACCAACGGCTTCAAAGCCTCCAACTTGCCCTTCACCTTCGCAATCGGTCCATCAAGCGAAGTCTTGCCTTGATCTTCACCATCTTAGCCACATGGCCACATGTCATGTTTCATGTGCACTAAGCTCCTCCATGATCGTCACATGTGTGAGCTTCACATCAAGTCCAAGCCATTCACCTCCATGGCTCAAGTGCTCACACACATGTACCTGTGGACTAATCCCTATGTATCTCACATAAACACAATTAGTCCACCAAAGGTTGTCACTCAATTACCAAAACCAAACTAGGACCTTTCAATCTCCCCCTTTTTGGTAATTGATGACAACTCTACAAAGATATGGAAATTAAACTTATTCTAAGCTAGCACTTCACATGAATGCAAATTGCTAACTTGGTTTGGATTCTATGTTACTTATCCATCATTAAGATCACATGAAAAGAATTGGATAAGCACCATACAACCAGTCTTGGTAGTGATAACCCCCCTACATGTGTGCTCAAATGGTTTGGTTTCAAGCTTACACACATGCATAAAGATGAAATTTGTGGGAGTGTTAACGCTACTAAGTGATGCTAAGGTATACAAGATAGAATTGTACCTTTGTAGTGTGCATACCACATTTGAATTCATCCTTAGCATCAACCTTGCTAGAAACAAGTGAAACTAGATACGACATGGGATCAACATTATAATCAAGGTTCTAGTTACCACTTGTTACACTAAGACTAGGCTCTAGATAGCAATAGAAGGAAAAACAATCATCATCCAAGTCTTAGATCTAGTAATCATTGCACACACGCATATATATCAAATGTAAACATATGCATTATGCAAAACAAGTCACATGAATGTGCACATATCAAAATGCAATCAACCAAGTTCATGAGCTTGTTCCCCCTACTTGTGTGCTCTCTTTCGTCCAAGAATTTTGATTCTTTTTGCATTCTCCAATCTTGCTCCCTCTTGATCCATGTCCATCTTGTTTTCTCTCCCTTTGTCCTTGACATATCATTGCCAACAATTCCCCCCTATCATATCATATCATATCATATCATATCATATCTTTGGCACTTCTCTCCCTTTGTCATCAATGACCATAAAAGACATGTTTTTTTATATACACAAAGGGTGACACTAGGGTAGATGGTTGACACTTGAGTCTTCATTTTTTATGGACACCACCATATGTGTTGGAATGACACCATGTGTAGGATCTTTGACCTTGATACCAATAGGTGGGGCACCTCCCCTATGTCATAGCATGAGTCATTCACTTGATAAACTTGAGCTCTTGTTGGTGAGGGATGCTTTGCTTGATTTGATCACTTAAAGTTGAGGATCACTTGAAGTCTTGTAGGATACCACTTGAATGAAAGTTTAAACTTGATATCCATTTGCATTATTGTCTTCTTCTTGAACTCTTGTCATGAGCCTCTCTTTTATGACTTGAACCATTAAACTTGCACAAGATATCTAACTTGGTTTGCTCTAGAGTAAGCTTCTTCACACATCTTTCAATGGTTATCTTACTCATGTTGAATTAGACACTTGAATGCTCATCTTCTAGATCAAGTACTTGGGTTCACTAGCTCATGAACAAACTCATATACTAACCACTAGATCATATAAGCAAACAAGCAATAGTGGTAGGCTATGAATTTAAACTTTTCATTTGTTATGCATGATCCTATTAAGCATGTACTATATGCACTAACCGCATACTAGTAAGGGATGAAATGATCATGCACATTACAATGATACCTTTGCTATCTTGGAGTAGAGGATAATCATTTGATTCCAATTAAGCTCCAAATAGCAATGCGAAGTCCATTTCAAAGCTTGGTGAAGACCAAAGATACCAATTTGAATATCATTCTCCACCCATATGAATTAAGAACCAATAATGATCAAGTGCACTATCTTGTTGTGGTTGGCTTGCTTCTTCAATTGATCATAACTTGCATGTGAATACTACTTGTTTATACCAATAGTGAATACCACTTGAATACTTCAAGATTTTGCTCTCTTTTGGGTGTTGCTTGCTTTCTAGATCAGCCCTTTTGATTTCTTCAACTAAGCATCTCAAATATTCCTTTAGATCACCACTTCCATGTTAGACTTCCAAGCCTCGCTTGGTTAACCTACAAAAGGCAACAAGCCCTTACAAAAGGGAGAAGTGACCTCTCTCCACAGAATCATCCTTGATACTCACTTGAATTGACTTTGTTTGATTGATCCATTTGAACTTTTCTTGAAATATGACTTTGAATCCTTCTTTGAGTTCTTTTCTTTCTTTCAAATGATCTTTAATTAATACTAGAACTTGATCTTCATCTTTATCTTGATATTGGTCTTGATCTTCAATATGAGTACCAAATTGTATGCCAAATACACTCCACAATCAAGTGACCTTGTACTCATCTTTGTCATGTTTCTAACTCATATCAAAACCAAATATAGGTCCCTCAGCCACTTATAAACATGATTCCAACTTGAGGGCCTTTCAATCAAAGTGACTTGTGATCAATCTAATAGTTATTACTTTACTAGCAGATTCTGTCCTTCTCAAGGAAACATGCATATCTCCCAAAATATAAGTCCAATGACCATGAATTTTTTGTGGAGATGTGCTTCTCTAAGTTTTCTAGCAGCCATGAAAGTTTGAGCTTCATTGGCTTTCTAGATTGCTACCAGATTCCAATTCTTTCACTTGCTATCCATGCTGAAAACTGCTGCACTAGAGTTGACAAGATCCACTACCACACGGAGTTTCACTTATCCAATCATCATGAATTTTGCATAGCAACTAATAACATAAGTGTAGAGCATGTGTACCAAATTTCAAGTCAATCCAAATAGATTTGATCACTCAAACATGGCTATCATCACAGCTAGCTCAGATTTCAAATATTGGACAGATTTCTATACTTAAACAGTACTTCTTCAAATTGAATCAAACTTGATGTCAACTTATTTGAATATTCTCACAAGACATATATCTATTCAAATCCACTTACTAAAGGTCATCTTGTGAACATATCCAATCAAACTAACTCAAACTTGATCACTAAGCAATTTGTCCATTCAATCATCTTATAGCAAGCAACATATGCATATATATCCAATTCAATAAACTCATATGCATCCAAATGAATATGATCATCTAGAGATATACCTTGGTAGCTCATGATCATCCAATAGCAAGCTTCTTCATCCATCATTTGCAAGCCTTCAAATACTTCCAATCAACGACCACAACTTGATCATGACATTTGTATATTGTAGCACTTGAACTTCACTTATCTTAACTTGGCATTGGGATGAGAGTAGCAGTAAGTTTCATTACTTGACTCAATCATATGATGAAAAATATGAAATCTATTGAATCAAGCCTCCAATGCCATGGTATGTACCTACACACATTCATCCACTTTTTGATGGTACCCAAACTTGTTTGGGTCCTCTCAAGTTAGGTGCAACATACTTAGGCAACACCTTAGTATGAGTAGCGGGATGTTTTGTAATAGAAACCAATGAGGTACCATTGTCATCCTTTCTAAGCACAATATTATCATCAATTGAAATAGGCTTAGACGACATACCTAGGGGACATGAATTTGCCATGTGTCCCCTTTCCCGACATGAGTAGCAAACTCTCTTTGATTGAGCCTTTTCTTCCTTGCTCATGTGTTGCTCCTCATTGCCTTACCTCTCATGAATTGCTTGAGCCTTCTTCTCAAGCTTGGTAGGACACTTCAAGGCAAAGTGACCTATATCACCACACTTTGTAGCACTTGATGTGAGCCAAATCTTTCTGCTTATCTTGATTCTTGCTCATCATCATCTTGGCATCTTGAATGTGAGTTGGATGCCTTGTTCTTCCACCCCTTCTTGTTTTCTTCTTCTTCATCATCAAGTCACCACCATCATGGTTCATCTTGACTTGATCTTGGGGCTTCTCTATTTGCTCAACTTGTGGCTTTTGTTGAGGCTCTTCTTGTTGCTTCACCAATTGCTTGGATGGGCACATAGTGGTGAGATGTCCCCTAGTGTGAAACTTGAAGCACTTGACATGCTTGAGCCTCTCTTCTTCCTTCTTCAACTTGAGCTTCTCCTTGTTGGGGCAAGCATTTGCAAGATGTCCCATCTCATGACACCGATAGCACATGAAATGAGATAGCTTCTCTTGTTCTTGCTTCTTCATCTCTCTTTCATACTTCTTCTTTCCCCATCTCTTCCCTTTGATCTTTCTCTTGTTGAAGCCAATGCCACTCTTGTCACCGTAGCTCTTGAAAGTGCATTCGCCCCTATGTGGGTTTTGGCTAATTAATGACAATCAAATTAGGGACTAACGATGTTGTAAAGATATGAATGCAGGTGTTAGTCCTTAGAAAGAATTTCAATGACAATATACCGTGAACAAAGCACGTTAAAAGTTGTTGGACAAAGTATGCCTAGCTCAAGCGATGGATCGACGTTTTAATTTTTGATCTTGAGTTATAGGTAAGCCGGACTATCAAGAGGGTCACAAATTAGGTTGGCTAGATGTGGAGAAAAGTGCTCATGTCAACTAACAAAAGTATGCTTGAGAGTCACCGCACGATCACGAACACGTAGAGGTATCTTCGTATAGTCGGTAGTACCGACCATGGGGGTCGGTGGTACCGACTAGGGAGGCAGCGCGCAATGCTCTCTGGGTAAAGTTTTTTTTTGAACTGGCGGTAGTACCGCCATTAGGTCGGTAGTACCGGCCATCCAAACCATTCTAACACCCTCTCTGTGTAGGTTCAAAAATGACTTGGCGGTAGTACCGCCATAAGGCCGGTACTACCGACCCTCGGTGGTACCGACCTTGGTCGGATTAAGGTCATTTTCACGGACCTCTCTGTTCGCGCTCGAAATGGCTTGGCGGTAGTACCGCTATAAAAGCCGGTACTACCGGGCGGTCGGTAGGTACCGAGCCCCTGAGGCCGATCTGCGGAGCTCTCTGGTAGTGTGCTATTTGACTTGGCGGTAGTACCGCCATAAGGCCGGTACTACCGACCCTCGGTGGTACTGACCCTGGTCGGTAGGTACCGAGCGGCCAAGTGATCTTTTCGCAGAGCTCTCTGTTCGCGGCCGTTTTGGCCTGGCGGTAGTACCGCCATAAGGCCGGTGCTACCGACCCTCGGTGGTACCGACTTGAGGTCGGTAGCTGGATCTAGGTCAAACTCAGATCTGTCGCAGCGGTTTGTGGCTGGGCAGTACTACCGACCATGGTGGTCGGTACTACCGACAGGCCTTGGGACTGGGGGACTATAAATAGCCTCCCACTTCTCTTCTAACCGCTATCCCACTTACTCCACTCATTCATTGCGACCTACCAGCTGACAAAAGACTCTCCAAGCATTGACTCCTCCCCTCTCTCTCCTCCTTTGCTCCTAGATTTATTCCCTTGCAGGATTTGAGCTAGGGAAGTGAGATTAGAGAGTGGGAAGCTTTGATCTACGACTTGAGCACTTGGTTTCTCATTTAGCCAGCTTGGTTTGTGTCTATTACTCTTGGGTTCTTTGAACCCTAGCCGGTTAGGTATTCTTCGTGGTAGCCCATGTTGATACATTTGTGAGGGCTCCCCGAAGTGTTTGTATTTCCCTTGTGATTTCTAGTGGAGAAACTCGGCTAACCTTTGTGGTGGCTTGAGTGAGGCAAGGAGGTGAAAGAGACTCCGACCTTGGTGGTCACCTCAACAACAAGGGCGTAGGCACTCCTTAGTGGTTTGGCCGAACCTCGGGATAAATCGCCGTGTCCCGTGTGCTTATTGATATTTCTTCATTGGATATTATGCATGTACTTGTGTTCTTCGTGTTCCTCCTCCTCCTATATCTTTCTTAGGTTTGGAAGGCTTGATCTACACCGTGGGAAACAACCAAGGCTTGGAGAGGCTAGAATCGGTATCTACAATACTTAGGGAAGTGGGGTATTTTGTTGATTTACATCCATAGCTCACATACTTTGGATTTGTAGTTTTCCTTTAGGGTTCTGGTAGTGCCGTTTGTTTGTGTCGGTAGTACCGGTGTTTCATACCTGGTAGTACCTACCCAAACAAACCGGTAATACCGGTTGTCATTTAACTGCAAGTTTTTAGTTTGTGAAGTTTCAGATTGTAGAAAATCACCTATTCACCCCCCTCTAGGCTGATTTGATCCTTTCAGCTCTTTTGATTCTTCAACATATGCTCAAAGGTGACTTTGGAGTTATAGCACCTCTCAAACTTGTTGCTCAAATTCTTCACTTCACTTTTGAGCTCATTGTTCTCCTTCAAAATGTTAGTCTCACAAGACATAGAAGTAGAACAAGCATCTATATTTGAAGAACATGGCATAGATAATAAATCATCACAAGAGGTGGATACATGCTTCTTCTCTACATCACATGGGTTAGCACAAATATGTGATTGATCATTTGACCCAAATGATGAGCTCTCACTAGTTTTAGTTTCTACATTAGAAAGCTTCTTAGTGAGAAAAGCATGGTCTCGTATCAAGTTATCATGAACAACACTAAGTTCCTCATGAGTCAATTTTAGCTCCTCATGTGAACAAGTAGTAACATAAAGTAGATGCTTTTGTTGTTCACATGCATTCTTTAGAAATGAGTTTTCATTTTTCAATTTCATTGTTTTAGCCATCTCATTTTCTAAAGCTAGCCTTAGTGAGTCTACATACAAGCTCAAAATTTGGATCATCACAATCAACTACCACATTAGCAATTGATACCTTAGTGTCACAGTGTGACATGAAACAATGTGGAGTAGATGAAGAGCTTGTGGAGACATCACTCTCATAGCCGGCATCATCATCATCATCAAGTGTGCATGGAATAGCATCATCATTTGCATCACTTGAGCTCCGGCAATGGTCACCATCATCCTTGTTAAGTGATCTTGTGGATTGATCATCATCACTTGACCATGAGGTGGAGCAATCCTCCACAACCACCAAGTTGTGGTCATGCTCATCATCCTCATGTGCCTCTTCCTTGGGCTCACTAACATCATCACCATTTGAGGCACTCACATACTTGTCATTGAGATACTTCCACATGTTATGGGAGGACTCCATATCCATGATCTCTCTAAAGATATCATCATGCAAAGATCTAAAAATGATGTTAGTAGCTTGGTTCTTGAGATCTAGGCATTTCTCTTGTGCTTGAGTTAGATTCGTTTCATCCAACACATGAGAAAAGCCTACATCTACGATCCACCACATTTGAGGGCAAATAAACTTGAAATTGCATATCATCCAAGTTTTCCATCGTGTAAAGTGAGTGCCATAAAAAATGTTTGGACAATCAATGCCTAGCCCATAAGTCGCCATCCTCTCGGGTCGGTAAAGACCACAAATGAGAGACATAGGCTTTGATACCAATTGAAGGGTCTAGATGGCGGACTAGAGGGCGGTGAATAGTCTTTTCTAAAATTAATCGCATCGGCCAACCGAAACAAATGCGGAATTAAAACTATCGGTCTAGCCAAGACTACACCCCTCTACTTATACTCTATGACACCTTACAAAAGATCCTCAATAATGCAAATAAAGTGTCGGGCTAGCTAGAGCTCACCTCACCAATTCTAGAAGAAAGGTCACACAAACCTATGAAACTAGTACTTCAAACACGGGGAAGCTCCTACACAATCTAGTAAACAAAGCACAAAGCTCCTAAGCTCACTAGCAATGCTCAATAACAAGGCTACACAAGCCAAATTAGAGAGCTCAACTTAGCTACATAAACTAAGCAGTGTTACTAGCAAAACTACAAGTCAACTAGTCACTCATGGGATCAACTCTATGCTACACAAGCAAAGAATGTAACTAGCAAGCTACACAAGCTAACTAATTACAAGAGCAACTACACAAGCACAACATATATGAAAGTAAATACAAGCTTGTGTAAGGGGAATGCAAACCAACAGGATGAACAAGGTTGACACGGTGATTTTATCCTGAGGTGCACTTGGTTGCCACCAAGCTAGTTCCCGTTGAGGCAAGCCCAAGGTTGTCGCAGATCCTCTTGCTAGTGGTGACCCTAAGTCACACTCTCCACGATGGAGTGCTCACCAAGAGCTCTAGCTTCGATCCGGCCAGACCACTTGGCGCTCTTCGCACCTCTCTCTCCACTAGAGTTGCTCTTCGTGATCTCCTGTGACGCTGAAAGGTCCTAAATGGCTAGAGGGGGGGTGAATAGCCTAATAAAAATTTCTACAAAACACTTAGAGAGACTTGTTAGACAATTACAAAGCGAAGCCTTTTGCACTAGCTCTACTAAGTGATGCAAGCCACCTAACAAAACAATTCTAGTATGGTATGATCTCTAAGGCACACAATATCTATGTCACTACTCTCTATTCTAGTGAGCTAGCAAGAACTAAATACAATGAACTAGAGAGCTACTTCTAGCAACAATTATCTCTACACAAGAAATAAAGAATGTAATGCAAAGATAGAGAGATATACCGACACCGGCAAGAGATGATCAACCACAATATGAATACTAATGAAGTCCGGGAGATAGCCAAATAGACAAGGGACACAAAGATTTTCTCCCGAGGTTCAGGTGCTTGCCGGCACGCTACTCCTCGTTGTGTCGACCAACCACTTGGTGGTTCAGTGGCTAATACATGTTCACAAACCTAGCTCAACAGAGAGGTAGTGACCGGACTCTTGTTTCACTAGCGTCCGGTCATTATTTCACTCAGCGTCCGGTCACAAACAGAGAGGTTCCAGAGGCGTTTTTCATCGACCGAACGCGTCCGTTCAAGGGTGACCGGACTCACTTAGCGTCCGATCATTCTAATTCAACCGTTGCCTCTCATGAACAGTGGTACAGGCGAGTCCGGTCACTCGTTTCAGTAGAGTCCGGTCACTGTTTCAATTGTGATCGAACGCATGTTTCAACAGCGTCTGGTCGCTCTTTCAGCGTCCGGTCAGGCCTGAAAACCACGTTTTCAACTCTAGTTTCTTCTCCTTTGCAAATGTACCAACACCACCAAGTGTACATCACTTTGTGCATGTGTGTTAGCATTTTCCAAACATTTTCCAAAGGATTTAGAGGTTGGCACACTAGGTCCTAATGCATATGCATGTATGAATCCACCTAGTGGCACTTGATAACCGCAATCACCGAGATAGTCCCCTCTTAATAGTACGACTATCGATCCTAAACACACTCACACCCTCTATGGTGTCTTGAGTGCCAAAACAAAATTCCTATTTATACCTTTGCCTTGATCTCCATAGGGTTTTGCCTTTCTCTTCTTCTCTTTCCAAATGTGGAGCACTTGATCCATCTTTTGGTCATCACCACCAACACTTTGGTCATCATCTAGCTACCACACTTGGTGTGTACCAACCTAGCTTATGAACACTTCATGACAAAGGTTAGTACTCTAGGTGACATCAATTATCCAAAACCAAACAAGGACTTTCAATCTCCCCCTTTTTGGTAATTGATGACAACCTTCACAAAGATATGTATTTGAAAATTCGAGTCACCTCTTTGTTAGTATTAGCTCCCCCTACATATGTGCTATAGTGTTTGGTTCAAGTTCGGCACATATGCATAGATATGAAATGTGGGAGAGTAATACTATCAAATGATGCTAAGGTGTAAAGAATGGACCTTTGAAGCGTGATATCAATCAGAGTTGCCAATGTATACCATCCTTAGCACCATGGTTAGCTAGACTTTACAAAAACACTAGATACCTCATGAGATCAACATTATATGAAAGGCTCTAGTACCACATGTAAAAACAAATTACATCTAGCTACCACCTATGCATGCTAGATTGCAAATCATCATTCAAACTCTATTTCTAGCATACACCACACAAGCATGGATATACAAGTTTAAACAACTTGTGCAATGCAAGCAAGCATATGAACATGCACAAATCAAATGCAACAACCAAGTTCATGAGCTTGCTCCCCCTACTTGTGTGCTCAAAAATCATCTTCATTTTATCTTTGTGACTTTCTCTCCCCATTTATCATCTATTTCCACAAAAGGTTTGCATAAAAAGGTTCAAATTGTTTAGGAGAGAGTTTGTTCTTTTCATATGTGGTTCAATCTAGATCATTTGCACGAGACATTTAACACGGTTTGCTCTAGAGTAAGCTTCTTCACACATCTTGCAATGGTTATCTTACTCACGTTGGTTAAACATTCCATTGCTCATTTTCTAGATTAAACACTAGGATTGCAAGCCCATAAACATGTCATATGTTACCACTAGATCATGTAAAGCATAGAAACAATAGTGACATCATACAAGCATCAAAATCATTTTATTTTCATGAATGAGCCTAATGATTGTGAGGAATGACTAGATGCACTAAACATGTCCTACCAAAGTATGAATGCATATGCCAATCAACTTTTACCTTGCTTTGTCGAAGGAGAGGCATGTCATATAAGTGGGGGTGCATCAACACATATTTGAGAAGTCAAGTATGTTCAATTCATTCCTTAGCTTGCAAAACCTCTTCTCATCAAGTGGCTTGGTGAATATGTCGGCAAGTTGATCATCGGTACCAACACTCTCAATTGAAATATCACCCTTTTGTTGATGGTCTCTTATGAAGTGGTGCCTAATGTCAATATGCTTGGTTCTTGAATGTTGCACGGGGTTGTTTGTGAGCTTCACCGCACTCTCATTGTCACATAGCAATGACACTTGTTTGAATTTGATTCCAAAGTCATCCAAAGTTGCTTTCATCCAAAGTAATTGAGCACAACAACTACCGGCAGATATGTATTCAGCTTCGACGGTTGAAAGTGCCACACTATTTTGCTTCCTTGATGACCATGCCACAAGTGATCTTCCCAACAATTGACATGTGCCCGATGTGCTCTTTCTATCAACCTTGCAACCCGCATAATCGGAGTCCAAATATCCAATCAACTCAAAGTTTGACCCCTTTGGATACCATATACCAATATCTTGTGTATGCTTCAAGTACCTCAATATCCTCTTGGTTGCCTTCAAGTGACTTTCTCTTGGTGAGGCTTGGAATCTTGCACACATGCATACACTAAACATGACATCCAGTCTTGATGCGGTCACATAGAGTAGGCTTCCAATCATAGACCGATACAACTTTTGATCCATCATATTGCCACTTGCATCACTATCCAATTGTGCATTTGTCCCCATAGGTGTGCTAATGGCTTTTGCATCTCGCATTCCAAACTTCTTGATCATGTCCTTTATATACTTGCCTTGACTAACAAATGTGCCTTCCTTCAATTGCTTGATTTGTAGGCCAAGGAAGTAGCTAAGCTCTCCAATCATGGACATTTCAAACTCATTTGCCATCAATTCACCAAAGTCTTCACAAAAATCTTGATTAGTTGAACCGAAAATGATATCATCAACATAGATTTGCAACACAAACAAGTCTTTTCCAATCTTCTTGGTGAAGAGAGTAGTATCAACCTTTCCCATCTTGAACCCTTTAGAGAGGAGAAAATCCCTTAACCTCTCATACCATGCTCTTGGTGCTTGTTTCAAACCATAAAGTGCCTTCTTTAGCTTGTAAACATGGTTGGGCTTCTTATCATCTTCAAAACCGAGTGGTTGCTCAACATATACTAACTCATTGATGTAGCCATTGAGAAATGCACTCTTGACATCCATTTGATATAGCTTGATGTTGTGGGAACAAGCATAAGCTAATAGAATTCTTATTGCTTCTAATCTTGCAACCAGTGCATATGTTTCACCAAAGTCAAGACCCTCTACTTGAGTGTAACCTTGTGCTACTAATCTTGCTTTGTTTCTCACCACAATGCCATCTTGATCTTGCTTGTTGCGAAAGACCCATCTAGTGCCAATCACATTGTAGTTCTTAGGCCTCTCTACTAATTCTCATACTTGATTTCTTGTTAAGTTGTTAAGCTCTTCATGCATGGCATTGACCCAATCAACATCTTGTAATGCTTCTTCAATCTTGGTTGGCTCGATGGATGATACAAAGGAGTAATGTTCACAAAAAGAAGCCAATCTTGATCTAGTTTGCACACCACTTTGAATTCCACCAATGATTTGATCTAATGGATGATCTCTTGCAACATTGGTTGGTTGGAGCACTTGAACTTGATTACTTGTACTTGCTTGATCATTTGGTTGAGATGAACTAGCAAATTGTTGATCTTGCAATTGAGAACCACTAGCTTGCACAATTGGAGGAGTGAGCACTTGATCTTTGTCATCTTCAACATCAATCACCTCCCTAGGCCGAATATCACCAATATCCATATTCTTTGTTGCATTTACCAATTGAGTTCCTCTCACATCATCTAGATTTTCTTTTTTATCTTGAGAGCCATTTGTTTCATCAAACTCAACATCATGCACTTCCTCAAGAGTACCACTAGCCAAGTTCCAAACTCTATATGCTTTGCTTGTAGTGGAGTAGCCAAGTAAGAAGCCTTCATCACATTTCTTCTCAAACTTGCTCAATCTAGTGTCTTTCTTCAAGATATAGCATTTGCAACCAAAGACTCTAAAGTATGCAATGTTGGGGTTTCTTCCATTCAATAGCTCATAAGGAGTCTTTTCCATCATGGGGTGACAATAGAGGCGGTTGCTACAATAGCAAGCTGTGTTGATAGCTTCGGCCCAAAATGAATGACTCACATTGTACTCACTAAGCATAGACCTTGCCATATCAATGAGAGTTCTATTCTTCCTTTCAACAATACCATTTGATTGTGGAGTGTACTTGGCCAAGAATTGATGTCTAATTCCAAATTCATCACATAACTCATCAACTCTTGTGTTTCTAAATTCACTACCATTGTCACTTCTCACTTTCTTGATGGTTGTTTCAAACTCATTGTGACACCTCTTGACAAAGGATTTGAATGTAGCATATGTATCACTTTTGTCACTTAGAAAGAACACCCATGTATATCTTGTGAAATCATCCACTATCACAAAGCCATATTTGTTTCCACCAATGCTAGTGTATGTTGTTGGTCCAAATAGATCCATGTGCAACAACTCAAATGCCTTGCTAGTGCTCATCATGCTCTTTTTAGGGTGAGTGTTTCCAACTTGCTTGCCGGCTTGACAAGAGCTACAAAGTTTGTCCTTTTCAAACACCACATCTTTCAAGCCTCTAACTAGATCATGCTTAATCAATCTGTTCAATTGTTTCATACCGACATGACCAAGTCTTCTATGCCATAACCAACCCATGCTAGATTTGGTGAACAAACAAGTTGATAATTGAGCTTCACTAGCATTGAAATCAACCAAGTATAGATTCTCATATCTAAAGCCTTTGAAGATCAAATTTGAGCCATCTACACTTATGATTTCTACATCATCAACCCCAAATATGCATTTGAATCCAAGATCACACAATTGAGCCACGGATAGCAAATTGAAGTTCAAGCTCTCTACTAGCAACACATTGGATATGCTCATGTCATTTGATATAGCAATCTTACCAAGCCCTTTGACCTTGCCTTTGCCATTATCACCAAATGTAATACTATCAATCCCATTGTCATCATTCTTGTTGATTGAATTGAACATTCTTGCATCCCCGGTCATGTGTTGAGTGCACCCACTATCTAGCACCCAATGCCTTCCTCCGGCTTTATAATTGACCTACAAGAAAAGATCAATTCTTCTTAGGTACCCAAACTTGCTTGGGTCCTCCAAGGTTAGTTACTAAGCTTTTGGGCACCCAAATTGCCTTCTTCTTTGGGCCAACAATGGGAGCACCAATAAACTTAGCCTTTACACCATTGACACCCTTGGTAAGCAAATAACAAGAATCAAATTGAATTGAGGATACATTAGCATTCTTGTTCTTGTTCTTGCAATATTGCTCTATATGCCCGAATTGCTTGCATTTGTTGCAAAACCGGCCATTGCTTCTCACAAAACTAGTCTTGTGAGTCACAAAGGCCGCTTTGCCATTCTTGGGGGTATAGCCCAATCCCTCTTTGTTAAGAGAGAACCGTTGGCTACCCAAGCACCTAAGCAAGCGGGCATCTCCACCATAGGCATTGCCTAAGGCATGAGTGAGCTCATTGACCTCGTTTTTCAAGGTCTCATTCTCCACCATTAGTGAGGCATCACAAGTGAAACCATCACTCATAGTAGAAGTAGTAGTGGATGAGCTACATGAGGGGTTAGTGGGAGCAACAACAATAGGAGTATAAAATGATTCATCAAGAATATGACAAGTTACTCCTATGTTACATATTGGAACAATGTCCTCAACCTTGATTTGATCAAGGAGGGAGGAGTGAGCTTTTTCAAGCTTGGTGTGAGCCTTGCCAAGATTCTCATGGGCTACCTCTAGCCTCTCATGAGTAGACTTGAGCTCATCAAGGGATTGCTCAAGAGCACTAAGCTTCTTGCGCAATTCCTTGCACTCCTTCCTCTTCATCTCAAAGCAAGTGTGAGCTTGCTCCAACATGTCCATGAGGTCCTCCTTTGAGTGCTCCTCATCCTCATCACTCTCACTATCACTCTCATCATCGGATTTTACCTTGGTTGGCTTAGCCAAGAAGCATGATGGAGTGTCAAATAGAGAAGGCTTGTTGTTGATAGCAATACTTGCAAGTGCCTTCTTCTTGGTGCTCTTCTTGTTATCATCATCACTTGAGTCTTCACTATCGGATGATGCATCACTATCCCATGTGACAACATATGAGCCACCCTTCTTCTTCTTGAAGCTCATTTTCTTCTCTTTCTTCTCCTTCTTATCTTTCTTCTTCTCATCCTCATCATTGTCACTATTGTAGGGACAATCCGCTACAACGTGATCCTTGCTCTTGCACTTGTAGCATCTTCTCACATAGTCTTTGTTCTTGTTGTAATCTCTTCTCTTCCTTGCACCATAGCCCTTCTTCTTCATGAACTTGCCAAATTTGCGCACAAAGAGAGCTAAGGCTTCATCATCAATGTCACTCGCTTCTTCATTGTCACTTGATTCTTCCTTCTTGGACTTGCCCTTGCTCTTTGATGAGGTGGCTTTGAATGCCACACTTTTCTTCTTTTTGTCCTCTTCCTTGACCACTTCTTCACTATCTTCATTGTATTGATCCTCGGTCATGACATCACCAAGCCCCTCATTTGGAGTCACATTCTTCAAGCCTCCTCTAAAGATGATGGTGCGAAGTGTCTTGAATCTCTTGGGCAAGCAACTCAAGAAACGATGAGTGAAGTCTTCATCTTGTACCTTCTCTCCCAAGGACTTGAGATCATTGATGATGACTTGCAATCTATAGAACATTTCCAGAATTGATTCATCATCCTTCATCTTGAAGTTGGTGAGCTTGTCCTTGATCATGTATAACTTGGCACTTTTTACCGTTGAAGTGCCCTCATATGTTTCTTCTAATCTTTTCCACACTTCACTTGCATTGTCAAGATCTTTGATTTGCTCGAACACCTTTGGATCAATGGCATTGTATATGGTGTTGAGCGCCATTGTGTTGCATTGCTTGTTGATGGAGTCATTTAGTGTTGGATTGGTAGGATCAAGAATCACAAACTCATTTTCAACCACATCCTGCGGATACATGGGTGTATGCCGAGTCTTTGAGTGATGAGTGATTGTCAACTGGGATAATGCGCATGTTCTTTGGCTTGTGTTGTGCAGGTGTCGAGCACGGATACAGTGATCAAAGGCAAGGTGAAGGTCAAGTAGAGACGTGCCGTGCCGATGGACCGAGAGTGGCGAAGGGCGGACGTGTGAGAACATATATGATGAATGATTGACTTTGATGAGGAAGATTTGAGGCTTTTCCTGGTTGAGTCTTTATTCACTATGTGCTTAATGTTTATGACTAACCGGTGCCGTTGAGTTGTGGTGTTTCTATGTTGGTGTGCGTGTGCAACATGTGTCTCTTGGTTGTGTTGATGTGCAGGTGTGGAGCTCGGATACAGTGGTCGATGGCGAGGTGAAGGTCAAGTAGAGACGTGCCGTGCCGACGGACCGGGAATGGTGAAGGATGGGCGTGCCGTGCGGCGGACATGCCATGCCGATGTACCCAGAGCGGTGAAGGGCAGACGTGAGGCTTGGACTGACGGATCGGAGGGCCAGAGGACCAGTTGTGGTAGCTGACACGTAGCATCGACGAGCGAGAGCACATGGGGATGTGCGATGCATCGGCCGAGTCGGGAGGAAGACGATGGCGTCGTGGCACTTGGCGGGAGGTCGGACACGGGCTTGCGTGCGGCGCAAGTGCCGTCGGCCAAGTCAAGAAGGAAGGCGAAGGTGTTGTGCCCGGCGTGGAGGCTGGACATGCAACGGCATCGGTGCCGGTGGTCAGGGTGTGCGAACCACATCCCGTCTACGGTGCGGGTTCGGTAGCCGAGCCTCAAAAAGCTACCATCGACGGTTTCTAGGTTTGGGCCTCAAAACCTGGGGTGGTCGGTTTCCGAGTTTGGGCCTCAAAACTCGGCGAGGACGGTTTCCAGGTTTGGGCCTCAAAACCTGGGCTCGCGGGTTTCCGAGTTTGGGCCTCAAAACTCGGGGTGGACGGTTTGCCAGGTTTGGGCCTCAAAACCTGGGCTGGCGGGTTTACCGGTTTGGGCCTCAAAACCGGGGGTGGTCCAAAAGGACGGTCGACGCGTGGCGGCGTGGAGAGGCTGGCGCGGCGGCGAAGCTATCCACGAGGAAGGCGCAGTGGTCGACATGACGGCACGTGGCGGCATCAGGGAGGTCGCGTCGAGGCGAAGCTACCGGATGTGCGGGCGTGGCCGTCGGATGAAAATCGCCAGGACTGGACGGTTTTACCCCTAGGGGGTATTTGGGTTGAGTGCTTAATGTAAGGGCGTTTTGGTCTTTGGACGTGCGCCTATATATAGATGAAGGGGGCTGCTAGGGCAGCTATCCAGGGAATCCTTGGACGGTGTCTCTCTCATTTTGTGCTTGTGAGAGAAGGCTAGGGTTAGAGGAGAGTTGGCTCTTGTTCTTGAGCTTTTTGCCATCCAAGCTTTGTGTTGCTAGGAGTGGCTTGTAGCCCGACACCGAGTGATTAATCAATCATCCATTCCTCTGAATCCAAGGATCAAATTCGTGGTTGAATTCGCGTTTTGAATTTGTTCTTCGCGTTCTTCTTTTCTCCACAATTTTCCCCTCACTCGATCTCCCTCTACGTTGCGTCTTTTGCGATTCCATTTGAATCAACTTGTTCTTTGAAGTGAGGAGAACATTTCCACCAAAGGAATTCATCTCTACCCTCACGAACAAGTAGATCGGGTCGAAATCGTTTTTGTTCTTCATTCTTCCCCTTTTCTAGTGTTCTTCGGATTTCTCATGGATTAGTTGGTTTGGAGCGATGATATCCTAGGATTAGCTTCCCAACACATAGAAGAACACTTGGGAGAAGTTTGGTTGCAGCCCCGTTCGATTTGGTGAAGATCCAATCGATTTTGGTTTAGAGCCTTGCAGTTTTTGCACTCTCTGGTCAGTGGCGGACTGTCCGGCCCCCCAGTGGCGGACTGTCCGGCCATCGGACTCGTCCAGACCAGAACAGCGCAACGTGCACTGCTCATGGTCATTTTGACCAGCGGACAGTCCGTCGTATAAGGCGCAGACAGTCCGCGAGTCGCGCAGGGGAGGATCAGCAGCTCTGCTGTTTTTGCCTTTTAGCCGACGGACAGTCCGCCAGGGTTTCGCGGACAGTCCGCCCCTGGCGCGGACAGTCCGGCACCCCCCAGCCCGGACAATCCGCGAATCGGCTGTAGGTTGAGTTTTAGTGCGTTTGCTCTCCCGGCTTTTCCGCTTCGTTTTCGGACTTCTTGTTTGCTCCTAGAGTTCACCTAGGAACCTCTCTACATATCTTTGCTACGCGTTAGCATCGGTATTTGGAGGAATCCCGACGTAGCCCTCTATCTACGTTTGGGAGTGGTCTTTTAGGCACGAACTTGACTCGGGGTTTTGAGAGTTTTGGTTTGCTCTCTTGTGTGGTGCCTCGCTGTGATCCTAGGGATCATCCACCCTCTTTCCGAGGGTCGTGGGCATCACGTTTGAGTCCGAAGCTTTTGGGGTTGATTTTGTTGGGACAGAGGCCGTAATTTCTGAGAAGAAATTTTAGGCTCCCATTCACCCCCCCTCTGGTTGCCTTGCTTTAGCATTTTCGGTCCTTCAACGTGAGGCTTGGACTGAGGGACCGGTGGCCCGAGGATCAGCTGTGGTGGCTGGCAGCCTGGGACAGCGACGAGCGAAGACTTGCGAGCACAGTGTTGCTTGGGTCGAGGACCTGGGGACACGTGTCGGTGGATGGGGTGCATGGGCGGTGCTTCCCCTTACGGCTCAGTTTGATGGTTGAGCCACAGAAAAACCACCAAGTGGACGGTTTCCAGGTTTGGGCCTCAAAACCTGGGCGCTGATGGTTTCTGAGTTTGGGCCCCAAAACTCGGGCTGAGGACGGTTTCCAGGTTTGGGCCTCAAAACCTGGGTGCTACGGGTTTCTGAGTTTGGGCCACAAAACTCAAGCGATGGACAGCTGGTTTCCCGGTTTGGGCCTCAAAACCGGGGGTTGGTCGTGAAGGCTGGTTTCCCAGTTTGGGCCTCAAAACCGGGGGCGAAGTCCGGGAAAAGGACGAGCAGAGCGGTGGCGGCACGTGGCGGCAATCGGTGAGGTTGCGTCGAGGCAACACTACCAGTTGTGCGGGTGTCGCCGTCGGATCACCACCTACCATGAGTTGGTCCAGAATAACCCTAGGGTTTAGCTGGCTCGCTCTGTAATTAGCTAGGGGTAGAGTGGGAATTAGAATTAGGATAAGTAGAGGGAGACACCCACCTCCCATCCTTTCTCAGTCATTTGCTCTTTGCCTTCTAGGTTTTCCTGCTCTCCTAATCCCCTGCTGTAGCAACTGAGATCCGCAGAGAACCATACCTCTGTGTACTAGAGATTTTGAGGAAGTGAGACCGTAATCTCACTGTTGTAGCGTGTGGTAGCCAGACGGTTGCAGATCGATGACTTGATTCACGTTTTTGTTCGTGTTTGTGACACCCTGAAAATCACCTTTTGGAAATTAGAGTTTAATATGACTTTGTTTATTTATTTTCCATGAAACATATAGCTCAAATAATAATTTTTGGTAAATTATTAAGTTTAGTTGGGGCGTAAAAACATTTTTGTTGCATTCATGCTGGCTCATAGTATTTTGTTTGAGTGTAGGACTAGAGTTGAGTGGCTTGAATTCAAACTTGGTTTGAATTGGAGCAAAGTTTGCAAAGTTTTAAAAGAAAAACCCTTTTTCTTTTCTTTCTCTCCCTCTCTTTCCTTCTAGCCCAGCCAGGCAAAGTGACCCAGCCCGCGATGCCTCTCTCCCTCCCCCTCTCCGCGCTCCGCCTGCTCTGGCCCGCAGCCGCGCAGCCCGCTTCCCTCTCCCCCTCGCACGCTCGCGGCCCAGCTCGCCCCGCGGCCCGCTCCCGCGCGGCCTGGCGCCCGCTCGCCCCGCGCGTGTCGCGCCCGCGCCCGCCGTTCGCCTCCCCGCCCGCTGACGCGCTGGCCCCGCATGTCAGCCGCGCCGACCCCGCCTGCCACCCTGGCCCCATCCGTCAGCGACGGACCCTTCTCCTTCCTCGCGCGTCCGCTCGGTGCCGCCGCCGCCGCACCCCTCACCTCCCGTAACTGCCGCGGAGTGGCCATAATGGCCACTCGGCCTTCAAGACGAGCTCGGTGGAGCTCCTCGACCCCTCGCCGCCCCACCCCGGCCCTATAAAAGCTAGAGCGGAGACCCCCGAGCCCTCCCCTCGCACCGCTCTTTTCCGCCGATCCCCACCGCCCCTGCAAAGCCACGCCGGCCACTCTAGCGCCCCGTCGAGCAACCCCGGGTGACGCCGCGCTCGCCGGTGATGCCTTTGTGCCCTCCCCTCGCCCTCTTGTGCACAAACGAGCTCGCCCGAGCCGTTTGCCTCCTTGCAGAACCCGCCGCTGTCGATCCGCCGAGGTGAGCCGTCTCCGCCGTGGCCGAGACCGCCACCGTGCTCGCCTTCGCCCCCGCTTCCCTCCGGTGCAACCCGCGTGGCCAACCGAGGCCGGGAGCGCCCGATTGGCGAGCTCCCGAGCCGTATCCATGGTGCGCCGCCACACTCCGGCGACCCCGCCGCCGCCTCGCGCCGCTCAGAGCCCCCTTGCGCCGTCCATCTGGCCACGGACGGCCAGGATTAGGAGTATACCTCGAAGGGGTATACGCCGGGTCCACGAGCTCGTAGATCGCAGCCTCGCGCGCGGTCCACCGGCCGTGTGGTGGACCGGCCAACCGCGTCGCGCCGCGTCAGCCGCCGCACCGCTGCAGCCGCCAGTTTTGCGAAAAGGCCCCAAGCTTTTGTGAAATCAACCCGCGGTCCGAAACAGTTCAAAAGTAATTAGATTTTAGTCCTGTTTTCTTCCAGTTTGGCCCCTGAGCTTCTCAGTTTATGAACCCGCAGTCCTAGCCAAGCCGTTTCGCTTGTTAACCCCCGAAGTCTACGGTTAATTGCGTTTAGGCCCTCGGTTTTCGCGAGTTAGCCCCCGGAAAATGAGTTTTATTTACAAAAGTACCCCTGAAACTTGTTTTCTTTATAACTTTCTCGTTTTAGATCCGATTAGAGTGATCTTTACGTTCATGTGATCGTATCGACGAGTAGAATAGTTTTATATATGTTTCTCTACCTGTTTATGATGCTTGGTGTACTGTTCTAATAGAAGTATATTTTATCTGCATGTGATGATTGGAATGGATGTTTGTGTGGTGCCTTTGACCCCGTTTAGAGTTCAAGTTGATCAAGGTTATCAAGAAGAAGGTCCCTGAAGAAGTGAGACCATCACCACGAGTTATTGGAAGGCAAGTACAACCCACGGTTTCCTTGTTACCTATTTAATGCAAGACCTAGTAAATCATTATGCATGTGTCTAATATGATGAACCATAGGATCATACTAGTTTCCTGAAACTGTATACCTTGAACCTATGGGAGGGTTTTGCATAATATGATTAGAAATGCTATGCGCTATATAAATGCTAATTGTTTAATACTGATTAATGATTATGGAACAAATGTTAAAAGAGGCTTTTTAACCACATTTAGGGCACTGGAGCATGTTGTTCGCTCAGTGACCCACCCCAGGGACTATCTTTTAAAGCGGCCACCCGGGAGATCCCGTGCAACCTTGGGTATTATATGGCTCTGATCTTAGTTGTGTAACTAGACTTTCTCTAGCTTGTGGTAGTTACCGAAAGGCGCTAGAGGGGAGCCTAGGCTTAGAATGGCTTCCTTGCCTGTCAAGATGTGTACTGGTCGGCTGTCAGGTGTGCCATCTTGAAGGGGGCCTCCATTCGCCTAGATGCTGAAACCTTGCGGCTACTACTTGTTAGGGTAGCTAGTGAAAGGCTACGTAGTGAAACCCTGCCGTACTTCCATAGAAGAGGTAATGTGGGCCTTGCAAACCCCGGCATATGGGAATCACGGCCTAAGGTGAAAGTGTACAACCTCTGCAGAGTGTAAACCTGATATATCAGCCGTGCTCACGGATACGAGCGGCTCGGATCCTTTTTAAGCAGTCCATGGTGGGGTATGTTGGTGGTTGGTTGGTTACCTCTTCTTAACATAATAATGATCATACACTTTGGGACAACAGGGTTCATACATCTAGTAATATAAGGTTTATATAAAATATGTTCAACATAAAATGCTAACCGCAGTTAACCGAGTCAAGCCTTTGAGCCTTGCATCCCCGTAGTTGTACTTGCTGAGCATGGTGAGCTGACGCTTGTCGTTGGTTCACATAAAATTTCCGGATGGGTACCAGATGGTGGATTCAAGTGAAGATTTACAGAAGATGTTCCAGGAGTTCTAGGCGGGTGTTCCCCCAGTCAACCGTCCCTGTGGAGTTTGGCGTCCCGAAGAGTAGTTTCCGCTATGCTTTGTAATAGATGTAAGCTTTGTTGTATTATGTTTCGATATGTAATAAAGCATTGTCTTTGAGAAAATTCCATATTTGGTGCTATATGTGTCTTGTGGACTTCCTGGGCACACATATAGTTGGCACTTGGAATTCTTCGGAAATCCGGGTGTTACAAATTGGTATCAAAGCAATGTTGACTGTTGGACGCAAGCCTAGATAGAACTGGACGTTTTAGCAAGCTTTCATCCTTGTCTAGTCCTTGCTTTCTCTCCAACCTTGTTATTTGATAAAAGAAATGCTACTTCTATCTCTAATCTATTACAAAACTTTGTCTCTTTTCTAAGTCTTCTCTCTCTTAGATGGACCATAACAAAGAAGCCACCAATACCAAAAGTCAGGAGGACCAAGCTATGTTGCCCAAGAATGCTTTTGACAAGGAGAAACTTTTAGCTATGCAAAGAAAAGTTTTAGAAGGTATGGCTCAACAAGGGGATTCTATCAAAGGGCCAGTAAAGAGACAAGTAGCAGAAGCTTGGAAGAATATGAAATCCAATGAAGATGAAGATAATAAGATGCTTGGAAGTCAGGATCAATGTCGTTGTTGCAAGCATTATGGCTTTCCCTGTCTTCGAATCAAGTCAACTAAGAAGCAAAACAAGGAGGACCCAAATGGTAAGGCCAATGAGGATAAGAAGAGAAAGGTAGACTCCATGAAAAGCAACCAACAGTCAGCTGGAACAACTTCACAAGAGGTGTACATAGATGGGTGGACCATCACCTATAAGGAGTTTCAACCACGGAAGACCAAGCAAGCCAAGAAGCAAGCCAATCAAATAAAAGTGAACCTTCCGAGTCAGCAAGATAATAATACACCGAGTGACAGTCTGAACACAAAAGATCTAGCCAAAAGAAGATGTTATCACTGCCAAGAAGAAGGGCACCTTATTAAGTTTTGCCCACGGAAGAATCAACAACTGTACCATGGAAATAACCAGAGTCAAGTCTCTGCAGAACAACCTCTAACAAGTGTTGCCAACATATCATACGAAGAAACCCCCTGATGAGTTTGAGAGAAGTTTGGATGTGTCACTCACAAAACCATACAAGAGATGCTACCAAGATATCCCTGTAACCATGTCATCTTAGTGGTTTTGGAGCTTATGCCCTTTATGTAATAAAATCGCTAGTCACGAAGTTGAGTCTTTGTGTGATATGTGAAACTTTTTGTGCAAGTTGATTTATCATTATGTATATGCTTGTTTTGGATCTTTGTAATGATTGCTAAAAGTTAGTGAGTAGATAGTTGGGGTAGCGTTTAGGATCTCTCATCCTTGTGTTCTCTCGATCAATCTTAAATCCAACAGTGAAGTCTCTTATCAAGCCATGCTTTATGGCCATCTCCCTCTTTCTCGTGCTACCTTTGTTAAACGTCAGATGTCAGGCAAAAGAAATGATGATGTGCAACTTTTCTCTCAAGAACCAAGCCTGTCATATCCTACCAACTCCCTGATGAATATTAACACTCCTGGTGAAGGATGTCACACCGGTGAAGAGAATCGACATGATAGGAATAACTACACTGAGAATCTTGATTCAAGTAATCAGAGCCAAAATCAACCACTTCCGCAACAGATACAAAAGATCTATAAGAAGCAGGCAAAAGGAAATATAGTAAAAAGAAATTTTATCCAAGGAAGGTTGAACTAGGTGGATATAAATACCACTTACAGGGCTCAAGAGGTCATATATGGTTTGTTTCCAGTAAACTCAGTCAGTGCCATGGTTTTGTTTGATTCCAAAGCTTCACATTCGTTCATCTCAAGCGAGTTTGTTGAAAGTCATAGTATACCTATGTTTCCAATGAGGAAGCCCATAACATTCAACTTTTCAAGAGGAGAAATGAAAGCAAACCGAATGTGTCCGAAAGTCAGACTGGATATAAAGGGAGTAAGCTTCGAGGCAAACCTTATAGTTTTGAAGATAACAGAGGTCGATGTTATCCTTGGAATTGGATGGCTATCTGCTTGTGATGGAGTAATTAACTATGCTCAACGTTCGGTACTTCTAACAACCCCGTCAGGAGAAAGAATTGAATATCAAGGAATTCAACCTCTACCCCAGGAGTATGAAGTTGACCTAATAGAAGGTGTAAACCCAGAGGATGATATCGTAAACTATGAGACTTCAGATGATCTTAAGGAGGAACAAGCACCCTTGAAGAGAGCTAAATACAACAGGTGACTTCACATGTGATGAGTATCTAGTCAGGACCCTTAATGGAAGAGTGATTAAAATATGCAAAAGTTCAATGGAATAACCAATCAGAAGAAGATGCAGCTTTGGAAAATGAGGATCAAATGAAGGCAAAGTTTCCTTACCTTTTTGAAGCATAACAAGACCACAGTGAGATCAAGATAGACTTTGGTTAGTTAAAAAAAAAGGGACAATAACAACCAAGGTGTCATATGAAGTTCAGATATGTTTTTGAGTTCAGTGTTTTGTTGGCAAGTCAGTTGTAACCCTTCTTTTAAGGTAGCCCGTTCAGTCAGGACTTTCTTGTTATCAGGATACAAGATCTGTCATGAGTCTCTTGTCAAGTTGGTTTTCATGTGAAGATGTTGGAATGTCTAAATCAAGTTCTCTTTTCCATCTTTTCAAGATCCTTTGTTGTTCTCTTCATGCCAAGCCTCTTCGAATCTCGAGGACGAGATTCTTTTAAGGGGGGTAGTTTTGTGGCACCCTGAAAATCACCTTTTGGAAATTAGAGTTTAATATGACTTTGTTTATTTATTTTCCATGAAACATATAGCTCAAATAATAATTTTTGGTAAATTAATAAGTTTAGTTGGGGCGTAAAAACATTTTTGTTGCATTCATGCTGGCTCATAGTATTTTGTTTGAGTGTAGGACTAGAGTTGAGTGGCTTGAATTCAAACTTGGTTTGAATTGGAGCAAAGTTTGCAAAGTTTTAAAAGAAAAACCCTTTTTCTTTTCTTTCTCTCCCTCTCTTTCCTTCTAGCCCAGCCAGGCAAAGCGACCCAGCCCGCGATGCCTCTCTCCCTCCCCCTCTCCGCGCTCGGCCTGCTCCGGCCCGCAGCCGCGCAGCCCGCTTCCCTCTCCCCCTCGCACGTTCGCGGCCCAGCTCGCCCCGCGGCCCGCTCCCGCGCGGCCTGGCGCCCGCTCGCCCCGCGCGCGTCGCGCCCGCGCCCGCCGTTCGCCTCCCCGCCCGCTGACGCGCTGGCCCCGCATGTCAGCCGCGCCGACCCCGCCTGCCACCCTGGCCCCATCCGTCAGCGACGGACCCTTCTCCTTCCTCGCGCGTCCGCTCGGTGCCGCCGCCGCCGCACCCCTCACCTCCCGTAACTGCCGCGGAGTGGCCATAATGGCCACTCGGCCTTCAAGACGAGCTCGGTGGAGCTCCTCGACCCCTCGCCGCCCCACCCCGGCCCTATAAAAGCTAGAGCGGAGACCCCCGAGCCCTCCCCTCGCACCGCTCTTTTCCGCCGATCCCCACCGCCCCTGCAAAGCCACGCCGGCCACTCTAGCGCCCCGTCGAGCAACCCCGGGTGACGCCGCGCTCGCCGGTGATGCCTTTGTGCCCTCCCCTCGCCCTCTTGTGCACAAACGAGCTCGCCCGAGCCGTTTGCCTCCTTGCAGAACCCGCCGCTGTCGATCCGCCGAGGTGAGCCGTCTCCGCCGTGGCCGAGACCGCCACCGTGCTCGCCTTCGCCCCCGCTTCCCTCCGGTGCAACCCGCGTGGCCAACCGAGGCCGGGAGCGCCCGATTGGCGAGCTCCCGAGCCGTATCCATGGTGCGCCGCCACACTCCGGCGACCCCGCCGCCGCCTCGCGCCGCTCAGAGCCCCCTTGCGCCGTCCATCTGGCCACGGACGGCCAGGATTAGGAGTATACCCCGAAGGGGTATACGCCGGGTCCACGAGCTCGTAGATCGCAGCCTCGCGCGCGGTCCACCGGCCGTGTGGTGGACCGGCCAACCGCGTCGCGCCGCGTGGCGCCGCGTCAGCCGCCGCACCGCTGCAGCCGCCAGTTTTGCGAAAAGGCCCCAAGCTTTTGTGAAATCAACCCGTGGTCCGAAACAGTTCAAAAGTAATTAGATTTTAGTCCTGTTTTCTTCCAGTTTGGCCCCTGAGCTTCTCAGTTTATGAACCCGCAGTCCTAGCCAAGCCGTTTCGCTTGTTAGCCCCCGAAGTCTATGGTTAATTGCGTTTAGGCCCTCGGTTTTCGCGAGTTAGCCCCCGGAAAATGAGTTTTATTTACAAAAGTACCCCTGAAACTTGTTTTCTTTATAACTTTCTCGTTTTAGATCCGATTAGAGTGATCTTTACGTTCATGTGATCGTATCGACGAGTAGAATAGTTTTATATATGTTTCTCTACCTGTTTATGATGCTTGGTGTACTGTTCTAATAGAAGTATATTTTATCTGCATGTGATGATTGGAATGGATGTTTGTGTGGTGCCTTTGACCCCGTTTAGAGTTCAAGTTGATCAAGGTTATCAAGAAGAAGGTCCATGAAGAAGTGAGACCATCACCACGAGTTATTGGAAGGCAAGTACAACCCACGGTTTCCTTGTTACCTATTTAATGCAAGACCTAGTAAATCATTATGCATGTGTCTAATATGATGAACCATAGGATCATACTAGTTTCCTGAAACTGTATACCTTGAACCTATGGGAGGGTTTTGCATAATATGATTAGAAATGCTATGCGCTATATAAATGCTAATTGTTTAATACTGATTAATGATTATGGAACAAATGTTAAAAGAGGCTTTTTAACCACATTTAGGGCACTGGAGCATGTTGTTCGCTCAGTGACCCACCCCAGGGACTATCTTTTAAAGCGGCCACCCGGGAGATCCCGTGCAACCTTGGGTATTATATGGCTCTGATCTTAGTTGTGTAACTAGACTTTCTCTAGCTTGTGGTAGTTACCGAAAGGCGCTAGAGGGGAGCCTAGGCTTAGAATGGCTTCCTTGCCTGTCAAGATGTGTACTGGTCGGCTGTCAGGTGTGCCATCTTGAAGGGGGCCTCCATTCGCCTAGATGCTGAAACCTTGCGGCTACTACTTGTTAGGGTAGCTAGTGAAAGGCTACGTAGTGAAACCCTGTCGTACTTCCATAGAGGAGGTAATGTGGGCCTTGCAAACCCCGGCATATGGGAATCACGGCCTAAGGTGAAAGTGTACAACCTCTGCAGAGTGTAAACCTGATATATCAGCCGTGCTCACGGATACGAGCGGCTCGGATCCTTTTTAAGCAGTCCATGGTGGGGTATGTTGGTGGTTGGTTGGTTACCTCTTCTTAACATAATAATGATCATACACTTTGGGACAACAGGGTTCATACATCTAGTAATATAAGGTTTATATAAAATATGTTCAACATAAAATGCTAACCGCAGTTAACCGAGTCAAGCCTTTGAGCCTTGCATCCCCGTAGTTGTACTTGCTGAGCATGGTGAGCTGACGCTTGTCGTTGGTTCACATAAAATTTCCGGATGGGTACCAGATGGTGGATTCAAGTGAAGATTTACAGAAGATGTTCCAGGAGTTCTAGGCGGGTGTTCCCCCAGTCAACCGTCCCTGTGGAGTTTGGCGTCCCGAAGAGTAGTTTCCGCTATGCTTTGTAATAGATGTAAGCTTTGTTGTATTATGTTTCGATATGTAATAAAGCATTGTCTTTGAGAAAATTCCATATTTGGTGCTATATGTGTCTTGTGGACTTCCTGGGCACACATATAGTTGGCACTTGGAATTCTTCAGAAATCCGGGTGTTACAGTGTTCTTCGCGTTCTTCATTTCTCCGCGTTTTTCCCGTCACTCGATCTCCCTCTCTACTGCATCTTTGCGAAATCCGTTTGAATCAACTTGTTCTTTATAGTGAGGAGATCATTTCCACCGAAGGAATTCATCTAACTCCTCACGAACAAGTAGATCGGGTTGATTTCATTTTCGTGGCTCTTTTTCGTTCATACTCCTTCCCTTTTGATTTCCCGGTGATTGAGTTGATTTGAGCGGATGATTTCTTGCGGGTAGTCTCCTAACTACCTCGTGATCATTCTCTCCAAGTTTGGGAACGTGGGATTGTGATTTGATTCAGATTTGGGAGGTTGAGTGTGAAGGGCGACCGAAATCGCCCTCACTGGGTGTTGGCGGACAGTCCGCCACCCAGGGCGCGGACAGTCCGCGCGTCGGGGACGAGCCGGACCAGAGGCTGTGTTCCTCGGGCATTTTGCTTTTGAGTGACCGACGGACAGTTCGTCGTTGGAGTTCGCGGACAGTCCGGGAACGTCCAGGGGACTTGCAGCAACTTTGCTATTTCAGGGATTTTGCCGGCGGACAGTCCGCCATCCCCCCGCGGACAGTCCGCGGTTGAGTCGGACAGTCCAGGACCGTATTGGCGGGCAGTCCGGGAATCGGCTGTGTGTTGCGGTTTAGTGCGTTTTCTCTCCCGGCTTCTCTGCTTGTTTTTCGGACTTCTCGTTTGACCCTAGAGTTGATCAAGGAACCTCTCTAGGTATCTTTGCTACTTGTTAGCATTGGTATTTGGGGATTTCTCGACGTAGTCTTCCATCTACGTTCTGGACTTGGTTTTTAGGGGTTGAACTTGTACCAGTGCTTTTGCCGGTTGGCTTGCTATCGCTTTGTGGTGCCTCGCTGTGATCCTTGGGATCATCCACCCTCTTCCAACGGTCGTGGGCATCACGGTTTCGATCGAAGCTTTTGGGGGTTGATTTGTGGGATAAAAGCCGAAGTTTCGAGAGAAATTTTTGAGCTCCCATTCACCCCCCCTCTGGTCGCCTTTCTATTGCTTTCTCGGTCCTTCACATCCCACACCTTGTCATTGATTGAACCCAAATACATTTTCATCTTTCTCTTCCAATAGTCAAAAGATGTGCCATCAAAGAACGGTGGTTTGCCCCCAACATGGTTGAATACAATTTGAGCCATTTTTAACACCGAAGGTTGTTAATCCTTATGCAAACGGTGACCACGGCTCTGATACCACTTGAAAGGTCCTAAATGGCTAGAGGGGGTGAATAGCCTAATAAAAATTTCTACAAAACACTTAGAGAGACTTGTTAGTCAATTACAAAGCGAAGCCTTTTGCACTAGCTCTACTAAGTGATGCAAGCCACCTAACAAAACAATTCTATTATGGTATGATCTCTAAGGCACACAATATCTATGTCACTACTCTCTATTCTAGTGAGCTAGCAAGAACTAAATACAATGAACTAGAGAGCTACTTCTAGCAACAATTATCTCTACACAAGAAATAAAGAATGTAATGCAAAGATAGAGAGATATACCGACACCGGCAAGAGATAATCAACCACAATATGAATACCAATGAAGTCCGGGAGATAGCCAAATAGACAAGGGACAAAAGATTTTCTCCCGAGGTTCACGTGCTTGCCGGCACGCTACTCCCCGTTGTGTCGACCAACCACTTGGTGGTTTGGTGGCTAATAGGTGTTCACAAACCTAGCTCAACACTTGAGTTCCACAAGAACCGACCCACAAATGGAGGTAACTCAATGACACGCGCAATTTACTAGAGTTACCTTTTGGCTCTTCGTCGGGGAAGGCACAATACCCCTCACAAATCACCGGGAGATGGCCACGAACAATCACCAACTCGTGCCAAAGCTCCTCCGCTGCTCCAAACCATCTAGGTGGCGGCAACCACCAAGAGTAACGAGAAAACCGCAACAACAACGATCCCCAAGTGCCACTAGATGCAATCACACAAGCAAATGCACTTGGAATCACTCAATCTCACTTTGATTCGTGCTATCAAGCAAGGAGATGAGTGGGAGGGAGTATGTTTAGCTCAAAGGGATTCCCAATATGTTAGAGTGCCAAGAGAGACCTCCCAAAGCCGGCCAACCCATATTTATATACCCCCTCAAACAAATAGAGCTTTTACCCCTTCGAATGGGCTGTTTACGGGACGACCGGACGCGTCCGGTCATTGTTTCAGTAGCGTTCGGTCATTGTTTCAGTAGTGACCGGACTCTTGTTTCACTAGCGTCCGGTCATTATTTCACTCAGCATTCGGTCACAAACAGAGAGGTTCCAGAGGCGTTTTTCATCGACCGGACGCGTCCGGTCAAGGGTGACCGGACGCGTCCGGTCAAGGGTGACCGGACTCACTTAGCGTCTGATCATTCTAATTCAACTATTGCCTCTCATGAACAGTGGTACAGGTGAGTCCGGTCACTTGTTTCAGTAGAGTCCTGTCACTGTTTCAATAGTGACCGGACGCATGTTTCAACAGCGTCCGGTCGCTGTTTCAGCGTCCGGTCAGGCCTGAAAACCACGTTTTCAACTCCGGTTTCTTCTCCTTTGCAAATGTGCCAACACCACCAAGTGTACATCACTTTGTGCATGTGTGTTAGCAGTTTCCAAACATTTTCCAAAGGATTTAGAGGTTAGCACACTAGGTTCTAATGCATATGCATGTATGAATCCACCTAGTGGCACTTGATAACCGCAATCACCGAGATAATCCCCTCTTAATAGTACGACTATCGATCCTAAACACACTCACACCCTCTATGGTGTCTTGAGTGCCAAAACAAAATCCCTATTTATACCTTTGCCTTGATCTCCATAGGGTTTTGCCTTTCTCTTCTTCTCTTTCCAAATGTGGAGCACTTGATCCATCTTTTGGTCATCACCACCAACACTATGGTCATCATCTAGCTACCACACTTGGTGTGTACCAACCTAGCTTATGAACACTTCATGACAAAGGTTAGTACTCTAAGTGACATCAATTATCCAAAACCAAACAAGGACTTTCAGACGCGAGCACAATGCCCCTCACAAAGCTTCTCCGGAGCCACGCACAATCTTCACGCAGGCTTCACGATGGAGACTCAATCATCAAGCCGTCTAGGAGGTGGCAACCTCCAAGAGTAATAAGCACCACCGGCTTGCAACTCGACCTCCTAGTGCCACTCGATGCAATCTCTCAATGCAACACACTAGCAATCACTCACTCGCTATCGATTCGCACACTAGCAAGCACAAGCGAGTTAGAGGGCTCCCAAGCACATCCACACAAGCCACAAAGTCTCTAGAGTGCTCAACCCATAGCCCAAAGCCGGTTACCAACGATATATATAGCCCCTAGGGCTAACTAGTCGTTGCCCCTTCACTGGGCAACCTGCGCCACCATCGGACGCTCCAGTCGGGTCCATCCGACGTTGAGGCCAGCGTCCGATGCTCGGATGCTCGCCACATGTTCCCCACATTCAACTTCGGCCGAGCGATCCCAACAGCTAGTTCATCTCCCGTGCTAGTTAAAGTGGCATCAGACGCGCCGATGCCTACCATCGGATGCTCCGATGCCTCTGCTCAAACCTGTGCAAGATCGCCCTCACATCGGACGCGCTGGACCCCTAGCATCGGACGCTCAACCTCAGCGTCCGATGACACACCAGAGAGGTTCCAGAGAGGGTCGAAACACATCGAACGCGTCCAATGGTTCGGCATCAGACACAGGCCAGCGTCCGATGCTCCCTAAAAAACACACTCGCGCCATGTCATCACCATCAGACTCTGCAATAGTGTTTTCCCAGCGTCCATTGTGCGGATACATGGGTGTATGCCGAGTCTCTGTGTGATGAGTGATTGTCAATGGAGATGATGCGCATGTTCTTTGGCTTGTGTTGTGCAGGTGTCGAGCACGGAGACAGTGATCGATGGCGGGTGAAGGTCAAGTTGCGACGTGCCGTGCCGACGGACCGGGCGCGATGAAGGATGGGCGTGCCGTGCGGCGGACGTGCCATGCCGATGTATCGGACGGTGAAGGGCGGACGTGGACTTGGACTGATGGACTGGAGGCCGGAGGATCAGCTGTGGTGGCTGGCAGCCTGCGACAGCGACAGGCGGAGAAGTGCGATCATGTCGGTGGAAGGGGTGCACAGGCGGTGCATCCCCTCTACGACGCCGGTTTGTTGGTAGAGCCCGGGAAAAACCAACGGTGGACGGTTTCCAGGTTTGGGCCTCAAAACCTGGGTGCTGGGTTTCCAGGTTGAGCCACAAAACCTGGGCGTGACGGTTTCCAGGTTGAGCCTCAAAACCTGGGCGTGGGCCGGTTTCCGAGTTTGGGCCTCAAAACTCGGGCGCTGAGGGTTTCCGAGTTTGGGCCACAAAACTCGGGCTGGAGGCTGGTTTCCCGGTTTGGGCCTCAAAACCGGGGGCTGATGGGAAAGGCTGGTTTCCCGGTTTGGGCCGCAAAACCGGGGGTGCAGAGTGGTGGCGGCACGTGGCGGCAATCTGAAGGTTGCGTGGAGGCGACGCGGAAGACCGTGCGGGCGTGGCCGTCGGATCTACCTACCACCAGCGGGTGGACTAGAATAGCCTTAGGGTTAGGCTGGTCCGCTCTGTAAATACAGTAGTGAGGGGTAGAGTAGGAAATAGACTTAGGCTAGGTTAGTATAAGTAGTCCAGGGGAGACACCCTCCTCCCTATCTCAATCTCAGTTAGCGCAGTCATTTGCTTCCTAGCACCTAGGGTTTCCACTCTCCCATCCCCTGCTCTAGCTAGTTGAGATCCGCAGAGAGACTCCACTCTGTGTACTGTTGATTTGAGGAAGTGAGGCCGTATCCTCACCTTGGAGCACAGATCGATGGCTTGATTTGCGTCCTTAATTCGAGTTCGTGGCTGTGATTCGCGTTTTCTTTGTGTTCTTCGCGGAATCCTTTTTCTCCACGATTTTCCCGTCGCTTGATCTCTCTGCTCGGTTCATCTTTTGCAAAACCGTTTGAACCAAGTTGTTCTAGATCGTGAGGCTCTCCTTTCCACCGAAGGAATTAAACTCTAACCTCACGGTCTAGGAGATCGATCGATTTTCGTTTTGGATTGCGTTCTTGCCTCCATGCCCCGAAATTTCTTGATTCACCGATTTGGAGTTAGGTTCGAGCCATGATCTCTTAGAGATAGCTCACTAACATCCTTGTGACCCCTCAGATCGAATCCTAGGCCTAGAGCCTTTGATTTAGAGGAGATCGGGTTGAATCATCAAAGAACTGCGCTGTTTTCGGGAGCATCGGACGCTATCACGGGAGCATCGGACGCTAGGGTTCCTAGCATCGGACGCTCCGGTGACGCGTGTCACGTTTTCGGCGTTTTAGTTTGCATCGGACGCTAGGCATCGGACGCGTCCGTTGTCCATCGGACGCGCCGGAGCCTTTGCATCGGACGCTGGGTGATTACTGTTCACAGCGTCCGATGGTGGAACAGTAAGGTTCCAGAACCGTCCAGTCTGCATCGGACGCTTCCGGTGGTCTGGCATCGGACGCAGGCCAGCGTCCGATGCGTCTGGTTTCGCACGGTTTCGTCCGCGGTTCGCTCGTTCGTTGTCGGAATTGATTTCCGTCTTTTGCGTTGGCTTTCTAGAGTTGTCTAGTGTCTCGCTGTGCTTCTAGGAAGCATCCACCCTACATATAGGGTCGTGGACATTAGCAAGCTCTAGGGTTCGCTCTTGGGGTCGATTTTGGGACAGTGGCATCTAGTTTCCGTAAGGAAATTTTGAAGCTCCCATTCACCCCCCCCCCCTCTGGTCGCTTTCGGTTAGCTTCTCGGTCCTTCAATTGGTATCGGAGCGGGTTAAGGATCTTCCACCTTAGCCGGTTCCAGATCCACCGAAGGCGACATGGATCGCGGCGTGGGCAAACCGCCGTTTTTCGATGGGACGAACTATGCGTATTGGAAGATACGTATGTCGGCCTATTTGCAGAGCTTGGGCGCTTCGATCTGGGATATTTGCAACTCCCCTGATTACGTGGTCTTGGCTGCTCGTGTGAATCAACAGCAGATCGATGAGCACGATGCCAATAGCCGAGCCCGTAATGCTCTTTTCTCTTGTTTGAGCATGGGTGAGTTTGATCGCGTTTCTCACCTCGCTACGGCTCGGGAGATCTGGGATACTCTCATGCGTTTTCATGAGGGCACCTCTCAAGTCAAAACCCGACTCTACGAGTCGTTCAAGCGAGAGTATGAGAACTTTAGACATCAACCTGGCGAGAGCATAGAAAGTTTATTCGCTCGCTTTCAGGTGATTGTCAACAGGATGAGGGCTAACAGAGAGCAGTTGCCATTTGACGATCATGAGCGTGCTTTGAAGCTTTTGCACACTCTTGACCGTTCGGTGTGGGACTCCAAGGTTCAGGCAATCATCGAATCGCCGAACTATGAGACTCTCACCTGCGACGAGCTCTTCAGTAAGCTCAAGTCTAGTGAGATTGATGCTATGGCGAGGGCTTCTTTTGAAAATCCTTCTCGCCCGTCCATGGCTTTGGTTTCCGGCTCTTCCTCTAACCCCTCAGCTGGCTTTGCGCTTTCTTCTCTCTTTTCTGTGACAGAGGACCAGCTGGAGTCTTTGGGAGACGACGAGTTGGCTTTGCTTGCCAACCGGTTCTCGCGGTTCCACAACAACCGCATGAACCGTCGTCGCGGAGGAGGACGCACCGGATGCTACGAGTGCGGCGACCCCGACCACTTCATCGCCGACTGCCCCAAGAAGAAGAACAAGCATCTTGGGAAGGGCGATCACAGCCACAGGCGCGACTCCAAGTACAAGGAGAAGCACGTTCCCCCAAGGAAGCGGGGCGGCTTCAACAAAGAGTACATCAAGAAGAAGTACTTGGAGAAGCAGCAGGCTGAGCAGCGAGCGTTCTTCGCCACGCTCAGCGACGTCGACGGCTCGGATGACGACTCCGCTCGATCGAGTGATGACGAGTCCGAGAAGAAGAAGCTGGAGGACACGTTCAACGGCTTGTGCTTCTTTGCCGGCGACGAAGGCCTGTGTACCATGGCGCTCGGAGATGAGGTCGACGGCGAGCCAGAGCGTACCCCTCGGAACGACGACGACGACGACACCTCCCAGGTATCTCTCACCTACGACGAGCTTTCCTCCGAGGTTGAGAAGTTGACTGCTGCCCTCCTTAGTCAAGACAAGTTGCTTAGGCGTGCCGCTAGAGAGCGCAAGGAGTTTAGGCAGAAGTGGGAGGACACGGTGAAGGAGCTTGAGTTCGCTCGGTCCACCGTGGTTGTGTCGGAGGAGTTGGAGTGCGAGAGTTGCGCCGCGCACATGACGGATCTTCTCACTCTGAGGAGTAAGCATGCTGCGCTGGTAGATGAGGTGGATGAGCTCCGAGCTAGACCGCAGCTGTTGGGTGCGTGCAAGACTTGTCCTGTCTTGCAATCCGAGTTGGCAGAGAAGAATGCCAAGCTTGAGTCTTTTGAGAAGGCCGGCTCGGATAGCACTTGTGTCAAGAGGTGTGCTTTGTGTGAGGGCCTGGAGCAGGAGATGGCCAATGTGAGGCATGACAAGGTGCGTACCGAGGAGGAAAACACATACCTTCGGACCGTCTTGTCATGGGTGTCTTGTGGTGAGCCTCAGCTCGGGATGATGATCTCCCAATTCAAGCGAGCTGCTGGGGCTCCTGGTGTAGGTCTTGGCCAGAGTGTTGATCTTTCAGCTTTTGGTAAGATTGGAGAGTCTAGTGGTCTGAACCCCTGTGAGAAGCACAACTTCACCACTACTCCCAAACTAACCAAGCTTCCACCCAAAGAGCCTGCCAAGCCTGTCACCAAGGATGGAGTTGTAGTTGAACCCCCCAAGGCTCCACCCAAGAATCCACAATGGCAACCCAAGCCCAATCACCTAAAGAACAAGCTTGACACAATGCCACCCATCCGAGAGGAGTTGCCACAGAAGGGCAAGGGCAAGGTGAACCATACCCACATCCCTGCAAACCAACAACCCCCTTTGCGCGCGGTGAGGTTTCAGTGTGACTTTTGTGGGCGGGATGGTCACCTGAGTGAGTTCTGCTTTAGGCGCAGGAGAGAGGCGCGCCGTGCTAGGGAGATGCAGAACCCGGACATGTTTCACCCAGCTCGTGGTGGACATGCTCCGAAGCCTCAGGGGAGAGCTGCTAGGTCTGGAGGGAAGCATACCCAGCCTAGGCAGCAGGAGAGAGCCCCTAGGAGGGAGACTAGGCCTAGAGGTAGAGCACCTCAGTTTGTGAGGCCTAGGCAGGAGAGAGCTCCGAGGAGAGACGCTAGAGTTGAGCAGCAGGCTCCTAGGCGTAGACCTCGTAGAGAGCGTGCCCGACGGGGTCCTGCTTTTGCAGGTAACGGACCCCGTGGCGGAGGCTTTGTTGAGCGCTTTGTCCCACCGCAGGTAGAGTTTCGCGGTGAGCGCTTCTTCCCCAGCGGACCACGTTTTCCTGTGCGTGGTGATCGCTATCCCCCTAGACAGGTTGGTTTTTACACTGACCGTTCTTTTGAGCAGCCGGCCCAACACTGGTTTCCTTCTTATCTTACTAACCCCAGTGTTGGACCGTATGTTCACCCTATGTCTTTTTATTGATGTAGGAGGAGCGGTTGGAGGACATTTGGCTTGTGGATTCCGGTTGCTCGAGGCACATGACCGGAAATGCCAAATGGTTCTCCAGCCATAGTCCGGTCGCCGGAAAGGAGTACATAACCTTCGGCGACAAAGGTAAGGGCAAGGTATTGTCCGTTGGTGCAGTGCGGGTTAATGAGCACTTTGTGTTGCGCGAGGTTGCTCTTGTTTCTAACCTGCATTTTAACTTGCTTTCTGTTTCGCAACTTTTTCGTGAAGGCTATGAGATTCGTTTCAAACCGAACCTTAGCCGGATCTTAGATCCTCAGGGTGATCTTGTATGTCTGATTTCACCCTTTGGGAATGTCTTTCGCGCGAATTTCTCAAAGTCGTTTGGATCTTCTCGCTGTCTTTTGGCTAGTCCTTCTTCTTCTGATCTTTGGAAGTGGCATAGGAGGCTCGGTCACCTGAGTTTTGACTTGCTTGCAAGACTTAGCTCACTTGGCTTAATCCGAGGATTGCCCAAGCTTTCGTTGGAGAAGGATCTAGTTTGCCATGCTTGCCGGCATGGAAAGATGGTTGCTGCTCCCCACCATCCTTTGACCAAGGTTATGACCTCGCACCCCGGAGAGCTTTTGCATATGGACCTTGTTGGTCCGGCTCGGGTGAGCTCGGTTGGTGGGAAGTGGTATGTGCTTGTTATTGTTGACGACTTTTCGAGGTATTCGTGGGTCTTCTTTTTAGTTGAGAAGTCCGAGACATTCTCCTTCGCTCGCGATCTGATTTTGCGTCTTCAGAACGAGTTCCCTTTGAACTCGATGCGAGCGATTAGAAGTGATAATGGTTCCGAGTTTAAAAATTCGGATTTTGAGAAGTTTTGTAAACGCCTTGGTTTGGAGCATCAGTTTTCTTCTCCCTATACACCACCCCAAAATGGTGTTGTAGAGAGGAAGAATCGGACCCTTGTTGAGATGGCCAGGACGATGCTTGATGAGCATAGGACTCCTAGGCGCTATTGGGCCGAAGCTATGAACACTGCATGCTATATTTCGAATCGCATTTTTCTGAGAGTGTTTTTGAAGAAGACCTCTTATGAGTTGCGTTTTGGTCGCCAGCCCAAGGTGAGTTATTTTAGAGTCTTTGGTTGCCACTGTTTTATATTGAAAAAAGGCAACCTAGACAAGTTTGAGTCTCGTTCTTCTGACGGTGTGTTTTTGGGTTATGGCACTCACACTCGAGCTTATCGTGTACTTAACCTTGACACTAACCGAGTCATGGAGACATCAGATGTCACCTTCGACGAGACTCTTGTTTCTCCTTCTTCTCGTTTTGAGCGTGCAGGTGATCACGAGGTTGGAGAGCCTCTTTTCGATGACGAGGAAGAGGGTGCTGAAGGTATAGATGATCCAGCACCCCCTCCGCCTGCCGCGCCGCCGGGAGCGGCTTCGACGACGACCCGTGGCCCCGAGACGTCTTCTTCCTGGGGGCCGTGGGATCCACCTCGCGCGGTACCTTTTGTACCCGGGGTGGAACCAGCTACTGTTGAGGGGGAGGTTACTTCTTCCCGGGAGGCGCCACGACACATCCAGCGCCAGCACCCCCCTGAACAGATGATCGGCGACATCGACGAGCGAGTTACTCGCTCCAGGTCACAGCACATCTCGCACTTTGCTCATTCTGCTTTTGTTGCGTCTTTTGAGCCCCGAGATGTTGGACACGCATTGACGGATCCGGATTGGGTCAATGCCATGCATGAGGAGCTAGAGAACTTTGAGCGAAATCGGGTTTGGGTTCTAGTGCCACCACCTCCTGACTGTAAACCTATTGGGACAAAATGGGTATTTAAAAACAAGCAAGGAGAGGAGGGCCACATTGTGAGAAACAAGGCCCGGCTTGTAGCGAAGGGTTATAGTCAGAAGGAGGGGATAGATTATGAGGAGACCTTCGCTCCTGTAGCTCGTTTGGAGGCTATTAGGATACTCTTGGCTTATGCTGCATCCATGGGTTTCAAACTTTTTCAAATGGATGTCAAGAGTGCCTTCTTAAACGGCTATATTGAGGAGGAGGTCTATGTCCAGCAACCCCCCGGTTTTGAAAATTCCAAGTTTCCAAACCATGTCTTTAAACTCCACAAAGCTTTGTATGGTTTGAAACAAGCCCCTAGAGCCTGGTATGAGAGATTAAAAACCTTTTTGCTAGCTAAGGGTTTTAAAATGGGATGTGTAGATAAAACGCTCTTTCTCCTCAAGCAAGGCAAAGATACTCTCTTGGTCCAAATTTACGTGGATGATATCATTTTCGGTGGTTCTTCTCACGCTTTGGTTGCCAAGTTTGCAGATACTATGAGCAGGGAGTTCGAGATGAGCATGATGGGCGAGCTGACCTTCTTTCTCGGGTTACAAATTAAGCAATCCCGAGAGGGGACGTTTGTGCACCAGGGCAAGTACACAAGGGACTTGCTGAAGCGGTTCGACATGGGTGAGGCTAAGCCTCTTCCGACGCCCATGTCGACGACGACTGCCCTGGATGCCGACACGGATGGAGAAGCAGTGGACCAGAAGGAGTACCGCAGCATGATTGGATCGCTGCTCTACCTGACGGCGACACGGCCGGACATTCAGTTCGCTGTGTGCTTGTGCGCGCGCTTTCAGGCTTCGCCACGCACTTCTCACCGTCAGGCGGTGAAGCGCATATTCAGGTACCTTCGTTTCACGCCTGAGTTCGGGATTTGGTATTCTGCTTCCTCCACTCTCTCGCTTTGCGGTTATTCCGATGCCGATTTTGCTGGTTGTCGCATTGAGCGCAAGTCCACCTCAGGGACTTGCCAGTTTATTGGATCTTCTCTGGTGTCGTGGTCTTCTCGCAAGCAGTCTAGTGTCGCTCAGTCTACCACGGAGGCTGAATATGTTGCTGCGGCTAGCTGCTGTTCCCAGTTACTCTGGATGATGGCCACTTTGCGTGATTTTGGTTTGAGCTTTACTCGAGTTCCTTTGCTTTGTGACAGCACGAGTGCCATTAGCGTTGCTAAGAACCCCGTGCTTCACTCGAAAACCAAACACATTGATGTGCGCTTTCATTTCTTGCGAGACCACCAGGAGAAGGGTGATATCGACCTTCGCCATGTCGATACTCATCACCAATTGGCTGATATTTTCACCAAGCCTTTAGACGAATCAACCTTTAATAGGTTGAGGGGTGAGCTTGGTGTGTGTTTCCCCTTTTAGATGGGGGAAGCATTTTGAGATGTACAGACTGACTCTTTTATTTTGAGGCTCTTTTCTTTTGAGTTTCTTGAGTCTCCCCTTTTGGTATCTTCTTTCGTTCAGTTTTGTGTCGGGCATACGCATTTACATTCTGAGCTTCATGTCTATATTCACTAGAATGTAATTATGCTCTTGTTAGTATTGCTCCGATACTTATGATGATGCTTGTAGCTTATGCTCTTTCTGATCACTGTTACATGTTATGAGCGAGCTATTTTTTTGGAATGGTGAATTATGCCTAATGTATATAAATCTGAAAATGTTCACCATTGAGATATGCAACTAGCATGTGTAGGGTGTGTTGAGTCCATTCCTGCTTTTCATATATGCTAGGTTGCTATGTCTCTAGTTCTGAGTCATTCACTTGCTTGGTTGTTCATAACTTGCTTAAAATCTGAACCAAGTATTGTTGAATTGAAAAGATCGAGATGGGATTGCTTGTCAACACCTCATGGTATTGAGACTGTTTCTCATTGCACTTTGAGTTAAACTTGAGCCATGTAGTGTATGACCGAAACCGTTGCTTTAAGCTTCTGATTGCTTCGGCATAGGCTTCGCACGGTTGAAAAGTTAGGCGATGACAAGCTTTCAACCTCTCGCAATCACATGCTAAAAATGAACTTGTGAATTCTTTTACCGCTGCAACTCCGATATGAATTTGAAATCACAAGTATATGCTTCATTCCTATGCATGATGATTGAACTTTGCTAGGGGTAGTTCACCTTGTATATATGCTTAGCACTTGTTTGGATTCCTTCTATACATGTCTAGTGCTATTTTGATGGTGACTATCCTTTTGGCTTAAAACTGCTCACATGCTCATACGCTTCATATTTCGTATAAGTGATCAGTTTGAGCCTTTGCTATTTGAGTGCTTAATTGAGATGTTGGAGCTATACTGATTAGAGCATCTTTGCACTCTTTTGACTATATACTTGAAGCTCCTAACTTGCATTTTAACTTCATATGCATTGTGGAAGGAGATCTTGTGTTCAGGGGGAGTTTATGTGAAGCGAATTGCTTCTCCGATACCTTTTGGCCTTGATAAGTGCATTTTCAACTAGGGGGAGAAATTTATGCAAATCATATGCTCCTGTGTTGATCAACTAAGGGGAGAATCATTTGTCCTAGTTGCTTGCATTTGTCGAGGGGGAGTTTGCTAGTTGTGTTGAGCCGTTGCCTCTGTCTTGAGGGACTAGCAAACGTTCCTAGCTTTTCATGAGCTTAGTTTGCTAGTTGTGTTGAGCCGTTGCCTCTGTCTTGAGGGACTAGCAAACGTTCCTAGCTTCTCATGAGCTTTCATAAGCTTTCTCATTTGGCTTTCAATTGGTATCGTCTGGTGTGCTTTCCCATTTGGTTTGGGTTGATTTTCAATTGGTTCGGAGTGATTTTCTTGCTAGTTGTGTTGAGCCTCTGTGCCTCTATCTTGAGGGACTAGCATTTTGCTTCTGTTGTCCTCCGATCTTCAATTGCTATCTGCTAGCGGTGTTGAGCCTGTTCTACCTCTTCTTGAGGGCTAGCTTTGCTTTACTTGGTTGCGTCAAGCCGTTGCCCATGTCTTTGGGGACCAAGTTTTTGCTTCATCCACTTGACCTTCTTCGGCTTTTGTTAAGGCTTCTGGGTCATTTGGTTGGGTTTTCTCTTCCCACTCCTTCCTACCTCCTTCTTCTTATTCATGATTTGTTGTGGAGTTGACAATGCACTCATCAAGGGGGAGATTGCGGATACATGGGTGTATGCCGAGTCTCTGTGTGATGAGTGATTGTCAATGGAGATGATGCGCATGTTCTTTGGCTTGTGTTGTGCAGGTGTCGAGCACGGAGACAGTGATCGATGGCGGGTGAAGGTCAAGTTGCGACGTGCCGTGCCGACGGACCGGGCGCGATGAAGGATGGGCGTGCCGTGCGGCGGACGTGCCATGCCGATGTATCGGACGGTGAAGGGCGGACGTGGACTTGGACTGATGGACTGGAGGCCGGAGGATCAGCTGTGGTGGCTGGCAGCCTGCGACAGCGACAGGCGGAGAAGTGCGATCATGTCGGTGGAAGGGGTGCACAGGCGGTGCATCCCCTCTACGACGCCGGTTTGTTGGTAGAGCCCGGGAAAAACCAACGGTGGACGGTTTCCAGGTTTGGGCCTCAAAACCTGGGTGCTGGGTTTCCAGGTTGAGCCACAAAACCTGGGCGTGACGGTTTCCAGGTTGAGCCTCAAAACCTGGGCGTGGGCCGGTTTCCGAGTTTGGGCCTCAAAACTCGGGCGCTGAGGGTTTCCGAGTTTGGGCCACAAAACTCGGGCTGGAGGCTGGTTTCCCGGTTTGGGCCTCAAAACCGGGGGCTGATGGGAAAGGCTGGTTTCCCGGTTTGGGCCGCAAAACCGGGGGTGCAGAGTGGTGGCGGCACGTGGCGGCAATCTGAAGGTTGCGTGGAGGCGACGCGGAAGACCGTGCGGGCGTGGCCGTCGGATCTACCTACCACCAGCGGGTGGACTAGAATAGCCTTAGGGTTAGGCTGGTCCGCTCTGTAAATACAGTAGTGAGGGGTAGAGTAGGAAATAGACTTAGGCTAGGTTAGTATAAGTAGTCCAGGGGAGACACCCTCCTCCCTATCTCAATCTCAGTTAGCGCAGTCATTTGCTTCCTAGCACCTAGGGTTTCCACTCTCCCATCCCCTGCTCTAGCTAGTTGAGATCCGCAGAGAGACTCCACTCTGTGTACTGTTGATTTGAGGAAGTGAGGCCGTATCCTCACCTTGGAGCACAGATCGATGGCTTGATTTGCGTCCTTAATTCGAGTTCGTGGCTGTGATTCGCGTTTTCTTTGTGTTCTTCGCGGAATCCTTTTTCTCCACGATTTTCCCGTCGCTTGATCTCTCTGCTCGGTTCATCTTTTGCAAAACCGTTTGAACCAAGTTGTTCTAGATCGTGAGGCTCTCCTTTCCACCGAAGGAATTAAACTCTAACCTCACGGTCTAGGAGATCGATCGATTTTCGTTTTGGATTGCGTTCTTGCCTCCATGCCCCGAAATTTCTTGATTCACCGATTTGGAGTTAGGTTCGAGCCATGATCTCTTAGAGATAGCTCACTAACATCCTTGTGACCCCTCAGATCGAATCCTAGGCCTAGAGCCTTTGATTTAGAGGAGATCGGGTTGAATCATCAAAGAACTGCGCTGTTTTCGGGAGCATCGGACGCTATCACGGGAGCATCGGACGCTAGGGTTCCTAGCATCGGACGCTCCGGTGACGCGTGTCACGTTTTCGGCGTTTTAGTTTGCATCGGACGCTAGGCATCGGACGCGTCCGTTGTCCATCGGACGCGCCGGAGCCTTTGCATCGGACGCTGGGTGATTACTGTTCACAGCGTCCGATGGTGGAACAGTAAGGTTCCAGAACCGTCCAGTCTGCATCGGACGCTTCCGGTGGTCTGGCATCGGACGCAGGCCAGCGTCCGATGCGTCTGGTTTCGCACGGTTTCGTCCGCGGTTCGCTCGTTCGTTGTCGGAATTGATTTCCGTCTTTTGCGTTGGCTTTCTAGAGTTGTCTAGTGTCTCGCTGTGCTTCTAGGAAGCATCCACCCTACATATAGGGTCGTGGACATTAGCAAGCTCTAGGGTTCGCTCTTGGGGTCGATTTTGGGACAGTGGCATCTAGTTTCCGTAAGGAAATTTTGAAGCTCCCATTCACCCCCCTCCCTCTGGTCGCTTTCGGTTAGCTTCTCGGTCCTTCACATTGCCAGCGTCCGATGCTCCTTCAACATTTGTCAGAAGCTAGGGTTTGCCCTCGAACGCTCAGCCCAGTGTCCGATGCTTCCTGAGCACAACGCTATCCACTACTTTCTCCCACTTCTCCACAACTCTTTTCAACACAGCTTCTTTTCAAAACAACTTTTCCTTTGCAAATGTGCCAACACCACCGAGTGTACAACATCATGTGTATGTGTGTTAGCATTTTCACAATTATTTTTTAAAGGATTAGCACTACTCACCATGCCACTCGATCCTAGTAACATCACAAAGTTAGATCGCTCATGTGGCACTAGATGACCGATATGCAAACAAGTTTGCTCCTCTTGATAGTATGGCCATCTATCCTAAACCCGGTCATCAACTTCTCTACACACCTATGACCGGTGAAATGAAATGCCCTACAAGTATACCTTTGTCTTGCGCATTCCATTCCATCTCCTCCGGTGTTGATGCAACACATGCACCAACCTATCTCCAAATGATATGATCCACTTCATATCATCACATGGCCTCCATGGTCCATCGATCTTAACCTCACTTGCTCTTCGCCATTGCTTCGGTCCTTCGGTGCCAAGTATTGCTTAAGCCTCCCGACACTTGGTACCAACGGCTTCAAAGCCTCTAACTTGCCCATCACCTTTGCAATTGGTCCATCAAGCCCAGTCTTGCCTTGATCTTCACCATCTTAGCCACATGACCACATGTCATGTTTCATGTGCATTAAGCTCCTCCATGATCATCATATGTGTGAGCTTCACATCAAGTCCAAGTCATTCACCTCTGTGGGGATATTACACCCATATACCCCCATGGCACTACTTGGGTTGCCCTGCAAATACGGCCCAACCAGAAGGCCTTGCAACTCGTGACCAGACTATCGCAGCCGCCAAGGACTCTCCTGATGACTTGCTCGACATGGAAGATCCAGATAGATAGACCCGGATTCCTTGCCAAAAGGAACCGATCGTAATTTGTTAGGATTCGACAAGTTGTAACCCTGCTCCCCGGCTATATAAGGCGAGCAGGGATCCCCTCCAAACTCACGTCATATTCCAATCCAGCAATACAGACCAGCCACCAGAACACAAGACGTAGGGTATTACGGCGACTTGCCGGCCTGAACCTGTCTAAATCGCCGTCTCTCCTCTCCATGTTTACGCTTTGTAGACGTCTCGCACGCCTCCACCATCTAATCTACTACCTTGGGCAAACCCCTCGTTAGACTGCCGACCATATTTCGTCGACAGCTGGCGCGCCAGGTAGGGGGTGTGTGCTACGACACCATGATCTGCCAAGGAGTCACTTTCCCTCGCTCCATGGTTCTTCCGGAGGATGGCACCACTTTCCAGATAGAATCTATGATCTGTACTATCGGCGACCACGCCCTAGCTCCGGAAACTATGGAATCTGCGCAGCTTCCTGCGCCGGACGCCCCGTCGTCCACCCATCGCATCACCACGCCAGCACGTCGCCCGCCAAGGACTGTCCCCTGCGATGACCTGATCAAAGCCATCGACCGGGCCAACCAAGGGATCGCGGAACGCATCGACGCCATCGAGGTAGCTCGCATGTAGCTCTCCAGCCGCCCTCATCTCCAACAATTTTCAGGTACGCCATCGGAAGTCTTCAGCGTTCAACCTGCCCGCCGCCCCAGATCGGATCTGCATCTGGCTCGTCGCCACACCGCGTCGGCAACCTCCATGCCCTTCGGGCTATGCGGCACGGCTTCTACGTTCCAGCACCGGGCGCTGCGACAACTCTCTGACCAGCTCCAGTGTTTCGGCTCCGACCAGGTGGCTCCGACCAGCGCGGGCGACCAGGCGACTCCAGCGCCACTCGTCGGCATGGTGACTCTCCACGAGATCTCCGGCGACACCATCTCGACGACTTCAGTGTCTGGGTCTACCATGACGAACAGCTCCATCTCCACGCAGTCTATGACTGTCATCTCCACCAAATCTGGCACCAACTTTCCACCATACCGCGGTGGCATCATCTTCAACGTCTTCGCCGACAGTCCTCCACTACCGAATGAAACGGATCGCGAACGCGACAACCGGGAACAACGCAATGTCGACCGACAACGCCGACGTGACGACGAACGATGCGACTAGGAGCGCCGCGACCAGGAACGCCGTGATGACGAGCGACGTGACCAAGAATGTCGAGATCGGGACAACATCGGAGGCCGCGACCTCATCTACGAATTCGACAGGGTCGACGATCAGCCCGTCTATCCGACCCCAAGCGCCAACCTCGCTGTCGTCGTCAACGAGCTGTCCAAGTTTCCCGTCACCCCGGAGCTACGGAAGGTCGTCGCCCACGTCAAGGTTGTGTCGGTGTTTGTTAACCGGCAACTCGTCTTGAGTAATCTCAGATGATTTGTTCGGTGGGGATCGGTGTTCGGAAGACCCGGCAAGCACACAGAGACAACGATTTATACTGGTTCAGGCAGCTAAATAGCGTAATACCTTACGTCCAGTGCGGCGTGTGCCTTGTGTATTGTTATGATTCAATATTCGATTCTCTAGGACTTGCGCCCGGCTCCCCTTATATATCCGGGTGAGCCTCGGCACAGTCCGAGTCCTAGCCGGTTACAAAGATAGAGTCCTACTCTAATTACGGGACTCCTTTTTACAACTCGGCTAAGTTACAGATTAGAGTCCTAGTCCAAGTATACTTCATTACAAGTCTTCGGATCTCTAAAGCCGTCCTAGATTAGTCGGAGTAATCATTGATAGATGATATCTCTGATATCTTGGTCCGTCAGGCTGCCGCGGTGCAGTGCAACGAGAAAGGGCACCTTCCTTCTCCTTCCGGTGCGTCATACAGCATGACACCGCCGAGTCCGCATCCCTCCCGCAGGAGGCAGTCCACCAAGAAGTCTCCCAAGGCAATCGCGCTAATCATCGAGCTCCGGCTCACGATGCTTCAACAGGGCCTCGTCCCTTTACCTCCCGGCTTCGAGCCGTCCAGTGGCCTCAGGGCTTCAAGGTCAACATGGTGGACAAATATGATGGGAAGGCCAACCCGGAGCAGTGGCTGACCACGTACGAGATCACTATTCAAGCAGCCAGAGGAGGATTCGACGTGATGGCCAAATACGTCCCCGTCATGCAGTCTTCTTCAGCCAACAGTTGGCTCCACAAGCTCGCCGAGAACTCCATCGGCACCTGGGAGCAACTGAAGGAAGTCTTCGTCAAGACGTACAACACTACCTGCGTACAACCGGGAACGCGCTACGACCTCCAAAACGTCCACCAGGAGCGCGACGAAAGCCTCCGGAGCTACATTCGTCGCTTCTCCAACATGCGTCTGACGATCCCAGAGGTCACCAACGCGGAAGCCATCTCCACCTTCTCCAACGGCCTGCACCACAAGGAGCTCCGCGACAAGATCATTCGCAAGAAGGTGGCTATGGTCATCGAACTCATGACGATCGCCAACTCCTACGCCGACGCCGACGACGCCCATCACCACCACGAGCGCCCACGTCGCCCATAACAATCTCAGGAGCATCGTCGCGAAGATGAACGCCGTGATCAACGGTGCGATGGAGGACGCGACCACTGCTCTGGAAATCATGACCATCGTGATGATCGAGACCGCCACCATGATCGCCCAGAATCTTCTCGCCAAAGGTCGGATCACCGTCGGCGTGATCGCCGCTACATCGCCAACACCAACGCTCGTCCAAAGCGCACCTACGACAAAGAGTACGAGAAGCTCCTCAATGGTCCAAGTCCTGTTCACAAGAATGCCAAGCACTCCATGCGCGAATGTGACATCATCGCCCGCAACATACGCGGAAATGACGAGAAGCGGCCACGGAACGACAACGACAAGGACAAGGATGCTGACCCTCAGGAGCCTGCCTTTCGAGCACCTGCGAGGACACTCTCCATCTTTGGCAGCAACGTCGTCATCGAGACAAAGCAGAAGCGGCGCCAAGTATGACGTGACATCACCTCTGTGGCGGCCATCACCGACGACCCCGCCGACGTCCGCTACCTCGACTGGTCGGAACGCCCCATCACCTTCTCCAGAGACGACCAATGGTCAGACAACAAGTATCCCGAGCGCTTTCCCCTCATCATCGACCCGGTGATCTCCAACTGCCGCTACCGGAAGGTCCTCGTCGACGGTGGGAGTGCCCTCAACATCATCTTCTCTTCGGCCTTCCGTGAGCTCGACTACTCCAAGCGGGGCCTATTCCCGGTGAACTTCCCGTTCTAGGGCATCGTACTAGGGAAGCCTTCCATGCTCGTCGGGCAGATCACCCACCCAATGCAGTTTGGCACGCCCGACCACTTCCGCGAGGAGTACATCACCTTCATCGTCGCTGACTTCGACACCGCCTACCACGCCATCCTCGGTCACCCGGCGCTCTGCAAGCTCATGGTTGTTCCACATTACGCCTACCTCGTGCTCAAGATTCCGACAAAGAAAGGCATCCTCAGCCTCCGGGCAAATCTCCATGTGGCGTACGAGTGCGAGCAGGAGACCATCAACTCTGTGGAGGCACGCCAATAGATTGAAGGCGTCCAGGACTGCATCGCCAACGCCGCCAAGCTCCGCCTCAATGATCTCGAGATCCCGGAGACCTTCGATCAGCGCTCCAGCAAGAAGTCGAAGGACACGAAGCAGGTGGCCCTGGTGGACGGAGCTCCGAAGAAGTCTGCCGTCATCGGCACCAACCTCGACCTCAAATAGGAAGACGCGCTCGTCAGCTTTCTATAGAGCAACGTCAACGTGTTCGCCTGGAAGCCAGCTGTTGGCGCTAGTTATCTATCAAAATTAAAGGATAAATAAATATGAAAAGGGCATGAATTCAATCACCAACAAAGGTTTAGGGTTTTAATTAACAATATTCCATGAGTTTTGGTGAATTATGATTCTGCATGGACTAAACCAGGAAACCAGCGCTGATTGCTTCCCCTAGAAGGAAACCGACGGGGGATAACGCAACCGCCACGTCAGGAAGTTTCTAGAAGACTCCAGAGGACACCAGAAGACACCAGGAGGTTGGGCACCACGGGACTCTGCCAGGTGGGACCGACCAGTCCCACCATGAGACCGGTCGATCTCCCCCCGAGTCCGTTGGCTTCCATCTTCTGCAAGCTACCTCCACCGCCTTTGAGGATGCATCTCAGCCCTACGTGAAGTCGGTTTGATCCAACGACCGTGGTTGATCCCTTAGGGCTATATAAGCAGCCCCAGACCCCCCTCTCCAGGCATCTCCATCTTCATTATTCATCTCCACATCAGAAACTAGGGTTTCAATTAGAAGTAGAGGTCCCTCTAGATGAATCTCTTCTAGTTCATCTAGAATTAGATCTAGTTCATCTAGTTGTAATCAAGAGCCAGCTTTCAAGTAGAAGACTAGATACCCCTCTAGTAGGATTAGAACCTAGTCTTATATTAGAACTAGAAGAGAGAGAGAGAGAGGAAGAGATCAAGAAGGAGCTTCGGCCTGTCGGATCAACTTCTTCATCTTGTACCTGTGGATTCAAGTTCTCCGTCAACTTGCTTCAACGATTGTTTCGGTAATCAACGTCTATATTTAAGTTTGAGTTATTGTTCTCATTATTCTTAAGGTTTATGACTCTCTTTTGAGTACTCTAATTCTAAGTTGCTCTAGAGTTAGAGTAGTTGGATAGTGTAAGCGTGGTGCTTAGACTTGATAGCTCATCATAAATGCCTCCTATAACGCCGGTAATAGTGGTTGTTCGCAAGGGTGACTCTTATAGCCTTGTTGATTCTTCTATAGTCCACTTACCCGTGTGTAGGCTCGGTAGGATTATACATTCGCATAAAAGACTCATACTCTGTTTGTGACCTTTTATGGCAACTTCCCCATTAAGAATAATATAAACATATCACTCTTATGTTGGATTTAGATAGCCTTAGTGATCCCCTCTATACTTCTAGATTCTCCGTCCTTGTTAGCTACTCAGGGGTTAGACTTTGAGACCTAACACTATCCATTCCTTTGGGTTCGATATTAAAACTGGGTTACTCCAGTGAAGTGCTACATCGGTAGATCTTATCTGTGCGCTTGCGGATAAAGTAGAGTGTGGGTTAATTTATACTAACACCAGCGGATAAAGTAGAGTATGCGTTAATTTATACCAACTCCTTAATGGATTCACTCTAAGAATGAGCCACATAAAATAATAAACAAATGAAAGCACCAAAGAGTGTACGGGACACTACTAACTCCACTTAACGTCAAGTTGTCATCCCCAACATGAAGCTAGCAATGTAATTATATCAGGGCACTGGATTTAAGAGATAGATATTTACCCGCAAGCGCACAGATAAACATACCCGTTATAGAAGCATTTCACCCAAGCTATTCTCAGGTATCGTTATTTATATTTTAGCCTAGAGACTAATCAATTCAAGATATGATGGTATTGTAAGGACTTAACAGTATTTAATATGGCACACACTTATAATAAGACTGATAACACACTAATTACTATGAACAGGAATCAGGTTACAGAGTAAATAATATAATGAATAATTGATAAAGGATAGCAGAGATCAGATCAATCAAGGATAAACTTAGAACAGTACTGCCTAGCAAGTGATGATTAGAACAGGTATTAATAAGGAACATTCCTAAGTTATTCTAATTACAAGTCATAGCATACATTGATTAGTGCAATTATATTTGGCAATCATTGGCTAGGTCACATCATATTTATAATCAAGAGACAACTCCATAGTTAAGGTGTTAAGCAAAGTAACCCTTAAACCATGAGTTAATTGAGTCATACTGAACACTATATTCGGGAGGTGGAATACAGAGGACTCAACAGGTCTATCACACCCGCGATCTACCACTCTATCCGGAACATAGGACGCATTCGCAGATAAATAATGTATAGGCACCACGCCTACACAACATTTATCACCCACCTGTTGTACTTTAAGATGAGCGCTATACGAACATGAGTATAAACATAAAGATGAACTATCTATGCCAAATATATAATCAAAGCAGACTATAAGCATTATAACTAAGAATATAATCATTGATGTCTTAATCATATCAATTGTATTGCTATCTAGAACATGATAATGAACAATAAGGTGAATTAGGTCATCGAGAAGAACTAAAGTACGAACTAGAACATGAACTAGAACAAGATTATGAACTAGATAATGAACTAGATGATGAACATGAACTAGACGATGAACTAGAACATAAATAATAAAGAACAATGATGAACTAGAAGAGCAATTATGAAATAGATCCATAATGTTAATACAAGAGAGAAGATCTTGGGTTTACCGAGCCTTCTCGTGACTAGATCAGGAATCCAAGCGAAGCTTGCCTCCTCTAATCCTATTCTATCTACTAATCTAGGTGGATGTAGTCCTAAAGCCTCTGATTGATCTCCTTCTGATTGGTCTAACCCTGATGAATGAATTGCCTGAAGCCCCTATTTCCTGGAGAGGGGGGGTCAGGGGTCTGTTTATATAGCCCTGAGCGATGAATCGTGGCCCTTGGATCAAACCGACTTGAGGTACGGTCGAGATGCATCCTGGAGGTCGGTGGAAGTAGCTTGCAGAAGACGAAAGCGTGTGGGCTCCGTGGCCGACCGACCGGTGGGCCCTGTGGGACCGGTCGGTCCCACAGGTAAGCCTCCTGTGGTGCCCTTCGTTGTGGTGTCTTCTTACGTCCTCTGGAGTCTTCTAGAAGTATCCCGACGTGGTGGTTGCGTTATCTCCCGACGGTTTCCTTCTATGGGAAGCTATCGGTGCCGATTTCCTGGTTTAGTCCCTACAGAATCATAACTCACCAAAACTCGTGGAATATTGTCAGTTGAAACCCTAAACCTTTGTTGGTGATCAAATTCTTGCCCTTTTCATATTTATTTATCTCTTAATTATGATAGTTAACCAGTGTCAACAATTCCCCCAAGCTTACCTTTTGCTAGTCCCTTAGCAAACACTCATGATGAATCTGGAACTGCTACAAAGCCTTCACATATGTTAAAACAAAAATCTTCCCTTGGTTTAGAGTTAACTATTCTGACTTTCTCATATTACCTTTAACTGTGGAGCTTTTGCCTTCACCTGGGTCTTTAAACAATTGAAAGATAGAACAATCAAGTTAAGCACTGTATCTCTAACTCTTCGATCAACCTTTGTTCTGGAGTTTTTATATATTTTCAAATGAAAATCAGAGATTCCTTTGTATGACACTCTCAAATCACTCTTTTATATTTTATAATTCCTCACTGATGCAATTTTCCTTCCTTCTATGAATATATATATATCTGGAGCTTAAAGAAGTGAAAAGCATATCTTAACAAGTCGAAGTTCAAAGTTTAGGAAGAAAGATGTCATACTCATGGATCAAGATCTTAGAAAATTTGAAATTTGTCATCTCTTGTTGGCATATTGTAATTAGAGGAACCATGGGCTATCATTCTTTTTCTCATACTTTTATCGTAACTCTCTTTTTTTTCTTTGAGGTAGTCGGACACTTGCCCCTTTTTATTTCCTCCTTTATACTTTTGCATAGCCCATGCCTCTAACACAATACTACTTCGGAAGAGTGAATCTTTTAATAAAACATTCTTGATCTCTAGAGCATGATAAATTTCTCAACCATAACTAAAAACTTAGAACAAAGCAAGTAGTCTTATCTTAAAATCATATTAATGGCTCTGGGTAGGAATTCATGTTATGTCATACAAGATCTCATCATGTGTTTTTTAATCTTTTCAAAGTGTAAATCTCTAGAACTCTAGTATCTCTAGGAATCAGATAAACAGCAGCTCAAACCTTTTTATATCTTGTCTCACAATTATCTAGACTTTAGATCAAGCATTTGCCATCCACAGGTTTTAGGTTCAGAGTTTATTCAGAACAACTTTGTCTAAAACTCAAGAAAATTTAAGTTTAAACACTAGGTATTTAAAAGGAATTACGGCAGAGCATTTGTTTATCACTTTTATTATGAGCAAAATTAATCTTTTATCCACCTAGATATTTATTCATTATATAATATCTTTATTTGGTTTTATAATAGTTATTCATCTTTTTAGGGGTTTCTATATTTATTAACCTTATCTAACTAAATCGAACTAATAGTAATAGATAAAAAACCGTGATACTTATCGTGATAACTGAGGGTGCTCTCCCCCAAGCTGGATCTTGACTTATTCTTTTCTCCAGAAGTCGAGTAGAACATTAATGGTTTGAGTCCTTCTCTTCTTCTTCTCCTGCTGAATTCAAAGATAGACAACACAACTAGTGGAACTTGATTAAGCGTTAGTGATAAATATTTCTCCATTTGTCTAGTTGTTTTAAAGCTCTTAAGATTATTTATGTTCTTCCTTTCCACTAAGCAGAGTTTCAGCAGTGTTTCATAGTATCTCTTTCTAAGTTTAATGGTGAGCCTTCATGTGCCCACATATTTTTGTTTTATTATTATTTTTTAAGGGTGAGCCTTCATGTGCTCACATATTTTTGTTGTTTTGAATTTATTTATAGAATGAAAAACTTAAGAGGATAGAGATACTTACGTGGATACATGGGGTGCCTTCCCCCAAGCTGAATGTTGACATAGTCACTTTGTAATGTAGCAGACTGGCAGTGGATATGTCCTTCCTCTATTAGAGCTTTGATTGATGTTGATGTTGTTGGGACAGTGCTCAAACAGTGGATGGAGCATTCACTTGTTCGTCAGCTTTTCTTGGCCTTTTAAATCCTGTGAAACTCAAATAGACAACAAAACTTGTGGAATAGATTAGGCATTAGCGATTGGCTACTCAAGCCTTAGTTGTCTAGAATTTCAGTAAGATCTTTCTCAATATATTATATTATTTTTTATGCCACCACGGTGAACATTCCTGTGGGTTTTACACCATAGAATTATTCACATGGGGCTTAAAGTTTTTTCCAAATATATATATTTTTGTTTTCTGATGCAGATATAATTGCTTAAGAAATATGATACTAATAATAAAGTGATCATGCTTTATCTAATTATGCAATGATGAATTTAATGCTAATGATTATGGATAACTACTGAGTTACCTTCGGTGAGGATTCGACGTTTATAGTCTATCGAACAAGACTCCTTGTACGCTCTTTATTCTTCCTTAGGTGCATCAGTGGATCCCGAGGAGGACCTTGATGATTGCACGTCAGTAGAACTTTCTTTCTTTCTCCATACTTGTTTGACTGGTGGACTTGTCTCCTTTACTTCTTCGTCCTTCGTTTCCTTTAATGGGATATCTTCGCTCCTGGTAACTTCTCCTTCATAGTCAGCCCATCCATCCTTGATTTGTCGTTTCTTGTTGTGTAGGGATGTGCGGCGTCTCCTCCTTGAGTGGTTCTTCTTTTCCTGTACATTAGTGGCATAACTATTGAAGTAACAGCGTGCCTTCTCTCTGAAAAACTGGAAGTGGATCTCTCCAGATCTCATATAGATGATGGCGTCAGTAGTGTTGAGGAAGGGTCTTCCTAGGATGATGTGAATGTCGTCTTCTTTTCCCATGTCTAGTACTAAGAAGTCGGTGGGAACATAGTGGTCTTTAATTTGGATCATCACGTCCTTTACTATTCCCTCCGGAAATCGATAAGTTTGGTCCGCCATCTGCAGCTGCACATGTCGAATACATAAGTCTATTTTTATATAAGTGTTCATATGTTACCTTAGACATTATATTGACACTTGAGCCAATGTCACAGAACGTCTTGTGGAATGTACTTCCTTCGATCTTGCAATCGATGATGGGTACGCCTAGGTCATCTCTCTTGGCGAGGAATGGTGATGCAAGAAGGTGGTCGTATTCTGTTTGGACAGAGTTGACCATCCATACTGTGTCTTGATGTGGTTGTGTAGCCTTGTTCTTCCTCCTTCTGTTTCTATTCTTCTTCTTTGAAGATATGATGTTTGCATCTTCGTAGGGCATCTGAGGGTGGACTTTGGTAGTGAGTGTATGGCTCTTGAAGCTGAATCTCTCTTTGTTGTCCTGTGATTGTGAAACAGATCTTGACGCTGTCCGTGTAGATGATGGCTTTGGTTGAGCTTAGGAACGGGCGTCCAAGAATGATGGGTGCTCTTCTGTCTCCACCTGTTTCAACGATCATAAAGTCTGCACACACATATGAGCGTCCCACTCGTATACAGATGTCTTCTAGAATTCCCAATGGGTAGCACAGTGTCTGATCTGCAAGCTGCAAACACATAGTTGTATATAATAGAGGTGCACCATGTATTTGTTCGTATATTACCTTTGGCATAATGTTGACGCTTGCTCCAAGGTCACAGACTGCTTCTTCAAAACTGTGAGGTCCAATATGAATTGGAATCACAGGTCTTCCTGGATCTCCTTTCTTTGGGGCAATGGAGTCATTCATCCATTCCCTCGAAGGTCTAGGTATGAGGTGTCATGCATCAAAGATGTCTACAAGATTTGCAGTTTCTAGCTATTTTGAACTTTCTGGAATCTTACCGTTTTCAGCCACAGGGACTGAAGCTGCTAACTGAGATAACTGAGATTCTATCATTTATTAAAGCTATGCTGATTCTTTATGGCAGAAGTAAAGTTATCCATTCTAGTATTAATATTTTCAAGTAATTTATCATTGGAAGCTATCTTTTAGACATATTATCAATAATTTGTTTTGATTAGATATCATCTCTCTCAAAGGTGGTTGATTAAAAGTATTACCTTGGTAGTTACCTGAGTAATTAGGCCTTGATTGCTGGTTCCATCCTTGAGCTTGTTGGGGACGATAGTTGGTGTTGTTGTTGATGTACTTCGCATCCTCTTGAATCTCAGGGCAGTTGCTCCCTGAATGACCAGTGCCTCCACACTCTTCACATGTCATGCGAGATTCATAGATTTGCTTGACGTCTTCTCTCTTGGGAGTGTGTTCATCGAACTTCTTCATGAGTAGGTCAAGTTTAGCAGACAACATGTCTACTTCCTTTAGTTGATGTATTCCTCCCCTCTTGCGTGGCTGAGAGCGTTCCTCGTTCCATCCTTGGTTCGAGGCCATCTTCTCTATGAGTGTAGTTGCATTGTTGATTGTGAGTGATAAGAATGATCCTCCAGCAGCGGCATCTACATTCTCATGGGTATTTGAAGTGAGCCCGTGATAGAAGGTCTGCATGAGTAGCCAGTTCTCCATCCCGTGGTGAGGGCATTCTGATATGTAGTCTTGAAAGCGTTCCAAGCTTCTGGGATTGATTCTTCATGTTGTTGTTGGAAGGTTGAAATCTTGGCACGGAGGGCATTCGTCTTGCCCACTGGAAAGAACTTTGCTAGGAAGGCAGTTGAATAGATCGCCCACGAGGGTTTTTATCTTTGTTGGCGTAGAACCATTGTTTTGCTTTTCCCAAGAGCGAGAATGGGAACAAGCGAAGTAGAACGACGTCCCTTTTGACTCCTTTGATGGTGAAAGTGCTGCAAATCTCCAGAAAGTGTTGGAGATGAGCGCTTGCGTCTTCATGTGCCTTTCCACAAAATTGGTTAGCTTGCCCATGTTGATCAAAGCTGGCTTGAGTTCAAATCCGTTGTCCCCACATTGACTGTTGGTCCAGTCCTGATGTTGGTAGTGGTTGGTGCAGAGAACTCGCGGAGTGTCTTGTCGGCCATGGTGTCCAACACTGGTGTTAGGCTTCTTCTTATCTGGCTAACTTCTGGTAGTGGTGCTGAGGGTTTCTTAAGTTTGCGTCTAGTTTTCATTAATAAAGCTTCGGGATCCTCAGTGTAGTTGTTCGGAAGTTGGAAACCAGTCATACATCACCCTGCATAAGATATAAAAGATAAACAAAGCCATGGTAAGCTTGTAAAAGTAAATAATTAGTGCATTATCACATGTGTGTAGGTAAAATGATATGTTCTAGCTACCGTTTTAAATGCTGTTAATGCAATTTCCTTATCAATGTTCATAAAGATTTTGATGAAAAACCCTAGGTACCATCCCTAATTGAATTGATGTGATCCCGGCAACGGCGCCAGAAATGCTTGTTGACACTCCTTAATGGATTCACTCTAAGAATGAGCCACATAAAATAATAAATAAATGAAAGCACCAAAGAGTGTACGGGACACTACTAACTCCACTTAACGTCAAGTTGTCATCCCAACATGAAGCTAGCAATGTAATTATATCAGGGCACTGGATTTAAGAGATAGATATTTACCCACAAGCGCACAGATAAACATACCCGTTGTAGAAGTATTTCACCCAAGCTAGTCTCAGGTATCGTTATTTATATTTAGCCTAGAGACTAATCAATTCAAGATATGATGGTATTGTAAGGACTTAACAGTATTTAATATGGCACACACTTATAATAAGACTGATAACACACTAATTACTATGAACAGAAATCAGGTTACAAAGTAAAAATATAATGAATAATTGATAAAGGATAGCAGAGATCAGATCAATCAAGGATAAACTTAGAACAGTACTGCCTAGCAAGTGATGATTAGAACAGGTATTAATAAGGAACATTCCTAAGTTATTCTAATTACAAGTCATAGCATACATTGATTAGTGCAATTATATTGGCAATCATTGGCTAGGTCACATCATATTTATAATCAAGAGACAACTCCATAGTTAAGGTGTTAAGCAAAGTAACCCTTAAACCATGAGTTAACTAAGTCATACTGAACACTATATTCGGGAGGTGGAATACAGAGGACTCAACAGGTCTGTCACACCCGCGATCTACCACTCTATCCGGAACATAGGACGCATTCGCAGATAAATAATGTATAGGCACCACGCCTACACAGCATTATCACCACCCGTTGTACTTTAAGATGAGCGCTATACGAACATGAGTATAAACATAAAGATGAACTATCTATGCCAAATATATAATCAAAGAAGACTATAAGCATTATAACTAAGAATATAATCATTGATGTCTTAATCATATCAATTGTATTGCTATCTAGAACATGATAATGAACAATAAGGTGAATTAGGTCATCGAGAAGAACTAAAGTATGAACAAGAACATGAACTAGAACAAGATTATGAACTAGATAATGAACTAGATGATGAACATGAACTAGACGATGAACTAGAACATAAATAATGAAAACAATGATGAACTAGAAGAAATTATGAAATAGATCCATAATGTTAATACAAGAGAGAAGATCTTAGGTTTACCGAGCCTTCTCGTGACTAGATCAGGAATCCAAGCGAAGCTTGCCTCCTCTAATCCTATTCTATCTACTAATCTAGGTGGATGTAGTCCTAAAGCCTCTGATTGATCTCCTTCTGATTGGTCTAACCCTGATGAATGAATTGCCTGAAGCCCTATTCCTGGAGAGGGGGGTCAGGGGTCTGTTTATATAGCCCTGAGCGATGAATCGTGGCCCTGGATCAAACCGACTTGAGGTACGGTCGAGATGCATCCTGGAGGTCGGTGGAAGTAGCTTGCAGAAGACGAAAGCGTCTGGGCTCCGTGGCCGACCGACCGTTGGGCCCTGTGGGACCGGTCAGTCCCACAGGTAAGCCTCCTGTGGTGCCCTTCTGAAAGGACCGAATCCGCCTAGAGGGGGGGGGGGGGGTGAATAGGTGATTTTTGACTATCTAAAACTTCACAAACTATAAGATGTAGTTAGATAGCAACCGGAGAGACCGGTTTGTTTGGTAGGTACTACGGGTGTAAACACCGGTACTACCGACCAAACAAACGGCACAACGGATCTAAAAGAAACTACAAATCCATGAATGTAAGCTATGAAGATAATACAAGTTTCTAGCCCACTCTAAGAATGATAGATGGTAAATTGTTAACACCGAGTTTTCGCACTATGACAAGTGGACCGGCACTATGAAGATTCGGCGAACGCCGCCGCTTGAAGGATTCGGCAGACAGCGAACGCGGTCGGCTAACTCAATGTATTCGGCAAGGCTGTGAAAGCAACTAGTTAACGGCGAGCAGATTCGGCAACGTGACGCTGCGGTCGGCTACCTCAAGCCAAGTCGGTTTGCGTTAGAAGATGACAAATACGGCATGTCAAGAAGACTTAGCGATGGGATCTCGTCATTTTAGTGCATGCCGGTTATTAAGGAAGCTTGGAGCAAAAGGCATCATGATTTTGATAGTTTCCTAATTTATCATTGTAATCGTATCCTTCTAGGACTCAGAGAACACCAGGGTATAAATATAAACCCTGAGACTATTGTAAAACGTTCACAATCAATACAACCAACCCGGCCCCGTGCCGTCTTCGAGTCCAAGTCGTGTCGTCGTGTTCTTCGAGAGGGGCCATCGATCCGTCGACCTCCGTAAGTTCCGGCACCTTGTTATCATGTCTAGTATCGTGCGGCGGATTTAGATATGGTGCAAGTAGTCTCGTACGTTAAGCTTAGTATCGTGCGGCGGATTTAAGCTTATGACGGGAGGTTTTTGCTTATGCCTTGTATCGTGCGGCGGATTGAGTCATGAGTAAAAATAGTTATCGGCTCTGTTAGATTTGGCAATCTGATAGATTCATTAAGTTACCCTGTGTTATGTGTTTTGTTATGTTTATTTCATCATAACACTTTTGCCCAATCAGATACCGTCGGTTCGGCTTCATCTTTATAGATCTGCTCTGTTCTTTCACGTTTATTATTGAAAAGTCTTTTATGTAGTAGATCTATTGTTCGTAATAGCCGATTGGATCGTATCTGGATTGTCACGTGGAGAGGGTCCATGCATGTTAAGTATGTTTGATCTATGATAAGGCTAGGTGTCGTGCGGCAGGCGCAGGCTTTAGATTAGCTTAGTCATGCTTAGTTTGTATGTTCAATCCCCATGGATCCCAACTCGGTTGTACAATCGAGATTGGTTAAGTTTTAACTTATATTTACATCATGCAAGTACGATTCTCATGCAAACGTGTTCGGCAACCTGTTATTCACGTGACTCTGTTCATATTGCCGAATAAATTTAAACCTGTTGACAGATAGCTTTCATAGCTATATGTCGTCGTAAGTGGCTTCAGGGCCGTATATTTGGAACTGTCTGGTCATACCCGACATGTTCCAGCTTTGTATTTAACAGTTTATCTCCCTTGTTAGTTGCAGGGCAAACTGACTGGCACGCACCGGACTTCTGAGCACCCGGGCCACGTTTGAAGCCAGCTTCTCCGGCTTGCTGTGTGATTGGCACAGTGCGCCACTTTTGGTGCCAACACACTTTTTGGCACGCCCGGTGGGACACCCTTTTTCCTGCAGCGATGGTCGAAGTCACTGAAGCCGAGGCCAGCAACAAGGCGGGGCTCGTGCAGGTGCAGCTCACTGAACTACCCGACGAGTACAGAGAGCAGGTGGATGATGCTTGTGCCGAATTCCAGGCCAAGTGCCTAGAAGCCTTTTCCAAGAACAAAAGCGGAAAGGTTCGCCGTTTGCACGATCTGCCGAAGCCCGTCCAGCTCAACCCGAATGATCCCGGGGAAGCAGAGGCAGTGTTGAAAATGTCTCATATGATCAACGAAGCTGTCTCTGGTGCCATCGGTCGCATGCATGGGGCGTTTCTCAACACTTTCCGCACCATCATGATCGCCCAATTCGGCCCCAAGGCCGATGAACTTATGGAGGCCGAGTTTGGCCCTATAGCAGGACCACATCTTTTCAATCTGCCGAATCACCTCAAGGGGGCAGGAGCTGCCGGTGAGGAGACCCCGCCTAAGGCTCAATCAAGCGGGATGACCATTCAGGAGAAGCACACGCCAGAAGGCCAGTTGCCGACCATGGGGCAGCTCACGTTCGGCACTAAGGGTCAGCCGCCAGAGTCAACACGCAAGATCTCCCCGCAAACCTATAGGCTCATAAAGGACTACTACGGAAACGGGTACCATGAGATGCTTGAGCCTCACAATATAGAGGGTGCCCCGCATCCAGGATATGGGAAGCCGACGGCCGAGAAAACCGCCGACTCTAATGTCGATGTCATGCTAGAGAAGATGGCGGATATGATGCAGCGCACTTTCGGCCTGAAGCCTAAGGGCACGTATGCTTACAGGTCTCCGTTCCCCGAATGGTTCCACCGTGTGGCTCTACCTCCCAGAGTCAAAGTGCCGACGGACCTGTCCAAGTTCTCCAGCTTAGACGACACCAGTACGGTGGAGCACGTCAGTCGTTATCTGCTCCAGCTTGGGGAGGCCAATACCGAAGACGCCTTCAGGGTTCGGTACTTCCCGTCGTCACTCACTGGACCGGCATTCGCGTGGTTCACGTCACTACCGCCGGGCTCTATTCTCTCTTGGGCGGACTTGGAACAAAAGTTCCATACACACTTCTACACGGGCACCAAGGAGAAGAAACTGGTGGACATCATGTACGTACGCCAGAAGCCAAATGAGACACCGCAGGACTACCTGCGCAGGTTCAGGGAGGTCAAGAGCCAGTGCTTCGGCATGCACCTGCCGGACGATCAGCTTCCACCATTGGCCGTGGCAGGCATGCTCCCGAGCATCAGGGACAAGCTGTTCGGTCAGGAGTTTGAAGACTTGGGTCATCTCTCCGCCGGCTGAATGAGATGACTATCCAAGCGCAAGGCTTCCGGAGGGAAGGGCGTTTCCAGAAGGACAATGTCGCGGCGCAGATGTATCAGGCTTTCCTGGACGAAGCCGATGACTATACCGACGCGGAAGATGAGGTGGCCGCTGCAGAGCTCAACTGGGACAAGGAGCCGACCCAAGCCAACAAGCAATGGCTGCGCCAGCAGAAGGGGGCATACGACTTCGACGTCACAAAGCTGACAAGCTCTTCGAGTTTGGTTGCCGAAGGGAGAGTCAGGCTACCCCCGGATCACCCGATGCTGCGTCCCGGAGGAGTCAAGGACAAGAAGTACTGCGGTTTTCATAACACTAACACTCATTCTATTAATGATTGCCGTGTGTTCAGGACGAGAATCCAGAAAGCCATCCAGGACGGCCACATCAAGTTCAATGGCAAGATGAAGATCGATGCAAACCCCTTCTCCCAGAACGCCGTGTTCTTCTCAGTGAACATGGTAACCCCAGCGGATCCCAGAGGCAAAGGCAAAGTCAAAGTCCTCACCTCCGATAAGGCACGCGAATCTGGCGCAGTGGATCCCGATCGGCAAATCACTGGCGATGAGCTCCGGCAGCGCGCCAAGCCACGAATAGCCGATACGAGCACGGAGAGTCATCTTCCAGGCGCAGGCCTACCCACAGAGATCTCCTTAACAAATGGCGCCGGCAAAATGAGAAAGAGCAGAGGCGTCTCCAACGCGAAGAGCGAGAACTCGAAGAGGAATACCAGCGTGAAGACGGTCACACGGGAGTGCACCGGTATCGTCTGGAGGAGAGGGCTTACCACAGAGAACAGGCCCATCGTGGGAACAAGAACACCGCCAAGAGCGGGAGCAAGAGCACTGGGGCTGCCCGTTCTTCCGCCACTGCTGGAACGAAGGCTTGAAATTGCCTGCCGTCAACAACTGCCCCGAATGCAGCGATCAGTACAGGGGGTATAGGCAGGATCGGGTCAACCGCCGTCCCGTTCACGAAAGGTTGGGAGCTCGCATCCCGATGAGCGATCGGCGCCTGAAAACGGAAAGCCCGGGCCGGCAAGCCAAGAGATATGCCGATCGAGAGTGGGTGCACCACCAGGACGACGGCGAGGAGGCACAGCCTCGCCCATATAGGTGGCAAAAGGGGCAGTGGTGCCCACCAGGGCTCAGAAAAAGCCAGAAAAGGAGAGTGCAGCGCCTCCGGAACAGGGAGTTGGAAGAAGCAGCCGCCAATGGGAAGAAGCAAGAATGGCGCCCGAAGGAAAAACCAGATGACACCGACAAGGGCGCTGACGTGGCCATGACTTTCTTCCTTCCCCTGGAGTTCATGGCTCCTGCCGGCCGGGGGGCACAGGAGAGGTGTATTCGGATTCGACGAGGCGAGCACGACGAGCTCGCGGCACAGCTCATGTTGTCTCAGAAGGCAGCATTTGACAAGCCAGCCAAGCATCGGCATTTGAAGCCGTTGTATGTCAAGGGGTACGTCAACGGGAAGCCGCTAACCAAGATGTTTGTTGACGGCGGCGCAGCAATCAACATCATGCCTTACGCCACGTTCAGAAAGCTGGGCATGAACGATGAAGACCTACTCAAAACAGATATGATACTCCGCGACTTTGCCGGCAATCCCTCCGACACTCGGGGTGCCGTGCACGTGGAACTGATGATTGGATCCAAGACGCTCATTACGACCTTCTTTGTCATTGATGGCAAGGGGCATATAGCTTGCTTCTGGGCAGGGATTGGATCCACGCCAACTGCTGCATACCTTCAACCATGCATCAAATACTCATACAATGGGTTGGAGATGACATCGAGATTGTCCAAGCTGATGACTCGGTGAGTGTTGCCACTATTGAGCCCACCTACTGGGAATTCGACGGGGTAGACTGCTTCTCCGATCGCGTGTGGGGAGAGGGTCCTGTCAACGTCTACGGCAGGGATCAACAGCCGATCCAAGCAATCGGCTCTCAAAGCTTCTTTTAGATGGACAACCCAACCGACAGCAGCGAGGGCAAACTGGGACGTGGTTTCGTCGGCCGACAAGTTAGAGGAGGTGGATATTGGTGATACGAGTAAGAAGAGGCCGATGTTTGTAAGTTCCAGTTTAGACCCTGATTTCAGAGTGCAGCTAGTAGATCTTCTAAAGGAGTTCAAAGACTTTTGCGTGGGACTATACAGAGATGCCCGGATTAGATCGGTCCATTGTTGAGCATAAGTTGCCGATCAAACCTGGATACCGCCCATACAAACAAACCTGCGCAGGATCTACAAGGAGGAGGTGTTGGCCGACGTGAAAAAGGAAGTGGAAAGATTACTAGAAGCTAACTTCATTCGGCCGTGTCGATATGCGGAATGGATCTCCAATATTGTCCGGTGTACAAGAAGAACGGGAAGATGAGAGTCTGCATCGACTTCAGGAACCTCAACAAAGCCACTCCTATGGACGGTTATCCAATGCCGGTGGCCGATTTGCTAGTAGATGCTTCGGCCGGTTTTGAAATCATAAGCTTTATGGACGGCAACGCAGGTTACAACCAGATCTTCATGGCTGCAGAGGATGTGGCAAAGACCGCCTTCAGGTGCCCGGCCATATAGGATTGTTTGAATGGATGGTCATGACTTTTGGTTTGAAAAATGCCGGTGCCACTTACCAGCGAGCCATGAATTACATATTCCATGAGCTGATCGGCAAAATCGTAGAGATCTACATTGATGACGTGGTGATCAAATCCAGAGGCAAAGAAAGACACTTAGCCGATTTAAGGAAGACCTTGAGTGCACAAGGAAACATGGTTTAAAGATGAATCCAACCAAGTGTGCATTTGGGGTGTCGGCTGGTGAGTTTCTGGGATTCCTGGTCCACAAAAAGGGGATCGAAGTCGGCAAGAAGAGCATGGAAGCAATTGATAAGGTAGTGCCGCCGACCAATCTCAAAGAACTTCAATCACTGCTCGGCAAAATCAACTTTGTCAGAAGGTTCATATCCAACTTGTTCGAGCGCGTGCTGCCATTTTCTCCACTGTTGAAGCTCAAGAAAGATCAGGAGTTCGTGTGGGGTGACGTGCAACAAAAGGCTTTCGATGAGATCAAGGAGTACATGAAGGCACCACCAGTATTGGTTCCTCCACAACTCGACAGGCCTTTCAAGTTGTACGTGGCGGCCGACAACCTAACAATAGGGTCGGCCCTCATGCAAGAATTCGAAGGAAGAGAGAGAGTCATAGCCTATCTTAGCCGAAAGCTACTGGACCCGAAAAGGTATTCGGCTACGGAAAAGTTGTGCTGTGTGTTTTCTATTCTGTACTAAGTTTCGGCACTATCTATTGAATGCCGAATGCGTGGTAGTATCAGAGTTTGATGTAATCAAGCACATGTTGTCAATGCCGATTTAAGTGGAAGGATCGGCAAATGGGTTTAGCCCTTTCTGAATTTGATTTGCGTTTTGAATCGGCAAAGGCTGTTAAAGGCCAGATTATGGCTGATTTCGTCACTCACCATCGTGATCCTAACGCTAACATAGTAACCATTGCCCCTGGGCATTGTTTTTGATGGATCATCGTGTAGCAAAGGTGGTGGAGTCGGGATCATGTTGATTTCTCCCAAGGGGGCACCTTTCAAATACTCTATACCGATCGAGTACCGGTGACTAATAATCAAGCGGAGTATGAGGCACTGCTTCGAGGATTGCGGTTGCTGTGGACGTTAAGGCAGATGCCGTGGAGATCTTCGGTGACTCGGAGTTGGTGATCAGGCAGCTGACAGGTGAGTACGAGTGCAAAAACGACACGCTGCAGGAATATCTCGAAGGTTGCCAAGAGCTCCTGAGACAGTTCGATCAGCAACCTTGCAACATATTCCTAGGGGGCAAAACGAAGAAGCAAACCAGTTGGCTCAGGCAGCATCCGGGTATAGGGAGAATCAAAACATTTTGCACTTGAGGAAGAGCAAGCAACCCAGAAGATGATCAAGCAGTCCCAAGTGATAATCAGGCAATTGAAGACTGGAGAGACAGCATTGCCGATTACTCAGGGACCCATCCAGGAAAGTCTCCCGAAAACTCAAGTACAGGCTCTTAAGTTCACGCTCTTGGACAATCAATTGTACTACAAATCCATAGATGGGGTTTTGCTTAAATGCCTGAACCAAGACGGGGCTAGGAAACTGATGTATGAGGTGCACGAAGGCGTATGTGGTGCACACCAGTCGGCTCACCGTATGAGATGGTTAATCAGGAGGACTGGATATTTTTGGCCGACTATGCTCGAAGATTGCTTTGAGTACTACAGAGGTTGTGATTGCCAGCGATTCGGCAATGTGCAAAGGGCCCCAGCATCGGCCATGAATCCGATCATCAAGCCTTGGCCTTTCAGAGGTGGGGCATTGATTTGATCGGCCAGATCACCCTCCATCTAGCAAGGGACATAAGTTTGTTCTGTTAGCCACGGATTATTTCACTAAGTGGGTTGAAGCCATCCCATTGAAGAAGGTGACGTCAGAGAACATGGTGTCTTCGTCAGGGAGCATATCGTTACCGATTCGGCATTCCTCAGTCCATCACTACCGATCAGGGAACTCAGTTCACTTCCTCGGAGTTTTGTGACTTTGCCGAAGAGATGGGGATTAACTCTATAATCTTCCCCTTATTATGCACAGGCCAATGGACAGGCAGAGGCTTCTAACAAAATCATGATTAAAATCATTCAAAAGAAGATCGAAGAGAAACCTAAAAGTGGCACTTTGTACTCAACGAAGCTTTGTGGCTTACCGAATGGCTTGTCATGGGTCGACTCAGACGTCGCCATACGAGTTGGTCTACGGGCATCACGCAGTGCTACCATGGGAGTTGCAATCGGGATCAAGACGAATTACATTGCAGAGCGACCTAGCAAAGGAAGATTATAAAGATTTGATGATGGATGAGCTAGAGGATTTGCATTTGATTCGTCTCAAAGCCTTGGAAAATATTGAAGGAACAAGATACGCGTTGCCAAGTACTACAACTCGAAAGTGAGAGAAAAAGGATTCGAAGAAGGAGACTTGGTTTGGAAAATTATCTTGCCAATCGGTACAAAGACAAGGTATTCGGCAAATGGTCCCCTAACTGGGAAGGGCCTTTTCGAATTCTGAGACGTGCTCCGGGTAATGCGTACATTCTGAAACCCTCCAAGGAGAAGAGTTTACTAGGGCAATTAATGGACGTTATCTAAAGAGATTCATCCTAGCGTGGAGGTCGGTGCATAACGGAATCAAGAACTAGCGGCACCGACGGCCGATACAAGGTTGTATCGCCCTTAGCACAAAAAATGGCGATAGGTTCTATCGCCCTAGAGCAAAAAACAGCCGCACGACATGTGTCGCCTCTAGCGCAGAAAACGCAGAAATACAGGGCCAAGTGCACGCGGTGCTGTGCAATCGGTAGATAAATCAAAACTCAACAAGCACAGAACGGAGAACGGGTTGTCACACGAACGTGATAGAGTGGAGCATTGTTCATAGTGGAGGCTGTGCAAAAGGTGCAGATCAGTTACCGAACACCCTGTTAATGACCGTCTGCGGGTTGGTGACTATGGAAGGCGTGGGCGTGATCCTCGTAGGATTCCAGAAAATCGTCGATCTGTGCGACTTCTTCTGGGGATGCCTGCCGGGAAGCCAACCGGCACCACGGAGAAGTCCTCCTCCGTGCGGACCGTCAGCGCCGATAGCCCCAGCGCCACGCCATGGTGCACTCCCTGCAGGGCGACCTGCTCGACGCGACCGTGCACATTGGCCAGGCGCGCCTCGGCGGTGTCGCCCTGGGCGTTCACCCGGTCTGCGACGGCGTTCGCCGCCATCTTCAGGCGCTCCAGCTCTTCAGACAGCGCTGTGAACGACGAGTTGAATGGATCGGTTAAAAGATCAACAAGAACGACCGAAAGCCGATCTAGGATTGGGTGTTCATACCCGTGATTGCGTCGCAGAACTGCCGGCGCTGGTCCTCCCACTCCAGCTGATCGATCCCGTACAGCTTCGAGACGGCGGCCAGCTCTTCCCGGGACTCGTCCCGCAGCGCCATGAAGTTCAAGGCGTCGTTGTGGTCGTAGAGGCCGCCGTCGGAGTCCCGGTCCGGGCTCGCCTCCCAAGGATGGGAGTGGTAGGAGAGGCTGTCGGAGGAGCTCGACGAGCCCGATGGTGGAGCCTCTGGCCTCCCCGGTGCTGGAGAAGGCCGGGCATGCCCGCCGGCGGAAGAAATAACGGGGACCCTGTCGGCGAGCAGTAACAGAGCGTGAGCGAAGTTTTCAAGAAACTGCCACAAAGGACGTAAGCGAGGAGTCCTACCCGCGCCGACGGAGGCGCCGAGCGCGGCTCCCTTCGGCCTCCTCAGTCGCCGGGCGCTTGCCGCGGTCATCATGGCTCGCCATTGCACTCGGAAGTTAGGGTTTTCTGGGGCGGAGCGAACAAGGAAGCCGAGGCGGCGAGAGTACTAGAGGAGCGGATGCAAGATTGGGAGAAGGCAGGCCTCCAGGGACGATTTATGTCGAATATCAATCGGCGGATTGGGGTTTTTCTGCTTCCCAAGATGGGCCTCTACAGTAATGGGCTGTGCAGGCCGTCTGAATGCACTCACGTACGTGTTCGGCGGGGAATAGAGTGCCTGGCTTCGGCAAAAACTGCCGATCTAGATGTTCGAGACAAACACTGGCCAGATTGCCGAACAGGTTCACACTTAAACGCGATGTCATCAGAACGGTAACCGATTGGATGCAAAATGCAGATATGTCACAGGTACAAATGGCCAAGTACATGGAATAGAGTACGCCTTGATCCCGGAAGATCAGTCACAGATTGATTTCAAGAAATAGATAAAAGGACTTCTTATCCGCATAACAAGAGTCGATTACAAATGAAGGATCAGTTCGTCCATGTCATTCTATTTCTAATCGGAAGATCAGAATCGAAAGAGTCGGCCAAGTCTGTTCTGGCTTCTTTCATATCCTCAACAGAACGTGCTATCCTAAATTCTAGTCCTCGCTCACAAACGTCAAAATGGCGATAGTCGGCGCCAGAATGGATCCGGACGGCATTGAAAGCAAGTGCTGCGCCATAGCCCATGCCGGCCCTAGAAATGTCAGGAAGGACCCGCTTGATCTCATTCACCTGCCTTAGAGCCACCGTCCTGACACATTGGCTGAAGTAGCAAGGTCGGCATAGCGGCTTCGAGGGAGTGGAGCCTAGTCTCCTCCAGCTGAAAGAAAGAGGGGTCAAGCAGAGGGAAGGGATAAGAAAGGACAGTTGGGGATGCTTACCGATGGCTTGTTCCCGAAAAGCATCGCGCTCCTGAGAGATTTGAATAATCTCCCGACTTCTTCTTTCCTAGATCAGACTGGAGGTCTGTGACCTTCTGAGCCAGGTCCTCGGTGAGGTCGTCGCCAGTCCTCCTGAAGGGGAAACAAAATGAGGCATAAACATCCAAAGCGAAAGATCAAAGAAAGAAGCAACCTTCTCTTAGAAGTGCTGGTGCGCCGAGCTCGAGACCTGTAATGGCTTGCTGGGAAGACATTTCCGGTTCAGGGCAAGAAGAGAAGAGAGGGTTTTTCTAGATGAAGAAGCTGAACAGAGGAATTCGGGAAGCTCAGGCCGAAATGGAATAGAGAGGAAGTTTTAAAGGATCTCGAGTGCATCGGGAGGCGAGTCGGCAGCTGTGATGATTAATGACGTGGGAAGTCGGATGCTTCCAGAGACTCTACAGTGGTGCGAAAAGGAGAAAATGAATTTTAGAATAAAACATTTATCCCAAAATTAGGGGGCATGTGTTAACACCGAGTTTTCGCACTATGACAAGTGGACCGACACTATGAAGATTCGGCGAACGCCGCCGCTTGAAGGATTCGGCAGACAGCGAACGCGGTCGGCTAACTCAATGTATTCGGCAAGGCTGTGAAAGCAACTAGTTAACGGCGAGCAGATTCGGCAACGTGACGCTGCGGTCGGCTACCTCAAGCCAAGTCGGTTTGCGTTAGAAGATGACAAATACGGCATGTCAAGAAGACTTAGCGATGGGGATCTCGTCATTTTAGTGCATGCCGGTTATTAAAGGAAGCTTGGAGCAAAAGGCATCATGATTTTGATAGTTTCCTAATTTTATCATTGTAATCGTATCCTTCTAGGACTCAGAGAACACCAGGGTATAAATATAAACCCTGAGACTATTGTAAAAACGTTCACAATCAATACAACCAACCCGGCCCCGTGCCGTCTTCGAGTCCAAGTCGTGTCGTCGTGTTCTTCGAGAGGGGCCATCGATCCGTCGACCTCCGTAAGTTCCGGCAACCTTGTTATCATGTCTAGTATCGTGCGGCGGATTTAGATATGGTGCAAGTAGTCTCGTACGTTAAGCTTAGTATCGTGCGGCGGATTTAAGCTTATGACGGGAGGTTTTTGCTTATGCCTTGTATCGTGCGGCGGATTGAGTCATGAGTAAAAATAGTTATCGGCTCTGTTAGATTTGGCAATCTGATAGATTCATTAAGTTACCTGTGTTATGTGTTTTGTTATGTTTATTTCATCATAACACTTTTGCCCAATCCAGATACCGTCCGGTTCGGCTTCATCTTTATAGATCTGCTCTGTTCTTTCACGTTTATTATTGAAAAAGTCTTTTATGTAGTAGATCTATTGTTCGTAATAGCCGATTGGATCGTATCTGGATTGTCACGTGGAGAGGGTCCATGCATGTTAAGTATGTTTGATCTATGATAAGGCTAGGTGTCGTGCGGCAGGCGCAGGCTTTAGATTAGCTTAGTCATGCTTAGTTTGTATGTTCAATCCTCATGGATCCCAACTCGGTTGTACAATCGAGATTGGTTAAGTTTAACTTATATTTAATACATCATGCAAGTACGATTCTTATGCAAACGTGTTCGGCAACCTGTTATTCACGTGACTCTGTTCATATTGCCGAATAATCTTTAAACCTGTTGACAGATAGCTTTCATAGCTATATGTCGTCGTAAGTGGCTTCAGGGCCGTATATTTTGGAACTGTCTGGTCATACCCGACATGTTCCAGCTTTGTATTTAACAGTTTATCTCCCTTGTTAGTTGCAGGGCAAACTGACTGGCACGCACCGGACTTCTGAGCACCCGGGCCACGTTTGAAGCCAGCTTCTCCGGCTTGCTGTGTGATTGGCACAGTGCGCCACTTTTGGTGCCAACATAAATCTACTCTCACAAAACCTTGGTTGCTCCCCTTGATGTAGATCGAGCCTTCCCAACCTAAGAAAGAGATAGGGATAGGAAGAACACGGAAGAAACACAACGACAAGTGAAGTAGAGAAAATATGGACAACAACAACAAGCACACAGGACACGCGATTTATCCCGAGGTTCGGCAATCCACTAAGGAGTGCCTACTTCCTCGTGTTGTTGAGGTGAACCACAAAGGTCGGAGTCTACACACACCCTCCTCGCCTCACTCAAGCAACCACAAAGGCTACGAGAGTATCTCTACTAGAAATCTCAGGGTAATACAAACGCTTCGGGGAGCCCTCACAAGTAAATCAATAGGCTACCACGAAGAACACCTAACCGGCCAGAGCTCAAAGAGCTCAAGAGTAAAAGACACAAAGCAAGCCGGCTAGATGGAAACCAAGTGCTCAAGTCGAAGATCGAAGCTTTCCACTCTCGAATCCACTTCCCTAGCTCAAATCTCGCAAGGGAATGAATCTAGAGCAAGGGGGAGGAGGAGAGAGAGAGAGGGGTGAGTCAATGCTTGGAGAGTGTTGTCCAGAGTTAGGTCAGCAATAAGTGTGTGGAGGGTGAGTGGGTAACCGTGGAAAGAGAAGAGAGGAAGCATTTATACTCCCTCAGTCCCGAGGCGGTCGGTACCACCGACCACCATGGACCGGTACCACCGACCAGTTCACAACGGTCGAAAGAACCAGATTGACCAAACAAGCAACCACCGTCCTCACGTCGGTACCACAGCGGGCGGTAGAACGAGGTTATGGCGGTTACGCCAGCCAAGGCCAAATGGCCGCGAACACAAGAAGCCCGAGAGCCCACGAAAAGGGACTTGGCCCTCGGAAAACTACCGACCAGGGTCGGTACCTTCGAGGTCGTGGTACCGAGGTTATGGCGGTAACCGCCAGGCCATTTTCAAATTCTAACACGGGAGCTAAACACGCGGTACAGGCCTTGAGTTCAAAACGGGGCGGTTCTACCGACAGGGTACGCAGGTAACAGCGTCGGTTACCGCGGGTATTATTGGTGACGGTTTAACTACCGCCAGGCCAAATTTTAGCGCGGACAGAGAGCCTTGGTAACTTGGCCAAAGGCTACGCGGTACCATAGGCGACCGCGCGGCGGTTAGTCCCGAGAGGTACCGTGACATGAGCGTATGCCCGCTACCGGGTCTTGGTCAAATACAACAAACTCTACCACAGAGAGGAGAGTAGGGTTGCAAAAACAAGTTACTACCGACCGGGGTCGGAAACCACCAGAGGCCGGGTACGTACTGGTATGGCGTAACTACCGCATGGGTACTCCGCCGGTCATTTTGACCAAACACAGAGAGGGTGTTTTGAGCGCTGCGCAGAGAAGCTGTGGTCGGTACCACCGACCACACAAATTTACCTCTATGTGTTCGTGATTGTGCGGTGTCTCTCAAGCGAACTATAGTTAGTTGAATTTGAGCACTTTTCTCCACATCTAGCCAACTTACTTTGTGACCCTCTTCATAGTCCGGCTTACCTATAACTCAAGTTTAAAAAATGAAATTTTAAACCACCACTTGAGCTAGGCATCTTTATGTCCAAAAGTATCCTACGTGCTTTGGTCACGAGATTTCAACGTTTCAAATCTTTTATAGGACTAACACTGCATACATTCTTTTATAAATAGGTTAGTCCCTAATTTGATTGTCATTAATTAGCCAAAACCCACAATGGGGGCGAATGCACTTTCAAACTCCCCCTTTTTGGTAATTGATGACAACCAACTCAGGCTTACAAATAGGGGATAGAAGAATTGAGAAGCTTTTGAATTCAAAATTAGTTGAAGCTCCCCCTAGTGTATGCTTGGATATGAATTTCAAACCTGATTAGAGAAGCAAGGTTGCATACACAAGAACAAGTGCTCCCCCAAATTTTGCAATCCGTGGGGTGCTTAAGAGGTGTGACAATCATCATATATATCAATGAGTGCATAAGACTTGATAATATATATTCAAATACATAAATGACATGGTGATTACAATAACAATCTTATAAGAAAACGAATGGCTATGAAAGAAAGAAAAAGACTCAAATCACATAGCCATATCGAAAACAACAATCACCATACAAGAGCATCAATAATGAGAATGAACCATACATGAATATAATATTAAGCATAAAAGTTTTACATCCTCATCACAACATAAATAAAATGTATAGCATACCACACTTAGTTCACCAAGATTACCCTCTCTCACAGCTAGCTAGCTATTACAACAAGATAAGCCTAACACTCCCCTTTGGCATCAGTTACCAAAACGGGTAGGCCAAGATAAGCAAAAAGCTAGTAATAGCCACGGGAAGATCCATCATGATAAGAACACCAAAAAGAGAGGAGTAGGCACTCTCACCAACATCACCACCACCCGGGAAGGATGAAGGAGCAGAAGATACAGGTGGGTGGTGTAGAGTCGCGAGGGCCACCACTCCAGCTGGATCGGCTTCGGGGCCAGCAAAGCCCATGTACGAGCCACCACCCCCCCTTGATCTGACATGGACCCGCCAGCAAAGGACGTGCCCATACATAGTCAGGGTAGAGGGAGGAGGCTGGTACTGAGGTGGTGGCGGAGGATAGAACTGATGAGGCGGATACAGCATGGCGTGTAAAAGCTACACACCAGCCTGGAAACCACTGGGGCTGCTGTGAACTGGGGGTGTGCTGCTGCTGGCGCATAAACCATACCATCATCATCATCATCGTGCGCCGCGCTGGGCGCCTGGGCATCTGGGGTCTCAGCAAAGGGATCTGGATGGGGGGAGGGAATGGCGGCGATCAGCCGGAGATAGACCGAGATAGACTTATGAACGCACATCCTGATGATGTCGCTCATCGCGATCAGCCCGATAGCACATCCACTCAAAGATATTGCCGAGGGCGAAGCGAGACCGCCCCCTCCTACGCCTCTCTCGACGCGGAGGAGGGGCGGTGGAAGGGGGAACATCTCCACCACCGGCTGAGCCTCGCCAGGCGCTGCTGCTTCTGCTGGAACCTCACCACCTTCATCAAACTTTTTCTTTGTCCTTGGAAGGAGCCGAGGTGAACTTGCGAACACTGTACTCCTTCATGTGCGATCATACTGGAAGGTGGCGCCAACCACATGCTCAATGATATGCATAAGGTAGGAGCATATGGCAGGGCCTTGTGAGGATCATTGTACACATCTGAGATTTTCTGCAAAGAAAATGAGAGATGCTAAAGCGTCCATTTGGCAGAGCAAAGTGGACTAGGACCTTGGCAGCATCATCTCTCAGGTTGTCTTGATCTTCAATCTTTGGATCCAGAGTAGGCGCATTATGTTATTAAAGGACAAGTAGGCGGGCTTCAGGCCAGGGACCTTGAAAGTTCGCCACTGCACCATCCAAGTAGACACCTGAGTTCTGCAGCTGCTCTGTGTAATACCCCCTCCATACATCTCTGAAAGCGAGGGGCATCTCTATCCACATTGGTCGAAGCCCAACAACCGAGCAAACGTGACGAAGTTGCACCGGTAATGGACCCCTTGGGTCATCCAGGCAGCACGCGAGCCTCCTGATCAATGAACAAAGTTGCCCAGAACTGCAAAGAATCTCCTGGTTGAAGCTGCGCTCGCCAGAGATCAGCCCCAAAACTCTCCACTCCTCTAATCTGCACCAGGGCCTGAATGTCCTTAGAATCTTTGTCGGTCAGAGAGGAGAGAACCAGTCTCTTATGAGCAAAAAGAGGAGGATGTCCCTAGCACAGAAACCCTTCCAGCATACTGAACATAGAAGTCTTGCTGGAACCTGGACCAGAAAACCTCCTATCCACAGAAGCATCTCTAACAAACAGATAGGGGTTCTCTCACGCTGCCTCCTCATCAAGTTACCCCGCTTTCTATCAGAGTAATCAACAGAATTGCCAAGAAGAGCACGGAGGACAGCGGTCATGACGGCTTCGGCTTCAGGGTGCATCTCAAAAGCCCGGGTGATAAGCATCAACCCTGAAGTCAGAGGGAATGCCGGTCCAACTTGAGGATCGATGGAGCGACCCTCACGATCGAGACTAGCTGAAGGCACTCCTCCCACAATGACACTGTGCAGGCGTCCAGCCGGACCAGCGACAGGGGACGGAGAAGGCTGAGGAGGCGGAGGAGGCGAAGGAGCCAGCATGCCACTGCTACGGGCATGACCGCTCCGCTCCCCCTTGCGCTATCCACGCTGCGACGGCCCGTGTGGCCCGCGGACGAGCGTCCACGGACCTGACGAGAGGAGTCATCCATACTCCCAGACGAACACGGCGCCGGGATTGCGACGCGGCGGCGCCCCTTGCACATGACCACCTTGCTCCAAGGCGGCATACTCCTCATCATCATCACTAGGGGAACGAGCACGAGAGGGCCTCCGGCTCATCTAGAAAAGATAGCATAGACCAACATGAGACAAAGATGATGGAAAGATTACTTCAACGAATGTAGCAAATAAGATGATCAAAATCGGGAAGGAGAACGGCTCGCTGCACGCGGGCGGTACTACTGACCCCTGGGGGCGGTACTACCGACCGCACAGCAAGCAGCGTGCGGTTTCTTCAATCCAATCTACCAAATCGCTATGAACTTGCTAACCATACATCCTAGAAGCATCTTCATACTAGATAGAACAATCCTACCAAAGGAATCGACCTAGAACAAAGTACATTGAGAGATCGGGCTGAACACCCTAGTACCTTGCTACTCGTGAAGAAGAAGAGGTCGAAATCCAATGAGGAGGAGGAAACTTCGGGCTTCAAGAACACCACCACGACGATCTCCAACCTTCAAAGCACCTTTCCACCGAAGGGATTTGGATTGGGTGGAGGAGGAGGAGACGAGTGGGAGAGAGGAAGGGGGGAACCAAGTGCGGCGGCTGCAGGGGAGAAGGCTCGGGCAGGCGGCGGCGCGGTCAAACTGATTTGACTAGGGTTGAAAAGGATTCACCGCGCCGTTTATACTCGGATCAAACCCGGTCGGTGGTACCGCCCATAGGGCCGGTACTACCGACGTCGGTACTACCGCCCTATGGCGTACCACCGACAGCACAAAAACAGAGAGGACAGAGGGGTTTTCAAAAGAGTCTTGTGTGGTATACTACACATACTTCAAACATGTCCAGATTTCATATAACCAATACATAGCCATGGACATAAGTGAAGTATGCAAAATAGATTTTGAAATCACAATATTTTGTCAAACCATTTATCTAGGTCTCTAGTGTGAAAACAAATATGTGCAAGGCATCAAGCCACGTTACGAGAATCAATGATATTTAGTTCACTCCTCAAAGCACAAAAATCTTGACTCATCTAAAGGCTTTGTGAAGATATCGGCTAGTTGTTTTTCGGTGCTCACATGGCGTATTGCGTATCTCCTTTGGCTTCATGGTCTCTCAAGAAATGGTGTCGGATGTCTATGTGTTTTGTGCGAGAATGGTTTACGGGATTGTTTGCTAGTTTGATAGCACTCTCATTGTCACACAAAAGTGGAATTTTGGTTTCCTCACATCCGAAGTCCTTTAGTGTTTGCTTCATCCAAAGTAGTTGAGCACAGCAAGCGCCGGCCGCCACATACTCGGCTTCGACGGTGGATAGGGCAACACTATTTTGTTTCTTAGAACTCCATGACACCAAAGACCTCCCAATAAATTGGCAAGTCCCGGTAGTGCTCTTTCGGTCTACCTTGCAACTGGCATAGTCCGAATCGGAATAGCCAGTAGATCGAAAGTGGAGCCCTTGGGATACCACAAGCCAAGATTTGGAGTGTGCACTAAGTATCGAAAGATTCTCTTAACGGCCATAATATGACATTCTTTCGGATTAGCTTGAAACCTTGCACACATACACACACTAAGCATAATATCGGGCCTAGATGCACAAAGGTAAAGCAATGAACCGATCATAGAGCGATATACCTTTTGGTCCACTGACTTACCATCCTCATTTAGATCAAGATGTCCATTGGTAGGCATAGGGGTCTTGATGGGTTTGGCCTTGTCCATCTCAAACTTCTTTAGCATGTCTTGTATACTTTATTTGACTGATGAACGTGCCATCCTTGAGTTGCTTGATTTGGAATCCAAGAAAGTACTTCAACTCACCATCAGGGACATCTCGAACCTTTTTAGTCATGATCCTACTAAATTCCTCACAAAAAGTCACATTAGTACTACCAAATATTATGTCATCGGCATATATTTGGCAAACAAAGATATCATTATCGACTTTGCGAGAGTAAATAAAGTAGCATCGGCCCTTCCTATCTCAAAACCCTTTTTGAGTAGGAAGTCCTTAAGGCAATCATACCAAGCTCTAGGGGCTTTTTAAGCCCATAGAGCGCCTTGTCGAGCTTGTAGACGTGGTTGGGAAACTTTGGGTCCTCAAAACCCGGTGGTTGCTCCACATAGACCAATTCGGAGAGGGGGCCGTTGAGGGAATGCACTTTTCACATCCATTTGGTATAGCTTGAAATCATGGTGAGTAGCAAAGGCAAGTAATATACGAATTGACTCAAGCCTAGCTACAGGTGCATAGGTTTCCCCAAAATCCAAACCTTCGATTTGAGTGAAACCTTGAGCCACCAACCGTGCTTTGTTCTTGTTACCACGCCATGCTCGTCTTGCTTGTTGCGGAAGACCCATTTGGTTCCTATCACATTTGCTTGGGTCTTGCCACCAAGGACCAGACTTCATTCCTGGTGAAGTTGTTCAGCTCTTCTTGCATAGCCATCACCCAGTCTGGATCATCAATCAAGTGCTTCTTCCACCCTAAGAGGTTCCAAAGAGGAGACAAACAAGTAATGTTCACAAAAACTTGCTAAGCGAGAGCGTGTCGTTACCCCACGCCGTATGCTCCCCAATATGTTGTCAACGGGATGATCCCGTTGAACTAAGTGATGAACTCTTGGATGTGGCACAAGTGATCTCCGTTGGTTGGGTCCATCTTCATCATATGCGTTGATGTCCCCATCTTCTTGTCGGACTTCATGTGAGCTTGTGTTGATCATCAACTTGATGTATCACTTGAACATCACCCACACTACCACCATTCGGAGTTGCGGAAGCTTCATCATGCGCATTTGGATGCTCATGATGGACATGAGAATTTGTGGAGTGTGTGATGTCATCTTCATCATCTTGTATCAACGGCCTCACATCACCGGTTGCAAGCTTCTTGATAGCTTCGGATGGAGGCCGTCATTGCAAGCTTGCTGCCGATCATTGGACTTGCGTCCTTTGAAGATAGGATGCTCAAAAGTCACGTCTACACGTTAACTCAATAGTGCCGGTGGCATTATTGAATACACGGTAGCCATGTTCGTTAGTACCATAACCAAGTAGAAAGCCTTCGTGTACCTTAGGTGCAAACTTTGAACTTTTGGCTCTCTTGTTAAGTATGAAACACTTGCAGCCAAAAACTCGAAAGTAATGCACCTTCGGTTTGTTACCGGTTAGAAGCTCATATGGTGTCTTCCCTCTTAGCTTGTGAAGGTAGAGGCGGTTGATTGCATGACACGCCGTGTTCATCGCCTCCGCCAAAAGCCATGGAAGTCTTGTACTCATCCAACATAGATCTTGCGGCTTCAACAAGAGTTCTATTCTTCCTTTCCACAACCCCATTTTGTTTGGGGGTATATGGAACGGAGAACTCATGCTTGATCCCTTCTTCATCAAGATACTCTTCTATGTTGGTGTTCCTAAACTCGGTCCCGTTGTCGCTTCTCACTTTCTTGATCTTGATGTCGAACTCATTTTGTGCTCTTCTAGCAAACTTCTTGAAGATGCCTTGCGTTTCGCTTTTATCTGCTAAAAAGAACACCCAAGTGAAACGAGAATAGTCATCAACAATAACGAAACCCGTATTTGTTACCGCCGATGCTTTGATAAGCAACGGGTCCGATGAGGTCCATATGCAATAGCTCCAATGGTCTTGTGGTCGACACAATGTTCTTGATTGGATGCTTTGCTCCAACTTGCTTTCCGGCTTGACACGCACTGCAAATCCTATCTTTCTCAAAAGAAACATTTGTTAGTCCAAGGATGTGCCCTTCTTTGAAGTTGGGCCAAGTTCCTCATCCCAACATGAGCTAGTCGGCGATGCCAAAGCCAACACATGCTAGATTTTTCCATTAGACATGTTGTAGGTTCTACCTTACTAGTTGAGAAGTCAACTAAGTAAAGTTTCCCTTCAACACGCCTTTAAATGCAATAGAGGAATCCCTTCTTCTAGAGACGGTCACACCCTTATCCGTAAAGAGACAATCGTAACCCATTTCACAAAGTTGAGAAACGGATAACAAATTGTAACTCAACGAATGCACAAGTAATACATTAGATATGGAATTATCAGTTGAGATAGCAATTTTACCCAAACCAAGCACTTCTCCTTTACCATTGTCACCAAAACACAATGTTGTTGCATGAGTCGTTGCTTGGTTGAAAGAGAAAGGAGAACATATCTTTTGCCCCGGTCATATGATTGGTGCATCCACTATCCAACACCCAACTTGACCCACCGGAGGCATATTCCTACAAAACAAGATTATGTTCTTGATTTAGGTACCCAAACTAGATTGGGTCCTTGGGGGTTAGTATCACATAAGCTTTGGTACCCAACATTTCTCATAATTTCCCTCTTCTTGAGGGCACCAACATACTTGACTACTACTATCTTCATCACACCCAACAACAACACAAATAATCACATGTATAGCTTCTTGATATGGGCTTTTGTTGCTTGGGGGCCTCCACTTGCTTTTCTTGTTGATCTTACCATTAGCAAGTGAAGCCTTTGGATTGGCAATCTTGTTGGCCTTGTTCATTAGGTCAAAGAGAGGAACCCCTTTGTTGAAGTTAACAAAGGGTACCCTGTTGACCATCTTCTACCGTTGGCCTTACCACCATACCTATTGTACCCAATTCCATCCTTGATAGATGGGTGTCTTGCGGTCTTGAGGATATCTTTGGTTGTTGCACCTTACACTTGCAACCATTCCTCAAGATCATGTTCAACCTATGAATTTCCTTGTCTTTCTTCTCTAGCTCAACAAGTTAGTTGCACAAGCATTTAAATCAATTTTATAGCATCTTTTGCAACCATTACTAGTTGAGGCATTAGAGTTGTCGGAGTCCTTAGGAGTAGTTGAAGAGGGTACTACTCCAAGAGAGTGTTGTAGCTTAGTTCAAGAGTTTGATATTTATCTTGAAAGCTTGTGAGGCTTTCTGAACCAAGCTAGCTTCATTCTTTAGTTTAGCAATTGAGTCATTGCTCGCGGAACACTCCTTAGCCAACTTCTTGTTAGAGTCTTGGCTAAAGATAGTTCCACGGTCAATTTCTCAACCTTCAACTTCTCCTCGGCAAGAGAGGCTTCCAATGCACGGTTCTTTTCTCTCTCTTGAGAGATCAAGTCCCCTTACATAGCAAGACTCTCATTCCGACTCTCTAATTTAGTGAGCAATTTTATAATTTAGTTCCACCTTTCTTACCAAATTTTCTAATTATGCTAAGCTCAAATTCATCCATATCATCATCACTACATTCATCACTAGAACAAGTAGGAGAGTTGGATGATACCTTCTCATTCTTAGCCATGAAGCAAGAATGAGTGAAGTCATCCTCGTCGTTGGAGAGGTTCTCGAACAAGCGTGACGAAGTTGTCGATGTAGCCATGTTGGAGAAGAGGCTTGGAGAAGAGGTCTTGTGTATGGCTATGTTGGCCGCTCCCTTCTCCTTCTCCTTGCTCTTTCTCTTCTCTTCATCACTTGAGTCATCTTCTGAGAACCACTCCTCACCAAGATGAGCTTCACCACCTCTTCTTCTTCTATGCTTCTTGTCATCACTCTTGCTATACTTGTTCTTGTTCTTCTTTTGTGGGCAATCGGCAATGAAATGATCATCCGCTCCACACTCATAGCAATTCCTCTTCTTTGACTTCTTGAAGTAACCACCTTTGCCTTCTTGTGCATCTTCTTTCTCATGAATCTTCTAAAGTTCTTCACAATAAGGGCCAACTCATCATCGGAATCATCACTCCCTTCACTTGACGAGTCATCTCGAGCTTTGCTTCCTTCTTCTTGGTTAGCCTTGAGCGCCACTACTTTCTTGTTGCTTGCCTCGCGTTCTTCTATATCTTCATCATCCAAAACTTCATGATGCTTTATCTTGGCAAGCATCTCATGACATCCCATGCTCTCATAGTTAGGTCTCTCCATGATGATTGACGCAAGGTTCTTGTTCTTCTTTCTATATGCTCTCAATAGCTTTCTTGCAGCTGAGTTGTCATCCCACTTCTTGTCTCCGAGAGCTCTAATCTTGTTGATCAAGGTCATGAACCTATCAAACATTTGTTGAGTGGTTTCACCACTCCGGATAGCGAAGTTTCAATCTTTCCTTGAAGGAGCTCTATGTTGCACTTCCTCACACTTGCATCACCCTCATATGAAATCCGGAGAGTGTCCAAATCAACTTGGCACTCTCCATTCCATGTACCTTGTTGCTTTCTTCAGGCTTGAGGCATGATAGGATCAATGATGCGGCTTGAACATTTTGTTGAAACTCAAACACATCATTGTCGGTGAACTCTTGACCTTCAACGTGACTTGGTCCGTTGTCAACAATCTCCCAAACTCTTGCGGCAAGAAGGTTAGGTGTAGCTTCATCTTGTGTGCCCAATCATTGTAGTTGATTCCATCAAAGGCAGGTGGCTTGCCTAGATTGACGTTAGGCAGTTGAATGACTTTGCCCATTTGGCTATAGTCATATGGCACTCTTGTGAACTCGGTGTCTCTCTTGCCTTTCTGTCCCATCCCTTCTTCTTGTCATCCTTGGGTGGCTGATTTTCACCGCTTCCGGATGCTTCGGCTTTGCTTTCCAAAGCTCGCCTCAAACTCTCCATCTCATCTTTCATCCTCTTCATCTCATCTTCATGCTTCTTTGCTTGATCTTGAATTACCTGAGCAGTAACCTGCTTGACAATCTCATCAAGCTGTTCTTGACTTATGGTAGACATGATTCTCCTTATGTGGTGAAGCGCTAACACAAGGGTTAGGCTCCGATACCAATTGAAAGGACCGAATCAGCCTAGAGGGGGGTGAATAGGTGATTTTTGACTATCTGAAACTTCACAAACTATAAGATGTAGTTAGATAGCAACCGGAGAGGCCGGTTTGTTTGGGTAGGTACTACCGGGTGTGAAACACCGGTACTACCGACACAAACAAACGGCACAACCGGGATCCTAAAAGAAACTACAAATCCGATGAATGTAAGCTATGAAGATAATACAAGTTTCTAGCCCACTTTCCTAAGAATGATAGATGGTAAATCTACTCTCACAAACCTTGGTTGCTCCCTTGATGTAGATCGAGCCTTCCCAACCTAAGAAAGAGATAGGGATAGGAAGAACACGAAGAACACAACAACAAGTGAAGTAGAGAAAATAGGGACAACAACAACAAGCACACGGGACACGCGATTTATCCCGAGGTTCGGCCAATCCACTAAGGAGTGCCTACTTCCTCGTTGTTGAGGTGACCACAAAGGTCGGAGTCTATTTCACCTCCTCGCCTCACTCAAGCAACCACAAAGGCTACGAGAGTATCTCTACTAGAAATCTCAGGGTAATACAAACGCTTCGGGGAGCCCTCACAAGTAAATCAATACGGGCTACCACGAAGAACACCTAACCGGCCAGAGCTCAAAGAGCTCAAGAGTAAAAGACACAAAGCAAGCTGGCTAGATGGAAACCAAGTGCTCAAGTCGAAGATCGAAGCTTCCCACTCTCGAATCTCACTTCCCTAGCTCAAATCTCGCAAGGGAATGAATCTAGGAGCAAAGGGGGAGAGAGAGGGGTGAGTCAATGCTTGGAGAGTGTTTGTCCAGAGTTAGGTCAGCAATGAGTGTGTAGAGTGAGTGGGTAACCGTGGAAAGAGAAGAGAGGAAGCATTTATACTCCCTCAGTCCCGAGGCTGGTCGGTACCACCGACCACCCATGGCCGGTACCACCGACCAGTTCACAACGGTCGAAAGAATCCAGATCTGACCAACCAAACAAGCACCACCGTCCTCACGTCGGTACCACCGCGGGCGGTAGTACCGAGGTTATGGCGGTACTACCGCCAGGCAAATTGGCCGCGAACAGAGAGCCCCACGAAAAGGGACTTGGTCCCTCGGAAACTACCGACCAGGGTCGGTACCTCCGAGGTCGGTGGTACCGAGGTTATGGCGGTACCACCGCCAGGCCATTTTCAATTCTACACAGGGAGCTCTGCAAACTTGGTTACTACCGGCCTTGCGTCGGTACCACAGCGGGCGGTAGTACCGAGGTAATGGGGGTACTACCGTCAGGCCAAATTTCAGCGCGGACAGAGAGCCTTGCAAACTTGGAATCTACCGGCCATAGGTCGGTACCACCGCGGGCGGTAGTACCGAGGTTATGGCGGTACCACCGCTAGGTCAAATACAACTCTACACAGAGAGGGTTGCAAAAACAAGTTACTACCGACTGGGGTCGGAACCACCGAGGCCGGTAGTACCGAGGTTATGGCGGTACTACCGCCAGGTCATTTTTGACCAACACAGAGAGGGTGTTTGAGCGCTGCGCAGAGAAGCTGTGGTCGGTACCACCGACCACCCATGGTCGGTACCACCGACCACACAAATTTAACCTCTATGTGTTCGTGATTGTGCGGTGTCTCTCAAACGAACTATAGTTAGTCGATTTGAGCACTTTTCTCCACATCTAGCCAACTTACTTTGTGACCCTCTTCATAGTCCGGCTTACCTATAACTCAAGTTTAAAAAATGAAATTTTAAACCACCACTTGAGCTAGGCATCTTTATGTCCAAAAGTATCCTACGTGCTTTGGTCATGAGATTTCAACGTTTCAAATCTTTATAGGACTAACACCTGCATACATGCTTTTATAAATAGGTTAGTCCCTAATTTGATTGTCATTAATTAGCCAAAACCCACAATGGGGGCGAATGCACTTTCACCTTCGTTGTGGTGTCTTCTTGCATCCTCTGGAGTCTTCTAGAAGTATCCCGACGTGGTGGTTGCGTTATCTCCCGACGGTTTCCTTCTATGGGAAGCTATCGGTGCCGATTTCCTGGTTTAGTCCCTGCAGAATCATAACTCACCAAAACTCATGGAATATTGTCAGTTGAAACCCTAAACCTTTATTGGTGATCAAATTCTTGCCCTTTTCATATTTATTTATCTCTTAATTATGATAGTTAACCAGTGTCAACACTTAGCCACCGACACAACAGGTAACTTATCGGCTCGACGGCACGATCCGGTAAACTTGTTGGCCAAACCACCATAACCATAACCACGTCCCGCCCGATCTCAATTTCATTCATTACCACCATTCTTTGTACCTGAGAGAGGTACCCTAATAGAATCAAGTCGTCATTCCTTAGGATGATTCCCTGAGCATGGCCAAGGCAAATGATGTACTCGATCCATACCACTTATCTAAACATTGGATAATTATTTTCAAATTACCAGGTATCAAGGGTGGTGAAAGAATACCCTACAGATAATGCATCTAGTAGGTGTCAATCAACTCCTAATACTTAATGTATTTGGTAAAGCATAATTGACACATGATATAAAAGATTAAGAGTAGGTTTATATGCTCCGGGGCTTGCCTGTTTCCACGGGATACTCCTGCTCCTCGGAAAAGTCGCAAAGATCAAAACCAACTAAGGTTGGTGGGTTCTTTGCTTCTGCAACCGAATCAACGTTAACTTCTTCACTTTTGGCTTCTACACGCAACAAATGCATGCTTTAGATGAAATGGGAAACATGATGCTTAACAGTGCTCAAAGGTATATAGTATACTCAAATATAAAGCATAAACAGAAAGATAGTAGAGTTCCTACTGCTCTTACTTAGGAACTACTACTACAGGTTACCTACTAGTTCTAGCATAGACAACAACTAAGCAACCCACACTATCACATTCTAATGATCTAGACCAGCAGCCTAATCAAGTTTTGCAAACCGAAGCTGATCCTCTCATGACTGGGGTCAAAACTTGATCAATCAGATTATAGCATTCCAATCATTAAGTAAAGGCATAAATCAATATTAGAATTTAGTTTCTCTAACAGAGCTCAAAATTTCTGTAATGGTACTGCATGAGCTACAATCAGCAATAAAATTAATCCTCTGATTTTAGGACAATTAAGCAAGCTTACAAAATTAACTAAAGAGCAACTATGAATTAATTGGCCCTTTTCAAACAGCAACAGAAACTATCCCAAAACCCAAGTTTCATAATTTTCATTGATATCAGACATCACAAAGAAGCTACACAGAAATTTTCATGAATTTTGGAGCTTCCCAGAATTCCCTATGAAAAACACCAATCCTGGCACCAAAAACCAAACTGGAAAGAAAGAAACTCCACTGCCTTCCACTGACAGGGAGCCCCAGCCTGACAGCTTCTTCCCCTACCTCTCCCAGGGCACTCGCTCTGCCCTGACCGGCTGGCCTGGCCGGATTGATCGGTTGCTAGCTCGTCGCCGGCGACCTCACTAACTACGGCAACGACTCTAGCTTGTACCCCTTGACCTGACACTTCATTCCCATCTCTCAGCTGCACTAGGGAGCGCTGGTTCTAGGACGAGCGACAGCCATGGCGGACGGCTGAAGCTGGGCGCAGCGGTGACGCGATTCGCTGGCCACTAGGACACAGTAGCGACCCAGCTAGCAGACATAGCACTACCAGGGGCTCACCAGGAACATGATGCGCTCGCTGGTTTGACTAGCAGAGCATGGGACCAAGGTTGGCCACGACGGCGACGCCGATGGCGAGCCTCGCGGTTTGCTCGAACCAAGGCAGTAGCGACCTCACTAGAGAGCGAAACACACTCAGGACACTAAGGTGGAGCTAATGGTGGGGTTGGTTCGGCCGGAGCGGCTCCGAGCTCACCTGACAAGGTTGAACCCGAGCACGGCGGCAACTGGTCGGCTCACGGCTGGAAAAAGAGCATAGGGAGAAACGGTGGGCGACGGCAGCAGCTGTGCGGCGGTTCCCAGCGCTATGGCGGACTGCGCGCTTGCACGGATGAGCGCCAGCTCCTACTCAGGCTACAGCGACCAGCAGCTGCGTGGCGCACGGCGAACTGCTGCGGCGGTGCTGACAGCCGAAGCGCTCTGCACCTGCCTCTGCTTTTTCTCCCTTTCACAGATTACTGTAGTAAGGCAATTCCTTCCCCTTTTCTAATTCTCCACAATTCTGCACTAAACGGCAGAAACTCCTGAAAACCAAGTTGCTCCAAAATTCAGACTCTACAAACTTGCGTACAAGACCAAGGTCAAAAACTGCCTAGAATCTAAATCACAGCAGAATTTCAGACTTTCTTAATCTAAGCACTATCACCAGACTAACCCCAAACAAGGTTAGTGAAACAAGTCACAGAGATAAGCCTTGTGCATTAAATAAACTTATTTTAGTTCATGTCATATATATTCGCTACATGCTTAATTTGCGATGCATATGATGACATGCTAAATTTTAGTTGGCTCAACACCAGGGGTGTTACAGCCACGTACCAGCGCGCAATCCAGGATTGCTTGAAGGACCTCATCCCCGAGAAGGTTGAAGCCTACGTGGATGACATCGTCGTCAAAACTCGCACCGCCAATACACTCGTCACCGACCTCGAGGCAACCTTTAAGGCCCTCAATACGTTCAAGTGAAAGCTCAACCCCAACAAGTGCATCTTCGGCGTTTCATCTGGAAACCATCTCGGCAACATCGTCAGCCGTGACGGCATTCGCCCAAACCCCGACAAGACTTCGGTCGTCCTCCGCATGCGAGCTCCCTCCAACGTGAAGGACATCCAGAAGCTCACTGTGTGCATGGCGTCCCTCAGCCGCTTCATCTCCAGGCTCAGCGAAAAGGGGCTACCCTTCTTCAAACTCCTCAAGGCCGATGAAAAGTTCGTTTGGGACGTCGAACCCGATCGCGCATTCTCCGACCAAAAGAAATACCTCACCAGCCTCCTGTGCTCGCTGCACCCAAGGAGAAGGAACCTTTGCTGCTCTACATCGCTGCCACAAATCGGGTCATCAGCTCCGTCATCGTCGTCGAACGTGAGGAAGTCGGCCACTCCTACCCCGTCCAGCGACCGTGCTACTTCGTCAGCGAGGTGTTGAATGAGTCCAAGACCCGGTACCCCTAAGTACAGAAGCTCTACTCGCGGTTCTTATTACCGCCCGGAAACTCGGCCTGGGCATTCGGTTAACCGAAAACGATCGGTTCGATTCTTCGGTTCTGGACACAAATTCGGTTCCCTAGAAATAGGAACCGATCGGTTCTTCGGAAATCTTGGAACCGAGCAAAATTGGTTTCGGTTAGTTCGGTTCAGTTTCGGTTCTAACCGAACTAACCGAAAATTTACCCAAGTAGCAAAAAAAATAATAGAAAAATAGGCGATTTTTTTTAAAAAAAACACAAAGCTGAAATTTTAAGAAGTGAGGTTGTGAGGCTACGAGGGAGGTGTTATCCACCTTTTATATCTAGGATTAAGGTAGTATTAGGCCTAGATTATGAGGTTTATTGGACTTGTCCATGAAATTCGGTTCTGTTCGGTCATTTCGGTTAACCGAGGTAGAGAACCGAATTGACCTGCTAAAATTTGGTTCCTGAGAAGTGAGAATCGAATATGGAACCGAATTTTTCGGTTTCAGTTCTGGTTATTTCAGTTTGGTTCTCGGTTCTCGGTTATTTTTGCCCAGGGTGACCGGAAACTGCGCCACACTTCCAAAGCTCCGAACGGGTCACCGTCGTCACCGAATTCCCCCTCGGGGACATCCTCCGCAACAAGGACGCTACGGGACGCATCATCAAGTGGGCCATCGAGCTCGGCTCCTACGACATCACCTTCCAGGGTCGCCAGACCATCAAGTCTCAAGCGCTCGCCGACTTCGTCGCGAATGGACGGACATCCAGAATCCAGTACCAGCGGAAGCGCCAGAGCACTGGGTCCACTTCTTCGACGGCTCCCTCACTTTTCACGGCGCCAGCGCTAGTCTCCTCTTCACATCTCCCTCTAGTGAAAAGCTACGCTACGCTCTACGGTTGCTGTTCCCAGCCTCCAACAACGCCGCCGAATACGAAGCCACCTTCCATGGTCTCCGCATCGCTAGCGAGCTAGGCGTCAAGCACCTCATGGTCTACGGTGATTCCGCCCTCATCATCAACCAGCTCAACAAGGACTGGAACTGCTCCAACGACAAGATGAATGCCTACTGCGCAGCCATCCGGAAGCTTGAAGACAAGTTCTTTGGCGTCGAATATCATCACCATCCACGCGAACGGAACCAGGCGACTGTGGATACATGGGTGTATGCCGGGTCTCTGAGTGATGAGTGATTGTCAACTGGGATGATGCGCATGTTCTTTGGCTTGTGTTGTGCAGGTGTCAAGCACGGATACAGTGATCGAAGGCGAGGTGAAGGTCAAGTAGAGACGTGCCGTGCCGATGGACTGAGAGTGGCGAAGGGCGGACGTGAGGCTTGGACTGAGGGACCAGAGGCCCGAGGATCAGCTATGGTGGCTGGCAGCCTGTGGCAGCTACAAGTGAAGACTTGCGGTCATGTGTTGCCTGAGTCGTGGACTTGGGGAAACGTGTCGGTGGACGGGGTGCACGGGAGGTGCATCCCATCTACGACGTCGGTTTGGTGGTAGAGCTAGGGAAAAACCATCGGGTGGACGATTTCCAGGTTTGGGCCTCAAAACCTGGGTGCGGATGGTTTCCGAGTTTGGCCACAAAACTCGGGCTGAGGACGGTTTCCAGGTTTGGGCCTCAAAACCTGGGCGTTGAGGGTTTGCTGAGTTTGGCCTCAAAACTCAGAAGCTGGTGGGCTGGTTTCCCGGTTTGGGCCTCAAAACCGGGGGTTGGCTTGGAAAAGGCTGGTTTCCCGGTTTGGGCCACAAAACTGGGGGTGCAGAGCGAGGGCGGCACGTGGCGACAATCGGGAGGTTGCGTCGAGGCAACGCTACGAGTTGTGCGAGCGTGGCCGTCGGATACACCTACCACCGAGTTGGTCCAGAATAACCTTAGGGTTAGCTGGTTCGCTCTGTAAGTAGTTAGGGGTAGAGTGAAATTAGGAATAGGTTAGAATTAGGATAAATAGGGTGAGACACCCACCTCCCCATTTATCTCAGTTAGTCATCCTGTCATTTGCTCTTTGCTTCTAGGGTTTCCTGCTCTCCACATCCCTGCTGTAGCTAGCTGAGATCCACAGAGAGAGAACAATACCTCTGTGTTCATGAGATTTTGAGGAAGTGAGGCCGAAACCTCACTGTTGTAGCATGTGGTAATCACACGGTTGCAATTCGTGGCTGTGATTCGCGTTTTGTTCGTGTTCTTCGCGGAATCCTTTTTCTCCACGATTTTCCCGTCGCTTGATTTCTTTGCTCGGTTCATCTTTTGCAAATCCGTTTGAACCAAGTGTTCTAGATCGTGAGGCACTTCTTCCACCGAAGGAATTCACCTCTAACCTCACGGTCTAGGAGATCGATCGATTTTGGTTTCGGGTCAAGTTTTTCTCTCTTCCCCCGAATTTCTTTGATTCATCGATTTGGAGATAGGTTAGAGCCATGATCTCTTAGAGTTAGCTCACTATTCCTCCTTGTGACTCCTCTTACCAAGTTTGATCCCTAGAGGATTTGTTTTGGGTAAGATCGAGTTGAATCGGTGGATGAACAGTGGAATCGCGGGGTGACCGGACGCTGGCTGTTCATCGACCGGATGCTCCCTGCGAGTCCGGTCGTTGAAGGCCGAGCTTGGCATGTTTCGTGTAATTGACCGGACGCTCAGTTCATGCAGTGACCGGACGCATCGTTACTACTGTTCCTGGTTTTCGTTCTATCTGACCGGACGCTCTCGTAATGACCGGACGCTCTGCTTCCCTGAGTCCGGTTGTTGACATTTCTTAACGCAATCACAGAAGATAGGGTTTTAAGCTATCCCCGGCAACGGCGCCAGAAAATGCTTGTTGGCACCTCTTAACGAAATCACCGAGAATGGGTTTTAAGCTATCCTCAGCAAAAGCGCCAAGAAGTGCCGTGTCGGTATTCTTAACATGCCACAAGGATGGGCCATTGCCTTGTGATATGCCAGCATATACCGCACGATAGTTGGTAAATCTTAGCGAAGCAGCCAAAGTCCGCAAGCGCACGGAAATACCGTTGTAGCATTTCACCCGGTGGTATACAGGGTATCGTAATTTCGCAGGAACGGAGTGTTCAAGGTCACGGATCTAATAAACCCTAGAGAGAAAAGAGGGGAATGACTTGGGTAACGAGGTTCTTCTAATGCTTAGAAGCCTCAAACAAGGTAACGTGTTTTCAACCTTACTTCGGGCACCGGCTTATACCTAGTCTGCCAGGTAACTCGGCCTATAGCTCTACGCCGTATCCGAACGTGGGGGAAACTAAGGGCAAACAGGGCTGTCACCACCTGCCGCCGACCCCTCACCCGGGGATACGAGGCAAACGAGGGTAGCTCTTAGCTTAGACACCACGTCTACGCTATTAGCTACTACTCTAGCGTTGGCCAGGAACCCCTCCAAATGATTCAGAGGTTCCTCTACTAGAGCATCCACCAAAAGATGGACAACGAACCCGCAAGATTGTAAGAACAAGATAACAATGCTCAAGAACTTACTAGAACAAAAGTAGAACTCAACCTTTCTTACTCCAATGTAGTAAGTCGGGTTGCAGAGGTACAGCGCAGGAAGTAGTCAACACTTTGGCCTCCCGACTAGTGCAACTAGGGGATGGAGCCGGTCACTTGCTACTTCTCTTACTCTACTCTCTATCTCGCTCCCTATTCTATTCCTAACTAAAGGCTAAGGATATGAGTGAAGCTCTTCCTCTCTATTCTTCTTGTATCTTGATGTGGACTACATCTTGAGGAATGAAGGAATGATGATGAGATGAATTGGTTGATGAATGATGAATTGTTGATGTATGAGATGGTTCCTCCCCCCTCCTTATATAGTGCCTGAGGTCGGTTTCGGAGGGGGCATTCTGCAAAAAGCACCGACAACCGACATGCAGGCATTGAATGCACCGCCTCGAAGAAAGACGGTGCAAACCTGCCAGTGTGGGGGGGGGGCGGCCGACCCCTGGGTCGGCCGGCCCAGGGCTGCCCACCTCGGCCCAGGTTTCGCCTGGGCCTCTCTTTTGGCCCTGAGTTGGTTTCCAATTGAATTTGTAGCACTTTTGTATGGGCTTTATTCCTCTTGTTGTGTTTGCGCATTTGATCGTGTCGAATTGCGCCTTTTATCCGCTTTCCACCTGTATACAAGTTTATGGTCTACAAAACATACTTTTGCAATACATGTGGAAATTGGTTAGCGGTAACGGTAAAGGATATGTGAGTAGAATATGTGACTTTCTTCCTTTTTATGGGTCATGTTGGCGGTAGAAATATGTGTTGTTAAGAAACCGTCAACAAACTCCCCCACACTTACCCTTGCTCGTCCTCGAGCAAAAGCTAAGGATATGGTTGTTGATCAGGAGTTGCTTCCATGCCGGTTATTTTTCACTAATGCCAGGTTTATACCAAAGTGTCTACCAGGGTTTTGAATATACTGGTTGATTACTCACCCTTGTACCTTGTTACCTGTGGGGCTTGTTAGCCTCCTCCAATCCTTGGTTGCTGCATGTCAGACTGGTTTTCACAGAGATGCTTTTCTTTTGTTCTTAGAGCAGGTTTTAATCCAGAGTTTTTTTTTTGAAAATCAAAGTAAGTTCCAAATGTTTCACATTTATTGCTAAGTCAAAAACCGAACCATTGGAGATGCAAGTCATAAACTCTTGATTGAGATGTGCAAGTGCGTGGTATATTTTTGTTCTTTTTGAACTCTTTGTCAAGTCTCTTCTCTTTAGAATTCCTTGAGAGTATGGGCTATCTTTCGGCTAATTCTACTTTGGCGGGCACGTGCCCATTTTTTCCAACATGCCTTTTGGCATGGATATTCATTTTTTTTCCTTTTCTGTGGGTATTTGCATACCCTAATTCTACAGTGGGCACTTGCCCATTTTTTCCAACATGCCTTTTGGCATGGATATTCATTTTTTTTTGCATAGCCCATAGCTCCTTCTTGAATTTTTTGAGAAAGAAAAATTGACAAGAGTTTTATTTGATGGATGACAAGTGTGCGTGAATCTCAAATCATAAGTACATGACAAGAATCTACAACATTGGTCACAACAATTTGACAAAGCTCAATGTGAGTATAAGCAGCATATGAGGACTTTTGAATTTTAAGTTTTTTTTTGAAATAATTCACCGGATGTCACGCTTTTCTTAAAACAAAGTCATAGCAATTCTTTGTTTATATAAAGTCATAACTAGCAACAACTTTAGACTAGAGTAAGCATATGCATCCCACCAGTTTCAAGTTCTTAAGTGAGCTATTTACCAATAAACCCAAATCTTGGTGGAAACTAAGTTATAAGCTAGGCATAGGTGAGAAATAAAACAGAGCAATTATTCATCATTTCAACGAGGAAGAAGCTCATATCTTACATCACATATAAGAGTGGAATTTATATGATGTCCAAAAGTTTTGCATCTTTATTTTATTTATTTTAAAATAAAAACTTAGGAACAACATGAGAGTAGAGTTGCACAAACCACCGTTGAAGATGAAGGAGTTTTGTAAAAGTTGAATTCATACTTGTCCTTCGCATGATGGTTCAGATGGTGTTTGTGCACTGTGTTGGGGAGATCTCGAGTTCGTGTGAGTTTATGCTCGAGAGATCTCCCCCACACTTGTGCCTGTACCTGTCTTTATTAAACAAACAACAACAAGCAAAGGTTCTATCGGCTTGATTACCGAGAACCCAAAATTTTAATTTTTTATTGGCTAAAGTTATTATTATTTTTTATTATTATTATTATCATAATTTTTTTTGATAGCAACAGAGAGAAAGAACATATCCATGCTTAAGGGAAATGAGAAACACAAAGCTCATGAGAACATGGATCAAAAAGGTTGCCATTATTTTGAAAAGAGAAAGCGAGAGAGTTTTTTTTCAAGAGTTTATTTGTTCACCAAGCTTCTTTAACTCAAACAAGGCTAAGGTAAAGCATGCTGCACAAATCTAGCCTTGGTTTATCTCTAGCAAAAGAATTATTTCTATTATTTATGTCAACAACTCAAAGTTCATTAATCAAAATTAAACACCATGTTTAAACTTGATTAAAGGAGGCTAGTTAACCTAAGCACCATGCTTAATTTAAAGAGCCTATGGATGTATCGTTGGAATCCATCCAAACTAGAGCATATGGCATAAGAAAAGGAAGCATGAATTTAAAAGTAAGGGACAAATATGAGCAAATGGGTTGGTGAACATTTATTACCTTTGCATACCTGAGTTGTGTTTATCGGCAGCATCTGTAGTCTTGAATTTTGAACCAGCTGTAGCGGTGTTTTGAAGATCGTACTCAGGTGGGCACCAAGGCTTTGGTCACACACACATACACGAGTAATGTGTATAGACCATGGGCCTTGATGTCATCAGCAAAGGTGGTGGAATATGGCGATGCAAGTCTTGTATGAGATGATAAGTGTACCAAGACTTGTATGCACGAGGTGGAGTCAGGTGGATCATGATGAGACCACTCTGCTCCTCCTTCCTTTCCCATTCTCTTTTTTTTAGATATATAAATTTTTTTTCAATCTCTTTTTTTCATTTTTTTTGGAAGGCACATGGGCGTTTGTGATGGCCCAAGTCCTTCTCCTTCTTCCTTTTTTTAGCAAGGTGAGCTAGCATAACCTTTAGTGTTATGATGTTCTTGTCGTCCTCCCCCACACTTGAACTTTTGTGTAAAAGCTGAGTGTTGAGTTAGGGTTTCCTTTAAGTGCATTCCATCACCGAGGGTCATCCAAGGTTAAGGTTGATGTAGCTCCTTATTGTTGTATGCATCCTTGTTCTTCTTAGTCTCCACCTGAAATGGTTAGTGACAAGAATACCGAAGGTGCATACTAACTTGATAATATAAACTTGCTTTTATTTAAAAAGGAAAGGTGGTGTTTACTTTATTTTATTATATTTTTTTAAATGCATGCCTCTTTTTATTTTAAAGTTTCAAACCCATTTTGCAAAAGTTCATGCAAAAGCAATATAAGATTTTTTTTCATATTTTATTAATTTTTTTATGCAAGTTTTATATTATTTTTTTAGAAGGAATTTATGCATGATAACTATTTTTTTATGATAATCCGGGGTATCTCCCGGCAGTGCTTTGATTAGGGTCATAAGCTTGACCATGGGAATCTCGTCTTGCAGCTATTAATGGTGGTGTAGTTCCCAGCTACACCACAGAACATTGAGCACAAGCGTTCAAGCTGCAAGGTCAACACCATCATGCGACTACGGGGTTTGCAATGTCTATGAACATAGGGCATCCACAACCATCCTCTCGAAAAGTTAGACAACAAGAATCAAGAATGGTTGTGATCCACATAGATGCATATGGTCCGAAACAAAACAAACTCTAGAGACTCCATGGGGAGCATGAAACATGAGACGTTCAAAAGTAAGGTTAACATGCTCAAAAGTGGAATCTGGTTTGGTCTCTAGGGTTGTTGTTTCGGGCATGTCCTTGGCCAGGGGAGTTTTTATTCTCCAAAGATGTGTCATGCAGAACCACTTGTTGATTCTCAGCCATCATCGAGAACAACAATTGTTAGGCCAGAGGGACATGACTTTGGTTTGAGCGAGGTTAAAGGTCGTTCAATTTCACCCAAGTGTGAAGTGAATGAGAAAAAGCAATTTGCCTCCTCAAACAGGTGTGGTGGGGTTGCTACTTCACCACTTGATGTTCAGGACAAGGGTTAGGGTTAGCGGAAGCGGCCGTTCCCAACTTTTCAGCTAGGATCCCATTAAATGGTGAGAGTTGGTCTAGCGGGAAGCCTAACATAAGATCAAAGTCAAGGATGGCATAGATATGAAATTCTAAGTGAACCTTGTTTCATTTATTTCCAATGGCACGGCCCTAGCAATCCAACAACACTAAAAAAAAGAGCCCTGGCGGACCTTTGAAAAGCATGTTAGTCGGGACTAGCGGCATGTTGCCCAATAGGGATTCTGCCAAGAAATGAAATTAGTCCTGACTTCTATGTTGTGAAGGGCTTCTATGGAAATTCCCCTAAACGAATAAGTTGTAGTTATGGAAGGGTGAAAGAATCTAAATTGCTTTAGAAGAACATTTCGCCTTCATTAACCACTCCTTTGAAGGTTCCGTGTTAGGAGAAACTTCCCTAAAAAGGAACGTGTTCCTTTCGTGCCAAGGTAAGGTCAAGGTTCTGCCATAATCCTTGAATTCAATCAGGAACTCCGAAGGATGGATTACATGTCCCTTCGGTGTTCTTGGTTCGGGTGGGGGTTCAATAGTCGAATATGTGGATGGTTTGAGCTTGAATTGGACTAGTAAGGACTCCCCCACACTCGACATGATGGTTTCCTGGAGGGGTTTGAGCCGTATGATGAAAGAAAAAATGGCTGGCTAAGAAGCTTTACTTGTTCCGTCATACTTTTATTTGTAAATCTTCCTCCAACAGTCATGTCTAGGCATAGGTCAGCATCTATGTCAAGACTCGCGTAAAAGAGACGTAAAAGTATGCCAGTGGGTAATGACAAGTCTGGGCCTGCACGTATTAACGTTAAAAAAAATGGGCCCAGGCTGCACCTACAAACTCCTTCTTACGCTGCTTAAATTTTGAGGATTGTCCATGTGTCATGCCCAAAACACATAGACATGAACATATTTCCTCGAAATCTAGCAGGTGTTGGCATGAATTGTCATTTTTTTTGTGCCCTAAGAACGATAATGCCCGAACCGTGGCAATCATCCAGGGGTGGAGTTCTCTTGGTTTTGCTGGAAGTGGTGGGTTGTGGAACTCCTCTGATGAAGCAAAAAGGGTTTGGCTTTGAATCCAGCTTCATGGTGGTAGGTTTACGGGAATGGTATTTGTGTTTCATAGGATAAAAGATAAAGATTTTTTTTTCAACACAAGGATACATGGGCAACTAGATTCAGAGACTAAAAACGACAACCGTTCCCCGGCAACGGCGCCAGAAATGCTTGTTGACATTTCTTAACGCAATCACAGAAGATAGGGTTTTAAGTTATCCCCGACAACGATGCCAGAAATGCTTGTTGGCACCTCTTAACGAAATCACCGAGAATAGGGTTTTAAGCTATCCTCAGCAAAAGCGCCAAGAAGTGTCGTGTCGGTATTTCTTAACATGCCACAAGGATGGCGCCATTGCCTTGTGATATGCCAAGCATATACCGCACGATAGTTGGTAAATCTTAGCGAAGCAACCAAAGTCCGCAAGCGCACGGAAATACCGTTGTAGCATTTCACCCGGTGGTATACAGGGTATCGTAATTTCGTAGGGAACGGATGTGTTCAAGGTCATGGATCTAATAAACCCTAGAGAGAAAAGAGGGGAATGACTTGGGTAACAAGGTTCTTCTAATGCTTAGAAGCCTCAAACAAGGTAACGTGTTTTCACAACCTTACTTCGGGCACCGGCTTATACCTGGTCTGCCAGGTAACTCCAGCCTATAGCTCTACGCCGTATCCGAACGTGGGGGAAACTAAGGGCAAACAGGGTTGTCACCACCTGCCGCCGACCCCTCACCCGTGGGATACGAGGCAAACGAGGGTAGCTCTTAGCTTAGACACCACGTCTACGCTATTAGCTACTACTCTAGCGTTGGCCAGGAACCCCTCCAAATGATTCAGAGGTTCCTCTACTAGAGCATCCACCAAAAGATGGACAACGAACCCGCAAGATTGTAAGAACAAGATAACAATGCTCAAGAACTTACTAGAACAAAAGTAGAACTCAACCTTTCTTACTCCAATGTAGTAAGTCGGGTTGCAGAGGTACAGCGCAGGAAGTAGTCAACACTTCGGCCTCCCGACTAGTGCAACTAGGGGATGGAGCCGGTCACTTGCTACTTCTCTTACTCTACTCTCTATCTCGCTCCCTATTCTATTCCTAACCTAAAGGCTAAGGATATGAGTGAAGCTCTTCCTCTCTACTTCTTCTCTTGTATCTCGATGTGGACTACATCTTGAGGAATGAAGGAATGATGAATGAGATGAATTGGTTGATGAATGATGATGAATTGTTGATGTATGAGATGGTTCCTCCCCCCCTCCTTATATAGTGCCTTGAGGTCGGTTTCGGAGAGGGCATTCTGCAAATAGCACCGACAACCGACATGCAGGCATTGAATGCACCGCCTCGAAGAAGACGGTGCAAACCTGCCATGGGGGGGGGGGGCGGCCGACCCCTGGGTCGGCCGACCCAGGGCTGGCCCACCTCAGCCCAGGTTTCCTCCTGGGCCTCTCTTTTGGCCTCTGAGTTGGTTTCCGATTGAATTTTGTAGCACTTTTGTATGGGCTTTTATCCTTGTTGTGTTTTGCGCATTTGATCGTGTCGAATTGCGCCTTTTTATCCGCTTTCCACCTGTATACAAGTTTATGGTCTACAAAACATACTTTTGCAATACATGTGGAAATTGGTTAGAGGTAAAGGTATATGTGAGTAGAATATGTGACTTTCTTCCTTTTTATGGGTCATGTTGGCGGTAGAAATATGTTGTTAAGAACCGTCAACACCGGTCCAACTCAGTAAGGTCCCAAACCTGATTCTGACTGACCGGACGCGTCCGATCCCTGACGACCGGACGCACAGCAGTCGACCGGACGCCCTGCCTCTCAGAGTCCAGTCCAACTCAGAGAGTTTCTGTTTTGGTTTTCGCTCGACCGGACGCGTCCGGTGAACTGTGACCGGACGACAGCCAGAGTCCGGTCAGTTCTGTTTCGAGCCGTTTCGTTCGCAGTTTGCTCGCTCGTTGTCGGATTTGTTTTCCGTCTTTTGCGTTGGCTTTCTAGAGTTGTGTAGTGTCCCGCTGTGCTTCTTGAAAGCATCCACCCTACATCTAGGGTCGTGGACACTAGCAAGCTCTAGGGTTTGTCTTTCGGGGTGATTCTCGGGACAGTGGCTCCTAGTTTCCGAAAGGAAAATTTGAAGCTCCCATTCATCCCCCTCCTCTGGTCGCTTTCTAGTTGCTTCTCGGTCCTTCAGCGGCCGACGAGCTATCCAAGCTGACGTCATCACGATCTCTGGTCCCCGTCGGCGTATTCATCCACGACCTGCTCGAACCCTCCATCACCAACCCAGCAAGCTCCGCTTCATCGACGGACGCCACGTCTCCACACCCGCCGACAGGACAGCTGGTTAACGCCATCCCTACAACACAATCCGACTGGCGGGAAGACTTCATCAAGTATCTCTCCGACAACCTTGTCCCCGCTGACAAGGCCGAAGCCGAGCGCCTCGTTCGTCGCGTCAACAACTACGTCTTGGTCGATGGTGTGCTCATGCGCAAAAACTCCAGAAACGAAGTGCTCCAAAAATGCGTCTCCAGGACAGATGGCCTCGAGATCCTCTTCGACATCCACGCTGGCGAATGCGGGAATCACGCGGCTGCAAAGACGTTGGTATGCAAGGATTTCTGTGCAGGATTCTACTGGCCATCAGCGGTCGCCGACGCCGAGCAGCTCGTACGCACCTGCGAGGGGTGCCAATTCTTCGCCAAGCAATCCCACGTTCCCGCGCAAGAGCTCCAAGCAATACCGGCCTCGTGGCCCTTCGCCTGCTGGGGACTCGACATGATCGGCCCATTCCGACCAGCTCCGGGCAGCTTCAAATGGATCTACGTCATCATCGACAAGTTCTCCAAGTGGATCGAGGCGAAGCCAATCACCAAGGCGACCACCGAAAATGTCGTCGCCTTCATCGACGAGAGCATCCACCGCTTCGGCCTCCCGAACTCCATCATCACCGACCTTGGCTCCAACTTCACTGGCAATGTCTTCTGGGACTTCTGCGAAGGGCATAGCGTCCTCGTCAAGTACGTCTTTGTCGCCCATCCCCGAGCTAACGGCCAGGCCGAGCGTGCCAATGACATGATCCTCGACGCCCTCAAGAAGCGCCTCTACCAGAAGGACGAGAAGCACCCTGGTCGCTGGATGCGAGAGCTCCCCTCCGTACTCTGGGGCCTCCGCACTCAGCCTAGTCATAACACCGGCGTTTCACCATACTTCATGGTCTTCGGCTCTGAAGCCATCATCCCTGCCGACGTCGTCTTCTGCTCCCCGCGCGTCAAGAACTACGATGAAGAGGCCTCCGACAAGGCACGTTGCGATGATCTCGACCGCCTTGAAGAAGAACGGCTGGCATCTTGCCTTCGCACCACCAAATATCTCGAAGGAGTTCGCCGCTACTACAACCGCAACGTCAAGGACCGATCTTTCATCGTCGGCGACCTTGTCCTCAAGCGGAAACTCAAGACCAACGGCCTACACAAGCTCTCATCACACTGGGATGGCCCCTACATGGTGAAAGAGGTCACCCGACCAGGCGCCTACCGTCTCTTCGATCTTGAAGGCATCGACATGCCCAATTCTTGGAGCATCGAGCATCTCCGAAGGTTCTACGCCTAAATAACTTATACACTCTATGATGAACAAAGACTCGCCGACCTCTCCAGTTCGTCTCCGAACGACTCGCCGACCTCTCCAGTTCGTCTCCGGATGACTCGCCGACCATCCAAACAGCCTGGCTGACGCTGACGGAGTCTCAGAGTAGGGGCTACTGCCACCGCCGAACGCGTGCATGAGCGTCTGCCCTCTGCGCTATGGCGGTCAGTAGTTCTCCCAAGTGACGTCCTGACCTCTCTACGCGTGCATGAGCATCTGCCCTCTACGCTACGAAGGGAAGGCTAAGCTTCGGCTGAGACCTCCAGAGGCTATACGTCCAGTGCCTGTATGCGCCGTTTATGCGCTCGTTCTCCATACGGTCTTCAAGCAGCCTAGCTGATGCCGACAAAAACTCAGAGCCGGGGATGTTGTCACCATTGGACGCATGCATGAGCGCCTGCCCTCTGCGTTACAGTGGCCAACAGCTCTCCCAAGGGATGTCCCGACCTCTCTACGCGTGCATGAGCATCTGCCCTCTGCGCTACGAAGGAAAGGCTAACTTGGGCTGAGAATTCTGAGGCCATACGCTCAGTGTCCGCATTCGCGCTATCCACGTGCTCGACAACAGTCTCCTTTCGCCCAGGTCACGCCATGATCGAACCTCTCGAAAAAGACTCTGACCGTGGTACCTCCCTACGCGTGCACGAGCGTCTGCCCTCTGCGCTATGGGATGCCAGCAGCGGTTCCTTCGGTGACGCCCTTGACTCCTACGCACAAACGAGCTCCGCGCTCTACGCTACGGATCCAGGGATAAACCAAGGCCGAACTGTTCATCGTTGCGGCTCACGACTATTGGGTCTGCGGAATTAGGGGAACGAACAAAACATGCCGACTCACTTCAAGTTTTGATTCTGTTCGCCCAAGAGTCTTTCTACAGACTATCTCCTAAAAATACAAGCTACTGGTGCCCGACAACAAACAAATCTACACCTCTGATGAGGGCTTCGGCGGCCGGCTCCGCCTCTTCTTCCAGGCGCTCCATCTCCGCTTCAGATGTGTTCACCGCAAAGCCAGCGCCCAACCTTGACATCTCCATCCGCGGATAATGCGAATGAAGAATGGCGAGGCCATGAGCCGCCACGCTCTGTGTTGCCGCCTTGGTGTACGCCTGGAAGCGCTCCCACAGGCCCCGCGCCTTCTGTACGACATGATCGCCGACCCTCCGCTCCTTCTCCGCCGGGAAAAAGGCTCCTCATCGATGCACTGCACCAAAGGGGCCACCTCCTCCGCCAGCGACCAGAAGCGGTCATGATAACCCTCGATCCGTCGCTCCAGATCTGCAAATTGTATTTGCACGTTTTCCAAGTAAGCTGCACGCGTCAAACCAGAGAGTAAGAGACCAACTCCGAAAAAACTCCGACCACGCTTCACCGAGAAGACCTACCGGCGTGCATCGCCTACCACTTCCTCACCGCCTCGTCGGACTTCGCCTTCTCCTCGGCCAGGAGACGCTTCTCCTCGCCAGCCTGCATTGCCTCTGCAAGGACAACTCTACACTTCAAGACTCCAACCAGATGGTGCACGGGATGAAAGGGACTACGACATCAACAACTTACGAGCGACAAACTCGTCGGCCTTTTCCGCTCGCAGCAGAAGCTGGAAGTTTTCCTGCTCCCGCTGCTGGACGACTCCCTCGAGCTCCCGAGAACGAGCATGGGCATCCTCCAAACGTGACTCCAGGCCAGCGAACTGGCCCTCGACACGCTTCACCTCCGCCCGAAGCCGCTCGTTCTCTTTGGCCAACGACGCTATCCTGTCAAGGGCAAGCTTACGCTCTTCCCTGACCTTCAACAGGTGCTGCAGGCAAACGTCGACCAGAAGATAAGCAAGAGCCATTCAGGAGTAAATGTGAAGGGGTGATTGGGCTCACCTGGATCTTCTCCAACACCTTCGACGCATCCCGGAGGAGGGCGTCTGTCTCCGCGCTCGTCGCTTCATCGTCAACCTCGACGACCACGTCCCCCTCAACGCGGAAGCGACGGACAGGTCGCTTGCTCGACCCCCCCTCCGGTTGCTCGACCTCTTCAACCTCCGGCAAGGAAGGCTCCGGTGCCTTCCTCTTCTTCTCCCGGGCACGGCAACCCAAGGACCCGACCACTGGCGCCGCCACACCGCCTCCCCCAAGACTGGCCCCAGGCGTCGGGGACTCCGGCCGCTCCACCTCTCGAGGCTCGGGGACTGCGGACGCCTCAGCCTCCTCTGTCGCCTTCGACGTCTCCTCCGGCGCGGCCGACTTCACCGACCCACCGGTCTCAGCATCCAACGGAGGGCTTACCTCCCTGTTGGCATTTCTTAACGTTATTACTAAGAATGGACCTTACGATCCATCCCCGGCAACAACGCCAGAAATGCGCGTTGACACTTACTAACGTCGTCACTAAGAATGGACTTTGCAATCCATCCATGGCAACGGCGCCGAATATTGGCATAGAAATGGACCCGAAGATCTATTCCTAGCAACGGCGCTAGAAGTGCCTGTACGATGTCTCTTAACAAGTTGCTTAGAATGGCGCGTTTCCAGCAACAGTTAAGCATGTATCGTTACGATAGTTCGTAGGTTTGGAGATTAGGTCCGCAAGCGCACGGATTATCGTGTAGCATTTCACCCGGAGATATACCGAGTATCGTGATTTATTGGTTCGCTCGAGGAAGGCTTGTATGTATCAAGTTCTAGGATAAATATAGTACCAAATACCATGATAGCAATAATGGATCAATTGTCATAACAGGTGATAAACAGTGATGATTTGAATAGTGGAGAAACACAATCTTGAGCATGGCAAAGGGCAAAGAGTAAAAAGAGACTAAAAGAATAAATGAATAAAAGAATAATTGAATAACCTAATAGAGCAGGCATGGTCTAGATACAAGTCATTCATAGAACAAGTAATCATGCAATCATATGACATAGAACTAATCTCATGCTTCAGATGGTTGGGTCGGGAGATTACGCGAGTACTGGTCTGCCAGCAACCTCTCGTAACAATTTAGACCCTACACCCTAGCCAACGTGGGGGGAATGCCAAGGACGGACAGGGCTGTCACCACCTGCCGCCATCCCCACTACCGTGGACTAAGACCATGCAATTACCTGGCCTCTACATCCAAGCACCATGCTTGCATGCACAGAACCCACTCAGACTCCCCCGGGTCCCCGACCTACGGATCGACAGGTAAGAAGCTGAGCCTACTCAGAAGAGCATGATAAACCGCCACCTTGACATAAGCTCATTTCTAATCATAAACAAGCATGAAGCAATTAGACTAATGTTCTATGTGAGAATAAAAACAATACACACTTAGTCTAATTCATATAATACACTACTAACCCTAGGGTAGCAATATATTATAAGAACTATACACTAGAATATATATTATACTAATTCCACAAGAACTATTCATAAGTTCATATACTAGCAACATGATATAAGACCTAAGATCTAAGTCATATACCAGAATACTAGAACAAGAACTATACTCTAGTTCATATGAAGAACTATATCGAAAGAATGAAGACAGGGCTTTGGAGATCAGATCTATCTTATTCATACCCAATATCTCTCCAAGGAGCCAAGCCCTCCTTGATAGCTTTGCCTAGCTCTCTCTCTAGCACAAGAACAAGGAAAAACTAAGAAGAGGTAGTGCCCAAATGTGTAGCTCAAGAGGTGATTGTGTTCTCTTTTGGCCTCCTCTCCCCTCTCCTTATATAGGTGTTTGAGGTCGGTTTAGGAGGGGGGTGTCGCTGCAAATTTCACCAGAACGCCTTCAGGGCAATTAATGTACCGCCTCTGCAAAGGTGGTGGCCACGTGGCGTCTCCAGGGGGGGCGGCCGACCCTGGCTGGGCCCAACAAGCCCAGGCAAAAGCCTGGGCTGCTCCTTTTGGGCCCTGAGTTTGTTCCGGCTGAAATGCTGCACTTCTATATGGGCTTTTTGTGTCCTTGTTCATTTTGCGCATTTTGGCGTGTTGGATTGCGCCTTTTGGTTGCTATCCACCTGTATGCATGTTTATGATCTGCAAAACATAACTTTGCACTACATGTGGAACTTGGTTAGCAATAAATGTATATATGAGTAAAACACATGCTTTTCTCCTTTTATGTGGACTGTGTTGGCGGGATAAATATGTCGATAAGAACCGCCAACAAACCCCCAAGCTTACCCTTTGCTCATCCCCGAGCAAAAGCTAAGGTTTTGGTTGTTGATCAGGAGTTGCTTCAATGCCGATTATTATTCACAAGTGCCAGGTCTATACCAAATGTCTACCATGGTTTGAATAATTTTGTCCATTACTCACCCTAGTACCTTGTCACCCATGGGGCTTGTTAGCCTCCTCAAATCCTTAGTCACTGCATGTTAGATCGGCTTCACAGAGGTGCTAAACTTTTGTTCCTTGAGCAACTTTATAATCTGGAGTTTTTAGGAGTTTGAAAATCAAAGCAAGTTCCTCAAATGATTCACTCATTCGCTCAAGATGTGTATGGTCCTCACCAAAGGCTTTTTGCCTTTCTTTCAGTCTACCAACTAAAGCTTTATCTGGAGTTGTGGGTAGAAAGAAGTAGTAGCATACTTGTATTGTAGATATTGCAAAGTCAAAGAATTGGACCTTAGGAGACTTCAGTCATACACTTAGATCAGAAGTGCAAGTGTGTGGAATATTTCTTTTTGAATACTCCTTTTCTCATGTCTTTCTCCCTTTGGAAAATGGGAACTATGGGCTATCTTTATTCATCGAGAGAGGCGGGTATCGGAGTACCCATTGTTTTCATTTGGACACTTGTCCATTTTTTTTTACTCTCTCATATTTTTTTAGAGAGACGGGTATCGGAGTACCCATGTTTTCATTTGGACACTTGTCCATTTTTTTTACTCTCTCTTTTTTAGATAGCCATAATTCTTTTGGGAGAGAAAGATCATGATCAACAGTGGAGCATTTAATTTTGTGGTGAATGCATGGCATGTCTTGCGTAACTCTTAATGCAAGAGTTAGCTTTATTTGGTGGGTGTACGTGAATCTTGATCTTGAATGCATGAAAGAAGTCTACACATAGGTCACAACTATTTGAATAAGCTCAATACAAATACAAGTAGCATATGAGTATATGGTTTGAAAAGTTTTTCATCATATGGCTCTGGTAGGATATATCATCATCGAGGAACTTTTGAATTTTAAGTTTTTAAATAAATTCTCCGGATGTCAAGTCTTTCTTAGAACAATGTCATAGCAATTCTCTGCTTATACCAGATCATGACTAGCAATAACCTTGGACTTGAGTAAGCATGTGCATCCACAAGTTTCAAGTTCTTAGTGAGCCATTTACCAATAAACTCAAATCTTAGTAGAAACTAAGTTATAAACTAGGCACAGGTGAATTATAAGACAGAGCAACTATTCATCATTTCAACAAGGAAGAAGCACATATCTTACATCATATATAAGAGTGGAATTCATATTTTTGGTTTTTAGCATTTTTAGTTTTTTTTCTTTTCTTTTCTTTTTTTAAAAAAATTAAAATTGCATTAAGTAAACATGCTAATGGAAAAAATAAGAATGCATGGAATTAAATATGCAATGCAACATACCTCGGAAGTGGGGGGTCCTCCCCAAGCTAGCTTCTGGCTATGGACCTGGGGAAAAGTACCCCAGCAATGCCCAGTACGCCAGCCACTATCATTATGTCGAAGTATTGCTTGCGGCTGGCTGATTTCTTCAAGTGACTGAGCTTGTATGGTGTCGAATCGGTCCTGGGGGGGAGATGACTCCCCCAAGCTAGCGTAAGCCTAGCTTCATAGCCATGGTTCTCTTATCCTCTTCTAGACTTCCCCATGGATAGGTGTAGCTTTTCTTTGTAACCTGGTATGCGTGGCTTTTTCTCCTCGAGCTGGTGCCACTCTATGTTCTGCTGGTGGTGTGCATCAGTAGTCTGAATGTGCTGCTGAGGATCTCCTGGATCCTATCTGTGCGCACCACCAATCCCCCAAGCTGGGCTTGGAGGCTCTCAAAGTCGACCTGTTCACCTGTGGGAGTCTGTGGGTGCTCATCTGGTGACTCAATCCTCCAGCGCTTGGTCTTCCTCTACTTCATCAACCTCCGGGGATCCCTCATTGCAAGGAGGGCTTCCCGGGGGTTCAGTGTAGTATGAGGAGGTGCTCACATACTGGCGCTTTGAGGATGACCCCGTGGCTTTCTTGAACGCACCGGAAACCTTTCTTCCGATCTTTCATGATGATGCGATGTTTTGCACCGGCGAATTCTCGGGTGAGTGGTGGCTAGGGAAATTTTCCTTGCACCCAAGGACTTTTTGGCTAGCTGTGATGGGTGTTTTTATGAGGTTTTTCTACTGTGGTTGGTTGGAAATGGCAAGAGAGTGGGAGTGGTGCTTGGAGAAAGTGAAATGGAGGTGGAGGAAGTGTTGTGAAAATGGATGGATAGGGTCACACCTGAGCCCCTGCTACTTATAGTTGCAAACTTCAGGCGGTTTTGGGTTGAGCTCAACGGTTAGGAGCCTTCCCAGCTGGCCGTTGGCCAGAGCTGTTGGGGCTGGGGCGGCCGAACCAGGGGGCGACCGCCCCCCTGTGGGCCAGCTCTGCCTCCTTTTGGCTGCTTCTCCCAACGGCTATGTCCATGACATAGCCATTTGAAATTTCAAACTTCTCCTGTCCGAAATACCCCTTTTGCAATTTCCAACAATTATTGATAAAAAATTATTTCCGAAAAATGTCGAAAAAAATATTTTTTTTATGATTATATATTTCCCTATCAGAAAATGATTTTTAAACATTTTTATTTTGAAATTTGAAATATTTATTTTTTACCATAAACATTTTTTTTGGATACATGCCGATTACCTTCGGTGGAGGCCCAATTATTTTGAGTCCTTTGAGTGGGACTTTCCTTCCGTTTCCAGTTCACCCTGCATGGTTAGTGGGAGAACTTCGGGTTGTCCCGGGGAGTCGCCGCACTTTCGGTAGGAATAGCAGCGGCGATTTGAGCTAATTGGGATTCTATCATTTTATTGAAGCTCAGTTGATTTTGAACGGAGGACGTTAGGTTTTCTATTTTGTATTTAAATTTTCAAAAACTTTATCATTGGACAGCAACTTTTAGTAAAATTTTCATTAATTTTAGCCTGTCCAGAACTAAGTCTCTTAATGAAGGTTGATTCGAATTGGAGTTCGAATTACCTTGGAATGGTGGCCGTGACTGATTATTCCAACCATTGTTCTGGTTGGTGCCTCCTTGTTGGCGGAACCCGTTGTTGATGTAGGCGCCGTCTTCACGGGTTTCGGGGCAGTCGGTCCTCGAGTGGCCAACATCACCACAGACTTCACACGTCATGTGTGAATCTATGGCGTTCATCGTATTTGTTTGGTTTTCTTGGTTTTTCTCAGATAGGTGTTTCATAAGGAGGTCTATTTTTGCGGCAAGCATATCCGTCTCCTTCACGGTATGCATGCCTTTTGGTGTTTTGGCTGGTGCTTGTGGTTGAGTTCTCTCGTCACTCCAGCCTTGGTGTTCAACATCTTCTCGATCAGGGCCTTAGCGCCGGCGGTGGTGAGCGATAAGAATGCTCCACCAGCGGCTGCATCTAGGTGCCCTTCGACATGGGCGTGAGCCCATTGTAGAAGTTTTGGAGCACCATCCAATTTTCCATGCCATGGTGGGGGCAGCTCAGGATGTACTCCTGGAGCCTTTCCCACGCGTCAGGGATTGATTCAGTGGCATCTTGCTTGAAATTGGAGATTCTCCCCGCAAAGCATTGGTTTTGCTTATGGGGAAGAATTTAGCGAGGAATGCAGCTGAGCATTTCGCCCATGTGTTGACAGCTTCCTTGTCTAGTAGAACCACCTTTTCGCTTTCCCCACAAGGGAAAAAGGGAAAAGACGGAGCCGAATGACATCTGGGGTGATGTCCTTGATGACGATAGTGTCGCACAGCTCCAGGAAGTGTTGCAGATGCGCATTCGCATCCTCGCTAGGCAAACCGCAGAACGGGCTTGCCTGCACCATGGTGATCAGGCCTGTACGGAGTTCGAAGTTCTTTCCGGCCGTGTCCACAGCGGGGCCGGTAGCCACGTGGTGACAGCGGGCACGGAGAACTCGCGGAGTGTCTTCTCAGCCATGACCTCAGTGGGGTTGGTGCGGAACCGGCTGGTGCTCTGTCGGTGGAGTAGCAGAAGACGAAACGGACGAATCGCTTAGCCCTTAGGAGTGCCTCGGGATCGTTAATGAAGTTTTCCGGCAGAGAGAAACCAGACATACACTATCCCTGTTTATCCACAACAGGAGGAAACAGGCAGAGTTAACTGCATAACAATGACTCATTATGCATATCAGATATTGGTTTATGTTTATCTAGAACTTTTTACATTAGCCTTCCCGGCAACGGCGCCAGAAATGCTTGTTGGCATTTCTTAACGTTATTACTAAGAATGGACCTTACGATCCATCCCCGGCAACAGCGCCAGAAATGCGCGTTGACACTTACTAACGTCGTCACTAAGAATGGACTTTGCAATCCATCCATGGCAACGGCGCCAGATATTGGCATAGAAAAGGACCCGAAGATCTATTCCAGCAACGGCGCTAGAAGTGCCTGTACGATGTCTCTTAACAAGTTGCTTAGAATGGCGGCGTTTCCAGCAACAGTGTTAAGCATGTATCGTTACGATAGTTCGTAGGTTGGAGATTAGGTCCACAAGCGCACGGAATTATAGTGTAGCATTTCACCGGAGATATACCGAGTATCGTGATTTATTGGTTCGCTCGAGGAAGGCTTTGTATGTATCAAGTTCTAGGATAAATATAGTACCAATACCATGATAGCAATAATGGATCAATTGTCATAACAGGTGATAAACAGTGATGATTTGAATAGTGGAGAAAACACAATCTTGAGCATGGCAAAAGGGCAAAGAGTAAAAAGAGACTAAAAGAATATAATGAATAAAAGAATAATTGAATAACCTAATAGAGCAGGCATGGTCTAGATTACAAGTCATTCATAGAACAAGTTAATCATGCAATCATATGACATAGAACTAATCTCATGCTTCAGATGGTTCGGGAGATTACGCGAGTACTGGTCTGCCAGCAACCTCTCGTAACAATTTAGACTCCTACACCTAGCCGAACGTGGGGAATGCCAAGGACGGACAGGGCTGTCACCACCTGCCGCCATCCCCACTACGTGGACTAAGACCATGCAATTACCCGGCCTCTACATCCAAGCACCATGCTTGCATGCACAGAACCCACTCAGACTCCCCCGGGTCCCCGACCCTACGGATCGACAGATAGAAGCCTGAGCCTACTCAGAAGAGCATGAAAACCGCCACCCTTGACATAAGCTCATTTCTAATCATATAACAAGCATGAAGCAATTAGACTAATGTTCTATGTGAGAATAAAACAATACACACTTTGCTCTAATTCATATAATACACTACTAACCCTAGGGTAGCAATATATTATAAGAACTATACACTAGAATGTATATTATACTAATTCCACAAGAACTATTCATAAGTTCATATACTAGCAACATGATATAAGACCTAAGATCTAAGTCATATACCAGAATACTAGAACAAGAACTATACTCTAGTTCATATGAAGACTGTATCGAAAGAATGAAGACAGGGCTTTGGAGATCAGATCTATCTTATTCATACCCAATATCTCTCCAAGGAGCCAAGCCCTCCTTGATAGCTTGCCTAGCTCTCTCTCTAGCACAAGAACAAGGAAAAAACTAAGAAGAGGTAGTGCCCAAATGTGTAGCTAAGAGGTGATTGTGTTTCTCTTTTGGCCTCCTCTCCCCCTCTCCTTATATAGGTGTTTGAGGTCGGTTTAGGAGGGGTGTCGCTGCAAATTTCACCGGAACCGCCTTCAGGGCAATTAATGTACCGCCTCTGCAAGGCGGTGGCCACGTGGCGTCTCCAGGGGGGCGGCCGACCCAGGGGGCGGCGCCCCCTGGCTGGGCCCAACAAGCCCAGGCAAAAGCCTGGGCTGCTCCTTTTGGGCTCCTGAGTTTGTTCCCGGCTGAAATTTGCTGCACTTCTATATGGGCTTTTTGTGTCCTTGTTCATTTTGCGCATTCGGCGTGTTGGATTGCGCCTTTTTGTTGCTATCCACCTGTATGCATGTTTATGATCTGCAAAACATAACTTTGCACTACATGTGGAACTTGGTTAGCAATAAATGTATATATGAGTAAAACACATGCTTTTCTCCTTTTATGTGGACTGTGTTGGCGGGATAAATATGTTGATAAGAACCGCAAACACTCCCTCCGACCACCGCTCTGGGTGTTCGACACCTCCTCGGCGTTCGCCGACCTGCACAGGAATAGCACATCATCGACACATCCATCCGACCAAAGTCAAGCTTTAAGGTGCGTGCGGGATACTTATAGGCCTGACACCTTCTTCTCCCACGAGAAGCGACGAGAGTGTGGACGCGCCCCGCCTCCCGCGGACTCCTCCTGCGGCCTAGGCGCACCCGCCGCCCCGCCAGATGATCCCGGGGCTTCCGCCTCCCGCTCCAACCGTGAAAGCCCTAGTTTGGTTTTGGTTAATTGATGAAACCTATTTGGTCTAATCCTATTGCTAAGCATGTGTGTAGCTTATAAGAAAGGATTGTGACCAAGCAAAGTGGTGGAGCTAGCAAGGTGGCAACCATGGAGGATGGTGATGGCCACAAGCACTCAAGAGATCAAGTGCTCTACCATTGGTGAAACGAAGAAGAGAAGAGATGGAGCAAAGAGGCCCGAAGGCAAAGGTATAACCTATAGGGCTCTTTGTTTTGGTGATCAAGACACTTAGCGAGTGTGATCACATTTAGGATAGATAGCCACACTATTAAGAGGAGATTATTCACGGCTTATGCGGTGTTCAAGTGTCACTAGGTGTTCTCTAACATATCGATGCTATAGACCTAGTGAGTGACTAACAAAACCCTTGAAAAATGCTTTGCAAAATGCTAACACACATGGACAAGGGTTGGAACACTTTGGTGTTCGCACATGGGAGCAAGGGTAGATGTTTGAAAGTGAAAGATGCTGAGTTATCAGCATCGGACGCTGGAGACGGCATCATCGGACGCTGGGCCAAGCGTCCGATGGCAAACCCTAGTTTTTGACAGAAGTTGAAGGAGCATCGGACGCTGGCAACGGACGCTGAGGAAACACTGTTGCAGAGTCCGATGGTTATGACGTGGCACGAGCATGCTTTCCAGGAAGCATCGGACGCTGGCCTGCGTCCGATGCCAATCCAACGGACACGTCCGATGTGATTTGACCCTTTTTGGAACCTCTCTGCATGGTCATCAGACGCGGGGGTTGAGCGTTCGATGTGAAGGTGCCGGCGCGTTCGATGTGGTGCAAAAGAGTGCTGAAACGAGCAGTGGCATCAGAGCGTCCAATGCCTGGCATCGGCGCGTCCGATGTCACTTTAACCGTGGCACGAAGGGAAATAACCGTTGGGATCTAACAGGCTGAATTCATATCGGGGGGACACGTGGCTTCATATGAAGCATCGGACGCTGGGGCAGCGTCCGATGGTCAAGCATCGGCGCGTTCGATGCCCCCGATTCTGGCCCAAAGGCTAGGCCGACTTATGTAGCCTATTTGAGGGGCTTGGCCGGCTCACTTGGTTTTTCTCTTGCACATTTTGATTCCTAAGCATACTAGTGAGCATTGGCAAGCCTCCCAACTCATCTCCCAAGTTGATTTGATCAAACCAAGTGAGATTGAGTGATCTAGTGCGTGATTTGAAAGAGTTCAGTCTAGTGGCACTAGTTCTTCGCATCGGCATTGAGTTTTCTTGTTACTCTTGGCATTTGCCTGTACCTAGACGGCTTGGAGGCATTGTGGTGTTGTTGGCAAGATTGGTGATTGTTCTTGGCCACCACCGACCGTGATTGTGAGAGGTTTTGGAGCCTCACCTCGCCGGAGCGACAAGAGGCATCCTTAGTGGATTGCTCGTATCATTGAGCTACCTCACTAGCGGTAGATTCTTGTGGCGCTCTTTGTGAGCTTGGCTTTGTGCCAATTAGCCACTGGGTCACCTAGTGTTGGTCGACACAACGGGGAGAGAGCGTGCCGACAAGCACGTGAACCTCGGGATAAATCATGGTGTCCCGTGTGCTTATTGTGATTGTGTTTTCATCTTGGTGATTGGTCTTCATATTCACATCTTCGGTGATTGGCATCACAAGTGAATTTCACCGGTGATTGGCTCTCTACTAGACGATCCTGAAGGCTCGGTGAAACCACTTCTATCTAGCTCATTTACTTTGTGTATTTACCTTGAGCTATTTCATTTGTGTAGATACTATTACTTGTTGTATATCCTTTATCATATACCTTGTATAGTGAGATTGTGTTTAGCTTGCCTAGTTTATCTTTTGCACACACTTGTTTATCTTAGATTAACTTGATCATAGTTGTGCTAGAACTAGTTCTTTTATTCACATAAGTTTCTAGCTTTACTTGATTGTGTGACTGTTGACACTGGTTATCTATCATAATTAAGGGATAAATAAATATGAAAGGCAAGAATTGAAATACCAACAAAGGTTAGGGTTTCAACTGACAATATTCCACGAGTTTTGGGTGAACTATGATTCTGCAGGACTAAACCAGGAAATCAACACCGATAGCTTCCCATAGAAGGAAACCGACGGAGATAACGCCACCGCCACGTCAGGATTATTCTAGAAGACTCCAGAGGACGCAAAAAGAAGACACCAGGAGGTCGACCACCGCGAGAGGATGCAGGTGGGACCGACCGGTCCCCCCTTGGGGCCTACGGACTCCTCCTTCTGGAACCTTCCTCCACCGACCTCTAGGATGCATCTCGGTCGTACCTTAAGTCGGTTTGATCCAAGGGCCACGGTTCATCGCCCAAGGCTATATAAACAGCCCCAGACCCCCCTCTCCAGATCATCAGGGTTTGATCAGACATCAATTCATCAGAGAGATCAGAGCATCAGGCATTCATCAGAGAGGGAGATCAATCGGAAGCCCTAGAACTACATCCACCTAGAATAGTAGATAGAATAGGATTAGAGGAGGCAAGCTTCGCTTGGATTCCTAATCTAGTCATGAGAAGGCTCGGTAAACCCCAGATCTTCTCTCTTGTATTAACATTATGGATCTATTTCATAATTGCTCTTCTAGTTCATCATTGTTTTTCATTGTTTATGTTCTAGTTCATCGTCTAGTTCATGTTCATCGTCTAGTTCATCTTCTAGTTCATAATCCTGTTCTAGTTCATGATCTAGTTCGTACTTTAATTCTCTTGATGATCTAATTCACCTTATTGTCATCTTCGTGTTCTAGATAGCAATACAATTGATATGACTAAGTCATCAACTATTTATATTTAATTATATTGTTTATAATCTGCTTTGATTATATATTTGGCATAGATAGTTCATCTTTATGTTTATACTCATGTTCGTATAGCGCTCATCTTAAAGTACAATGGGGTGGTGCTAGATGCTGTGTAGGCGTGGGCCTATACATTATTTATCTGTGAATGCGTCCTATGTTCGGATAGAGTGGTAGATCGCGGGTGTGTGATATTCCTGTGAGTCCTTTGTATTCCACCTCCCGAATATAGTGTTCAGTATGGCTCAGTTAACTCATGGTTTAGAGGTTACTCTGTTTGACACCTTTACTATGGAGTTGCCTCTTGATTATAAATATGATGTGACCTAGCCAATGATTGCCAAATATGTTTGCACTAATTAATGTATGCTATGACTGTAATTAGAATAACTTGGAATGTTTACTTTTAATACATGTTCTAATCATCACTTGCTAGGTAGTATGTTCTAGGATTATCCTTGATTGATCTGATCCCTGTTATCATTTATTATTTATCATTTATCATTATCATTTACTCTGTAACCTGATCCCTGTTTGGAGTAATTAGTGTGTTATCAATCTTTATAAGTGTGTGCCATAATGAATGATGTTAAGTCCTCATTAGTATAACACATCATACCTTGAATTGATTAGTCTCTAGGCTAAATATAAATAACGATACCTGAGACTAGCTTGGGTAAAATGCTTCTAAAATGGGAATATTTATCTGTGCGCTTGCGGGTAAATATTTATCTTTAAATCCAGGTCCTGATATAATACATTGCTAGCTTCATGTTGGGGATGACAACTTGACATTAAGTGAAGTTAGTAGTGTCCTGTACACTCTTTAGTGCCTTCACTAGATTATATTTTTATGTGGTTCATTCTTAGAGTGATTCCATTAAGGAGTGTCAACAAGCATTTATGGCGCCGTTGTCGGGGATCACATCAATTCAATTAGGGATGGTACCTAGGGTTTTTCATTAAAATCTTTATGAACACTGATAGGACATTGCATTAGCAGCATTTTAAAATGGTAGCTAGAACATATCATTTTACTACACACATGTGATAATGCACTGATTATTTATTTTTACTCAAACAGGCTTACCCTGGCTTTGTTTATCTTTTTACCTTATGCAGGGTGTGATGTATGACTGGTTTCCAACTTCCGAAAAACTACATTGAGGATCCTGAAGCTTTACTAAGGAAAACAAGACGCAAACTCAAGAGACCCTCACTACCACTTCCAGAAGTTAGCCAGATAAGAAGAAGCTTAATACCAGTGTGGACACCATGGCCGACAAGGACACTCTGTGAGTTCTCTGCACCAACCATGCCAACATCAGGACTGGACCAACAGTTAATGTGGGAGACAACGGATTTGAGCTCAAGCCAGATTGATCAACATGGTACAAGCTAACCAGTTTTGCGGAAAGGCAACATGAAGACGCAAGCGCTCATCTCCAACAATTTCTGGAGATTTGTAGCACTTTTACCATCAAAGGAGTCGAAAGGGACGCCATTCTACTTTGCTTATTCCCATTCTCACTCTTGGGAAAAGCAAAACAATGGTTCTACACCAATAAAGACAAAAACACCTCGTGCGCGATCTGTTCAACTGCCCTCCGTGCCAAGATTTCAACTTTCGAGCAACAATATGACGAATCAATCCCAGAGGCTTGGGAACGCTTTCAACACTACATATCAGAATGTCCTCACCATGGGGATGGAGAATTGGCTACTCATGCAGACCTTTACCCACGGCTCACTTCAAGTACCGTGAGGAATGTGGATGCCGCTGCTGGAGGATCATTCTTATCACTCACTATCAACAATGCAACTACACTCATTGAGAATATGGCCTCTAACCGGGATGGAACGGGGAACGCTCTAAACCACGCAAGAGGGGGAGGAATACATCAACTAAAGGAAGTAGACATGTTGTCTGCCAACTTGACCTACTCATGAAGAAGTTTGATGAACACACTCCCAAGAAGAAGACGTCAAGCAAATCTACGAATCTCGCATGACATGTGAGAGTGTGGAGGCACTGGTCATTCAGGGAGCAATGCCCTGAGATTCAAGAGGATGCAAAGTACATCACAAACAACACCAACTATCGTCCTCAACAAGCTCAAGGATGGAACGAGCAATCAAGACCTAATTACTCAGGTAACTACTCAGGTAACTACCAAGGTAATATATTTAACCAACCACCTTTGAGAGAATGATATCTAAATCAAAAACAAATTATTGATAATATGTCTAAGAAGATAGCTTCCATGATAAAACTACTTGAAAATATTAATATTAGAATGGATAGCTTTACTTCCGCCATAAAGAATCAACATAGCTTTAATAAAAATGATAGAATCTCAGTTATCTCAGTAGCAGCTTCAGTCCCTATGGCTGTGAAAAAGGTAAGATTCCCGGGAATTCCAAAATAATTAGAGACTGCAAATCTTGTAGACATTTTTTATGCAGGACATCTCATACCTAGACCATCGAGGGAATGGAAGGATGACTCCATTGCCCCGAAGAAAGGAGATCCAGGAAGACATGTGATTCCAATCTGAAGGACCGAGAAGCAACAAGAAAGCGACCAGAGGGGGGGTGAATGGGAGCTTCAAAATTCCTTACGGAAACTAGTACCACTGTCCCGAGAATCACCCCAAAGACAAACCTAGAGCTTGCTAATGTCCACGACCCTAGATGTAGGGTGGATGCTTCCAAGAAGCACAGCGGGACACTACACAACTCTAGAAAGCCAACGCAAAAGACGGAAACCAAATCCGAAAACGAGTACGAACCACCGGCGAACGAAAATGCGCAAACCAGTCACGACCGGACTCTGGGCAGCGTCCGGTCAGTGAGCACCGGACGCGTCCGATCGTGCGAAATCCGTTCTGGGACCTTACTGTTCCCGACCGGACTCTGGTGAACAGAGCGTCCGGTCACAAACTGTGCGTCCGGTCACAAAGGTCAAGCCGAGTGAACAGTGCGATGAGTGAGTCCGGTCGAACAAGAGAACCCAGCGTCCGGTCAGCTAGAAAAATCACCACACGACATTCAACACCGGACGCGTCCGGTCAACGATGAGGACAGCGTCCGGTCACCCCGATAGCCGCCTGTTCGTCCACCGATTCAACTCGATCTCACCCAAAACAAATCCTCTAGGATCAAACTTGGTGAGAAGAGTCAAAAGGAGTAAGTGAGCTCCCCTAAGAGATCATGGCTCGAACCTATCTCCAAATCGATGAATCGAAGAATTTCGGGGGAAGGGAGAAAACTTGACCCGAAATGAAAATCAATCGATCTCCTAGACCGTGAGGTTAGAGGAGAATTCCTTCAGTGGAAAGAAGTGCCTCACGATCTAGAACAACTTGGTTCAAACGGTTTTGCAAAAGATGAAACGAGCAAAGAGATCAAGCGACGGGAAAATCGTGGAGAAAAAGGATTCGCGAAGAACACGAATGAAACGCGAATCACAACCACAAACTGCAACCGTGTGGCTACCACACGCTACAACCGTGAGGATACGGCCTCACTTCCTCAGAATCAACAGTACAACGAGGCAAGTCTCTCTGCGGATCTCAGCTAGCTATAGCAGGGGATGGGAGAGCAGGAAACCCTAAGTGCGAAAGAGCAAATGACTGAGATATCGAAGGGAGGAGGGTGTCCCGACTACTTATTTCCTAATACTAGCCTAAGTCTATTTCCTACTCTACCCCTCTCTATTCTAATTACAGAGCGAACCAGTAAACCTAGGGTTATTCTGGACCAACTCGGTGGTAGGTGTATCTAAAGGCCACGCCCGCAACAACCGAAGCGTTGCCTCGACGCAACCTCCAGATCGCGCCCACGTTGTCGCCCTCGCTCTGCACCCCCGGTTTTGTGGCCCAATCGGGGAAACCAGCCTTTTCCAGCCAACCCCCGGTTTTGAGGCCCAAAACCGGGAGGGGAAACCAGCCCCCACCAGCATCTGAGTTTTGAGGCCAAACTCAGCAAACCCTCAGAGCCCAGGTTTGAGGCCCAAACTGGAAACCGTCTCAGCCGATTTTTGTGGCCAAACTCGGAAACCCTCAGCCCGAGTTTTGTGGCCAACTCGGAAACCGGTCCACGCCCAGGTTTTGAGGCCCAAACCTGGAAACCGTCCATCCGATGGTTTTTCCCTGGCTCTACCACCAAACTGACGTCGTAGATGGGATGAACCTCCCGTGCACCCCGTCACCGACACGTGCCCCGAGTCCACGACTCAGACAAAACATGACCGCGCCTTCTTCACTTGTCGTCGTCACAGGCTGCCAGCCACCACAGCTGATCTCGGGGCCTCTGGTCCCTCAGTCCAGCCTCACGTCCGCCCTTCGCCACTCTCGGTCCATCGGCACGACACGTCTCTACTTGACCTTCACCTCGCCTTCATACACTGCATCCGTGCTCGACACCTGCACACACAAGCCAAAGAAACATGCGCATCATCCCAGTTGAAATCACTCATCACTCAGAGACCCGCATACACCATGTATCCGCAATCTCCCCCTTGATGAGTGCATTGTCAACTACTCACAGAAATCATAATGGAAAGAAGAAGAGAGGGAGGAAGAAGAAGAGAGAACTCGACCAAGTGACCCAAAAGCATAGCAAAGCCGAAGAAGGTCAAGTGGAAAGAGCAAAAGAACTTGGTCCCCAAAGACATGGGCAACGGCTCGACGCAACCAAGCAAAGCAAAGCTAGCCCTCAAGAAGAGGTAGAACAGGCTCAACACCGCTAGCAAACACCAATTGGAAAATCGAAGCAAAATGCTAGTCCCTCAAGATAGAGGCACAGAGGCTCAACACAACTAGCAAAGAAAGCTCGATACCAATGCCTTTCGGCCAGCAAGAGACAGCAAAAATCCCCCTTAGTTGAACATCCAGGAGACATGCAAACTTTCCTCCTGGGAACTCCCCCTCAAATGAACACTCGGGAAGCATATACACTCGGGAAGCACAAATGATTTGCAAATTCTCCCCCTTAGTTGAAAATGCACTAATCAAGTAAAAGGCTCTCCCCATCAGAAAAAGGTACCAACAAAAGTGCGAACTAGGGAGGTTCTCCCCCTTCCAACATGCATATGAGTCAAAATGCAAGTTAGCAGCTTCAGGCATATATTCAGTAGAATGCAAAGATGCTCTAAACAGTATAACTCCAATGACTCAACAATAGCATACAAGCTTAGCAAAGGCTCAAACTGATCACCAGATATGAAGTATGAACATATGAGCGAAAATGAGCAGTTTTGAGTCAAAAAAAAAGGTATTCACCATCAAAATAGCACTAGCAATGTATAGACAGGAGTCTGAACAAGTGCTAAACATGTATACAAAGTGAACTACCCCTAGCAAAGTTCAATCATCATGCTTAAGAATGAAGCATACACTTGTGAATTCAACTTTAGATCGGAGTTGCAGCGGTGAATTTACACAAGGTCAATTATTAGCATGTGATTGCGAGAGGTTGAAAGCTTGTCATTGCCTAACTTTTCAACCGAGCAAAGCCTATGCCGAAGCAATCAGAAGCTTAAAGCTACGGTTTCGGTCATACACTACACGGCTCAAGTTTAACTCAAAGTGCAATGAGAAACCGTCTCGATACCGCGATGTGTTGACAAGCAATCCCATCTCGATCTTTTCAATTCACTAAAACTTGGTTCAAATTTTAAACATCATATGAACAGACCAAGCAAGTGAGTGACTCAGAACTAGAGACATAGCAACCTAGCATATATGAAAAGCACGAGTGAACTCAACACATCCTACACATGCTAGTTGCATATCTCAATGGTGATCATTTTCAGATTGTAAGTTATAAAGCAAATTCACCATTTCAAAATAGCTCAGCTCACAACATGTACTAGTGATCAGGAAGAGCATAAGCTGCAAGCATCAACATAAGCTTTGGAGCATACTACAGAGAGCATAGTTACATTCTAGTGATTATAAACATGAAGCTCAGAATGTAAATGCGTATGCTGAAATGCAAAAGAAAAGAAAGACAAAAGAGTCAGTCAAATATACAAGATCCAAAATGTTTCCCCCATCTAAAAGGGAAAACACACACCAAGCTCACCCCTCAACCGGTTAAAGGTTGATTCGTCTAAAGGCTTGGTGTCACACCCCAAAATTTCCATTTGGGATGTGAATAGAAAACACTTAATAAAATATATGATTTTGTATTTTTCTAAAACTTTCCCAACCTTTATTTAGTTGTTGACAATTTATATACTAGAAAATGTGAGTTTCCAAAACATTTTAAGAATCCAATCTAATGGTTTGTTGCATATCATGCCTTTGCATAGTGTTTATGTATGAAAAATGAATTTAAAGTTTTCAAATGCGCCTTAGGGTTTAAACCAAAGCAAATCTCTCTTTATCTTTGACCAAGTTTCCTTGACACCAAAACCATGATGAAATCCTTGGAAACCATACACTTTGATTCTTGTTCCAAAAACCTTGATTGATCTTCAAACTTCACCTTGTCAAACACCCAAACTTCTGCTCTCTGAAATCCCAACTAGCCATATCCTAACTTGCTCTTTTATCCTTTCTTTTTCATCATTGTATTTCAGCTCCTAATCCATTTTGATTGAGTCTTCTCCAAAGCCCAAAATCTATGCTAGATGACCAATCATTGTACATCTTCTCTCTCACATAATTCAACCATCGCTTTGTTTGGGTCAAGTCAATGCATGTCTTGCACCCAAGTTAATCTCAACTTCAACTTTCTCTTCTTTTCTCACCTTGGGCAACATCTACATGGTCTCTTTTCCCTCCACCTTTTCTCCTCTTGATCAAAGTCAAACTTGTTTTCAATCCATCCTTGAAATCTATATGACCATGGTCCCACCTTTTTGATACCCTAAGTTCTCGGGAAACCCTAATCGCCTCTCCGAGAATTTAGCGGGTCGAGCCCAACTTTTTCCTTCCATATTATCTTCCCTTGGGACAAATCCAAAGCTTATCTAAAATGGTAAACCATCCTCTCCATATCTCCTTTTGCTAATGGGTCAACTCCAATCATCCCATCCCCCGACATCACTTCAGGCCGAACCCGGTCCAAACCTTGCCTTAACTCTCGCCATGGATCAAAGCCCAACCATCCTACCATCTTTTGTGGTCCACAAACAAGCCCAACCAGACTTCTATCTCTCCATCTCCACTCTCCCACGTCACCCCCTTGAAGCCTCTCCATCTTGCACAAAAATATCAAGCAATGCAAGAAAATATCAAGACATGACCCTTTGGCTTCCCACCACTTGGTCTCCCCTTCATTCCCCTTCAAATACACCTCCCCCTCAGCCCCCTCACGCCTCCCCCTTCTTCTCCACGTCAAGAACAGAGGTGGGGTGCCCCTGCAGCTCGTCCTCCTTCCCCATGGCTGCCCCAATCAACCACAACAAGAGAAGGACGCCCGGTTGCACTACATCGTCGTCACCGGCCATCGCGATGTGTATCCTCACTCCATCACACCATCCCACATGGTGAGAACACTCCAACATCTCCCTCATACTGATTTCATGTTCCTCTAAGCAAATCATGTACTTTGGATGACATATGGTTGATCCCCGGCGAAGATTACCTATGATATGTGTGGCTGTCCTCGCGGCCAGCCATGCTGCTGTTGAGGAATTTGGCGTTCCTCACTGTTTTGTTGATCCAATCATCAAACCCTTTGGTGAAATTGTGTATAGCATCCTTGAACACGCCTTTGCAAAATGGTTTGGCCATAGGTGCTGAGAATCTAGAAATATGGTCATCCCCATGCCTGCTGTCTCTGCTGTTTAGTCAGATTGCAGCTCTGAGTTGTTTTGGCGTTCCCCGCCAATCCACTGTTCGAATGACCATGCCCTTTAACCTACTTGTTTATGACATCCATGCACATGATCCCACAAATTGGCTTGGCTATGCAATTCATAATGGCCGAGATATAGTGACCCAAGTGTCTACTATCCCTGCTGTCCATACAGCACTAACCCTGTTTTTGGCAACGACGTTCCCGTTGATCCATTGAACCCCTTGGTGAATCCTTTGGCAATAACATCTTTTATGTAGATGCACATGTCTCTGCCAAGTTTCATGGCCATATGATCAAATATGAAAGAGATATCATCATTTTTGTGTTGGCTGTCCCTGTTGCCTGCAGCAATGCTGATGCCGGTTGGCATGCGCGTTCCCGATGATCTGCCACTCCGGTGGTCAAGCCCTTTGACCACATTGTGTATCATAAACCTAAACATATCCCTGCAAGTTGGCTTAGCCATATGAACTATGAAACTTGAGTTATAAGCATCACCATATCGCTGCTCCTGCCATGCCGACAATCTCACAATGCCTTCTTGCAATCTTGTTTCCCCGCTTAACCGATGGTCAAAACATCGTGCCCCTTCACCAAAACATGTTCCATACAGTACCTAGAAACCCCACAAAATGGATCACCATTTGTCTTTGTCATACTATGCAAGAAATCATCAAATCCACTGTTGTCTGCCATCGAGTATGCTCAACCGATGCACTGATCGTCATAATCATGTTTCCCTTGACCTAGCTCCACTTTAGTGCATTCGTTGATCATGACATGTTCCCAAGCAACCTATACACATATCCAAAATCCCACTCATATATCAATAAGTAATAATTAGAACATGAGTTCTTTGTGCAACCTCTCCATCCGCCTTAAATCCATGGTTGTCGTACACTTGTCAAGTTCTAGTTATCCCACCACCACCACCACCATAATCTTTGTTATGTAATGTCCTATAAATGAGGAAGAATCTTGTTGCCAAAGCCATAACATATCATCCATGGACCCTTCATGTCTTCCAATGATGCCTATTCGCATACAACCTACTCTGTCAAATCCGTTCTATCCTAAGTACATATCCGATTGTCCTACCCCTATTCGTGCAACATGACCCCATGTGTTGCACACATGTCCCCTACATCTTTTGGTAATCAAAGACATAGTCCCACAAGAATACACCCGATTGTCCGAATGTCCTAACCCTTTCATGTTATACCTTTCCAGCATGAGCAAGTGATAACCAAATACACTCGTCCTATTCAAGTCATGCTATATCAACTCTCGACATCCACACTACCACCACAATGTCATAGCTATCTCATCTATCAACCTCGACATATCACTCTAGCTCAGTCATGCGACATCATAACTTCAATGCTTAGATATCAAGATATCGTGTCACGTGATGTATATCAATTCAATCTCATTGTCCTATATATGCAATCTATTCTAGTCTATCAACCCATCCCTATTGTACTCCATGATATATATCATGCTCTCTCAAGCCAACCCCTATGTTTATGTTAGAACCTAACTCACATCCATTTGTTTCATTCTAAAGAATATGTTTATTCTAGTCCAAACTCCACCTTGCTCATCTGAATCCAATCCTTTCCACCGATACCTTGTAATTCTCACATCTTTTAATCATAGTTGTTGTTGTGCTTAGTTTTTGCGCTCGCAAGATATTAGACTGACCCATATGCTTTCAAAACCTTTATAGCTTATTTCTTTGTAATGTTTGGTGTACTGTTTTTAGGGTCATCTTCAGGTGTTTGCGCCAGTTTGTTGCTATCGGTAGAAGAAGCTATGTGAGGACGATCCGGAAGGAAACTTGGACAAGTTTAACCAAGCTTTTGAAGGCAAGTATAACCTACGGTTTCCTTGTTACCTATTAATGCAAGACCCAGTAATCATCATGCATGTGTCAACTTGATGAACCATAGGACAATACTAGAATTCATTTGAACTGTATACCTTGTACCTATGGGAGGGTTTTTGCATAATATGATTAGAAATGCTATGCGCTATATAAATGCTAAATGTTTAATATTGATTAATGACTATGGAACAAATGTTAAAAGAGGCTTTTAACCACTTTTAGGGCACTGGAGCATGTTGTTCGCTTAGTGACCCACCCCAGCGACTATCTTTTAAAGCGGTCACCCGGGAGATCCCGTGCAACCTTGGGTATTATATGGCTCTGATCTTAGTTGTGTAACTAGACTTTCTCTAGCTTGTAGTAGTTACCGAAAGGCGCTAGAGGGGGGAACTGGGTTAAAGAATGGCTTCCTTGCCTGTCAAGATGTGTACTGGTCGGCTGTCAGGTGTGCCATCTTGAAGGGGGCCTCCATTCGCCTGGAAGCCGAAACCTTGCGGCTACTACTAGTTAGGGTAGCTAATGAAAGGCTACGTAGTGAAACCCTGCCGTACTTCCATAGAGGAGGTAACGTGGGCCTTGCAAACCCCGGCATATGGGAATCACGGCCTAAGGTGAAAGTGTACAACCTCTGCAGAGTGTAAACCTGATATATCAGCCGTGCTCACGGATACGAGCGGCTCGGATCCTTTTTAAGTAGTCCATGGTGGGGTATGTTGGTGGTTGGTTGGTTACCTCTTTTTAACATAATGATTATCACTTACCATGGGACAACAGGGTTTATACATCTAGTAATATAAGGAGAATATAAAATATGATCAACTTAAAATGCTGACCGCAGTCAACCGAGTCAAGCCTTTGAGCCTTGCATCCCCGTAGTTGTACTTGCTGAGCATGGTGAGCTGACGCTTGCTTTACAATCAATGAACAAAAATCCCGGATGGGTACCAGATGGTGGTTGAAGTGAAGAGTTCTCTCTGAGGAGTTCCAAGAGTACTAGGCGAGTGTTCCCCCAGTCAACCGTCCCTGTGGAGTATGGAGTCCCGAAGAATGAAGATTACGAATAGTTTTCGTTGTGCTTTGTTATATATGTAAGTCTTAAAGTAAATAAGTTTCGCTATGTAATAAAGCATTGTTCTTGATATTCTTCATATTTGTTGCTATATGTGTCGTGTGGACATCCTGGGCACACATATAGTTAGCGCTTGGTATTCTTTGGAAAACCAGGTGCGACACTTGGTGAAAATATCAGCCAGTTGATGATGAGTATCGACATGGCGAAGGTCGATATCACCCTTCTCCTGGTGGTTTCGCAAGAAATGAAAGCGCACATCAATGTGTTTGGTCTTCGAGTGAAGCATGGGGTTCTTAGCAACGCTAATAGCACTCGTGCTGTCACAAAGCAAAGGCACGCGAGAAAAGCTCAGACCAAAATCACGCAAAGTGGCCATCATCCAAAGCAACTGGGAACAGCAGCTAGCCGCAGCAACATATTCAGCCTCTGTGGTAGACTGAGCGACACTAGACTGCTTGCGAGAAGACCACGAAACAAGAGAAGAACCAATAAACTGGCAAGTCCCAGAAGTGGACTTGCGCTCAATACGGCAACCAGCAAAATCGGCATCCGAATAACCGCAAAGGGAGAGGGTGGAGGAAGCAGAATACCAAATCCCGAACTCAGGTGTGAAACGAAGGTACCTGAATATGCGCTTCACTGCCTGACGGTGAGAAATGCGCGGTGACGCCTGAAAGCGCGCACACAGACACACCGCGAACTGGATGTCCGGGCGTGTCGCTGTCAGGTAGAGGAGCGACCCGATCATGCTGCGGTACTCCTTCTGGTCCACTGCTTCTCCATCCACATCCGCATCCAGGGCAGTCATCGTCGACATGGGTGTTGGAAGAGGCTTGGCCTCACCCATATCGAACCGCTTCAGCAAGTCCTTGGTGTACTTGCCCTGATGCACAAACGTCCCCTCTCGGGATTGCTTAATTTGCAACCCGAGAAAGAATGTCAGCTCGCCCATCATGCTCATCTCGAACTCCCTGCTATAGTATCTACAAACTTGGCAACCAAAGCGTGAGAGGAACCACCGAAAATGATATCATCCACATAAATCTGGACCAAGAGAGTGTCTTTGCCTTGCCTAAGGAGAAAGAGCGTTTTATCTACACATCCCATTTTAAAACCCTTAGCAAGCAAAAAGGTTTTCAACCTATCATACCAGGCTCTAGGGGCTTGTTTCAAACCATATAAGGCTTTGTGGAGTTTAAAAACATGGTTTGGAAACTTGGGATTTTCAAAACCGGGGGGTTGCTCAACATAAACCTCTTCTTCTATGTAGCCGTTTAAGAAGGCACTCTTGACATCCATTTGAAAAAGTTTGAAACCTTTGGATGCAGCAAAAGCCAAGAGTATCCTAATAGCCTCCAAACGAGCTACAGGAGCAAACGTCTCCTCATAGTCTATCCCCTCCTTTTGACTATAACCCTTCGCTACAAGCCTGGCCTTGTTTCTAACAACGTGGCCATCCTCTCCTTGCTTGTTTTTGAAAACCCATTTTGTCCCAATAGGCTTATACTCAGGAGGAGGTGGAACTAGAACCCAAACCCGATTTCGCTCAAAATTTTCTAACTCCTCATGCATGGCATTGACCCAATTAGGATCTGTCAATGCGTGTCCAACATCTCAGGGCTCAAAATTAGCAACAAAAGCAGAATGAGCGAAGTGCGAGATTTGCTGTGACCTCGACCGAGTGACTCGTTCGTCGATGTTGCCGATCATCTGCTGAGGTGGGTGCTGGCGCTGGATGTGTCGTGGCGCCTCCCTTGCCGAAGTGGCCTCCACCTCAACAGCAGCTGGTGCCTCCCCGGGTACAAATGGTACCGCTCGGGGTGGCGGATCCCACGACCCCCAGGAAGAAGAGGTGTCGGGGCCGTGAGTCGTCGTAGAAGCCGCTCTTTGCGGCACTGCAGGTGGAGGAGGTGCTGGGTCATCTATCCCTTCAGCACCTTCTTCTTCATCATCGAAAAGAGGCTCGCCAACCTCATGATCACCTGCACGCTCAAAACGGGAAGAAGAACAAACCATGGTCTCGTCGAAGGTGACATCTGATGTCTCCATGACTCGGTTAGTATCAAGGTTAAGTACACGATATGCGCGAGTGTGAGTGCCATAACCCAAAAATACTCCGTCAGAAGAACGAGACTCAAACTTGTCTAAATTGCCCTTTTTGAGTATAAAACAATGGCAACCAAAAACTCGAAAATAACTCACCTTGGGTAGTTTTCCACAACGCAACTCATAAGAAGTCTTTTTCAAGAAAGCTCGGAGAAAAATGCGATTGGAAATGTAGCATGCAGTGCTCATAGCTTCGGCCCAATATCGCCTAGGAGTCCTATGCTCATCGAGCATCGTCCTGGCCATCTCTACAAGGGTCCGATTCTTCCTCTCTACAACACCATTTTGTGGCGGTGTGTAGGGGGAAGAAAACTGATGCTCTAAACCCAAGGAGTTACAAAACTTCTCAAAATCCAAATTTTTAAATTCGGAACCATTATCACTCCGAATTGCTCGCATCGAGTTCAAAGGGAACTCGTTCTGAAGACGCAAAATCAGATTGCGAGCAAAGGAGAAAGTCTCGGTCTTCTCAGCTAAAAAGAAGACCCACGAATATCTCGAAAAGGCATCAACAACAACAAGCACATACCACTTCCCCCCAACCGAGCTCACCCGAGCCGGACCAACAAGGTCCATGTGCAAAAGCTCTCCAGGGCGCTTGGTCATGACCTGAGTCACTGGATGGTGGGGAGCGGCAACCATCTTCCCGTGTCTACAAGAGTGGCACACAAGATCCTTCTCCATATGCAACTTGGGCAATCCTCGGATTAGGCCAAGTGAACTAAGCCTTGCAAGCAAGTCGAAGCTCAAATGTCCAAGTCTCCTATGCCACTTCCAAAGATCAGAGGAGGAAGGTCCAGCCACAAGACAACGAGAAGTGCCAAAAGACTCCGAGAAATTCGCACGAAAGACTTTTCCAAAGGGCGAAATCAAACACACAAGATTGCCCCGAGGATCCAAAATACTACTGAGATTCGGTTTAAAACGAATCTCATAGCCGTCGTCAAAGAGTTGCGAAACAGAAAGAATGTTAAAATGCAAGTTAGAAACAAGAGCAACATCGCGCAACACAAAGTGCTCATTAACTCGAACCGACCCGCGAGACAAAACCTTACCTTTGCTATTGTCGCCGAAGGTTATGTACTCCTTTCCGGCAACAGGGCTAAGGCTGGAGAACCACTTGGCGTTTCCGGTCATGTGCCTCGAGCAACCGGAATCCACCAACCAAATGTCCTCCAACCGTTTTACCTACATCAATAAAAAGACATAGGGTGAGCATACGGTCCAACCTGGGGTTTAGTGAAGTAGGAAGAATACCAGTGTTTGGCCGGCTGCTCCAAAAGAACGGTTAGCAGAAAAACCATTCCTAGCACGTCTACGAGAGGAGCGCTCAACCATGTAGAGGAAACGTGGTCCGCTAAGGGAGGAGCGTCCATCGCGATACTCAACCGCGGTGGGGGAAAACGCTCAACTACAAAGCCTCCGTCACGGGGTCCATAGCCTACAGCTGCAGGCTCCCGCCGGGCACGCTCTCTACGAGGCCTAGCCTAGCAACTTGAGGCACTGCGCCTCTAGGCCTGCATCTCTCCTCGGATCGGAGCTCTCTGCTGCCTAGGCCTGGGAACTTGAGGTTCTCTGACCTCTGGGCCTAGCTACTCTCCTCGGACACCATCGGAACATTCGGCACATGTACATCATGGAAAAGGATGGTACATGTCCGTGTTGTTCATCTCCCTAGCACAGCGCACCTCTCTCTTGCGCCTAAAGCAGAACTCGCTCAAGTGTCCATCTCTCCCACAGTCACAATGGTACCTCACCGCACGCAAAGGGGTTGGTGGTACTCAAGGCGTGGGTGTGGGATCACTTTGCCCTTCTGTGGGCAACTCCTCCTCCGGATAGGTGGCATTGTGTCCAGCTGTTCTTTAAGTGGTTGGGTTTGGGATGCGCACACTTGGTTCTTGGGTGGAGCTCTCGGAGGTTCCTCAACACCCCATCCTGGGTGGTAGGCTTGACGGGCTCTGTGGGTGGAAGCTTGGTCATTTGGGAGTAGTGGTGGAATTGGGCTTCTCACTAGGATTCAGACCACTCGACTCTCCAATCTTCCCAAAAGTAGAAAGATCAACACCCTGAGCGAGAGACCTACACCAGAACCTCCAGCAGCTCGCTTAAATTGGGAGATCATCATCCCGAGCTGCGGCTCACTACAAGAGACCCATGACAAGATGGTCCGAAGGTATGTGTTTTCCTCCTCGGTTTGCATCTTGCCATGCTTGACATTGGCAATCTCCATCTCCAAACCCTCACACAAAGCACACTTAGCCACACAAGTGCTACCTGAGTTGCCTCCTCAAGAGACACAATCTTGGCATTCTTCTCTGCCAACTCAGATTGCAAGACAGGACAAGTCTTGCATGCACCCAACAGAGAAGGTCTAGCCTTCAGCTCATCCACCTCTCCTACCAGCGCAGCACTTACCTCTCAAAGTGAGAAGGTCAATCATGTGCGTGGTGCACATTTCACACTCAACCTCCTCCGACACGACCATGGTGGACTTGGCAAACTCAAGCTCCCTCACCGTGTCCTCCCACTTCTGCCTAAACTCCTTACGCTCTCTAGCGGCACGCCTAAGCAGCTTATCCTGACTAAGCAAGGCGGCAGTAAGCTTCTCATTCTCAAAAGAGCTCGTCGTGGGTCATAGATACCTGGGAGGTGTCGTCGTCGTCGTCGTCCCGAGGGTGTGCTCCAGCTTGCCGTCGACCTCATCACCAAGCGCCATGGTGCAGAAGCCATCGTCGTCGGCGAAGAAGCAGAGACCGTTCAGCTTGTCCTCGATCCTCTTCTTCTTCTCGGACTCGTCATCGCTTGAGCAAGCGGAGTCGTCATCCGAGCCGTCGATGTCGCTGAGCGTGGCGAAGAACGCACGCTGCTCAGCTTGGGCCTTCTCCAGTACTTCTTCTTGATGTACTCCTTGTCGAAGCCGCCCCTCCGCTTGTGCCTCGCGGGACGTACTTCTCCTTGCGCTTGCCGGAGTCGTACTTGTGCCCATGATCGCCCTTCCCAGATGAATGCTTCTTCTTGGGCAGTTGGCGATGAAGTGGTCGGGGTCGCCGCACTCATAGCATCCTGAGCGTCCTCCTCCGCGGCGACGGTTCATGCGGTTGTTGTGAAACCGCGAGAACCGGTTGGCAAGCATCGCTAGCTCGTCATCCCCCAGCGACTCAAGCTGGTCCTCTGTGACAGAAAAGAGAGACGAAAGAGCAAAACCTCCAGAGGGGTTAGAAGAGCCAGAAACCAAGCCATAGTCGGGCCAGAAGGATTCTCATAAGAAGCCCTCGACATGGCGTCAATCTCACTAGACTTGAGCTTACTAAAGAGCTCGTCGCAAGTGAGGGTCTCATAGTTAGACGATTCGATGATCGCCTGGACCTTTGAGTCCCACACTGACCGATCAAGAGTGTGCAAAAGCTTCAAAGCCCTCTCATGATCGTCAAAGGCAACAGCTCCTTGTTCGCTCTCATCTTGTTGACAATGACCAGAAAGCGAGCGAATAAAACTCTCTATGCTCTCGCCAGGCATATGTCAAAAGTTCTCATACTCCCGCTTGTGCGACTCATAGAGGCGGGATTTGACCTGAGTGTTTCCCTCATGGAAGCGCATGAGGGTCGCCCAAATCTCGCGAGCCGTGGGGAGGTGGAAACGCGATCGAACTCGGACATGCTCAAACAGGAGAAACAAGGCGTTACGTGCCCGGCTATTGGCCTCATGCTCATCGATCTGGAGCTGAGTGACACGAGCAGCCAAGACAACGTAATCATCCCTGTTGCAAATCTCCCAAACAGAAGAGCCCATGCTCTGGAGATAGGCCGACATGCGTATCTTCCAATACGCATAGTTCGTCCCATCAAAGAACGGCGGTTTGCCCACGCCGCGATCCATGTCGCCTTCTGTGGATCTGGAACCGGCTAAGGTGGAAGATCCTTAACCTGCTCCGATACCATTGAAAGACCGAGAAGCAACCAGAAAGCGACCAGAGGGGGGGTGAATGGGAGCTCATCAAAATTCCTTACGGAAACTAGTAGCCACTGTCCCGAGAATCACCCCAAAAGACAAACCCTAGAGCTTGCTAATGTCCACGACCCTAGATGTAGGGTGGATGCTTCCAAGAAGCACAACGGGACACTACACATCTAGAACCAACGCAAAAGACGGAAACCAAATCCGACAACGAACGAACCACCGGCGAACGAAAACGCGCAAACCAGTCACGACCGGACTCTGGGAAGCGTCCGATCAGTGAGCACCGGACGCGTCCGATCGTGCGAAATCCGTTCTGGGACCTTACTGTTCCCGACCGGACTCTGGTGAACAGAGCGTCCGGTCACAAACTGTGCGTCCGGTCACAAAGGTCAAGCCGAGTGAACAGTGCGATGAGTGAGTCCGGTCGAACAAGAACCCAGCGTCCGTCAGCTAGAGAAAATCGCCACGCGACATTCAACCACCGGACGCGTCCGGTCAACGCGAGGACAGCGTCCGGTCACCCCGACAGCAGCCTGTTCGTCCACCGATTCGACTCGATCTCACCCAAAATGAATCCTCTAGGGATCAAACTTGGTGATAAGAGTCAAAAGGAGTATAGTGAGCTATCCCTAAGAGATCATGGCTCGAACCTATCTCCAAATCGATGAATCGAAGAATTTCGGGGGAAGGGAGAAAACTTGACCCGAAACGAAAATCAATCGATCTCCTAGACCGTGAGGTTAGAGGAGAATTCCTTCAGTGGAAAGAAGTGCCTCACGATCTAGAACAACTTGGTTCAAACGGTTTTGCAAAAGATGAACCGAGCAAAGAGATCAAGCGACGGGAAAATCGTGGAGAAAAAGGATTCCGCGAAGAACACGAATGAAACGCGAATCACAACCACGAACTGCAACCGTATGGCTACCACACGCTACAACCGTGAGGATACGGCCTCACTTCCTCAGAATCAACAGTACACAGAGGCAAGTCTCTCTGCGGATCTCAGCTAGCTACAGCAGGGGATGGGAGAGCAGGAAACCCTAAGTGCGAAAGAGCAAATGACTGAGATATCGAAGGGAGGAGGGTGTCTCCCGACTACTTATCCTATTACTAGCCTAAGTCTATTTCCTACTCTACCCCTCTCTATTCTAATTACAAGAGCGAACCAGCTAAATCCTAGGGTTATTCTAGACCAACTCGGTGGTAGGTGTATACCAACGGCCACGCCCGCACAAACCGAAGCGTTGCCTCGACGCAACCTCCAGATCGCCGCCACGTGCCGCCCTCGCTCTGCACCCCCGTTTTGTGGCCCAACCGGAAACCAGCCTTTTCCAGCCAACCCCCGGTTTTGAGGCCCAAACCGGGAAACCAGCCCACCAGCATCTGAGTTTTGAGGCCAAACTCAGCAAACCCTCAGAGCCCAGGTTTTGAGGCCCAAACCTGGAAACCGTCCTCAGCCCGATTTTTGTGGCCAAACTCGGAAACCCTCAGCCCGAGTTTTGTGGCCAAACTCAGAAACCGTCCACGCCCAGGTTTTGAGGCCCAAACCTGGAAACCGTCCATCCGATGGTTTTTCCCTGGCTCTACCACCAAACCGACGTCGTAGATGGGATGCACCTCCCGTGCACCCCGTCCACCGACACGTGTCCCCGAGTCCACGACTCAGACAACACATGACCGCACTTCTTCACTTGTCGTCATCACAGGCTGCCAGCCACCACAGCTGATCCTCGAGCCTCTGGTCCCTCAGTCCAAGCCTCACGTCCGCCCTTCGCCACTCTCGGTCCATCGGCACGGCACGTCTCTACTTGACCTTCACCTCGCCTTCAATCACTGCATCCGTGCTCGACACCTGCACAACACAAGCCAAAGAACATGCGCATCATCCCAGTTGACAATCACTCATCACTCAGAGACCCGACATACACCCATGTATCCGCACAATCCATATTGGACCTCACAATTTTGAAGAAGAAGTCTGCGACCTTGGAGCAAGCGTCAACATTATGCCAAAGGTAATATACGAACAAATTCATGGTGCACCTCTGTTGTATATAAGTATGTGTTTACAGCTTGCAGATCAGACACTGTGCTACCCATTGGGAATTCTAGAAGATGTCTGTATACGAGTGGGACGCTCGTATGTGTGTGTATACTTTATAATCGTTGAAACAGGGTGAGACAATAGAGCACCCATTATTCTTGGACGCCCATTCCTAAGCTCAACCAAAGCCATCATCTATGCGGACAGCGCCAAGATCTGTTTCACGATCATAGGCAATAAAGAAAGATTCAGCTTCAAGAGCCGTACACTCACTACCCGAGTGTCGGTGTTTGTTAACCGACAACTCATCTTGAGGGATCTTAGACGATTTGTTCGGTGGGGATCGACGTATGCAGAACTCGATGGTAAACGCAGAGACAAGGATTTATACTGGTTCGGTCTGCTGAATAGCATCCCTACGTCAAGTGTGGGGGGGAATAATATCTGGCGCCCTGCGCGTATGGGTGTCTGCGTACCGATCTAGGGAGCTCTGCCTCTCTTTATATAGTCCAGGAGGCAAGAGTCCTAGTCGGTTACAATCTTAGGAGTCCTAGTAGAATTACAAGGTAATAATACTACTAGGATTACATACGGGGAGTCCTAATTGGACTAGGTCTTCGCCCTTGCTTGCGGAGTACCCGGGGACTCTATCCCACAAGCCCCCGAGCTCTTCATGGTTTGTTGGTGAAGTCATCTTGAGACCTTGGCCTTGATCAAGTGTCATCCGAGTACCTTCCGAGAGAAACCATAAAGTGCTCTTGAAGTCTTCTAATGGTGTGCGCTTTCTGAAAAGCGCACCCATTGGGTGTAGCCCCCGAGCCTCTTGCTATTTAGCATAAAGAGCTGGAGGGTCTTGTCTGAAATTGCTCCAATTCCTTTCGAAGAAATTTAGATGCATCATCTGAGGATATGTATCCCGTAGCCCCCGAGCCTATAATCGACTACTCGGAGTCGATTGTAGGATCTTGTAGACATCCTCAAGGGTGCAGCCGAGTAATCTCCCGAAGACAAGGATCAATATCTGCTTGTCGTCGAGTGGTTGAATGCTTGTAACTTTGATCTTTCATCCTTGAACCCGAGCCCCCGAACGTAGTCGGAGAAAAGCTGTTTGCACAAGATCAACTTGTTTGTATATTGAATTAAACATAGCTGCACATAGGCTATGTCTAATTAGGTGGACGTAGTAGACCAGGCGTCTCGACTGACTTAATAGTCGTGAAGGACAAGTATGAGTGCTACTCTTAGCACTTGAGGGATGGACGTAATTGACTAGGCATCTCAGAGGGCACGTCTGCCGCTAAGGACGAGTCAGTCCGAGTGCTACTCCTGAGCACTTTTAGGTGGACGTAATTGACCTGGCGTCTCAAAGTAGCGTAGTAGCCACAGAGGACGGGTCAGTCCGAGTGCTACTCTTAGCACTTTTGGTAAGGGACTTTATTGACCAAGCATCTCAAAGGGCTCGATTGCCGCAAAGGATGAGTCCGTCTCCTTTATTTTTGCAGCGTGTGCAGCCATTAAGGTCAAATTAGTCCTTTGGCATTTTGCAGCGTGTGCAAAGGCGTGAACAACTCTTGGTTGTGCGCCAAGTAATGTCGAGTAGCATGAATCAATGGTCAAAGCCTATTGTATGCTCTATGGGATGGACGTAATGACCAGGCGTCTCAATGGGCGTGATAGCCTCAAAGGACGAGTCAGTCCGGGTGGACATAATTGACCATGTGTCTCATCTGACTTAATAGTCGTGAAGGACGGGTCTGTCCAAAGTATGAGCAACTCTGGGTTGCGTGCCGAGTAGTCGGAAGCGTAGTAGCGGCATGGCTACAGATCCGGTAGAGTAGGCAGCATGTGCCGAGTAGTCGAAAGCGTAGTAGCAACATGGCTACAGATCCGGTAGAGTAGGCAGCATGTGCCGAGTAGTCGGAAGCGTAGTAGCGACATGACTACAGATCCGGTAGAGTAGGCAGCATGTGCCGAGTAGTCGGAAGCGTAGTAGCGACATGGCTACAGATCCGGTAGAGTAGGCAGCATGTGCCGAGTAGTCGGAAGCGTAGTAGCGACATGGCTACAGATCCGGTAGAGTAGACAGCATGTGCCGAGTAGTCGGAAGTACGCGCGGAGTCCTATTTTTTACCCATGGCTCAGCTTGCTTGCAGCTTGGATAATTTGCTGACAGCTCGCCTTCGGCCTGGACAGCTCGTCTTGCGTAACCTCGATCAAGCTGGAGTAGTACTGATGCGCAGGTACTGCTTAGCGTGGAGTTCAACTTGAGGATGGATTGTTGACTTGCAGTCCTCGCTTGCCGTACGTAGACGTTTGTATGCCTTCCTTGTTTGCAACCTGGTTGAGGACTCGGACGTGGCCTTGCCTGTGCGCAAGTCTTGGTGTCCTGTATGGTCCTATTTTGCATGTTAGTTTGTCATGAAGTCCCGATCCAATGCGTGATGGTTTTATCTTCTGCATGCTATCGGACGATCTTGATTTGAAGCCGATCATAGTCGTAGGTGCATGCAGTGTCCGACAGACTGGAGCCATCATGCAAATATGTTGTCATGATCCTTCATGCAGACATCACGTTCCAAGTTCGTTGATGTAGTCGGCGACGCTGATTTGTTGATGTAGTCAACGGTAGATAAATCTGCCGATCAAAGTTCTATCTTCATGGTAGACACATCTTGGTCCCTGAATTGTTCAAAGCTTGGCCGAGACCCTATCGGCTGGGTGCTCGAATGGTGCTGCTGCGTGATACATTGCGGCAGGCTGCGTCGAAGGATGTCGTCGTGATTAGCCAGATTGGAACGCCATGAGCAAAGTCCGTCGAAGCGTGCCGAGAATTTGTTCTTGAAATCCATCGAGATCTTGATCGCAATTGCGCCAAAAATCCCCTACCTGGCGCGCCAGCTGTCGGTGTTTGTTAACCGGCAACTCGTCTTGAGGGATGTCAGACGATTTGTTCGATGGGGATCGACGTATGCAGAACTCGATGGTAAACGCAGACACAAGGATTTATACTGGTTCGGTCTGCTGAATAGCATCCCTACGTCCAGTGTGGGGGGAATAATATCTGGCGCCCTGCGCTTATGGGTGTCTGCGTACCGATCTAGGGAGCTCTGCCTCTCTTTATATAGTTCAGGAGGCAAGAGTCCTAGTCGATTACAATCTTAGGAGTCCTAGTAGAATTACAAGGTAATAATACTACTAGGATTACATACGGGGAGTCCTAATTAGACTAGGTCTTCGCCCTTCCTTGCGGAGTATCCGGGGACTCTGTCCCACACCGAGTCCACCCTCAGATGCCCTACAAAGACTCAAACACTATATCATCAAAGAAGAAGAATAGGAACAGAAGGAGGAAGAACAAGGCTACACAACCACATCAAGACACAGTATGAATGGTCAACTTTGTCCAAACAGAATACGACCACCTTCTTCCATCACCATACCTCGCCAAGAGAGATGACCCAGACGTACCGACCATCGATTGCAAGATCGAGGGAAGTACATTCCGCAAGACGTTCTGCGACATCGGTTCAAGTGTCAACATAATGTCTAAGGTAACATATGAACACTTATATAAAAATGGACCTATGTATCAGACATATGTGCAGCTGCAGTTGACGGACCAAACTTATCGATTTCTGGAAGGAATAGTAAAGGACGTGATGATCCAAATTAAAGATCACTATTTTCCTACCGACTTCATAGTACTAGATGTAACACTCCAGTGTTAAGCAACTAAAACCTGACATGTCATCATATGCATTGGCATTTCATTTGAGTGATAACCTGGTATTGCATTCACTAAAACAAGTTTATCATTTGATGTTATGCTTAGTTGATAAAAAGTGTTTAAGTTGATCTCTAGTTTATGCTTTCATGTTTTTGAATAGTGTTTGTTTGAGTAAAGGGGTTTTATGGTAATTTCTTATATAGCAGTGAATTTTGAATCAAACTTTGTTTTATATCTCAAGGGTGTATTTGGATTTTGATTCAAGTCATCAATGGGGTATAGAGCAGATTTTGGTTGAAATTCATTTTAATAGTTTAAATAATCCCAAAATCCTATTTTGTTCCCTTTTTCTATAAATTAAAATCTAAAAAGAATTTGGGTATGTTTCAAAAAGCAAAGTTGTTCTATTTCTGTCAAGGAACAACTTTGATGTGTAAAGTTTTTCAAGTGTTCATGCAAAATCAAAAGTATTTGTGAAAGTTCTATTTTTGTCTTTCTTATCCCTTTTTGCAAATTTAACTCAAATTCAATATGCAAGTTAAATTTGGGTGTGTTGCAAAAATAAAAGATGTTCAGTTTGAAATTCTGAGCATTTGATATTTTGGAATATTTTCAACTTCTATTCAAAATTTTAAAGTAATTTTTTTTAATTAGAGAAGGGTAGAAGGGGAAAGGGAGAGGATATGTTCTTGTCCCTGTTCATGGCGGCAGGGAGAGGGTGATCTGTTGATCACCCGTGCGCGCGCGTGGACGCCGATCTCTCCCGAACCCGCACACGACCGTGACCGTGGCGAGGTTGCGCGCCTGCTGGACAGTTCTCTCGCGTCGTGGCATCTCCTCCTGCGCTCGCCGTCGCCGTTTGCCACCGGTGCACCGACAGGCACCATCTTGATCCCAATCCAAAATTGACCGTCTCTGCTTCATCTCATCCCAATCCACCGCACCTATAAGTATCTTGTTACCTTGCGCACCTCCCGGACTTTACCTCTCCATCTCCAACACCTCAGAGATCTCGCACTCGCCGGAATCCTCTCCGCCGGTCTTGGAATCGCCGCCGAGCTCGGTTCCGCAGTGGTCAGCTCAACCGAGCATCTGTTCGACCACTTCTCTTGTGTTATGGCTTCACCGTGATCCCTGTAAACTCATCGGCTCGATGATTCCATGTCTAATGCCCAGATCTCGTCGGAACAGCGCCATCTTCACCGGAGTTCTCCGCCGATCGCCGTTGCACGCACGTGGTCGTCTATCTTCCGAGCTTGCTCCATCCAAACCATCCGCACCATCGTCTTCAGGGTGAGCTACTGAAGCTTCCTAGCTCTTCCGTTCTACTGCTACCGATCTAGGTTCGCCGGAACATCTACGCCGTGGCTCGGTCCGCCGCCGTGCGTGGCCACACCTCACCGGAGCGGTAGCGTTTAGGGTTAGAAGCTCTGTCGGCCGCGGGTGACACGCCGGTGATGATGCGCGCGTCGTCTAAGTCTCTACTGGCCGGGGTTGGCCGGCGTAAGGACGGTCGCCGCTCGGTTCGCCGTCGTACGCTCGGGCCATGGCCAGGGACCTCGCGTTTGTAAAGATAAGATCTTCCAGGGTGTTCGTTGCAAAGTCCCAGACTCAGGTGAATAGCACCTTGGACTGCGGGTTAGTTTCGCTTAAGCCGAAGGGCTTTTCTGCAAAGCTGTCAGGGCGCTCCGTCTTGCTCGAGCCAGGTCTCGAGCGGACATATGGACACGTGCTCACGTCTCGAGCTATGCCTCGAGCAGGCGCCTCCTCCGCTTCGCTCGAGCCGAGCCTCGGGCGAACGTGTTCACCGTTCCACCCGAGCTAGGCCTCGGACGGACGAGTTTTTTTCCGCCTCGCCCGAGCCGAGAGTCAGGCCTCGGACGGGTGCTTGGTGTTTATCGTCTCGGTCGAAGATAGGCCTCGAGTGGACCCTCGGGCGCTGTCTCGCGGGAGCCAGGCCTCGAGCGGACCCTCGGGCGTTGTCTCGCTCGCGCCGAGCCTCGAGCAAACGCACCCGCACTCACCGCCGTGCGCTCGCGCCACGTTGGGCCGAGTTGGCTTGGGCCGAAAGCCCAGTTTGGGTTAGTTCAAGTTTTTCTTTTTCTGGTTTTATGCACAGTAATCAGTTTTGTTATTTTTGCTATAATTAATCTATAGCTCTGTTTTTTATGAAATTTGACATGATAGATGATAGCATGTCTGTGCTAATATAAAATTATGAAACTTGTGTTTTGAGTACTTTTGCTATAGTCTTTAAATCTGTACTTTAATTAATAAATGTAACTTTGATGATTTTTGTAATTTTCTGTGTTTGTCCAAAAATCATGAAATTTGAAATGCAAGTTTATTTTGGTCATGTCTACCTTTATGTTTAATTTCATTTCTGTTTGAATTAATATAATTGTTTTATAAGTAAAAGCTATTTATAGGCTTATAAAAATAAATAGAAAAGAATAATCATTTAGGTTTTTTGTGATTTTGGATTTGTTTGACAACCAATGGGAATCTAGCATGATGCTCCCTGGTTAAGGTTTTCTATATGTTCATAGTTCTTTGTCATTTATTAATTATATAGTCTTGCTTTATGATATAATAAGAAATGCTTAGTAGTTTAAAGAATTATTAATCAAGTTAGTTTCTTTCCTTTTCATGAAGGAAAGTTGTACTCAAGTAACTGTTTATAGTTTGGAAATTTCCATCTTTACCATGTTCATGTCAAAGCATCTCATTGATCATGCATATGCACTTATTCGTGTAGACTCCGTTCCGAAGAGCCTGTTTCTCAGTGGTTTCCTCTGAGGGTGTAGATCTTCCCGTCTCGTCTGAGTTGCCGGACTTCGCTGTTTTTCAAGGCAAGCCCCGGTGCATTTAAACAATCCCTTGAATTTCGCAATTACACTTTTCTTTATAATTTGATGCATTAGCTGTTTATCAAATAAATGTTTTAAACCTGTTGATGCATGATTTACCTTGTTGTTATACCAATCCCTGATACCTGTTTTCACAAACAGTAGAAATGCTTAGACTTGCTTTCTCACTCTTCCTGACAATTGGTTATATTTTTGATGTTGGTTATCTCTATGATGTAGTAGCTTACATCAAGAAGGAGTCTTGATGTAACGCTATTCTACATAGGACCTTACCGTTGTTGGCCTGCTAGATTGAGACTTTTGAATACAGCCCACATGCGGTGGTAAGCCTCGTCTATAGCTATTCCGATACTTGAGAACGGCTAATCGCGCACTGGGAGTGGAGAGATGGCGGGAGTAGCGTGTACCCTCGGGGCTATGAGATAGTCGGGTTCGAGGTGTACTGTACTCTCGGGTGGCGCGAACCCGGTCTTGTATGGGAGGATCTATAGATAGGGTTGATATATGCAAGATTAAGTTCTACATATGTCGTGTGGTACTGAATCCCCAGCTGGGTTTAAAAGATTCGAATCGTCGTGTTTCCTTGGATATGGAGCCTCAATCCACTGACCCACACCGTAGTAATAATTGGATCTTTATGAGATGAGAACTAAAGATATGGTATGCTTATGAAAGTTTGAGAATCTTTAGATAGTTATGAAATTTAATCTTGAGTTAAAACTTGAAAGTAGGATTCTTCTATTAGTAAGCTTTTATGCAAATGAAAAGTATTGTTGAGCCTACCCAAACCAGCATGACCCTGAAGTCTTTTCTGTTGACGGGTAAGTCTTGCTGAGTATCGACCGTACTCAGGGTTTGTTAACCCCTGTTGCAGGTTCTAATAGGTGATGTTGATCATGGTCATGTCAGTGGGCTAGACGTGATCTGGTTGTTCTTCTTCTCCAACTTAGGTACTCCGCCTAAGTGTGGTTCCGTAATACTATTCTACTTCCGCAATACCAGTTACGTTTATGTAAAAAGTAACTTATTCATGGTTTTGTAAAGTTATCTATCTTTCTTCCGCACTCCGATGGTATTTTGTATCAACTGTTGTAATGTTGTAATTATTCCAACCTTCATGATGATGATCCTGTGGTTCGTGGATAATTCGGGGTTCTCTCGGGGACACCCGACAGATCTTTCCAGTGATGTGGTACATGTGCACAATCAGTATGGTTCGGGAAGACGATGACGTGTGCAGGTGGGCCACATTAATGGGAGGTTCTGCCACAGAATGGTATCGGAGCAGGATTGTCATCAAAGGAAGACTAGTTACAATGTTACTTTCGAAAAACTTCAAAATGGTTTCGTAATCTAAATTTTTTGGATGTAACAAGTTAAAAATGATCCTTCCCTAAGTTTCTTTCTTGCTGAAAGACTTCATGAAGACTCTACTGGCAACTCCAGCTGAAGACACTGAGATGGTCTCAACTTGTCTACGGAAGGTTAATGGAGAATTAGCGTCCCTATCAAATCTTGACTGAAGAGCTTTTCAACATCCTGTTGGAGTCAATGAAGCTAAAGTGTAAAGTATAGCCCTATACCTAACTAACAGGCGAAGGCAGAGATCTCATGTCAGTGAAAGGTCGTATAGGACGAGCATATATCATATCATACCTAATGATAAAATGTGCTTCTTCTCTAAATTCTAAAAGCGGCTATGATCCCCGATAGCTGATCGTCCCTATAATCTGCTACCCTTGATGCTTATGTTCCATAAGTTCCTAATCCTGGAGAATTTTTGGATATCTTTTTATCACTCTACCACATAACGTCAGAATCAGGGTAAATCTTTGGTTCTTTTTAGATGTGTGTGTCATGCCTTGAATTGGCACATACCATTTGCTTGATGTCGTGTAAACTACGAATGGTGGTTGAAAGTTACTGAAATTGTGTTCTTTGAAAGGACCATGATCCGTGGACCGGATAAAAGCGTGGGAACCTGGGGTCACCTATGGACAGCCGCCATAGGGTGTTACTGCCAGGCGCTCACTGATATCCAGGCCTGTGGTCTTGATTCTTTCTAGTTCATTATTAAAGTGCTTTCATTTCTGAATGTCCGAAAGGGAGTTCAAACCATTTCCCTTGTAGTTATAACCAACCCTGCTTTTGGTTATAATTTCCCTCTTTATGAGATGAGAGATATAGAAGTTGTACTCTATTGTGGTGCCATGATTGGTGACCACGGTGCCGCGTCGGAACCTAGGGAATCTCGTGTGTCCGGATCACACTAGTTTCCGCTGGGTGCGCGTAGGTATCAAGGTCTACAGTCATGATCCATTATAGCCCGCAACCAATGTACGCTCTCTCTTGACTCTTCATAAATTTCCTTGCTTCACTCAAATGATTTCTACCTTGCTACTTACAACCGTGTTCTGATCTCGGTTGTACTTCTGAACCCTAACCCAGTTGTCTTGTGAACTCCTTGTGAGTAAACATGTCTGACACATTTCCTTTTCCATTACTTCACCCCAGCCTTTAAGTGCTTCTTAAATCTCGGGACGAGATTTCTTTTAGGGGGAAGGAGCTGTAACACTCCTGTGTTAAGCAACTAAAACCTGACATGTCATCATATGCATTGGCATTTCATTTGAGTGATAACCTGGTATTGCATTCACTAAAACAAGTTTATCATTTGATGTTATGCTTAGTTGATAAAAAGTGTTTAAGTTGATCTCTAGTTTATGCTTTCATGTTTTTGAATAGTGTTTGTTTGAGTAAAGGGTTTTATGGTAATTTCTTATATAGCAGTGAATTTTGAATCAAACTTTGTTTTATATCTCAAGGGTGTATTTGGATTTTGATTCAAGTCATCAATGGGGTATAGAGCAGATTTTGGTTGAAATTCATTTTAATAGTTTAAATAATCCCAAAATCCTATTTTGTTCCCTTTTTCTATAAATTAAATCTAAAAATAATTTGGGTATGTTTCAAAAAGCAAATTTGTTCTATTTCTGTCAAGGAACAACTTTGATGTGTAAAGTTTTTCAAGTGTTCATGCAAAATCAAAAGTATTTGTGAAAGTTCTATTTTGTCTTTCTTATCCCTTTTTGCAAATTTAACTCAAATTCAATATGCAAGTTAATTTTGGGTGTGTTGCAAAAATAAAAAGATGTTCAGTTTGAAATTCTGAGCATTTGATATTTTGGAATATTTTCAACTTCTATTCAAAATTTTAAAGTAATTTTTTTTTAAATAGAGAAGGGTAGAAGGGAAAGGGAGAGGATATGTTCTTGTCCCTGTTCATGGGCGGCAGGGAGAGGGTGATCTGTTGATCACCCGTGCGCGCGCGTGGACGCCGATCTCTCCCGAACCCGCACACGACCGTGACCGTGGCGAGGTTGCGCGCCTGCTGGACAGTTCTCTCGCGTCGTGGCATCTCCTCCTGCGCTCGCCGTCGCCGTTTGCCACCGGTGCACCGACGGGCACCATCTTGATCCCAATCCAAAATTGACCGTCTCTGCTTCATCTCATCCCAATCCACCGCACCTATAAGTATCTTGTTACCTTGCGCACCTCCCGGACTTTACCTCTCCATCTCTAACACCTCAGAGATCTCGCACTCGCCGGAATCCTCTCCGCCGGTCTTGGAATCGCCGCCGAGCTCGGTTCCGCAGTGGTCAGCTCAACCGAGCATCTGTTCGACCACTTTCTCTTGTGTTATGGCTTCACCGTGATCCCTGTAAACTCATCGGCTCGATGATTCCATGTCTAATGCCCAGATCTCGTCGGAACAGCGCCATCTTCACCGGAGTTCTCCGCCGATCGCCGCTGCACCGTGGTCGTCTATCTTCCGAGCTTGCTCCATCCAAACCATCCGCACCATCGTCTTCAGGGTGAGCTACTGAAGCTTCCTAGCTCTTCCGTTCTACTGCTACCGATCTAGGTTCGCCGGAACATCTACGTCGTGGCTCGGTCCGCCGCCGTGCGTGGCCACACCTCACCGGAGCGGTAGCGTTTAGGGTTAGAAGCTCTGTCGGCCGCGGGTGACACGCCGGTGATGATGCGCGCGTCGTCTAAGTCTCTACTGGCCGGGGTTGGCCGGCGTAAGGACGGTCGCCGCTCGGTTCGCCGTCGTACGCTCGGGCCATGGCCAGGGACCTCGCGTTTGTAAAGATAAGATCTTCCAGGGTGTTGGTTGCAAAGTCCCAGACTCAGTGAATAGCGCCTTGGACTGCGGGTTAGTTTCGCGTAAGCCGAAGGGCTTTTCTGCAAAGCTGTCAGGGCGCTCCGTCTCGCTCGAGCCAGGTCTCGAGCGGACATATGGACACGTGCTCACGTCTCGAGCTATGCCTCGAGCAGGCGCCTCCCGCTTCGCTCGAGCCGAGCCTCGGGCGAACGTGTTCACCGTTCCACCCGAGCTAGGCCTCGGACGGACGAGTTTTTTTCCGCCTCGCCCGAGCCGAGAGTCAGGCCTCGGACGGGTGCTTGGTGTTTATCGTCTCGGTCGAAGATAGGCCTCGAGTGGACCCTCGGGCGCTGTCTCGCGGGAGCCAGGCCTCGAGCGGACCCTCGGGCGTTGTCTCGCTCGCGCCGAGCCTCGAGCAAACGCACCCGCACTCACCGCCGTGCGCTCGCGCCACGTTGGGCCGAGTTGGCTTGGGCCGAAAGCCCAGTTTGGGTTAGTTCAAGTTTTTCTTTTTCTGGTTTTATGCACAGTAATCAGTTTTGTTATTTTTGCTATAATTAATCTATAGCTCTGTTTTTTGAAATTTGACATGATAGATGATAGCATGTCTGTGCTAATATAAAAATTATGAAACTTGTGTTTTGAGTACTTTGCTATAGTCTTTAAATCTGTACTTTAATTAATAAATGTAACTTTGATGATTTTGTAATTTTCTGTGTTTGTCCAAAAATCATGAAATTTGAAATGCAAGTTTATTTTGGTCATGTCTACCTTTATGTTTAATTTCATTTCTGTTTGAATTAATATAATTGTTTTATAAGTAAAAGCTATTTATAGGCTTATAAAAAATAAATAGAAAAGAATAATCATTTAGGTTTTTGTGATTTTGGATTTGTTTGACAACCAATGGGAATCTATCATGAAATGCTCCCTGGTTAAGGTTTTCTATATGTTCATAGTTCTTTGTCATTTATTAATTATATAGTCTTGCTTTATGATAATAAGAAATGCTTAGTAGTTTTAAAGAATTATTAATCAAGTTAGTTTCTTTCCTTTTCATGAAGGAAAGTTGTACTCAAGTAACTGTTTATAGTTTGGAAAATTTCCATCTTTACCATGTTCATGTCAAAGCATCTCATTGATCATGCATATGCACTTATTCGTGTAGACTCCGTTCCGGAAGAGCCTGTTTCTCAGTGGGTTTCCTCTGAGGTGTAGATCTTCCCCCGTCTCGTCTGAGTTGCCGGACTTCGCTGTTTTTCAAGGCAAGCCCCGTGCATTTAAACCAATCCCTGAATTTTGCAATTACACTTTTCTTTATAATTTGATGCATTAGCTGTTTATCAAAAAATGTTTTAAACCTGTTGATGCATGATTTACCTTGTTGTTATACCAATCCCTGATACCTGTTTTACACAAACAGTAGAAATGCTTAGACTTGCTTTCTCACTCTTCCTGACAATGTGGTTATATTTTTGATGTTGGTTTTATCTCTATGGTAGCTTACATCAAGAAAGGAGTCTTGATGTAACGCTATTCTACATAGGACCTTACCGTTGTTGGCCTGCTAGATTGAGACTTTTGAATACAGCCCACATGCGGTGGTAAGCCTCGTCTATAGCTATTCCGATACTTGAGAACGGCTAATCGCGCACTGGGAGTGGAGAGATGGCGGGAGTAGCGTGTACCCTCGGGGCTATGAGATAGTCGGGTTCGAGGTGTACTGTACTCTCGGTGGCGCGAACCCGGTCTTGTATGGGAGGATCTATAGATAGGGTTGATATATGCAAGATTAAGTTCTACATATGTCGGTGTGTACTGAATCCCCAGCTGGGTTTAAACGATTCGAATCGCCGTGTTTCCTCGGATATGGAGCCTCAATCCACTGACCCGCACCGTAGTAATAATTGGATCTTTATGAGATGAGAACTAAAGATATGGTATGCTTATGAAAGTTTGAGAATCTTTAGATAGTTATGAAATTTAATCTTGAGTTAAAACTTGAAAGTAGGATTCTTTCTATTAGTAGCTTTTATGCAAATGAAAAGTATTGTTGAGCCTACCCAAACCAGCATGACCCTGAGTCTTTTCTGTTGACGGGTAAGTCTTGCTGAGTATCGACCGTACTCAGGGTTTGTTAACCCCTTTGCAGGTTTCTAATAGGTGATGTTGATCATGGTCATGTCAGTGGGCTAGACGTGATCTGGTTGTTCTTCTTCTCCAACTTAGGTACTCCGCCTAAGGTGGTTCCGTAATACTATTCTACTTCCGCATACCAGTTACGTTTATGTAAAGTAACTTATTCATGGTTTGTAAGTTATCTATCTTTCTTCCGCACTCCGATGGTATTTTGTATCAACTGTTGTAATGTTGTAATTATTCCAACCTTCATGATGATGATCCTGTGGTTCGTGGATAATTCGGGGTTCTCTCGGGGACACCCGACAGATCTTTCCAGTGATGTGGTACATGTGCACAATCAGTATGGTTCGGGAAGACGATGACGTGTGCAGGTGGGCCACATTAATGGGAGGTTCTGCCACACTAGACATGGGAAGAGAAGACGATATTCATATCATCCTAGGAAGACCCTTCCTCAACACCACTGGCGCTGTCATCTACATGAGATCTGGAGAGATCCATTTCTAGTTCCCAATAGAGAAGGTACGCTGTTACTTCAATAGTTATGCCATTAATGTACAGGGAAAGAAGAACCACTCTAGAAGGAGGCGCCGCACATCCAAACACAACAAGAACTAACCAATCAAGGATGGATGGGCTGACTATGAAGGAGAATCACCAAGAGTGAAGACATCCATTAAAGGAAATGAAGGACGAAGAAGTAAAGAGACAAGTCCACCAGTCAAACAAGTATGGAAAAAGAAAGAGAGTTCTACAGACGTGCAATCATCAAGGTCCTCCTCAGGATCTGCTGATGCACCCAAGGAAGAATAAAGAGCATACAAGAAGTCTTGCTCGATAGACTATAAACGTCGAATCCTCGTCGGAAGGTAACTCGGTAATTATCCATATTCATTAGCATTAAAATCATCATTGCATAATTAGTAGATTCAGCATAATCATTTTAGTATCATATTTACTTCTTAAGCAATTATATCTGCATTAGAAAACAAAATAAAAATATGGAAACTCTAAGCCCCATGAGAGTAGTATACTTTCTGTGGAGGCATATATATGCATTTGCATATTTACTTCTGCATTGCATTCATAAAAACAAAAATCCAAAAAGAGACACTATGAAACACTGCTAAAACTCTGCTTAGTGGAAAGGAAGAACATAAATAATCTTAAGAGCTTTAAGACAACTAGACAATGGAGGAATATTTATCACTAACGCTTAATCAAGTTCCACTAGTTGTATTGTCTATCGTTGTATTCAGCAGAAAGAGAAGAAGAGAAGGACTCAAGAAACCACTAACAGTCTACTCGTCTTCTGGAGAAAAGACCACGTCAAGATCCAGCTTGGGGGAGAGCACCCTCAGTTATCACGATAAGTATCACAACTTTTTACTTATTACTATTAGTTCGGTTTAGTTCGGTCAGGTTAATAAAAGTAGAAACCCCTAAAAGATGAATAACTATTACAAACCAAATAAAGATATTATATAATGAATAATGTCTAGGTGGATATAAACTTAATTTTGCTCATGATGAAAATGATGAACAATTGCTCTGCCAAAATCTTTTTTTAAGTACCTACTGTTCAACTTAAATTTTCTTGAGTTTTAGACAAAGTATTATGAATAAACTCTGAACCTGAACCCTGTGGATGACAAATGCTTGATCTAAAGTCTAGATAGTTGTGAGATATGATATAAAAAGGTTTGAGCTGTTGTTTATCTAATTCCTAGAAATACTAGAGTTCTGGAGATTTACACTTTGAAAAAGATTAAAAACACATGATGAATCATGTATGACATAACATGAGTTCCTACCCTGAGCCATTAATATGATTTTAAGATAAGGCTACTTGCTTTGTTCTGAGTTTTAGTTATGGTGAGAAATTTATCATGCTCAAGAGATCAAGAATGTTTTATAAAAGATTCACTCTTTTCGAAGTATTATTGTGTTAGAGGCATGGGACTTGCAAAAGTATAAAAGGAGGAAATAAAAAGGGACAAGTGTCCACTACCTCAAAGAAAAGATTTATGATAAACATATGAAAAGAAAAGAATGATAGCACATGGTCCCTCTAATTACAATATGCCAGCAAGAGATGACAAATTTCAAATGTTCTAAGTTCTTGATCTATGAGTATGACATCTTTCTCCCTAACTTGAACTTTGACTTGGTAAGATATGCTTTTCACTTCTTAAAGCTCCAGATATATATATATATATCATAGAAAAGAATAAAATGCATCAGTTGAGAATCTAAAAACATAAAGAGCGATTTTGAGAGTGCCATACCTTGTATCTCTGATTTTTATTTTTGAAAAGTAAAAACTCCAGATGAAGGTTTGATCGAAGATTTAGAGATACAGTGCTTAACTTTGATTGTTATCGAATCTTTCATTGGGTTCAAAGGATTGTTCTATCTTTCAATTGTTAAAGATTCAGGTGAAGACAAAAGCTCCATAGTTAAAGGTAGTATGAGAAAGTCGGAATAGTTAACTCTAATTCAATGGAAGATTTTTGTTTGAACATATGTACCATTGAGGTGTGAAAGCATAGTAGTAATTCCTGATTCATCATGATTATTTGCTAAGGGACTAGCAAAAGGTAAGCTTGGGGAACTTGTTGACACTGGTTATCTATCATAATAAGGATAAATAAATATGAAAAGGGCAAGAATTTGATCACCAACAAAGGTTTAGGGTTTCAACTGACAATATTCCATGAGTTTTGGTGAACTATGATTCTGCAGGGACTAAACCAGGAAATCAACACCGATAGCTTCCCATAGAAGGAAACCGACGGGAGATAACGCCACCGCCACATCAGGATTATTCTAGAAGACTCCAGAGGACGCAAGAAGACACCAGGAGGTCGACCACCGCGAGAGGATGGCAGGTGGGACCGACCGGTCCCACCTAGGGATCGACCGGTTGAAAGGTCCTAAATGGCTAGAGGGGGGGGTGAATAGCCTAATAAAATTTCTACAAAACACTTAGAGAGACTTGTTAGACAATTACAAAGCGAAGCTTTTTGCTCTAGCTCTACTAAGTGTTGCAAGCCACCTATCCAAACAATTCTAGTATGGTATGGTCACTATGGCACACAAAAACTATGTCACTACTTTCTAAACTAGTGAGCTAAGGGATAATTACATCTAATTAGAGAGCTACTTCTAGCAAGATAAACTACCACTACACAAGAAGTAAAGAATGTAATTCAAGTTAGAGGATATACCAACACGGCAAAGAAGATCAACCACAATATGAATACCAATAAAGTTCGGGAGATAGCCAAATAGACAAGGGACACAAAGATTTTCTCCCGAGGTTCACGTGCTTGCCGGCACGCTACTCCCTGTGACGGAACCTCCTGGATTATTAAGGCCCACCTGTACCTGTCCTTGTCCTACAGACCTTGGACAGACATACACTGTGCCCAATAACCCAAAAGACCCATCACGTGTCATCGGACCCGATTCATTCACGTTTTCTTACTCTCCCAGGATCATTGCAAGGTCATGCAGTATTACAACAACATTTCACAAATAATATACATCAGAGATAAAAAGCGCGGAAGTATTACACCATAGTTTACAAACCAGTTGTTCAATTCACGTCGTTATACAAACCATAGTTTCACTTATCCTAGGTAGTGGAGACAACATTAATAAACAGTATTTTACACAACAACCCCGCCTAAGTGTTGCATTACTCCTCTCCGGACACGTCCTCCTCAATGACTGTAACACTCTGGTGTTAAGCAAGACTAAAACTTGACATGTCATCATATGCACTGGCATTTTATCTGAGTTAATAACCTGATTATGCATTCACTTAAAACAAGTTTAATTTTCATGCTTGTGCTTAGTGATAAGGAGTGTTTAAGTTTGCAATCCTAGTTTATGCTTTCTTGTTAAGAATAATGCTTTTATGCTTTATAAGGGTATTATTGTAATCTTATGTATAGTAGTTGAATTTTATACCCAACCCTGGTATTATGTCTCAAAGGTGTAGTGGGAACATGTTTCAAGCTACCTTTGAGGTGTAATTCCAGATTGGAATGAAATTCAAATAAATAGTTTAAATAATTCAAAAACCCTATTTTATCCCCTTTCTATAAATCAAAATTTTGAAAGAATTTGGGTATGCTTTAAAAAGCAAAGTTGCTCTATTTCTGATTAGGAACAACTTTGGTGTTTAAAGTTTTTCAAGTGTTTAGTGAAATCAAAAGTAATTGTAAAAGTCCTCTTTTGCCCTTTTTGTCCTCTTTTGTATTTCAAATCCTAATTCAAAATCTGAGCATATTTTGGGTATCTTGCAAAAATGAAAGATGTTCAGTATTGAATTCTGAGCATTTGATATTTTGGCATATTTTCAGCTTATATATTCAAAAATCCTAAGTAATTTCAAAGTTTGGAAGGGTAGATTTGGGAAAGGGGGGATAAGTTCTTGCTCCTGTTCATGGCGGCAGCAAGGCCGATCTTTTGATCGCCTGCTCTCGTGCGTGGACGGCGACTTCTCCCGAAGGAACACCGCGACCGAGTTCGTGGCCATGTTAAGCTGCTGCTGGCACTCTTCCTCGCGTCGTGGCGTCACCTCCGAGCTCGCCATCGCCATGTTTGCCACCAAGGTACCGACGGGAACAATCCGGTCAAACCTTCAGATTCACTGTCTCCAGTCATTCCCATCCTTTTTCACCGCGCTATAAGTACTTCACTTCTTTGCGCATCTCCCAGACCTATCCTCTCCATCTCTTTTGCACCAGAGAGCTCATACTCGCCGTTTTCTTCCCGCCGAGCAGAAAGCGCCGCCGAGCTCGACCTCTTCGTGGTCAGCTCAAGGAGCACTTCTCCACTCTCTCTTTCTCGTGTTTGTGTTTCGTCTTGATCCCAAAGAGCTTATAGGCTCGATGATTCCTTGTCTGGTACTCAGGTTTTACTGGAACACAGCGTCGTCTTCGCCGGAGTTCACCGCCGAAGGCCACTGCTCCGTGGACGCCTACTCTCCGAGCAACCTCCGCTCGAACCGGCTTCTCCATCAGCACCAGGGTGAGCTTCTAGACCTTCCTAGCCTCTCCGTTTGCTTGCTACCGGTCTAGGATCGCCGGAACAGGGCTAGCCGAGATCCGATCCGCCGCCATGCGTGGCCAGGCTCAACCCGAGTGGTAGTGTAGGGTTGAGAGCTCTATCGACTACGGCTGTCTTGCCGGTGTTGATGCTCGCGTCAGCTGAGTCTCTTCTGGCCAGAGTCGGCCGGCGTAAGGCCCGTCGGCGCTCGGTTCGCCGTCGTGCACACCGGCCATGGTCGGGACCTTGTGTTTGTAAAGATGAGAAGTTCCAGGGTGTTGTTTGCAAAGTCGCAGACTCAGGTGAATAGCGCCATGGTCTGCGGGTTGTTTTAGGGTAAGTCGAAGGGCTTTTCTGCAAAGCTGTCAGGCTTACCGCTTCGCTCGAGCCAAGCCTCGGGCGAACGCGTTCACCGTCCCCCGAGCTAGGCCTCGGACGGACGAGCGTTTTTCCGTCTCGCCCGAGCCTCGAGCTAAGTCTCGAGCTGAGCCTCGAGCGACACATGCGCAGCGTATCGCCCGAGCTAGGCCTCGGACGGACGAGCGTTTTTCCGTCTCGCCCGAGCCCAGAGTCAGGCCTCGGGTAGACGTTTATCTCGTTGTCTCGCTGGAGCCAGGCCTCGAGCGGACCCTCGGCGCTGTCTCGCTCGCGCCGAGCCTCGAGCGAACGCACCCGCACTCACCGCCGTGCGCTCCGCCACGCTGGGCCGAGTTGGCTTGGGCCGAAAGCCCAGTTGGGTTCGTTCAAGTTTTTCTTTTTCTGGCTTTATGCACAGTAATCAGTTTTTGTTTTTTTGCTATAATTAATCTATAACGCTGTTATTTATGAAATTTGACATGATAGATGATAGCATATCTGTGCTAATATAAAATTATAAAATTTGTGTTTTAAGTACTTTTGATATGACAATTAAATCTGTGCTTTAATTAATAAAGGTAACGTTTTGATTTATGTAATTTTCTGTGTTTCTCCAAAAATCATAAAATTTGACATGGAGTTGATATCTTTGATATACACCTTCAGGTTTAATTTCATCTCTGTTTGACAAAGTATGCTTGGTGTATAAATAAAAGGCTAATTAAAATAATTAATAAAATAAGAAATAGTTGATCCCTGTAGATTTGTGTGACTTTTGGGATTGTTTGACAACCAATGGGAATTAGCAAATTTGCTCCCTGGTTATGGGTTTCCTTTATACAAATGCCTTTTTGTTTTTTGTAAGTTGCTTTATCAGAAAATAATAAAACTTGTTTAATGTTTATAATAACTAAAGTAGGTTTGTTGGTTTGCAACTTTACCGTGAGGGAAAGTTGTACTCTGTAAAGGTATAGTTAAGAAAATTTCCATCTTTACCATGATCACATCATAAGCATCTCATTATTCATGCATATGCACTTTTACGTGTAGATCCCGCTTCGGAAGGCCCTAACTCTCAGTGGATTTTTCCTGAGGGTGCCCTTTCTTGTTTTTCAGAATCTTCGGACTTCACCGATCCTCAAGGCAAGCCCCGGTGCATTTAACCCTTTCCTTGAATTTATAAAAATATTTCTTTAAATGTTTTGAGTTAAATTATTGCATTAGGTTTATAGGAGTTGTGTGCTATCCTAATTGATGCACTATCCACCTTGACCACTGATCCAACCGATACCTGCTTTCAAAAATTTTTTGAAAATGCTTAGCAATGCTTATTGTTAGACCTTGCAATAAAATGCCAATTTCAAAAGTGTGATCACTTAAGGAATGTTTATGGGAATTTGGCTTTACTCCCGACTGTTGGCTAAGTATCTGATCCGTACCTAGTCAACGGCAAGGAGGTTGTCCTAGCGTACGGTGCCGTCATGTTGTAGTCCGGGACTCAACAGTTGACACCGACCGGGACAAGGTTGAAAAACTGACAGGACTGTTACGCTTGGGTGAGATATAACCAAGATACAGTTTCTGGCAAAAAAAAAATTAGGGACCATCCGTTTGGAGCCTGCTGGTCAAGACTTGCAACTATTCACATACTATGGCAAGCTCTGGCTCCGAGAAATCCTTTATTGGGACCGACAACCGCGCACTGGGAGTGGAGAGATGGCGGAAGTAGCTTGTACCCACGTGGTCGTCGTACCTGGATAAGAGTGGTGTACTGTACTTCTGGGTGGCGTAGGACCGGGCCCAATCTTGGAGGAATCGTGGTAGACGGGTTGGCCTATGCAAGCTTGGGTGCTACATATGCCGTGTGAATAGGGATCCTCAGCTGAGTATTCTTTATCCGGATTAACGTTGCTCCTCGGTTATGGAGACTTGGTCTTCGACTGTCAACGGAGAGTGGTTCTCAACTAGGGATGTTTTTGAAAGATAAAATGAATCTTGAACAATGAAGAATTGAGAAATACAGAAATCTTTCCAAAATAAAACAAGGTTTACAAAATGCTTTTTGTGCAAATACTTGATTTTTGCTTAAGCCTTACCTTGACTTCCTAAGCCTCTCATTCCTGAGTCTTCTCCTCTTTTCTAGTCCGTTAAGTCTTGTTGAGTACTTTTGTACTCAGGGTTTGTTAACCCTTGTTGCAGGTGAGTACATGGATCCACCTTTTGATGGACAATGCTACTTCACTCTAGTAGAAGAAAGTGATAACGATTCTGATGTGTGACCTTGGGCAAGTAACTTCTTTTGAATGAGTTGTTGTAATAAAAGTTCCGAACAAGTTTTGTAATAAGTATTTTGGTGATGTAAACTTTAAACTTTAAACCTAAGTTTAAATCTATGTATATTAATCTTTCCGCTTTTACTCTGATTTATCTTATCTATAAAACTGTTGTAATACTGTGATGCTTGATGAGGGATTATCCTGGAAAGAATGTAACGTGGATGATTCGGTTTCCCGAGGACACCCGACAGACCTCTTGAATCATTTGGAACTCGTGCACGCTGATCAAAGGTCCTTAGGACAATGATGGGTGCATGTGGGCCACTTAATTTAGGAGGTTCTGCCACAGCTGGTATCAGAGCAGGATTCCCTTAGAAAGTATAACAGTATTCATTTTTGAAAACTTCAAAGGTTTTGAGTCAAACTAAATTTGAATTAGTTTGAGTCCAAATTGCTTCTAAGACTTGTCTTATTCTTCTGACTTGCCTTAATTCATTCTTCAGACTTATCCTTCTATCTAAATGGATATGTTTTAGTATAGTTATGGTGATATCTATATCTAAGGAACAATGTTTATAGTATTATAATATTGCCCTAAATTGTGAAAAGGAAGTTTATTCACTTTTATTAAAAGTGACTATTTTAAAGTTAATTATTTGTTTGATATATGCTTTGTTCGTAAGTTCGATTCATGCATCATGATTGATAACCTATAATTAACTTTCCCTCTTAGAAGTTGTATCTAAATAGAGTTGATATATCTATCTAATTATAAAACTCTATCTCTTAATCCTGGAACATATATAGTTCTAATGTTCAAATGAATATTTTTAGCAGATGGTGCGTACCAAGCAGACTGCACGCAAATGTACCGGACCTCGAGGTGTTCCTCGGCACGTTCTTGCCCCAAGAGGTGATGACCCTGCTGAGAGTGAGGGAAGTAACCAGCCCCTGGTTACTTACGAAGAAGGTGAAGGTAGTAATACTGCCACTTCACAGCTGCAGGCGGAAGTAGACCGCCTGTATATGGAGTTGGCAAGGGCAAATGGAGAAAGGATGAGGGGCACTAGAGATAGGGAAGAGTTGCGTGAACAGCTACAATACCACCACAAGCAGCACCAAGAGTATGAATGCAAGTGGAGGCAGACCGTTGAGCAGAGAAACCGAGCACGAACCCGGGTAGATATAATGAGAGATAATCAAAACATCCTGGCAAACCATCATGCTGACTTGCATAGGCATATAGAGGAGCTGACCGCACAGTTGCAGCCAGAACCTGCCACACCACCACATCCTGAGAATGCTTCTGAAGAAGAAGAAGAAGAAGAAGAAGGAGATGAGGAGTTAGAGCCGGTGGAAGATGAAGTCACATCTGAGGAAGAGTCATAGGTTTCGAGGTTGGATACACATAAGGTGTATCATAGTATCTTTCTGACTTTGTAACCTAGTTAGTCAGAAAACCTCTAATATGGTCAGGTGTGTAAATAGTGATATCAGTAGTCCTGCCCAAGAGCGGACTTGTATGAAAAATAAGTTGACCATGATGTGCATATCATAATGTGTATATATGTTAATCAAGGTATGGTTGTTTAAACAGATGCCTGTTAACACTCGTGGAGCTAGTTCTTCTCATGGTGGGGATGATATCCCTAATGCACCACCAGTTCCACCCTCCTTGGCTGATGCAATTGCAGCATTGGTCAACGCAACCACCTTGTTGGCACAAATCAGAATGGTGGTCAACGTGGTCGTGGTCAAAATAATAGGGAAGAGACAACATATGTGGATTTCACTGACACCTGTCCTCCAGTGTTCGTTAAAGCTGATGAACCTCTGGAAGCTGACGACTGGCTCCGCTATGGAACAAAAATTCAGTCTTATCAATTGTACCGAAATCCAGAAGCCAGCTTTTGCAGCCCAACAACTTCGAGGAGCCAGGAGTTTGGTGGGCAATTTATTAGCTGTTCAACCAGCTGACCACCGAATTACTTGGGCTGAGTTCAAGGAAGCCTTCCGGGCTCATTATATTCCTGATGGAGTTATGAAGATGAAGCTTGAAGAGTTCTTAGCTCTTCGTCAAGGAGATGAACCATTTATGCAGTACATTGGGAAGTTCAACCATCTGTCCCAATATGCTTTTGATCAAGTCAACACTGATGAGAAGAAGAAAGGATGTTTTATGCGTGGATTGAATACAAAGCTTCAATCTATGATGACCACTTGTGGTAACATAAACTATCATGAGACAGTGAATATTGCTATAGCCAGTGAAGAAAAGAATCACAAGCATAAGGAGGCTAAGAAGAAGAGGGGGATTGTGTCAAGGCCTGGATCATCTGGCGGCAATAAGAAGCGTCAGAGGTTTGTATATCATCCAGTCCAGCAGTTCCGCCCATCTTATCGTCCATCTTATCGTCCGCCTCAGCAGCAGCAGTATCCTCAGAGGACGTTTGCAAGGCCTACTATGCCTTTCAATACTCAACGTCAGCCGTATGTTCCTGCCATTCGTCCACCAGTGCCACAAGCTGCAGGCTATCCATGCTATAATTGCAGAAAGGCGGGGCATTTTGCTCGTGAATGTCCTTATCCAAGGTAGAATGTTCCCAATGCCAATGCACCAAGGCCAGCAGGAAATCAGCCAACAAATCAGAATCGGGGAAATGCACAGAATAATCAAAAGGGTAAAGGTGCTCCGAAGACGGGAAAGGTTTTCCACACTCAAATAGAAGCTATTCCTGAAGGAGAACCTGTTATGCTTGGTATGTTCCCTGTTGCTCAACACCCAGCTATTACACTTTTTGATTCTGGTGCATCGCATACTTTTATGAATAGAACATTTGCGGAAAAGCATGATATACTTATTGATGAAACCCAAGATAACTTCTTGATACAGTCACCTGGGGGTCAACTAAGTACTAAGGAAATGGTACGTCAGGTACCTATAGATCTGGGTGGATATATATTTCCAACCTCCATGATAATCTTAAAAGATCCAAGTATAGATGTGATCTTGGGTATGAACTGGATGAACCAGAGAGGTGCAGCTCAACTTACCTAATAGCAAGTCTCAACTTCTTATCCATCTTCCTACTCTTAAGAGAGCAGTTGAGCAAGTGTGTGCTACCTCTGTCAAGGAAATCCAAGACATTCCAGTGGTCTGTGAGTTTCCTGATGTGTTCCCAGAGGATTTACCTGGTCTGCCACCAAATCGTGATGTGGAGTTTGAGATAGAACTCAAACCAGGCACAGCACCAATAGCCAGAAGGGCTTATAGGATGCCACCAAAGGAGTTAGCAGAGTTGAAAGCTCAGTTACAAGGCTTGCTAGATAAAGGTTTCATTAGACCTAGTTCGTCACCCTGGGGTTGTCCAGCAATATTTGTAAAGAAGAAGGACCATACCCTGAGGCTATGTGTGGATTATCGTCCTTTAAATGAAGTGACAATCAAGAACAAGTATCCTTTGCCCCGTATTGATCTCCTCTTTGATCAACTTACCGGTGCGAAGGTATTCTCGAAGATAGATTTGAGATCAGGGTATCATCAGATCAAGATCAAACCAGAAGATGTTCCGAAAACAGCATTCACTACTAGATACGGTCTGTATGAATATCTAGTTATGTCTTTTGGTCTGACCAATGCCCCAGCACATTTCATGTATTTGATGAATTCAGTGTTCATGCCAGAACTAGATAAGTTCGTGGTTGTGTTTATTGATGACATTCTCGTCTATTCCAAAACCAAAGAAGAACATGCATAACATCTCAGGATAGTGTTGACTCGCCTGAGAGAACATCAGTTATATGCTAAATTCAGTAAATGTGAGTTCTGGATAAATGAAGTTCAATTTTTGGGTCATGTTCTGTCAGCCGAAGGAGTGGCAGTGGATCCAAGTAAAGTTCAAGAGGTTCTTGACTGGAAGTCCCCAATTTCAGTACATCAAATTCGGAGTTTCTTAGGATTGGCAGGGTATTATCGAAGATTTATCCCTGACTTCTCCAAGATCTCTAAACCCATGACCACACTACTAAAGAATGACACTAAGTTTGTATGGTCAAAGGAATGTGAAGAATCTTTTCGAACTTTGAAGAAGTTGTTGACAACCGCACCAGTGTTAGCTCAGCCAGTTATTGAAAAGTCCTTTGATGTTTATTGTGATGCTTCAGGCAAAGGCATTGGGTGTGTACTGATGCAGGAAGGCAGAGTCATTGCTTATGCTTCACGACAGCTGAAACGGCACGAGGAACATTACCCAACGCATGATTTAGAGTTAGCAGCTGTGGTTCATGCTCTAAAGATCTGGCGGCACTATTTATTGGGTAATACATGTCATATATACACCGATCATAAAAGTTTGAAGTATATCTTCACACAATCAGAATTGAATATGCGACAGAGAAGATGGCTAGAATTGATAAAGGATTATGATATTGAAGTGCACTATCATCCAGGTAAAGCCAATGTAGTGGCAGATGCACTCAGTCGAAAGGATCATTGCAATTGTCTAGAAGTCAAGCCAATCGATGTTACCTTGTGTTATGAGTTTGAAAAGTTAAGTCTTGAAATGATTCCACAAGGAAGTCTCGCCAATGTGACAGTTCAATCATCCATTAAGGATCAGATCATTGCGGCCCAAAAAGAAAGCAAGGGAATGATCCATCTAAAAGAAAAGATTCACTCTGAGCAAAATTCCAATTTCAAAATAGATGAAGCTGGAGTAATTTGGTTCAAGGATCGGTTAGTGGTTCCAAAAGTTCCTGAGCTCCGAAAGCAGATTCTTGATGAAGCTCATACAACAAGATTTTCAATACATCCAGGCAGTAATAAGATGTATCATGATCTAAAACAGAGATTCTGGTGGACTAAGATGAAACTTGAAATTGCCAGTTATGTAACAAAATGTGATACTTGTCAGAAAGTGAAGGCAATTCATCTTAGGTCTGCTGGAGAATTGCAACCGTTACCAATTCCCTCTTGGAAATGGGATGACATTAGTATGGACTTTATAGTAGGTCTACCCAAGACATCAAAAGGGTTTGATTCCATATGGGTCATTGTTGATCGTCTGACCAAATCAGCTCATTTCATATCTGTGAAGACAATATATCCAGCATCTACCTATGCCAAGATATATTTGGACAGAATTGTAAGTCTACATGGTGTTCCAAGGACCATCGTATCAGATAGGGGGACACAGTTTGTTAATGTTTTCTGGAGGCACTTACATGAGTCTTTGGGTACCAAGCTTCTACATAGTACAGCTTATCATCCACAGACTGGGGGTCAAACTGAAAGAGTTAATCAGATCTTAGAAGATATGTTAAGATCCTGTGTACTCAGTTATTCAGAGAAATGGGATGAATGTTTGTCTTTAGCAGAGTTCTCTTACAATAACAGTTATCAAGAGAGCATTAGGATGGCACCATTTGAAGCTCTGTATGGTAGAAGATGCAGAACACCTTTAAACTGGTATGAGCCTGGAGAGCATAGTCTTTTTGGAGTTGATTTAGTCAGAGAAGCTGAAGAAAAGGTCAAGTTGATTCAAGAGAACATGAAGAAGGCACAATCCAGACAAAAAAGTTATGCTGATAAAAGACGTCAGTCCCTTACCTTTAAAGTTGGTGATTATGTTTATCTCAAGGTGTCACCAATGAAAGGAGTTACTCGATTTGGAATCAAAGGAAAGTTGGCACCTCGATATATAGGTCCATATCAGATCCTTAAAAGATATGGAAAGGTGGCATATCAACTTGACTTACCACCACAGCTATCTTTAGTCCATAATGTGTTCCATGTCTCTCAGTTGAAGAAATGTCTTCAAGTACCTGACCATGTTATTCATGTTGAAGAGATTGAATTAGAGCCTGATCTGACATACTCAGAATATCCTATCAAGATTCTTGACCAGAAAGATCGAGTTACGCGAAAAAGAACTGTCAAGTTCTACAAGGTTCAATGGAATCAACATACGGAGGAAGAAGCCACGTGGGAGTCGGAAGAGTTTCTCTTAGAAAGTTTTCCAGAGTTTCTCTCTTCTGTGTAATCCTCGTAATCTGTCTTATGGGAATCTTTCCCTGCTTTATGTAAAGGTTAGTAATGGAAGTGCCGAACACATTTCCTTTTCCTTTACTTAGCCTACAGGTTAAATCTCGGGACGAGATTTCTTTAAGGGGGAAAGAGCTGTAACACTCTGGTGTTAAGCAAGACTAAAACTTGACATGTCATCATATGCACTGGCATTTTATCTGAGTTAATAACCTGATTATGCATTCACTTAAAACAAGTTTAATTTTCATGCTTGTGCTTAGTGATAAGGAGTGTTTAAGTTTGCAATCCTAGTTTATGCTTTCTTGTTAAGAATAATGCTTTTATGTTTTATAAGGGTATTATGGTAATCTTATGTATAGTAGTTGAATTTTATACCCAACCCTGGTATTATGTCTCAAAGGTGTAGTGGGAACATGTTTCAAGCTACCTTTGAGGTGTAATTCCAGATTGGAATGAAATTCAAATAAATAGTTTAAATAATTCAAAAACCCTATTTTATCCCCTTTTCTATTAATCAAAATTTTGAAAGAATTTGGGTATGCTTTAAAAAGCAAAGTTGCTCTATTTCTGATTAGGAACAACTTTGGTGTTTAAAGTTTTTCAAGTGTTTTAGTGAAATCAAAAGTAATTATAAAAGTCCTCTTTTGCCCTTTTTGTCCTCTTTTGTATTTCAAATCCTAATTCAAAATCTGAGCATATTTTGGGTATCTTGCAAAAATGAAAGATGTTCAGTATTGAATTCTGAGCATTTGATATTTTGGCATATTTTTAGCTTATATTCAAAAATCCTAAGTAATTTCAAAGTTTGGAAAGGGTAGATTTGGGAAAAGGGGGGGATAAGTTCTTGCTCCTGTTCATGGCGGCAGCAAGGCTGATCTTTTGATCGCCTGCTCTCGTGCGTGGACGGCGACTTCTCCCGAAGGAACACGCGACCGAGTTCGTGGCCAAGTTAAGCTGCTGCTGGCACTCTTCCTCGCGTCGTGGCGTCACCTCCGAGCTCGCCATCGCCATGTTTGCCACCAAGGTACCGACAGGAACAATCCGGTCAAACCTCCAGATTCACCGTCTCCAGTCATTCCCATCCTTTTTCACCGCGCCTATAAGTACTTCACTTCTTTGCGCATCTCCCAGACCTATCCTCTCCATCTCTTTTGCACCAGAGAGCTCATACTCGCCGGTTTTCTTCCCGCCGAGCAGAAAGCGCCGCCGAGCTCGACCTCTTCGTGGTCAGCTCAACGGAGCACTTCTCCACTCTCTTTCTCGTGTTTGTGTTTCGTCTTGATCCCAAAGAGCTTATAGGCTCGATGATTCCTTGTCTGGTACTCAGGTTTTACCGGAACAGCGTCGTCTTCGCCGGAGTTCACCGCCGAAGGCCACTGCTCCGTGGACGCCTACTCTCCGAGCAACCTCCGCTCGAACCGTCTTCTCCATCAGCACCAGGGTGAGCTTCTAGACCTTCCTAGCCTCTCCGTTTGCTTGCTACCAGTCTAGGATCGCCGGAACAGGGCTAGCCGAGATCCGATCCGCCGCCATGCGTGGCCAGGCTCAACCCGAGTGGTAGAGTGTAGGGTTGATAGCTCTATCGACTGCGGCTGTCTTGCCGGTGTTGATGCTCGCGTCAGCTGAGTCTCTTCTAGCCAGAGTCGGCCGGCGTAAGGCCCGTCGGCGCTCGGTTCGCCGTCGTGCACACCGGCCATGGTCGGAGACCTTGTGTTTGTAAAGATGAGAAGTTCCAGGGTGTTGTTTGCAAAGTCGCAGACTCAGGCGAATAGCGCCATGGTCTGCGGGTTGTTTTAGGGTAAGTCGAAGGGCTTTTCTGCAAAGCTGTCAGGCTTACCGCTTCGCTCGAGCCAAGCCTCGGGCGAACGCGTTCACCGTCCCGCCCGAGCTAGGCCTCGGACGGACGAGCGTTTTTCCGTCTCGCCCGAGCCTCGAGCTAAGTCTCGAGCTGAGCCTCGAGCGGACACATGCGCAGCGTATCGCCCGAGCTAGGCCTCGGACGGACGAGCGTTTTTTCCGTCTCGCCCGAGCCCAGAGTCAGGCCTCGGGTAGACGTTTATCTCGTTGTCTCGCTGGAGCCAGGCCTCGAGCGGACCCTCGGGCGCTGTCTCGCTCGCGCCGAGCCTCGAGCGAACGCACCCGCACTCACCGCCGTGCGCTCGCGCCACGCTGGGCCGAGTTGGCTTGGGCCGAAAGCCCAGTTTGGGTTCGTTCAAGTTTTTCTTTTTCTGGCTTTATGCACAGTAATCAGTTTTGTTGTTTTTGCTATAATTAATCTATAACGCTGTTATTTATGAAATTTGACATGATATATGATAGCATATCTGTGCTAATATAAAAATTATAAAATTTGTGTTTTAAGTACTTTTGATATGACAATTAAATCTGTGCTTTAATTAATAAAGGTAACGTTGTTGATTTATGTAATTTTCTGTGTTTCTCCAAAAGTCATAAAATTTGACATGGGAGTTGATATCTTTGATATACACCTTCAGGTTTAATTTCATCTCTGTTTGACAAAGTATGCTTGGTGTATAAATAAAAGGCTAATTAAAATAATTAATAAAATAAATAGAAATAGTTGATCCCTGTAGATTTGTGTGACTTTTGGGATTGTTTGACAACCAATGGGAATTTAGCAAAATTTGCTCCCTGGTTATGGGTTTCTTTTATACAAATGCCTTTTTGTTTTTTGTAAGTTGCTTTATCAGAAAATAATAAAACTTGTTTAATGTTTATAATAACTAAAGTAGGTTTGTTGGTTTGCAACTTTACCGTGAGGGAAAGTTGTACTCTGTAAAGGGTATAGTTAAGAAAATTTCCATCTTTACCATGATCACATCATAAGCATCTCATTATTCATGCATATGCACTTTTACGTGTAGATCCCGCTTCGGAAGGCCCTAACTCTCAGTGGATTTTTCCTGAGGGTGCAGACCTTTCTTGTTTTTCAGAATCTTCGGACTTCACCGATCCTCAAGGCAAGCCCCGGTGCATTTAACCCTTTCCTTGAATTTATAAAATAATTTCTTTAAATGCTTTTGAGTTAAATTATTGCATTAGGTTTATAGGAGTTGTGTGCTATCCTAATTGATGCACTATCCACCTTGACCACTGATACAACCGATACCTGCTTTTCAAAAGTATTTGAAAAATGCTTAGCAATGCTTATTGAATTAGACTTTGCAATAAAATGCCAATTTCAAAAGTGTGATCACTTAAGGAATGTTTATGGGAATTTGGCTTTACTCCCGACTGTTGGCTAAGTATCTGATCCGTACCTAGTCAACGGCAAGGAGAGGTTGTCCTAGCGTACGGTGTCGTCATGTTGTAGTCCGGGACTCAACAGTTGACACCGACCGGGACAGGGTTGAAAAACTGACAGGACTGTTACGTTTGGGTGAGATATAACCAAGATACAGTTTCTGGCAAAAAAAAATAAAAAATTAGGGACCATCCGTATGGGAGCCTGCTGGTCAAGACTTGCAACTATTCACATACTACGGCAAGCTCTGGCTCCGAGAAATCCTTTATTGGGACCGACAACCGCGCACTGGGAGTGGAGAGATGGCGGAAGTAGCTTGTACCCACGTGGTCGTCGTACCTGGATAAGAGTGGTGTACTGTACTTCTGGGTGGCGTAGGGTGGCGTAGGACCGGGCCCAATCTTGGAGGAATCGTGGTAGACGGGTTGGCCTATGCAAGCTTGGGTGCTACATATGCCGTGTGAATAGGGATCCTCAGCTGAGTATTCTTTATCCGGATTAACGTTGCTCCTCGGTTATGGAGACTTGGTCTTCGACTGTCAACGGAGAGTGGTTCTCAACTAGGGATGTTTTTGAAAGATAAAATGAATCTTGAACAATGAAGAATTGAGAAATACAGAAATCTTTCCAAAATAAAACAAGGTTTACAAAATGCTTTTTGTGCAAAATACTTGATTTTGCTTAAGCCTTACCTTGACTTCCTAAGCCTCTCATTCCTGAGTCTTCTCCTCTTTTCTAGTCGGTTAAGTCTTGTTGAGTACTTTTGTACTCAGGGTTTGTTAACCCTTGTTGCAGGTGAGTACATGGATCCACCTTTTGATGGACAATGCTACTTCACTCTAGTAGAAGAAAGTGATAACGATTCTGATGTGTGACCTTGGGCAAGTAACTTCTTTTGAATGAGTTGTTGTAATATAAAGTTCCAAACAAGTTTTGTAATAAGTATTTTGGTGATGTAAACTTTAAACCTAAGTTTTAATCTATGTATATTAATCTTTCTGCTTTTACTCTAATTTATCTTATCTATAAAACTGTTGTAATACTGTGATGCTTGATGAGGGATTATCCTGGAAAGAATGTAACGTGGATGATTCGGGTTTCCCGAGGACACCCGACAGACCTCTTGAATCATTTGGAACTCGTGCACGCTGATCAAAGGTCCTTAGGACAATGATGGGTGCATGTGGGCCACTTAATTTAGGAGGTTCTGCCACAATGACGGTCACGCAACAGGCCTCAAAGCAGGGCTGCTCGTGAACGTCACCTGCAACAGGGGATTAACAAACTCTGAGTACAAAGGTACTCAACAAGGCTTACCCGATAAGAAAAGAGAAGAAATAGGTATTCTGGCTTGGGTAGGCTCAACAGTATTTTTCATTTGCATAAAAGCTTACTAAAGTAGTTCTAGATCCAAATTTTTACTTAATCATTTAAGTACTTGGTACGAACTGAAAATGAATATTAATGAAATATCATTATCCTTCTTTCTTCAGCAAGTTCCCTTTTATTCTACGATGTGGGTCGAAAGATTGAGTCTCCATAACCGAGGAGCACGACGATTCGAACCGATTCAACCAGATCTGGGAGTTTTCCACGATCATACGACATATGTAGACCCTCGATCACACATATATCAACCCCAACCTCGGATCCTCCAAACAAGACCGGGTCCGCGCCACCCGAGAGTACTTGTACACCTCCAATCCGGGACTTTAACCCACGAGGGTAGCTAGTACTCCCGCCATCTCTCCACTCCCAGTGCGCGATTAGCCGTTCTCATTTAAGAATCACCAAGGCAGAGCTTACCGTAGCATATGATCGGTACTTCACAGTTTCTCAATCTAGCAGGCCAACAACGGTTAACCCTAATCCGACACATCCGGGTCACCCTACACCAACCAAGGTTCGATGCATGTGCCCGTCTGGTCTTAACCATTATTCTTTCTCATTATCATTCCAAAACGATAAGTATCGAAAACATTTACCAAAAGCTTCATAAAGCAAGGCTAAGCATTTCTATCCGTTGCATAAAGCAGGTATCAAGGAATAATATATCGATAACAAGGTTGATCATGCATCAACAGGTTTAAAACATTTATTTGATAAACATCTAATGCATCAGGTTATCAAAAGTAAGTGTAATTGTAAATCCAAGGAAATGGTTAAATGAACCGGGGCTTGCCTTCGTTGGCCGAGAAAGTCTGGAATTCCTGATATTCCGGATCAACAGGACACTCCGAACTCCCTGGACCAACCTCGACCGGACAATCGACCACTTTGGAAGCTACACGATAAAAGAGTGCATGCTTAATGGAATGCTCATGACATGATCATGGTAAAGATGGAAATTTTTTAAGCTATAAACATTTATCTTGTAACAACTTTCCACCATGGTATAGTTGCAAACCAACAAATCCAATTTGTATAAACATACATGGTTCTATGAGTGAAGCTTATCTGCATCAAGCAGCAGATCAAGATAATTCATTTATCTTAACCTTCAAATCTATCAAAGAAACTTAGGTTTTATGTTTCACAACATTGTTTATGCATAAAGAAAGCAATTTAATTAGCCGGAAATTATGTTGTGAAGCAAACTATGCTCAAATTAGTTCAAACTTGGTACACAGATTGGTTATAATCAAAACAGTGCACAAAATAAATTTCAGCATTTTTGGAGTTAAACTTGATTTTATAAAAATCATTGAATCCTTATTCAGGAATTAAGAGGTATAATTTTTACTGCAGATCAAAATACAGAAACATGCACATATTATATTTTTCATAAAAACTACACATTTCAAAGAACATGTACAAAATTTTTCATGATTTTTGGATCAACAGATTAATTCATACAAAAATAACAAAACCAGCATTAGTATGCACATATCAGAAAATAGATTAAAACGTTTAAATAAAGAAAAACCTCATTAGGCCGAAACCGGCCCACTCCGCGCGCAAGCCGGCCCAACTCGGGCCTGCCCGCGCTTGCACGACCAACTTTGCAGAAAAGTCCTCCGGCTTTAACCAAACTACAACGAAGTCCTCGTCACTGTTAGGCACTATTCAACTGAGTCTAGGACTTTGCACTTAGGCCCTCGGGTTTAGCCGAATTCTCGTCGACACGTCCCCGATGCCAAGGCTGCCGGCGGCGAGCTCGGCTCGCGCACGCCGGAGCAACGCAACCTTCTCCGGCCAAACCAACCGGCTCAGCACCTTCTCCTTGCCCTCACGGCTCCGATGAACCCTCAAACTCCCTCCCTCGACCTCTCTCTCTCCACTCCGACGACAACAGCGGCGGACGCGATGGCACGGCGGCGGCACGCCGGCCAACTGGTAACTCTACCGACCTCGCAAACGTGCCCATGAGCATCAGAGGCTCACCACGACTCTAACGGGCTAGGTCTCCGAGGCTGACGCGGCTCCGAACGGTGATGACGACGACGACGGCGGGTTCCAGCGGTGCGGCTCGACGGCGATGACCTGTTCCGGCTGAGACAGAGGGAGATAAGGTCAAAGACCGGGTGTTAGAGCATCAAGAACAGATAAGAAAGAGAGAACAAGGCTCAGGTGAGGATGATAGGGCTCCGAGCTTGCTGACCACGGCGGCGGCGTCGATGGTGGTGCCTGGAACCGAAGATGAAGAAGACGGCTACGCCGGGCGGTTGCGGGGGCGAGCGAGGCTGCGACCTAGCTCTACAGCTCCGCAAGGACGAGGCGAACACGGTGACGCGGTTAAACGGGGCGGACGAGCTCTCACGCGGCCGGCGTAGCTGAGCAGAGGGATGGCGGCGGCGGCGAGCGAGAGGGAAAGAAAAGTGAAGCACGGCGCGACTGCAGGGCGATAACGATGAAGAAGAGGACGACGACGTATAGCACGCGCGCGCGAAGCTAGCAATCAGCTCGCTGGCGCGACGCATGCGCCCCAGCGCGAGCGTGGCCTAGGCGGAGCAGCTCGCTGGCGAGCTTCCAGGCGTTTCCCCTGCCGGCACTGTTCCTTGCTCCTCTCCCCCTTTCTGAAATTTGAAATTACTTTTGAAATTTGAACTATACTTCAAGTTTTGCCAAAATATGAAATGTAGAGTTTGAAAAGTTGTACAACTTTGCTTTAACAACCTATAGCTGATTTCTAGTGGAAATAGGTCAATTGGATCAAAACAGTTCAAATTCATTTCAAATTGGAAATTTGAAAAGGGGATAGAACTAGGGTTTTGCAGTAGAAGTAAAATTACTTTTGATTTTACATTGACACTTGAAAAATGGTCAATGTATGAAATGTTCCTTTTGAAATTCTCTACAACTTTGATGTAGATCTAAAACTCAGATCTCAAATAGTTTTTGAAATGCAAGTTTAAAGTCAAAAAGGGACCATTTTCAGGGTTTGAGTAGATTCAAAATTACTTTAAATTCTGTACAAAAAATTTGAAAACTTTGAATACCAAAGTTGTACCTCTCCTCAAGATCTACCAAAAAGCTTTTAGGGTCAGCCCCTAAATATGCACAGATTTTGAGTTAACTAGAAAGGGCTAATTAACTTATATAGGAATTTAATGATTTTCCCACTCAAGCTAAATAAATTTTGTAACCTTTTGAATGGTTGAGCTTGGATTCATGCCTTTACATGACTCTAGTCAAAAGGGAATGAACACAGGTTACTTCATAATGACATTCCAAATTAGGGTTTTGAGCTACATCACAAGCATAAACAAAAATGCTCACACATTAGGAATTAAACTCATTTTAGTGAATGCATCTCAAGGTGAGCTAGCACATGATGCTATGAAATGCTTATGATGGCATGACAATATTTTATTCATGCAAACACCTGAGGTGTTACATCCTTTCCCCCTAAAAGGAATCTCGACCCGAGATTTAACCACTAACCAAAATAACTACTAAAGTTGTGGGATACGGGGATAAAGATTACAAACTTTTTACAAAAACTAAGAACATGTTTTATTTGTCAACCTCTTTCACTGCCCTGACTGTATGGTTGCATAGAATTCAGGAAACTGCTCTATTAGGAATTCTTCGATTTCCCAAGTTGCTTCCTCCTCAGAATGCTGACTCCATTGAACTTTATAGAACCTGTGAGTGTGTCGTCGAGTTACTCTATCTCGTTGATCGAGAATTTTGATGGGATACTCTGAGTATGTCATATCAGGCTCCAGTTGTACCCCTTCAACATCAATCACTTGGTCAGGAACTCGTAGACACTTCTTCAGCTGAGAGATGTGAAACACATTATGAACCTCTGATAGATGAGCTGGTAGGTGAATGCGGTATGCCACTTTGCCACACTTGGCCAGGATTTGAAATGGTCCAATGTAACGGGGAGCAAGTTTTCCTTTGACCCCGAAACGATAAACACCCTTGGTGGGTGACACCTTTAGATACACAAAATCTCCTTTGGCAAACGTCAAAGGTCTACGCCTTTTTTCTGCATAGCTTTTCTGTCGAGATTGTGCTATTTTCATATTTCTTTGTATGAGTTTGACCTTCTGTTCAGTTTCTTGAACTAAATTGACACCAAAGAACCATCTTTCACCAGGTTCGGACCAATGTAAAGAAGTCTGACACCTTCTGCCATATAAAGCTTCAAATGGTGCCATACGGATACTCTCTTGATAACTATTGTTGTATGAGAACTCTGCTAGTGGTAAGCACTCATCCCACTTAAATGGAAAGTTAAGAGCACACGCCCTGAGCATATCTTCTAATATCTGATTTACTCTTTCAGTCTGACCCCCTGTTTGTGGATGGTAAGCTGTACTGTGTAAGAGTTTAGTGCCCAGAGACTCATGTAGACTTTCCCAGAATTTTGAAACAAACTGAGTACCCCTATCTGAGACAATAGTCTTCGGAACTCCATGCAAACTCATAATCCTCTGAAAGTATATCTTGGCATATGTGGATGCCGAGTAGATGGTCTTGACTGGTATAAAATGCGAAACCTTGGTTAGACGATCTACTATAACCCAAATAGAGTCATAGCCCTTGGATGTTCTTGGTAAACCAACAATAAAGTCCATACTGATGTCTTCCCATTTCCAAGCAGGAATTGGCAATGGCTGCAGTTCACCCGCTGACTTAAGATGAATGGCTTTGACTTTCTGACAAGTATCACATCTGGCTACATACTTTGCAATTTCGATTTTCATCTTAGTCCACCAGAATCTTTGCCTAAGATCCTGGTACATTTTTGTACTTCCCGGATGAATCGCAAACGGGGTAAGATGAGCTTCATCTAGAATCTGCTTCCTCAACTCAGGATTCTTCGGAACGACCAGTCTATCTTTGAACTAGACCACTCCTGCTTCATCGACTCGGAAGCAAGAAGCTTTGTCTGCCTTGGCCTTCTCTTTGAGGTGAACAATACCCTTGTTTTCTTTCTGAGCAGCTACAATCTGATCTTTGATAGATGACTGAACTGATATATTAATCAAACTACCCTGAGTGATCATCTGAATACCCAGTTTTTCTAACTCGGAACAAAGAGTAAGATCTACTGGTCTGACAGTGATACAGTTGCAACGAACCTTCCTACTAAGAGCATCGGCTACAACATTTGCCTTTCCGGGATGGTAATGCACTTCAAGATTATAATCCTTGATTAGCTCTAACCACCTCCGTTGTCGCATATTCAACTCTGACTGAGTGAATATATATTTCAGACTCTTGTGGTCGGTGTATATATGACATGTGTTGCCCAAGAGGTAATGACGCCAAATCTTTAAGGCGTGAACAACTGCTGCTAACTCTAAGTCATGAGTTGGATAGTGTTCTTCATGACGTTTCAACTGTCTGGATGCATAAGCTATCACTCTGCCCTCTTGCATCAAAACACAACCAATCCCGATACCAGAAGCATCACAATACACATCAAACGGCTTCTCAATATTGGGTTGGGCAAAGACTGGAGCTGTAGTCAAAAATTCCTTTAACCTTTGAAAAGCTTCTTCACATTTATCTGACCAGACAAACTTGACTTCATTCTTTAACAACTGAGTTATAGGTTTGGCAATTTTGGAGAAGTCCGGAATAAACCTGCGGTAATAACCTGCCATACCCAGAAAACTGCGAACTTGATGGACAGTTCTGGGGGATTCCCATTCAAGGATTTCTTGTACCTTGCCTGGATCCACAGCTACACCTTCAGCCGATAACACATGACCCAGAAATGGAACTTTGTCTAGCCAGAACTCACATTTACGGAACTTTGCATACAGCTGATGGTCTCTCAGACGGCCCAACACTACTCTGAGGTGTTCAGCATGTTCTTGTGGATTCTTGGAATATATCAGAATATCATCAATGAATACCACTACAAACTTGTCTAGCTCAGGCATGAATACAGAGTTCATCAGGTACATGAAGTGAGCTGGAGCATTGGTCAACCCAAAGGACATGACCAAGTACTCATACAGGCCATATCTGGTGGTGAAAGCAGTTTTAGCAATATCTTCAGGCCTTATCTTTATCTGGTGATACCCCGATCTCAGGTCTATTTTGGAAAATACCTTGACGCCCGCGAGTTGATCAAACAAAAGATCAATCCGCGGCAATGGGTACTTATTCTTCACTGTCACTTCATTGAGCGGACGATAGTCCACACATAGCCTCAATGTTTGGTCTTTCTTTTTGACAAACAAAGCAGGACAACCCCATTGTGATGAACTAGGTCTGACATAACCTTTATCAAGCAGTTCTTGCAACTGAATTTTTAATTCTGCCAGTTCTTTAGGTGGCATTCTATAGGCTCGTCGAGATATTGGTGCTGTTCCTGGCTTTAGCTCTATGCTGAACTCAACATCACGGTCTGGTGGTAACCCCGGCAAGTCTTCAGGAAACACATCCGGGAACTCACAGACTACTAGAATATCCTGAACCTCTTTAACTGTTGTTGCACAGACACTGCCGCACATCTGGTCAACGGTTTTCTTTGGAATCGGAAGTTGGATAAAGAGTTCAGAAGTACTATTAGGTATGATCAACCTGACTGTTCTATGCAAGGCATCTAATACTGCCTTTTGCTGGTACATCCAGTTCATCCCTAGGATCACATCTATATCCTGATCCTTGATTACTGTCATATTAGTGGGATAAGTATGCCCAGCAAATTCTACGGGCACCTGATGCGCCACTTCCTTTGTGTATAAGCGACCTCCGGGTGTGTGTATAAGGAAATTTTCTTGTGCTTCCCCCGTTGGTATATGATGTTTTTCAACAAATTTCTTACTGATAAAGGTATGCGATGCACCAGAATCAAATAGTAATACGGCAGGATGGTAAGCAACTGAAAACATACCCATCATGACGGGTTCCCCTTCAGGAATATCTGCCGCTTGTGCATAATACACCCGGCCAGTCTTCTGAACGGTCTTATTCTTCTGATTGTTATTGCGGCCTTGATTCTGCTGTAGTTGTTGTTGTGGCTGCTGCTGGGGATTCTGACCACTTTGCCCCTGTGGAGTATTTGGGATACTCTTCCTGGGATACGGGCAATTACGGGAGAAATGGCCGGCTTCCCACAGTTGTAGCATGGGTAGTTGTGGTTCTGGGGAGTTTGGGTTCGAATGCCAGGGGCATTCGGCTGTCGTGGATAATTAGAGTTCACAACAGTTTTAGCAGATGACTGCTGTGAGCTGGCTTGTTGTTGCTGGGGTGGTCGGTACGGTGGACGGTTATGCTGAACTGGATGGTATATGATACGCTGGCGCTTCTTATTGCCACCAAACGATCCAGTCGAACTCCCACCCTTCCTCTTTTTAGCTTCGAGATGCTTGAAATGCTTCTCTTCTGCAGATATAGCTTTATTCACCGCATCATTGAAGGAGATATTATCGTCACACATTGCCAGCATCTTCTGCATCTTCGTATTCAGCCCCCTCATGAAGTAACTGCGCTTCTTGTCATCGGTGTTCACGTGATCCAGAGCATACTGAGACAGATGATTAAACTTGCCAATATACTGCTAGACTGGCTAATCCCCCTGCCTGAGGGCTAAGAACTCTTCGGTTTTCATCCGCATCACACCCGCTGGAATGCAGTGAGCTTTGAAAGCTCTTGAGAACTCATCCCAGGTAATACGGTGTCCGGGAGCTTGGGAAGCTACAAAGTTTGCCCACCAAGTCCCCGCAGCTCCCCTCAACTGCTGGGCTGCGAAGGATGGCTTCTGAGTTTCAGTGCAGTGGATTAGCTCAAACTTCTGATTCATAGTACGGAGCCAATCTGCAGCTTCTAAAGGCTCATCAGCCTTTGTGAATACCGGCGGCCTGGTTTCAGTGAAATCCTGATAAGTACTTTCCTGGGCCTGATGATGATGTCGGCCACGCTGCCCATGTGGTGCATTCTGAACTAGGCCCTGTAGCAGACGTGCATTGTCTGTTGTGGCACGCATGAGTGCAGCAATGGCTTCTGCCAGTGTTGGTGGAACTGGGGGTGCGTCGGGAACACCCTCCCCATCATGAGGCGAACCAGTCCCATCAGTAGCACGGGTACGAGGCATCTGCTCATAAACAACCAAACTTTATTGATTTCTGGGTTATGATACAAAAACAGTAACTGCTTACACACTCATGTTACATTATTCATGCCTAATAGAACTGATACATGGTTCAGCTAGCTTAAGATTATGTTAAGCTAAACTATTACACAGCCCCTACCCCCTAGGGTTCAAGATCCACGCCTGACACTCTGGTGGGAGACGACTCACTCGTCACCCTCACTCTCACTGTCGCTGTCATCAGCAGACTCAACCATATCCGGATCTTCCTCACTCTGCCCATCTACCTCTCCATTATCAATGATCGTACCCATCTCATCTTCAGCTGCATCTGGAGGTGGAGGTGGATGGAGTTGATCATACAGCACATGGACTTCCTCATGCAACTGGTCATTGAATGCTTCTATATCCGTCACATACGCCTCCAACTCATGCAAACGGGCTAAAGCGGCATCTTCTCGCTGCCAAGCTGTATTCCTTTCTCCAAGCATTTTAGTCATGAGTTTTTCTGCATTGACCACGCTTCTGTTGGCCCCCTCCAGCTTGAGTTTCATGCCTCCAGCTTTGGCAAGTGCTAAACTTTTCTCCCGAGAGGTGGTGGCCAACTGAGATTTCAACTCACGAACCTCTGCCTGTAAGTCCCCATTGATCTCCTGACTCCTGCTGGACTCTTCCTCCTTGCGGGATGCGAGTTGGTGCATGGGTACACCATGAGGACCTGTACTCTTGCGAGGTGTTTCCTTACCGCGCGGCATCCTAGTGAGATAAGATTTTGAATTAGGCAGATAAAGGAAAATACTTTTTGGATAGCAAGAAAGGATTGGATTCTAACCCTTACCCCACTATACCATAAGTTGATTAAGCATGATGCATGAAGCGTACTTACGCATAAAGCATATAAGATTTAAATTATACTCCCTTATATAGGAGTAGAAATTTAACAGCAATTTCAAATTAAGGCTTAACTTAACATGCTGCTCCACTTAACAACCCATGATCTACTATTCAAGACAGAACATAGATCAAAGAGCATGAACAAGGTAAGTCAGAAGCATTTTGGACCAAACTAAATTTCAAATAGTTTTGACTCAAATCATTTTGAAGTTTTGCAACAATACTACAAGACTGCTGCAATGATCGCTCTGATACCAGCTGTGACGGAACCTCCTAGATTATTAAGGCCCACGTGTACCTGTCCTTGTCCTACAGACCTCGGACAGACATACACTGTGCCCAATAACCCAAAAGACCCATCACGTGTCATCGGGTAACCCGATTCATTCACGTTTTCTTACTCTCCCAGGATCATTGCAAGAGTCATGCAGTATTACAACATTTCACAAATAATATACATCAGAGATAAAAAGCGCGGAAGTATTACACCATAAGTTTTACAAACCAGTTGTTCAAATTCACGTCGTTATTACAAACCATAGTTTCAAACTTTATCCTAGGTAGTGGAGACAACATTAATAAAACAGTATTTCACACAAACAACCCCGCCTAAGGGTTGCATTACTCCTCTCCGGACACGTCCTCCTCAATGACGGTCACGCAACAGGCCTCAAAGCAGGGCTGCTCGTGAACGTCACCTGCAACAGGGGATTAACAAACTCTGAGTACAAAGGTACTCAACAAGGCTTACCCGATAAGAAAAGAGAAGAAACAGGTATGCTGGCTTGGGTAGGCTCAACAGTATTTTTCATTTGCATAAAAGCTTACTAAAGTAGTTCTAGATCCAAATTTTTACTTAATCATTTAAGTACTTGGTAAGAACTGAAAATGAATATTAATGAAATATCATTATCCTTCTTTCTTCAGCAAGTTCCCTTTTATTCTACGATGTGGGTCGAAAGATTGAGTCTCCATAACCGAGGAGCACGACGATTCGAACCGATTCAACCAGATCTGGGAGTTTTCCACGATCATACGACATATGTAGACCCTCGATCACACATATATCAACCCCAACCTCGGATCCTCCAAACAAGACCGGGTCCGCGCCACCCGAGAGTACTTGTACACCTCCAATCCGGGACTTTAACCCACGAGGGTAGCTAGTACTCCCGCCATCTCTCCACTCCCAGTGCGCGATTAGTCGTTCTCATTTAAGAATCACCAAGGCAGAGCTTACCATAGCATATGATCGGTACTTCACAGTTTCTCAATCTAGCAGGCCAACAACGGTTAACCCTAATCCGACACATCCGGGTCACCCTACACCAACCAAGGTTCGATGCATGTGCCCGTCTGGTCTTAACCATTATTCTTTCTCATTATCATTCCAAAACGATAAGTATCGAAAACATTTACCAAAAGCTTCATAAAGCAAGGCTAAGCATTTCTATCCGTTGCATAAAGCAGGTATCAAGGAATAATATATCGATAACAAGGTTGATCATGCATCAATAGGTTTAAAACATTTATTTGATAAACATCTAATGCATCAGGTTATCGAAAGTAAGTGTAATTGTAAATCCAAGAAAATGGTTAAATGAACCGGGGCTTGCCTTCGTTGATCGAGAAAGTCTGGAATTCCTGATATTCCGGATCAACAGGACACTCTGAACTCCCTGGACCAACCTCGACCGGACAATCGACCACTTCGGAAGCTACACGATAAAAGAGTGCATGCTTAATGGAATGCTCATGACATGATCATGGTAAAGATGGAAATTTTCTAAGCTATAAACATTTATCTTGTAACAACTTTCCACCATGGTATAGTTGCAAACCAACAAATCCAATTTGTATAAACATACATGGTTCTATGAGTGAAGCTTATCTGCATCAAGCAGCAAATCAAGATAATTCATTTATCTTAACCTTCAAATCTATCAAAGAAACTTAGGTTTTATGTTTCACAACATTGTTTATGCATAAAGAAAGCAATTTAATTAGCCGGAAATGAAGTTGTGAAGCAAACTATGCTCAAATTAGTTCAAACTTGGTACACAGATTGGTTATGATCAAAACAGTGCACAAAATAAATTTCAGCATTTTTGGAGTTAAACTTGATTTTATAAAAATCATTGAATCCTTATTCAAGAATTAAGAGGTATAATTTTTACTGCAGATCAAAATATAGAAACATGCACATATTATATTTTTCATAAAAACTACACATTTCAAAGAACATGTACAAAATTTTTCATGATTTTTGGATCAACAGATTAATTCATACAAAAATAACAAAACCAGCATTAGTATGCACATATCAGAAAATAGATTAAAACGTTTAAATAAAGAAAAACCTCATTAGGCCGAAACCGGCCCACTCGGCCCAACCCGCGCGCAAGCCGGCCCAACTCGGGCCTGCCCGCGCTTGCACGGCCAACTTTGCAGAAAAGTCCTCCGGCTTTAACCAAACTACAACGAAGTCCTCGTCACTGTTAGGCACTATTCAACTGAGTCTAGGACTTTGCACTTAGGCCCTCGGGTTTAGTCGAATTCTCGTCGACACGTCCCCGATGCCAAGGCTGCCAGTGGCGAGCTCGGCTCGCACACGCCGGAGCAACGCGACCTTCTCCGGCCAAACCAACCGGCTCAGCACCTTCTCCTTGCCCTCACGGCTCCGATGAACCCTCAAACTCCCTCCCTCGACCTCTCTCTCCACTCCGACGACAACAGCGGCGGACGCGACGACACAACGGCGGCACGCCGGCCAACTGGTAACTCTACCGACCTCGCAAACCTGCGCATCAGCATCAGAGGCTCACCACGACTCTAACGGGCTAGGTCTCCGAGGCTGACGCGGCTCCGAACGGTGATGACGACGACGACGGGGGGTTCCAGCGGTGCGGCTCGACGGCGATGACCTGTTCTGGCTGAGACAGAGGGAGATAAGGTCAAAGACCGGGTGTTAGAGCATCAAGAACAGATAAGAAAGAGAGAACGAGGCTCAGGTGAGGATGATAGGGCTCCGAGCTTGCTGACCACGGCGGCGGCGGCGGCGATGGTGGTGCCTGGAACCGAAGATGAAGAAGACGGCTATGCCGGGCGGTTGCGGGGGCGAGCGAGGCTGCGACCTAGCTCTACAGCTCCGCAACGACGAGGCGAACACGGTGACGCGGTTAAACGGGGCGGACGAGCTCTCACGCGGCCAGCGTAGCTGAGCAGAGGGATGGCGGCGTCGGCGAGCGAGAGGGAAAGAAAAGTGAAGCACGGCGCGACTGCAGGGCGATAACGATGAAGAAGAGGACGGCGACGTATAGCACGCGCACGCGAAGCTAGCAAGCAGCTCGCTGGCGCGACGCATGCGCCCCAGCGCGAGCGCGGCCCAGGCGGAGCAGCTCGCTGGCGAGCTTCCAGGCGTTTCCCTTGCCGGCACTGTTCCTTGCTCCTCTCACCCTTTCTGAAATTTGAAATTACTTTTGAAATTTGAACTATACTTCAAGTTTTGCCAAAATATGAAATGTAGAGTTTGAAAAGTTGTACAACTTTGCTTTAACAACCTATAGCTGATTTCTAGTGGAAATAGGTCAATTGGATCAAAACAGTTCAAATCCATTTCAAATTGGAAATTTGAAAAGGGGACAAAACTAGGGTTTTGTAGTAGAAGTAAAATTACTTTTGATTTTACATTGACACTTGAAAAATGGTCAATGTATGAAATGTTCCTTTTGAAATTCTCTACAACTTTGATGTAGATCTCAAACTCAGATCTCAAATAGTTTTTGAAATGCAAGTTTAAAGTCAAAAAGGGACCATTTTCAGGGTTTGAGTAGATTCAAAATTACTTTAAATTTTGTACATAAACTTTGAAAACTTTGAATACCAAAGTTGTACCTCTCCTCAAGATCTACCAAAAAGCTTTTAGGGTCAGCCCCTAAATATGCACAGATTTTGAGTTAACTAGAAAGGGCTAATTAACTTATATAGGAATTTAATGATTTTCCCACTCAAGCTAAATAAATTTTGTAACCTTTTGAATGGTTGATCTTGGATTCATGCCTTTACATGACTCTAGTCAAAAGGGAATGAACACAGGTTACTTCATAATGACATTCCAAATTAGGGTTTTGAGCTACATCACAAGCATAAACAAAAATGCTCACACATTAGGAATTAAACTCATTTTAGTGAATGCATCTCAAGGTGAGCTAGCACATGATGCTATGAAATGCTTATGATGGCATGACAATATTTTATTCATGCAAACACCTGAGGTGTTACACTCCCCGTTGTGTCGACCAACCACTTGGTGGTTCGGTGGCTAATAGGTGTTCACAAACCTAGCTCAACACTTGAGCGCCACAAGAACCGACCCACAAATGGAGGTAACTCAATGACACGCGCAATTTACTAGAGTTACCTTTTGACTCTTCACCGGGGAAGGCACAATACCCCTCACAAATCACCGAGAGATGGCCACGAACAATCACCAACTCGTGCCAATGCTCCTCCGCTGCTCCAAGCCGTCTAGGTGGCGACAACCACCAAGAGTAAAGAGAATACCGCAGCAACAACGATCCCCAAGTGCCACTAGATGCAAACACACAAGCAAATGCACTTGGAATCACTCAATCTCACTTTGATTCGCACTATCAAGCAAGGAGATGAGTGGGAGGGAGTATGTTTAGCTCAAAGGGATGTCCAAGATGTTAGAGTGCCAAGAGAGACCTCCCAAAGCCGGCCAACTCATATTTATACACCCCCTCAAACAAATAGAGCCGTTACCCCTTCACTGGGCATTTTTCGTACTGACCGGACGCGTCCGGTCAAAGTTTCAGTAGCGTCCGGTCGTAGTTTAAGTAGTGACCGGACTCTCGTTTCACTAGCGTCCGGTCATTGTTTCACTCAGCGTCCGGTCAAACACAGAGAGGTTTTTCATCGACCGGACGCGTCCGGTCACCATTGACCGGACTCTCTATGCGTCCGATCACTTCAATTCAACCGTTGCCTCTCGTGAACAGTAGTACAGGCGAGAGCGGTCACTTGTTTCAGTAGAGTCCGATCAATGTTTCAATAGTGACCGGACGCATGTTTCAACAGCGTCCGTTCGCTGTTTCAGCGTCCGGTCAGGCCTGAAAAACACGTTTTCAACTCTGGTTTCTTCTCCTTTGCAAATGTGCCAACACCACCAAGTGTACATCGCCTTGTGCATGTGTGTTAGCATTTTCCAAGCATTTTTCAAAGGATTAGAGGTTAGCACACTAGGTCCTAATGCATATGCATGTATGAATTCTCCTAGTGGCACTTGATAACCGCAATCACCGAGATAGTCCCCTCTTAATAGTACGGCTATCGATCCTAAACACACTCACACCCTCTATGGTGTCTTGAGTGCCAAAACAAAATCCCTATATATACCTTTGCCTTGATCTCCATAGGGTTTTGCTTTTCTCCTCTTCTCTTTCCAAATGTGGAGCACTTGATCCATCTTTTGGTCATCACCACCAACACCATGGTCATCATCTAGCTCCCACACTTGGTATGTACCAACCTAGCTAATGAACACTTCATGACAAAGGTTAGTACCCAAGGTGACATCAATTGTCCAAAACCAAACAGGGACTTTCAATCTCCCCCTTTTTGGTAATTGATGACAACCTTTCACAAAGATATGTATTTGAAAATTTGAGACACCTCTTTGTTAGTATTAGCTCCCTCTACATATGTGCTATAGTGTTTGGTTCAAGTTCGGCACATATGCATAGATATGAAATGTGGGAGAGTAATACTATCAAATGATGCTAAGGTGTAAAGAATGGACCTTTGAAGCGTGATACCAATCGGAGTTGCCAATGTATACCATCCTTAGCACCATGGTTAGCTAGACTTTACAAAAACACTAGATACCTCATGAGATCAACATTATATGAAAGGCTCTAGTACCACTTGTAAGAACAAATTACATCTAGATACCACCTATGCATGCTAGTTTGCAAATCATCATTCAAAATCTATTTCTAGCATACACCACACAAGCATGAATATCAAGTTAAGAACTTGTGCAATGCAAGCAAGCATGTGAACATGCACAAATCAAAATGCAACAACCAGGTTCATGAGCTTGCTCCCCCTACTTGTGTGCTCGAAAATCATTTTCAAAATTTGATCCCCTTCATTTCATCTTTGTGACTTTCTCTCCCCCTTTGTCATCTATTTCCATAAAAGGTTTGCATAAAAAGGTTCAAATTGTCTAGGAGAGAGTTACTTCTTTCACATGTGGTTCAATCTAGGTCATTTGCATGAAATATTTAACACGGTTTGCTCTAGAGTAAGCTTCTTCACACATCTTGCAATGGTTATCTTACTCACGTTGGTTAAATATTCCATTGCTCATTTTCTAGATTAAACACAGGGATTGCAAGCCCATAAACATGTCATATGTTACCACTAGATCATGTAAGGCATAGAAACAATAGTGGCATCATACAAGCATCAAGATCATTTTATTTTCATGAATGAGCCTAATGATTGTGAGGAATGACTAGCTGCACTAAACATGTCCTACCAAAGTATGAATGCATATGCCAATCAACTTTTACCTTGCTTTGTCGAAGGAGAGGCATGTCATATAAGTGGGGGTGCATCAACACATATTTGAGAAATCAAGTATGTTCAATTCATTCCTTAGCTTGCAAAACCTCTTCTCATCAAGTGGCTTGGTGAATATGTCGGCAAGTTGATCATCGGTACCAACACTCTCAATTGAAATATCACCCTTTTGTTGATGGTCTCTTATGAAGTGGTGCCTAAAGTCAATATGCTTTGTTCTTGAATGTTGCACGGGGTTGTTTGTGAGCTTCACCACACTCTCATTGTCACATAGCAATGACACTTGTTTGAATTTGATTCCAAAGTCATCCAAAGTTGCTTTCATCCAAAGTAATTGAGCACAACAACTACCGACGGATATGTATTCGGCTTCGGCGGTTGAAAGTGCCACACTATTTTGCTTCTTTGATGACCAAGACACAAGTGATCTTCCCAACAATTGACATGTGCCCGATGTGCTCTTTCTATCAACTTTGCAACCCGCATAATCGGAGTCCGAATATCCAATCAATTCAAAATTTGACCCCTTTGGATACCATAAACCAATATCTTGTGTATGCTTCAAGTACCTCAATATTCTCTTGGTTGCCTTCAAGTGACTCTCTCTTGGTGAGGCTTGGAATCTTGCACACATGCATACACTAAACATGACATCCGGTCTTGATGCGGTCACATAGAGTAGGCTTCCAATCATAGACCGATACAACCTTTGATCCACCATATTGCCACTTGCATCACTATCCAATTGTCCATTTGTTCCCATAGGCGTGCTAATGGCTTTTGCATCTTGTAATCCAAACTTCTTGATCATGTCCTTTATGTACTTGCCTTGACTAACAAATGTGTCTTCCTTCAATTGTTTGATTTGTAGACCAAGGAAGTAGCTAAGCTCTCCAATCATGGACATCTCAAACTCATTTGCCATCAATTCACCAAACTCTTCACAAAAATCTTGATTGGTTGAACCAAAAATGATATCATCAACATAGATTTGCAACACAAACAAGTCTTTTCCAATCTTCTTGGTGAAGAGAGTAGTATCAACCTTTCCCATGTTGAACCCTTTAGAGAGGAGAAAATCTCTTAATCTCTCATTCCATGCTCTTGGTGCTTGTTTCAAACCATAAAGTGCCTTCTTGAGCTTGTAAACATGGTTGGGCTTTTTGTCATCTTCAAAACCGGGTGGTTGTTCAACATATACTAACTCATTGATGTAGCCATTGAGAAATGCACTCTTGACATCCATTTGATATAACTTGATGTTGTGGGAACAAGCATAAGCTAATAAGATTCTTATTGCTTCTAATCTTGCAACCGGTGCATATGTTTCACCAAAGTCAAGACCCTCTACTTGAGTGTAACCTTGTGCTACTAATCTTGCTTTGTTTCTCACCACGATGCCATCTTGATCTTGTTTGTTGCGAAAGACCCATCTAGTGCCAATCACATTGTAGTTCTTAGGCCTCTCTACCAATTCCCATACTTGATTTCTTGTGAAGTTGTTAAGCTCTTCATGCATGGCATTCATCCAATCAACATCTTGTAATGCTTCTTCAATCTTGGTTGGCTCGATGGATGATACAAAAGAGTAATGTTCACAAAATGAAGCCAATCTTGATCTAGTTTGCACACCACTTTGAATTCCACCAATGATTTGATCTAAAGGATGATCTCTTGCAACATTGGTTGGTTGGAGCACTTGGACTTGATTGCTTGTACTTGTTTGATCATTTGGTTGAGATGAACTAGCCACTTGTTGATCTTGCAATTGAGAACCACTAGCTTGCACAATTGGAGAAGTGAGCACTTGATCTTTGTCATCTTCAATATCAATCACCTCCCTACGCCGAATATCACCAATATCCATATTCTTCATTGCATTGACCAATTGAGTTCCTCTCACATCATCTAGATTTTCTTCTTCATCTTGAGAGCCATTTGTTTCATCAAATTCAACATCATGCACTTCCTCAAGAGTACCACTAGCCAAATTCCAAACTCTATATGCTTTGCTTGTAGTGGAGTAACCAAGCAAGAAGCCTTCATCACATTTCTTCTCAAACTTGCTCAATCTAGTGCCTTTCTTCAAGATATAGCATTTGCAACCAAAGACTCTAAAGTAGGCAATGTTGGGCTTTCTTGCATTCAATAGCTCATAAGGAGTCTTCTCCATCATGGGGTGACAATAGAGGCGGTTGCTACAATAGCAAGCCATGTTGATAGCTTCGGCCCAAAATGAATGACTCACATTGTACTCACTAAGCATGGACCTTGCCATATCAATGAGAGTTCTATTTTTTCTTTCAACAAGACCATTTGATTGTGGAGTGTACTTGGCCGAGAATTGATGTCTAATTCCAAATTCATCACATAACTCATCAACTCTTGTGTTTCTAAATTCACTACCATTGTCACTTCTCACTTTCTTGATGGTTGTTTCAAACTCATTGTGACATCTCTTGACAAAAGATTTGAATGTGGCATATGTATCACTTTTGTCACTTAGAAAGAACACCCATGTATATCTTGTGAAATCATCCACTATCACAAAGCCATATTTGTTTCCACCAATGCTAGTGTATGTTGTTGGTCCAAATAGATCCATGTGCAACAACTCAAATGCTTTGCTAGTGCTCATCATGCTCTTCTTAGGGTGAGTATTTCCAACTTGCTTTCCGGCTTGACAAGAGCTACAAAGTTTATCTTTCTCAAACAGCACATCTTTCAGGCCTCTAACTAGATCATGCTTAATCAATCTATTCAATTGTTTCATTCCAACATGACCAAGTCTTCTATGCCATAACCAACCCATGCTAGATTTGGTGAACAAACAAGTTGACAATTGAGCTTCACTAGCATTGAAATCAACCAAGTATAGATTTTCATATCTAAAGCCTTTGAAGATCAAGTTTGAGCCATCTACACTTATGATCTCTACATCATCAACCCCAAATATGCATTTGAATCCAAGATCACACAATTGAGCCACGGATAGCAAATTGAAGTTCAAGCTCTCTACTAGCAATACATTGGATATGCTCATGTCATTTGATATAGCAATCTTACCAAGCCCCTTGACCTTGCCTTTGCCATTATCACCAAATGTAATACTATCAATTCCATTGTCATCATTCTTGTTGATTGAATTGAACATTCTTGCATCTCCGGTCATATGTTGAGTGCACCCACTATCAAGCACCCAATGCCTTCCTCCGGCTTTATAGTTGACCTACAAGAAAAGATCAATTCTTTTTAGGTACCCAAACTTGCTTGGGTCCTCCAAGGTTAGTCACTAAGCTCTTGGGCACCCAAATTGCCTTCTTCTTTGGGCCAACAATGGGAGCACCAATAAACTTAGCCTTTACACCATTGACACCCTTGGTAAGCAAATAACAAGAATCAAATTTAATTGAGGATACATTAGTATTCTTGTTCTTGTTCTTGCAATATTGCTCTATATGCCCGGATTGCTTGCATTTGTTGCAAAACCGACCGTTGCTTCTCACAAAACTAGTCTTGTGAGTTACAAAAGCCGCCTTGCCATTCTTGGGGGTATAGCCCAATCCCTCTTTGTTAAGAGAGAACCGTTGGCTACCCAAGCACTTAAGCAAGCGGGCATCTCCACCATAGGCATTGCCTAAGGCACGAGTGAGCTCATTGACCTCATTTTTCAAGGTCTCGTTCTCCACCATTAGTGAGGCATCACAAGTGAAACCATCACTCATAGTAGAAGTAGTAGTGGATGAGCTACATGAAGGGTTAGTGGGAGCAACAACAATAGGAGTATAAAATGATTCATCAAGAATATCACAAGTTACTCCTATGTTACATGTTGGAACAATGTCCTCAACCTTGACTTGATCAAGGAGGGAGGAGTGAGCATTTTCAAGCTTGGTGTGAGCCTTGCCAAGCTTCTCATGGGCTACCTCTAGCCTCTCATGAGTAGACTTGAGCTCATCAAGGGTTTGCTCAAGAGCACTAAGCTTCTTGCGCAAATCCTTGCACTCCTTCCTCTTCATCTCAAAGCAAGTGTGAGCTTGCTCCAACATGTCCATGAGGTCCTCCTTTGAGTGCTCCTCATCCTCATCACTCTCACTATCACTCTCATCATCGGATTGTACCTTGGTTGGCTTAGCCATGAAGCATGATGGAGTGTCAAATAGAGAAGGCTTGTTGTTGATTGCAATGCTTGCAAGTGCCTTCTTCTTGGTGCTCTTCTTGTTGTCATCATCACTTGAGCCTTCACTATCGGATGATGCATCACTATCCCATGTGACAACATATGAGCCACCCTTCTTCTTCTTGAAGCTCATTTTCTTCTCTTTCTTTTCCTTCTTATCTTTCTTCTTCTCATCTTCATCATTGTCACTATTGTAGGGACAATCCGCTACAACGTGATCCTTGCTCTTGCACTTGTAGCATCTTCTCACATAGTCTTTGCTCTTGTTGTAATCTCTTCTCTTCCTTGCACCATAGCCCTTCTTCTTCATGAACTTGCCAAATTTGCGCACAAAGAGAGCTAAAGCTTCATCATCAATGTCACTAGCTTCTTCATTGTCACTTGATTCTTCCTTCTTGGACTTGCCCTTGCTCTTTGATGAGGTGGCTTTGAATGCCACACTTTTCTTCTTCTTGTCCTCTTCCTTGACCACTTCTTCACTATCTTCATTGTATTGATCCTCGGTCATGACATCACCAAGCACCTCATTTGGAGTAACATTCTTCAAGCCTCCTCTAAAGATGATGGTGCGAAGTGTCTTGAATCTCTTAGGCAAGCAACTCAAGAACCGGTGAGTGAAGTCTTCATCTTGTACCTTCTCTCCCAAGGATTTGAGATCATTGATGATGACTTGCAATCTATAGAACATTTCCGGAATTGATTCATCATCCTTCATCTTGAAGTTGGTGAGCTTGTCCTTGAGCATGTACAACTTGGCACTCTTTACCATTGAAGTGCCCTCATATGTTTCTTCTAATCTTTTCCACACCTCACTTGCATTGTCAAGATCTTTGATTTGCTCAAACACCTTTGGATCAATGGCATTGTATATGGTGTAGAGCGCCATCGTGTTGCATTGCTTGTTGATGGAGTCATTTGGTGTTGGATTGGTAGGATCAAGAATCACAAACTCATTCTCTACCATATCCCACACCTTGTCATTGATTGAACTCAAATACATTCTCATCTTTCTCTTCCAATAATCAAAAGATGTGCCATCAAAGAACGGTGGTTTGCCCCCAACATGGTTAAACACAATTTGAGCCATTTTAACACCGAAGGTTGTTAAGCCTTATGCAAACGGTGACCACTGCTCTGATACCACTTGAAAGGTCCTAAATGGCTAGAGGGGGGGTGAATAGCCTAATAAAATTTCTACAAAACACTTAGAGAGACTTGTTAGACAATTACGAAGCGAAGCTTTTTGCTCTAGCTCTACTAAGTGTTGCAAGCCACCTATCCAAACAATTCTAGTATGGTATGGTCACTATGGCACACAAAAGCTATGTCACTACTTTCTAAACTAGTGAGCTAGCAAGGGATAATTACTTCTAATTAGAGAGCTACTTCTAGCAAGATAAACTACCACTACACAAGAAGTAAAGAATGTAATTCAAGTGTTAGAGAGATATACCAACACCGGCAAGAGAAGATCAACCACAATATGAATACCAATGAAGTTCGGGAGATAGCCAAATAGACAAGGGACACAAAGATTTTCTCCCGAGGTTCACGTGCTTGCCGGCATGCTACTCCCGTTGTGTCGACCAACCACTTGGTGGTTCGGTGGCTAATAGGTGTTCACAAACCTAGCTCAACACTTGAGCGCCACAAGAACCGACCCACAAATGGAGGTAACTCAATGACACGCGCAATTTACTAGAGTTACCTTTTGGCTCTTCGCTGGGGAAGGCACAATACCCCTCACAAATCACCGGGAGATGGCCACGAACAATCACCAACTCGTGCCAATGCTCCTCCGCTGCTCCAAGCCGTCTAGGTGGCGACAACCACCAAGAGTAAAGAGAATACCGCAGCAACAACGATCCCCAAGTGCCACTAGATGCAAACACACAAGCAAATGCACTTGGAATCACTCAATCTCACTTTGATTCGCACTATCAAGCAAGGAGATGAGTGGGAGGGAGTATGTTTAGCTCAAAGGGATGTCCAAGATGTTAGAGTGCCAAGAGAGACCTCCCAAAGCCGGCCAACTCATATTTATACACCCCCTCAAACAAATAGAGCCGTTACCCCTTCACTGGGCATTTTTCGTACTGACCGGACACGTCCGGTCAAAGTTTCAGTAGCGTCCGGTCATAGTTTAAGTAGTGACCGGACTCTCATTTCACTAGCATCCGGTCATTGTTTCACTCAGTGTCTGGTCAAACACAGAGAGGTTCCAGAGAGGTTTTTCATCGACCGGACGCGTCCGGTCACCATTGACCGGACTCTCTATGCGTCCGATCACTTCAATTCAACCGTTGCCTCTCGTGAACAGTAGTATAGGCGAGTCCGGTCACTTGTTTCAGTAGAGTCTGGTCAGTGTTTCAATAGTGACCGGACGCATGTTTCAACAGCGTCCGGTCGCTGTTTCAGCGTCCGGTCAGGCCTGAAAAACACGTTTTCAACTTCGGTTTCTTCTCCTTTGCAAATGTGCCAACACCACCAAGTGTACATCACCTTGTGCATGTGTGTTAGCATTTTTCAAAGGATTAGAGGTTAGCACACTAGGTCCTAATGCATATGCATGTATGAATTCTCCTAGTGGCACTTGATAACCGCAATCATCGAGATAGTCCCCTCTTAATAGTACGGCTATCAATCCTAAACACACTCACACCCTCTATGGTGTCTTGAGTGCCAAAACAAAATCCCTATATATACCTTTGCCTTGATCTCCATAGGGTTTTGCTTTTCTCCTCTTCTCTTTCCAAATGTGGAGCACTTGATCCATCTTTTGGTCACCACCACCAACACCATGGTCATCATCTAGCTCCCACACTTGGTATGTACCAACGTAGTTAATGAACACTTCATGACAAAGGTTAGTACCCAAGGTGACATCAATTATCCAAAACCAAATAGGGACTTTCACCGGTCCCACCTAGGGACCGACCGGTCCCACCTAGGGACCGACCGGTCCCCCCTTGGGGCCTACAGACTCCTCCTTCTGGAACCTTCCTCCACCGACCTCTAGGATGCATCTCGGTCGTACCTTAAGTCGGTTTGATCCAAGGGCCACGGTTCATCGCTCAGGGCTATATAAACAGCCCCAGACCCCTCTCTCCAGATCATCAGGGTTTGATCAGACATCAATTCATCAGAGAGATCAGAGCATCAGGCATTCATCAGAGAGGGAGTTCAATCGGAAGCCCTAGAACTACATCCACCTAGAATAGTAGATAGAATAGGATTAGAGGAGGCAAGCTTCGCTTGGATTCCTGATCTAGTCACGAGAAGGCTCGGTAAACCCCAGATCTTCTCTCTTGTATTAACATTATGGATCTATTTCATAATTGCTCTTCTAGTTCATCATTGTTCTTCATTGTTTATGTTCTAGTTCACGTTCATCGTCTAGTTCATCTTCTAGTTCATAATCCTGTTCTAGTTCATGATCTAGTTCGTACTTTAATTCTTCTCGATGATCTAATTCACCTTATTGTTCATCTTCGTGTTCTAGATAGCAATACAATTGATATGACTAAGACATCAACTATTATATTCTTAATTATATTGCTTATAGTCTGCTTTGATTATATATTTGGCATAGATAGTTCATCTTTATGTTTATACTCATGTTCGTATAACGCTCATCTTCAAGTACAATGGGTGGGTGATAGATGTTGTGTAGGCATGGTGCCTATACATTGTTTATCTGTGAATGCGTCCTATGTTTCGGATAGAGTGGTAGATCGCGGGTGTGATATTCCTGTTGAGTCCTTTGTATTCCACCTCCTGAATATAGTGTTCAGTATGGCTCAGTTAACTCATGGTTTAGAGGTTACTCTGTTTGACACCTTTACTATGGAGTTGCCTCTTGATTATAAATATGATGTGACCTAGCCAATGATTGTCAAATATGTTTGCACTAATCAATGTATGCTATGACTTGTAATTAGAATAACTTAGGAATGTTTCTTTTTAATACTTGTTCTAATCATCACTTGCTAGGTAGTACTGTTCTAGGATTATCCTTGATTGATCTGATCTCTGTTATCATTTATCATTTATTATTTATCATTTATCATTATCATTTACTCTATAACTGAAGGACCGAGAATGCACTAGCAAGGCGACCAGAGGGGGGGTGAATGGGAGCTCAAAAATCTCTTTCGAAACTTTGGCCTTTTGTCCCAAAATCAACCCCCGAAAGCTTCGATCGAAACTGTGATGCCCACGACCCTTGGAAGAGGGTGGATGATCCCTAGGATCATAGCGGAGCACCACAAAGCGATAGCAAACCAATCGGCAAAAACACCGGAACAAGTTCGACCCTCAAAAACCAAGTCCCGAACGTAGATGGAGGGCTACGTCGAGAAGTCTCCAAATACCAATGCTAACTAGTAGCAAAGATACCTAGAGAGGTTCCTTGATCAACTCTAGGGTCAAACGAGAAGTCCGGAAACCAAGTCGCAAAGTCGGGAGACCAAATGCACTGAAAAGCACAAGTCTACGAGTTCCCAGACTGTCCACGAGTACGGTCCCGGACTGTCCGCGGTGACGCCGGACTGTCCGCGAGGAAGGGGCGGACTGTCCGCCGGTCAAATGACCAAAATAGCAAGGTGGCTGAACTTCCCTAGACACTCCCGGACTGTCCGCGAAAATCAATGGCGGACTGTCCGCCGGTCAAGAAACAGTAAACCGGCCGAGACCCGCAGCCACTGACCTGGCTCGATCCCGACGCGTGGACTATCCGCGGTTCACCTGGCGGACTGTCCGCGGATGAACAGAGAGGGCGATTTTGGTCGCCCCTCTCACGAATCTTCTCAAATCCAAACCAAAACTCAATCCCACGTTCCCAAACTTGGAGAGAATGATCACGAGGTAGTTAGGAGACTATCCCCAAGAAATCATCCGCTCAAATCGATTCAATCACCGGGAAATCAAAAGGGGAGGAGTATGAACGAAAAAAGCACCACGAAAACAAAATCAACCCGATCTACTTGTTCGTGAGGAGTTAGATAAATTCCTTCGGTGGAAATGATCTCCTCACTATAAAGAACAAGTTGATTCAAATGGATTTCGCAAAGACGCAGTAGAGAGGGAGATCGAGGGACGGGAAAATCGCGGAGAAACGAAGAATGCGAAGAACACAAAACAAAACGCGAATCAAGTCCTTGATCAGCAACCGTGTGGCTACCACACGCTACAACAGTGAGATTACGATCTCACTTCCTCAAAATCTCCAGTACACAGAGGTATGGTTCTCTGCGGATCTTAGTTGCTACAGCAGGGGATTGGGAGAGCAGGAAAACCTAGAAGGCAAAGAGCAAATGGCTGAGATAGAATGGGAGGAGGGTGTCTCCCTCTACTTATCCTAATTCTAATTCCTACTCTACCCCTCTCTAATTACAGAGCGAGCCAGCTAAACCCTAGGGTTATTCTGGACCAACTCAAGGTAGCTGGTGATCCGACGGCCACGCCCGCACAACTGGTAGCGTTGCCTCGACGCAACCTCACCGATTGCCGCCACGTGCCGCCACCGCTCCGCTTGTCCTTTTCCCGGACTTCGCCCCCGGTTTTGAGGCCCAAACTGGGAAACCAGCCTTCACGACCAACCCCCGGTTTTGAGGCCCAAACCGGAAAACTAGCCTTTCGTAGCCTGAGTTTTGTGGCCCAAACTCAGCAAACCCGCAACACCCAGGTTTTGAGGCCCAAACCTGGAAACCATCCTCAGCCCGAGTTTTGTGGCCCAAACTCGGACACCATCAGCGCCCAGGTTTTGAGGCCCAAACCTGGAAACCGTCCACTCGGTGATTTTTTTGTGGCTCAACCACCAAACCGAGCCGTAGAAGGGATGCACCGCCCGTGCACCCCGTCCACCGACACGTGTCCCCAGGTCCTCGACCCAAGCAACACCGTGCCCGCAAGTCTTCGCTCGTCGCTGTCCCAGGCTGCCAGCCACCACAGTTGATCCTCGGGCCACCGGTCCTTCAGTCCAAGCCTCACGTCCGCCCTTCGCCACTCTCGGTCCATCGGCACGGCACGTCTCTACTTGACCTTCACCTTGCCTCTGATCACTGTATCCGTGCTCGACACCTGCACAACACAAACCAAAGAACATGCGCATTATCCCAGTTGACAATCACTCATCACTCAGAGACTCGGCATACACCCATGTATCCGCAATCTCCCCCTTGATGAGTGCATTGTCAACTACCAACACAAATCATAATAGAATAGAGGAAAGAAGGAGGAAGAAGAGAGAACTCGACCAAATGACCCAAAAGCATAGCAAAGCCAAAGAAGGTCAAGTGGAAACAACAAAACAACTTGGTTCCCAAAGACATGGGCAACGGCTCGACGCAACCAAGCAAAGCAAAGCTAGCCCTCAAGAAGAGGTAGAACAGGCTCAACACAGCTAGCGAGAAAGCTCGACACCATTTGGAAAATCAACTGAAAATCAAGCAAAATAGAGCTAGCCCTCAAGAAGAGGCAGAACGGGCTCAACACCGCTAGCGAGGGAGCTCGATACCAACTGAAAAAGGGCTAAATACCAATTGAAGAGCATAAGAACAAAGGTGCTAGTTCCTCAAGAAAGAGGCAAAGGCTCAATACAACTAGCTACAAAAAATGCTCCAAACCAACTGATATCAGCTCAGAAAATTAGCAACGAGCAAACTCCCCCTCAAATGGTACACACAACCAGGAAGGAAAACTCCCCCTTAGTTGAACACAGAAGACACTCATGATTTGTCAATATTTTTGCGGATACATGGGTGTATGCCGAGTCTCTGAGTGATGAGTGATTGTCAGCTCGGATAATGCGCATGTTCTTTGGCTTGTGTTGTGCAGGTGTCGAGCACGGAGATAGTGATCAGAGGCAAGGTGAAGGTCAAGTAGAGATGTGCCGTGCCGATGGACCGAGAGTGGCGAAGGGCGGACGTGAGGCTTGGACTAAGGGACCGGTGGCCTGAGGATCAGCTGTGGTGGCTGGCAACCTGGGACAGCGACGAGCGGAGACTTGCGGGCACGGTGTTGCTCGGGTCGAGGACCTGGGGACACGTGTCGGTGGACGGGGTGCACGGGCGGTGCATCCCCTCTACAGCTTCGGTTTGGTGGTAGAGCCAAAGAAAAACCATCGGGTGGACGGTTTCCAGGTTTGGGCCTCAAAACCTGGGCGCTGATGGTTTCCGAGTTTGGGCCACACAACTCGGGCTGAGGACGGTTTCCAGGTTTGGGCCTCAAAACCTGGGTGCTGCGGGTTTGCTGAGTTTGGGCCACAAAACTCAGGCTACGTGGGCTGGTTTCCCGGTTTGGGCCTCAAAACCGGGGGTTGGCTGTGAAGGCTGGTTTCCCGGTTTGGGCCACAAAACCAGGGGTGCGACGTCCAGGAAAAGGATGGCAGAGCGGTGGCGGCACGTGGCGGCAATCGGGAGGTTGCGTCGAGGCAACGCTACGAGTTGTGCGGGCGTGGCCGTCGGATCCACCTACCATCGAGTTGGTCCAGAATAACCTTAGGGTTTAGCTGGTTCGCTCTGTAAGTAGTTAGGGGTAGAGTGGGAATTAGGAATAGTTAGAATTAGGATAAGTAGGGGGAGACACCCACCTCCCCATTCATCTCAGTCATTTGCTCTTTGCTTCTAGGGTTTCCTGCTCTCCCAATCCCCTGCTGTAGCTTGCTGAGATCCGCAGAGAACCATACCTCTGTGTACTGGAGATTTTGAGGAAGTGAGACCGTAATCTCACTGTTGTAGCGTGTGGTAGCCACACGGTTGCAAATTCTTGGTTGTGATTCGAGTTTTGTTCGTGTTCTTCGCGGGTTGCTTTTCTCCACGACTTTCCCGTTGATTGATCTCTCTACTTGGTGCGTCTTTTGCAAATCCGTTTGAACCAAGATGTTCTAGATCGTGAGGCACTTCTTTCCACCAAAGGATTTCATCTCTAACCTCACGAGCTAGTAGATCGGTCGATTTTTGTTTCGGGTCAAGTTTTTCTCCCTCCCCCGAATTTCTTCGATTCATCGATTTGGAGATAGGTTCGAGCCATGATCTCTTAGAGATAGCTCACTATCCTCCTTGTGACTCATTTCTCCAAGTTTGAACCCTAGAGGTTTCGTTTTGGGAGAGTTTGGGTCAAATCGGTGGACGAACAGTATAGTTTCGGGATGACCGGACGCAGGGGTCGGGGCGACCGGACGCTGGCTGGGTGAGTCCGGTCTTTGAATGTTTGCTGCAACTTCCTGTTGCTTGACCGGACGCTCGCTCATTCTCTGACCGGACGCAACACTTCTACTGTTCATCAGTTTTGGCGTGTGTGACCGGACGCTTAACTCCTGACCGGACGCTCAGGCTCAGTGAGTCCGGTGAGAAACAGTAAGGTCCCAAATCAGTTTTCGCACGACCGGACGCGTCCGGTGGTGCTTGACCGGACGCAGGCAGAGTTCGGTCAGTGTTGTTTTGCACGTTTTCGTCCGCAGTTTGTTCGTCCGACTTTCGATTTGAGGTCCGCTTGTCGCGTTGGATTCCTGACTTCGTGCTCTTCAGAAATCGAGCTTCTCGCTTTACAAAATAGCCTGAATCCCCCTCGCGTTGCTCGGGGGAGGTTGAGGTTACCCAAAGTTCATCCTATCACCGGTTGACTTGCGTGAACTTGGGCGAGGGATATTTTGTGGTGTCCCGTTGTGTTCCTAGGGAACATCCACTCACTCTCTTGGGTCGTGGACATCACGCGCATCGGTTTTGCTCTTGGGGTTGATTTTTGGGACAGTGGTTTAAAGTTTCCGAAAGGAAAATTTAAAGCTCCCATTCACCCCCTCTGGTCGCTTTCTGGTAGCACTTTCGGTCCTTCAATTGGTATCGGAGCGGGTTAAGGATCTTCCACCTTAGCCGGTTCCAGATCCACAGAAGGCGACATGGATCGCGGCGTGGGCAAACCGTCGTTTTTCGATGGGACGAACTATGCGTATTGGAAGATACGCATGTCGGCCTATCTGCAGAGTTTGGGTGCTTCCATTTGGGATATTTGCAACTCTGCCGATTATGTTGTCTTGGCTGCTCGTGTGACTCCGCATCAGATCAATGAGCACGATGCCAATAGCCAAGCACGTAATGCTCTTTTCTCATGTTTGAGCATGAGTGAGTTTGATCGTGTTTCTCACCTCGCTACGGCTCGGGAGATTTGGGCTACCCTCATGCGCTTTCATGAGGGAACCTCTCAAGTCAAAACCCGTCTCTACGAGTCGTTCAAGCGAGAGTATGAGAACTTTTGACATATGTCTGGCGAGAGCATAGAAAGTTTATTCGCTCGCTTTCAGGTGATTGTCAACAGGATGAGGGCTAACAAGGAGCTGTTGCCTTTCGACGATCATGAGAGGGCTTTGAAGCTTTTGCATACTCTTGATCGGTCGATGTGGGATTCCAAGGTTCAGGCGATCATCGAATCGCCTAACTACGAGACCCTCACGTGCGACGAGCTCTTCAGTAAGCTCAAGTCCAGTGAGATCGATGCCATGGCGAGGGCTTCTTATAAAAATCCTTCTGGCCCGTCGATGGCTTTGCTTTCTGGCTCTTCTGCTAACCCCTCTAGAGGCTTTGCTTTGCATTCTCTTCTTTCTGTCACAGAGGAGCAGTTGGAGTCTTTGGGAGATGACGAGTTGGCTTTGCTTGCCAACCGGTTCTCGCGGTTTCACAACAACCGCATGACCCGTCGCCGCGGAGGAGGACGCTCAGGATGCTATGAGTGCGGCGACCCCGACCACTTCATCGCCAACTGTCCCAAGAAGAAGCACACATCTGGGAAGGGCGATCATGGGCACAAGTACGACTCCGGCAAGCGCAAGGAGAAGTACGTCCCCGCGAAGCACAAGCGGAAGGGCGGCTTCAATAAGGAGTACATCAAGACCAAGTACTTGGAGAAGGCCCAGGCTGAGCAGCGTGCTTTCTTCGCCACGCTCAGTGACGTCGACGACTCGGATGATGACTCCGCTTCCTCAAGCGACGATGAGTCCGAGAAGAAGAAGAGGATCGAGGACAAGCTCAACGGCCTCTGCTTCTTCGCCGACGATGAGGGCTTCTGTACCATGGCCCTCGGCAAGGAGGTCGGCGGCGACACTCCTCAGGACGACAACGACGACGACACCTCCTAGGTAAAGCGATTGGAGAACGTTTGGTTGGTGGATTCCGGTTGCTCGAGGCACATGACCGGAAACGCCAAGTGGTTCTCCAGTCTTAGTCCAGTCGCCGGAAAGGAGTTTATCACCTTCGGCGACAATAGCAAAGGTAAGGTCTTGTCTCGTGGGTCAGTGCGAGTTAATGAGCACTTTGTGTTGCGCGATGTTGCTCTTGTTTCTAACTTACATTTTAACCTTCTTTCTGTTTCGCAACTCTTTGATGACGACTATGAGATTCGTTTTAAACCGAATCTCAGTCGTATTTTGGATCCTCAGGGCAATCTTGTTTGTATGATTTCGCCCTTTGGAAAAGTCTTTCGTGCGAATTTCTCGGAGTCTTTTGGGATTTCCCGTTGTCTTGTGGCTGGACCTTCCTCCTCTGATCTTTGGAAGTGGCATAGGAGACTTGGACATTTGAGCTTCGACTTGCTTGCAAGACTTAGTTCACTTGGCCTAATCCGAGGATTGCCCAAGTTATTCATGGAGAAGGATCTTGTTTGCCACCCTTGTAGACATGGGAAGATGGTTGCCGCTCCCCACCATCCAGTGACTCAGGTCATGACTAAGCGCCCTGGAGAGCTTTTGCACATGGACCTTGTTGGTTCGGCTCGGGTGAGCTCGGTTGGGGGGAAGTGGTATGTGCTTGTTGTTGTTGATGACTTTTCGAGATATTCGTGGGTCTTCTTTTTAGCTGAGAAGACCGAGACTTTCTCCTTTGCTCGCAATCTGATTTTGCGTCTTCAGAACGAGTTCCCTTTGAACTCGATGCGAGCTATTAGGAGTGATAATGGTTCTGAATTCAAGAATTCGGATTTTGAGAAGTTTTGTAACTCTTTGGGTTTAAAGCATCAGTTTTCTTCCCCCTACACACCGTCACAGAATGGTGTTAGAGAGGAAGAATCGGACCCTTGTAGAGATGACCAGGACGATGCTCGATGAGCATAGGACTCCTAGGCGATATTGGGCCGAAGCTATGAGCACTGCATGCTACATTTCCAATCGCATTTTTCTCCGAGCTTTCTTGAAAAAGACTTCTTATGAGTTGCGTTTTGGAAAACTGCCCAAGGTGAGTTATTTTCGAGTTTTTTGTTGCCACTGTTTTATACTCAAAAAGGACAACTTGGACAAGTTTGAGTCTCGTTCTTCTGACGGTGTGTTTTTGGGTTTTGGCACTCATACTCGAGCTTATCGTGTACTTAACCGAGTCATGGAGACATCAGATGTCACCTTCGACGAGACCATGGTTTGTCCTTCTTCTCGTTTTGAGCGTGCAGGTGATCACGAGGTTGGTGAGCCTCTTTTTGATGACGAGGATGAGGGTGCTGAAGGTATGGATGATCCAGCACCCCCTCCACCTGCTGTGCCGCAAAGAGCGGCTTCTACTTCGACTCACGGCCCCGACACTTCTTCTTCCTGGGGGTCGTGGGATCCGCCACCCCGAGTGGTACCTTTTGTACCCGGGGAGGCACCAGCTGCTGTTGAGGGGGAGATCACTTCTGCACGGGAGGCGCCACGACACATCCAGCGCCAACACCCCTCTCAGCAGATGATCGGCAGCATCGGCGAACGTGTCACTTGGTCAAGGTCACAACAAATCTCTCACTTTGCTCATTCTCTAAACTGTGATGTGTTGACAAGCAATCCCATCTCGATCTTTCTAATTCACTTAACTTGGTTCAAATTTAAGGCAATATATGAACAGACCAAGCAAGTGATCGACTCAGAACTAGAGACATAGCAACCTAGCATATATGAGAAGCACAAGTGATTTCAACACATTCTACACATGCTAGTTGCACATCTCGATGGTGAACATTTTCAGGTTTTAAGTTCATTAAACAAGTTTACCATTTAAAATAGCTCAGCTCATAGCATGTATTAGTGATCAGAAGGAGCATAAGCTACAAGCATCAACATAAAGCATCGGAGCATACACTACACAGAGCATAGTCACATTCTAAAGATTATATACATGAAGCTCTGAATGTAAATATGCAAGATGAAATGCAGAAAAGATGCAAGAAGAAACCAATTGAAAAAAGAAAGCCTTCTCATAGTGGTCTCACAGAAAATGAAAGCGCACATCAATGTGTTTGGTCTTCGAGTGCAGCACGGGGTTCTTAGCAATGCTAATAGCACTCGTGCTGTCACAAAGCAAAGGAACACGAGAAAAGCTCAGACCAAAATCATGCAAAGTGGCCATCATCCAGAGCAACTGGGAACAGCAGCTAGCCGCAGCAACATACTCAGCCTCTGTGGTAGACTGGGCGACACTAGACTGCTTGCGAGAAGACCACGATACAAGAGAAAAACCAATAAACTGACAAGTCCCAGAAGTGGACTTGCGATCAATACGACAACCAGCAAAATCGGCATTGGAATAACCGCAAAGGGAGAGGGTGGAGGAAGCAGAATACCAAATCCCAAATTCTGGAGTGAAGGATAAGTACCTCATTATGCGCTTGACCGCCTGATGGTGCGAGGTGCGCGGCGACGACTGAAATCGCGTGCAAAGACACACCGCAAACTGGATGTCCGGGTGTGTCGCCGTCAGGTACAGCAGCGACCCGATCATACTCCGGTACTCCTTCTGGTCCACAGCTTCTCCATCCACATCCGCATCCAGGGCCGCCGTGGTCGGCATGGGTGTTGGAAGAGGCTTGGCCTCACCCATGTCGAACTTCTTCAGGATGTCCTTGGTGTACTTTCCCTGGTGCACGAACGTCCCCACTCAGGATTGCTTGATTTGCAACCCAAGGAAAAACGTCAACTCGTCCATCATGCTCATCTCAAACTCCATGCTCATAGTGTCTGCAAACTTGGCAACCAAAGCGTGAGAAGAACCACCGAAAATGATATCATCCACGTAAATCTGGACCAAGAGTGTGTCATTGCCTTGCTTGAGGAGAAAAAGCGTTTTATCCACACATCCCATTTTAAAACCCTTAGCAAGCAAAAAGGTTTTCAACCTATCATACCAGGCTCTAGGGGCTTGTTTCAAACCATATAAAGCTTTGTGAAGTTTAAAAACATGGTTTGGAAACTTGGGATTTTCGAAACCAGGGGGTTGTCTCACATACACCTCCTCTTCTATGTAGCCGTTTAAGAAGGCACTCTTGACATCCATTTGAAAAAGTTTAAACCCTTTGGATGCAGCAAAAGCCAAGAGTATCCTAATTGCCTCCAAATGAGCTACAGGAGCAAAAGTCTCCTCATAGTCTATCCCCTCCTTCTGACTATACCCCTGGGCTACTAGTCTGGCCTTGTTTCTCACAACATGGTCATCCTCTCCTTGTTTGTTTTTGAAAACCCATTTTGTCCCAATAGGATGACAATCAGGAGGAAGAGGAACCAAAACCCAAACCCGATTTCTTTCAAAATTTTCCAACTCCTCATGCATGGCATTGACCCAATCCAGATTAGCTAAAGCATGTCCAACATCTCGGGGTTCAAAATCAGCAACAAATGCAGAATGAGCAAAGTGAGAGATTTGTTGTGACCTTGACCGAGTGACACGTTCGCCGATGCTGCCGGTCATCTGCTGAGGCGGGTGTTGGCGCTGGATGTGTCGTGGCGCCTCCCGAGCTGATGTAGCCTCCTCCTCAACAGCAGCTGGTGCCTCCTCGGGTACAAAGGGTACCGCTCGAGTTGGCGGATCCCACGGCCCCCAAGAGGAAGAGGTGTCGGGGCCGTGAGTCATAGTAGAAGCCGCTCCTTGCGGCACAGCAGGTGGAGGGGGTGCTGGATCATCCATACCTTCAGCACCCTCATCCTCGTCATCAAAGAGAGGCTCACCAACCTCATGATCACCTGCACGCTCAAAACGAGAAGAAGGACAAACCATGGTCTCGTCGAAGGTGACATCGGATGTCTCCATGACTCGGTTAGTGTCAAGGTTAAGTACACGATAAGCTCGAGTATGAGTGCCAAAACCCAAAAACACACCGTCAGAAGAACGAGACTCAAACTTGTCCAAGTTGTCCTTTTTGAGTATAAAACAGTGGCAACAAAAAACTCGAAAATAACTCACCTTGGGCAGTTTTCCAAAACGCAACTCATAAGAAGTCTTTTTCAAGAAAGCTCGGACAAAAATGCGATTGGAAATGTAGCATGCAGTGCTCATAGCTTCGGCCCAATATCGCCTAGGAGTACTATGCTCATCGAGCATCGTCCTGGCCATCTCTACAAGGGTCCGATTCTTCCTCTCTACAACACCATTCTATGGCGGTGTGTAGGGGGAAGAAAACTGATGCTCTAAGCCCAAAGAGTTACAAAACTTCTCAAAATCCGAATTCTTGAATTCGAAACCATTATTGTTGGTAGTTCTTAGCTTCACTAAAGATAGAGCTAGGCAACTATCCCCGGTAACGGCCCAGAAATGCTTGTTGACACTAGCCAACATCGTTACTAGGAGTAGACTATAGAATCTATTCCAGGCAACGGTGTCAGAAGTGCTTGAAGCAAGTCCGGTCACTATACCTAAAGGAATGAAGCTAAAGCAGCTAATGTCAAGTGGGGTTGTCAATCCCGACACTAGTAGGAGCTAGCTAGAGAGATTGCAATCTACCAAGAGGAGATTCTGCAAGCGCACAGAACTATCGTAGTAGCACTTCGCTTGGGAGTACCAGGTGTCGATTTATTTGATCCCAAGGGAAGGCTAGGGTGGTGTATGAGTCGAGTCAAGGAGGGGATGAGAGTCGAAGAAAAGAGAAAAGGGAAAAGGAGAGAAGGGAAAAGAGGGGATGGAAGGCTAGAAAGAATATGTGGGTGGATAGGTAAGGATGAAATGGATGATAAGGTAAGGTGGATAACTAGATAGATAGATAGAAAATGATAACTAAGGATAACTAACTAATTACTAACTACTAACTACTAACTACTAACTACTCCTAGATAACCACAGAGCAAGATAACTACGAAGCAAGATAGGCAAATGTCAATAAAGCAACATAGTTAAGTAAAGTTTTATTCCTATCTTATCAAGTATCGAGGCGTACTAGCCTTTACCACTGACTTAGGTTGAACGCTAGCACAACGAGCCTTACTGTTAAACTGGGCCAACTACGTGGTGGAATTCAAGGCGCATAGGGCTGTCACCACCTGCTTGCTTCCATAGCTATCCGGGGGTCCAGCCGTATCTGAAGGTAAGTCTATAACTAAGCACCATGCTTAACTATATTCTAACTATCTCTACCCTGGCTTTGAATAGAGACACCCTTGCGGACATCAGAGCAAATACTTGACTTAATAAGATAAACACTAAACTAACTAAGCAACCTATTGGCAAAGATCAACCACTAAGCTCACTAGAGATTAACTACTATGGCTAAGTGAATTGATCTGTAGGATAGCTAGGCACTCAAGCAATCAATCAAGTATACCACTCAATACTGATAAGTAGAATAAAGTAATACTTGAAATGATAAAATAGAATACAGTAAAGTGCTTGAGTAACAAGAGCAAAATGTGAACTGGAGACGAAGGAAGACTCTTCCCAGCTCCAGGACCGATCACTCGCACGCATCTACTCTTGAGCTAAGCCTTGAGCAGCGCTCCCGCGAGGGCAAGATGCCTTGCTCTACTAGCTACCTACTTGCCTAAGCTTGGCTAAACCCTAAGCTATTAGCTCTCTGGCTCTAGCCTTGCTTCTCTTGCTTGTGTTGCTTCTTGGTGTGTGGTGTAGTGATGCCTCAGGGGGGTATTTATAGCCTTGTGGAGTGAGGGGGGTACTTATAGGAGGCAGCCAACCGACCTAGGGCTAACCCTAGTGGCGGGCGCCAGCCCTAGGTGGCCGCCGCCACCCTCATCACCGTTGGATGCACCGCCTTTGCTTCAACGACATCCAGGAGCTCCAGAGAGGCGGTGGTTAGGTCGGTTGCATGTCTGAGTAACCGCCACTCTGTCTTGATCCACGCCACTCCCTCCTGAGTCGTCCGATGCCACTGACCTAGTGACCAAGGGCCAAGATTTGGCCTTGGGGTGGTCACACGGATCAGTGGCGTGGCAGGGGAGAATGTGGGCTTCACCCTTGTAGCGGGCGCCACCTAGGGGTGGCGGGCGCCACCCCACTAGGGCCCAATTGGGTCCTGGTGAGTGGGCTCGTCTCCTGGTGGGTTCATTCTTCAAATTTGGTCCAAATCCTGCATTCAAATAGAAATCTATGGACATGTGGAATTTGGTTAGTTTGAAACCTATTGGACTACATTTCATGCCTTTTTGGTGGACTTTAGGGTTAATTGTTGATGGTAAAACAGGTGTTTAAGGACCATCAACAAGCTCCCTCAAGCTAACCTGTTGCTCGTCCTTGAGCAACAATGCGGTTTAAGCATTGAGCATGAAATAGATAGCAACTTAAGATGTATACAAGTGCATATTGTATAGTGAGAAATAACTTAGTATATATCGTTAATCATAGCAATGTGGGGCTTATAGCTTTTCACTTCAAACATGCAAGAGTGAAATAAATTAGTAGATAGGAAACTTTTATCTTGCTTAGGTTTGACTAGGATTTTGTCTGGAGGTTGTTCAAGGTTTTCAAAAGATAACAACTTGCTTAAGTCCTCCAAGATTCACTCAGTCACTCAATGGTGTTTAAATCCTCACTTAGGCCAAAATGTAGCCTTTCCTATTTCTAAAGAATGATATGTGGAGTTATAGGTAGGCTAAGAATCATGAGCAAATTGTCTAATGTTTATTGCTAAGCTAGACACTCAGATCATAAGGAGTGGCAAATCATAAAAGTTGATCAAGATGTGCATGTGTGGTTATGTGGAAGTGTATAGAGGGATATTTCATAATCCTTCCCAGTTAATTTCTGTGGTCTAGAGCTAATGATAATTCTCTCTCTCTCTCTTTTTTGGATACATAGTGAGTAGACAAAAGATGTGTCCTCACATTTTCTTAGGACATAGTCCTCTCTTGAGATACTTTGCTCACTTTTTCTTAGGACATAGTCCTTTCCTGAGCAACTTTGCTCACTTTCTTTTTTTTCTTTTTTTATCTCTCTCTCTCTCTCTCTCTCTTTTTAGCTCTAGATTTCCCCAGATATCTACAGGAAAGGATTTTTGAAATGAGTAGGGAAAGGGAGAGAAATGCTTATTCCCAGTGTAGGAATAACATAAGGCTAGCAATGGGATGTTTGGCAAGGTATTGCAAATCTCCAGTGTAGAGAATGAGCAATTTATTTGGTGGTTGCAAACTTCCAAAGTGGAAAGTAAGCAATATGGTGGGTGTGTGTGTATCTTGATCAAAAGATATCATAAGCTTCTCTACTAAGATCTATGAGGTCTAACAAAGCTCAACACAGACAAAGCTCTTTGTGGTTTTGACTAACAAATATTTGGCTGGTGGTGGGATGGGATAAAATCTACGAGGAACTTTTAGCAAGGTTTTCATAATTTTTAAAAGAAATCCTCCAGATTAGATTCTAATTTCACTTTAGCAAGTTTAAAGAATTACTCCATTTCTTACTAACTTTATTCACTAAGCATGATTTCAGTTAAAGCATGTGCAACCCACAAAAGCTACAACTTAGATAAGACCAGTTATTCATGTGGATACATGGGTGTATGCCGGGTCTCTGAGTGATGAGTGATTGTCAACTGGGATATGCGCATGTTCTTTGGCTTGTGTTGTGCAGGTGTCGAGCACGGATGCAGTGATCAAAGGCGAGGTGAAGGTCAAGTAGAGACGTGTCGTGCCGATGGACCGAGAGTGGTGAAGGGCGGACGTGAGGCTTGGACTGAGGGACCAGAGGCCCGAGGATCAGCTGTGGTTGCTGGCAGCCTGTGACGACGACAAGTGAAGAAGTGCGATCATGTGTTGTCTGAGTCGTGGACTCGGGGACACGTGTCGGTGGACGGGGTGCACGGGAGGTGCATCCCATCTACGACGTCGGTTTGGTGGTAGAGCCAGGGAAAAACCATCGGATGGACAGTTTCCAGGTTTGGGCCTCAAAACCTGGGCTCTGAGGGTTTGCTGAGTTTGGCCTCAAAACTCAGATGCTGGTGGGCTGGTTTCCCGGTTTGGGCCTCAAAACCGGGGGTTGGCTGGAAAAGGCTGGTTTCCCGGTTTGGGCCACAAAACCAGGGGTGCAGAGCGAGGGCGGCACGTGGCGGCGATCCGGAGGTTGCGTCGAGGCAACGCTTCGGTTTGTGCGGGCGTGGCCGTCGGATACACCTACCACCGAGTTGGTCCAGAATAACCCTAGGGTTTAGCTGGTTCGCTCTGTAATTAGAATAGAGAGGGGTAGAGTAGGAAATAGACTTAGGCTAGTAATAGGATAAGTAGTCGGGAGACACCCTCCTCCCATCTATCTCAGTCATTTGCTCTTTCGCATTTAGGGTTTCCTGCTCTCCCATTCCCTGCTGTAGCTAGCTGAGATCCGCAGAGAGACTTGCCTCTGTGTACTGTTGATTTGAGGAAGTGAGGCCGTATCCTCACCGTTGCAGTGCAGATCGATGACTTGATTCGTGTTTTGATTCGTGTTCTTCGCGTTCTTCGTTTCTTCGCGATTTTCCCATCACTCGATCTCCCTCTCTAGTGCTTCTTTGCGAAATCCGTTTGAATCATTTTGTTCGTATCATTGAGGAGGTCATTTCGACCAAAGGAATTCATCTAACTCCTCATGATCGAATAGATCGGGACGATTTCGTTTTCGTGGCGCTTTTTCGTTCATCCACTTTCCCTTTTGATTTCCCGGAGATTTAGTCGATTTGAGCGGATGATTTCTTGGGGATAGTCTTCTAACTACCCCGTGATCATCTTCTCCAAGTTTGGGAACTTGGGATTTTGAGTTGGATCGGATTTGGAGAGATTCGTGAGAGGGGCGACTGAAATCGCCCTCTCTGTTCATCCGCGGACAGTCCGCCGTTGGACCCGCGGACAGTCCGCGCGTCGGGATCGAGCCAGGTCAGTGGCTGCGGGTCTCGGTCGCGTTACTGTTCCTTGACCGGCGGACAGTCCGCCGAAGGAACTCGCGGACAGTCCGGGAGTCGTCCAGGGACTGTTCAGCACCTTCGCTGTTTTGGCATTTGACCGGCGGACAGTCCGCCCTTTGGTCTCGCGGACAGTCCGGGAACGTCTAGTGGACTTGCAGCAGCACTGCGGTTTTGCTCGTTTGGCCGGCGGATAGTCCGCGACCTGAGCCCGGACAGTCCGCCACTGGGCAGACAGTCCGCGACCGTACTGCCGGACAGTCCGGGACTTGCCTGAAGCTTCCGGTTTTGTGCGTTTGCTCTCTCGGCTTCTACGCTTGGTTTCCGGACTTCTCGTTTGGCCCTAGAGTTGACCAAGGAACCTCTCTAGGTATCTTTGCTACTTGTTAGCATCGGTATTTGGAGATTTATCGACGTAGCCGTCTATCTACGTCCGGGACTTGGTCTTTGAGGGGCAAACTTGTGCCGGTGCTTTTTGGCGTTTGGTTTGCTATCACTTTGTGGTGCTCCGCTGTGGTCCTAGGGATCATCCACCCTCTTCCAAGGGTCGTGAGCATCACGGTTTTGGTCGTTGCTTCTCGGGGTTGATTTTGGGACATTTGGCCAAAGTTACGAGAGAAATTTGATTGGCTCCCATTCACCCCCCTCTGGTCGCCTTGCTAGTGCTTTCTCGGTCCTTCAATTCAAACCATAACAATAGCATTTGCATGACATATTTCAAATCTTAGTCAGGAAGCAGATTTTATCAATTTTATTCATGGAATGGTTATTTAGGCAAGCATGTGACATTCAAAAGATATAGAATTTAAGAACTGAATGTAAAGTGTAGGCTTGAGACATACCTTATTGGAGTGGGAGTCTCCCCCAAGCTGGCTTCTTGCTTGGTGAAGGATCTTCTTCTTCTCAGTCGGAGCTCTTGTTCTCATTTTATTAAAAGGGAAACTATCTAATGTTGTGAAAAGGGAAACTATCCTATTATGATATTTTATTATTCTAGCTAAGTTAACATATACCTATGCATATAACTAATGATAACTGATATTTTTTTAGTTACATGCATGACATATGTTATTTATTCGAAAAAGGGAAAATTGAAGGGAAAAAATTAAAAGTAAAACCATACCTTAGGTCCATGGAGTTTCATCCTTATCGGGTGGATCTTCTTCTTCCTTAGGCACTTCTTCTCTCAGTACTTCATCAGGTTCTTCTTCTTTTGGCACCTCTCCTTTGTTATGTGAACTATACAACTTAGGAGGAGGTGGTTCTTTCTTTATGTTCCACCTTGTTCTTGGGCGCCTCTTCTTGGTACGAACGGGTTTTGCTTCCTGCATGTTAGCGGCATATGCGGGACCACGGAAAAAGGAGAATATTTCCTTCGTCCCTCCTAATGTTATTTGTATTTTACCACTCCCCACATATATGCAAGCATCAACAGTGTTCAAGAAGGGTCTACCTAAGATTAGAGGCACATCTTTCCTATTTCCCATATCTAGTATTATGAAATCAGCAGGAACATAGGAACCTCTAATATGAACAGGTAAATCATTAACTATTCCTTCTACATAGCAAGTGGATTGATCAGCTAGCACAACATAGCCAGATGTGGATGACATGGGTGGAAAGAACGAGTTTTCATAGAAATCTTTAGATAAAATGTTCACACTCGATCCTAAATCACACATGGCATTTTTAAAGACTTCACCAAAGATTGAGTATCTAATTATGGGACTACCAGGATCACCCTTTTTAACAGTCATGGTTTGATCTTCATAATAGTTAAAATGTTTTATTTCAACGATATTTGCAGTTTCCATGTCAGGTTTAGCAGGAATTTTGCCAGATTCAAAAGATGGTATGATAGCAGCAAGTTGAGCTAATTGGGTTTCTAACATCTTATTAAAGCTAAGTTGATTTTTTAGAGCAGATGAGAAATCTTCCAATTTAGCATTTATATTCTCAAGGGTTTTATCATTCGACATTAATCTCTTATTCAAAAAATCAGTAGTTCTACCTTGTGAGTAAACTAAATTTTTCAAGAATGAGAAATTATCAGAATTCTGAAAACTAGAGTGGGGGAATGAATTGTTACCTTGAGAATTTGCAGGCTGATTCCATCCTTGATTCTGTTGACGGAAACCGTTGTTGTTGATGATGAAGTTCAAATCTTCATGTAGCTCGGGGCAGTGGCTCCCAGAATGTCTGGTTTCTCCACAGACTTCACAAGTCATGTAAGATTCCAGAGATTGGACACTCTCTTGTTGGTTCATCTTCTCACAGTTGTCCATGTTCTTTGCCAGTAGGTCCATCTTGGCCACGATCATGTCGGCCTCCTTAAGGGAATGCATACCTCGCTTACGGGGTTGCAGTCTCTCGTCATTCCATCCTTGGTTCGACACCATCTTCTCTATGAGGGCCTTGGCATCTGCAGCATTCAGAGAAAAGAATGCACCGCTGCCGGCGGCATCCAAATGGCTTCTAGAGAGTGGGGTTAGGCCATGGTAGAAGTTCTGGATCAATAGCCAGTCCTCCATACCATGGTGCGGACAAGCAGCGACATACTCTTGCAACCTCTCCCAAGCCTCGGGAATAGATTCCTCGGCTTGTTGCGTAAAGCTGGAGATTTTGTTGCGCAGAGCATTCGTCTTGCCCATAGGAAAGAATTTGGTGAGAAAAGCATTGGAACACTTGTCCCATTTGTCTACAGCGTTGCGATCGGTATAGAACTATTGCTTCGCTTTTCCTAGCAAAGAGAAAGGAAAGAGACGAAGACGGATGGCTTCTTGGGTTATCCCCTTAATGGTGAAGGTGCCGCAAATCTCCAAAAATTGTTGGAGGTGAGCATTGGCATCCTCATGAGCCTTGCCACAGAACGGGCTAGCTTGGACCATCGTGATCAGAGCCGGTTTCAACTCAAAATTGAGGTTGGCATCGATCACGTCTGGTCCTATCCTATCGCTACATTAGCGGCAGAAGGAGCAGAAAATTCACGAATGGTCTTGTTGGCCATCGTGAAGATAGAATGAGATAAGAAAGAAAGAAGTTGAAGAAGATGAAGGAAAAAGATAAGAAGAGTTAAGGAAAGAAAGAATGGGGTAAGATGGGATTCGTTAAGCGGGAGCTTAGACGAAGATAAATTCGACACGGACTCAACCGATACACCGATTGCCTTCCCCGGCAACGGCGCCAGAAATGCTTGTTGGTAGTTCTTAGCTTCACTAAAGATAGAGCTAGGCAACTATCCCCGGTAACGGCCCAGAAATGCTTGTTGACACTAGCCAATGTCGTTACTAGGAGTAGACTATGAAATCTATTCCAGGCAACGGTGTCAGAAGTGCTTGAAGCAAGTCCGGTCACTATACCTAAAGGAATGAAGCTAAAGCAGCTAATGTCAAGTGGGGTTGTCAATCCCGACACTAGTAGGAGCTAGCTAGAGAGATTGCAATCTACCAAGAGGAGATTCTGCAAGCGCACAGAACTATCATAGTAGCACTTCGCCTAGGAGTACCAGGTGTCGATTTATTTTATCCCAAGGGAAGGCTAGGGTGGTGTATGAATCGAGTCAAGGAGGGGATGAGAGTCGAAGAAAAGAGAAAAGGGAAAAGGAGAGAAGGGAAAAGAGGGGATGGAAGGCTAGAAAGAATATGTGGGTGGATAGGTAAGAATGAAATGGATGATAAGGTAAGGTGGATAAATAGATAGATAGATAGAAAATGATAACTAAGGATAACTAACTAATTACTAACTACTAACTACTAACTACTCCTAGATAACCACATAGCAAGATAACTACGAAGCAAGATAGGCAAATGTCAATAAAGCAACCTAGTTAAGTAAAGTTTTATTCCTATCTTATCAAGTATCGAGGCGTACTAGCCTTTACCACTGACTTAGGTTGAACGCTAGCACAACGAGCCTTACTGTTAAATTGGGCCAACTACGTGGTGGAATTCAAGGCGCACAGGGCTGTCACCACCTGCTTGCTACCACAACTATCCGGGGGTCCAGCCGTATCTGAAGGTAAGTCTATAACTAAGCATCACGCTTAACTATATTCTAACTATCTCTACCCTAGCTTTGAATAGAGACACCCTTGCGGACGTCAGAGCAAATACTTGACTTAATAAGATAAACACTAAACTAACTAAGCAACCTATTGGCAAAGATCAAACACTAAGCTCACTAGAGATTAACTACTATGGCTAAGTGAATTGATTTGTAGGATAGCTAGGCACTCAAGCAATCAATCAAGTATACCACTCAATACTGATAAGTAGAATAAAGTAATACTTGAAATGATAAAATAGAATATAGTAAGTGCTTGAGTAACAAGAGCAAAACCTGGACTGGAGATGAAGGAAGACTCTTCCAGCTCCAGGACTGATCACTCGCACGCCTCTACTCTTGAGCTAAGCCTTGAGCAGCGCTCCCGCGAGGGCAAGATGCCTTGCTCTACTAGCTACCTACTTGCCTAAGCTTGGCTAAACCCTAAGCTATTAGCTCTCTGGCTCTAGCCTTGCTTGTGTTGCTTCTTGGTGTGTGGTGTAGTGATGCCTCAGGGGGGTATTTATAGCCTTGTGGAGTGAGGGGGGTACTTATAGGGGGCAGCCAACCGACCTAGGGCTAACCCTAGTGGCGGGCTCCAGCCCTAGGTGGCGGCCGCCACCCTCATCACCGTTGGATGCACCGCCTTTGCTTCAACGACATCCAGGAGCTCCAGAGAGACGGTGGTTAGGTCGGTTGCATGTCTGAGTAACCGCCACTCGGTCTTGATCCACGCCACTCCCTCCTGAGCCGTCCGATGCCAATGACCTAGTGACCAAGGGCTAAGATTTGGCCTTGGGGTGGTCACACGGATCAGTGACGTGGCAGGGGAGAATGTGGGCTTCACCCTTGTGGCGGGCGCCACCCCACTAGGGCCTAATTGGGTCCTGGTGAGTGGGCTCGTCTCCTGGTGGGTTCATTCTTCAAATTTGGTCCAAATCCTGCATTCAAATAGAAATCTATGGACATGTGGAATTTGGTTAGTTTGAAACCTATTTGACTACATTTCATGCCTTTTTGGTGGACTTTAGGGTCAATTGTTGATGGTAAAATAGGTGTTTAAGGACCATCAACAATTATCACATCTAAAAGCTCGCATCGAGTTCAAAGGGAACTCGTTCTGAAGACACAAAATCAGATTGCGAGCAAAATCAGATGGTCGACATGGGTGTTGGAAGAGGCTTGGCCTCACCCATGTCGAACTTCTTCAGGATGTCCTTGGTGTACTTGCCCTAGTGCACGAACGTCCCCTCTCGGGATTGCTTGATTTGCAACCCGAGGAAAAACGTCAACTCGCCCATCATGCTCATCTCAAACTCCCTGCTCATATTGTCTGCGAACTTGGCAACCAAAGCGTGAGAAGAACCACCGAAAATGATATCATCCACATAAATCTGGACCAAGAGTGAATTAGTGCCTTGCTTGAGGAGAAAAAGCGTTTTATCCACACATCCCATTTTAAAACCCTTAGCAAGTGTCGGTGTTTTGAACCCGGGGGTATGACACCAACGAGTAATATGATCGCGTGCTCTCTTCCTGGATGGTGATGCAAGATGACACAAGGATTTATCCTGGTTCGGGCAAAGAAGGCCCTACGTCCAGCGGGGGGGGATGTTCTTGTATTACTTGCACCTAAGTGCTTGTACAGGGGCGAATACAAGCTCGGTGAGCGTGGACCGGAGTCCGGACTCGTGTATGTGGACAAGCGTGTGCGCAACCGTGGACTCGCGTGTCGTCTTTTTTTTGAGTTGTGTAAACGTGTGCGCGAAGGGCCCTGGCGTCCCCTTTTATAGAGCAAGAGGAAGCCAGGGTTACACAGGAACGACATGTACAGCGCTCGATATGGCGAAGGGTAGGAATCCTGTCTTGTCGGGGCCACTGGAGCCGACATGGGCGTTGCTGTTGAGGCGTCCTTGGAGCGTGGCCTCAATCCCGGGCGCGGACGCTGTGGCGGAACCGCCCTGATTATAAGAGCTCAAGTATTATCTTAGCCAAATCCGTCTGACTTCGACTCATACTTGAACCCATATAACCCCGGTAGTCCGGAAATCTCGAAGGATTTCTTTCACCATTCATCATACAGGATCACATCGTTCAAGGATTACATTCGTAAAGATACATCATAGCGAAAACGAAACCGAATTTAAAATATCAGAGTGCGAATTTAAAACGGAGTTATTACAATACTGAATTTTTAAAAAGTGCGGAAGCTGAAGTAGTTTGAAACACGACCACTACACATGTGGTCCACATAAAACATTGTTTGATAAACCAACTCACACAACTCACTCTTCCCTTTTTAGATAATGTGCCACTAGAAGTCTCAGACCAGCAAAAGAAAAAGGGAAGCTTCTGGACGACCCTGCCCTGGGCCTACTCCTCATCACCTTCCACCGGGTAGAGGCAGTGCTTACAATAGCCAAAGTAGACCTGGCCATCTGCAACAAACGGGATAAACCCTGAGTACGGGAATGTACTCAGCTAGACTTACCCGTCCAACTGAAAATAAAGACTCCAAGGGTATGCAAGGCTTTTTGAGGTGGAGCTGGGATCTTTAGTTGCGAAAAGCTTAATTTTAGATAAGAGGTAATTAATGATAATGATGAGCTGTCATTTTTAGACCTATTCCTTAATTCTAGGTTTTTCACATGTACTAGAGCACTCACTTGAATCTACCAATCAATAATATAACCATATCCAGTTGACTTATCCACATTTTAGTTGAACCTTTAATCATTACATGGAGTTGTATCGTGGTGAAGCTCGCCATAGTTTCCCACTAACCGGGGGAGACGGCGACTCGAATCGAATTCCAAACCAGCTGGTGAAAGACCTTTAATACCAGCCCACACTTTCCCCGTCGGGTCCATGCACTGGGCAACCGCTCGATGCTTGTTCGTGGTGGTAATCGTCGCGGCTCACAGCACGGACCGCCCAATTGGAACCTGGCGATGGCCTCACGCGGCAGATCGCAATTTCCATACTAGAGGGCACGACACGGGTTGAGACCAGCCCGAACAGCTTCTAACCGGCTTTGGGGTCGATGATTACAGCACCGACATATCCCTAAGTAAAAGGGCGCGTTCAAAAATGAACGAGGGCCAACATCGATACAAACCTACACGATCCAACGGACGGACTGCCCCAAGTTTCCCAACTTGTGTCTTGCCTTCCAGTTGACCGTATTTTATTACTACTCAGGTTCTTTTTCACGATAGTAAATATAGCCAACCGTGATCCGGTAAATACCCACCAGGGGGTATTACGGGAACATCCTTAACAACTACATTTATTAAGCAGACTAAGCCATTCTACATTATAAAGAAAGAACAGGATAACAAGGCAGGTATAAACAATAATCAAGGGATGGTAATGCAGCGAGTAGGATTCAATCAACTCCTAACCTAATGCATCACAATATAAAAGGACTCAAGTAATTTAATTAAAAAAGCTGGGAGACTTAGAATGCTCCGGGGCTTGCCTTGGGTGAAGACCGAGGCCTCGTGGGAGGGGCACTCGGGCAAGTTATTGTCGCAGATGGGGTCGGCTTGCTGGAGCTCCGGGATCTGCTGCTCGGCGTTTGTCTCTGGCTCCTGGCTGGGCTCCGGAGGGGTCGATCCTATTGCATGCGACGATTAATAAATAATTACCATGCGGGTGCAAGATGTGTGGTATGAAAAGAGCATTTCTTGCAAATCAACAAACCCATCTTGTAGAACCACTTTTGACATTGAGGTAAATACTTATTTAATTCATAAAACAAAATCCATTTATTCACCTTTTTCTTATTTAATAAATCAAAAGAAACTTAGGTTTGAACTGCAAGTGCACTTTTCTGGACTCAGAAAAATCCACGAAAATTTCAGAAGGCAAACAACAGTTGCTGGACTCCACTGAACAAATTTCAGCCAAAAAAATAAAATACGGAACTGCAGATATAAAAATGACAAGCAAACTGCCCAAAAAGGTGCTTTGAACTAGCTCCTCATTCAAAAAGTGTCAAACAGCAGATTTCATAATTTTCCTGGCTTCTTCTACTCATACACATCCTACTGTAGAGAACTGGTGGCCAGAGCATAAACATACAAGCCTACACAAAATAAACAAATCTATCCCAATTTAAACCATTTGAACTACAACCCTACTGGAAAAGGGTGATAAACTCAACTTCATATTTTTTCCAGATTCTACTTCACATTTTATGCTTATCAAGAAAGTTCCATGAACAGAAACATTATACTATTTCTTACATGAATTTCCAAAGGAAAACACAGAAAGGCACATTTGTAAAGCAACTTCAGATTTCTCCATACAACAGCTCATGCTTACATTTTTCTTAGCTTGAACATCAAGAACAGAGACTTCACCAATTTTCTCACATTTTATTTCGACATATAAAACACCTTAATGTTTATTCTAAGAAATCAGCCAAAAAGGACTTTTAACCATAACAGAAACTTTTTCCACATAAACAGTGCATCATATATTTTTCACAGGTGTAAAACAGGATAATAAACTTACACAAAATTTTCCAGGAATTAACTCAACCAGAAAACATATATAACCATTTATCTTAGCAAAAGCATATAAACTGGAATAAATGAAAACAGTAAAATAAACTCTTACCAAAACTACTTTCATATTTTTCCATGGTAGATCTACTCATAAACAAACTAGTAAAACTGAAATTTCATAATTAACAGAGCTACAAATTAATTATAGCAAAATTAACAAACTTAGTTACTGTGCAGAAAACTAAAAAAAAGAAAAACTTTATTCTAGCCCAAACGGGGCTTTCGGCTCAGTCCAACTCGACCCAACCTGGCTCGAGCGCACGGCGGTAGGTGTGTGTTCGCTCGAGGCCCGGCTCGAATCGAGACAGTGCCCGAGGGTTCGCTCTAGCTCGAGCGAGATGATAAAAACAAACGTCTGTCCGAGGCTTGGCTCGGAGGCTCGGGCGAGACGGAAAACAATCGCTCGTCCGAGGCCTGGCTCGAGACTCGGCTTCGGTGGACGCGGTCCATGGACCAAACAGAGGCTGACGCGCGGGGTCCGTGGGTCAATGGGACCCACCCGTCAGAGAGAGGAAAACAGGGGAGAATGGTTGACCGGCGAAAGCTCGTCGACGGTGATGTCGCCGGCGGTGAGGCTAGGCTCGATAGGTTCGGCTCAACGAGGCGCATCCAGCGGAGGGCTCGGCTTGGCTAGAGGGTGACCAAAGCGTGCCGGCGGCGAGCGGTGGCGGACGACGGAGGCGGTGACACATGGCTACACCGTTTTCGGCGGTCGCCGGTGAAATCGAGGCAGGCATAGGCTCACTCGAGCCCTAGGGAGGCTATCGGAGGGCTCGGCTTGGTTCGGGAAGCTCCGAGGAAGCTTGGCCACGCGAGCGGCCATGGCGGACGGTGGCGGGGCTCGGCTAGGCCGTGTCCGGCGGTCGCCGGTGAAATTGGGGGAGGCAAAAGCTCGTGTGAACCCTAAGGAGAAAAGCTACGGGGTTGGTTTGGCTCGGATGGCTCCAAGGGAGCTTGGCCACGAGCGAGGGCCGCGGCGGCGGCCATGGCGCTCGGCCGGGGAGAAATGGGAGGTAGAAGACGGTAGCGTTGAGACTGGGTCGTGTTCTCACCTTGCCTTGGCTCGGTGAAGCTCGAGGATGAAGAAGAGGAGGCAGTGGCGCTCAGGTCAGGGAGGAATGGCGTCGCGGGCTCAGCGGTGACGATGGCGTCCGCGGCGGCGCTCTCCGGACTCTGGCGTCAGCGAGGCTCGGCCGGTGGCGCTAGCGCGAGCACCGGGCGTGCAACGGCGAGGCGGAGCAGCGTGCGGAAGGAATCGGACGGCGATGGACGGTGGTGGTCGGAACGGCGGGGTGACTTTGCGGTGGCGAGTGTGTTCGTTGTGGCGTTCGCGTGCAAGAGCGAGGAAGGGAGAGGGAGCTGGTGGTGGCGAGAGCAAGGGGCGCGAGTGAGGAGTGAAAGAGAGAGGAGTGCGGGCGCGCGGGGTTTTGATCGGCTTGACCGGCCGGTGGTCGTGGCGGGACACGGCGGCGCGGTCGGCGAGGCAGCGCGGGCGATGCCGTGCACGGCGAGCGGGCGCGGTAGGCGAGGCGAGCGGAGAGTGGCCGGGGGAGATAGCTTGCGTGCTCGGGTGAGAGAGGATCGAGCGAGGAGTGGCCGGCGAGGATCCTCGACAGGATGCGGCGGCCACGTGGCGGTTGTGGCCGGCGTACGGCGCGGCGGCAGCGCGCGGCGCGCGCGGCACGCGGGCGAGCGCTGGCGAGCGGGCGCAGGCTGAGCTGGGCCGAAAGGCCAGATGGGCCGAAAACGAGGGAGCGGGAAGAATTCTTTTCCTTTTTCTTTTTCCAAAAATTTTCCAAAGTTTGACCACTCAAAAACAGTTTCAAAAACTCCAAACTAGGTTTTGACCCAAATATAAAAGTTGCTCAAAATAATTTTCTCTACAACTTTCATATAGGACACTTTTTTTTCTGAAAACCATTTTGAAATCCTCCACATAAATAAAGCCAATTTTGAAACATAAACCATTTTGTTTGACTTATTTTTATTTAACAAACTATTTTGAACTAGGTCAAAAATCCAACATGAAAAGCACTCTACTCAATGTTCTCTATTTTATAAAACTCTTTGCCAAAACAGAAATCCACTTAGATCATTAAGTCCAATAGAAATCCAAGTCCAAATAAATAAACAAAAGACAAAAGCACTCTCATGCACATGAAATGATGCAATGCATTGCTTATGCTTCTTTAGTAGCTAATTGCAGTGCCTAATGCAGTGCTTGACACTAGGGTGTCACAGCCCTTCCCCCCTTAAAGAAATCTCGTCCCGAGATTTGAGTTACGTACCATTTCTTAACAAAAGCGGGATAGCTTACGCGTAGGTACTCCTCGGTTTCCCATGTCGCATCGTTGGGTCCGTGATTGCTCCAGAGAATCTTGTAAGTCTTCATTGTTCGGTTACGAGTCTTTCGGGTCTTGGTATCCAAAATCTTCTTGGGCTGCTCGTAGTACTCCAGATCCGATCTGATGGTGACGTCTGGAATCCGAACTTCTTCTTGTTCTGGAACTCGAAGACACTTCTTTAACTGTGATACGTGGAACACTGGGAAAACTGTGCTCATCTCTGGGGGTAACTGTACTTCGTATGCCACTTCTCCCTTCTTCGCTATGATCTGGTAAGGTCCCACATATCGAGGTGCTAGCTTCTTCTTAATTCCAAAACATTGGACTTTTCTCATGGGTGAGACCTTAAGGTATACATAGTCTCCTACTTGAAATTCCAGGGGTCTTCTCCGTGTGTCGGCATAACTCTTTTGTCTGGATTGTGCTACCTTAATGTGTTGTTGTACTGTTTGCACAATCTCTTCCGCATCCTTTACGTAATCCGACCCATAGAATCCTCGATCTCCTGATTCAACCCAATTTATTGGGGTTCTGCATCTTCGTCCATATAAAACTTCAAACGGTGCCATCTTTATACTTTCCTGATAGCTGTTGTTATATGAAAACTCGGCGAGGGGTAACCATTTCTCCCATGTCTCTCCTGAAGATAAAACACAAGCTCTCAGGATATCTTCCAAAATCTGATTTACTCTCTCCGTTTGTCCTGCAGTTTGGGGTGATAGGCGGAACTTCTTACCAATTTAGTTCCTAGTTCCTTGTGCAACTGTTCCCAAAAACGAGCTATGAACTGGGGTCCTCTATCAGAAACAATCCGCTTTGGAATCCCATGTAGCCTCAAGATATTCTGAATATACAAGTCTGCATACTGATGAGGGCGGTGTGTAGTCTTGACTGGGATAAAGTGAGCCACTTTAGATAACCGATCCACGATAACCCAGATAGAATCATTTCCTCTCTGAGTAGTGGGAAGACCTGTGATGAAATCCATACTAATTTCTTCCCATTTCCACTCTGGGATTGTCAACGGTTGTAAAAGTCCGGCAGGTCTCAGGTGTATAGCTTTTATCCTGCAGCAAGTATCGCACCTTGCAACATAAGCTGCAACTTCCTTCTTCATCTTTGACCACCAATACCTGGTTTTCAAATCCTGGTACATCTTACTGCTTCCTGGGTGGATAGATAACTTTGAATTGTGGGCTTCATTCAGAATTCTTTCTTTCAGCTCTGTATCTTTAGGAACAACCAACCTCTGATTATACCATAGAATTCCCTGCTCATCTGTTCTGAAGTTCAAAGAACTACTGGTTTCCAACCTCTTCTTAATCTGACAGATCTCTTCATCGGTCTTTTGTCCTTCGATGATGTCACTTTCTAAAGTGCACTGAAGAGTGATATTGTTCAGCATAACGGGGTGCATAAGGTTAAATCCATCTTCCAACAGGGGCTGTAAGGAGTTGCAATGAGTCTTGCGACTTAAGGCATCGGCTACAACGTTTGCTTTTCCGGGGTGGTAATGCACTTCAAGGTTGTAATCCTTAATTAGCTCTAACCATCTTCTCTGCCTCATATTCAGCTCTGGCTGGGTGAAGATATACTTCAGACTTTTATGATCCGTATACACGTGACATAAGCTTCCCATAAGGTAATGCCTCCAAATCTTGAGTGCATGCACGACGGCTGCCAATTCCAAATCATGAGTGGGGTAATTCTCTTCGTGTGGTCGCAACTGATGAGAAGCATAGGCAATAACTCTTCCGTTTTGCATGAGTACACATCCGAGTCCAATCTTGGATGCGTCACAAAACACATCAAAAGGTTCCTCTAAGTTTGGCTGAGCCAAAACAGCTGCGGATGTCAACAACGTTCGCAGAGTGCGAAAAGCTGCTTCACACTCTGGAGTCCATTCGAACTTCTTGTTTTTCTGCGTTAAACGGGTCATAGGCTTGGCTATTCTCGAAAAATCCGGAATAAACCGACGGTAGTATCCGGCCAAACCTAAAAAGCTGTGTACCTCATGTACGGTAGTGGGTGTTTGCCAATCCATAACTTCTTGCACCTTAGAAGGGTCCACAGAGATTCCTTCCTCTGAAAGGACGTGACCAAGGAAAGGTACCTTCTTCAACCAAAACTCGCACTTGCTGAACTTAGCATACAACTTGTGCTCTCTCAGCCGGGTCAGAACAACTCGTAGATGCTCAGCATGGTCCTTCTCATTCTCAGAGTATACCAAGATATCATCGATGAACACTACAACAAACTGTTAACACTGGATTTTGGTCAACATTAAGAAGATGACAGGTGGACCCAACGAGCAATGAGAAGAGAATTCGGTAGACGGCCAAGCGATCGGTTATTCCATTCAGGAAATAATTATGGCAAGAGAAGCCGATCACGAGAATAATCGACCATGACCGTGACAGATTAAACGAGTATTCAAGAAGCCAGAGGGGTCTGTTCTCATTGGCCAGGAGTTGGATTTAGTGGCGTTGTGATGTGGCAAGCATGCAAAGAAGGCAATATATATAAAGCATGCACGTCTCGACGTCCAGTTCTATATTTAGCCTAAAGGAAAGGCTAGAAGGCGGCGTGCAAGTCCAGTTCTATATTTAGCATAAAGGAAAGGCTAGAAGACGACATGCATGTCTAGTGTGCGGAGATGGGCGTATGAGGCATTCGGCAAGTATCCATGCGGTCGGCTAGTTTCCAAGGATTCGGCAACTGCCCATGCGGTCGGCTATTCTGAGAAAAGGGAGTTTCCATTGAAACGATGGAAGCGGGAGCCGATCGAGCAACAAATTGCGTCAATTAAGGCAATGAAGATTCCGAAAGGAGTTGAAGGCCGAGAATATTGTATTTTCCTTTAATATTTCATAGTCGTGTCCTCTTAGGACTTGTATTGCGTCCGGGGTATAAATATAAACCCTTGACTATTGTAAAGACGTTCACAATCAATACAACCAACCCGGCCCCGTGCCGTCTTCGAGTCCAAGTCGTGTCGTCGTGTTCTTCGAGAGGGGCTATCGATCCGTCGACCTCCGTAAGTTCCGGCAACCTTGTTATCATGTCTAGTATCGTGCGGCGGATTTAGATATGGTGCAAGTAGTCTCGTACGTTAAGCTTAGTATCGTGCGGCGGATTTAAGCTTATGACGGGAGGTTTTTGCTTATGCCTTGTATCGTGCGGCGGATTGAGTCATGAGTGAAAATAGTTATCGGCTCTGTTAGATTTGGCAGTCTGATAGATTCATTAAGTTACCTTGTGTTATATGTTTTGTCATGTTTATCTCATCATAACACTTTTGCCCAATCTAGATACCGTTCGGTTCGGCTTCATCTTTATAGATCTGCTCTGTTCTTTCACGTTTATTATTGTAAAGTCTTTCATGTAGTAGATCTATTGTTCGTAATAGCCGATCGGACCGTATCTGGATTGCCACGTGGTGAGGGTTCATGCATGTTAAGTGTGTTTGATCTATGACAAGGCTAGGTGTCGTGCGGCAGGCGCAGGCTTTAGATTAGCTTAGTCATGCTTAGCTTGTATGTTCAATCTCCATGGATCCCAACTCGGTTGTACAATCGAGATTGGTTAAGTTTTAACTTATATTTAATACGTCATGCAAGTACGATTTTCATGCAAACGTGTTCGGCAACCTGTTATTCACGTAACTTTGCTCATATTGCCGAATAATCTTTTAAACCTGTTGGCAGATAGCTTTCATAGCTATATGTCGTCGTAAGTGGCTTCAGGGCCGTAAATCTTGGAACTGTCTGGTCATACCCGGCACGTTCCAGCTTTGTATTTAACAGTTTATCTCCCTTGTTAGTTGCAGGGCAAACTGACTGGCACGCACCGGACTTCTGAGCACCCGGGCCACGATTGAAGCCAGCTTCTCCGGCTTGCTGTGTGATTGGCACAGTGCGCCACTTTTGGTGCCAACACACTTTTTGGCACGCCCAGTGGGACACCTTTTTCCTGCAGCAATGGTCGAAGTCACTGAAGCTGAGGCCAGCAACAAGGCGGGGCTCGTGCAGGTGCAGCTCACCGAACTACCCGACGAGTACAGAGAGCAGGTGGAGGATGCTTGTGCCGAATTCCAGGCCAAGTGCCTAGAAGCCTTTTCCAAGAACAAGAGCGGAAAGGTTCGCCGTCTGCATGATCTGCCGAAACCCGTCCAGCTCAACCCGAATGATCCCGGGGAGGCGGAGGCAGTGTTGAAAATGTCTCACATAATCAACGAAACTGTCTCTGGTGCCATCGGTCGCATGCATGGGGCGTTTCTCAACACTTTCCGCACCATCATGATCGCCCAATTCGGCCCCAAGGCCGATGAACTTATGGAGGCCGAGTTTGGCCCTATAGCAGGACCACATCTTTTCAATCTACCGAATCACCTCAAGGGGGCAGGAACTGCTGGTGAGGAGACCCCGCCTAAGGCTCAATCGAGCGGAATGACCATTCAAGAGAAGCACACGCCAGAAGGCCAGTTGCCGACCATGGGTCAGCTCACGTTCGGCGCTAAGGGTCAGCCGCCAGAGTCAACACGCAAGATATCCCCGCAAACCTATAGGCTCATAAAGGACTACTATGGAAACGGGTACCATGAGATGCTTGAGCCTCACAACATAGAGGGTGCCCCACATCCAGGATACGGGAAGCCGACGGCCGAGAAGACCGCCGACCCTAATGTCGATGTCATGCTAGAAAGGATGGCAGATATGATGCAGCGCACTTTCGGCCTGAAGCCTAAGGGCACTTATGCTTACAGATCTCCGTTCCCCGAATGGTTCCACCGTGTGGCTCTACCTCCCAGAGTCAAAGTGCCGACAGACCTGTCCAAGTTCTCCAGCTTAGACGACACTAGCACGGTGGAGCACATCAGTCGCTATCTGCTCCAGCTTGGAGAGGCCAATACCGAGGATGCCTTCAGGGTTCGGTACTTCCCGTCATCGCTCACTGGGCCGGCGTTCGCTTGGTTCACGTCTCTGCCACCAGGCTCTATTCTCTCTTGGGCAGACTTGGAACAGAAGTTCCATACGCACTTCTACACGGGCACCAAGGAGAAGAAGCTGGTGGACATCATGTATGTGCGCCAGAGGCCGAATGAGACATTGCAGGACTACCTGCGCAGGTTTAGGGAAGTCAAAAGCCAGTGCTTCGGCATGTACCTGCCGGACGACCAGCTTCCACCATTGGCCGTGGCGGGCATGCTCCCAAGCATCAGAGACAAGCTCTTCGGCCAGGAGTTCGAGGACCTAGGTCATCTCTCTCGCCGGCTGAATGAAATGACTATCCAAGCGCAAGGCTTCCGGAGGGAAGGGCGCTTCCAGAAGGACAATGTCGCGGCCCAGATGTATCAGGCTTTCTTGGACGAAGCCGATGACTACACCGATGCCGAAGATGAGGTGGCCGCTGCAGAGTTCAACTGGGACAAAGAACCGACCCAGGCCAACAAGCAGTGGCTACGCCAGCAGAAGGGAGCGTACGACTTCGACGTCACCAAGGCCGACAAGCTCTTCGAGTTTCTGGTCGCCGAAGGGAGAGTCAGGCTACCCCCGGATCACCCGATGCTGCGTCCTGGAGGGGTTAAAGACAAGAAATATTGCGGCTTTCATAACACTAACACTCATTCTATTAATGATTGCCGTGTGTTCAGGACAAGGATCCAGAAGGCCATCCAGGATGGGCACATCAAGTTCAATGGCAAGATGAAGATCGATGCCAACCCCTTCGCCCAGAACTCCGTGTTTGTCTCAGTGAACATGGTAGCCCCGGAGGATCCCAGAGGCAAGGGCAAGGTCAAAGTCCTCACCTCCAACAAGGCGCGCGAGTCTGGCGCAGTGGATCCCGATCGGCAAATCACTGGCGATGAGCTCCGACAGCACGCCCAAGCCGCGAATGGCCGATACGAGCACGGAGAGTCGTCCTCCAGGCGCAGGCCTACCCACAGAGATCTCCTTAACAAGTGGCGTCGGCAAAATGAGAAAGAGCAGAGGCGTCTCCAACGCGAAGAGCGAGACTTCACGGAGGAATACCAGCGTGAAGACGATCACGCGGGAGAGCACCGGTATCGTCTGGAGGAGAGGGCTTACCACAGAGAACAGGCCCATCGCTGGGAGCAAGAACGCCGCCAAGAGCGGGAGCAAGCTCACTGGGGCTGCCCGTTCTTCCGCCACTGTTGGAACGAAGGCTTGAAACTGCCTGCCGTCAACAACTGCCCCGAATGCAGCGATCAGTACAGTGGGTATAGGCAGGATCGGGTCAACCGCCGTCCCGTCCATGAAAGGTTGGGAGCGCGCATCCCAATGGACGATCGGCGCCTAAAAATGAGGAGCCCGGATCGGCGAGCCAAGAGATATGCCGACCAGGAGTGGGTGCACCACCAAGGCGACAGCGAGGAGGCACAGCCCCGCCCATATAGATGGCAAGAAGGGCAGTGGTGTCCGCCAGGGCTCAGAAAGAGCCAGAAAAGGAGGGTGCAGCGCCTCCGGAACAGGGAGTTGGAAGAAGCAGCTGCCGGTGGGAAGAAGCAAGAGTGGCGTCCGAAGGAAAAGCCAGACAACAATGGCAAAGGCGCTGGCGTGGCCATGACTTTCTTCCTTCCCCTGGAATTCATGGCTCCAATCGGCCAGGGGGCACAGGACGAAGCGCGTTCGGACTTCGACGAGGCCGAGCACAACGAGCTCGCGGCACAGCTCGTGTTGTCTCAGAAGGCAGCATTTGACAAGCCAGCCAAGCATCGGCGTTTGAAGCCGTTATATGTCAGGGGGTACGTCAACGGAAAGCCGCTAACCAAGATGTTTGTCGATGGCGGCGCAGCGATTAACATCATGCCTTACGCCACCTTCAGAAAGCTGGGCATGAACGATGAAGATCTGCTCAAAACGGACATGATACTCCGTGACTTTGCCGGCAATCCCTCTGACACTCGGGGTGCCGTGCACGTGGAACTGATGATAGGATCCAAGACGCTCATCACGACCTTCTTTGTCATTGACGGCAAGGGGGCATACAGCCTGCTTTTGGGCAGGGATTGGATCCATGCCAACTGCTGCATACCTTCGACCATGCACCAAATACTCATTCAGTGGGTTGGAGATGACATCGAGATTGTCCAAGCTGATGACTCGGTGGGTGTTGCTACCATTGAGCCTAATTACTGGGAATTTGACGGAGTAGATTGCTTCTCCGATCGTGTGTGGGGAGAAGGTCCTGTCAACGTCTACGGCAGGGATCAACAGCCGATCCAAGCAATCGGCTCCCAGAGCTTCTATTAGATGGACAACCCAACTGACAGCAGCGAGGGCAAACTGGGACGTGGCATCGCATCGGCCGACCAACTGGAAGAAGTGGATGTTGGCGACACAAGTAGAAAAAGGCCGATGTTCATAAGTTCCAGTTTAGACCCTGCTTTCAGAGTGCAGCTAGTAGATCTTCTAAAAGAGTTCAAAGATTGTTTCGCTTGGGACTACACAGAGATGCCCGGATTAGATCGGTCCATTGTTGAGCATAAACTGCCGATCAAGCCTGGATACCGCCCATACAAACAACCTCCGCGCGGGATCTACAAGGAGGAGGTATTGGCCGACGTGAAAAAGGAAGTGGAAAGATTACTAGAAGCTAAATTCATTCGGCCCTGTCGATATGCGGAATGGATCTCCAATATTGTCCCGGTGTACAAGAAGAACGGGAAGATGAGAGTCTGCATCGACTTCCGGAACCTCAACAAAGCCACTCCTATGGACGGTTATCCGATGCCAGTGGCCGATTTGCTAATAGACGCTTCGGCCGGTTTTGAAATTATAAGCTTTATGGACGGCAACGCAGGTTACAATCAGATCTTCATGGCTGCAGAGGATGTGGCAAAGACCGCCTTCAGGTGCCCCGGCCATATAGGTTTGTTTGAATGGATGGTCATGACTTTTGGTTTGAAAAATGCCGGTGCCACTTACCAGCGAGCCATGAATTACATATTCCATGAGCTGATCGGCAAGATCGTAGAGATCAACATTGATGATGTGGTGATCAAATCCAGAAGCAAGGAAAGACACTTAGCCGATTTAAGGAAGACCTTGGAGTGCACGAGGAAACATGGTTTAAAGATGAATCCAACCAAGTGTGCATTTGGGGTGTCGGCTGGTGAGTTTCTGGGATTCCTGGTTCACAAAAAGGGGATCGAAGTCGGCAGGAAGAGCATGGAAGCAATTGATAAGGTAGTGCCGCCGACCAATCTCAAAGAACTTCAATCACTGCTCGGCAAAATCAACTTTGTCAGAAGGTTCATATCCAACTTGTCTGAGCGCGTGCTGCCATTTTCTCCACTGTTGAAGCTCAAGAAAGATCAGGAGTTCGTGTGGGGTGACGTGCAACAAAAGGCTTTCGATGAGATCAAGGAGTACATGAAGGCACCACCAGTATTGGTTCCTCCACAACTCGACAAGCCTTTCAAGTTGTACGTGGCGGCCGACAACCTAACGATAGGGTCGGCCCTCATGCAAGAATTCAAAGGAAAAGAGAGAGTCGTAGCCTATCTTAGCCGAAAACTACTGGACCCCGAAACAAGGTATTCGGCTACGGAAAAGTTGTGCTTGTGCGTTTTCTATTCCTGTACCAAGTTTCGGCACTATCTACTGAATGTCGAATGCGTGGTAGTATCAGAGTTTGATGTAATCAAGCACATGTTATCAATGCCGATTTTAAGTGGAAGGATTGGCAAATGGGTTTTGGCCCTTTCTGAATTTGATTTATGTATTGAATCAACAGAGGCTGATGTCCATTATTGGTTCGGCTAGATATCTTGCACGATGATTTTGAAGCTGAGTCGTATCTTGACTTTCGATGGTGCTGACGAAGGACATTGAACGTTATGGAAGCTGCAGAGTATCCAAGAGATCCTAGCAAATACGAGCTGCACGGAAACCAGATATGATTTGCCGATTTCAAGGAATTAGTTCATCTGCTAAACATATATGCTACGAGAGCAAAGGCAAAATATTTCTATACATAGCAGTGTGCTGAAGAAAGATGATAAATGAGGTCATTGGGAATCATCTATACAGATGCAGGCCTCGATGGGCACATATCTAAGTGGAATATACCGACCAGGAAGAAGTCCGAAGAACAAATTAAATGATGATTCAGATTGGAAACCATGCATGCAGGTGTCAGACACGCATCGGTCGTTGGCTTGGAAAATTCCAAATCGACTAAGAACCCTATCCTCAGACTAATGACATGCTTGTTTCCTCGTAAGCTGATGAGATATCACGGAACGGTTATTCAGGAGAAGATCAGATACGGTAATCGGCTTAAGAACATTGTATGGCACGGAAGAGATCTGTGATTCTTCGCATCTATGACGCATGCATACCAGGTTTTTTACGTGAAGGAGAAGATCAAAAGCTGCAGCCATTGTGCTCCACCACATTCAAGGAAGCAGAAACAGAGGCTCACGTGCTCGGTGTTCAAGGATATATACACATATATACACCAATAAAAGAAGAGCAAATAGCATGCATGCGCAAGATATTAGTCTTGGAAATATTCGTGCACGTACGACCAATGAACGTTCGTATTTGGCCATGCCTTTTGGTTCGGATAGTACATATGAGAGGAGTTCATGTACAGAAGTGGAGTTCAAGCTCAGGATTATTCACATCCGAACTGCAAGCAACAGGTGTAATTAAGCGGCAAACTACAAGTAAGATGTGCATCCTCAGGAAACACGAAGAAAAGGGAGATACATAACCACAGGAGGCACATATGCATGCAAGCTGTTGTTGTTGGACGTGGCAGTCGGACGTCTGATCATGGTGACACAAAGGAAACATATCAAGAGAAGCTTCATTGATTCCAAGATATTCTGCGAAAGCCGGTTGTTCCAGGCGATCTGGTTTGGCTCACTCTTCGCCATCACCACCAGTCCTAATTCCCTACATCAAGGACAAGGGTATGTTCGAAGATTGATGCAGATAGCCAACGCCACGCATGGAAAGGTGTACCGGCTAAAGGCTATTATCAGTATGCATCAGCAGGAATTAATGTACGCTTACAGGAGAAGACAAGCAGCAATGGGGGAAGAAGAATGAATACCATGCAGAAGAAATCATTGATATCAAATTTCAATCAGCCCAAATCTCATATTGCAACGGCCGATTTCAAGGTAATGAATCACCAGCATCTTCTTCGGCTCAGAATAAAGGGGCGCGTATGCGGATGAGGAGCCAATGGCGAGGAAAACCCTTGAAGAAAACATGCTCAGTAGTCCAAGCTTCTGCATAAGCTATGGCTCAGGGGGCCTGGATTCGCCATACATGTACATTGAGCGAAGTCGGGTGATTCATCACAATGAGAACAAGACGGCTTCCGTTGGCTTCTTTATCTTCAACGTTGGTTTGCAAAATTCTATCTCCACTTCTTCAGCAGTTTTAATTTTTGAATTGAAATATCCATGTTACTGCTGGAACTAAAATCTCGAGAACAATTCCACCCTACATATGTGATATAAGTGTTTTGGTTTATCCACGTGTTGAAATGATAAATAGATGCTTTGTTTTATGTTTCACCTGTGTCTGGTTTATAGCTTTGATTTCTTTAAGATTTGGGTCTAATGGTTATTATATTTATCTTGAAGTCTTTGAAATTTGTGGGTTGCATAGAATTTAAACTTTTTCTGAAAGTAGTTGCGGGATATGAATAGAGGTAGAATTTGCTATGACATTATTCTGAGAGATACTTGAAGTTCGGAGATTTAATGAAATAATAAAATTTACTTAATGTCATATTGAGCACTGTCAAATCATCGTGACTACTAGTTGAGATTACAATCATATTCTCAAGATCAAGATTCACGTACACGTTATAAACTAATAAGTGTTTTGCATGTGCATTCTCTCTTTGATTAAAAATATGAGGCTATTCTATAAATCTCAGAAATAAAAACGACGGACACGTGTCCGCCAGAACTGAGAAAGAAAAAAAAAAGGGGGTTCAAGTGACCGCCGAAATAAAAATATGAAAAAGAAAAAAGGTCAAGTGACCGCCAAATAAAATAAAAGATGGCCGAAGGCCCAGTAGCCTCATAATTTTAAAAAGTAGGGAGAATGACATATGCAAAAGGAAAAGTAATAAAAATATTCACTTGCACTTCTTGATCTAGGTTTATGGCTTGTATCTCCTTATGGTCGAAACTTTGACTTTGCAATATTATGTGATACGATTTTATATAAAGATAATGATAAAACTCCGGATGAAAAGTGATCAAGGGATAAAAGATAAGCATTTCTGTAGCTATTCTGTTTTGCAATCGCTTGAAGATTCAGTGAGATCTAAAGCCCCATAATTAAAGAGACGGATGGATGAGTAAGGTACCGTTTTATTCAAGTTTAAAAGAAATCTTGGTTATGAAATATGATACTTTTGAGGTGTAGTCGGCATTGCAGCATCTTCTGATCAATAAAATGGAAGAACTATAACGTTTATGCACATATGCATTTGTAACTAATTTGTTTCCACATGTATCGGAGAATTATTGTTTTACAGGCAAAATTGTGGAAACATGGTGAGAAAATGTTATTGCTATCAGTGGATTTCTTGGCTTATTGAAGAAGACCAACAGAGATCAAATAGTTCGAAGCATGACAATTCATACTCCGAACTAGGGGGGCCTGTGTTAACACTGGATTTTGGTCAACATTAAGAAGATGACAGGTGGACCCAACGAGCAATGAGAAGAGAATTCGGTAGACGGCCAAGCGATCGGTTATTCCATTCAGGAAATAATTATGGCAAGAGAAGCCGATCACGAGAATAATCGACCATGACCGTGACAGATTAAACGAGTATTCAAGAAGCCAGAGGGGTCTGTTCTCATTGGCCAGGAGTTGGATTTAGTGGCGTTGTGATGTGGCAAGCATGCAAAGAAGGCAATATATATAAAGCATGCACGTCTCGACGTCCAGTTCTATATTTAGCCTAAAGGAAAGGCTAGAAGGCGGCGTGCAAGTCCAGTTCTATATTTAGCATAAAGGAAAGGCTAGAAGACGACATGCATGTCTAGTGTGCGGAGATGGGCGTATGAGGCATTCGGCAAGTATCCATGCGGTCGGCTAGTTTCCAAGGATTCGGCAACTGCCCATGCGGTCGGCTATTCTGAGAAAAGGGAGTTTCCATTGAAACGATGGAAGCGGGAGCCGATCGAGCAACAAATTGCGTCAATTAAGGCAATGAAGATTCCGAAAGGAGTTGAAGGCCGAGAATATTGTATTTTCCTTTAATATTTCATATTCGTGTCCTCTTAGGACTTGTATTGCGTCCGGGGTATAAATATAAACCCTTGACTATTGTAAAGACGTTCACAATCAATACAACCAACCCGGCCCCGTGCCGTCTTCGAGTCCAAGTCGTGTCGTCGTGTTCTTCGAGAGGGGCTATCGATCCGTCGACCTCCGTAAGTTCCGGCAACCTTGTTATCATGTCTAGTATCGTGCGGCGGATTTAGATATGGTGCAAGTAGTCTCGTACGTTAAGCTTAGTATCGTGCGGCGGATTTAAGCTTATGACGGGAGGTTTTTGCTTATGCCTTGTATCGTGCGGCGGATTGAGTCATGAGTGAAAATAGTTATCGGCTCTGTTAGATTTGGCAGTCTGATAGATTCATTAAGTTACCTTGTGTTATATGTTTTGTCATGTTTATCTCATCATAACACTTTTGCCCAATCTAGATACCGTTCGGTTCGGCTTCATCTTTATAGATCTGCTCTGTTCTTTCACGTTTATTATTGTAAAGTCTTTCATGTAGTAGATCTATTGTTCGTAATAGCCGATCGGACCGTATCTGGATTGCCACGTGGTGAGGGTTCATGCATGTTAAGTGTGTTTGATCTATGACAAGGCTAGGTGTCGTGCGGCAGGCGCAGGCTTTAGATTAGCTTAGTCATGCTTAGCTTGTATGTTCAATCTCCATGGATCCCAACTCGGTTGTACAATCGAGATTGGTTAAGTTTTAACTTATATTTAATACGTCATGCAAGTACGATTTTCATGCAAACGTGTTCGGCAACCTGTTATTCACGTAACTTTGCTCATATTGCCGAATAATCTTTTAAACCTGTTGGCAGATAGCTTTCATAGCTATATGTCGTCGTAAGTGGCTTCAGGGCCGTAAATCTTGGAACTGTCTGGTCATACCCGGCACGTTCCAGCTTTGTATTTAACAGTTTATCTCCCTTGTTAGTTGCAGGGCAAACTGACTGGCACGCACCGGACTTCTGAGCACCCGGGCCACGATTGAAGCCAGCTTCTCCGGCTTGCTGTGTGATTGGCACAGTGCGCCACTTTTGGTGCCAACACAAACTTATCCAACTCTGGCATGAAGACTGAATTCATCAGGTACATGAAATGTGCTGGTGCATTGGTTAATCCAAAGGACATAACTAAATACTCATAGAGTCCGTATCTGGTAGAGAAAGCTATTTTTGGCACATCTTCTCTTCTGATCTTAATCTGATGGTATCCTGACCTCAAGTCGATCTTGGAGAACACTTTCGCCTTTGACAACTGATCAAACAAGACATCGATTCGAGGTAAGGGGTACTTATTCTTTATAGTTACTGCATTAAGCGGTCTGTAGTCCACGCACATCCTTAAAGTTTTATCCTTCTTCTTCACAAAGATAGCGGGACATCCCCAAGGTGACGAACTAGGACGTATCAGACCCTTATCCAAAAGCTCTTGCAACTGAACCTTAAGCTCTGCTAACTCTTTAGCGTGCATTCTATATGGTCTGCGAGATATGGGTGCCGTTCCAGGGATTAACTCTATAGCAAACTCCACATCTCTATTTGGCGGCAGTCCAGGCAACTCATCAGGAAAAACATCCAGAAACTCACACACTATAGGGATCTCGGCTATCTGCTTTGCCGTGATATTGAACAACACTCCAATCTCATAGGGGTTTCGGGGTAACTTGAACCGAAAAGTAGACCCACTGCGAGGGCTAACCATAGAAACTACTCGCTCTGCGACGTCAAGATTGACCTTCTAGAGTTTCATCCAACCCATACCCAAGATTACATCCAGACCTAGACCAGGAATGACTATGGGGTCCACTATGGCCTTCTTATCCCCAAAGGTCATTTCCACTCCTTTAGCCATTCTACGTGCGGAGAGAACAACTCCGGCGGAACTTATCTGATATCCCCGGTCTAACTCTATCAACTCAAGATTACTTCTTATAACAAAATTCTCACTTATGAAAGAATGCGATGCTCCAGAATCAAACAGCACAACTGCGGGGCATTGGTTAACAAGAAACGTACCAGCGGTGACAGGCTCTCCTTCTGGCACTTCTTCCATGGTAGTGTGATGCACATGACCTGCGCGAGGTGGGGGCTGAGTGTATTGCTTCTTTGGGCGAGGGCACTGACGCGATAGATGTCCAGTCTGACCACAGTTGTAACATGGACCAATCACATAAGGAGTCTTGGGTCCTGCTGCACTTCCTGCCTTATTCTTGTTCTGCATCATGGGAGCGGTGTAAGGCTTCTGGTAACTAGGACGAGGACGGTTGGTGGTGATCTTCCTCTGCGGGGGACGGTATCTTGCTCCTGTAACAGGCGGGCGATACGGGGTACGTGTTCCAAAAGGGGTCCTCTGTTGAGACGAACCTCCTTCGTTCACACGACGGCGTGTCTCTGTCGCCAGCCGGCTGTCATTGGCCTCTTGATTTAGGCAGTCACTGACGAAGTCACTGAAGGTGGTGCGGTGACTGTTGCCCATCTTTGAAAGCATGGCGGCACTCATGCCACGCTTGAAGCTTGCGATCTTCTTGGCCTCGGTGTCCACAAAGTCTGGGGCATAGCGAGCTAGGTTGTTGAAACTGTGGAGGTACTCGGACATAGACCTAGTCCCTTGGGATAACCTCATGAATTCTGCAACCTTTATTTCCATTAGACCACTAGGGATATAGTGGTTGCGCATAGCGGTAGAGAACTGATCCCAAGTGACACGTGCATTTACTGAAAAGGATGCACGGTACTGGGCCCACCATAAACCTGCGGGTCCTTCCAACATGTGGGCGGCGTACTCCGCCTTGAGCTCTTCCGTCAGACGAAGTAGACGGAACTTCTGGGTGATGGAGTTGAGCCATTCATCAGCCTCAAGCGGTTCGGTGACTTCCTTGAACACAAGAGGGCGAGTGTCCAAGAAGTCACGATAGGAGCTGTACTGGTTGGGCTCTGAGCCTTGGCGTTGATGATGCTGTTGTGCAGTGTTGTTAGCGATATTGCGGAGGGTGGCCTCCATGTGCCTCTGCATTTCCTCCATATTCCTTTGGCTGCCCAAGAACTGGCCGAAAAACGCTTCCGGCGTCATCGGCGGCGGTGGGGGAGGTGGCAAGTTCTCCTCCTGTCCTGCCCCCTGTCCGCGTTGGCTGCGAGTGTGTGCCAGCATCTGCATATCGCATTAATAAGCAATCATTAGGTGATGCTACATTGATCATGAATAAATACTGCGCTGTACATAATTCGGAAATTAGCACACGACCAAGTATAATTACTCATTTCCATACAACATCACAAAATAATCGCTCGAAATTAGACATGCAAACGACGGATTTCCATAAAAGATGTCGGATCGAAGTCCGGACTTTGTCCAAAAGACATACATGCCATCATACATCTCCAACATAAAACCAACATATGTTTAGGGTGTTACATCGCTTTAGCGAGCAAGCTCAAGCTATACAAAAGAAAACGATCCCTAACGAAACTAACGCGCAGGCGTCTCCAGCGGCGGATGCGGCGTCCTCTGCGTCGACGTCGATCATCAGCTTGTCAGCGTGATCCTCCTCTGGTGGGGCGTCGGGACCAAAGACCTCTCCGTCCTGGGGATCCTGGGCCTCGGCGGCGGGAACCTCAGCAGCTGCTGGGGCGGCGGCCTCCTGTGCGGCATGGTGCATCTGATGCACTGCCTCGTGGAGCTGGTCGATGTAGGCCTGCTGTCCGTGGATCTGCTGTATCAACAGGTGGGCTCCCTCTCTGAGCTGGTCGAGCGCGGTGCGGGCCTCATCTCTCTGAAGAGCGGTGGTCAGGTACATCTGCTCTGCAACGGTCCTGGCAGTGGACTGTGCTGCTGCTGTGGTGCGGGCGTCGTCACGCTCAAGAGTGACCTGCTGAATCCTCTCCTGCAGACGAGCAACCTCAGCGTCGAAGTCCTCCTGTAGCTTCCTCTTGCTCTGGTAGGTGGCTGTGAGGGTGAAGGACACGCTCCCGAGAGTGTGCTCCAAACTCTCACATACACCCAACAAAGCTCCGGTGGCGCTCATCGCAGGCGTCTCACAGTAGAACCTCTCCTCTGGGCTCCCTGTCAAGACTGACTCCGAAGTCTGCTTCCAGCGCAATGGAAAAAGTGATCCGCGGGGAAACACTCCTGCCATAGCGCTAGCTAGGTCGACGGGGAAGCGGGCGATGATATCCTTCAGCACTAGGTATGCTGCCCTGTTGGCGCCATCCTTGGCACAGGTGCCTCTGGTGACCTCTGTCCACCCTGTCCAGTGAGGCTTGGCGGGCAAAGCTTTGACCTTGATCTCCACCATGACCAAGGAATCCTGCCCGTAGATTTCCTTCTGCCACGAGTACCTGGGCTCCTGTCCCTCCTCATAGCCCACGGCCTGCAGAATCCTCCAAAGGATAGTCGGCGACCCGAAGTAGGACAAGAACGTCTTCCGGGTCAGCTTGGTGGCCAAGCGGTGACGCGGAACTCCTCTGCCTCCGGTGGCCTTGCGCGCAGTCAGTTTAGTCCGGGCCATCTGTAGAAACAAAAGGGGTTTCGAACTCTCGTAAGACGGATATTAAGTTGGCAAATTTTATAGAAAAAAGACAACTTTTAATTAAGGGGAGGAAATGTAATGCAAGAATTTAAACATGATGCATGATCGTACTTACGTTCTCACTCACTAATCATGACTCGTAAGTCCTAACGTTCTAGTCGGTGGCAAGAACGATCCCTCATGCGTTATCTACACGTTCTACTCGTTCGCATAGTTAGTGTACCTGCAGAAGATTCATTTTAGCCCAAAGAAATTCCCAATGATAAAACAATTGAGTATTGGCTAATATGCGCAAGATACATAGAAGCCAACACTAAACACCATGCACCAACATAGAAAACACCCTTGAAAACATTGATACTCTCGTATGTGTCCGCGTGGAGCTCGCACATACTTGGTATAAGAACTCTCACCTAGACCGACGGTTGGACGGTCATGCTCTCATATCTCACAAAATCATTTTATGCATGTTTTCGCGATCGACGCATTCTCTTTTTCCCGAGAATGGACCAGCAAATAAAGATCCAGCATGAAGCAAAACCCTAAACCTTGTTAGCAGTTAAGCCACCTGAATCCTAGTATAGGGCTTAAGGACGAGACCGGGCACACTTAGTAATTGAAAATAGTTTTGAAAATAGTTTTGAAATACCCATTTTAGTTCGAAAATAGCTCTTTGCGGATGCAATAACTTGAACCATGCTCCGATACCAGCTGTGGCGGAACCGCCCTGATTATAAGAGCTCAAGTATTATCTTAGCCAAATCCGTCTGACTTCGACTCATACTTGAACCCATATAACCCCGGTAGTCCGGAAATCTCGAAGGATTTCTTTCACCATTCATCATACAGGATCACATCGTTCAAGGATTACATTCGTAAAGATACATCATAGCGAAAACGAAACCGAATTTAAAATATCAGAGTGCGAATTTAAAACGGAGTTATTACAATACTGAATTTTTAAAAAGTGCGGAAGCTGAAGTAGTTTGAAACACGACCACTACACATGTGGTCCACATAAAACATTGTTTGATAAACCAACTCACACAACTCACTCTTCCCTTTTTAGATAATGTGCCACTAGAAGTCTCAGACCAGCAAAAGAAAAAGGGAAGCTTCTGGACGACCCTGCCCTGGGCCTACTCCTCATCACCTTCCACCGGGTAGAGGCAGTGCTTACAATAGCCAAAGTAGACCTGGCCATCTGCAACAAACGGGATAAACCCTGAGTACGGGAATGTACTCAGCTAGACTTACCCGTCCAACTGAAAATAAAGACTCCAAGGGTATGCAAGGCTTTTTGAGGTGGAGCTGGGATCTTTAGTTGCGAAAAGCTTAATTTTAGATAAGAGGTAATTAATGATAATGATGAGCTGTCATTTTTAGACCTATTCCTTAATTCTAGGTTTTTCACATGTACTAGAGCACTCACTTGAATCTACCAATCAATAATATAACCATATCCAGTTGACTTATCCACATTTTAGTTGAACCTTTAATCATTACATGGAGTTGTATCGTGGTGAAGCTCGCCATAGTTTCCCACTAACCGGGGGAGACGGCGACTCGAATCGAATTCCAAACCAGCTGGTGAAAGACCTTTAATACCAGCCCACACTTTCCCCGTCGGGTCCATGCACTGGGCAACCGCTCGATGCTTGTTCGTGGTGGTAATCGTCGCGGCTCACAGCACGGACCGCCCAATTGGAACCTGGCGATGGCCTCACGCGGCAGATCGCAATTTCCATACTAGAGGGCACGACACGGGTTGAGACCGGCCCGAACAGCTTCTAACCGGCTTTGGGGTCGATGATTACAGCACCGACATATCCCTAAGTAAAAGGGCGCGTTCAAAAATGAACGAGGGCCAACATCGATACAAACCTACACGATCCAACGGACGGACTGCCCCAAGTTTCTCAACTTGTGCCTTGCCTTCCAGTTGACCGTATTTTATTACTACTCAGGTTCTTTTTCACGATAGCAAATATAGCCAACCGTGATCCGGTAAATACCCACCAGGGGGTATTACGGGAACATCCTTAACAACTACTTTTATTAAGCAGACTAAGTCATTCTACATTATAAAGAAAGAACAGGATAACAAGGCAGGTATAAACAATAATCAAGGGATGGTAATGCAGCGAGTAGGATTCAATCAACTCCTAACCTAATGCATGACAATATAAAAGGACTCAAGTAATTTAATTATAAAAGCTGGGAGACTTAGAATGCCCCGGGGCTTGCCTTGGGTGAAGACCGAGGCCTCGTGGGAGGGGCACTCGGGCAAGTTAGTGTCGCAGACGGGGTCGGCTTCCTCGGCTTGCTGGAGCTCCGGGATCTGCTGCTCGGCGTTTGTCTCTGGCTTCTGGCCGGGCTCCGGAGGGGTCGATCCTATTGCATGCGACGATTAATAAATAATTACCATGCGGGTGCAAGATGTGTGGTATGAAAAGAGCATTTCTTGCAAACCAACAAACCCATCTTGTAGAACCACTTTTGATATTGAGGTAAATACTTATTTAATTCATAAAACAAAATCCATTTATTCACCTTTTTCTTATTTAATAAATCAAAAGAAACTTAGGTTTGAACTGCAAGTGCACTTTTCTGGACTCAGAAAAATCCACGAAAATTTCAGAAGGAAAACAACAGTTGCTCGAGTCCACTGAACAAATTTCAGCCAAAAAAATAAAATACAGAACTGCAGATATAAAAATGACAAGCAAACTGCCCAAAAAGGTGCTTTGAACTAGCTCCTCATTCAAAAAGTGTCAAACAGCAGATTTCATAACTTTCCTGGCTTCTTCTACTCATACACATCCTACTGTAGAGAACTTGTGGCCAGAGCATAAACATACAAGCCTACACAAAATAAACAAATCTATCCCAATTTAAACCATTTGAACTACAACCCTACTGGAAAAGGGTGATAAACTCAACTTCATATTTTTCCCAGATTCTACTTCACATTTTATGCTTATCAAGAAAGTTCCATGAACAGAAACATTATACTATTTCTTACATGAATTTCCAAAGGAAAACACAGAAAGGCACATTTGTAAAGCAACTTCAGATTTCTCCATACAACAGCTCATGTTTACATTTTTCTTAGCTTGAACATCAAAAACAGAGACTTCACCAATTTTCTCACATTTTATTTCGACATATAAAACATCTTAATGTTTATTCTAAGAAATCAGCCAAAAAGGACTTTTAACCATAACAGAAACTTTTCCACATAAACAGTGCATCATATATTTTTCACAGGTGTAAAACAGGATAATAAACTTACACAAAATTTTCCAAAAATTAACTCAACCAGAAAACATATATAACCATTTATCTTAGCAAAAGCATATAAACTGGAATAAATGAAAACAGTAAAATAAACTCTTACCAAAACTACTTTCATATTTTTCCATGGTAGATCTACTCATAAACAAACTAGCAAAACTGAAATTTCATAATTAACAGAGCTACAGATTAATTATAGCAAAATTAACAAACTTAGTTACTGTGCAGAAAACTAAAAAAAAAGAAAAACTTTATTCTAGCCCAAACGGGGCTTTCGGCTCAGTCCAACTCGACCCAACCTGGCTCGAGTGCACGGCGGTAGGTGTGTGTTCGCTCGAGGCCCGGCTCGAATCGAGACAGTGCCCGAGGGTTCGCTCTAGCTCGAGCGAGATGATAAAAACAAATGTCTGTCCGAGGCTTGGCTCGGAGGCTCGGGCGAGACGGAAAACAATCGCTCGTCCGAGGCCTGGCTCGAGACTCGGCTTCGGTGGACGCGGTCCATGGACCAAACAGAGGCTGACGCGCGGGGTCCGTGGGTCAACGGGACCCACCCGTCAGAGAGAGGAAAACAGGGGAGAATGGTTGACCGGCGAAAGCTCGTCGACGGTGATGTCGCCGGCGGTGAGGCTAGGCTCGATAGGTTCGGCTCGACGAGGCGCATCTAGCGGAGGGCTCGGCTTGGCTAGAGGGTGACCGAAGCGTGCCGGCGGCGAGCGGTGGCGGACGACGGAGGCGGTGACACACGGCTACGCCGTTTCCGGCGGTCGCCGGTGAAATCGAGGCAGGCATAGGCTCACTCGAGCCCTAGGGAGGCTATCGGAGGGCTCGGCTTCGTTCGGGAAGCTCCGAGGAAGCTTGGCCACGCGAGCGGCCATGGCGGACGGTGGCGGGGCTCGGCTAGGCCGTGTCCGGCGGTCGCCGGTGAAATTGGGGGAGGCAAAAGCTCGTGTGAACCCTAAGGAGCAAAGCTACGGGGTTGGTTTGGCTCGGATGGCTCCAAGGGAGCTTGGCCACGAGCGAGGGCCGCGGCGGCGGCCATGGCGCTCGGCCGGGGAGAAACGGGAGGTAGAAGACGGTAGCGTTGAGACTGGGTCGTGTTCTCACCTTGCCTTGGCTCGGTGTAGCTCGAGGATGAAGAAGAGGAGGCAGTGGCGCTCAGGTCAGGGAGGAACGGCGTCGCGGGCTTAGCGGTGACGATGGCGTCCGCGGCGGCGCTCTCCGGACTCTGGCGTCAGCGAGGCTCGGCCGGTGGCGCTAGCGCGAGCACCGGGCGTGCAACGCCGAGGCGGAGCAGTGTGCGGAAGGAATCGGACGGCGATGGACGGTGGTGGTCGGAACGGCGGGGTGACTTTGCGGTGGTGAGAGTGTTCGTTGTGGCGTTCTCGTGCAAGAGCGAGGAAGGGAGAGGGAGCTGGTGGTGGCGAGAGCAAGGGGCGCGAGTGAGGAGTGAAAGAGAGAGGAGTGCGGGCGCGCGGGGTTTTGATCGGCTTGACCGGCCGGTGGTCGTGGCGGGACACGGCGACGCGGTCGGCGAGGCAGCGCGGGCGATGTCGTGCACTGCGAGCGGGCGCGGCAGGCGAGGCGAGCGGAGAGTGGCCGGGGGAGATAGCTTGCTTGCTCGGGTGAGAGAGGATCGAGCGAGAAGTGGCCGGCGAGGATCCTCGGCAGGATGCGGCGGCCACGTGGCGGTTGCGGTCGGCGTACGGCGCGGCGTGTCAGCGGCGGCAGCGCGCGGCGCGCGCGGCACGCGGGCGAGCGCTGGCGAGCGGGCGCAGGCTGAGCTAGGCCGAAAGGCCAGATGGGCCGAAAACGAGGGAGCGGGAAGAATTCTTTTCCTTTTTCTTTTTCCAAAAATTTTCCAAAGTTTGACCACTCAAAAAACAGTTTCAAAAACTCCAAACTAGGTTTTGACCCAAATATAAAAGTTGCTCAAAATAATTTTCTCTACAACTTTCATATAGGACACTTTTTTTCTGAAAACCATTTTGAAATCCTCCACATAAATAAAGCCAATTTTGAAACATAAACCATTTTGTTTGACTTATTTTTATTTAACAAACTATTTTGAACTAGGTCAAAAATCTAACATGAAAAGCACTCTACTCAATGTTCTCTATTTTATAAAACTCTTTGCCAAAACAGAAATCCACTTAGATCATTAAGTCCAATAGAAATCCAAGTCCAAATAAATAAACAAAAGACAAAAGCACTCTCATGCACATGAAATGATGCAATGCATTGCTTATGCTTCTTTAGTAGCTAATTGCAGTGCCTAATGCAGTGCTTGACACTAGGGTGTCACAGACGTGGAGGCGTGGCGACGTGGAGGCCGTACAGCGCCCATTCCAGCATGTGCAGGACGCGGCGGAGTCCCTCCGGGTCTTGGGGTTCCTGTCCTCCAATAGCGTGAAAGCGGTTAGGGCTCGAGGGGCGCGGAGCCGGCCTCGAGGTGGCGCCTACGGGGGGCTCGAGTCCCCGCAGTTATGGGCAAGTCCCGGGAAACCCGATTGAGCAGTGGGTATCCGGGCCTCGAGACGTGGTTTGGACGTGCAACAGTGTAGGGTATGGGTTAACAGTGTCGTACTGGTGCCTTTTTGGCCCATGCTTGTGGTGAAAACGAGACTTGACTCTGCCCTGGTTCACTGTGGTACACGTCGGGTGGCAGAGGACGTGACCGGAGTAGGTGGACGCATTAAATGCGCGGTATGGGATTGGTTCGGTCATCGGGGCTGGGGAGCAGGAAGCTTCCTCTTCGTGGAGGGCTTCGAAGGGTAGTGGAGCGCTCGCTCGAGGCTGGGCACGGAGGGCTCGGGTCAGCGGAGGTTGAGCTCCAGCTCGAGGCCTAGGGTGTGACGAGCCTCGAGGGATAGGCTATCGTGCTGGAGGGGCTCGAGGTCCCCGCGCGGGGTCCCGAGGAGCGATGTACGGCTGTGGAGGGCTCGAGGCCTATGTACCGAGGCTCGAGGGGTTGGCTTTTTAGAAGGTTATACTTGCTAGGTTTTGCTATTAATTGGTGTTCTAGGTTTAACCTATTTGTTTTGCGTTGATTGGGGGTAACCCTTTGGTGTTCCCCCGACAGTAGCCCCCAAGCCCTTGTTCGAGTGCTGGCACTCGAGCAGGGGCTCCCGACTGGGATCTCGAGGGTTAGCTAACTGGTCTCGAGGGTTTGGCCGTTTAGATTCTGTAGGTGTCGTGCGAGCGACACCCGCGGGTGTAGCCCCCGAGGCCACGGGGGAGTGGTTAGGACTCCCTCGTGGGCTGTTTTGTGAGTGTTAGTTGCGTTTTTTAGGTTCGGGAGTATCGAGCCCCCGAGTTTTTTAACCCTCTTTCGTCGAGGGGTGCTAGGCTGAAATGATCGGCCGGCTCTTCGAGCTGTCTGGCTCGACAATTGCCCTGGCTTGTCATCCCGCGAGTCCTTTCGATCGGATGCGAGGGGGGATGCCTCGTACTACCTCGAGTGGGCGAGTATTGAGGTTCCCGGTGAGCTGGTAACGGGGAAATCCAAGTGAGACCTCGTGCCCCGTTCGGTGGGGTCGACTGTAGCCCGGAGGCGATCTCATAAAGTATGGGCGCTCAGTTTGCAGGAGTGTCGGGTCCATTCGATAGGACCCGGTGGCTCGATGCCTCCCTCCAAGGGGATCTCACTGCACGTCGCGCGCCCTGCCTTGGATACACGTGGGGGGCCTCGAGGGCTTGGCCCTCGAGCGATGCTGCAAGTGGCGCCCCTTGGTGTCCCTGACTCGGGTGCTCGAAGCTGGCTGTCGAACCCTCTTCGAGGGCCAGCCTTCGCTGCTTCGAGGCTTAACGCCGGGGCCCGTTTTTACCTTCCTGAAGAAGCCTTCGTCGCTTGGAATCCTTCTGCCCATTGGGCGCGCCTTTTTAGGCGGAAACCGTCAGGGAGTGGAGATCGTGGCGCTAGGGCAGCGGTCGTGAAGTCGGAGCGGCGGCCGCGGAGGGCCCCGGTAGCTGAGCGGATGGGATGTTGTCGCGTGTACCTGTCAACCGGCTCGAGACGTGGTTAGGTGGGCGCACTAAATGCATGCGGTTACCTTTTTACGTTGTGGGAGATCCCGCCCGCTGGGGTTTTCCCTTATAAATATCGAAAGAGGGGAAAAGGAACCCTTTACTTTGCCTTTGCCTCCACCGCCACCGTAGCCTCCGCACGCCTTCTTCCCGAGCCTGCAATTGGGAATCTTCCCGGCTGCCCGTGTGCTGCTCAGATCCGCGCCGTCGCCGCCATGGCTACCCAATCCCAAGTGCTGCCGCCTGAAGATTGGATCCCGATGAAGACAACGCAGCAGGAGCTGGAGACGCTGGTGGAGCGTGGGCTCCTCTGCCCCAACCCGGAGGAGGGGCCGGCGTGGTGGATTCTCCCGTCGGCGGACCACCGGGAGCCGCACCCGCCGGAGGGATATGTGGTGAGCTTCACGCGCTACCACCGCATGGGGCTCGGCGTTCCGCCGAGCCACTTCATGCGGGGGCTGGCGCATCACTTCGAGGTGGAGCTGCAGCACTTCTCCTCCAACTCCATCTCGCACGCCGCCATCTACGCCGCGGTGTGCGAGGGGTACCTGAAGACTGAGCCACACTGGGAGATGTTCGTCCACCTCTTCCGGGGCGAGCTCTCCCACAAGGCCGCGAAGCCGAGCGGGAGGAGGCTTGCGCGCGTGGGCTCCCTTACCATCACCGCGAGGACCGGGCCTTCGTCGGCCAACGTTCCCCGCGACTACCTCCGCTACAAGCTGTCCACCAACCAGGCGGGGTGGGATGACCACTGGTTCTACCTGCGGAACGTGGATGGGCTCCTTCCGCAGTACACCGGCAGGGTCATTGCCCATCGCTCGGAGAAGTGGAACTGGGGCGTCGCGGCGGACAGGCAGCGCCACCTGGCGCCGCTGATGAACGTGATGAAGACACTGGTGGAGGAGAAGAAGCTGACCGTCCAGGCGGTTATCTGGGCGTTCCATTAGCGGAGGGTCCTTCCTCTGGCGGACCGCCCCCTTCTTATGTTTGAGATGGGGCCTAATGCCTCGCCCGAGGCGCTGAACCAGTCGAGGATGGCCGAGGAGAGGCTGCCTCGCAACGAGGCCACCTCCCGGGTGGCGCTCACCGTCCAGGGGACGTTCCGCCCAGAGGAGGCCGACCTGATCGTCATGGCACCCGACGAGGGGTGCCTCGACCTGGTAAGTCATCCTTGAGTTAGGCTGTCTCGAGCCCCCTCCTTCTTTCTCTTTCTTCGAACCTTATTTGCTTTCCTCGTAGTTTTTTCTCATCAGATTTCTTTTTTGTAGGGGGCGTTCACACACCGTGCATCGAGGCCCCCGGTGAAGGAGGACGTCGCGGAAACACAGGTGAGGCGCCTCTCTGCTCAAAAAGACAAAGAGAGTAAAGATGCTAAGAAGAAAAAGGAGAAAGAGAAGAATTTGCGTCAATCAGCTCGAGAGCAGAAGCTTGCGAAGGCTCGTCGTAACTGACAACCTGGAGACGAGTCCCCCGAGCTCAGCTCCTCGAGCTCAGAGGAGGAGGACGATGATGAAGAGGAGAGTGATGATGAGGGGATGGACGCGCGTTTGAGGCGCGCGGGGGTCATCGACGTCAGGGCTGACCGCTCCTCTGTGCAGGAGGATATCTTGGAGGTCCCTCCAGCGAAGGGATCGCGCAGGACGCAGCCGCGGAGGGCTGCATCAGGCCCAGCCTCGTCGGAGGCCCAGGGCACGTCGAGCTCTGTGCCGGACGTGTCGGCCGTCACGAAGAAGCCACGGACCAGGAGCGCCATCGCCGCGGCGCAGAAGGAGATCACGGCCGCATCGACCCAGGCGGGGGGTCTCGAGAAGGGCCGGTCCTCGAGAGGCGGCCAGCGCGTCGAGAAGGACTCCGGACCCGTCCGCCGCGAGCCGTCGAGGGCGACATCGAGCCCGCGGAGGAGTGGGCATCAAGAGAGGGCATCAAGCCCCCGCCATCATGACCGTCGAGGTGGGAGCCCCCGGTCGTCTCGTGACGGGAGTCGCGAGCGACCCCGGAGTCTGTCGCCGCACCGTCGCCGGGAGAGGGAGGCGGACGCGGGGGGGCGCGACCACCAGCACGAGCGCCGGAGTAGGTCCCGGAGCCCGCGCCAGGAAAGGCGCCCAGATGACCGCTCGAGGGTGACGCGGTCCCCCCCCCCGGGACAGGAGGCAGAAGGGGAGCTCCCCATCGGGGTCGAGCCATGGGAAGTGCCAGGAGCCTTCCCCCGTCGGAGCCATGTGGAGACGGCTCGGGAGCATGGCCCAAGCCATGGGGCGGGCTCGAAGCCTTTGAGCGGGTCCGGCGATTCGGGGAAGAAGCCCCGCCCTCGCTTTAGGTGAGTAGGTCTCCTTAATTTCATTGGTAGGGAAACTTCACCTCTTTACCTTTGGTGACGAGTGCCGCTCCTGGTTTTTCAGGGAAAAGCGCTCCCGGCAGGAGGCAGACTCTACGGTGTCCAAGCGGGCCAAGACCTCGAGTTCTGCTGAAGTCCAAGCACCTCGAGGTATGGCTCCTTCTTCTACTGGAGAGGCCGCTTGGCTGGTGAAGGCTCGAGCGGCCATGGCTCGAGGAAGCCGGGTGGCCGCCGCGGATCTTGGTGAGGCCGACGCCGTCGACCACGGTGGTCGAAGTTTTTTCCTGTTTCTGACAACATTGTTCTCCTTTTTCAGCAGGGGCCACGGCTCCTGGCGTCGAGCCTGCCGCCACCGCGTCCGCTGCGGCACCGCCTCTTGCTCCTTCTCCTCCTCCTCCTCAGGTGGCGCCTATCGAGAGGGCCACTCCTCCCCCCGTCGCAACGACCATCTCGGGGGGAGCTCCCGAGACAAGCATGGCTCCGTCGGCGTCTAGGGCTGAAGGGTCGGCGGCCCTCAAGGCCCCAGTCGACGCGAGCCGGCCCGCGGAGAAGGGGGAGGGGGAGAGGCGTCGGTGGAGAGGGTGCCGTCGGTGGAGGAGCTCCTGGAGGAGCTGGAGCAGGTGCCGCCCCCGGTTGAGGGCTCAACGCTGGTGGGGGCGCTCGAGGCACCGGCCAGGGGCGGCAGGACGCCGGAAGACTCGGCGAGGGAGGAGAACTTGGGGACGAGCCATCCCTCGAGCGACCCGCTACCGCTCGAGTCCCCGCCTCCACGCGAGGCCGCGCCGTCGCCTAGGGAGGAGGCGGAGCAGCGGGCGGAGACGGAGGAGGGGCGGAGAGAGCCACAGCCTGTGCCACCGGTTGGTGGGCCGCAGCTGGCACCGCTCGAGCTGGAGGAGGAGGGCCTGCCCCTCGTCGAGGTCGATCGACTGGTGTGGCCATATCTTGACGCGCCGAGCGCGTCTGGCGCCATGGTCCCCGTCGAGCGGTCGGCTCGGCAGGGGGTTCCGCGGGAGGCGCGGTCCATCTTCAGGGAGGTGGCCGAGCTCGTGGCGGAGGCGGAGAGATCCTTCTTGGAGGAGTCGGAGAAGTCTGCGCAAGTGGCGGCCGCCCTTGCGAAGGCGGAGGGGGAGCTCCTGGAGCTCCGCGCCAAGCTGGGTCGGAACGCGCAGATGGCGAGCCGGCTCAACGCGGCGCAGGCGGAGACCCAGGCAGCTCGTGACGAGGCCGCCCAAGCCAAGCGGGAGGCCACCGCCGCTCTGACCACGGCACAGGCGTCGAGGAAGGAGGCCGCCCATGCCCGTAGCGAAGCCGCCAGTGCCCAGTCTGCAGCGGAGGCGGCAAAGAAGGAGGCTGTCGACGCCCGAAACGAAGCCGCCACTGCCCGGTCTGCAGTGGAGGCGGCGAAGAAGGAGGCCGAGGAGGCCAAGAGCGAGGCCGCCGCCGCCCTGGCTAAAGCGGAGGCAGCGCGGCAGGAGGTGATCCGGAAGGATCTGGCCCTTGTGGAGACGAGCAAGCTGGTCGAGGACCTTAGGGGCGAAAAGCTCGACGTGCTGTCCTAGAAGCGTACACTAGAGCAGCGCGTCGAGGTCCTTACCAGCGACTTCGCCGCTCTGGGCGTGCACTGCCAAGGTAACCTTCATGCCCTGTCTTGCTTTGATTTCGGGATTCTTGCCACACCGCGGACTTACCCCCTTCTGTTTGTTGCATAGATGTCGAGAAGACCGCCGAGGAGCTCCGCGAGACGAATACGGCTCTCGTGGAGCAACTCCGAGGTGAAACCATGGTGGCGGAGCGGGCGCGTGTTACCCTCGACAGGCTCAGCTCCATGTGGGGTGTCGACCCGGTGGCCCCGGCGAAGGGTACGGTGGCTCGAGGCGATGCCTTGGTGGATGCCTTGTGCTATTTTGACGTGGCCACGTGGGACCGCGTCAGGGGCGCTCTCCACCACGGCGTGAAGCAGGCGTTCGCGGCCATCCGCTCCGGCTTTCGTTACCCGGTCAACGTCATTGCCAAGGGCTTCGTCGAGATTGAGGGGAAGGACGAAGAGTGGAACGACCGCCGCGTCGAGAAGATTTTGGAGAAGGTGGAGAGGCCGGGGCGGCGTTCGCGAAGCTCTTCGAGGAGGACGTGCTGCCTCCCGATGCGGACAGTGGAGCAGGTGGCCCTCCTCCTGGCCCGGATGTCGAGGCTGAGCCCGCGGCAGAAGAGCTTGGAGAGGAATTCCAGACGGATGAAGAATGAGGCCTGCGTGCCAAATTTGGGCGTCGAGGCCCTTGTAAAAATTCAAATCATGATTTATGGCCCGTCGAGGTCAATATGTGTATATGACTTGTTTATTTAAAGAAGCTGTTTTCTTTTCAAATTTATTCGATCATTTCTCTTTGTTGCTAGCTCGAGCTTCAACCGGCTTAGTTCGTGTTCCTTTGATACGCGCCACGAGTACCTCGAGGGGAGGCGTAGGTAGGGTACCGTAGCCCGGGGGCGTAGGTGGCCGTCTACGTCGACGCCCCCCGACTCTTGGAGGCTCGGGGTATTTACGGATTTAGACGCTGCTAATATGCTCGAGGTGCGAATCAAGACGAGGGTCGAATTTTTGAAAAGAAAACGTGCATTTTTTCTGGAGTCTGGGGGGGTCCCCCCTGTCAGCCCCCGAGGGAGGCTCGACCCTGAGCAAAGCAGGGTCGAGGCTACCTTAAGTTGCTTAAGCAAAATGAAAGACAATGCACGAGTTTGTTCATTCATTTTGGGCGTGTTTGTACAAAGCAACAAAATGAATGAGGCCTTTAAGGGTAGAAGCGACGTAGCTGAGATATGTTCCACGCGTTCGTCAGGATCCTGCCTTGGTCGTCGTAGAGCTTGTATGTTCCTGGCTTGAGCACCTCAGCTACGGTGTATGGGCCCTCCCAAGGAGGGGTGAGCTTATGGCGCCCTCGATTATCTTGCAGCCGTCGAAGCACGAGGTCCCCCACCGCCAGGTCCCTTTTGCGCACGTGCTTGTCGTGGTAGCGTCGAAGTGTTTGCTGGTAGCGCGCGGAGTTGATGAGCGCCACGTCTCGGGCCTCCTCGAGCTGGTCCTTGGCGTTGGCGAGCTTTTCGTCGTTGGTTTGCTCGTTGTAGGCTCGAAGCCGAGGTGAGCCGTACTCGAGGTCTGTAGGCAAGACGGCCTCGGCGCCGTAGGTTAGGAAGAACGGAGTGAACCCGGTGGCTCGACTCGGCGTAGTCCTGAGGCCCCACAGCACCGAGGGGAGCTCTGCAGCCCACCCCTTTCCGAAATTTTTGAGGGTCTTGAACAGCCTCGGCTTCAGCCCATGGAGTATCATGTCGTTGGCGCGCTCGACCTGCCCGTTGCATTGAGGGTATGCAACCGAGGCCCAGGTCACGCGAATGCTGTTGTCGTCGCAGAAGTTGGTGAACTTTTTGCCCGTGAATTGGGTGCCATTGTTGGTGATGATGACGTTAGGCACCCCAAACCGGTACATGATGTCTGCGATGAACTCGACGGCTTTCTCGGAGGTGGGGTCGCCTATGGGCTTGGCCTCGATCCACTTGGTGAATTTGTTGATGGCCACGAGCACATGCGTGTACTTTCCGTTTGTCATCTTGAGGGGACCCATGAGGTCGAGCCCCCAGATGGCAAACGGCCAAGTAATGGGGATCATCTGCAGGGCGTGCGCGGGCTGGTGCGTTTGCTTGGCGTAAAACTGACACCCTTGGCAAGCTCGGACCAGGCGCTTGGCATCTCCGATGGCGGTTGGCCAGTAGAAGCCCTGTCGGAAGGCGTTCCCTACCAGGGTCCTTGGCGCTGCGTGATGGCCGCAAGCCCCCGAGTGTATGTCGTCGAGGAGCCTGCGTCCCTCCTCGAGGGGGATGCAGCGTTGAAGGATTCCTGATGGGCTTCGACGGTACAGCTCTCGTTCGTCGCCGTAGATGACGTAGGTCTTGGCCCTTCGAGCGATGCGTCGGGCCTCCGTCTTGTCTTCTGGTAGCACGCCTTGCGCCAGGTAGTCAAGGAAAGGCGTCTGCCAGTCGAGGTGTCGTGATGACGAAGGGGCAGGTGCGTCGATTTGCATCGCCTCAACGGATGTCGAGGGGTCATTCCCGAGGGGTGGCGTTGAAGGTCGAGCCCCCGTGTCTGGCTTGAGGGGTGGCGTCAAGGGGCCAGCCCCCGGGCCGATTTTGACGGATGGCTCGAAAACGTCCCTCGAGAAGACGTCTGGTGGAACCGTGCCACGCGTGGACGCCAACTTTGCCAGCTCGTCTGCGGCCTCGTTGTACTTTCGAGCTATGTGGTTGAGCTCGAGTCCGTAGAACTTATCTTCTAGCTTGCGCACCTCCCCGCAGTATGCCTCCATCTTAGGGTCGATGCAGCTTGAAGCCTTCATAACCTGGTTGATGACGAGCTGCGAGTCCCCTCGAACGTCAAGGCGTCGGACCCTGAGCTCGAGGGCGATGCGAAGCCCGTTAACGAGGGCCTCGTACTCAGCAATGTTGTTAGAGGCGGGGAAGTGCAAGCGTAGCAGGTAGCGCATGTGGACTCCGAGGGGTGAAATGAAGAGCAGACCCGCGCCTGCCCCTGTCTTCATGAGGGATCCGTCGAAGTACATGGTCCAGAGCTCGGCTTGGATTTGTGCCGGCGGGAGCTGGGTATCGGTCCATTCAGCAACGAAGTCCGCCAACGCTTGTGATTTGATGGCTTTTCGTGGTGCGTAGGTGATGGCTTCCCCATTAGCTCAGCGGACCACTTGGCGATGCGCCCCGTGGCCTCCCGATTGTTGATAATCTCCCCGAGGGGGAAGGACGACACCACCGTTACGGGATGAGCGAGGAAGTAGTGCTGGAGCTTGTGCCTCGTGATGATGATGTCGTAGAGCAGCTTCTGGATGTGCGGATATCGGACCTTGGCCTTGGAGAGCACCTCACTGATGAAGTACACCAGCCGTTGGACTGGTAACACGTGACCCTCCTTGTGCCTCTCGACGGCTACGACCGCGCTGACCACCTGGGTGGTCGCGACCACATAGAGGAGGAGAGGCTCGGGGGGATCGTCACCCTGGACTGGTCGTGGTGGCACGAGAATTGGCGCGGAAGTCAGCAACCCTTTTAGCTTGGTTAGGGCCTCCTCGGCTTCAAGGGTCCACGCAAAGCGTTCCGTTTTCTTCAGCAGGCGGTAGAGGGGTAGCGCCTTTTCCCCTAGCCTCGAGATGAACCTGCTGAGTGTGGCTAGACAGCCCGTTACTTTCTGTACGCCCTTGAGGTCTCGAATTGGGCCCATCCTCGTGACTGCTGAGATCTTTTCAGGGTTGGCCTCAATCCCCCGCTGCGAGACAATGTAGTCAAGCAGCATGCCACGTGGCACACCAAAGACACATTTCTCGAGGTTGAGTTTCACATTCTTGGCCCGGAGGCACTCGAACGTGGCCTCGAGATCGCTGATGAGGTCCCCGACCCTCTCGGTCTTAACCACGATGTCATCGACGTAGGCCTCGACGGTTTTGCCTATGTGTTCGCCAAAGATATGTAGCATGCAACGCTGATACGTTGCCCCGGCGTTTCGAAGGCCGAAGGGCATTGTAACATAGCAATACATACCAAAGGGCGTAACAAAAGAGGTAGCGAGTTTGTCGGATTCTTTCATCTTAATCTGGTGGTAGCCGGAGTACGCATCGAGAAATGAAAGTACTTCGCACCCCGCAGTGGAATCGACAATCTGATCAATTCTAGGTAAAGGAAATGGAACCTTTGGACACGCTTTATTCAGACCAGTGTAGTCTACACACATCCGCATTTTCCCATTCTTTTTCCTAACTAGTACAGGGTTAGCTAGCCACTCCGGGTGAAATATCTCCTTGATGAATCCGGCCGCCAAAAGCTTGTGCACCTCCTCGCCCATGATCCTGCGCTTCTTCTCGTCGAAGCGGCGCAGGCGCTGCTTCACCGGTCTGGACCCGGCCTGGATCTCCAAGGCGTGCTCGGCGACTCCCCTCGGTATGCCTGGCATGTCCGAAGGGCCCCACGCAAACATGTCGGTGTTCGCACGGAGAAAGTCGACGAGCACTGCTTCCTATTTAGGCTCGAGGCTGGCGCTGACGGCCAGCGTCTTGCCATCGGTCGAGGTCGGGTCGACGGGTATCAGCTTGGTGTGTTCTGCCGGCTCGAAGGTGCCAGCGTGGCGCTTTGCTTCAGGGGCCTCCTCGGTGGCCAGGGCTGCTAGGGCCTCGAGCGAGTCGAGGTGGACATTGGCCTCCCCACGCTCGACGCACTCCACGTCGCAATGGTACGCGTGCTCGTAGGAGGTGCCAACGGTGATGACCCCTTTCGGCCCCAGCATCTTGAGCTTCAAGTACGTGTAGTTGGGGACCGCCATGAACTTGGCGTAGCCTGGCCTGCCGATGATGGCATGGTAGGTCCCTTGGAACCCTACCACCTCGAAGGTGAGGGTTTCCCGGTGGAAGTTGGCCGGCGTGCCGACGCAGACAGGTAGGTCGATGCGCCCGAGAGGGTGCGCCTTCTTTCCTGGCACGACTCCGTGGAACCCTCCGACGCTGGGTCGAAGTTGGTCTCTCGACATCCCCAGGAGGTCGAGGGTCTCGAGGTATATGATGTTGAGGCTCGAGCCCCCATCCATCAATACCTTGGAGAACCGCACGTCGACTATGACGGGGTCGACGACGAGGGGATACGCCCCCGGATTTATGACACGGTCCGGATGGTCATCACGGTCGAACGTGATCGGCGTATCAGACCAGTCAAGATACCGGGGGGCGTCATGGCAGAGTGCAAAGATCTCCCGGCGCTCCTTCTTTCTTTCTCGGGCTGAGAGCCCGACGATTGGCCCCCCGTAGATCATGTAGCAGTCACGCACCGGGGGGAAGTTGTCGTCCGCGTCCCCACCGCCGCGTCGATTATTGTCCTTTCCCTTAGGCGCGTCTTCTTTCTTATCATCGAGCTTGGAGTAGAAGCCCTTCAACAGTCGGCAGTCTTTTAACTTATGATTTACGGGGCCCTTGTGATAAGTGCAGGGGTCCTCGAGCATCTGGTCGAAAACAGCCCCGTCAGGGGGGCCTCGGGGCTTCTTATGCTCGAGGGCGCCCGCGAGCACCTCTTCGTCGTCGTCGTCATTGGTGTCGCGCTTCGCCTTCTGACCTTTGCGTTTGTTCTTCTTCTTCTTTTTGTTGTTGTTGTTGGTGGTGGTGTCGTTGCCCTTGTTCGAGCCCTCCGGCGTGGTCACCGCCTTACCTTTATCCGTGGAGCGGCCAAAGAAGGCCCCCACTGCCTCGTCGCCTGAGGCAAAGCTGGTGACACGATCCATCAGGTCCTCGACCGTCCTGGGACGGTAGCGCCCTAGCTCATGAACCAGCTCCTGGCATGTCGTGCCCGCGAGGAACGCTGAGATGACGTCCTCATCAGGCACGTGGGGTAGCTCGAGGCGCTGCTTCGAGAATCGCCGAGCAAAGTCGCGGAGGGGCTCGTCCGCTGCCTGCCTGCAACGCCGTAGATCCCAGGGGTTGCCTGGGCGCACGCATGTCCCCTTGAAATTCCCGTCGAAGACCCTGACTAGGTCAGCCCAGTCGTGGATCCGATCCGGTGGGAGCCCCTCGAGCCACCGGCGGGCGGTGTCCGAGAGGTAAAGTGGGAGTTGGCGTACGGTCACACGGTCGTCGCTCTTCGCTCCGCCCAGTTGGCAGCCTAGGCGGAAGTCCGACAGCCAGAGCTTAGGCTCGACCTCCCCATCATACTTCGCGATGTTGGTCGGTGGTCGGAAGCGGTCGGGGAGGGTTGAGCTGCGGATGGCTCGGCTGAAGACTCTGGGGCCCGGGGGCTCGAGGACTTGCCGGTCCTCGTCACTGTCGTAGCGCCCCCCTCGATGGGCGCTATAGCCACGCTCTTGGCCCCGCTTGTCCTTGTGCCGGCGGTTGATGCCGTTGCGGGCGTCATTGGGGTCTCGAGGTGGCCGGTTGTCGACGATCCATTCCCGGACTGGCCTAGCTCGAGAGGTGTCCGGCTGGTGGACGGAGATCTCGCGCTCGTCGCGGGGCGTGTTCGCTGGTTTCCCCGAGGTCGCCCCGCGCCGTCGCGAGGCTGAGCTCTCGGCCTGCTGCACAGCGGCTGTCTCGAGGAGGTTCTTCATTTCCCCGAGCATGCGTCTGACGTCAGGGTTGGAGACGGCGGGTAGATCACGGAGCAGCATCGCCGCCGCCACCACGTTCTGCCCGGCTCGCGGGAAACGCACCTCGGGGCGTGCTGGTGCCCCGTCCTCGAGGATCTGCCGGTGGACCTCTCGAGCTCGGCCACGAACACCGGCGCCTCGAGGCTGGGCCGGTTCTAGTGCTATAGCTTTCTCGAGTTGCAGCAGGCGCAGTCGTTCCTCCTCAGCATTGGCGATGGCCTCCCGCAGCTGCGCGAGCTGCGCCGCCCGATCGTCGCCGTGCTGAGATGGTGCAGCCGGTGCCGGGGGTTCGTTCCTCCCCTGAACGCGTGATCCTCCTGCCGCAGCCACGTTTCTGGGCTCTTCGAGGTTGAGCGCTGGCCTGGTGTCGTCATCGCCGTCGTCCTCGGCGTCGTCCACGACCCCCTTGAGCGGGAAGCACTCCCTGGTGGGGTCCCAGAGGTCAGGGTTGTGGTAGTCGTACTCATCGGAGTCGGATCTGCTGATGCCGCGCCGCCCTGGCTCGCGCCGGGACTGCAGCTCGCGGTACCACTCCCCGAAGGTGGCTCGACGAGGTGGCTCGACGGCTCATGAGAGGCCGCGGTCGACGCGCGCGGGGTAGACGATCTCCAGGTCGGCGGTGGCTCGTAAGAGTATGCCCGGACGCCTCTCCCGCTCTGCCGCCACCCGGTCGTGACGGCGGTCGTCGAGGTGGTGGGCGTGGACAGCCGCGGAGTTGTTGAGGCCAAACGGGAACCGCTGGCGTAGAGCGCGGTACACCCCATGCGGGAGGAGGTCGGGTGTAACACCTCTGGTGTTTAATATGTAATTAACCTGACATGTCATCATCTTTAGTCATTAATCATTCTTGCCATGCATTTATGTTTGCCTAATACTTGTTTTGCTTTTACCTTTTCTGGGGCGACTTGTGTAGTGATCTCTTTTTCGAAAACCCTAAATGCCCAAATCTTCCTTTAAGGGCAAAATGGTAATTTCACCTCTGTGCCTAGCTTTGTGTAATTCTTGTTCAATTTGATGTCTTGAAGTTTTGTTGTGTTATTCAAAAATCAAAATCAAAAATCAGATTTCAAATTCCTTTTGAAAAACCCTGAATTCCAAACCCTGGATTTTATCCCTCTTTTTGTAATTCAAAAATTGTAGTTGGTCCAAAAAGAAAAGTTGAAGATCTGGCCAAGAGAAACAACTTTGGTATTTACAAATTTTCAAGTTTCTATACAAAGTTTGAAGTAATTTCAAATTCTTTCAAACTCCAGTTTTTGTCCCCTTTTTAGTTTTCAAAATTATTTCAAAAACTAATGAGTTTCAGAAAAAAGTGTATAATAGCAAAGTTATAGGTTTTGACAAAAGGAACAACTTTCATGTTTACAGATTTTCAACTTTCAATATAAAATTAAAAGTAATTTTTAATTTACTAAAATCCCAAAAGTGTCCCCTTTTCAAATTTCAAATGTGATTCAAAAGCTATTTGGATTTTTAAAATGTTCTTATTGACAAAGTTGAAGATCTCCTTTTTCTGCACAACTTTGGTGTTTTGAGTTTTTGTTGCTCAGTTCAAATTTTGGGAGTACTTTGCAAAATACAGAAATCAGTTCTAAAATCAAACCCTAGACCTAGCCCTGTTCATCTTCAACCTAGAGCTACGGGGGCCCCGGCCGTGGCCGAGCCGCCGGCGCTGCGCGTGCCGCACGCCTGGCCGCTCCTCGCCTGCCACCAGTCTGCCGCCGCTGACCCCGTGCTCATTCCGCACCCGCACGCGAGCGCTGACCCTCTCTCCCGTCCCCCACTGCTCCCAGCACGTCGTCGCCGCGTGGCCGTCGCCGGCGAACGCACACCCGGTCCCTGCGCGCACGCCCGTCCTTCCGCCAGCGTGCAATCGATTGCGCACGCTTCGGCCAAGCTTATCCGCCTGCACGCGACGCTCATCCGTCCCCGCGCACGGCTATAAAAGGGACAGCCGGCCGGCAGAGCTCCTCATCCCCTCCGCCATCGTGGCCAGGCCAGTCCAGAGCCTCCGCCGCTCCACCACCTAGCTCAGAAGCTCCGCCGTGTCCTCGCGAAGCTTTTCCCCTTCTCAATTTCACCCCTCCGTCCTTCCTTTAACCGGCACAGGCAGTTCTTCCCAAACTCCGGCGAAACACCGGTGAGCACGGGATTGAGAAATACTCTCTCCCCGGCCGTGATCTTTCCTCCCCGACCCCTGCTTCAACTTCCTCATCTTGGTGCGCTCTTAACCCGCTCCTGGTGACCGTGTCTGGTGTACAGGGTCGCCGGCACGCCGCTCGCCGCCGAGAGAGCTCCGCCGAAACACCGCCACGTCGAGCTCCCTCCTTCGACCCTTGTTCCGTCCCGCCGAGCCCTGCCTCCGACCCGTGGTAAGCACTCGAAGCCTCTGGTCTCTGCTTCCACTCCGCTTCGCCCGAGCCAGGCCTCGAGCAAGCACTCGCTCGAGCCAGGCCTCGAGCAGACACGTACCCTTGCCACTTCGCCGAGCCCAGCCTCGGAGCAGACTCACACACCCTCAGCGCTTCGCCCGAGCCTAGCCTCGAGCGGACTCACGCACCCTCAGCTTCGCCGAGCCTAGCCTCGAGCAAGCATGCACCCTCCGCTTCGCCCGAGCCTCCCGGCCAGGCCTCGGACGAAACGATCGTTTTCCGTCTCGCCCGAGCCTCCCGGCCAGGCCTCGGACGGCCGATTGTTTCCGCCTCGCCCGAGCCCTGCTGTCCGCCTCGCCGCGATTCGCCCGAGCCCCTGCGAGGAAGGAGCATAGTGCTCTTTTCTTTTTCCTTTTTGAAAAAGTGTGAATAGTATTCTGTTTTCTCTTTTTGTGTGAATTAATCTGTTGTTCCTTAAATCCTGATAAAATTTTGGTATGCTCCTTGCACTGTGTAGTATTTTAGAAAAAATATGAAACTTGACTTTTCTGCAAGAATTTGAAAATGTAAAATCCCTCTTTTAATTAATAAATGGATGGTTTTGGATTTTTATAAAATCATTTATAACTCCAAAAATCATGAGATAAATTTTTGTGAGCTTCCTATGCCATGTTTAGTCTCTGGTGAAATTTTGCAGTCTTTTGGAACAAGTTGATTTTTGAGCATTTATTTTAATTGTAAATAGTGCCTTTTGTTAATTAATGTCTGATTTTATTTGAGCACCTTAATGACCTCCAAAAATTATGAAATTTGTTTTGCTATCTATCTACACCATAACGAACTTATGTGATTAATTTGGTAATTTTTGGAGCAACTACTTTAAATGACCTTTTTAAATAATTAAGAAAATAGAAAAAGTGATTAGGCTTCATATTGTTGCCCTGTGTTGCATTGTTCAAGCTAGCATACTCATGTGCATGCATCATTGCATTCGTATATTCACCGAAGGAGAAGTCAAAGTCGAGGCCGCCGCCGACGAACCTGCTCCCGAAGTAACCCCGAGCTTCGACCTCTGCACCTCCAACCCTGAGCCAGCTGTCTTTGCTCTTCAAGGCAAGCCCCGGTGCATTTAGCCTTTTCTTGCGTTTATAAAAGTTTTACTTAAATACTTTTGAGTTAAATTACTGCATTAGGTGATAGGAGTTGTGTGATGACCTATTACCTGCACTTTACCTCCACCAAAGATCCCCTACCCTGTTTAAAAACTATTTGCAAAATGCTTAGCATTGCTATACAATAGATTTGCGATAAAAATGCCAATTTCAAAAGTGTGATCACTTAAAGAACTTTTAAGGGAATTTGGCTTTACTCCCCGACTGTTGGCTAAGTATCTGATCCGTACCTAGTCAACAGCGAGGAGAGGTTGTCCGAGCGTACGGTGCCGTCATGTTGTAGTCCGGGACTCAACAGTTGACACCGACCGGGACAGGGTTGAAAAACTGACGGGACTATTACGCTTGGGTGAGATATAACCAAGGTATAGTTCTGGCTGGAAAATTAGGGACCATCCGTATGGGGGCCTGCTAGTCAAGACTTGTAACTATTCACATACTTCGGAAAGCTCTGGCTCTGAGAAATCCTTGATTGGGACCGACAACCGCGCACTGGGAGTGGAGAGATGGCGGAAGTAGCATGTACCCACGTGGTCGTCGTACCTGGAAAGGAGTGGTGTACTGTACTTCCAGGTAGTGTAGGACCGGTCCAATCTTGGAGGAATCGTGGTAGACGGGTTGGCCTATGCAAGCTTGGGTGCTACATATGCCGTGTGAATAGGGATCCTCAGCTGAGTATTCTTTATCCGGATTAACGTTGCTCCTCGGTTATGGAGACTTGGTCACTGACTGTCAACGGAGAGTGGTTCTCAACTAGGTATGTTTTTGAAAGGCAAAATGAATCATGAACGATGAAGAATTGAGAAATACTGGAATCTTTTCAAAAATAAAACAAGGATTTCAAAATGCTTTTTCTGCAAAATACTTGATCTTGCTTAAGCCTTACCTTGACTACCTAAGCCTCTCATTCCTGAGTCTTCTCCCTTTTTCTTTAGTCGGGTAAGTCTTGTTGAGTACCCCCGTACTCAGGGTTTGTTAACCCCTGTTGCAGGTTTCTTATAGGTGATGTTGATCATGATCATGTTAGTGGGCTTGACGTGATCTGGTTGTTCTTCTTCCCCAACTTAGGTACTCCGCCTAAGTGTGGCTCTGTAATACTATTCTACTTCCACAACACCAGTTATGTTCATGTAAAAGTAACTTATTCATGTTTTATAAAGGTTATCTATCTTGCTTCCGCACTCCGATGGTATTTTGTATCAACTGTTGTAATGTTGTAATTATTCCAACCTTCATGATGATGGTCCTGTGGTTCGTGGATAATTCGGGGTTCCCTCGGGGACACCCGACAGATCTTTCCTGTGATGTGGTACATGTGCACAGTCATTAGAGCTCAGGGAGACGGTGACGTGTGCGGGTGGGCCACATTACCGGGAGGTTCTGCCACATCGGGTAGTGTCGACGAAGCACGGCTTGGGGGCCTCTGGCCAGGCTCCCGGTCCGTGCGCATGACGAACGTGAACTCGCTGGGGGAGTGCGCACGCGCCCTAGTGTAACACCCCTGGTGTTAAGCACTAATTAAAATTTTAATTAAATTGTTTAGTATGCATAATCATCTGGCATCATGGCATAAAAGCATTTCATGTTTTAAGTATAGTTGTGATGCTTCGCATGCTTTATTATAAGTGTTGCATAAATCTTGTGTGATGCTTTCTTAGGTAATGTATGATGTGGTTAGGTGTCACATGAAATGATAAGTGTGAGTAAAAATCTTAGTTTTAAATGTTCTTTTTATTCCCTTTTCTATAAGTCAAAAAGTATGTCAAATTTCAAAGTGATTTCAAAGGCAAAGTTGTATCTCTTGCTGAGGGGCACAACTTTGGTATTCAAAGTTTTCAAAGTTTCTGTACAAAATTTTGAATAAATGAGAAATCTTTCGAACCCTAAATTTGACCCCTAAACTAGATTTCAAAAACTAAAAAGAATTAGACTTTGGTCCTTTAATCAAAGTTGTAGAGAGGATTAAAAGCAACAAATTTTATTAAGATAGATTTTCAAGTTACTAAAGAAAATCTAAAGTAATTTGGAAAACAAGTTTGATTTAGTTTCAAATTAAAAATCAATTTCCAAACCTAGTTTTATCCCCTATGGTGTAGTTTCAAAATTAAGCATAATTTTGATATATGACCAAAAACAAAGTTGTAGACAATTTTATAAGGAACAACTTTTATATTGGTAAAATTTGAAGTTGTTCAGGAAATTCAAAAGTAATTTTGAAATTCAGTTTGGTCCAAATTTGAATTTGAACTCTATCTCAAAATCCAGGCTGAATTTGACTTTGGTTCTTAAAGCAAACTTGTAGAACTCAAAGTTTGGAGCAACTTTTGTTTTTGGAGTTTTTGAAGTACAGTACAAAAATCTGGAGAATTAAGAAAAGGGGGGAAATATCTGCCCTACTACAGTAGAATGGGAGAGGGGGAAAGAACAGAGCATGTGCTCTGCACCTGCCGTGCCCGCGCCGCCGCCGCCTCTGCCGGCCTGGACACGCACCCCCGCCACCTCCTGCTTGCACTGTGGTGACCGCCTTTGACGTGCCCTTCGCCCTAAGCCCTTGGCCGGCTGTATAAGCCTCTCCATCGCCGGCACCATCCCTGTTCTCCTCCTCCGCTCCACTGAAACTGTCAAGCTTCGCCGCCACGCCTCGCCGTCGTTACGCCGTCTCCGGCCAAATTGGTCGTGCCACTAATCCCGCCGCCTCCTGAGCTTTCGTTTGAGCCCTCCCTCGTCTGCTCCGGTGAACCGTAGCCCCGCCACCGTGGTCGTCTTCTCCAGCGCCGACCGGAGCTCCGCCCTGAGTCTCGCCATGGCTGGCCTGCTCCGGTGAGTTCTGCTCCCTCCGAGCGCTCGTGCTAGCTCCGCCACAAGGTCACGAAGCTCATCGGTCCACCACTGAGGTCTTTACCACGGCAGAAGCGTCGGACCGCTGTGCGCCGCCGCCGCGGTCCGCCATGGCCGCGAGCTCCGCCTCGCCGTGGCCAGGCACATGCAGTGCACCTCTCACCTCCCCATTGAGTGCGTTGGCTTCGTCTCGATTCAAGGGTTGTGGTCGGCCTGTTGTTCTGGTTGCTATCGCCACCGTCGCGTCGGAACGCCGCCGCAGTGCCAGTTCGCGCCGCCGCGTCCACCATGACTGTGCGCCGTACCACCCGCCGCGTCCCCGCTCCAACCAAGCCGCGCACCGACTCCACAATGAGTCCCTGCAACTTCCTAGGCCTTCTTCCCGGTCGCTACCACCGCCCAGATGCCGCTCCGCCGTCAAGCTGCCGGGTCGTCCGCCGTCGCGCCGCCATAGTTGCGGCCAAGCCTTCGCCAAACCCTAGCTAGCCCAATCAACAGCATGGGCATGTGCGCGTGGTCGAGGAGATCGCGTAGATGTGCTCGCCATCGCCGGAAACCTCGTCGGCGGCGAGAACGCCGACGTACCCACCGGCGAACCCGCGGTCAAGGCCGCCCAGGGTCCTGTGTTGACCGGGCCCGCGAGCAAGAGAGAGAGGGTAAGTTAGGGTGAGTAAGAAATGGTTTTTGGCTCTTTAATCTTTTCCAGAAAATGCTTATTTGTGTTGATTGTTTGATTAATGCATAACTAATTCATATGTGCTCCAAAAATTATGAGATAAGTTTTGTTGTAATCCTTGTGATGTGCTCTATTCATGAAAAATATGAAACTTGATGTTTGAAGAAATTTTGGTAGTGATTTAAATATGGCTTTTAATTAATAAATGGGTCTTTGATAATTTTTATAGACTTATTTATAAGTCCAAAAATCAGGAAACCAATTTTGTTACTGTTTTCATAATGTAGCTAATCTTTAGTAAAAATTTGAGCTCAATTTGGTAAAGTTTAGTTTAACCTTAATTTCTTTATTTAATTAATAAAGAATGAGTAATAGCACTTTGTTTAGGTAATAAAACCTTGCTGATTTTTGGTTAAGAACAATTAATATTACCTGATTAACCTTTATTGCCTTAGTATCTCATGAATGCTGGTTGTGTTCCATGTGATTAAGTGGTTAAGTATGATCTTGCTTATAGATCAAGTTTAACACTTGGTCTTAATTGTGGTTTGTTCTAGCTGCATGACCAGTGTTTGTTCAGTGGTTGTTTCCACTAAGTAAAGTATATTTTCTGTCAATGAGTTGTATAGAGAAGTCATAGCCAACTTCTATATCTAACTGGTCCTAAAATTTCATGATTTTAGGCCTGACAGATTAGGAGTTGTGGTTTTTATAATTCAGTAGGTTAGATCTGTCCTATCTTCTGGACAGATTTGTGTAATATAGTTGTTTGAGTTAATTAAGTTGTGAATCACCTATTAAGTATAATAGGAAAGTTTTAGAGTTTTTCATAAGCTTTCTAGATTGTTAAGGATCACCCTTTTTGAGGACCCAAAGCTCCAGTTTTGGTTGTGGGAAGTTGGATCAGCAAATCTGTCCTAGCTCTGGACAGAAATGTTTATCCCAGTTAGTTGACCTAGTTTCCTAGAGAACCAACCTTAAGTGATATTAGGAAGTTTGTAGGCAATTTGATAAGCTTTTCAAATTGTCTAGGATCACTCCTTTAGGATGTTAGAAGCTCCGGTTATGGCTTGATTAGTATAGAACATGTAATCTGTCCAAAGTGTGGACAACAGTGTTTACATCTTGTGTGACTTTGGATTATTGTTTAAAGACCATGGGACACCTCTCATCTTGTGCTCCTATGGCTTGAGTGATGTTTAATGAACCTTAACCATCCTTAGTTATCTTCCTAAAGGTGCTTGGTGGAAGTTGTATGTATAGCTAGGAATCTTAGTTGGTAAGTTGCAAGTTAGTTTTGTTGGTTTGCAACTTTACCGTGAAGGAAAGTTGTACTCGACTTTCCTTATCTTGTGTTATCTTCTGTTTTACTTTTGAATTGTCCTGCACCTTAGCATATATTACATGGCATCATGCTAAAGCATACATCATTTATCTACGTGTAGTATCCAAGAGTGTTTGAGTCGTGTTGATCAAGCTTTGATGATCACCCTTGTCGAACAAGCCTCGGAAGGAGATTCTTGTTGGACAAGCTTCGTCGAGAAGACTTAACTTCTAGATGAAGGAACTAACCTTTGTGGATCATTCTTGGATCCTATCTTCCCTGCAACAAAGGCAAGCCCCGGACATTAAACCTATCCTTGTATTTTTATAAAGTTATTCATATCACTTGAGTTAATATGATGCATTAAGTGAATAGGAATTGAGTGAACCCTATTTGATGCATTACCGATCTTGATGATTCCACTATTTAACCTTGATACCCATTTTATGAAAATGCTTAGTATGCTTAGCCATGCTTTACTTACTTCATAATAGTAGGTGCTTTTGAAAATGGTTGTTATGTTATGGAAATACTGAATCTTGAGACAACATGATAATTATAGTAACTTATATCAAGAATGGAGTCTTGTTGTAAGGTTACTCAACATAGGACCTTATCGTTGTTGGCCTGCTGTGATTGAGACCTTTGAGTACAGCCCACATGCGGTGGTAAGCCTCGTCTATAGCTATTCCGATACTTGAGAACGGCCAACCGCGTACTAGGAGTGGAGAGATGGCGGGAGTAGCGTGTACCCTCGGGGCTATGAGATAGTCGGGTTCGAGGTGTACTGTACTCTCGGGTGACGCTGGACCCGTTCTTGTATGGGAGGATCTATAGATAGGGTTCACATATGCAAGATTAAGATCTACATATGTCGTGTGGTACTGAATCCCCAGCTGGGTTTAAACGATTCGAATCGCCGTGTTTCCTCGGATATGGAGCCTCAATCCACTGACCCGCACCGTAGAAGAAAAATGGAACTGGTTTAAGAAAGAATGACAATGATATTTCACTAAGGTTCACTTTCAGTTCTTACCAAGTACTTAAATGATTAAGTAAAATTTGGATCTAGGATTACTTTAGTAAGCTTTTATGCAAATGAAAAATACTGTTGAGCCTACCCAAACCAGCATGACCCTGAAGTCTTTTCTGTTGACGGGTAAGTCTTGCTGAGTACCGACAGTACTCAGGGTTTGTTAATTCCCTGTTGCAGGTTTCTAGCAGTTGATGTTGATCATGATCATGTCAGTGGGCTTGACATGATTTGGTTGTTCTTCTTCTCCAACTTAGGTACTCCACCTAAGTGTGGTTCTGTAATACTCTCCTGCTTCCTCAATACAAGTTATGTTTATGTAAAAGTAACTTATTCATGTTTTGTAAAGGTTATCTATCTTGCTTCCGCACTCCAATGGTATTTGGTAACCAATGTTGTAATGTTGTAATTATTCCAACCTTCATGATGATAATCCTGTGGTTCGTGGATAATTCGGGGTTCTCTCGGGGACACCCGACAGATCTTTCCAGTAACGTGCTTCATTTGCACAGTCATTGGGATCCTTATGACGATGACGTGTGTAGGTGGGCCACATTAATGGGAGGTTCTGCCACACCTAGAAGTCGTCGGCCGCGCGCTGGGCTGGTTTCCCCTCGGGGACCCCGCGCCGGCTGCGGGGAAGTGGGTGTTCGCCGCGGGCACCGCCTGTGCCGGGCGACGATGGTGACGACGGCGCCGCTCATGAGGTGGCGACGCGTGGTGGTGTGGGCGACGCGCCATGCCTCCCCCGCGGGGTGGCGTGACACGCCCTCCGCTCGGGCCCTCCGTGGAGAGTAGGGTCAGCTCGTTGCCGCTGCCGGTGGCCAGGAACTCGAGGCTCCCGAACCAGACGACGGCACCAGCAGAGAACAATGGAGTGGAAGAAGCCATCCAGGAAACAACGAGAAATTAACTCGGACACGCGGAACCCCCTACCTGGCGCGCCAACTGTCGGTGTTTCGAACCCGGGGGTATGACACCAACGAGTAATATGATCGCGTGCTCTCTTCCTGGATGGTGATGCAAGATGACACAAGGATTTATCCTGGTTCGGGCAAAGAAGGCCCTACGTCCAGCGGGGGGGATGTTCTTGTATTACTTGCACCTAAGTGCTTGTACAGGGGCGAATACAAGCTCGGTGAGCGTGGACCGGAGTCCGGACTCGTGTATGTGGACAAGCGTGTGCGTAACCGTGGACTCACGTGTCGTCTTTTTTTTGAGTTGTGTAAACGTGTGCGCGAAGGGCCCTGGCGTCCCCTTTTATAGAGCAAGAGGAAGCCAGGGTTACACAGGAACGACATGTACAACGCTCGATATGGCGAAGGGTAGGAATCCTGTCTTGTCGGGGCCACTGGAGCCGACATGGGCGTTGCTGTTGAGGCGTCCTTGGAGCGTGGCCTCCATCCCGAGCACGGACGTGGAGGCATGGCAACGTGGAGGCCGTACAGCGCCCATTCTAGCATGTGCAGGACGCGGCGGAGTCCCTCCGGGTCTTGGGGTTCCTGTCCTCCAATAGCGTGAAAGCGGTTAGGGCTCGAGGGGCGCGGAGCCAGCCTCGAGGTGGCGCCTACGGGGGGCTTGAGTCCCCGCAGTTATGGGCAAGTCCCGGGAAACCCGATTGAGCAGCGGGTATCCGGGCCTCGAGACGTGGTTTGGACGTGCAACAGTGTAGGGTATGGGTTAACAGTGCCATACTGGCGCCTTTTTGGCCCATGCTTGTGGTGAAAACGAGACTTGACTCTGCCCTGGTTCACTATGGTACACGTCGGGTGGCAGAGGACGTGACCGGAGTAGGTGGACGCATTAAATGCGCGGTATGGGATTGGTTCGGTCATCGGGCCTGGGGAGCAGGAAGCTTCCTCTTCGTGGAGGGCATCGAAGGGTAGTGGAGCGCTCGCTCGAGGCTGGGCGCGGAGGGCTCGGGTCAGCGGAGGTTGAGCTCCAGCTCGAGGCCTAGGGTGTGACGAGCCTCGAGGGATAGGCTATCGTGCTGGAGGGGCTCGAGGTCCCCGCGCGGGGTCCCGAGGAGCGATGTACGGCTGTGGAGGGCTCGAGGCCTATGTACCGGGGCTCGAGGGGTTGGCTTTTTAGAAGGTTATACTTGCTAGGTTTTGCTATTAATTGGTGTTCTAGGTTTAACCTATTTGTTTTGCGTTGATTGGGGGTAACCCTTTGGTGTTCCCCCGACAGCAAGCAAAAAGGTTTTCAACCTATCATACCAGGCTCTAGGGGCTTGTTTCAAACCATACAAAGCTTTGTGAAGTTTAAAGACATGGTTTGGAAACTTGGGATTTTCGAAACCGGGGGGTTGTTCAACATAAACCTCTTCTTCTATGTAGTCGTTTAAGAAGGCACTCTTGACATCCATTTGAAAAAGTTTGAAACCTTTGGATGCAGCAAAAGCCAAGAGTATCCTAATAGCCTCCAAACGAGCTACAGGAGCAAAAGTCTCCTCATAGTCTATCCCCTCCTTCTGACTATAACCTTTGGCCATAAGTCTAGCTTTGTTTCTCACAATATGGCCATCCTCTCCTTGTTTGTTTTTGAAAACCCATTTTGTCCCAATGGGATTACAGTCTGGAGGAGGTGGAACCAAAACCCAAACCCGATTTCTATCAAAATTTTCTAACTCCTCATGCATGGCATTGACCCAATCCGGATCCGTCAAAGCGTGTCCAACATCTCGGGGCTCAAAATCAGCAACAAATGCAGAATGAGCAAAGTGAGAGATTTGTGACCTGGACCGAGTGACACGTTCGTCGATGTTGCCGATCATCTGCTGAGGGGGGTGTTGGCGGCTTGGCGCTGAATGTGTCGTGGCGCCTCCCGAGCAAACGTGATCTCCCCCTCAACAGCAGCTGGTGCCTCCCCGGGTACAAAAGGTACCGCTCGAGGTGGCGGATCCCACGACCCCCAAGAGGAAGAAGTGTCGGGGCTGTGAGTCGTAGTAGAAGCCGCTCCTTGCGGCACAGCAGGTGGAGGGGGTGCTGGATCATCCATACCTTCAGCACCCTCGTCCTCGTCATCAAAGAGAGGCTCACCAACCTCATGATCACCTGCACGCTCAAAACGAGAAGAAGGACAAACCATGGTCTCGTCGAAGGTGACATCTGATGTCTCCATGACTCGGTTAGTATCAAGGTTAAGTACACGATATGCACGAGTATGAGTGCCATAACCCAAAAATACTCCGTCAGAAGAGCGAGACTCAAATTTGTCCAGGTTGCCATTCTTAAGTATAAAACAGTGGCAACCAAAGACTCTAAAATAACTCACCTTGGGCAGTTTTCCAAAACGCAACTCATAAGAAATCTTTTTCAAGAAAGCTCGGAGAAAAATGCGATTGGAAATGTAGCATGCAGTGCTCATAGCTTCGGCCCAATATCGCCTAGGAGTCCTATGCTCATTGAGCATCGTCCTGGCCATCTCTACAAGGGTCTGATTCTTCCTCTCTACAACACCATTTTGGGGCGGTGTGTAGGGGGAAGAAAACTGATGCTCTAAACCCAAAGAGTTACAAAACTTCTCAAAATCCGAATTCTTGAATTCGGAACCATTATCACTCCTAATAGCTCGCATCGAGTTCAAAGGGAACTCGTTCTGAAGACGCAAAATCAAATTGCGAGCAAAGGAGAAAGTCTCGGTCTTCTCAGCTAAAAAGAAGACCCACGAATATCTCGAAAAGTCATTAACAACAACAAGCACATACCACTTCCCCCCAACCGAGCTCACCCGAGCCGGACAAACAAGGTCCATGTGCAAAAGCTCTCCAGGGTGCTTGGTCATGACCTGAGTCACTGGATGGTGGGGAGCGGCAACCATCTTCCCATGTCTACAAGAATGGCAAACAAGATCCTTCTCCATGGATAACTTGGGCAATCCTCGGATTAGGCCAAGTGAACTAAGCCTTGCAAGCAAGTCGAAGCTCAAATGTCCAAGTCTCCTATGCCACTTCCAAAGATCAGAGGAGGAGGGTCCAGCCACAAGACAACGAGAAGTGCCAAAAGACTCCGAGAAATTCGCACGAAAGACTTTTCCAAAGGGCGAAATCATACATACAAGATTGCCCTGAGGATCCAAAATACGACTGAGATTTGGTTTAAAACGAATCTCATAGTCATCATCAAAGAGTTGCGAAACAGAAAGAAGGTTAAAATGCAAGTTAGAAACAAGAGCAACATCACGCAACACAAAGTGCTCATTAACTCGCACAGACCCACGAGACAACACCTTACCTTTGCTATTGTCGCCAAAGGTGATAAACTCCTTGCCGGTGTTGACGGAAGTTATAGCATGTTTTACCTTATCAAAATACCGTCAACAGGCCTCGGTTTCAAGGAAGAATAGCATATCATGAGCATATTTATCACTAATAAGTTCCACTTGTACTCTTAGCTTGTGAACTTGTAGGAGATGGCAAAATGAACAAAATGAGGCCAGGTGGGCCCACCAAGGGGGTCGGGCGACCCCACCTTTGGGCCACCTCGGCCATGGTGACATGGCATGATCCAAGAGAAGCATGTTCAAGCCAATATCAACCATTGGATCAAGCATGTGCTTTTGCTCAATGGTGCAAGATGAGAAGCACATGGATTCATGGGTCCACACCGAAAACCAAATGCAACCAACTTCACAAGACTTGCTCCATGACATGTGGGGTCACCAAGGGAGAGAAGAAGGTGGGCCAGTCCTATCATAGGGGGGTCGGCCGATCCCCCCTTGGTGGGACCCAGCAGCACTATTCATCAGGGAGACATCAGCACCTTCTAGAAGATGTACCCCGGGCCCACATGTCAGAGACAGGGGTCGGCCGACCCCATGGTGACCCTCATCCAAGTCGGTGGCAAAATGCATGTTTGACACGTGAAGAATATCCAAGCCATTCATCAAGGTCGGTTGCTAAGGCGGTGGATCTAAGGGTGAAGAGAGGAGGATCACACGGATCACTGACGTGGCACCGGAGTAGCCCCTACTCCACCTCCACTATAAATAGAGGCCTTCACCTTCTCATTCAACACACCCCAAGATATCTCACACATCTCCACTCTCAAGTGAGATCAAGCAAGAGTAGTAGTAGTTAGTCTAGAGTGGGAGTTAGAGTCGAGTCGGGCGAAGCTCGGGTCTCCGGAGTCGTCTTCTGGGAGTCTGGTATAGCCCTTGTATCTTTCTTCTTTTGTAAGACTTTATTTATTTAATATATTATTCTTTCTTTACTTTACTTTGCATTTACTTAAGTATTTACTTTCCAAGTATTTATTTAAGTATTTACTTAGTGCAAGTCTATATTTATATAGTCTTGTTGTGTGCTTATCTTAGTTCTATAGTTGTCTTAGTTAGATTGATTTCCTTTAAATAGCTTCTTGTGTGTGCGTCATCGTCCTATCTTAGGATAGGGGCTTTAGCTATTTTGATCGATAGCTAAAGGTGTAGATAAGTGTGAGCGTGGTGCTCATACTTTGTAACACCCCGATTTTAAAAAAATAAAATAAATTAGAATTTAATTAAGAAATGACCAAAATCCTAGATGGAGGAAAAATCCTAACCAGATGTTTGCTGCATTCATGCCGTTGCATAGTTTTATTGGGTGATAAAGAATTTATTAAAACTCGAATAGGACGAATCGGTTTGGTTCTATTTAAGAAATAAATAAAAGATTTATGAAAATTTTACAAATTCAAACTCAAGTTTTTATTTTCAAAATCTAGGGAAAATATTTAAAAATTTGGAAACTGATTTGATTTAAAAAAGATTTGATTTTGAATTCAAAAAGATTTGTAACAGATTTAAAAAAAGAAAGGCAAAGGACTTACTTTCCCTTTTTTTTCTCCCCGCTGGCCCAAACAGCCCCGGCGACCCACTCTCCCTCCGGCCCAGTGCTCCAATTCACCCCTCTCCCCTTCGATCCCCGCCTGGGCCTCTCCTTCCGGCTGACCCACGCCGCGCGCCCCACCAAACCGGCCCAGCACCGCGCGCCGAGCCAGCGAGCGCCGCAGCACGCTCCTCTCTCTCCCTCGCTGACCAGCGGTCCCACGCGTCAGCACCCTCTCCCACCTCCGCCCTTCGCGCATCGCCGCCCGCTGCCTATCGATCCGTGATCGAGCCGCCCAACCCCTCCCCCTCTCATCCTCTCAGCCCTTTTTAGCCTGCACCGAGGGCTACCGCGCCGCCTCCGCTGAGCTGCTCGCCAAGCCCTCCCACTGCATCGACGTCGACCGGAACTCGCGGGAGCACCGGAACACCGTCGACGCGATCCCCACGCCGCCAGCCATCTCTGGGACTCCATCGGCGAGAGGAAGCGCACCTTCGGAACCACTGTGAGCTCCTCCCCCGATTCCATCTCCCTCCTAGGTCTCTACCGACCTCTCCGCCATCTTCGAGCTACCCTGGGGAGGTCACCCATGGCGCCACCGTGCACGTCCGCAGCGGGTAGTCGCGTCCTGTTTCCGCCTCTCGCCCTAGCTGTGTTCGCAGATCGGTGCTCCACCGTCTGGTGCCTTTGGAATATCCAGCCGAGCCCTGTAGCTTCCCCCTGCGCTCCGGCGGAGCCGAACCATGGCGCCGCCGCTCCAGGCCCGCACCGCCGCACTCACCGTCGCCTCTGGCCAACCCTGTCACCGTGGAAGCCTCGGTGGAGTTCGCGCCACCGAGATGAACGTCCATGTGCTACGTCACCACCATCTATCTTTGTCGGCGGCCAATGCAAGTCTCCAACCAGAGCACCCAGACTCGCCGCCACCACGAACAGCATCGACAGGAACTCGTCCGCCTTCACGCCGTCGTCGTCGGCTCTTTCTGCGTACACGGTGAGCCTCATCTCACCATCGTCATCGTTCTCGACTCTCACAAGATCGCTAGCTTCATACACAGTCACACTCGAGCTTTAACCAAAAGCACGACATCACGCCCGCTGGTGCCACTGCCGGCACTCGACACAGCTCCGGCAACCCACTGAACATGTGCCCACTACGTCGCTCCCAGGCGCATACATCTACACAGGCACTCAGGCAGCATCAAGCAGCGCATGCTTCAAACAAGCAATCGGTGGTGATCTATACGCATGCACTCTTATTAGCTTGATGACATCAGGATGACATATTCTTGTTTTGTGGCCGTTTTCCTTCACAAAAATAAAAGATGTAATACAATGGAAATACAGCCTTCATGATGGCCTTGTCCATGATGAACCACTCTCACTCACCTCTAGTCCATGGTTTATGAACTTAGTCCATAGCATAGTGCATGAACACTTTGTGTTCTAGCCTCTCTATTTTTTTCTTTCAATAAGTCACTATTCTCTGAGTCACAGATTACTTTTAATCTAGCCCCTGTAGTTTTACCAATTTGACGCCCAGTCCTGCTGCCATTTCTTTTTCAGTTTATTTATTTAAAATACGAAAATGAATTTCAGCTATTTACAGAATTGCCACCCTTATTCAAACGCTCATAACTTTCACGTTTTAACTCCGTTTTGACCCGTTCAACTTGCGTTAGATTCGTCTCGTCGAGCTCTACGCGTTAGATCTATTTACATGTTGTTTTCGTACTGTTGATGTACTGTTTCTTATATTGCTTTGTTTGGCCCATGTGATGATGCTTGATCCAGCGAGTGCGAGCCACGTGGAACCCCTGGATCAGCCTTGTGTTTTCGTCGCTCCAGACCCTTCTCGTGATCCAGTTGATCCGACCCAGCCCGCAGGCAAGTGTCCTTGAACATCTTGCACCTACTCTTATTTTACTTTTGGTACTAGAGTAGTTAGATCCAGTAGTTGCATGCAGAGTCTAATACTGAATCCCATGATATGGTTTACTAGTACTTGTTTATATTTTCCTTGTCACCTAGTTGGGATGATATGGGTAGAAGTCATGCTTAGCCGTGCTGTCTTGGGATGGGATGGTTAATAATAAATTCTGATTAATGATCTATGGAACATGTGGCTGGTAATGTTGTAGTATGGTGAGTAGGTAAATCCGGCAGGATGGACCGTTGGTGGTGTGGTGCCATGTGACTTGGCGTACGGTTGCCGTGTGACTCGGCGTTACGGTTTGCCATGGGACTTGGCGTTGGTTTGGGTTTGTGGTTTGTTATCCTGCCTGGATCCCTAGGACCCGGTTCTCGAAGCCTGTAACCCGGCAAAACAGCGCAAACCATGAGGCCTATATGGCTCTGGGACTGGCTAATTAATTGGAGAAGCCTTATGTCGTTATTAGTTACATATGGACATGGGACAGAGCTTCTTCTACGCAGGTTACTGCTTGGTACGGGAGTGATTCCCAGGCTCGGGCGCCAGACCTGGTGTTATTACGGAAGGTAGCTCTACGTCGTGACATATGAAACTAATACGCATAGGAGGACTCTTTGTAACGGCCTTGTAGTGAACCCTGCCGACTCACCTTGGAAGTGGGTCAAGAGGCTAGCTACCTCGGGCACAAGGGCAACACGACTCATGGGTAAAGATGTGCGAACTCTGCAGAGTAAATAAACTGATATATCAGCCGTGCTCACGGTTAAGAGCGGGCTTGGACTTCTTCGAGATTAGTTGGTTACTGGTTAATGGTTCGGGCCATTTGATGGACTTCAGGTGTGGTTTGCCTGATGGACTTCAGGTGTGAGTTTGCTTGGTGTGATTCCAAGTGCGGTTGCTTGGTGTGACTCCAAGTGTTGGTTGCTCGGTGTGACTCCGAGTGTGGTTTGCTCGGTGCGACTCCGAGTGTGGTTACTGTTACAGATGGAGACTGTGGTTATAACCTAGTAAATAGGTGCATAGGATTAATAGGATTTTAATAGGATGTGTTGCTTTAGGCGCTTGAGTCAAACAAAGTCAGCCTACCTTTGTTATTATCCTCATAAGCATATATTTCCTACACTTGCGGAGTACATTTCGATGTACTCACCCTTCCTCTTTGAATCCCCTGCTACCCCACCCAGACGCTGGAGTCTACGACGCAGAGCAGGAGTACCGAGAAGACGGTGGATACGACCCAGACGACTTGTATTAGGATGGCGCAGCCCCCGGTCGACCTTCCTGTGGAGATGGCGTCCAGTTTCCGCGAGTCTACATTAGAGTTAGACTGAGAGTCTGTACTTTTCTTTTGGACCCGAGGGTCATTTTTGTAATAATGTATGATATATTAATAAAGCATTGTTTTGATATTTACTATGATGTGGATATATGTATGAAAATTGATCCTGGCATACATATATTGTGCTCCAATTTTGTTCTTAAAATTGGGGTGTCACATACTTCATCTTATCTTTGACTACCGCTGGCTTGCACGGACAGTAGGGGCGCATGGGCAAAAGGTGACAGATTTTGCATGGCTACCTAGATCCCCTCACGTGAACTCAGGCTAGTTTTTAAAAGGTAAGGCGTCCATAAGCCAAATATCCGCTTGAGTACTGGGTTAGGTGAACAACCTTCTATCGCTTTACTCTCTCGTTTATCCCTCTCACACAAGTAGCAAGGCGTCAATCTAGTTAAGTAATCTATTTAATTAGGATTAGTTCATAGGAGTAAAGGTAGAAACATAGGAGTACTTTATACTCACTCGTTGTCCTCCCACCTAGCTAACTCTACTAAAGTTATCTTTCATATCATATACTCTTTGCTTAACTTATTTATCTTATCTATCTATCCTCCCTTATATCCACTTATACCCCTTTGCTTCTCTAATTGGTAATAGATTATAGTAAGACTATAGGATCTATCTTTCCTCTCTCTACATCTTTCCTAGCTTGCTTTCCTTTGGGATAAAATAAATAACGATACCTTGGAATACTCCCGGGTGAAGTGCTACATCGGTATTTTCTGTGCGCTTGCGGAACTATCCAATAGTCAATAGTTTTACCACCAAGACACTTCTGGTGCCGTTGCTGGGGTTATGCTCCATAGTCTAGTTCTAGTGGTTGCGCTAAGAAGTGTCAACAAGCGTTTCTGGCACCGTTGTCGGGGATAGATTAAAACTCTATTCTTAGTAGCGACGCTAAGAAATACCAACAGCCGGCGACCGGACTAAGACTGGAGAACCACTTGGCGTTTCTGGTCATATGCCTCGAGCAACCGGAATCCACCAACCAAACGTTCTTCAATCGTTTTACCTACATCAATAAAAAGACATAGGGTGAGCATACGGTCCAACACTGGGGTTAGTGAAGTAAGGGGAAAACCAGTGTTGGGCCGACTGCTCAAAAGAACGGTTAGCGGAAAAACCATTCCTAGCACGTCTACGGGAAGAGCGATCACCACATAGAGAAAAACGTGGTCCGCTAAGGGAGGAGCGTCCATCGCGATACTCAAAACGCGGTGGTGGAAAATGCTCAGCTACAAAGCCACCGCCACGGGGTCCATAGCCTACAACTGCAGGCTCCCGCCGGGCACGACCTCCTCGAGGCCTAGGCCTAGGAACTTGAGGTTTTGGACCTCTAGGCCTAGCTGCATGCCTCTGAACATTCGGCACATGTACATTATGGAAAGGATGGTACATGTCCGTGTTGTTCATCTCCTTAGCACGGCGCGCCTCTCTCTTGCGCCGAAAGCAAAACTCACTCAAGTGTCCATCTCTCCCACAATGCTCACAATGGTACCTCACCGCTCTCATAGGGGGTTGTTGGTACTCACGGTAGTGGGTGTGGATCGCTTTGCCCTTATGTGGCATAAGCTCCTCCTGGATGGGTGGCATGGTGTCCAGCTTGTTCTTGAGGTGGTTTGGTTTTGGAGCCCATGATTGTTTCTTGGGTGGAGCTCTCGGAGGTTCCACAAATACACCATCCTTGGTGTTAGGCTTGAAAGGCTCTTTGGGTGGAATCTTGGTAAGCTTGGGAGTAGTGGTGGAGTTGGGCTTCTCACATGGGTTCAGACCACTTGACTCTCCAATCTTCCCAAAAGATGACACATCAACACCCGGAGCAAAACCTACACCTAGACCCCCTGCAGCACGCTTGAACTGGGAGATCATCATCCCAAGCTGCGGCTCACCACTTGATACCCATGACAAGATGGTCCGAAGGTATGTGTTTTCTTCCTCGGTTTGCATCTTGTCATGCTTCACATTGGCTATCTCCATCTCCAAGCCCTCACAAAGAACACACCTAGACACACAGGTGTTACCCGAGCTGGCCTTCTCAAGAGACACAATCTTGGCATTCTTCTCTGCCAACTCGGTTTGCAAGCCAGCACAAGACTTGCACGCACCCAACAGCGAGGATCTAGCCTTCAGCTCATCCACCTCTCCTACCAACGCCACATACTTACTTCTCAAAGTGAGAAGGTCAGTCATGTGCGTGGTGCACATCTCACACTCACCCTCCTCAGAAACGACCACGGTGGACTTGGCAAACTCAAGTTCCTTCACCGTATCCTCCCACTTCTGCCTAAACTCCTTGTGCTCTCTAGCAGCACGCCTAAGCAGCTTATCTTGACTAAGGAGAGCGGCAGTAAGTTTCTCGACCTCAGCAGAAAGCTCATCGGGGGTCAGAGATACCTGGGAGGTGTCGTCGTCGTCGTCATTCCGAGGGGTCTCCTCCAGCTCGCCATCGACCTCCTTGCCGAGGGCCATGGTGCAGAAGCCCTCGTCGTCGGCGAAGAAGCAGAGGCCGTTGAGCTTGTCCTCGATCCTCTTCTTCTTCTCGGACTCATCGTCGCTTGAGGAAGTGGAGTCGTCATCCGAGTCGTCGACGTCGCTGAGCGTGGCGAAGAACGCACGCTGCTCAGCCTGGGCCTTCTCCAAGTACTTGGTCTTGATGTACTCCTTGTTGAAGCCGCCCTTCCGCTTGTGCTTTGCGGGGACATACTTTTCCTTGCGCTTGCCGAAGTCGTACTTGTGCCCATGATCCGCCTTGCCGAAGACTTGCTTGTTCTTCTTCGGGCAATTGGCGATGAAGTGGTTGGGGTCGCCGCACTCGAAACATCCCGAGCGTCCTCCTCCGCGGCGACGGTTCATGCGGTTGTTGTGGAACCGCGAGAACCGATTGGCGAGCAAAGCCAGCTCGTCATCCCTCATGAACTCCAACTGCTCCTCTGTGCCAGAAAGAAGAGAGGAAAGTGCAAAGCCTCCAGAGGGGTTAGCAGAAGAGCCAGAAACCAAAGCCATCGACGGGCCAGAAGGATTTTCATAAGAAGCCCTCGTCATGACATCGATCTCACTGGACTTGAGCTTACTGAAGAGCTCATCGCACGTGAGGGTCTCATAGTTAGGTGATTCGATGATCGCCTGAACCTTGGAATCCCACACCGACCGATCAATGGTATGCAAAAGCTTCAAAGCCCTCTCATGATCGTCGAAAGGCAACAGCTCCTTGTTAGCCCTCATCCTGTTGACAATCACCTGAAAGCGAGCGAATAAACTTTCTATGCTCTCGCCAGGCATATGTCGAAAGTTCTCATACTCTCGCTTGAACGACTCGTAGAGACGGGTTTTGACTTGAGAGGTTCCCTCATGAAAACGCATGAGAGTAGCCCAAATCTCCCGAGCCATAGCGAGGTGAGAAACGCGATCAAACTCACTCATGCTCAGGCATGAGAAAAGAGCATTACGGGCTCGGCTATTGGCATCGTGCTCATCGATCTGAAGCTGAGAGACACGAGCAGCCAAGACCACGTAATCGGCAGAGTTGCAAATACCCCAAATGGAAGCACCCAAACTCTGCAGATAGGCTGGCATGCGTATCTTCCAATACGCATAGTTCGTCCCATCGAAAAACGGTGGTTTGCCCACGCCGCGATCCATGTCGCCTTCTGTGGATCTGGAACCGGCTAAGGTGGAAGATCCTTAACCTGCTCCGATACCAATTGAAGGACCGAGAATGCACTAGCAAGGCGACCAGAGAGGGGTGAATGGGAGCTCAAAAATCTCTTTCGAAACTTTGGCCTTTTGTCCCAAAATTAACCCCCGAAAGCTTCGATCGAAACCATGATGCCCACGACCCTTGGAAGAGGGTGGATGATCCCTAGGATCACAGCGGAGCACCACAAAGCGATAGCAAACCAATCGGCAAAAACACCGGAACAAGTTCGACCCTCAAAAACCAAGTCCCGAACGTAGATGGAGGGCTACGTCAAGAAGTCTCCAAATACCAATGCTAAATAGTAGCAAAGATACCTAGAGAGGTTCCTTGATCAACTCTAGGGTCACCGAGAAGTCCGGAAACCAAGTCGCAAAGCCGGGAGACCAAATGCACTGAAAAGCACAAGTCTGCGAGTTCCCGGACTGTCTGCGGGTACGGTCCCAGACTGTCCGCGGTGACGCCGGACTGTCCGCGAGGAAGGGGCGGACTGTCCGCCGGTCAAATGACCAAAACAACAAGGTTGCTGAACTTCCCTGGACACTCCCAGACTGTCCGCGAAAATCAACGGCGGACTGTCCGCCGGTCAAGAAACAGTAAACCGGCCGAGACCCGCAGCCACTGACGTGGCTCGATCCCGACGCGCGGACTGTCCGCGGTTCACCTGGCGGACTCTCCGCGGATGAACAGAGAGGGCGATTTTGGTCGCCTCTCTCACGAATCTTCCCAAATCCAAACCAAAACTCAATCCCACGTTCCCAAACTTGGAGAGAATGATCACGAGGTAGTTAGGAGACTATCCCCAAGAAATCATCCGCTCAAATCGATTCAATCACTGGGAAATCGAAAGGGGAGGAGTATGAATGAAAAAAGTGCCACGAAAACGAAATCAACCCGATCTACTTGTTCGTGAGAAGTTAGATAAATTCCTTCGGTGGAAATGATCTCCTCACTATAAAGAACAAGTTGATTCAAACGGATTTCGCAAAGACGCAGTAGAGAGGGAGATCGAGGGACGGGAAAATCACGAAGAAACGAAGAACGCGAAGAACACGAAACAAAACGCGAATCAAGTCCTCGATCAGCAACCGTGTGGCTACCACACGCTACAACAGTGAGATTACGGTCTCACTTCCTCAAAATCTCCAGTACATAGAGGTATGGTTCTCTGCGGATCTCAGTTGCTACAGCAGGGGATTGGGAGAGCAGGAAAACCTAGAAGGCAAAGAGCAAATGGCTGAGATAGAATGGGAGGAGGGTGTCTCCCTCTACTTATCCTAATTCTAATTCCTACTCTACCCCTCTCTAATTACAGAGCGAGCCAGCTAAACCCTAGGGTTATTCTGGACCAACTCAAGGTAGCTGGTGATCCGACGGCCACGCCCGCACAACTGGTAGCGTTGCCTCGACGCAACCTCACCGATTGCCGACACGTGCCGCCACCGCTCCGCTTGTCCTTTTCCCGGACTTCGCCCTCGGTTTTGAGGCCCAAACCGGGAAACCAACCTTCACGACCAACCCCCGGTTTTGAGGCCCAAACCGGGAAACCAGCCTTCCGTAGCCTGAGTTTTGTGGCCCAAACTCAGCAAACCCGCAGCACCCAGGGTTTGAGGCCCAAACCTGGAAACCGTCCTCAGCCCGAGTTTTGTGGCCCAAACTCGGAAACCATCAACGCCCAGGTTTTGAGGCCCAAACCTGGAAACCGTCCACTCGGTGGTTTTTCTGTGGCTCAACCACCAAACCGAGCCGTAGAAGGGATGCACCGCCCGTGCACCCCATCCACCGACACGTGTCCCCAGGTCCTCGACCCAAGCAACACCGTGCCCGCAAGTCTTCGCTCGTCGCTGTCCCAGGCAGCCAACCACCACAGCTGATCCTCGGGCCACCGGTCCCTCAGTCCAAGCCTCACGTCCGCCCTTCGCCACTCTCGGTCCATCAGCACGGCACGTCTCTACTTGACCTTCACCTTGCCTCTGATCATTGTATCCGTGCTCGACACCTGCACAACACAAGCCAAAGAACATGCGCATTATCTCAGTTGACAATCACTCATCACTCAGAGACTCGGCATACACCCATGTATCCGCAGTAACCTGATCCCTGTTTGGAGTAATTAGTGTGTTATCAGTCTTTATTATAAGTGTGTGCCATAATGAATGATGTTAAGTCCTCATTAGTATAACACCATCATACCTTGAATTGATTAGTCTCTAGGCTAAATATAAATAACGATACGTGAGACTAGCTTGGGTGAAATGCTTCTACAACGGGTATATTTATCTGTGCGCTTGCGGGTAAATATTTATCTTTAAATCCAGTGCCCTAATATAATTACATTGCTAGCTTCATGTTGGGGATGACAACTTGATGTTAAGTGAAGTTAGTAGTGTCCCGTATACTCTTCAGTGTCTTCACTAGATTATATTTTTATGTGGTTCATTCTTAAAGTGATTCCATTAAGGAGTGTCAACAGTGACTTAGAAATATTAGGTAGAATTGTTGGATAGGTGGCTTGCAACACACTATTAGGCTAGCGCAAAAAGCTTCATCATTTGTTATACTAATAGTGTTTGCCTAAGTGATTTTGTAGATTTTTAATTAGGCTATTCACCCCCTAGCCAATTTGGACCTTTCAGACCGCCGCGGCTCCGGCGCCTGCGTCGCCTTCGGCTTCGGCTTCGCCCTCACCGCTCCACCACCGCGCCCCGCCGAGGACCCTTGCCCGAACCGGGCACTCAGCGGGACTCCGTCATCGTTGTCAGACCCGTCGTCCGACCAGTCGAACACTGCACGGCGCCTCTTCGCCGCCTCTTCGTCGATGGTGAAGGCGCCGCCGGTCTCCAGCGACACCTTCTTCTCCCTCTTCGCAGGGGCGGCCTGACGTTTCCCCTTCGGGTCATCACGCGCCTGCCGCCTGCTCGACCGGGGCGGCCCAAACTTGGCTCCCCTCCTCCTCGCTGGTCTCGATCCTCCCCTCGTCGACCTCTGCCTCGTCGACCTCGCCACGGCCGCCGCCGCCGCCGGCATCGTCCCGCCGCGGATCGACACCCTTCGCCCACGTCTTCAACGGTGCCTGCAAAACGAACGCTTCACGGCCCTGCATCGCAACCAAACGACAATCAGCATTCACTTGCACATTTTGACGAACACCAACAAGGTGAAGATGCATACCTTTGGCGGAGGGTACTCCAGACAGTATGACCTCCTCAGGTACTCCAGATTTTTCCTCTTCTACAGGTCGAACAAAGCGTCGACCCGCAGGAACACCTCCGTCGCCGCCAGGGGCTCCGGCGCCTCCCGCGTCCTGTCGTCCTCGTCCCCGGCATACTCGTACGCCGGGTGCGCCCTCTCCTTGCAGGGCTGACAACGCCTCTTGATGAAGTTCGTCGCCACTGCCACCCCATCGACGCACCGCTTGTCCATCAGCTTCAGGAGCTCCTCCACCTGCTCCATCGCCGCCGCACCGGGATGCTCCAACCACGACGGCAGCACCTTCGGCGCGAAGGCCGGGTCACACGGTGGCCTCGGCGCCTCTTGGTGGATGTAGAACCACTTCGGCTTGTACTCCATCGCCTTCGAAAGCAGCGACATCGCGATGTACCTTTCTGCCATCCCGTCCCGGAGCTGGAGGTACACCGACCCGATGATGTTCGACGACCCGGTGTTGTTGATCTTCAGCCGGAAGAAGTAGCGGAAGAGGTCGAAGTGGGGCTCGATCCCCAGATACGCCTCGCAGAAGTGGATGAAGACCGCGATGTGCAACATTGTGTTCGGTGTCAAGTTGCACAGCGCGACCTGGTAGTACTCCAGGAACCCATGGAGGAAGGGATGGACGGGAATGCCGAAGCCGCACCTGAAGAACGCCTCGAAGACGACGAGCTCCGTGGTGTTTGGCGTGGGGAAATCCTCCAGATACGCCTCCCTCCACCCGCCAGTCACCTGGTCCAGGAGCAAGCCGGCGAAGATGAGGTCCTCCAGATTTTCCTTCCGGAGAATGCTCTGAGTCCACCCGCGCGCCCAGCTCGGCACCTCCACACGGTCGTCGGACTTCGCTTTCGCCGCCTTCTTCCCCTTCGCCGCCGCTCCATAGGGACGCTTGCCACCAGCCATCGCCTACTACGACGGATGAATCGAGATCTAGATTTGGAGCTACAGGAACTTGCCGCTCAGCCTCACTCGTGCACGAAGGTAACGAGGAAAGAGCAAATGAACGAGTGGGGAACCGCCGCCGTCAACCTCGCCCTTTTATACGATACCGCCCGACCCTTCAGTTCCAGGGTTCCTGGGAGCTCGTGCTCATTACCCCCATGACCGCCACGTCGCCTGGACCAACCGCACGCGCGCACAACGCTTGCGCTCTCCTTAATGGGTCGCTGGGCCAATGATTTGCAAAACGGTCTGCCCGTTCGCCTTCGTCATTTGCTTGATTGCATATAATTATCGTTATTATGACTAATTGTCGTGCTCAAGCACGGGGACTGACTCCACAAACTAACTATTAAAATCATTTCAGGTGAACAGTAAAATCTATAGTTACTGGTCGGCGCCACAATCACACCCGAGGACTGCAGATCTTCGACTCCATCCTCGGGGACTTCGCCTTCATTTTTAATATCTGCATTAATACATCCTCTTTTACCCTGCTACAAGAACCATGTTGCTTCTTACAGCAGGCCCGGGGACTACGTGTACGGTTGCAGATATTTTACGAGCTTGGTACCACGTGCCTACAGCACGTACTCCCAAGCTCGGGGACTAAGTGGATATATTTCGCCTATCGGTGAATGTATTATTTCTTTTCCTTTGCAGCTTGACGCGGACTAGCCCGGGCTTCTACTGGGACTTCATCGGCCCCTACAGTCCGGGAAGGTCTCAAGTGGATACACTTCACCGGAAGAAAGATCTTCAAATTTTTTTCTTGCAGTACTTCGCATCCTTTTGGCAGGACGTCGCTTCGTTCAGCTGCACTTTGGCTACAACTACGACCACGACATCGACAGCCAGTCCGATCTGGTCGGAAGTCTACCCCAAGTGCACCTGCGACCAGGCGATCTGGTCGGAAGACGTCTTCATCAACACGCGACCAGGTCTGGCCTGCTCGGAAAGCTTCACAACGCCCCGCGCAACGGATGCAAAGTGCTCGGGGACTAGCTGTGGGGATATTACACTCATATACCCTCATGGCACTACTTGGGCTGCCCTGCAAATACGGCCCAACCAGAAGGCCTTGCGACTCGTGACCAGACCGTCGCAGCCGCCAAAGACTCTCCTAATGACTTGCTCGACAAGGAAGATCTAGATAGATAGACCCGGATTCCTTGCCAAAAGGAACCAATCGTAATCTGTTAGGATTCAGCAAGTTGTAACCCTGCTCCCCGGCTATATAAGGCGAGCAGGGATCCCCTCTAAACTCACGTCATATTCCAATCCAGCAATACAAACCAGCCACCAGAACACATGACGTAGGGTATTACGGCGACTTACCGGTCCGAACCTGTCTAAATCGCTGTCTCTCGTCCCTGTGTTTACGCTTTGCAAACGTCTCGCATGCCTCCACCGTCTAATCTACTAGCTTGGGCATACCCCTCGGTAGACTGCCGACCATATTTCGTCGACAACCTCCATGGCTCAAGTGCTCGCACACATGTACCTGTGGACTAATCCCTATGTATCTCACATAAACACAATTAGTCCACCTAATTGTACAACGTCATCCACATAGAAGTGTGTTATTCTTCGGAGGAAGCAACCTCTTTGGTGCAATTTGAAAAATCAATGACGTGTTTGAGAAACAAATTAGAACAAAATCTAAAGGATTCTATTGCAACATATGAATATATTTATTTTTCTATTTATCTCTAATAATAAAGAGAAAAAATTTCTAGGACGGGAGGATCTTTAGCCTGCAGTGCCTCATGCTTGACGCATACAACCTCATCATGGCACACCATCGAATTGCTTCACCGTACAAGCTCTGAATATATGCATATACTTTTGTTGATACAGTGAAGTCGGCTTTCCAAAATAACACATTGCTTTCTGACGCAACCATCCAAATAAGAACAATAAACCTATAAACATGATAGACATAAACAGTCTTGTAAAGCACTCTACATATTATCTGCTCTTCGTGCTTTTCTTCGAGCTTATGATAATATATGGAGGAGATACAGTTGAACTGACTAAAATTATTAAAATTCTATAAAAATTATACAAGCACTGAGTAATAAATTGTATTTCTATTGCAATGCAGGGGCATGTTTTGCTAGTAAGTATATACTCCCTCCGTATAGGAAATAGAAATCCTTTTGGACAAAGTTTGAGTCAAACATTGGGAATATAAATCATGAATAACTTTAAAATTATTGAGTTTAGAGATGTAAAAATCATATAAATAAATTTGTCTTCAAAAGTACTTTTATAAAAATATGCATATACTACTTTATAATAAATATTTTTGAAGAAATAAGTAGTCAAAGTTATGCTTTGTAGACCGTGCCGCTGTCTAAAAGACTTCTATTTCCTATATCAAGGGAGTATATATCAAGGAAAAAGCATTTCATACGGCAAACGGTGGCAGGTGGCCAAACAACTCATGGGCCCGAGGAACTGGAGAAGCGCCACAAAACTCATGGACTTGCAAGACCGTTCGGGTTGGCGACCTCTAATAACCGCCCATAAGGGCGAGTACATTGCTACACGTCAGCTGTCTCGTATATCGTCTCATGTAGTGCCACATAGAATTTTTACTGATGTGGAGGAAAGAGAAGTAAAAAAGGAAGAGATCGTTGTTTCGCGAAACAACTACCTCATCATGAGCTAAAATTTAGGACTATAAGACAACTATTCTATTACTGTATGATTTGTTGTCATACAACTCGCACTTTATTTTTATTTTATCAATAAATTAAGGAATCATGAGTTACTACGAGATAACTTAAAAAACGAAATATTGTACATGTCTTCTACTAAATCGTTTTAAAATTACGTGACACCATGTAAGACCTACAAAAGAAGAGCAACGTAATTGCCCTAACCGAGGTTCCGCGAGAGTTGGACCCGTAGGCGGCAGGAAAGAGCCGCAAGTCCGCAACAAGCGAACCAACCCAAACCCTAGCCGTTTCGCGGCGCCTTTGCACGCCGCACCGTCGTCCTTCATCGGATTCTCTAGCAACGGCGTCCGGCCGACCGCGCCTTCCCTGTTCCCTCCAGTCAAGGTCCCGCTTCCGTCCAGGTTCAAGAATTTTTGCGTTTTTGTATGTATATATGTAATATATAAAAAAGATCCCCTGTCAAAGCCAGGATTAAAATCCATCAGATCGGATCGGGTCGGATGGCTCTTGAGTTAGGGAAGATGGGGCAGGAAAAGGCACGGACACCTACAGCCTGCGAAAGGACCTGCGAAAGGAGGAGGATGTACGGAGGTCGATTTGAGGACGAGGAGAAGGAGGACGAGGACGATTTCGACATCGTTGCGTTCCGTAAAACATGGGAACTCTGCTATGCCAGTGACTTCGGTTCCTTCAAGGGCATCAGTAAGCCAAGCCAACTCTTTATCTTATTCCAGCCCGATTATTATCTTATTCCAGCCCGATTATCTCGCCTAGGTCGATTAATCTAGTTAATCAAATCCTTCCCTGTTGCAGCTGTGCCCTCCATGCGCTATACGTTTATACCCATCCCAGAGAATGCTATGTGCGAGAGCGGTGTGCAGTTTTTCTCCGTTAAAGTCGCCCAACTTAAAGAGCAGGAAGGTTTCCACTGGCCACTGCACGTCTATGGCTCGATTGCCACCAGGGACTCCCCAGATCCAAGACGAAACCTTCTCTTCAACCGCACTAGGGATAGTTGCCAAATCATAACTCAAGAGGTATATGCCATGCAATTTCTCCTTTTTTTTCGTCCCTTTTCTTTTCTGTGCTAGATGCCTAGATGTTGTTTTGTTGGCTTCTGTATGCATTTTTCTACTCTTAATTTTTTAATGGTGGATTGATGTTCTACTCCCCCATACTTGTAAAGCAAATCGTTTTGGAAAACAACACGGTCTCCAAAGTATAATTTTGACTTCTTATATATATTTTTATGAAAATATTTTTTTAAGACAAATCCATTTATATGTTTTTCATATTTCCAAACTCAACAACTTAAAAGTATTCATGATTTATATTCTCAATGTTGATTTAAGTTTTGTCCAAAACGACTTGCTTTATAGGTATGGATGGAGGTAGTATGTTATTATTATTCGTGTTTGTCTTCGTGAACTACAATATTATAAATGCTCGATGCATGGTCAAGTAGGCGAGATTTCAATTTTCATTCGTATTGGATCTACTGTCCCATTAATGATTGATTTCTTATATTGTTCTTCCTCATTGCTTATGTAGCCTTCTTCCTTGTTCTTTTTTTTTGGAATAAAAATCTGACATCACGAAATAGTAATAATCATTTGATAAATGGTGATGCTTGCAGGATCCCTTTTTGCAGTTGACAGGCCCTTCTCGTGCTGTAGTGTTAATTGATCCAGTTACTATTGAAGTTCAACTGAAAGCAAAGTGCAAAACTGAGTCTGAAGATAAGGTGCTTAACTTCAGTGTCTTTGAATACCGCCATCGAGCTTCTTTTGAGGAACCCCCTTTCATAACTACAATATACACCTCCTTCAAACGTAGTAAACTTGAGTTTGCAGTTGCGCTACTTGTTCGATCGGTTGAGGCCACTCTCTGTGTGAGAGTTGTTCGTGGCTCATGGCCGGATCATTTTCGAGGACAAGTTATGTCCCGTACAGCCAGTATCAGTCATGGTAGTATCGTGCTACTAGATTCTCGATATGGCAGAATGAATTTCAACAAGCATGGTGTAATTGAGCTTTCAAGATGTGTTGTTTCCGTGGAAGCAGCTGGACAACTGAAAGTTGACGTGGTGGCTTCACAAGTCGATGACAGAAATGTTGTTGCGCAAGGTCTCGTTGATTTCAGACCCAAAATAGCCGGCGTCAGTCATGGTATATGTGATCTAGGCTTCTGTGTGCTGAAAATCAGCGTTCTTTGGTCCCTTCCCTGCCAGCCTGGGGAGCTTGCGGGCTCGATTACAGAATAAGGGTCTCCTTGGCTCTTGCCGTACCCAATGTTGGCGGACAAAATGAGTGCCCCAGATTTGGCAAGCTTCAGCGCCCAAATGCGAGGCTGAGCACAAGTGCGGCACGCCGCGTTATTGGAATTGATTGAAGCAAATAGCTAGCTACGTCTGGCACAGGGTGCCTGATTTTCAGCTGAGTTTTTTCATTTTCTCATGTGTCTGTTTTGATGAAATGTCTATATTGTCTTCATTTTGCTTTTTTTTTTTGTGTCACATTTTTAAGTTTTATCCGACTTTTTCCTGTACTCAAATCACCAGATGCATTCGTAGTATTAATATATCAGCCCTGCTGTTATTTTTAAGATTGATTACTAGGTTTTGTTATTATTTTTAAATGGTTTGTTGTCTTCTTCGTTCGTTTGCACAGAGCAATAGAATAGCCTTGTTTTGCTTATTGTAGCTGATATACTCCCTCCGTCCCAATTAAAAGTGACGTTTTTGACTTCTGATCTTCTTGTTTGACTGTTCGTCTTATTTAAAAAATTTATACAAATAATAAAATAAATAAATTATTATTATAGTACCTCTATTGATAAAATAAATTACAATAAAATAAATAATATTTGTATAAATTTTTTTGAATAAGACGAATGGTCAAACGAGAAGTTCCAAAATCTAAAATGACACTTTTAATGAGACGGAGAGAGCATGGGTGTGTTTGGTTGGGTGTCCAACCCGGTTTTCCCACTATGGGTAGCGGCTGCATACGCAATCGGACGGCGCACATTGCTTCAAGATTCACGCTCACAGTGGAGAAAGGAGAGAATGAGAGAGGTGTTGACAAACACGAATCGCGAAGCAAAAATGGACGGTGCAGATTGCGCATGCGGCCGCTTGCCGTTGCGGCTCTGCGTATTCGGTTGGGTGTCTAACCTCAAACTAGGCTTCGGCGAGCCACCTTTTAGCTGTTTGGTTGCCTGTTTTGAGTCTAAAGCCAGGCTCTAGGAAGCCACCGTCCCTCTAGCCAGGCTCCAGAAAAACGCAGGATGTGGTCGTTTTCTTGGAGCCAGGCTTGGCTTAGCACCGTTTCCCGTTCTCCTCACCTTCCACGTGCTCATCCACTTCGTCACACCGGCGACGAGCAGTAGTCTCAAGCTCAAAGCCACCATGCCCCTCCGCCGCGTGTCTGCGCTCAACCAGACGTGCGCCGCGTGCCGTTAGTCGCGGATCTCCGCCGCCCACTTCCCCCATGGCCGCCGCCGCACGCTTGGGTGCATGTTCTTCTTCATACGCCGCTACGGCCTCTGCTCGTGCCCCCCTCCTGCCACCGCTGTCCCGCTTCCGATCGATGTTGTCGCCGCCATCTGCTTTGTTCTGCTGCGGTTCACTGCTTCCTGCGTCAGCTCTGGCGCCCCGAAGAAGTCGCAACCGGGGACTGCTTCCTACGGCGATGTGTTGTACCTGAACAGCACGTGCCGCAGCGCCGCCACGATGATGGCGTCCTCCTACTCGTGGGAGATCAGCCTGCCGCCGCACCCCACCACACTCTTGGCGTCTCCATGAATCGGAGACTGTCTCCTCGGACCGTTCATCTGCTCCTTGAAACCTTGCTTCTCGGCAATGGCGAAGATGAGCTTCTTGCATTGGTCAGTACTGAGCTCGAGACTACCGAGGCTTCAAGTTGGAGTGTGCTTGAGCTCAAGCGGGGAGCTTTTTTCCAATGTGCCATTATGAAAGTTGGCTTATTTCTACGTGCCCCTCCAAAGTTGGGTCGCCCCTCTGTGCCATGACGTTTTTCTTCCTTTCCCTGCACGTCATTCCGTCTCTTCTCCATCCAAAATCCACCGTTAACTCGCCTGACATGTGGGCCCGGTTCGTCAGATTGACCATTTTGCCCTCTCTTCCCTTCCTTATACTCTTCTTCTTCTAGCAGACAGACAGGCACATAAGCGTCGCCGCCTTCTTCTCCCTCCCTTCCGGCCGCCGCCCTGCTCCGCGCCAGCGCCTCGGCGGTCGCCGCGGCCGCGCGCCGACGCCGCGCTCACCAGCGCCTCGCGCGTGCGCCGCTCCACCACGGCTGACTGCTTCCGTGCGGCAGTGCTCGCCTCAGGCAGCGGCCGCGCGAGTCTTGCCTCAGCCACCGTGGCGCTCGGCGCGTGCGAGCCCGCCGAGGCCGCGCTCGAGGCCGCCTTCCCCGAGCCTCCCTCCGAGCAGGACGCGACGGCAAACGAAGCGCGAGCGGGCGGCCATGTCGGCAGCGCGCTCTCGGACTCGGCGCTGGCGAACGCCATGGCCGCGGCGGCACCTCGACGCGCCGCCATGGAGGCCCAGCCGTCACGACCTCGCGCCCTCGGACGCCCATCGCCGGTCATCGCCGCCCATCGCATCCCGCCTCAGACGCCCATGCTCACCGCGTCCCTCAGGGACTCGGCCTCCGCGGTCGCCGAAGCGAGAGGCGACCCGGGCGTTCTCCATGCGGTCCTGGTCAAGACCGCCTCGTCCTCCCGCGCCGCCTACAACCTCCTCCTCTCCCGCTACCCTCCGTCGCTCTCGCTGCCCCTTCTCTCCCGCCTCCCTTTCCGCCCCGCCGCCGCCTCGCTCACCTCCTCGCTCTCCTCCCTCTCCGCGTCCTCCCCGGCCTCCGCGCTCCCGCTCCTACGTCGCGTCCTCGGCATGTCCTCGGCCCTCCTCGTGGACGGCCCGCTCTCCTCACTCCTCCGCTCCATGCCGCCGTCCCTCGCACCGCATGTGCACGCCCTCGCCTACAAGCTCGCCCTCTCTTCGTCCCCCTACTCCGCCTCTTGCCTTATCACCCTCTACTCCCGATCCCGCTCCCCCACGTCCGCCCGCCATCTGTTGGATGAAATCCCCGTTGCAAATCGGGACACCGTCTGCTACTCTTCCACGATTGTTGGGCTCGCACAGAACGGACGGTACGAAGAATCTCTCTCTGTGTTCGCTGGCATGCGCGCAGATGCTGTTGGTTCTACCATGTACGCACTGTCCGGTGCTCTCCGTGCCGCTGCAGGACTTGCTGTGCTGGAGCAGACTTGTGGGATTCATGCACATGCGGTTGTGGTTGGGCTTGATGGAAATGTGGTTGTTGGGACCGCTCTGGTGGATGCTTATGGTAAGGCTGGAGTTATGGAAGGGAGGGAGAATTAGAGAATAAGGAAGGGAAGAGAGGGGCAAAGTGGTCAATCAGACGAACCGGACCCACATGTCAGGCGAGTTAACGGTGGATTTTGGATGGAGAAGAGACGGAATGGCGTGGAGGAAAAAAAAAGAAAAACGTCATGGCACAGAGGGGGCGACCCAACTTTGGAGGGGCACAGAGGAATAGGCCAACTTTTATAATGGCACACAGGGAAAAGGCTCTCAAGCGGGAGGTTGTGGGAGTGTTGTTGGGTGGGTTAGTGCTCCATCATGCCGCTCGGCCAACATACCCCTCCGCCACATTGATCCATCGTGTGCGCATAGCAAGTGTTTGATGAAATGTTTAAGAGGTGATGAAGTTATCTACATGAAGAAGAGGTGACTCTATCCAAGTCAAATCAACCAACCAAACAAACTAGTTGTTAGCCAGGCTTAAATAGCGTAGACAACCAAACAAGTTCATCTTGGCTCGACAGAGCCAGGCTTGGGTTGTCCAGGCTAAGAACCAAACACACCCTATGTCGCTTTGATATGTCACCAGCTGCGATGTTTTGCTTATTGTCGTGCTTTTGTCCATATTTTCAGGTATTGCATTTGGGACTTATACACAAGGGAGTTGCTAAATCACACGTGCGTGATTTTTTTTCTTCTCTCTTTTAGACGATGAACATCAGCCATCTAATCTAATTCCAACCATCAGTGCTCACCCTCAACCTCCGGATCAAACATGAAATACCTCCCTTGCTGATAGTTCATTTTCACTTTTAAGCACATGTATAGAATAGGAAATGTGCACAAGTAGCCATCGATATATATACAATGATAAAGGAGTAGAGAACTAGAGATGCATATCTTTCCCCTGCCACATACTCCGCATTCTCTTTTGAATTACATTGATATGATGATAAAATATACTCCCTCCGTACTCGTAAAGGATGTCGTTTTGGACAAGGTAGTCAAACATTGTAAATATAAATTATTAATAACTTTTAAGTTGTAGTTTGAAATGTGACAACTATATGAATAGATTCATTTTGAAAAGTACTTTTATTATACATATGTCAATTTTTAATAAATGTTTTTATAAAAATAAGAAGTCAAAGTTATGCTTTGGAGACCGTATCGCTGTCCAAAACAACATTCTTATGCATGATGAAGAGGAGCGGTGAAAGAATGTCGTGTCCCAAAAGGCTAAGGCAACCATTATCACTCATGTCAAAGGACATACTTATTTGGTGCTATTAACTATCCAATACAAGCGGTGAAAGAATGTCATATTTTAAAAGGCTAAGGCAACCATTATCACTCTCATGTCAAAGGACATACTTTTTTGTGCTATTAACTATCTAATACAATTGCTAATGCCTACTCTTTGATGAGATCACTTTTGAATAGATGTCTATTTTAAGGCATCTTGGATAGGTGTCTGTCTATTCGGAGAGACATCTGCTTCACACCACTTGAGTCTTTTTTACCTGTAACAATGGCAAACAACCCTCTAGCTAGTCCTTTGTCATTATAGTTTTTTATAGGACGGTTTCTTGTCGTTATCCTTTTGGATCTTTAACTATGCATAGTGCTCTTGCAGAAAAGAAAACAGAGAAATACATGTGAAATTATTCAGACTTGGACTGACTAGGATCAGTTGAATTTCTATTTGAAATCATTGCATGTTAGTGCGGTGTTATAACGGTCTCCTATCATCCACGACACAAAAGAAATTAGATCTTATTTAGTTCTCACACCAAAATCTTTTCACTCATCATATCAAATGTTTGGACATATGCATAAAGTATTAAACGTAGACTAAACAAATTAATTATACAAATTACGATAACTTTTTAGAAGATTTTTTAAGCATAATTAGTTCATAATTTGATAATATTAAGCTACAGTAAATATGTGCTAATGATAGACTAATTAGTCTTAATAAATTTGTCTTACGATTCCTAGACAAAATATATAATTTATTTTTTATTAATCTATTTTTATAAACTAAACTTATTTAGTATCGAAATATATCCAACACGTCAGAGATTTTCAGTTCACTAGTACTCATCACGTCACTTTGATCCTGGCCTTCGGCGATCCCATCCCTTCCGCGTCGTCCCCGAACGACGCAGACGGACGCAAGGCACGGCGCCGACATCTCCCCGAGGCCCGAGGGCCCAGCCATGAAGGCCTTGGGTGCGCACGGCGCCGACCTGCTCCGCGGCCCGCACCTCCTCCGCGCCGCCGTCCTCGCTTTCGCCGTTGCGCTCGCCTTCCTCGTTGGCTACCACTGGCCCAACTCCTCCCCGCGCATTGTCTTCTTCTCGTCCGCCGCCTCCTCGTCGGCGCCCAGGTCCTTCTCCCGCTCTCCTGCCGTTGTGCTCTCCCCCAACTCCAACATCTCCTTCGACCCGTCCCTGATCCCTACCGCCGCCACCCCGCCTGCTTCTCCTGCTCCCAATGCATGGCCCCCGCCGTCACTACCACCGTCGACTCCGGCCCCGCCGCCTCCCCTCCTGCCCCCTCCACCACCAGCGCGCCTCGGAATCGTCGGCGAGGACGGCGCTATGCAGGACGACTTCGACATCGGCAGCGTCGGCGCCACCGACACCGATCTGGCCACCGACCAGACCGCGCCGCAGGAGCCTAGCAACGGGGGCGCCAGCGGCGGACCGCCCAGGGTGCGGATTGGGAGGTTTCCTGTCTGCCCCGAGAGCATGAGGGAGTACATACCCTGCCTCGACAACGAGGAGGAGATCAAGCGGCTGCCCTCGACGGTGCGTGGGGAGCGGTTTGAGCGTCACTGCCCTGCCAAGGACAAGGGTCTCAGCTGCCTCGTGCCGGCGCCCAACGGGTACAAGGCGCCCATCCCCTGGCCTCGGAGCAGAGATGAGGTGAGCATGTATTGGTGTTGGCCTTTGCCATTTCACTAGCAACCCGAATGTACTGGCAATTCGGTGTATACAATGTTACTAACTACTAAGATAGAGTACTAATATGGCACAATCTATGCGGAAGTTGATGATAAAGCTTTGTTTTTAATTGCCACGTTTCTTTGAATTTTATGGTTTTGCGGCAAGGACTTGATCACTTGAGCTGTATTTTTGTGTTCTACTTACTATGACAAGCATTTGAACGCTAATCTTGTCAGCAACCTGAAATGTTAGTTGAAACGAACACATGCTTTATGCTGATATTTGATGGACACATAAGTATTCAACTGTTCTATTTGACCTAGCTGACTTGGCTGATTTTGCAGAAACCAGAAATTTGAAGTTAAAAGACTTTCTAATATGTTATTTGATTGGATGCAGGTCTGGTTTAGCAATGTGCCTCACACAAGATTGGTTGATGACAAAGGAGGACAGAATTGGATCACTAAGGTCAAAGATAAATTCAAATTTCCTGGAGGCGGAACTCAATTCATTCATGGAGCAAATCAATACCTAGACCAGATTTCCCAGGTTTGATGTCAAATATTCTTCAAACTGCTTGAAATTTAATCCCGACTCTGACTAGAGCAACCTGTTCCCTCTGTTCATCCAGATGGTACCAAATGTTGCATTTGGAGCTCGTACTAGAGTCGTCCTGGACATTGGCTGTGGAGTAGCAAGTTTTGGTGCATATTTACTTTCACGTGATGTCCTGACATTGTCCATAGCTCCAAAAGATGTTCATGAAAATCAGATACAGTTTGCTCTTGAACGTGGTGTGCCTGCAATGGTATCAGCATTTGCAACGCGCCGATTATTATATCCAAGCCAAGCCTTTGACATAATCCATTGCTCACGCTGCCGAATAAATTGGACTCGTGATGGTGAGCTGTGATTGCTATATAATTATTATTTTTTATTAACATTGCACTCTTTGTTTGTTGCCATGCTGTATCTTCGCAATTAGGCTGAATGCTCACTTATCTCTTTTCCCAATTTTTGTAGTCTTTCCGCCTAGGTCTGCAGGGATGATATTTTGTTCAAATCTCAAAGAATATTTGTCATTGTTAGACGTTGAATTTTTTTCGTGATTCTCAAAGCAGTTTTTTTCCATTTAAACTTGACCGCAAAGATGATGTGCCACTTATCTATGTACCTTCCAAGTTTGCTTAAGTTTTGACATCGTATTTGTTTATTTGAAGATGGTATCCTGCTCCTGGAGGTTAATAGATTGCTTAGAGCTGGAGGCTACTTTGCTTGGGCAGCCCAACCTGTTTATAAGCATGAAGAGGCCCAACAAGAGGCATGGAAAGGTATTATCTACTTACTGTGTTGTACCTTTTCTTTTGTTAGGGTGATAACATACAACTCATGTATTAGTTTGGTAGCCCTTCTTTAATGCTCAAGATTTGTCATAACCAAATTCATTCTTTTAGTGCACTATCCTGCGTACAAGCATACTTATAGCTGGCAAATTGTACAGTTTGTGTTTGTTGATGCGAAATAGCCAGTGTTCCTGTATACATATATCTAACATTTATTTAAAACTCCTTGCCTTATTAGTTCAATTTTATGTATTTTGACTTGAATTTGTTCTTCTCACATAAGTTAATTTACATGATAGGTGCAAGGTTTGAAAAAACGTAACTAATCGTCCGTTTAGACAGGTTTGAATGCTAAACGGTGGCCTAGCGTCTTGTTTAGGGGGTAGACGTCGAATTAATTGTTGGGTGTGTCTACGCGCTCGCCTACGCATGCGGCGGCGTTTAAGCGGCGAGAAATCGAAGAAAAACGGGGCTAGGCGGGTGGGAGCTGAGAAAAAAAGCGCGAGCGTGCGTGTGAAAACAGCATGTGTGGGAGCACAACGCAATCCTGAAGGATTACCGGTTGGAATCGATCTTCCTCGCATCGCCGCCTGCTCGCATGACCGTCCGCATCGTGCCTCCTTGCATCGCCGCCTGTGCACTGCCGCCCGCCACCACACGTGGGGCCTCCTCCGGCACCACATGTGCACGCTTTTCGCCATGGGCCCATGGCGCCACCCACGCGCAGAGGAAGGGGATGAGATTAGGGAGAAACCAGAAAGTGAACCAGCTTCGGCTGCTCGGGGAGAAACAAGCCAGCGGTGGCTGCTCCCACTCGTAAAGTTCTGGGAACATGGCAAACAGATGGTGCATATGGGCTGCATGGGCGAGAAATTACAACCTGTGCCGTGCATATCATGATGGGAGAGGCCAGATGGGCCTTTTTTAATGGACTGAGAATGACATAGGAATAGTCCTAATTTTCTTTTATTATTACTTTACTGATGTATAACGTGTAATGTTTAAACATGATTAATCTACATTTAAACGTCCTGGACGCTAGACGCTAGCTTAACGCCTGCCTAGTGCCTACTGTTTTTTCAAACCTTGGATAGGTGTTACCATTTTAGGCATTATTGTGACTATGCACTGACCTGTTAATGGCATCTGTACTTTGAGAATGGTTTCGTAATAATATACCCATGCAGAACTATACCTATCAAATTGCTATTATAACTGAGGAGTGACGACTCCTTTAACGCTAAGGGGTTTAGAGAAGTTGCTCTTGATTTTATTTAAAATTTGAAAACACTTTATATAACATATTCAGTGATAAGTATTTCTCTTGTGTAGATTTTTTGCACCATCAGTTTGATATGTTTACATTCAATGACATGTTTTTTCTTTTGTTTGTCCGGACTCCGGAAACTATTGGTTATGTACAAAATCATGTGTAGAGATGGAAGACCTCACTACCCGACTTTGTTGGGAGCTTGTGAAGAAAGAGGGATATATTGCTATGTGGAGGAAACCCTTAAATAACTCTTGCTACATGAACCGTGGTCCTGCAGTCAAACCTCCACTTTGTGATGCTGATGACAACCCAGATGATGTCTGGTATTTGTCTAACTCATTTAGCCTGTTGCTATAATTATTTGAATACATATCAATTTAGCATCCTCTTCTGTAAGCTGGGTCCAGCCTTTCTTACAGCTGCTGAGTTCTATTTTGATGAGATTGTGTATTCTTTATATCAGATCTCATTGCGCTATAAGTTTATATGGATTTATCTGGTCAACTTTTCATTTGTCACATTGGCAGTCATCCCTGTACATATCTTTGCTGCAAACCCCCCAATTTAATTATTCTTTACATTCTATTTTATCTCAGGTATGTTAGTCTGAAAGCATGTATTAGTCGGCTTCCAGAGAATGCTGAAGCACCAATTCCTGTTCAATGGCCTGCACGCTTAATGGAGCCACCGAAGAGGCTTCAAGGTGTTGAAATGGATGCCTACTCATCAAAGAATGAGCTTTTCAAAGCAGAAACAAAATTTTGGGAGGACATAATTGACGGTTATATCCGTATCTTTAAGTGGAGGAAGTTCAAACTCCGAAATGTAATGGACATGAGGGCTGAATTTGGAGGGTATTTTTCTCAAATCTCTTCCTTTCATTTGCTTCCTTGGATGTCTGATTACAAATATAAGTTCACTAGAACTTCTACAAACATGACACTTTGACTAGCAATATCTATGAATGTATTATCAAAGAGCTATGTCTTAAGCCCTTGTGCTGTCAACCTATGTGAAATTTAAGATATTGATGGTCAAATCTAAAAATGTGACTTAAGACAAACCTAAGTGGACTTATATCAGAGGAAGTATTTTATTTTCATTAATGAGATCTGCACTGTTGTGGGAGTAATTAAATAATCCCCCAACCCAACACATACACACACACAATCGTTGGCACTTTTGGATGATTGGCTGGAGTCTGCAACTAAAACATGGATTAGCTGAACAAGGACATCTCTGGATGGGAAGAGTAAGGTTTTTTTAGGGAAATGTTTTGGGATGTTGTGCTATATTTAGTACAAATAAATGTGTGCTCAAGTTACTTCTATCACCCATTTAGTTTGAAATGAATCTCTTCACATCTAATTGTTCAATATTTTTAACTGTGATAGTTGTAGTGGAACCCTATCCATTCTGGGAAATCTATTCTTGTTTCTATTTTGCTTTTTGGTGGCTAGCTACTCTTTGCAGATAAAAGAATCTAGAAAATGGAATCTTCTGTGCTTATGTATGGAGATGAGGCGATCTTGTTTATTTTTGTCGGCCTTGTTTTTACTTCCCACTTTGTATGTAGGTTTGCAGCTGCATTGATCAGCCGGAAACTTGATTGGTGGGTGATGAATGTTGTTCCTGTTAGTGAGCCAAATACATTACCTGTAATTTTTGACCGGGGGCTTCTTGGAGTAGCTCATGACTGGTAATACATTCTTGGTTCTTTAAATAATATTTCTATTTTTTTAGATTCAAAATGGTTTACTTTAAATTTTATATACTGCAACCAATACTGTTCTGGATAGAGGACAGTGATCGTTTGCACCATTTCCTGATTGCCTCTTGTATTCCTGGACCGCTATGAATTCTTCTTTATCAGAATTCAGAAGTCAGAAGGAGTGGTCATAGATTAGTTTTAACCAGAGTGTCTGATTATAATGGTCAGAAAGCTTATTATTTGTTTTGATGTAATTTTATTAAACTTATAGCATCGAAAATTCTGCCCTGAATTGAATATTATGTTGCCTTTTCCATGGGTAGGTGTGAGCCCTTTGATACATACCCTAGGACTTATGATCTGCTGCATGCATCTGGTCTTTTCTCAAAGGAGCAGAAAAGGTATGTCCTTTATTTAATAATCATTGGAAGTTGAGAATAAGTCCTGTTTAGCCCCTGTACTCTTGCCTTTGTCTAATTTTCATCCTTAACTGTCATACTGTTTAAATCTCACCTTAACTGTCAAAGCCCCTCTCTAAGCGGCATTGCACTATGTTGCAGTGGTTTTTGGAGTCCACGATGGCACATGTGCCACATCAGCAGTGATGTGACACATTTGCAACCATTAATATAATATTTAATACAGCAAGACAGACTTTTTGTCCCCACAATCTCATACAAATCTTTTGATTCACATCCAATCTACACATTTAATTCTGAAAGTTATTATTATTTTTTTTGGGGGGGGGGGGGGGGTGCTACAAAATTCATCACTTTTGCCAGCTGGATATAAGATCTAAATAGTATTGTAGTTTGGGGTAGAAATTAGACAAACAATAGAGTTGAGGGGCAAAAAAAAGTAGTTATTGCTCAATTATTTTCTTAGAAAGTGCCATTCTTTATATCTGTTCGGTTTGCTTTAACAACAGTAGCGGAAATGTAATTTTGTTCAAGATCCTTATCTCATAAGTCTTGCTATCTGAATTTGTGGAGATACCTCTGGATATGAATACTTTTTAAACCTTTTGTGTGAGTCTACTGTTACCCGGATAGTTGGTCAGGATGTAAATTCTAACTACACACTTCAAATATTTCTAGGTGTAATATCTCTAGCATCTTGCTGGAGATGGACCGGATACTTAGACCAGGTGGTAAAGCATATATTCGTGACCGGAAAGAAGTTATACAGGAGATCAAAGAAATAACGAACGCCATGGGGTGGCGTGGTACTATACGTGACACTGCCGAAGGTGCATACGCCAGTAGGAAGGTTTTGATGTGTGACAAGCCTATGATGCGTTAGGCGATCAGGGGAAGGTCTGATGACACCTTTGGAATTTCACATTGCCAAGCAGGGGTAATTTTCAAGCACCTTTTGGAACTGACAAGAGCTGCTATCGAGACTGACATTTGTTCTGTAGATAGGTAGGTCAAGCTCTAATTTGTAACGATTTGATTGATCATTCATTTGTACAATGATGATCGGTGTAATTCCCGCGATATGTCATTTTTTTGTTGTATAATTGTCATGGAAACCTTACAAAAGTGTAGGAGATGGGTTTTTTTTTTTCAGAAGAATGGTATTTTTTTACTCTAAGAGGTGATATTCGAGGCTGATAAGTTCAAGCCAACAGGGCTAGGCTTTATTTTGCTGATTATGTCAGTACCATGATCTGGATTTGTATGCCTCAGATGAGATGTTCTAACTAAGACTTGTCTGAGATATTCTGCTTCAGATTTGACACGGTATCGAATTACCAGAGAAAGCAATGGGCATCTTTATATTAGAGAGTAAAGACAGACCATAGAGGAGGCTATTTGAACACTGGATGCCTCCGTTATGTTATTGGTAAAGTACATTTTTACCAAGTTACTCCTTCCGTCCCTAAAAGAGTGTCGCTTCGCTTTCCGAGAAACGATTTTGACTAATTATATATTACAAAATATTAGTATTTATGGTACATAATTAGTATCATTAGAAAGATCTTTGAATCTAGTTTTTTAACAAATTTTTTTTGAAGATTTAAATGTTATACTTATTTTCTATAAATTGAATTGAGTCAAACACGTGGCACGCATTCCACGGCGACATTCTTTTAGGGACGGAGGGAGTACAGTTTAGTTCGATATTTAACATTATACAATGAAATCTGGTATCGGATATTCGCACGGTCGAAACTGGACATTTTTTGTTTTCTAAAAATGATAAAAATCTAGTTTGATTTCCAAAAAATATAATACATCCAAGATGCTGCCAGTAATCTACAACACCGCCTGATGTGGCAATAGGTCACCAACTCTGCCATCTGGGTATTCTGGCCACCACCTCTGCCATCTGGGTATTCTGGCCAAACTCCTGTGTTGTTGACATTCTACAGATTACCTAGGACTTGTTTAGATTGCAACCTTTTACAATTCTAACACTGTAGCACTTTCGTTTGTATTTAACAAATATTATTCAATTATGGACTAATTAAGCTCAAAAAATTCGTCTCATAAATTATAAACAAACTATGTAATTAGTTAATTTTTTTACCTATATTTATTGTTCCATGCATGTGACAAAAATTAATGCGATGAAGAGAGAATGTAAAAAGTTGGAAGTTGGAAGGAATCTAAACAAGGCCTCTGAATTTTCCAGGCCGCATGTTTTGTTTTCAGCAAGTGTATACGGTCTCAATGTGCTACAAATTCTTTTGACATCTTCAGTCAACCAGCAACGTATGATTCCGATTAAGATTAATTTTCCTTCCCTTTTCGCTTCTTTTTGTTTGATTTGTGTATGAACAGTAATGACGAACTGGAACAGTAAAATAGATTAAGTTAACTTTATTGATGAATGGAGTACATATATATACTGCTTAAGAGCAGTTTACAGTAAAGTGGATGACGTCCTGCAGTTGCCTGCAGTTCTCCCACGCTCTCTGTGAGCAACTGCAATTAGCAGTTTGCTAATTGCTTATTAATTGATAATAAGAATGTTAATATTCTTAACACTCCCCCTTAATCAATTATCTTCTGGAATCTCCAATGTTCATCAATACAATAAATCCTTCGAAAAAACCTGTGGGAAAAAACTTAGGAATACGTTGATATATCTGGATAATGCTCCTTAAAAACCCAGTGGAAAAAATAAAGGAGGAGTACCATGACAATCAATAATAATGTGCCAAAATTGCCTCGTTAAAAACTTTATATGAGAAAACCCTAAGGAAAAACTCATACAAAGAAAAGAGTGCAATTTGTTACGCAATTAATCAAGAGGTTCTCTCCCTGATTTCTGCAAATCTCTAAGTCTCACCATACCAATTCCTTCAACACATTTGTGAAACGTGGAATGAGGTAGTGATTTTGTGAATAAATCAGCTAGATTATCACATGACTTAGTTTGCAAAATTTCTATTTCCCCACCCTTTTGCAATTCATGCGGGTAAAATAATTTGGGGATAATATGTTTTGTCATGTTACTTTTGATGTAACCTGACTCCATTTGCGTAACACAAGCAGCATTATCTTCAAAGATAATTGTTGGTGTATCAAGAGCACCAATTCCACATGATTTTAATATGTGGTTCACCATTCTGCGAAGCCATACGCATTCACGTGATGCTTCATATAATGCTATTATTTCAGAATGATTAGTGGATGTGGATCACGTACTAATTCAAGGGGGGAGTTCTCATGGTATGCAGTTGGTCGTAGTTGGATTAATTCAGCGGCGTGCAGAACCGCATGACCCCAACACGACGAAGGTAATTTACAATTCATCAACATTGGTCTAGCGATAAGCTTAATTCTTTTGATCAATGATTCAGCTAAACCATTCTGAGTATGGACATATGGTACAGAATGCTGAGCCTGAATTTCTAGTGCCATGCAATAATCATTAAAAGCGTGGGATAAAAATTCAGCAGCATTGTCCATTCGAATTGATTGAATTCAATGTTCAGGATAGTGTGCTCTCAACTTAATAAGTTGAGAAATTATCTTAGCAAAAGCATGGTTACGTGTCGATAAAAGGCACGTATGAGACCATCTAGTAGATGCGTCTATCAAAACCATGAAATACCTGAATGGTCCAGACTCTGGTTGGATTGGTCCACAAATATCTCCTTGAATTCTTTCAAGAAATTTTAGTGGTTCAGCTCTGATCTTAAGAGTTGATGGTCTTAAAATCAGTTTCCCAGTAGCACATGCAGTGCTTATCAAATCCGAAGATTGTGGGAACTTTGCGTTATGCAAATTATGACCAATAGATTTTCCAATAATTTTTCGCATCATCCCTATTCCAGGGTGACCTAGTCGATCATGCCAAGTTTAGAATAAATCGATATTTTGGAAAATTATCTTATATGCAACATGTGATATGGGTTTTATGTATGTATAGTACAATCCAGATTGGAGTGAGGGAATTTTTTCACAAACTTGTTTGCCAAATCCAGTAAGTTTGGTAAAGAGAATAAATTTTCTTTATTATCTACATGTGTTTCCACATGGAGACCATTCTTACGGATGTCTCTATAACTTAATAGAGTGCGGGGCGATTCAGGATACAATAATGCATCCTCTATCGTTAATTGTGTACCCATAGGGAGAGTAATAGTGGCTTTCCCAGAACCAACTATTAGAGCATTGCGTCCAGCAATGGTCATAACATTTCCTTCTCTCCTCTTTAGAGTCTGGAAATATTTCATCTCCCTAAGAATAGTGTTTGTGGTTCCACTATCTATTAGACATAGTTCCTCCTCCATTGGATTGACATCAGAAGACATCTATATTTAAATAAATGTAGATATAAATAAACTCTTATTGAACATTTAGAGATATATACATACACAACTTAATATATTACAGTACCAAACATATGAGTATGATATTACAATACATAGAGGTTCACATATTCCAATCATTAAACAAGTTTGTACAATCTCGAGTCACACTGAGTTTGCACAACTTAATTTATTACAACACATAATATGCTAACACATATATGGATATCAATTACGGATTGAGAATTCACTTGAAATCTCCGAACATGTCATTTGAAGAGTATTCAATGAGCATGTTGTCCGTTCCTGGAAGATCCTCATCTTGATGAGCCATGTTGTTCCTTGGTTCCATAGGAGCCTTGCTTGAACAACCAACTTCCTTGGTAGCCTCAGAAGCAAGATTGAAATAAGCTTCATATCTTGGTTCTCCTGCTTTGTCTTTCTGTTGCTTTGCCTCCTTTAAGGACTTTTGGTACAAAGCAACCAAGTGCTTAGGAGTACGGCAATCCTTAGCAAAGTGTGAATAAGTTCCACATCTATGACATTTGGTGTCATTTTTGAACTTAGAATCACCCTTTTGCTTTTTATTGGCATTAGGCTTTTGCTTTTTGTTGAATTTGCGCTTTCCGGGCTTGTTCTTAGGATCACCAGAAGGTTTTCCTTTAAACTTCTTGTTATTCTTAACTTTATTCTCTACATTGTGAACTTCAGGAAGAGGAGCAACACCAGTCGGGTGCTTATGATGATTCTTTAAAAGAAGTTCATCATGTTTCTCAGCCTGAGTCAATGTATGAATAAGTTGAGAATAAACAATGTAGTTACTAGCCTGGTATTGCTGTTGTAAGATTCTGTCAGCGGGTAGCTGAAAGGTCCTTGTTTGGTTTTGGTAATTGAGTGACAACTTAGGTGGACTAATATGTGTTTGAAGTGAATTACACAGGTGATTAGTCTACAGGTAATCATGTGTGAGCAACATATGCCATAGAGGAGAAATGGCTTGGAATATGTTGCAAGGCTCACACATGTGAAGAAGGAGCTTAATGCACATGAAACATGACATGTGGTCATGTGACTAAGATGGTGAAGATCAAGGCGACACTTGGCTTAATGGACCTATTGCGAAGGTGAAGGGCAAGTTGGAGGCTTTGAAGTCGTTGGTACCGAGTGTCGGGAGGCTTAAGCAAGACTTGGCGCCGAAGGACCGAAGCGATGGTGAAGAGTAAGTGATGTCAAGATCGATAGACTTTGGAGGTCATGTGATGATATGAAGTGGATCATATCATTTGATGATAGGTTGGTGCATGTGTTGCATCAACACCGAAGGAGATGAAATGGAATGCGCAAGGCAAAGGTATACTTGTAGGGCATTTCATTTCACCGGTCATAGGTGTGTGGAGAAGTTGATGACCGGGTTTAGGATAGATGGCCGTACTATCAAGAGGAGCAAACTTGTTTGCATATCGGTCATCTAGTGCCACTTGAGCGATCTAACTTTGCGATGTTACTAGGATCGAGTGGCGTGGTGAGAGCAAATGAAAATCCTTTGGAAAATGATTGTGAAAATGCTAACACACATACACATGATGTTGTACACTTAGTGGTGTTGGCACATTTGCAAAGGAGAAGTTGTTGGAGAAGAAGTTGTGTTGAAAGGAGGCGTGGAGTAGTGGGAGAAACTAGTGTATAGTCCCTCTCCCTCCTGCCGAGCTTGCGAGGCAGGATTTAGCGGTTTTCGAAGGAGAAGTGTAGTGCTCGAGGAGCATCGGACGCTGGTCCGTGAGTCATCGGACGCTAGGCCGAGCGTCCGATGGAAAACCCTAGTTTCTGTCAGAAGTTGAAGGAGCATCGGACGTTGGCAACGGACGCTGAGGAATCACTGTTGCAGAGTCCGATGCAGGTGACGTGGCGCGAGCGTGCTTTCCAGGGAGCATCGGACGCTGGCCTGCGTCATATGTGGAACCATCGGACGCGTCCGATGTGTTTCTACCCTCTCTGGAACCTCTCTGGTGTGTCATCGGACGCTGGGGTCGAGCGTCCGATGCTAGAGTCTCGGTGCGTCCGGTGTGAGGGCGATCTTGCACAGAATTGAGGAGAGGCATCGGAGCGTCCGATGCTAGGCATCGGCGCGTCCGATGCCACTTTAACTGGCGCGGGAAGTAATATAGCCGTTGGGATCGCTCGGCCGAAGTTGAACGTGGGGGACACGTGGCGAGCATCCGTGCATCGGACGCTGGCCTCAGCGTCCGATGGTCCCGACTAGCGCGTCCGTTGCTAGCACAGTTTGCCCAGTGAAGGGGCAACGGCTAGTTAGCCCTTGGGGCTATAAATAGTGTTGGTAACCGGCCTTGGGCTGGGGGTTGAGCACTCCAAAGCCTTGGTGGCTGGTGTGGATGTGCTTGGGAGCCCTCTAACTCGCTTGTGTTTGCTAGTGTGCGATTCGATAGCGAGTGAGTGATCGCTAGTGCGTTGCATTGAGAGATAGCATCGAGTGGCACTAGGTGATCGTGTTGCAAGCTGGTGGTGCTTGTTACTCTTGGAGGTTGCCACCTCCTAGACGGCTTGGTGATCGAGTCTCCGTCGTGAAGCCCGCGTGAAGATTGTGCGTGGCTCCGGAGAAGCTTTGTGAGGGGCATTGTGCTCGCCCCGCGGGAGATCGTGAAGAGCAACTCTAGTAGACAGAGGCGCGAAGAGCGCCAAGTGGTCCGGCTGGATCGAAGCTAGAGCTCTTGGTGAGCACTCCATCGTGGAGAGTGTGACTTAGGGTCACCACTAGCAAGAGGATCGGCGGCAACCTTGGGCTTGCCTCAACGGGGACTAGCTTGGTGGTGACCAAGTGAACCTCGGGATAAAATCACCGTGTCAACCTTGTTCATCCCGTTGGTTTGCATTCCCCATACACAAGCTTGTATCTATTTTCATATATATTGTGCTTGTGTAGTTGCTCTTGTAATTAGTTAGCTTGTGTAGCTTGCTAGTTACCTTCTTTGCTTGTGTAGCCTAGAAGTAACTCTCTTGCGTGACTAGTTGACTTGTAGTCTTGCTAGTCACATTGCTTAGTTTGTGTAGCTAAGTTGAGCTCTCTAATTTGGCTTGTGTAGCCTTGTTATTGAGCATTGCTAGTGAGTTTAGGCTTTGTGCTTTGTTTGCTAGATTGTGTAGGAGCTCCCCCGTGCTTGAAGTACTAGTTGCATAGGCTTGTGTGACCTTGCTTCTAGAATTGGTTAGGTGAGCTCTAGCTAGCCCGATACCTTATTTGCATTGATTAGGATCTTTCGTAAGGTGTCATAGAGTATAAGTAGAGGGGTGTAGTCTTGGCTAGACCGATAGTTTTAATTCCGCATTTATTTTGGTTAGCCGGTAAGATTAATTTTTAGAAAGGACTATTCACCCCCTCTAGTCCGCCATCTCGACCCTTCAGTAGCATGGTGGATAGAGTCTTCTCTATCTTATCAGCATTCGTTGGCTCTTTCTCACAAAATTTTAACTTAGAGCAAATTTTATGAACAACATGATTATAGTCAGCAACTGACTTAAAATCTTGTAAACGCAAGTGGTTCCACTCATGATTAGCCTTGGCCAAATGAGTTCCTTTTGCTGATCATAACGCTCCTTAAGAGCAAGCCATAATGCCCGTGGATTTTCCTCCATAAGATACTCTTGCTTGAGATCTTTATGGATATAGAACCTTAATAGCATTAAGGCGCCATACTTATTCTTTTCTTCTAGCACAACCCCCTCAATGGGTTCATTTATATGTGCCAAAAGTCCACGAGAGGCAAAGTTAATCTTGATATCCGTTGCCCAAGTAGGATAATTATGGCCATCTAAGGCAAGTTCATCGAACTCCTTAGTCGCTGCCATAGCCTACAAAGTAGGATCATTTGATTTAATAAATCTACTCAAGGTAAATTAATAAATCAAAATGATAATAAGTGTTGTAATTTAATGCAAATATTTTAAATAACATAACATTGTATGGTAGAGACAATTGAAGGTAGACAAATAATTTTGTAAACCTTAAAGAATAACTCTCATTAATTTTGTATGCATGATTTGATAATCTCATATACCGTATGGCATAGAGTAGATCATGAATAGTAGGCAATTAATTGCAGCCTAAGCACGGTCTCAAGGCAGGATAATTCATTTTGAATTAAACGCAGCCAATGCTTAGTTCTCTACTATACCATGCATAACACAAATTAATGATTAAATAATGGTAATCACTGTAATAGTGTAGACCAATTCGAAATAACTCTCATTAATTTTGTATGCATGACTTGATAATCTCATATAGCATATGGCATAGAGTAGATCATAAATAGTAGGCAATTAATTGCAGCCTAAGCACGGTCTCAAGGCAGAATAATTCTTTTGAATTAGACGCAGCCAATGCTTAGGTCTCTACTACACCATGCATAACACAAATTAATGATTAAATAATGGTAATCATTGTAATAGTGTAGACCAATTCGAAATAACTCTCATTAATTTTGTATGCATGACTTGATAATCTCATATACCATATGGCATAGAGTAGATCATAAATAGTAGGCAATTAATTGCAGCCTAAGCACGGTCTCAAGGCAGAATAATTCTTTTGAATTAGACGCAGCCAATGCTTAGGTCTCTACTACACCATGCATAACACAAATTAATGATTAAATAATGGAAATCACTGTAATAGTGTAGACCAAAATTAAAAACCTTTAACCTTTATTTTGGGAGCATTTTGTAGGTAGTCATCAAATCCCAAGTTGGATATGATGTAGACCTTTAGTAATATGTGAAATAATCACAACCATAGGCGCGGGCTATAGGCAAAACAATTCAAAGATTATTTGCAACCATGGCCTTGGTTTTATTACCTAATGCTTTAACCCCAAAATAATTACAAAGTTATGATTTAAATAATTGCATTAAATAAAATGTCATTCATTTTTATAAATGAATATAACAACATTTAATGATGGAGTAAGTGAAAATAATTCCGTGCAATAACGAAAAATTACGTATGTAAGTGCGAAATTAATAACACGAACATACTTGCATTCTATTATAGAAATTGGAATTGCATGAGTACAAAGTAAACAAACACATTTGTACAGACACATAGTTAAACAGTAGTCTAATTACACAGGAATTAGATACTGAAACTGATAATAAACAGTAATTAATCTTAAAAAAACATAGACTGAATTACTGAAAAAGGGAAAAGACTGGAAATTAAACGAAATGATAAATTGGCTTTTGGCCCGTCTCGGAGATGGCCGCAGGCCGCAACGAGGGCCGGCTCATTCGGGCGCGCGCCACGGTCCGGCAGAGGTAGGGCAGGCCGCAACCTGGGCCTTGGCCGTCGATTCGGCCCAGGTGCGTCCCCTCCTCCCGGACTCATAAAAGGGCGGCGGTTAGGGTTGAAACCCTAACCGCCCCCATTCTGTGCCCGCGCCGCCGCACGCCACAGCCGGGTGCGCCGCCACCGCTCGGGTCGAGCCACCGCACGCACCGCCGCACGCGCCACCGCCGTCCACCTCCACGCGCCGGAGTATCCCGCATCGCGTCTTCCCGTCTCCTCCATGCCGCCTCTGCAACCGGTGAGGAGGTCCCGGCGCAGATCGAGGAGGGGCCAGGCAACCTGCTCCAGCCCGGCCGCCATGGCCGAGCCGGCTACGAGCGGCCCTCCCTCCTCCTCCGGTGCGCGCTCAGGCGGACGGAGGAGCGCGCCTCTCCGAAGAGAAGGCCGCGCCACCACCACCAACCGGGCTCTGGCCGGTGCTCGGTCCGGCGCTCTCCAGTGCCGGTACGCGGCCGTTCGCGCGAGGACTCGCCTGCGCGCGTGCGGACGACCCGTGCGGCACGGAGATCCACGTCCGCCGGAGTGTCGGACTCACTGCCTGGGCGGAGACATCAACGGCCGGAGGAGTGGAGGCGCTGGGTGGAGGGGGTGGAGCTCGGAGCTCCGGGTCGAGGATGTCGCCGGCGGCCGGGAAGACAAGTCGACGTGGAGGAGCTCCGCGCCGAGCCGCAATCGTCCCCAAGCCCACATGGGTTGGAGGCGTTGCGGTTGGTGCAGATCCGTTCGCCGCCGGTGGTGGAACCACCGGTGTGGTCGTCGGTGGCGGAGCCGGGGCAGGAACGTGCACTGGTGGAGGCACGAGTGCTGGATCCGCCACCGAAACCGCCGGAGCCGCCGAGACTTCTGGAACCGTCGGGCCCATCGGGGCCCAGTTGGAGGGCCCTGCCACATCCATTGGTGGAACCATGAAGGTATCACCATGGATCGGGCATTCGTAGGGCACTCCAATACTCGATTGCGGCGGAAGAACCAGTGGAGGAAGCACCTGACGGCGAGCCCGGCGAGAGCCTCGCGCCAGAACCCGCTCCATCTGGCGTTCGTCCTCCCGAAGAAGGTTCCGCAACGCACCCAGGAGCGATGCCTGGATGTGGTGGTTGTCGAAGGGGACGCCGATGCGACGGGCTCGGCGGTAGACCATCAAGACAAGACGAAGGACCAACATAGCAGAAGGGATCTACTGCGACGGCATTGTACTTCTTCGCTTTCCCTTGTCCCGATCTTCTTTCCGGCGATCGCCGGAGTTCTCCTTCGAACTGCTCCTGGCCTTGCTCAGGCAAGAGCGCTGATAACGTGTTTGATTTGTGTATGAACAGTAATGACGAACTGGAACAGTAAAATAGATTAAGTTAACTTTATTGATGATTGGAGTACATATATATACTGCTTAAGAGCAGTTTACAGTAAAGTGGATGACGTCCTGCAGTTGCCTGCAGTTCTCCCACGCTCCCACGCTCTCTGTGAGCAACTGCAATTAGCAGTTTGCTAATTGCTTATTAATTGATTAATAAGAATGTTAATATTCTTAACACTTTTATCCACCCACACGGCCACACGCACGCGCGTACAATTTTTTGTAGGTTACTCACTTCAAACAACCCTAAAATAAGAATTTTTGTAAGTTACTCACTTCAAACAACCCTAAAATACCACCAAGAATTTGAACGTGGATCGCCGAAAACTTATTTGATTCCCTTTCAAGGGCACTTGAGCATCCTGTAGCAGCACAACCGATTTATTTCATTTACTGTTTAGCAGCTCGGTTACATCACTCTGCAAGTTATTATGGACTGTAGCCTGTTAGGCGACCGTTCGATTATATTCAAGGAAAAAGAAAACTATTATACAAAACAGGATTTCACGAATCACAACTTGCATCTCGGACCAGCATCTGCCTTTCCAGCTATACTATTCACAACAATTGTTGTGAGGTAACAAGTGCTCCTGTAAATCAATATTCAGTACTTTGACTGGATAACCTGGCTCGTATGTGGAAACTTGAGATCAGTGGCTCCCGGTTGACAGTGCATTTGCCTCAATCCAGTCAAAAGCAAGTGGGCTAAGGAAGGCATCAGGGATTCCGAAAGAACTGACAATAGCAAGCGCATGGGGCCTGAGTTCACCGCACAGTTTCAAGACTTCTTTGCGCACAAGGGCTACATTGTCACGTGATAAATACCCGTATCTTAGAAAAGATGTGGATTCATCTATGTTCACCATAACATATAGAGACCTCAGCAAACTCAGTACCTCCTGGAAATTATAACAAAAGGTTACAGAGGCAATTAACAACGAAATATTACGTGTAATTTCACTCAGAAATGAAAAGTTCAAAGGAAAGATTTTGCTATTCAACTGTAGTAGCTAGCAAATGATACAACTGAGGACTGAAAACAATAGCATGAATATACCTTTAGGGAACCAGAAGGGACATTCATCTCGTCCTCCAAAAATATTTGGAGGATTGTACGCTCAGTAAACGCTCTAGCTAAGTCTTCAGCAAGTTGGTAACTCTGGGGAAATGTCACTTGTATCAATGACAAAGAAATTATAGAACAGTGGACAATAGTGCACAGTGAAATCTGATTTTTACCAGCATCAAGGCCTTTTCTCTGCTTTTGCCTTGAGCAAGATGGAGAGAAACCTCCTCTGCAAACAGCTTCAGTAAATCTCTCTCCCTTAAGCAGAATAGGTCCATCTATCCATGTAAACAAATCGACACTCAAAGATTGAGTTTATGTCATGCCAGGGATATATTAGAAATAATAACAAACTAAAATTATGATTCTTTACCTGGAACTTGGAGCTCCTTAATATGCTACTTGTCAGCTTATCAGGAATAACAGGGCTTGAACCATTTAAGTGTTCCAAACCCAAACCTTTGAATGGTTGCTTCTTCTTTTGTGCACCCAAAAATTCAGCATAAAGTGCTTTGCTTACCTAAACAAGGTTAAATTGTTTTTTTGCGAACAAAGCAAGGTTACATTGTTACAACCACACGAAGCACCTTTGATAAAAACAGCTGCATGACTGAAAACAACAATAACCTGCTGCATTAGAACATTGTTATCACCCTCAAATGTGGACTGGACATCAAATTCAGATTTGAAAATTCCCACGCGGTTCTCAGTCTTTAAACCTTGACCTCCGCAGGCCTCACGACACTCCTAATACATTTAAAAGAAAGTCCAGTGAGAAATAGTGACTGGAATAAAGAAACATAATAATAGCTCTTTCAACACTCAATAATACCTGAATCGTAATCATATTCTGCCAAGTTAGTGTCGCCTTCAGAGCACTAGAGTAAATGTGTATGGCTTTGCTCATTTCAGGAGTTCTCTTTACATACATATTTTTCATAAAATTACCAGCACTGCTCATCAGACATCTGCACAAGGAAGTATATGAAATGATAACTGTTACATAAATGGAAACATTGGGGAAAAAGTGCTATGATTAGTTTGAACTACAGAGTATGGAAGCTTTGCACCACAAGAAGGTAATATAATGAACAGCTTAGCAACTACTCCATCCATTCCAAATTATAACTCGCTTGACGTACCAAATAAGTCAAAGCGACTTATAATTTGGAACGGAGGGAGTAGAATAGAACAAAAATAGCCAAGAGTAAGGACTTGTATTATGACTATTAAATATTAATTATAGGTACAGCAAGCTAGTAGCATACACTTTTGCTAGAAGTGGTAGAAGGCGTCGCTGGTGACTGGGATAATCAAGCAACAACATCTCAGGGCCATCTGGTGTAATTGAAAAGGCTCTCCTTGACAAACTGTATCTCACAGCAATCGCTAGGCTGACCTGTATGTATGGAAAGTAAAGAGCATGTCATTATTTCTAATATGATTGTTTCCATGCTTCAACAGTGAACACAAGGCACATTCCTCAGTAAAGGGTCAAACTTGCCCAAGTTAGTTCTTTAACAAACCAACCTATCTTTGCTGGCAGAAAGTTGAATCAGCTCCTACAAATAAACAAACAAGTCGCAGATAATTCCATTGCTTGTTCAAATGTGCTAGTGTTAAGAGATAGAGTTGTGTGTATCTTGTATTGTACTCTTCTAGTAACACAAGCCAGCTCCACTATACTCATCACACACCGTAAGGGTGTGGTGTTTTCCTATTCTCTCCAGCTAGGTTTGGGGGAAACAATTGAACTTGTTATCTATCTCTTGCCAAAATGAGTGATGTTCCACTTCGGTCAAGCTGGTCAGTTACCTTTTACTGGGGCAAATTTGATTAACTGTTTTGTTAAATTCTAAAAGCAAATTACTGAGGTTGGGGGACTATATTTGTTAAATTCATCAGCAGAACATTTTTTTCTGTGTTTACAAGAGAAGAAAATGCCTTGCAACACACCTTTGAAATGTAGACTGAATTAACTGCAATGTTTACTCGACCAAGTGTAAGCGGAGAGAGGAAAGCTGCAAACCTCTGCAAATCAACACTGCAACTTCTTAAGAAAAAGCAGAATAAGAAATCCTGGTAACATATTGAGAGAGAGAGAGAGACCTGATCTGGATCATCTATCATGCTAACATATTGCCCATCTGGCAAAACGTCAGCAACCAAATTAAGCAAGTTCTCGCGAGGAACACGTATATTCTGAAACCTGGTATAGTGGTAAAAAGTAGGAAATGATATACACTGAATGACGTATATAGTAATACAAAAAAAACATAAATACAAGTACTCACCAAATCCGCCCATTATCAACGCCATTCAGTCCAATCTTATGGCCACAGTCAGCTATATGGATATTAGGCAACACAGTTCCATCTTCATCCCTAATTTGAGCTACAAAAGCATGGACTCCTTCATTTCTCCCATTTATATGGAGTTGACAAAAGACTACTGTATGTGTTGCATGCTGCAAAAGGGCATGGAAATCTTTAGTAAGTTGTAACCAAATGCAGAGTGCGGATGCACACAGTTAGGCAAGCGAAATGTTTTCTTACATTAGCAGCTCCACCAATCCAGTACTTCTGAGCCGATTCACATGGAGTATTTATGATGAACTCTCTTGTTTCTGAATCATAAGTTGCTATTGTCTCTATTCCTCGCACCTTTTGTAATAAAGAAACAGCAGCGGAACTTAATCAGCACGGTTACTGAGATTATACCATCAAAAAAGATGCTTAGCCCAAATCTCTGAACGTACATTGCTTCCATGACCTAGTTCTGTCATTGCAAAGCAACCCATGATATCATAATTTTCCGTGGCAACCAACCACTTGTCATGGTGGCGCTTTGTTCCAAGAAACTTGATGGCACTGCCCCTGGAATACATAGAGAATTTAACAAACTAAACATGAGAAGATTGCAAACACCTCTTAATGAAACATGCGTCAACGGACATGTTCTCGAAAAAGAGAAGAATGCAAAAGAACTCCATACAACACTATGTGGTAAACGATGTAAGAATTGACATATCAGTTTCTTTTACTTAAGATTCTAGACATTCAATATGAGGAATAAAATTAATTGCCTTGCCAAAGGAATAAAAAGAAGAGCTCAGACCTTGAGGGAAGATAATCCACTAAATCATTGCATCTGACCTTGAGAAAAGACCCAGAGCATCTCCAGTAGTAGGAGAAAAATCCAACCCCAAAAACTAGTTATTGGGGAAGATAAAAAAAAGTGTTTTGGGGTTTTGATGGTCTCCTCTCCAGCAGAATGAGAAAATATCATCCCCAATGAGAAAAACAATGGATCAGGAGAGGAGAGGTCTCCCCTTTATTTAAGGGGTTGGAGGCTATGATTTGAGCAACTGAGAAAAAAAATTCTCATTGGCGTTGGGTTTAGGGAACTGCTGCAGCTAACCAAATCTCCAATACCACAATTTTTTCTCATTGGGAGTTAGGAAAGGGGAATTGCTGGAGATGCTGAGGTCTCTCGGTGACTTATCACTGCCTACAAGCACATTCCACCTAAGACCTTGGGCGAAAATGTGAGTTCTCACAACAACAACAAAAAAGTCTCCTTGTTTTGTGAGAACCAGAGTTCAAGCCCTGATTAAACCAGAAGCTCACAGTGTATAAAAAACACCGGATGGAACTTAAATCAAAGGCAAATTGAAATATAAATTACCAATTTGTCATGGACGAAGCCTGGGAAATACTAAGCATAAGCACTCAGTTATGCGGTATATGCACGAAGGACCCAACTAATAACGCTGGAAATAGTTGCAGCAAAAATTACCAGAGGAAGAAGTGCACGCCAATCTTGATGGCGAGAGAGTGGTCATAGATGGCGATGCAGTCGAGGAGCGCTAGTTTGCGGAGCTCGGCGTCAGCGCCGTTCTCGGTGAGCCACCCGCGGAACACGCCGCGCCCCGTCAGGTACGCGATCCGCCGCATGGTGGCCTCCCGCTGCCCTTCCTTGCCGTCGTTGAAGTCCGGCCCCACGAACACCCTGGAGCCCGTGCGCGCGCTCCGGCTGCGGAAAAGGGGGCTCTCCTCCATGGCGCGGAAGAGCCAATCGCGCGTGGGCAGGTCGTTCCCGTCCAGGAGAAGCCTGAGATCGCCCGGCGCGAACGCCGCCGGCCGTTCGGTGGACTCCGGCGGGACGTAGCTCAGGCAGCAGGAAGCTTCCAGGGGGCTGCTCGCCGGGATGGGGGCGGCGGCGCCAGCGAGGTGGCGCGCGATGGCGGCGGCACGGCGGGCCGCGGGCGACGGCGAGGTGGGGTCCATCACGGAAGGCTTGGGGGCTTGCGGCTCCGAATTGGAGGGGACGGAGGCGTCAGCCGTGCCGTGGAGGTCTGGGACTCTGGGTGATCGGCGGGGCAACTGGTGAGAGCCGGACAAGGAAGCAACAAAACAACCTTGATGTAATAAACGAGGCGACGCGATGAGATGAGTGACGACGAAGACGAACGACTACGACTCGATCCAAATCGCGCCCGCGAGAAACCGAGAAACCGCGCCATTATACAATATAATAACAAGGATTAAGTTCAATTTTGGCCCCTCAACTCTTGTCTGTGTCTAATTTTAACCCTCAGCTATAAAACCGTCTAATTTTGGTACCCTAACTATCAAAATCATTCAAGTTTGACACCTAACACAGTTTTGAGTGGTTTTCAGATTGCTTTGGGGGTCAAAATTGAACGGTTTTGATAGTTGAGGTGTCAAACTAAGACAAAAACCAGAGTTGTGATATAAAAATGAAATTAATCAAGTAATTTAGTTTTTTAGATATTTATGAATAAATATATATTTAAATTTACTCATTGATAAATATTTAGATGATAGATTTACTTTGATTTGACTAATTTCTCCATCTGTGTTCATTCGAATAAATTGAAAAAAATACGAGAACTTCAAACAAACGAGTTGTCGTTTGTTTTGTTTGAAGTTCTCGTATTTCTTTTCAAATAAGATCTGAGTTCATTCGAATAAATTGAAGTTCTGTTTGAAGTTCTCGTATTTCTTTTCAAACAAAATCTGAGTTCATTTGAATAAATTGAAGTTCTCCAATTTATTCGAATGAACTCAGAAGGAGAAATTAGTCAAATCAAAGTAAATCTATCATCTAAATATTTATCAATGAGTAAATTTAAATATATATTTTTCGTAATAAATATCTAAAAACTAAATACTTGATTATGTTTATTTTTATCTCACAACTCTTGTTTTTATATAAGTTTGACACCTCAACTATCAAAATCGTTCAATTTTGAACCCCAAACCAATATGAAAACCACTCAAAACTGTGTTGGGGGTCAAACTTGAATGGTTTTAATAGTTGGGGTACTAAAATTAGACGGTTTTGGAGTTAGGGGTTAAAATTAGACACAAACAGGGGCCAAAACTGAACTTAATCCTAATAATAATAATATATATAAGAGTATAATACGCCGAGTCAGCGTGAGATTGCATTTGTCCACACGTTTCTTTGAGCGTAGGAAGAAGAACAATAACAGTTGCAGAAAAGCTTGTCGGTTAAAGCCTTTGGATAAACTACTTACAACAAACTTGCTGTAGAGACGATCACATGCTGGAACTCTCTTTTTCCTTGACAAGAAGCAACAAAATATACACCATATATGAAGATGCAAATGTTTTTTCCCTTAAATACGTAGGAGTTGAAAACATGCTTTTGAAACACCATATTGAAACAAACCAAAACAACATTAAAGTCAACAAATTTCAAAGCCTTGAGCACTTTTTACGTTTCCACCGTATATACAATTTCAAACATTTCAAAAACATGATGCACCACCTATTTTCCTTAGTTACGAAATAGTATAATGGATTTTTCACTTTTCCTTAAGTCAAACCATTCTAAATTTGGGTAAGCATATATGAAAGAGCAGTAACATCTGCCACATGGAAAAAGTCAGACTATGAAAATTCGTTTCATAGTACATCTAATAACGGAACTCATTTGATATCATGAATGTTATTGCTTTTTTAGATTGGCTAAATTTAGGATCGTTCTATTATATTTCGGGGCTAAATTTGGTCAGGACTCAGGACACGGTGCATCGAATCTAATATTAAAATATATGGGTGTGCCGGGTTTTTTTTTCATCTCTCCTTTTGCACGGTGTATAATAAACTTATTGATGCAAAACAGAACTGGCGGTTTCTTCTAGCTTCTATCGTTCTATTAACAGATTGGCCTTCGTACGATAGAAGCTTCTATCGTTCTATTATATATATGCAAGTCTGGCCTTCGTACGGTCGGGTAGGTGAGAGATTTCCACGTTCATTCACGTGTTGTTGAATGTGCCCTCCTCCGTCCTCCTTGATAAAATCTGGAGATAAAAGCTCTCGAAGTCCAGTGTCTTCAAATACCGCTGTCATGTTTCTTTAATTTCGAGGATCCTCCCTTTCATCGTAATACAAATACAAGATACTCCCCCTGCAAACGAAGTTGCCAGTTGCGCTACTTGTTCAATTATTAAAAGTTGAGTTTGCAGTTGCGCTACTTGTTCAATTCAGTTATTAAAAATTGGTGGTGGGTCATGGCCGGATCATCTACGAGGACGATTTTTCTTTATCCTTACAGCCAGAATCAGTTATATACTCCGTATATGGTGGTATTGTGCTACTAGATTCCCGGTATTGCAGAATGAATTTCAACATTTAACAAGTAGTGTAATTGAGCTTTCAAGATGTGTTGGGTTACTTCCGCGTGGAATTGATCAGGTGGACAGCTGAAAGTTGATGTTTGCATAAAAAAAAATAGCCGGCGTCAGTCAAATGGTGTAGTACATGTGATCTAGGCTGTGTGCAGAGACCCAATGTTTTTTTGGTAGTTGCAGCGGGCGCGCCCTCTCCTTGGCAAGAAGCCAAGAACAGCTGAACAGGCCACGCTGGCCACCGCAGCTCGTCGCGCCGTCATCGCTGGCCACCGTATTCTCGTTTGGGCCACGGACTTAAACCAACTTCAATGGGCTTTCGGAGCCCAACAGGCCGAATACCAAAAGACCTTAAATGGATCATCATGTATTCATGTCATCAGTAATCACGGATCCCAGCTACTCTACGTTGTTATGGCTTATGGCGTGCGTGCGCTAAAATTTTTTTTAGGAAGGTTTGAGGACGAGGAGTTAGTTTCCGTTTAGTCCCATATTGTCTTCCTAATCTTGGTGATAACTTAGAAACGCTACAAAACAAGAGCTGAGTGCAACCTTGATCCATACTTACCTGGACGGGGTCAATGAGCGATCAAGGAGACTCATGGCCTAGATTAGCAACCTCCATTGCACTTAGGAGGAGTGTTATTCTACCATCTTTCTAAATGGAAGAGTGGACGTCATAATTTATTGTAGAGGGGTACGCGTTCGCGCGGCCCCTACCAATATTTATATTAAATTTTTTTGTTTTATTTAATTTAATACGGATGATGACATTAAAAATCACTTTTGTTGCTAAACTAATAATAATAATAAGTGATTATAGTTTTATATAGAAAGTTAAATTTATAAATATATTTTAGTAATTTACAAATATAATTGTAGTAATTTGCTCATTTCAGGCTTAAATAAAAATGTTGTTGGTAGGCGCCCGGCGCGGTCTGAAAAAACGACCAAGCGATACACGTTCAACAGAATATCTATCAATGCCAGCTTTCTGCATGTTCAATGCAAAGACGCTTAAGGGCCTGTGCCTGTTCGTTTTTTTTTTCGAATTTGTGCCCCGAAAGATTTCCACCTGTAATCACGGGCTAATTTTATGTAGCAATTGAAGAGCCAGAACCAATTCTGGCCTCATTCCGGAACAACCCAACAAGCTCCAACCATGGGACGCCAAACAAAGCAGCGACTCCGCCCAGAAGCGCCCGGGATTGATCGGATTGCCCTCCACCATGGGCCATGGCAAGCTTGGATACAAACTGCTCATAAGCGCCTGTACACGTAGGTGCGTGGTACAGACCTAAGAGGGTTCTGTAACTTGACGGTTAACTTACATTCACATTCAGTACATCATATTACACAGACTACTGGAATGGCGAGAGCCTCGCAGCAGCAGCAACAAGGGCTAGATCCAAAACAAGGTATTAGCATCGTTACAACATGAGCTAAGTTAAGTTGATGCATAGTCAGGCAAAAACTATGTTAATGCCATACATGATTCATATCGTCAGGCAAAAGCTGAAGACGAACTGTTGCCATCATGACATTTAGAATTGATCAGTTCATGTAGAACGGCCACTACCATTGCCATGATGTATTGCTTGAGGAGGCTTGAGATTCAGAGTCCCATGTTGATCCACTGCGGGACCACCGTCTGCCAGCAGGATCATACCTCGTAGTGCCAGAGTGCTGGTATGGTGAGTATTCCCATCTCCGCAGCTGATTCTGGTACTGGCCTGCTGCTCGTCTACCTGTCCTTTGCAAACCTGTATGATTATGGTCCTGGAGTTGTTCTGCTGTTTCAAGCCCTCTAGTATAAACCTGTGGACGATTGGTGCTCTGGTATTGTCCTGCTGTCATGCGCTCCGCATTATAGGCTTGCGGTTGTTTGTGATACTGGTCTGGTTGTGCCATCTGGCGTCCTGTAGCATAACTCTGTGAACCTCCGGCTCGCTGGTGATGCTGATCATCATAAAGGCTAGCTGCCACAGGTGAATACAACTGATGACTCGGTTGAGTTTTTGTGTAATGGTTGGCTCTGGCTGCCGCAAGAATAGATTCAACAGGAGGTGTACACAGCAGTGACAATAGTTCATCCCGGTCACTGAGGGCACCACAAGTAAACCTATAGCTCACATAGTTGAAGGCCTGGCCAATACGTTCAAGCTCCTCCGCACCAACTGCTCTAGAGGCATTATCAGGTCTCTCGAATGGATCTTCGACCTAAACAAAAATAGTGAAAAGGCAGTATTTGAGCACATGAAAAACAATACCACAACAGATACCCACTGCACCATGAAGGAAATACTTACAAACAAGCTGTATGATTTGGCCATCCAACTTGGGTTGTTCTGGATTTGCTCAAACCGGCCCGTGTAAGTGGATATCACTTTGGTTGAAAGGCTCCGGATGTCAGAAAACTAGAGGCAATATAAGATAGGTTAACATTGCTTCTCTAAGGTTAAGAACAAAAGAAAAACACTAGTACACTACAGCATATTCTTGAAATAACCATGTTGAGCCTTTCTGAAAATCTAAAACACACTTATACTAAAAATATCTTGGGCTACAAAAAAGGAAGTGGTTCTGTGAGTCCAGAAATTAGCTCAACTGCCCACAATAAGACAATGCAGAGTTGCAGATGACTTCACTTAGTTTAGAACCCAGGGAAGTAGACTAAAGAAGTTTGATAAACACAACTAGGCCTCGTAAGAACGTCTTTGATCCCAGTTTCTTGGCTTCAGAATCCCTGTCAGGAGTTCTAAACCGACTAGCTAAGCTCAGACATAAGCCAGGAATTTATCCCACATGCTGAGTTCAATATATATGACAAAGAGCTCATGATAAGACTAAGGCACTAAGCATGGCACCAAAGTAATAGGAAAGGCAGTAAAAATATGAACGGCTTACTATTGGCCCATATTGAAAGACAGAAGGTATACTTGGAAATGGAATTTAGTAGACACATAAACCTGACTTGCTTATATTGTAGACAGGATGTTCAGATACCTTGTGAAAAAAAGATGCAAGGAGGAATGAAAGAGAGCTCTGATTTCTGTGTCCCATGTTCTGGCGTAGAAACCTTTCTATATTTGCCATGCAAATGTTATCAACATGGTTCTCATCATAAAGCACCAATTCTGCATGTGAATGCTATGGGTAAATTACCAGGCACATATATGCCAAACAATCATCACAGAGAAAACTAGTCAATCTTACCTTCTGCAGCTTTCCCATCAAAAATCTCCTTCAGAGGTGGTAAAATTGCAGGCTTACATGTCTGGTAGATGTAATGTAAAGAGGGTAAGAGATACTACATCCGTTCCAAATTATATGATGTTTTGGCTTTTCTACATACCTTGCTTTTACTATGTTTTTTTTTTAACATATTGCTTCTACTATATGTATCTAGACATAGTGCATATCTAAGCGCATAGCAAAAGTTATGTATCTGGAAAAGCCAAAACGTCTTATAATTTGGAATGGAGGGAGTAGGTTATAACCTATAGATTTGATGGAACTATACATAAATAAAAGCTAGAGATAACAACTTAAGTAAGAAATAAGACCTGAAAATGAAAGATGACAAGCAAGCACAGAGAATAGGAGTTCAGGGTTCCATTTTTTGGGTCGTTAATATTTTGAGCTTTTGCCCATTCCTTGACCTGCAAGGAATAATACCGAGCCATCAGCCTTGGGCTTGCAAAAGTTGTGTGGCAGCAAAAAGAAAAAAAAACATCACTTAATAACAAAGAGCTCACCAACAAAACCATATCACTGAAGCGCTTATCCATAGTACTGATGCAGTACAAGATTCTCGATTTGATTTGACCAGGGTAGTTGTTAATTGATACATCACAGGAAATACCAAAGTGGTTACTCATGTACTTAAGAATTGGAACTCTTGCAGTAGGAATGAACTCCATATATCTAGCAACACCTGAATAAGCAATGAGAATCATGTTTAAAGAAGACCGTCCATAAAAATCAAGGCTTCAGGCAACAAAAAGTGCCATACTAATGCTATGTTTACTATAAACAGTTGCTTTTAGAAAGAACTTGTTTTTTATTCGTTTTGGATGTGAGAATTAAACCAAGCCATAATAGCAAGAACTATAGGAACATGTAAGGATCCCCATAACTAAATTCCACAGTGCAATCCAACAGAACACAACAACTAACCATGAACTAAGTAATCACAAAATAAGAATAAGTTATTGAATAGCTCAGTCAGAGCATATCAGTGCATAATATTTATTTTTTTACTAATCATTTTTATTCTCCCACAAAAAAGTAATAACGGTAATCGATCAATCTGGTTAAATGCCTGAAGCTATTTCATGAATTTATATAGTGAGCATGCAATGAATTCCAAAAGAGATCGACAGGAAAGGTTTACCTCTAATTTGTAAAGCTTTCATTAGTTCTCTCAATGCATGTTGTTTCTTTTTCTTGCTTATTATAGGAAGTCTTGAGCCATTCCAGAGATCAACTGAAACATCCAAATCACCAGACTTTGCATAAAGGTTTGATACAAATGATCCAAAAGGTTTGACAGCAGCACCTGTTAAGTAGAAGAAATCAGTAATGCTACAAGTAAAACTGTAGTGTTCTTGCTTCTCTAACACTTGTATTAGCCATAACATAAATTTCTTAAATAGCACATGTGTTGGCTAAGCACAATACAAAACAAGACTAGAGAAAAGTCCTTTTGTAGCCTAATCATGTGCCATTTTTTTGAAAGATCTGGCTTTACCAGCATATATTAATAAAGTAGGGAAAGCAGAGTTACATAAGACGCATGCAAGGGCGTGCCGGTAAACCCACAAGCAGCAGATGTGGGAAGAAACTAAAGTGATTACTTGTGGTTTGTTAGGGCAATAATCCCGCCGAGGGCCTTAGTGCCTGCCAGCTTCCGCAAGTTGCATTCATCAACTAAATAAAAAAATGGAGCTTCCACTGCCCTCTCAGTGCTGAAAAATATGGCTGTTTCTCTTACTCCAGAGCGTCCAGAGCGTCCAGGATTGCCAGTGTGTGCAACACTGTCGCCTCTGTCGGTCATCTCTGTGGACCAGAGTTCCAGAGTTTGTTCATTCTTCCACTCCCCAGGTAAGTATGGATCACTCGCGCATATGGGCACATGACAGGAAGGTGCAAGGCTAGTACAACTTTGTGGTCATATACAATGATAGAGCATACTGCTAAGTACTGGGTCCCAAGTTTCTTAGTGGCAGCCCCATAGGTATTAAATCACCATTGCCTTCCATCTACAGCACTGACAGTAGAAGACCATTGCTGATGAAGGTCATAAACCAAGCCTAGCCCTTTTCTAGGATCATGTATTCAATAAGGTTGTCACTTCTCATGCTTTCATATAAAACTAATACCCAGAAGAAACAGAAGAAACACAATCAAAACTTGAAAAATGCTTATAACAAATACCTCTCAAGGGCCCAACTGAGTAGATGGAATCTGCCAGCTCCTGAATTGCATGTAACCGTTTCTTTTTATCATCTTCCACAGGTTTTATGGTTGAGAGTATGTCTTCAATGCACGCCTTCAGCAAATCATAGCTAAGAACATACTCAATCATACTGAAATTCTGCAGTAAGAAATGGTATATAATTAAATGAGATTTGAAAAGGATCAAATTGTGCCGAGTCTATGCAGAATAGAATTGCAAGGCATTTGAAACCAGAAGCATTCTGCGTCAACCTGAAAACATACTTTCTGCATAATAACATATTACAAAGATAATGGTTACCCTGTTTTTTGTGTCACGGCATGTTTTTTTAATGATACAAACATGATGAAGCTATGTTCATTACAAACTCTTACAGTGTTGATATTTCAGAGATAAATAAAAGGAAACCAAACAAAATGTTTCATTCATCTTCCTCAAAGAAGGAAATGTTAAGAGGCTCTGAAACCAAAAATGGAACTTGTACAACATTTTAACATAAAAGGGTCACCACTGTGTGCAAGCAGCATCCTTGTCCAATCCAAGGAATCCTTTCTGCACTGTGTTATCTTGTATGAATCCATTTGCGTATGAATTTATTGACGGCACAATCAGTCAGCATCTGAACCAAGTACTTGCAGCTGCTCCCTGCGTGGCAAGTCTGCCTGGTGATAGCCTAAGTACTTCCCATCAAGGCAGATGCGCAACAAGATAAAAGGCGCCCTTTGCACCGCTTCGCCCATATATACCACAGACACACTGCTATCACTACGGTACCAAAATTCGTAGTAGTAAAAAATGGCACGGCATTAAAATGGCAGGGTGGTCAGCAGACATAGCCTCCATGTATTGCCAAACTCACGAAGCATGAAGCATCTCTTCATCAGAAAAGAAAAAAACAAAGGAACGGCGATGACGTGGTGTGTAAACCCTAACTTGGACGATCAACGATTTTGAGAACCCAGATTGGAGTTTGTGCGGACTGGACGAAGCGGAACATGAAGCGAAATGAAGATGGACCTGGGAGTTTTTTAGGCCACTACGCAGCGGTGGCGGCGATTGTCGTCACCGCTTGCGCCGCGCTCGCGTCGCCGAAGTGCAGTTAGCAATAGCAAGGCACCATGGCAGAGCAGAGTAGGCAGCGGCCGCGTCGACTGGAAAAGCTAATAAAAGAGGTGCCCAGGTGCGCAAAAGCGCATTGGTAAATTTTGGAAGGAAAAAGTCTACTTTTCCTCCCTTAATTATTGCAAAAGTCTGATTTTCCTCCTCGAACTCCAAAACCAGACATAACGCCTCCCTCAACTATTGAAACAATGCAACTTACCTCCCTGGACGGTTTTGAACAGTGGTTTTGCTACACTTAAGGCAGTTTTGCTACAGTAACAGTTGTTTTGTCTTTTTCTTTTTTTATTTATCTTGGCTGATTTTTAAAAAAAAATCATAGTAAATCAAAGAAAAATCATAAAATAGAAAATCCAATTTTATTGAACTCCACGTGAGTAGATCTACACAATAAACATATAATATGGTATACTTTAGTAAAATGTTTTTGTTGTACCTTTATATAAATGCTTTCCTGTAATTAAAATAAATTTATAGCTATGTTATACATGATCCAATGAGTATGAAATTTTTATTACAAGTTAAGATTATAATAATTAGCCTATCATAAAAATTCCACCATAATTGTACTATATAAACTACAACTATGAATTATTCTAATTAATTACAGAAAAGCATATAACTGTATGAAATTAATTGAAATAATTAATCGTTGTAGTTTCTATAGTCCAATTATGATGAAATTTTTATGGTGGGCTAATTATTGTCTGTTTGAGCTGTAGTAAAAATTTCATACTCATTGGATCGCGTATAACTTAATTATAAATTTATTTTATTTATAAAAAAGCATAAATCTAAAGCTACAATAAAAAAATTTGTACTAAAGCATACCATATTATATGATTGTTGTGTAGTTCTACTCATGTGAAGTTCATATTTTTCATTTTATAATTTTTCTATGATTTACTATGATTTTTTTTTAAAATTCAGCGAAAATAAATAAATAAAAAAAGACAAAACCAATGTTACTGTAGCAAAACCGCCTTAACTGTAGAAAAACCACTGTTCAAAACCGTTCAGGGAGGTAAGTTGCATTGTTTCAATAATTGAGGGAGGCGTTACGTCTGGTTTTAGAGTTCGAGGAGGAAAATCAGACTTTCACAATAGTTAAGGGAGGAAAAGTAGACTTTTTTCATTTTGGAAGCACCATTGTTCTTTTATCTGGGCCAGGCTTGCGGATAACCGGAGGCCATGGGCCTTCTCCTGAGCACAACGGGCTAACAACAGCACACCTTAAACAAAACACGATCAGGACTATGGATTAAATTAAACATCGGTTTAGTACCATATCGGTACCTTAACCATGTTTGCACCCAGAAGCAGCTACAAAACAAACCACAAGTGCAACCTTCATCCATACTTACCTGGACGGGGTCTATGGCTGATCAAGAAGGGTCATGGCCTAGGTTAGCGGTTTTCATTGCACTTGGAAAGAGCGCTTGCCTACCATCTCCTCGAGCAGGAGAGTGGACGTCATAATTTATGGAAGAGGGGGTACGCGTTCGAGCGACCCTGCCAATCATAAAGTAAAATTTCCTAGATTTATTCAAATTAATATTAATATATTAAGTGAATATAATGCACTTATGTGATACTAAATATTAATATATTTTTGCAAAAAAAATAGACAATTGTTTGATTAGAGCTATAGTTAATAGTGCATTCTTTATTACAACGGGTGGAGGTGAAAATAATCTTAAATTTGACTAAATTTGTAGAACATATTATCTACATTTAGATATCAAATGATAATTATAAAATATATTACATAATTAATCGAGTAATATTTATTAGCACTTATTATAAACATCAATAGTTTTTTATTTGTATTTGATCAAAATTAAGAATCTTTGACTCCTCGGGAGTATTGGCTAGCAACAGTCAGGCCTTGTTTACATACCTCAAACTATCAACTTTTTTCGCTCTCTCTCCATCACATCAATGTTTGGACGCATGCATGGGGCATTAAATGTTGGTAAAAAAGTAACTAATTGTACTTTTAATATGTACATGTCGGGACGAATCTTTTGAGTCTAGTTGATATTTGGACAAAGTTTGTCAAATAACAACGAAAATGCTACAGTTGAGAAAAAAAACTCACTCCTCTCATGTAAACAAGGCCCAGTAATCGGGTTAGCACGACTGATGCCCGAGAATCCGAGATATTACAAAAGTACCTTTGCTTCAAGGAAAAGAAAGATGCTGGTGCTGACTCTCTTTTTTTCCAAAAAAAAAAACTGACATTCTAGTATACTAGGACTACTTCTCGGCCAGCCTAGCATTTTGTTTTTGTTGTGTGCTTGAAACATGGAGCACCTTCTCTGCGCAGGGAAGAGGGGTCTACAACATGTCCCATGGCATCGGAAAGAAGGAATGAAGGTCTAGATCTTCTGTCTCGTGCCATCTTCGATGGTCCGTGAGTCAGTGGCTGGTATTTCTGTATGCGACACTTCTTGTTGTTCGATCTGTTCGCGCCTGGTATTTCTGTATCTGACGACGCTTCTGGTGTTGTTCAATCTGTTTGCTCGAATTTTTACACGATGGTGGTATAATTTTCTGCGTGCCCTGGACCAACTGTTGCAGTTTATTTACATGATGATACGTGGTCATGTGGTGTGGGTAATGAATTTCTGAGGACACAGAATAAATGAAACGGTGAAAACTAGAATGTAATGAGTAGTAATGAAGTTGTATTATCATTGATCTTGTGTACATATATATATATATACATGGATGGAAACAAGTAACTGCTCTAGGCAGTTTACATCCGAGAGAGAAGAGAGCATGAGCAGTTCCACTCTAAGAGAGAGCGTGAGCGGTTCCTCTCTGATGAGATCAACCGACTCATAACACTCCCCCTTTGATCGAATCCATCCTTGAGATCAATGAATAGTATCAGGGACGAAGCCAGAAAAAAATTTAGGAGGGGCTGAACGAAAGTTGATGCTGAAATTTACAAAAAAAAAAGTCACCTGCTCTCTAGATACCTGGAGCCTGTTGCAGACTGTGGTGTGTCCTCGTCCACTAGCGCTGTGCCTAGCTCTTTGATTGTCGGTCCAACCGCCAATGCTCGCTTGCCAGCCTGCCCGCTATGCCAGGCTACTCATCCGCTGGTTGCCACACCTGGCTACACGCTCACAGCTTGCTGCGTCACTCAGCTTCGCGAATAGGCATGGTTGCTCGCTGGTCGCCGATCGTGGCCCCGCTGGCTTGCCCCCGCACAACCGCACCCAGGAGTCATTGACCCGTTGGTTGTGTTACGGCGTAGTCGCGTCCGTTGCTCACTAGGAATTGCATGACGCCATGTGAACGGGAAGGAACACTCTATAGAGACGAGTTAGGCCACAGGGAAGAACACCTCATAAGGATGAGTTGGGGCGGTGCGTGACACCACGTGAATGGGCAGGAACACTCTATAGGGATGAGTTAGGGTGCAGGGAAGAACACTAATAGGGATGAGTTGGGGCGGTGGGCTAGGAACTGAAAAGTTAGGATTGTGTCTTGTGCCTTAGCTGAATAATAATTCTTGGTGTCTACTGGATTACTTGTCTAATTAACAAAAGATAACATTTTGTACTCCCAATAAATTCTAGTCCCTCCTACCTTGTACATCTACAATCTCAGCCCCTCCTACCTTATATATCTATGACTAAAATTTCAACAGAATACTATAGGGATTTCATGTACTCGGTAGCGGTAGGAGGGGCTCGAGCCCCTCCCGCCCCACCGCTAGCTACGTCCCTGAATAGTATTAATCCTCCAAAAAGTCTTGTAGGATAAAAACGAGGAGAAATACTTTGATAGATATGCTGTTAAAAACTCCTTCAAAAACCCAGTGGGAAAATAAGGAGAAAGTGATCCAACATATATGATTATTGCCTCATTGTAAACTCATATGAGAAAAACCTTTGCAGGAGAAAAAACTCATAGATAGTTTAGAGGACAATATATGTCATTGATATCTCCTTAAAAACCCTGGTAGGGAAAACAGGATATATGACATAAGCTTATGTTAATATTGCCTCATTAAAAACTTTATATGAGAAACCTTATGAGTAAAACTCATACAAAGAAAAGAGTACAATATGATGGTGTGGACAAGGCAACAACTAGGGAATTTCTCCCCCTGAACCTTGCAAATCTCGAAGTCGTCGCATACCAATTCCTTGAACACATTTCTGGAACGAGGAAGCTGGTAATGACTTAGTCAACAAATCAGCGAGATTATCGCATGACTTGGTTTGCAAGATATCTATTTCACCCATTTGTTGTAATTCATGAGGGAAAAACAACTTAGGAGAAATATGCTTGGTTATGTTGCTCTTAATGTAACCTATCCCCATCTGTGCAACACAAGCAGCATTATCTTTATAGATAATGGTAGGTGAGTCAAGAGTACTCATTCCACATGACTGTTGTATGTGGTTAATCACTCTGCGAAGCCAAACACATTCTCGTGAAGCTTCATATAGTGCAATTATTTCAGAGTGATTGGTGGAGGTAGATACAGGGATCTGTTTTGATGACTTCCATGAAATGGCAGTCCCTCCGTGTAAGAATACAAAGCCTGTCTGAGATCGGCCATTATGGGGATCAGATAAATAGCCGGCATCAGTGTACCCAATCATATTGGATTCTGGGTTCCTTTGAAAGAATAACCCAAGATCTCGTGTGCCATTAACATATCGGAGGATATGCTTAACTCCCGTCCAATGACGTTTGGTAGGAGCAGCGCTGTGTCGTGCTAGCAAGTTCACTGCAAATGCAATATCAGGCCTGGTGCAATTTGCAAGATACATGAGCGCTCCAATGGCACTGAGATAAGGGTAATGGGCTCCCAAAACCTCTTCTCCTTCATCCTTTGGTCTGAATTGATCAGTCTTCATTTCTAAAGACCGAACAACCATAGGAGTATTGGAGGGATGTGACTTATCCATGTTGAATTTCTCCAACACTTTCTGGGCATAGGCAGATTGATGCACTAAAATTCCAGTGGGAAGGTGCTCAAGTTGTAGACCTAAGCAAAATTTGGTTTGACCCAAATCCTTCATTTCAAACTCCGTCTTTAGATGATTGCGTGCTTCATCAATATCTTGTGGGTTGCCAATGATGTTTAGATCATCAACATACACTGATATGATGCAGAACCCCGTTTGGGATTTCTTTATGAATACACATGGGCAATCATCATTGTTAGTGTATCCCTTCTTTAGAAGGAACTCACTAAGTCGGTTATACCACATTCTTCCCGACTGCTTTAAGCCATAAAGTGACTTTTGAAGCTTTACACAATACATGTTGCGATTTGCGCTCTGATCCGGTATAGAGATTCCATCAGGAACCTTCATATATATATTCGAATCAAGTGACCCATAGAGATATGCAGTCACTACGTCCATCAACTGCATAGATAGATGATTTTGTACAGCCAGAGATATAAGATATCGGAACATTATTCCACTCATAACTGGAGAATATGTATCATTGAAATCAATGTCGGGTCTCTGCGTGAACCCTTGTGCTACAAGCCTTGCTTTATATCTCACCACCTCATTGTTTTCATTCCATTTCCGGACGAAAACCCATTTGAATCCCACAGGGAAGATTCCACGAGGTGTAGGTATTGCATGAGTGAATACCTTTCTTTTGGCGAGCGAGGCTAATTCCGCTTGAATTGCATCTTTCCATTGGTTCCAGTCCGAGCGCTTTTTGCACTCTGCCATGGACTTAGGATCTGGATCGCTTTGGATGATTTCTGCAATTGTTTCAGCGAAATATATGTCGACAATTGTAGACTTTCTATCATATGATTCTCTAGATTCAATGAAATTGATGGAAATTTCTTGTACCCCTGGAGATGTATCATTATTTCCCAATATGATATCATCAGGGTGTTCCGATGTCCCAACATCAGGTATTGAGTGCACTGTTGATGTGGGATGTGGAGGTTGAACCTCCACAGGGTGTTGCTCAACATGAGGTTGAGTTGCATTTACTGTGTTGGAAGATTTATTCTTCCTTTTCCTTTGCTTGTTGGAAGCTGTATCCGTGGGAATGGTCGTACTTCTCCCCCTCTTACTTGGGAGTTGAGTAGTTTTATTTGGTACCTCTACTCTTTCCGGCACATTTCTCGCATGATTGTAGGATTTTGTCACACCCTTATAATCAGCAAATGCGTCTGACATATTATTTGCAATGTGTTGCAAATTGATGATCTTCTGAACTCAAAGTTCAGTCTCTAAAGTACGTGGATCATAATTGGTGATGACTGAGGCATCCCAATTGATTTCCTGGCATTGTTTGTGGTTTTCTGTTTCTCCCCCTAATGCCAGAAAATGTTCTTCATTGAAGATACAATCAGCGTACCGGGCAGTAAATAGATCCCCTGTAAGAGGTTCCAGATACCTTATGATCGACGGAGATTGATATCCCACGTAGATCCCTAACTTCCTGTGTGGGCCCATAGATGTACGCTGCGGTGGTGAGATCGGTACATAGATAGCGCAACCGAACTTCCGCAGATGGGAAATATTTGGAATATTTTCACGTACTAGTTGCAACGGGGAGGTTGTATGGTATGCAGTTGGTCGCAATTGAATCAAGTCCGCAGCGTGTAAGACTGCGTGACCCCAACATGATGTTGGTAGATTACAATTCTGCAGTAATGGTCTAGCAATAAGTTTCACTCTTTTGATAAGAGATTCTGCCAACCCATTTTGAGTATGAACATATGGGACCGAGTGTTGAACTTGAATTCCTAGTGCCATACAATAGTCATTGAATGCACGTGAGGAAAATTCAGCAGCATTATCCATGCGGATCGATCAGATTTGATGTTCAGGATGTTGTGCTTTGAGTTTGATAACTTGAGCAACAATTTTGGCAAATGCATGGTTTCGTGTGGAAAGTAAGCACACATGAGACCATCGTGTAGATGCGTCTATTAAAACCATGAAATACCTGAACGGCCCAGACAATGGTTGAATGGGACCACATATGTCTCCTTGAATGCGTTCAAGGAACTTTAAAGGTTCGACATGAATTTTGAGGTAAGAGGGCCTCAAAATTAATTTCCCCGTGGCACATGCGGTGCACACAAAATATGAGGATTGGGGAAATTGTGTATCACTTAAAGTGTGACCAACAGAATTGCTTATAATTTTCCTCATCATCCCGATGCCAGGATGGCCAAGGCGATCATGCCAAGTTTGGAATGCGTTAACATTCTGGAAAATTACTTTGTAAGCAACATGTGGTACGGGTTTGATGTATGTGTAGTACAATCCAGACGGGAGTGAGGGAACTTTTTCAAGTGTCTCTTTGCCATATCTGTGATCTCTTGTAATGAGAAGAAATTCCTCATTGTTGTCCGTATGGGTTTCAACATGGAACCCATTATTTCGGATATCTCTATAACTCAGTAGGGTACGCGTTGAATTGGGATACAGTAATGCATCCTCAATTGTTAGCGATGTACCCATAGGGAGCATAATAGTGGCACGTCCAGTACCAACTATTACAGCATCGCGCCCAACGATTGTTAAAACATTTCCTTTATTCTTTGTCAGAGTTTGGAAATATTTTATTTCCCTGAGTATAGAGTTAGTGGTACCACTGTCCACTAGGCACATTTCCTCATCCATCAGATTGACTCCCGTACAATCTATACAAAATGGAGAATTCAAACATGTAATTCTCAACAAATATATATAGAATACATACAAATATATATATAGGTATCAAATGTGCTTATTACAATACCCATTGTTCTAAATAAAATACGGACAACATAGTAGCTTATTACAACATCACAAATATAATAACATCCACAATTAAGATAGTAGCAATAGATATCAAAGTGTTGGAGTCTAGTGGAAGTCTCCAAAGAGATCATCGGAGGTGTACTCCACGATCATGTTGTCCATCCCATCAGTGTTTCCAACAGTTGGTGGAAGTGCCTTGGTGTTGCTTGGACCCGCAGAAGCGGAGTTGGAGCATCCAGGGGCATCTTGTTTAGGGATGTCAAGTTGGAAGGTCTCTTCCATGGTGACATCACCCTGGGAGTTGAAGTGTGCTTCAAATTGTCCACTGAAAGTCCCTGTTTGGTTTTGGATAATTGATGTCACCTAGAGTACTAACCTTTGTCATGAAGAGTTTATGAGCTAGGTTGGTACACACCAAGTGCGGGAGCTAGATGATGATCATGGTATTGGTGGTGATGACCAAAAGATGGATCAAGTGCTCCACATTTGGAAAGAGAAGAAGAGAAAAGCAAAACCCTATGGAGATCAAGGCAAAGGTATAAATAGGGATTTTGTTTTGGCACTCAAGACACCATAGAGGGTGTGAGTGTGTTTAGGATAGATAGCCGTACTATTAAGAGGGGACTATCTCGGTGATTGCGGTTATCAAGTGCCACTAGGTGAATTCATACATGCATATGCATTAGGACCTAGTGTGCTAACCTCTAATCCTTTGAAAATGATTGTGAAAATGCTAACACACATGCACTTGATGATGTACACTTGTTGGTGTTAGCACATTTGCAAAGGAGAAATTGTTGGAGTTGTTTTGGATCAAAACAGAGAAGAAATCAAAGTTTTCTGTGTGTGGTCGGTAGTACCGCCCAGGGGGTCGGTACTACCGCCCAAGGGGGCTGCTTGCAATGCTCTCTGTGTTGAGCTTTTTTGGCCTGGCGGTAGTACCGCCATAACCTCGGTACTACGGCCGGCGGTGGTACCGACCAGAGGGTCGGTGGTACCGTGGCCCTGAAGGGTTTTGCAGTCTCTCTGTTCGGGGGAGTTTTTGGCCTACCGGTTGTACCGCCATTACCTCGGTAGTACCGCCCCCGGTGCTACCGACCCAAGGCCAGTGGTAACCAGGTTTGCAGAGCTCTCTGTGTTGAGTTGAAAATGACCTGGCGGTGGTACCGCCATAACCTCGGTACCACCGACCTCGGAGGTACCGACCTTTGGGCGGTAGTTTCCGAGGGACCAAGTCCCTTTGTGAGATGCTCTCTGTGTAGATCCAAAGTTGGCCTGTCGGTAGTACCGCCATAGGGCCGGTACTACCGACCGTCGGAGGTACCGACCAAGAGTCGGTTGTTCGTTTTGGTCAACGCTGTGTGCAACGGTCATAAGCTGTGCCGTCGGTTGTACCGGGCCTTGTGGTCGGTAGTACCGACGTGGCGTCGGTGGTACCGACCTCAGGCGCAGAAGCTCGGGAAAAAGGGGGAACGACTTGTTGTCTTCTCCCTCCTCTTATAAATAGGTGGTGGCCGGCTAGTGGGGGGGCCTCTTGACTTTCCAACCTCTTGAACATCCTCTTGAGCAAGATCTACTCCCTCCCACTCATCTCCTTGCTTGATAGCGCGAATCTAAGTGAGATCGAGTGGATCCAACTGCATTTGCTTGTGAGTTTGCATCTAGTGGCACTTGGGGATTGTTGTTGCTGCGGATATTCTCTTTACTCTTGGTGGTTGCCGCCACCTAGACGGCTTGGAGCAGCGGAGGAGCTTTGGCACGAGTGGTGATTGTTCGTGGCCATCTCCCGGTGATTTGTGAGGGGTATTGTGTCTTCCCCGGCGAAGAGCCAAAAGGTAACTCTAGTGGATTGCGCGTGTCTTTGAGTTACCTCCATTTGTGGGTTGGTTCTTGCGGCGCTCATTTGTTGAGCTAGGTTTGTGAAACACCTATTAGCCGCCGAACCACCAAGTGGTTGGTCGACACAACGGGGAGTAGCGTGCCGGCAAGCACGTGAACCTCAGGAGAAAATCTTTGTGTCTCTTGTCTCTTTGGACTTCTCCCGAAGTTTCTTGGTATTCTTATTGTGATTGTTTATCTCTTGCCGGCATCGGTATATCTATCTATCCTTGCATTACTTTCTTTATCACTTGTGTAGAGTTTCTTGTTGCTAGAAGTAGCTCTCTAATTACAAGTAATTATTTCTTGCTAGGTCATTGTTTTAGAGAGTAGTGACATAACCTTTGTGTGCCATAGTGTTTATAGGTTACTAGAATTGTTGGATAGGTGGCTTGCAACACTTAGTAGAGCTAGAGCAAAAAGCTTCACTTTGTAATTGTTTAACTAGTTGCTCTAAGTGTTTTGAAGAATTTTTATTAGGCTATTCACCCCCCCTCTAGCCATTTAGGACCTTCCATCCACCTTGATTGGAATTCCCTTGAGTGGAGGGTCCACGTCCCACGGATTTCAAGTATAATTTCACCAAGTGCTTAGGGGTACGACACTTCTGTGCCGGGTGGCTGTAACAGCCACACTTGTCACAAGTGTTAGACTTGTTGAACTTTTTGTTCGATTTAGGAACATTTGTACCCTTGCCCTTGTTGGCACCACGAGACTTACGCTGCCTCTTGCGCTTGTTCTTGCCTTTGAAGTTTCCAGGATTGCTAGAGGTAGTAGCATTCCTTTGCTGTTTGTTCTAAGCATTAGCATTAGCATGTACTTCAGGCAAAGGCTTAGTTCCTGTGGGACGCAGGTTGGAGTTCCATAGAAGGAGCTCATTGTGCCTTTCTGCATGTAGTAATGTCTTAATGAGCTCAGAATAAACAGTGAAACCTCGCTCACGGTATTGTTGCTGAAGGATCATATGTGCAGGAAGCATTGTAGACAATGTCTTTTCAATCTTTTCTGCATCAGTTGGTTCCTTTTCGCAAAACTTCAGTTTAGAACTGAGTTTATGAACAGCATGATTGAACTCTCCCACAGATTTGAAATCTTGGATACGGAGATGGTTCCATTCATTGATAGCCTCCGGAAGGATGACTGCCTTTTGCTTTTCATACCGTGTTTGAAGAGCAAGCCACAGAGTGCGTGGGTCTTCCTCCATCAGATACTCAGCTTTGAGATCTGGATGGATGTGGTTCCTTATCAGAAATAAGGCATTATACTGGAGATTTGGAGCCAATGCTTCTACACCCTGTTGGGGTGGAGCAATTGCTTCATACAATCCGCGTAACGCTAGACTCACTTTGAGGTCCATTGTCCATGTGGGGAAGTTGTGGCCATCAAGAGCGAGAGGCTCAAACTCTTTTGAAGCCATTTGTGCCTACATAAGTAGGGCCAAGATTTGTTAAAAATCTTTGGCAAAGTTGAATAAGCAAAGCAAATGTAAATGATCAAGGTAAACTTGAATAAGAGGGATGTTCTCATGTTGAATAACACTGTTAAGCACCTGATGGTGTTAACTATGTGATTCATTTTTGAACATTGGGTACGCACGTTGAGGATAAAATCCCGCAGTAGTACTATGGTACTACCTTGTGTATGGCCAATGTGAAAGAGAACCATGGTAATCACTCAAATGTCCCTTGTATAATTTATTTATCAAATTGGGTACGCACGTTGAGGATAAAAATCCCGCAGTAGTACTAGGGTACTACCTTGTGTATGGCCAATTTGAAAATAAATAAAGGTAGACACTCAAAAGTGTAGACCATATGTTTCAAACAAATTTGATATTGGGTACGCACGTTGAGGATAAAAATCCCGCAGTAGTACTAGGGTACTACCTTGTGTATGACCAATATCAAAAATTGAGAAACATAGTGTTATTTCAAACATGAGAAAATCAACCTATAAGCATTTGCATATATTAAGTGCTTGTAGGAAAGCTGAAAACTTAATATATAAATTGCATAAAATAATATGCAATATAAAATTCATGTCATAGAGAATTGCGTATAGCAAATGCTATAAACATGAATTTAAAATACGTATAATATATTCATGAAATAAACACACGTATATACAATACATGGATACATGAACAGTACTTACGAAATTAGCAACTAACAGATAGAAGTTAATTTAGCTAATAAAGTACTTAGAAAAAAAAAGAAAAAGAAAAATGGCAGGAGCAGCGGCCTGTAGCGGCCTGGCGCGTGTGGCCTGCAAACGCGGCCCGCCCGCGGCCAGGTGCTCGCGGCCCGCTCGAGGCCTGCTGAGCGCACGCGGCCAACCGAGCGCACGCGCGGCCTATAAAAGCGTGGCGGTTAGGGTTGCAAACCCTAACCTCCACTCCTCAGCCGCCGCCGCCGCCGCCGAACTGCCGAAAAAAAACCCGTCACCGAACTGCCGAAGAAAAACCGCCGCCGCCGCCGCCATGACGCCACCACCGCCCAGATCTGGTGCTAATCGGCGGGATCTGGAGGACCCCCACCATCAGCACCAAGGAGGAGCTCCGGGCAAGGACGGATTCGCCGGCGCTCCTCCCCCCGAGCCATGTTCAAGCCGGTGGTTGGGCGCGGCCTCCATCCTCGTTGGAGGAAGAAGCTGCTGCACCACGAGCGTTGGGCCCGGCGGCGTGGCCGTTCGGGAGCGACCTCGCCGTCTCGCCATGCGGGACACGGAGCCACGTCGGTCGAAGACCTGGACGGCGGCTCGCAGCGTCTCCAGCATGCGCACGACGCCGGAGGACCTCCATCGGCGAGGGCGGTGGAGGTGGAGCATCAAGCTCCGGATCGGAGATGATGCGGCGACGAGATGCAGTGGCTGGGGCTGGGGAGGGGGTCCGACGCCTCCTCAATCCCGCCGCAGTAAACCTCGGCGGCCGCTCCTCCACCTCCATCGCGGCGGGGCCGGCCCAATTAGAGGGGCCGGCTTCATATTGTGCCGGTGCACGCGCCGGCCTCGAGGGCGACTGCCTCGGTGGCGACTGCGGCGGGCACGGGCCATGGCCGTGCACTCTGCAGAAGCGAGGGAGCCATGGCGAACAGGGCCCTGGGGCGTGCTCTGGACACTCCGGCCCTGGATCGGCTCCGACGCGTCGACGACGTCCTCCGCGGTCGCCGACCCGGATCCGAAGGCCTCGTCCCCTCCTCCGGCGTTCACCGAGGACGTACCAGAAGGTGTCAAGGAGTTCGGCACGCATCGCCCGATAGTCGAAGGGGAAACCATTGTCGGCGGTGCGTTGGAAGATGAGGAAGACGAGATCGACGAGAATGATCGCCAGAGGTACGTAGCGCAGTGGTGGCATTGTACCTTCGATTCGTGACACAAAATAATTGACACATACTACGAATTATAAACTGACTGCTAACAGCAGTTTTTTACACACGGAAGAGTTGTCCAGCGATACAGAGCGTCAGGAATTTTTACACAAGGAAGAGTTGTCCAGCAGTACAAAGCTTTGGATACCTCAATCCACATAACACAAGTCTTAGACCAGAGTTCTCTGGCAAAAGCTATGCTTGATAACACACACTGTCGGGCAAAAGCTGAAAATGGCATAGACCTGATGGGTACTGTCATGCAAAAATCAGAAGATTGCCTGCTACTATCCTCCTGAATGGTAAGTTACAGATGCTGACGGCTATCTTTGCGAAGCTGCACTGTCTGGTGCTTGGGACCTTGAGTTCCATGTTGATCTGTTGTTGGACTGTCCACGAACAGGAACAGGCTCGTACCTCGCTGCCATCGCCGCATGCCTGTTAGTCTGATGGTTCGATGTGTATCCCTTTCGGCGCTGCTGATTCTGGTGCGGACTGTCAGTTTGGAACCCTGCATTATACGCCTGCTGATTCTGGATCTGATATGTTCCTCCGGGTTGCAATCCTGCTCTATAAACCTGATGATGACTCTGGTATCCTGTTTGGAATCTTGGAGCAAAGACCTGGTTATGGCTTTGGTATGGCCCTGTTTGCAACCCAGTGGCATAAACCTGCTGATTATGATTCTGGTACGGTCCAGTTGTTTGGGACCAAGTAGGATACACCTGTCGAACATTATGATTCTGGTAAGGCGCGGTCTGATGCACTGTAGTATTTGTTTGTGGATTGCGGATGGCTGTTTGCTGAACTGTTGTCGCCTGCAGATGGTTGTGGTACTGTACTGTTGTTTCACGTGCTGTAGTATTCGCTAGTGGGTTTTTATGGACTGATCTGGTTCCAGTAAACCCTCTGGCTCTGGGTGCTTGACCTCGGTCAAGCCCCACCTGTCCTCCAGTTCTGGTATGCTGATTATTCCTTTGTGGAGTTTTTGTGTAAGAGTTTGCTATGACTTTCCCACCAAGTTTCAAGCCAACAACAGGGGTACACAACAGCACCAGTAATTCATTCCGATCAATATGTTCCAGGGAGTTAAACTTGTGACAAGCATCACTGAATGCACTAGCAATGTGGTCAAGGCCTTTCATACTAACTGCTCTAGCAGCATTATCAGGTCTCTCTACTGGATCTTCAACCTAAACAAAGGATGGCAAAGAGATGGGATGTAAGTTGTAAGTGCATAGGATAAAATTAAGATAAGCAACAACCACCAAATGCACAGGTATTCTTACAAATAAATGGTAAGATTTTTTCATCCAACTTGGGTTGTCCTGGATTCGCTCAATCTTGCCTGAGTAAGTTGATATGACATTATCTGTAAAGGCATTGATATGAGCAAACTGCATGCAATGAAAGCACCGGTCAGGACATGATATTCTCTTGGGTTAATAAATAAATTGATGCTGCAATGTATTTTGTGACATTTGAACGGTTGTGTACTTTTGCTAGCCAGATAAATAATACCCCAATTATGTCAGTGTTATTCCCTAAAAAGATCAGTGGAATTCATGGGTTAGTACACACTTAAAAGTTAGTTTAGCGGACTCAAAATTTTAAACCTAAATATAGGGCAGCTAGCTTGCAATAGGCTGTTGCGCTATACTATGTTGAAGAATCTAGCTGGCATAGGGGAATCAAACCAAATCTAACAAAAAATTGTGTTATAACTATAAAAGGCATTTTAAATTTTATTCAGAGACAAGGTGTCACAATAATCCAAGACTTTAAATCCACCAGGTCCAAGAGTGTACACAAGTCAACAAGCATTAAAGAACATAATGTAAAGCGGCATGAATAGTGGTAAAGGGCCCTCTAATTTAGCCTAGCAAATTTAAGGATCGGACTTGATAAGGATCGGGTCATAATACTAATGATTTTGAGCTAAAATTAGATAGAGTCAAGTTGAATTGTGAAGGAAGCATAAGGGCCATGATCCATTACCACCTGAACTACCACTACAGAACCAAACAAGACCCAGGTTGAACAAAAAATGTTCCAACGGTAACAAATCAAACTATAAGCTTCTTTACCCTCCCAAGCTCACCCCAAAGAGAAGACTATTATTCAACCCTTCATCAAGCTAATAATGGTGAAGAGCTTAAAATGGACCCTGGATGGACTTGACAGATAAGTGAATGGTAATATCATATTTTACCAAGATGTGAATAGCAAAAGGTAGTACCCACAATAATCACAAAATGTCTGTGTCATCAAAAGTGGGATCTCAATGTTCAGTACCTTTTGAAAAAAAGTTCCCAGTAGACGACAAATAGAAGTTTCATTTCTTCGGCCCTTGTTCTGGAGTCTAAATCTTGCTATATTTGCAGCACAAACCTCATCAAGATGTTGCTCATTACAAAGTGCCGCTTCTGAATGTGAATATATTGAGTTAAAAACTAGGTACTGACATTCTAGACAATCATCGGGTACAAAGAAAATTTCATTTAACCTGTAACATCTCCTGCAATGTTCCCTTCATAAATCTCATTCAAAGGTGGTAGAATTGGTGGCTCGGATGTCTAAAAAATCCAACATAAAGATTATAAGGATAAGCAAGGAATTTAGTCAAACCATAAATAAGTAAGAACACATGTAGAGAAATACTTAAGTATAAGAAATAACACCTGAAAATGAAAGAGGACAAGTAGGCAAAGTGAATAAGAGTTGAGGGACCCACTCTTTGGATCATTGATGTTTTGAGCTTTTGCCCATTCCTTGATCTGGAAGGAAAGATGATGCTGAACATTCAAGTTACCAACAAAAACTGTGGCAACAAAAACTCTTGGCTAACTAGATCATACCAGCAAAACCATATCACCAAACCGCTCATCTAAAGTATTGATCCAGTAGAAGATTTTGGACTTAATCCGACCAGCAAAGTTGTCAATTGATATATCACAGGAGATGCCAAAGCGGCTGCTGACATATTGAAGGACTGGAACTCTTGCATGTGGAATGAACTGCATCTGCATGTATCCAGTGACACCTGAATAAATAAAAGCAATAAAACCAAGTGTAAATGAGAAAGTTTTGTAATAGTTATGGAGATATGCCAATTGTGGTTCCTATCCCAGTGGATCAAGCAACCATGGCACAAAAATATCACTCTTTTGCCACAGTCTAGGATAGCACAAGTATATCACGATGCTTAAAGCTATTTCATGGATGCTGAATGTGCAGTAAAGCATACATGTTTATCTATCTTGAGAACAATATAAGACTACCTCGATTAAGTAAAGCTTTCCGAACTTCTCTCAAGGCATTCTGCTTCTTTCTCTTGTTTATAGGGGGGTTTGAACCATTCCAGAGCTGAACTGATAAATCTAAGTCACCTGATTTTGAGTAAAGATCTGATACAAAGGACCCAAAAGGTTTGACAGCAGCACCTGTTAAAGGAAAATTTTAAAATCCATTAAAGAGAGACATAAAAACATTACAGTTACTAAATTTGTATTGAACTTTTCCTATATCATCAGGATACCGCAAATACTGATGTGTTGGTTAAGAATAGTACAAAGTGGGGGGAAAAACTTCTCGGCTTATTAAGTCCCAGCATTTAATGTTTTTGCAGCTCCATTCTAGCAATACAAACACCTGCTACTGTCACCATCTAGCCCAGTACTGTGTAACGGTAAGGATTGTATTGCTGTTTGAACACGATCGAAAGGTCTCAATTGTAACAGAAACAAATATAAGTTACCTGACAGAGATGCAAGAGAATGAATACAATTTTCCAGCTCCTGAATTGTGGATAGTCGCTTGCTTCTATCATCCTCTACTGGTTTGATTAGTGCAAGGATGTCTTTGATACACTTGTTCAGCACAATGTTGTCGTGAACAGAATCAGCCATGCTGAAATCCTGCGGCCATCAAGTAGCATGTATTTACTCAAATAAAAATAAGGAACAGAAATTGATGTCGCATGGACAATGCTGAAGTAGATAAAACCAAATTGCAGTGTGTGAAAACTGAAAGTCAAGAAGCATTGCGTCACTGAACACGGATGATTCCATATGTCCACGAAGCAGAGGCGGACCCACCAATTCAGAACATGGGTGTACTACACCCGAAAATTTTTGCCAAAAAAACGAAATTAGTAGGCATAATACATGCACATACTTACACTTATTAGATCAGATCCGAATACAGAAATCCAAATAGCTCAGGTTAGGGTTTGGGTGCGCCGTTTTGCACACAAGGAAGGCAAGAGAGGGGTGCGGGCGGGTATACCTATTGTGGTGGGTGCTCGCCGCCGGCAAAGAGTCGGACGAAGACCTGGGCAGCTGGAGTACGGCGGCGGCGGCGATGGCGATGGCGGTGGCGGTGGCCAAGGGCAGTCGCCTGGCCCCGTTGGGGACCCCGTTGACGAAGAAAACGGCCGAATCGTAAATCTAGCTACAGTATTGCTCTCAGACTCTCGGCGAGGTGGAACGGGACTACGGGAGAACCGAAGGAAAACAACAAAACAGGTATAAATGCAGAGACTCTTCTCTCCTCTTTTTCTGCAGGTGCACACGGGTGCACTACGGCGGGTACAGTAGGATGATTTTTTTTTTACAGTAGGACTCTTCTTTCTCGGTTTCTCCTCTCTTTTCTTTTCTTTTTCTTTCTTTTGTCATGACACATTTTTTTTCTGTTTTTCTTTTGCGTCTAATAAGTAATAACTACCTCCACTATTATAACTCTTCACTAGAGCATATTCCAGAATTTCCAAAACCCACTTTAATCAAGACTTTTTGGTTGATTGATTGAAAAAAAAATCTCTTCAACACACAGTATGCAATCAAGTAAACTAGGGTGATTTGAAAATAGCTTGGAAGATATTTAGGTCTTGTTTCGTAAATCATTCCACCGTATGCAATCAAGTAAACTTAACTATTGTTTTTACATGAGATTTTGGGTTGGATTACTAATGAAATGAACAACGATTCCTCAAAGAATACTCATTTTCAAGGTGCAAGGAAAATGGACTTCAGCTCCTTTAACTTTGGATTTTAGTGTTTGATGATCAACATAATCAAATTGGACTAATATATTTGTAAGTGTTTTTTTTAGTCCAGTAGGGTGCAAAAGGGTGACTTGGACAAAGGCGACGTGGTGATCCGATGATGAACACCTCAAGCAAGACATTTGAAGCTTAGTAGAAGACTCTAAAGATCAAGTAAAGTCCAAGGCACAAGATTGGAACCAAGACAACGCAAGAAATCGCAAAGAAACAAAGCAAATGGTACACCAGACGCTGCATCGGACACTGCTCGTACAGGCGTCGGACACACCGATGGTAAACCCTAGCTCAAGTCAGCGCCGACAGAAGCATCGGACGCTAAGACCGAGCACATCGAACACAATGGTAACACTGTGCAGTTTGCACAGTATACATCGAACGCATCAGATGCACATCGGACACTGGACGTCAGATGCGTCTGATGCTTATGCAGAGAGGTTCCAGAGAGGCTCTGAAGCCATCGAATGCGTCTGATGCTGCCACATAGGACGTTGGCAGAGTTCGATGTGACTGAGATGCACACTGGCAACTAGTCGTTATGTGACATCGGACGCGCGTCCGATGCTCCCGTTTGGAGAGTCCGATGCTACGTAGAAAAATTCATCATTGGTGTCCAACAACTCTATTTGCTTGGAGGCCTATATATACCCCCATGGCGACCAAATGAGTATGGTTGGAATTCAAGGAAACATACCAAGTGTTGAGACACATTTTTAGATGCTCTAGCCACCAAAGCGCTTCGTAAAATACTAGGTGATTAGTGTAGGTGTTTTGCGAAGTGTTAACACATAATTTTCGCACTATGACGAGTGGGCCAGCGCGGTGCAGGTTCGGGAGGAGTCACCACCTAAGGGATTCGGCAGACAGCGAACGCGGTCGGCTAACTCAATGTATTCGGCAAGGCTATGAAGGCGACTAGTCAACGGCGAGCAGGTTCGGCAATATGACGCTGCGGTCGGCTACATCAGATTAAGGTCGGTTTGCGCCAGAAGACGACAAATGCGGCATGTCAGAAGATTTAGCAACGAGGATCTCGTCATTTTTAGCGCGCGCCGGTTATTAAGGGAAGCTTGGAGCAGAAGGCGTCATATTTTAGATAGTTTCCTGATTTTGTCGTTGTAATCGTGTCCTTCTAGGACTCATAGGACACCAGGGTATAAATATAAACCCTGAGGCCATTGTAAAGACGTTCAACAATCAATACAACCAACCCGGCCCCGTGCCGTCTTCGAGTCCAAGTCGTGTCGTCGTGTTCTTTGAGAGGGGCCATCGATCTGTCGACCTTCGTAAGTCCCGGCAACCTTGCTATTATGTCTAGTATCGTGCGGCGGATTTAGATATGGTGCAAGTAGTCTCGTACGTTAAGCTTAGTATCGTGCGGCGGATTTAAGCTTATGACGGGAAGTTTTTGCTTATGCCTTGTATCGTGCGGCGGATTGAGTCGTGAGTAAAAATAGTTATCGGCTCTGTTAGATTTGGCAAATCTGATAGATTCATTAAGTTACTTTGTGTTATATGTTTTATTATGTTTATTTCATCATAACACTTTTGCCCAATCTAGATACCGTTCGGTTCGGTTTTATCTTTTATAGATCTGCTCTGTTCTTTCACGTTTATTATTGTAAAGTCCTTTATGCAGTAGATCTATTGTTCGTAATAGCCGATTGGATCGTATCTGGGTTGCCACGTGGTGAGGGTTCATGCACGTTGAGTATGCTTGACCTATGATAGAGCCAGGTGTCGTGCGGCAGGCGCAGGCTTTAGATTAGTTTAGTCATGCTTAGTTTGTATGTTCAATCCCCATGGACCCCAACTCGGTTGTACAATCGAGATTGGTTAAGCTTTAACTTATATTTAATACATCATGCAAGTACGATTCTCATGCAAACGTGTTCGGCAACCTGTTATTCACGTAACTCTGTTCATATTGCCGAATGATCTTTAAACCTGTTGGCAGATAGCTTTCATAGCTATATGTCGTCGTAAGTGGCTTCAGGGCCGTATATTTTGGAACTGTCTGGTCATACCTGGCACGTTCCAGCTTTGTATTTAACAGTTTCTTTCCCTTGTTAGTTGCAGGGCAAACTGACTGGCACGCACCGGACTTCTGAGCACCCGGGCCACGTTTGAAGCCAGCTCCTTCGGCTTGCTGTGTGATTGGCATAGTGCGTCACTTTTGGTGCCAACACACTTTTTGGCACACCTGGTGGGACCCGTTTTCCCTACAGCAATGGTTGAAGTCACTGAAACTGAGGCCAACAACAAGGCGGAGCTCGTGCGGGTGCAGTTCGCCGAGTTACCCGACGAATACAAGCAGCAGGTGGACGGTGCTTGTGCCGAATTCCAGGCCAAGTGCTTGGAAGCCTTCTCCAAGAACAAGAGCGGGAAGGTGCGCCGTCTGCACGATCTGCCGAAACCCGTCCAGCTCAACCCAGCTGATCCCGGGGAAGCGGAAGCAGTACTGAAGATGTCTAACATAGTCAACGAAGCTGTCTCCGGTGCCATCGGCCGCATGCATGGGGCATTTCTCAATACTTTCCGCACCATCATGATCGCCCAATTCGGCCCTAAGGCCGACGAGCTTATGGAGGCGGAGTTTGACCCTATAGCAGGACCACATCTATTCAACCTGCCGGATCACCGCAAGGGGGCAGGAGCCGCTGGTGAGGAGGCCCCGCCCAAGGCTCAATCAAGCGGGCTGACCATTCAAGAGAAGCACACGCCAGAGGGCCAATTGCCGAACATGGGTCAGTTCACGTTCAGCACTAAGGGTCAGCTGCCAGAGTCAACGCGCAAGATTTCCCCGCAGACCAACAGGCTCATAAAAGACTACTACGGAAACGGGTATCATGAGATGGTTGAGCCTCACAACATAGAGGGCATCCCACATCCAGGATATGGGAAGTCGACGGCCGAAAAGACTGCCGATTCTAATGTCGATGTCATGCTGGAAAAGATGGCAGACATGATGCAGCGCACTTTCGGCCTGAAGCCTAAAGGCACTTATGCTTATAGATCTCCGTTCCCCGAGTGGTTCCACCGTGTGGCTCTGCCCCCCAGAGTCAAAGTGCCGACGGATCTGTCCAAGTTTTCCAGTTTGGACGACACCAGCACGGTGGAGCACGTCAGTCGCTATCTGCTCCAGCTTGGGGAGGCCAGTACCGAAGATGCCTTCAGGGTTCAGTACTTCCCGTCATCACTCACCGGGCCGGCGTTCGCATGGTTCGCGTCACTACCGCCGGGCTCTATTCTCTCTTGGGCAGACTTGGAACAAAAGTTCCATACGCACTTCTACACGGGCACCAAGGAGAAGAAGCTGGTGGACATCATGTATGTGCGCCAGAGGCCAAATGAGACACCGCAAGACTACCTGCGCAGGTTTAGGGAGGTCAAGAGCCAGTGCTTCGGCATGTACCTGCCGGACGATCAGCTTCCACCATTAGCCGTAGCAGGCATGCTCCCGAGCATCAGGGACAAGCTGTTCAGTCAGGAGTTTGAGGACCTGGGTCATCTCTCTCGCCGGCTGAATGAGATGACTATCCAAGCGCAAGGCTTCCGGAGGGAAGGCCGCTTCCAGAAAGACAATGTCGCGGCCCAGATGTATCAGGCTTTCCTGGACGAAGCCGATGACTACACCGACATCGAGGATGAGGTGGCCGCTGCAGAGCTCAACTGGGACAAGGAGCCAACCCAGGCCAATAAGCAATGGCTGCGCCAGCAGAAGGGGCCATACGACTTCGACGTCACCAAAGCCGACAAGCTCTTCGAGTTCCTGGTTGCCGAAGGAAGAATCAGGCTACCCCCGGATCATCCGATGCTGCGTCCTGGAGGGGTCAAGGACAAGAAGTACTGCGGTTTCCATAACACTAACACTCATTCTATTAATGATTGTCGTGTGTTCAGGACAAGGATCCAGAAGGCCATCCAGGACGGCCACATCAAGTTCAATGGCAAGATGAAGATCGACGCTAACCCCTTCGCCCAGAATGCCGTGTTCTTTTCAGTGAACATGGTAGCTCCAGAGGACCCCAGGGGTAAGGGCAAGGTCAAAGTCCTCACCTCCAACAAAGCACGCGAGTCTGGCACGGTGGACCCCGATCGGCAAATCACCAACGATGAATTCCAGCAGCGTGCCCGGACCACGAATAGTCGATATGAGCACGGGGAGTCATCTTCCAGGCGCAGGCCTACCCACAGGGATCTCCTCAACAAGTGGCACCGGCAAGATGAGAAAGAACGGAGGCGTCTCCAACGCGAAGAACAGGAACTCGCAGAGGAGTATCAGCGCGAAGACGATCACACGGAGGAGTGCCGGTACCGTCTGGAAGAGAGGGCCTACCACAGAGAGCAGGCCTACCATAGAGAGCAGGAACGCCGCCAAGAGCAGGAGCAGGCTCACTGGGGCTGCCCGTTCTTCCGCCACTGCTGGAACGAAGGCTTGAAACTGCCTGCCGTCAACAACTGCCCTGAGTGCAGCGATCAGTACAGGGGGTATAGGCAGGATCGCGTCAACTGCCATCCCGTCCATGAAAGATTGGGAGCACGCATCCTGATGGACAATCGGCGCCTAAAAATGGAAAGCCCGGATTGGCAAGCCAAAAGATATGTCGATCAGGAGTGGGTGCACCACCAGGACGACAGCGAGGAGGCACAACCTCGCCCATATAGGTGGCAAAGGGGGCAGTGGTGCCCGCCAGGGCTCAGAAAGAGCCAGAAAAGGAGAGTGCAGCGCCTCCGGAATAGGGAGTTGGAAGAAGCAGCTGCCAATGGGAAGAAGCAAGAGTGGCGCCCGAAGGAAAAACCAGATGACGCTGACAAAAGCGCTGACGTGGCCATGACTTTCTTCCTTCCCCTGGAGTTCATGGCTCCTGCTGGCCGGGGGGCACAGAACGAGGCGTATTCGGACTCTGATGGAACCGAGTACGACGAGCTCGCAGCACAGCTCGTGTTGTCTCAAAAGGCAGCATTTGACAAGCCAGCCAAGCATCGGCATTTGAAGCCGTTGTATGTCAAGGGGTACGTCAACGGTAAGCCGCTGACCAAGATGTTTGTCGATGGCGGCGCAGCGATCAACATCATGCCTTACGCCACCTTCAGAAAGCTGGGCATGAATGATGAAGACTTGCTTAAAACGGACATGATACTCCGTGACTTCGTCGGCAATCCCTCTAACACTCGAGGTGCCGTGCACATGGAACTAATGATTGGATCCAAGACGCTCATCACGACCTTCTTTGTCATTGATGGCAAGGGGGCATATAGCCTGCTTTTGGGCAGGGATTGGATCCACGCCAACTGCTGCATACCTTCAACCATGCACCAAATACTCATACAGTGGGTTGGAGACGACATCGAGATTGTCCATGCTGACGACTCGGTGAGTGTTGCTGCTATTGAACCCACTTACTGGGAATTCGACGGAGTGGAATGCTTCTCCGATCGCGTATGGGGAGAAGGTCCTGTCAACATCTACGGCAGAGATCAACAGCCGATCCAAGCAATCGGCTCTCAGAGCTTCTTTTAGATGGATAACCCAACCGACAACAGCGAGGGCAAACTGGGACGCGGGTTCACGTCGGCCGACAAACTGGAAGAGGTAGATGCTGGTGACGCAAGTAAGAAGAGGCCAATGTTCATCAGTTCCAGTTTGGACCCTGAATTCAGAGAGCAATTGGTAGATCTTCTAAAAGAGTTCAAAGACTGTTTCGCTTGGGACTACACGGAGATGCCCGAATTGGATCGGTCCATTGTCGAGCATAAATTGCCGATCAAGCCCGGGTACCGCCCGTATAAACAGCCTCCGCGCAGGATCTACAAGGAAGAGGTATTGGCCGACGTGAAAAAGAAAGTGGAAAGATTACTAGAAGCTAACTTCATCCGGCCATGTCGATATGCGGACTGGATCTCCAACATTGTCCCAGTATACAAGAAGAACGGAAAGATGAGGGTTTGCATTGACTTCAGGGACCTCAACAAAGCCACTCCTATGGACGGGTATCCAATGCCAGTGGCTGATTTGCTAATAGATGCTTCGGCCGGTTTTGAAATCATAAGCTTTATGGATGGCAATGCGGGTTACAACCAGATCTTCATGGCTGCAGAGGACGTTGCAAAAACCGCCTTCAGGTGCCCCGGCCATATAGGTTTGTTTGAATGGATTGTCATGACTTTTGGTTTGAAGAATGCCGGTGCCACTTACCAGCGAGCCATGAATTACATATTTCATGAGCTGATCGGCAAAATCGTAGAGATCTACATTGATGACGTGGTGGTCAAGTCCAGAAGCAATGAAGGACACTTAGCCAATTTAAGGAAGACCTTAGAGTGCACAAGGAAACACGGTTTAAAGATGAATCCAACCAAGTGTGCATTTGGGGTGTCGGCTGGTGAGTTTCTGGGATTCTTGGTCCACAAAAGAGGCATCAAGGTTGGCAAGAAGAGCATGGAAGCAATTGATAAGGTAGTGCCACCAACCAATCTCAAAGAGCTACAGTCGCTGCTCGGCAAGATTAACTTTGTCAGAAGGTTCATATCTAACTTGTCCGAGCGCGTGCTGCCATTTTCTCCACTGTTGAAGCTCAAGAAAGATCAGGAGTTCATATGGGGTGACGTGCAACAAGAGGCTTTCGATGAAATCAAAGAGTATATGAAGGCACCACCAGTATTGGTTCCTCCACAACTCGACAAGCCTTTCAAGTTGTACGTGGCGGCCGACAACCTAACGATAGGGTCGGCCCTCATGCAAGAATTCGAGGGAAAAGAGAGAGTCATAGTCTATCTTAGACGAAAGCTACTAGACCCCGAAACGAGGTACTCGGCTACAGAAAAGTTGTGCTTGTGTGTTTTCTATTCCTGCACCAAGGTTCGGCACTATTTGTTGAATTTCGAATGCGTGGTAGTATCAGAGTTTGATGTAATCAAGCACATGTTATCAATGCCGATTTTGAGTGGAAGAATCGGTAAATGGATTTTAGCTCTCTCTGAGTTTGATTTACGTTTTGAATCGGCAAAGGCTGTTAAAGGCCAGATTATGGCTGATTTTGTCACTCACCACCGTGATCCTAACGCTAACATGGTAACCATTGTCCCTTGGGCATTGTTTTTTGATGGATCCTCGTGCAGCAAAGGTGGTGGAGTCGGGATCGTGTTGATTTCTCCCAAGGGGGCACCCTTCAAGTACTCTATACCGATCGAGTACCCGGTGACTAATAATCAAGCAGAGTACGAAGCACTGCTCCGAGGGCTGCGGTTGCTTGTGGACATTAAGGCAGACGCCGTAGAGATCTTCGGTGACTCGGAGTTGGTGATCAGGCAATTGACCGGCGAATACGAGTGCAAAAACGACACACTGCAGGAATATCTCGAAGGTTGCCAAGAGCTCCTCAAACAGTTCCGGTCGGCAACCTTGCAACATATTCCTAGGGGGCAAAATGAAGAAGCAAACCAGTTAGCCCAGGCAGCGTCCGGGTATAGGGAGAATCAAAACATTTTTACACTCGAGGAGGAGCAAGAAGCTCGGTCAAAAGAGCAAGCAGCCCCAAAGGATGATCAAGTGATTCCGAGTGATAATCGGGTAGTTGAAGACTGGAGAGACAACATTGCCGATTACCTCAGGGACCCATCTCGAAAAGTTTCCCGAAAACTCAGGTACAAGGCTCTTAAGTTTACGCTCTTGGACAATCAGTTGTACTACAAATCCATAGATGGAGTTTTGCTTAAGTGCCTGAACCAAAACGAGGCTAGGAAGCTGATGTGCGAGGTGCACGAGGGCGTATGTGGTGCGCACCAGTCGGCTCACCGTATGAGATGGATAATCAGGAGGACTGGATGTTTTTGGCCGACTATGCTCGAAGATTGCTTTGAATACTACAGAGGTTGTCAGGATTGCTAGCGATTCGGCAATGTGCAAAGGGCCCCAGCATCGGCCATGAATCCGATCATTAAACCTTGGCCCTTTAGAGGATGGGGCATTGATTTAATTGGCCAGATCCACCCTCCATCCAGCAAAGGACATAAGTTTGTCCTGTTGGCCATGGACTATTTCACTAAGTGGGTTGAAGCCATCCCATTGAAAAAGGTGACGTCAGAAAATATGGTGTCCTTCGTTAGGGAGCATATCATCCACCGATTCGGCATTCCTCAATCCATCACTACTGATCAGGGAACTCAGTTCACTTCCTCTGAATTTTGTGACTTTGCCGAAGGGATGAGGATTAAACTCTATAATTCCTCCCCTTATTATGCACAGGCCAATGGGCAGGCAGAGGCTTCTAACAAGATCATGATTAAGATCATTCAAAAGAAGATCGAAGAGAAACCTAAAAGGTGGCACTCGGTACTCAACGAAGCTTTGTGGGCTTACCGAATGGCTTGTCATGGGTCGACTCAGACGTCACCATACGAGTTGGTCTATGGGCATCACGCAGTGCTACCATGGGAGTTGCAATCGGGGTCAAGACGAGTTACATTGCAGAACGATCTAGCCAAAGAGAATTATAAAAATTTAATGATGGATGAGCTAGAGGATTTGCATTTGATTCGTCTCAAGGCCTTGGAAAATATTGAAAAGAACAAGATACGCGTTGCCAAGTACTACAATTCGAAAGTGAAAGAAAAAGGATTCGAAGAAGGAGACTTGGTTTGGAAAATTGTCTTGCCGATCGGTACCAAAGATAAGGTATTCGGCAAATGGTCCCCTAACTGGGAAGGGCCTTTTCGAGTCCTGAGACGTGCTCCGGGTAATGCGTACGTTCTAAAAACCCTCCAAGGAGAAGAGTTTGCTAGGGCAATTAATGGACGTTATCTAAAGAGATTTCATCCTAGCGTGGAGGTCGGTGCATAACGGAATCAAGGACTAGCGGGCACCGACGGCCGATACAAGGTTGTGTCGCCCTTAGCACAAAAATGGCCGATAGAATCTATCGTCCTTAGAACAAAAACAGCCGACACGGCATGTGTCGCCTTTAGCGTGAAAAACGCTAAAACAGAACCAAATGCACGCGGTGCTGTGCAATCGGTTCAATGAAGAGATCGAACACTAGACAAGCACAGAAAGGGAAAACAGATTGTACACGTGAACATGGCAAAATAGAACATTGTTCATAACGAGGGCTGTACAAAGATTTCCTAAAGGTGCAGATCAGTTATCAAACACCCTGTTGATAACCGTCTGTGGGTTGGTGACTATGGCGAGGGCGTGAGCGTGGTCGTCGTAGGAGTCCAGAAAATCATCGATTTGCTCGACGTCTTCTGGGAACGCCCCGCCGGGGAAACCGACCGGCATCCCGGAGAAGTCTTCCTCCGTGCGGGCCGTCAGCGCCGACAACCCCAACGCCACGTCGTGGTGCACGCCTTGCAGGGCGACCTGCTCGATGCGGCCGTGCACGCTGGCCAGGCGTGCCTCGGCGGTGTCGCCCTAGGCGTTCACCCGATCTGCGACAGCGTTCGCCGCCATCTTCAGGCGCTCCAGTTCTTCAGACAGCGCTGTGAACAACAAAATGGAATGGATCGGTTAAAAGATCAACGAGAACGACCGAAAGCTAATCCAGGATGGGATGTTCGTACCCGTGATTGCGTCGCAGAACTGCCGGCGCTGGTCCTCCCACTCCAGCTGGTCGATCCCGTACTGCTTCGAGATGGCGGCCAGCTCTTCCTGGGACTCGTCCCGCAGCGCCATGAAGTTCAAAGCGTCGTTGTGGTCGTAGAGGTCGTCGTCGGAGTCCCAGTCCGGGTTCACCTCCCAAGGTTGAGAATGGTAGGAGGAATCGTCGGAAGAGCTCGACGAGCCCGATGATGGAGCTCCTGGCCCCCCCCCCCCGTTGCTGAAGAGGGCCGGGCGTGCCCGCCGGCGGTGGAGATGACGGGAATCCTGCCGGCGAACAGTAACAGAGTGTAAGCGGGGTTTTCGAGAAACTGCCACAAAGGGCGTAGGCGAGAAGTCCTACCCACGCTGACGGAGGCGCCGAGCGCGACTCCCCTCGGCCTCCTCGGTTGTCGGGCGCTTGCCACGATCATCATGGCTCGCCATTGTACTTGGGGAGTTAGGGTTTTCTGGAGCGGAGCGAGCAAGGAAGCCGAAACGGCGAAAGTACTAGAGGAGCAAATGCAAGATGGGGAAGAAGGCAGGCCTTTAGGGGCAGTTTATAAAGGCGGAACAGTGATCGTGGCGGATGTCCCGGGGTAACACGCTGAATATCAACCAACGGACTGGGGTTTTCCCACTTCCCAAGATGGGCCTCTACGGTAACGGGCTATGCGAACCGTCTAGATGCGCTTGCGTGTTCGGCAGGAGCAAGGGCACCTGGCTTCGGCAAAAATTGCCGATTTAGATGTTCGGGCGGACACTTGCCAGATTGCCAAACACGTTTATAAGGCAGTTAGCCACGATGTCATCGGAACAATAACCGATTGAATGAAAGATGCAGATATATCACAAGAAGGTATTTGAGTCGTTCTGACATGGGATGGCTGAAATTAAGAGTTCATTACATAGTCATCTCAGTTGTTCAAGAATTGAGTTATAGCTGCCAGAGCATCGGCTTTGACCTGGTTGGCATGTTTCAGTGCCTTTTTGTCCTCCTCTTCGGTGCCTTGCGCTTGTGAAAGCCTTGCATTAAGCTTGATGTCCTCATCAAGCGCTAGTGACAGTTTGGAGGATGTTGCCTCAATGATGTTCGGCAAACCAGACAGTTGAGAGGTGCATGACTGAATGTTAGAGTTGACTTGTGCTAGTTGAGTTTCCAGTTCAGACTTCCTTTCTTGCAATTCTTTTAGCTGGGTCTCCAGAGTTTCCTGAGAGTTCTTGGCCTCTTGGAATTGGGCATACAGGTCATTAACCCCTGGGTGCATTTGGATTTGGCAGACCGCAGGTCAGTGCTTCTAATTGCTCGTTTCACCTTGGCAAAGCTGTCATCTAGTGTACACACGGCTTCCAGATTGAGCCTCAGATTTTCTGGAATATCTTCAGCAATAGGCTCGAGGAAGTTTTTGACCTCATCGGCGTCTCTGACTAAGGACAAGATGTCTTGGTCTAGAAAGTTTGTTATGTTGCTCAGGACATCTTGGACGAGTGCCGATGGTCGTTGGGCCACCGTTCTTTTGCTCAGGAACTCATTAACATCAAATGCATATTTGGGAGCCGAGCTGGCAAAAGTCTGTGTTAATTCAGACAGGTTAGCCGACTGAGGTAAGATATGAAGGAGGAATGAAGTGAGGAATTAATTCTTACCTGACGAATCGGCTGATTGATGGGGTCTTGGTCTGGTTGAGAACTGGGTGGGCCAGCAGGATCTGGAGTTGAGCCAATGAAGGTCTCATCAACCATGTTATCTGTGAAATTGCTGACACGTCAGGAGAGGCAAAAAATCTGCTGGTTGAAGGGGTGATTGAGGAACCTACCAATGTTGACATCATCCTGGTTCTGGGTGTTCATGTCTATTTCCCCGGCGCCTGCATGCTCATTATCTTCCAAGGTAATAAAGATTGGGGGCGCTATTGTTTGAGGAATTTCTTGTTCAGGGGAGGAGGCCTGTAGTAGCATACAAGCAAGTCAAGAATAAGTTAATAATGATGGAAGAACTAAAACATCTTACCTTTGGGGGAGGTGTGTTCTGCTTGGTCCTGGTTTGCCTGGAGTTGGAGGTGTCCTCAGTGGCTTTTCTCTTCTCCCCTTTAGCTGAGAGGATGGCTAGTGAAGCTACTTGGGATCTCATAAACCGAGACAGTGAAGGAGCACTGTGTCCCAGGACAGTGATTGGGCCTGCTTGATGATATTGGATAGGCCTGATGTCAGGATTGGGTGTGAAGTCCTGTGGAAATTTTGAAAATAAAAGTTAGTAATCTCAAGGATCAAATACTAAAGTAGCAGATGACTTGTTATTGTACCTCGCTGTCAGAGCTAAAATCTGCTTGGAGTTCCAGGCACATGGGATGGACCGGGCTGTTGAAGATATGATCATGCCATTTTTGCCACCAGGACTCAAAAAGAGGATGAGCAGACTGAATCAAGTGGAATGGTACTGGCTTGTGGTCTGGCAGATCTTGCCCCAGGCTGAATACTCGATGGGCCTGCATCCCTATTGTAATCCGCTCTTTGGACTGAATTTGCTCCCTAGACCTGATGACAGTGGAAAAGATGAGTTTTGGAGGGAGCTGTCCACAACCTAATTGCCTGGCTGCTATGTTAGGGTGATAGAACTCATAGGTGTGCTTCACTTGTCTTCCCCTGTTGAATTCGGCTGGTAGGATGCAGGGTTTGATAAATGAGTTGAAAACTCCTGTGGCCATTTCATCTATGCAGCCATCATCAAAGCTGAATTTGATAGGGAAAGTGAGGTTGTCATTCTCCCTGTAGGGTAACTGTAACACCCCAGGTTTTTAAATAATTAAAATAAATTAGAATTTAATAAGAAAATGGTCAAAACCCTAGATGGAGGAAAAATTCTAACCAGATGTTTATTGCATTCATGCCGTTGCATATTTTTATTGGGTGAAAAAGAATTTTGTTAAACCCGTATAGGGCGAACCGGATTTATCCTATTTGGAAATTAAATAAAAGGATTTATAAAAGTTTTATAAAATTTCAAACTCAAACTTTTATTTGCAAAACCTAGGGAAAATATTTCTAAAGATTTCAAACTGGTTTTTATTTCAAACTGATTTGAAATATGATTTCAAATGAATTTCAAAAGAATTGTAAAAGGAAAACAAAAAAAAACAAACTGGATCTCTCCTCCCCCTTTCTTCATTTCAGCCCGAGCAGGCCCGCCTCTTTCTCCCTCTTCTCCTTTCCGGCCTCGGCCCAACCCCTCCAGCCGGCCCAGCCGCATCCCTATCCCCCAGCCCACTCCCTCAGCCCACTCCCTCCTTTCTCCTCCTCTCCTCACCGGTTCCGGCTTGGGCCGATTCCCCTCTGATCGGCCCATCGCGCACCGCACCCTCTCCCTCACCCGCCCCGCGCCGGCCTGCAATGAGCCGCAGCGGCCCAACACCTCGCGCGCGCGACGCCAGCCCGGCAGCACCCTCTCCCCATCTCCTTCTCACTGGTCCGCGGGCCCCGCCGGTCAGAGCCTTCCCCAACCTCTCCCCGCCCTTCACGCGACCGCAGCAGCCTCACCCTCTGCGTCCACCCTTGGGATCGATCTACTACCCGCACGCCAGCCGCCACCCCTCGTCGCCTACAAGTTCCCCTCGCGATGCCGCTCCACGCCAACCCATCCCCTCGACCCAAGCCCTTTCCCTTCTCCACTGAACAGCGCCGCCACCGCCATTGCTGGGCAACGGTAGAGCACCCGAACAACTGCTCTCCGGCCACTCTGCGCCATCACGTGCCCTCCACCGGTGTCGCGAGAACGAGCCGCGCCCGCATCCTAGATCGGCGACTGAGATCCGTGGCCGCAGGCACCTGCTCACCCTTCGCCGTGGGATCCGGTCCGCCTCACCGCACCTCCTTCCCCTCCGAACCATCTCCGTCGTCGGGAACCTCGTCAATCGACTCGCGGTGAGCTTCCCTTCCTCTCTGCCCCTTCCCGTGGCCTCTCGTGCCCTTTAGAGCCGAGCCGAGTTGCGCCGGCGAGGTCCGCTAGCGGCGGCAATGGCGCCACCGTGCCTTTCATCAGCACCACCGTCCTCCTCTTCTCTGCTCCGGCGCGTGGCTCGCCTGGAGTGTCTGCTGCCCTCCGATCCAGGCCGGACGGCTCAGATTAGAATCTGAGGCCGAACCGGTATGCGCCAGCCTGTGGACTCGGTCCACGGCACCACGCTAGCCAGTCCACCGCACACGTGGTGCGCCACCGCCAATCACGCGGAGCCACGTGGTGCCCCGTCAGCGGCCACGCAAGCACCCGCAACGACCACAGCGCTGCACCGGCCATGAGCTTGGTCCACCGCGCACTCCACCACACGTCCATGCCACAGCGCATGCACCGAGCCAATAGGGCGAAGACACGTGGCGCCAGCTCAGCAGCCAGCGCGTCCACGCTGACCGGCCGTGGCGAAATTGCAAAAGAGCCCCTGCCTTATTTGATAATCAACCCGCCGTCCCACTGCACCTGTTCACTAAGTCTTGCGGAAATAGCGTCCTAGCCCTTGATCTTTCGGGAAAATGAGGCCCGGTCCAGCTGCAACACTTTTTCAGTTTTAATTTATTTAAAATACGAAAATGAGTTTGAATTATTTACAGATTTGCCACTCAACTTCAAAAGCCCATAACTTTTGCGTTCTAACTCCGTTTTGACCCGTTCAACTTGCGTTAGTTTCGTCTCGACGAGCTCTACGCGTTAGATCTATTTACGTTCTGTTTTCATACTGTTGATGTACTGTTATTTATATTGATTTGTTTGGGCCATGTTTGGTGTTTGATCCAGCGAGTGCGAGCTACGTGGAACCCGTGGAGCAACCTTGTGTTTTCGTCGCTCCAGATTCTTCTCGTGACCCAGTTGATCCGACCCAGTCCGCAGGCAAGTGTCCTTGAACATCTTGCACCTACTCTTATTTTACTTTTGGTATTAGAGTAGTTAGATCCAGTAGTTGCATGCAGAGTCTAATACTGAATCCCATGATATGGTTTACTACTACTTGTTTATATTTTCCTTGTCACCTAGTTGGGATGATATGGGTAGAAGTCATGCTTAGTCGTGCTGTCTTGGGATGGGATGGTTAATATAAATTCTGATTAATGATCTATGGAACATGTGGCTGGTGATGTTGTAGTATGGTGAGTAGGTAAATCCGGCAGGATGGACCGTTGGTGGTGTGGTGCCATGTGACTTGGCGTACGGTTGCCGTGTGACTCAGCGTTACGGTTTGCCATGGGACTTGGCGTTGGTTTGGGTTTGTGGTTTGTTATCCTGCCTGGATCCCTAGGACCCGGTTCTCGAAGTCTGTAACCCGGCAAAACAGCGCAAACCATGAGGCCTATATGGCTCTGGGACTGGCTAATTAATTAGAGAAGCCTTATGTCGTTATTAGTTACATATGGACATGGGACAGGGCTTCTTCTACGCAGGTTACTGCTTGGTACGGGAGTGATTCCCAGGCTCGGGCGCCAGACCTGGTGTTATTACGGAAGGTAGCTCTACGTCGTGACATATGAAACTAATACGCATAGGAGGACTCTTTGTAACGGCCTTGTAGTGAACCCTGCCGATCCACCTTGGAAGTGGGTTAAGAGACTAGCTACCTCGGGCACAAGGGCAACACGACTCATGGGTAAAGATGTGCGAACTCTGCAGAGTGTAAAACTGATATATCAGCCGTGCTCACGGTCAAGAGCGGGCTTGGACTTCTTCGAGATTAGTTGGTTACTGGTTCGGGTCATCTGATGGACTTCAGGTGTGGTTTGCCTGATGGACTTCAGGTGTGGGTGCTTGGTGCGACTCCAAGTGTGGTTGCTTGGTGGACTCCAAGTGTTGGTTGCTCGGTGTGACTCTGAGTGTGGTTTGCTCGGTGCGACTCCGAGTGTGGTTACTGTTACAGATGGAGACTGTGGATATAACCTAGTAAATTGGTGCATAGGTTAATAGGAATAATAGGATGTGTTGCTTTAGGCGCTTGGGTCAAACAGAGTCAGCCTACCTTTGTTATTAGCCTCATAAGCATTTATTTCCTACACTTGCGGAGTACATTTCGATGTACTCACCCTTCCTCTTTGAACCCCCTGCTACCCCACCCAGACGTTGGAGTCTACGACGCAGAGCAGGAGTACCCCGAAGACGGTGGTTACGACCTCGACAACTTGTACCCAGAAGACGGTGGATACGACCCAGACGACTTGCACTAGGATGGCGCAGCCCCCGGTCGACCTTCCTGTGGAGATGGCGTCCAGTTTCCGCGAGTCTACATTAGAGTTAGACTGAGAGTCTGTACTTTTCTTTTGGACCCGAGGGTCATTATTGTAATAATGTACGATATGTTAATAAAACATTGTTTTGATATTTACTATGATGTGGATATATGTATGAAAATTGATCCTGGCATACATATATTGTGCTCCAATTTTGTTCTTAAAATTGGGGTGTCACAGTAACCAGAGCACCTGATTAAAGCCCTTGAAGAATAATTTGAAGAGGTTGCCAATACTCTTGTTGATGGTTATAGCAGTGGCTACTTCCCCATAAGTTTGGCAAGCTTTCTCTGTGGCTTCTTCATCCTCAGCAAAGTTGCTGGAGGGAAAGCTGGGTTGTCCAATGGCACAGCAATGATTTGATGCATGTATAGCTGAAACCACATTTGAACAAACCACCAAGGACCATTGACACAATCAATTGGTGGCAGTCTATCTGTGCTTTCATGGGTAGCATGATACATTTGAGTGGAGACTTGATGCATCATGTGGTATATAGATCCCAGAAAGAGTTTGCCTAGAGGGATTTGTTTTCCTTTGGATAATTTGTCAGCCAGTGCAATGTAATTGAGGGTTGGCTCGTTGGATCTCCCACAGAAGATGAATCTGCACAACCACATGTTCAGAAAAGCCCTGTGCTCTGTCTCTGCTACTGGGCCTGATACTTTGTTGTGGATTTCCACATACTTCATCCATCCCACGCTGACATCAATGGACCTCTGGGTGATTTTCTCTAATAGCTCATCAGCATTCATGATTGAAGTGATG